>JARIHR010000013.1:0-1200000 GCA_029281495.1 Mycena filopes | reverse complement strand
ACGTCTTGGTCGTCACCGTGTTCCGCAATAGTGCGCGGCTCTTTCGCATCGACCGCTCAGGCTACATCGTCTCGCACCCCTTCGACTGGTCGGTGAACGTTCGCGTCTTCCCCGAGTTCTACTGGCGCCTGTACAACGGTGGCAATGAGGGACGCATCCTTGGCCACGATTCGACCGTTTCGACGCCGACTGAGGCCGAGAAGAAGGAGCTGTTTGAACAACTGAGGAAACTCCCCCAGTACGCGTCGATGTCGTTCGAGGAAGCAACGACGCGGAACCGCTGGGTCGATGGGAAGTTCGATGGGAAGGATCGGCGGGCTTTCACGGTCGGGCCACCAATCTTCCAGTCGAAAGGATTATTGGGCTGGGGGACGCGTGTCGGACGCGTTCTTATTCAAGGGTAGAACTCCCCAAATGCATGCCATGAGCTTGGCGTCAGGCGTGTCGGCGGCCGGAATTGCACTACTACGAGGTCATGCAGGACTAGGCAGACGAACACTGCGAAGGCAAGATGAAGGGGCTTGCCGTAGGCGGAGGAACCTGTAATTTCCCCGAGTTGTCAAAACGTCGTGATGTGAAAGAGGTTAAAAGAGGTCGAGGAGGCCTTTTTTCTTCACGCAGGTTCGGTATGTTCTTACGGTCCATTGTCTCGTCCTCGGCCTTTCTCAACATTTTCGCAGCCTCGACAAAACGAATAGATCGATAAAACGAGTAGAACAATGTGAACCAGTCACGAAGTGTAGCCTTCGATGGCTCCTGTCGAGGAAAAGTGCTGTAAGTGTCTCGTGCAGATGATATTACCCGCGTCGTGTTTGGCTCAGAATTGAACAACGCCGAAATACCCGAAATGCTTCCCACGGTTCAAACTGCGACTTTTGCTTGATCCTCGAGAACTACTCACTATATCCTGGAGCTCACACCTATCGCTTGATTTTAGTATGGGAACCTGCCCTCAGTGTTCGCCTCGCACTCAGGTGCCGTCAAGTTCATTAGTTGAGTATGGTGGCCGAGGATCACCACTCAGTTCCGACTGGTTTCTCTCGTCCACTATCTACGGAGTCGGAAACGTTATATGATTACACACTATTTAGGGCCCGATTCACGCTAGATAGGGCTGAGATTGAACACCAAGAATGAACTTCAAATGCAATGATTATTTATGACGACCGCCCTTCGGATTCGGGTTCCGTCCCCCGCGCCAGTTTTTCGCCTTCCTTTCGTTCTCATGCGCTTCCTTCGCCTCCTTGTTGGGTGTCCCTGGAACTAAGGCCCAGTTGTCGCTCCCGACACCATGCCGGTCAAAGTCGCTCTGAGCGTTCTGGACGACCCAGAGCGCGGTCAATTTGTTGCAGTTGTTGTCGGTAGTCTTCTGGAAGTCCGGGTTGCACCACCGCCACCACTTGGTCATGTTCTTCCTGTGGAACTGCTGCAGCCACCCGCGGTGCCTGATGCGTCCAAAGAAATGGGCACCCGGGTTGGGGACGTCCGCTTCCGAGGTGTTGGGGTCGTAATAGCGCACCTCCGCGCAGTGGCGCTCCTGCGTCTCCGCGATGTGCTCGCCAGCAACGAACGCGGCCGCCCAGGCGTGCTGCGCCAAGCGTGCGTCGCCCTCAGGCAGATCCTGCTTCCGAGCCCTTGTTCCCTGGTCAATCAGTTTCGCGTCCCAGGTGTTAACACGACAACGATGATATCGCCGCTGTGCGGGAGCGCGCGCACGGCTGCCGCCGCCTCCGCCAAACTGCCAGTTGAGAGTTTTTCGATGTCGGTTAAAAAGGAGAACAGGTCTTCCTGCTCGGTCGTCGTGCGGTAGGAAACGACCCAGGGGTGGACGCGGACATGCGGGGCGGTGTACGAGTCGACTTTGGCGAGGAGTCTACCCCAGGAATCCGCCCCCGTGAGCTCGGTGAAAGTGGCCTGCAGTGTCTGGATCTCCGCCAGAAGCTCGGGGAACTGATCAGGTGCGCGGGGATTTGGTTGCGCGCTGAGGCTTCTAGCAGAGGGCATCATTGTGAGGCGGGAGTTTGATGGGCTCATTACCGCTCCCCTCTTAAAAGGCATTTGTGCATGGTCACATAATCAGGGTCCATCGTTGGCGGCAGCGGCGGCATCGCGTGTGAACTCTGCCTCGTGGGCGCGGCTGCGCACTTTGGGTGGGCGCGTCGCCGGGTCCGTGCCCCTCACTTGACCGCGTTTCAGGTTTCATTTTTTCGTATTCCAGTCAGCTCAAATCAACGCTGTTTTGCGTGTGTTGGGAACGGTGGCGTCGAGGTCGCCGTCGTTCGTGATTGATCTGGGCACAGCCACATTCACACGGTTCAACTTCCTCAACTTCAAGGTTTCGGGGGTCTCGGGAATCTCCAAGTGATAGCGCTGAACCGGTAGTGGAGGTTGAAATAAATCTAGTTCTGGGGTATCAACTATATTCACAATCCTTTCGGGGCATTACAGGAATAACGACGGTATGTATGTAAACTAGTAAAGAGCGAGCTAAATCAAAGAGTGAGAAGGAATGAGAGTGGGGCGGGCCAAAGGCCCTTCTTAAATCCGTAACAACCTGCTTCAACGTCTGCGATTCTTGTTTCCACCCTTGGAATTCTTCTCGCAAGGTTTGTCCGAGTCATCGGGGCTCTGGACGCTGACACTCTGGCCACCACCTACCCCTCCGCTACCTCCTTGGGCAGCCCCGCCAGCGCCTCCGACGTTCCCGTCACCGCCTTTGCTACCTGGTCGATGTGAATCCACCGTACTCCCCTTGGGTGAAAGCACTTACCGGTGCCCGTGGCAGCTCCTCCTCCCATTCCACCAGCTCCTCCTTGGGCTGAGCCGCCTGAAGACAGCGTCAATTTATAGAATCCTTAACTCGCAATTCGCAATACGAACCATTTCCCCCGTCGTTGTCGCTGCCTCCGGTACTCTGGTTGCTGTTTTTATGCTTGTGCTTACCATCCTTGACGCTCACGCTCTGGCCACCACCTTCCCCTCCGCTACCCCCTTGGGCAGCTCCGCCAGCGCCTCCGACATTCCCGGAACCGCCTTGACTACCTGTTCGATGTGAATTCACCGTACTCCGTCTGGGTGAAACCACTTACCGGTGCCCGTGGCAGCGCCTCCGCCCATTCCACCAGCTCCTCCTTGGGCCGAGCCGCCTGCAAAAGGTGTTAATCCTTAGAATCCTAGGACTGAATTCGCAATACGAACCATTTCCCCCGTCGTTGTCACTGCCTCCGGTACTCTGGTTGCTGTTCTTATCCTTGTGCTTATCATCCTTCTCGCAATCGCAGCGCTCTTGTTCGCCGCGGTGGGTGTGGGTGTGCGTTATGTCGCGCCGCTCATCACCGAGATCGTCACCGCCCCAGCGACGCGCAAATGTATCCAAGTGCTATCAGCGACAATGGTGAATGATAATTCCTTGACATTGAACATAATGGACGAACCTGCTCCCCATCATGGCGAGTGTCGAGGGAGTTCCTCGCGGCGATGGCGTACCCCTGGGCGAGCATGGCAGAGGCGAGGGAGAGGAAGACATAAGCAGAAGTGAATCGCATTTTCGGTTTCGTTGGCAGGTGCCGGACTTCTTCAAGTTGCCCACCTTTTATATGTTTTCGATATGTTTTCTCCGTGCGCACTTAGGGATTGGTGGGATAATCTCCGGTGTCGAATTAATGGGAACTATAGGGACGGGGAGCGGTTGGACCAAAAGGAAGTATTGAACTCCCGTCGAAACACCCAAGCCTGAGCGCCACAGGGTTTCTTAGCTTTTTTAACACCGCTGGGCTTTTACAAAGGCACGATCCAGTTCATAATATCCCACCGTCTACGGAACGCTTTTGCGTCAGAATGGAAGCCATTTTTGAGACTAAGCCGTCTGGACGATATCTCAGTGGGTTTTGTCAAGCAATAATTCTGATTGCCTAGCGCTCACCTTCTCCAAGATCTAGCAAACCCAAACGACCAAGTTACTCAGCTGCGACAAATCTGAGGTTACAGTCAATTCAATCGCCCTCCGAGTCCTGCCATCCGCATAGCTCAACGGACATTTCGCAACGGACATGCGCCGCAATTAATTCGACGCGCCCTGGTTCAAGTAGCAGTCTAGGTAATAGCACGTAGGCCGAATTCCAAGTTTGTTTGATCATTCATGAAATGTCAGTCTGTAGTGTAGTCACTCACCTCGCAGATGAGCCGTTGGTGTCGTGGGGTACTTTGAAATATATCACCGGTCGGGCGGAAATGAAACCGAATTCTATAAGCTTAAGATTCCACCAGGCCGATAATTCGACCATCGGGAAAGGGTTCAGTGACGCGGCAGTTAGCATGTACAGATGACCGAGAGCCTCACTTGAACTCAGCCTCGACTCGGGCACCCAAACATTTCCTGTTTCTCTGCTTCAAGGTTTCTCTGACAGACGCTTCAAACAAACAATGCCTTGGCCACCGTTCCTATTTCCGACAATTTGAGGTCTTCAATCTGCTCGAAATCAGCCCTAGTTCAGAAACCATTATCGTATAAAGGCAGGACGGAATGGAATTACATTCTCTAGTGGATTGAATTGAAATGCGCTTCTCACTCTCGTCTGCTGCTCTCTACGTGTTCTTCACCCTCAAGGCTTCGGCCGTCCTCGCCCAGCCGGACGTTGCTGCTAGAGGAATCGTAAACGTATGTGACCTCAGGCGGAATTCGACGACGGGATACTGATTGTGTCCAGCCTTCCCGATCACTTGTCACCCCTGCGGCGGTCCTCCCATTTGCGCAAAGGGAAGAGCCTGCCAGGAGGAGAAGAGATACGCCTGCCTTGCGGAGACCAACATCGCCTGCCCGTTGGAAGCGCGCGGTCTCCTCTCGCTCGGAGGATCGGGGGATCTCGGAGGTACGCACGCCTTTTTGGTACTCACGCAAAATAAACTGAAAGATAATCAATAAAGGCATCGCGATAGGGAGGAATGGAGAGAACGCTGGAGGAAACGCCTCTTAGATGGTCTGCTCTCGGATGGCGCGCGCAAATTTGCAAAAGTTTCTGCTTCTTCCTGTCGCTTCTTTGGTGTAGATTCGTTGTCGTTCCATTGTTCTATCGGATGATGTTCAGCGCTTGTGGACCTTGAAATAAAGAGGCACGATGCAGAGCACTGAGCCCCAGATTAATGCAGCGGAGAAGCTTATCGAGGCTTGAGATGTCGAGTGAGAGATTGATAGAGAGCTCACGGGAATACAAGCAAGACACTCCAGGAAGGAATCTGTAAATTTTCACAGCCGTGCAGAAAAATGCGTGAAGAGAATACAACATTTGTATGGCTGTAATAGTGTTTCATAATTATTTTGTTACACACCCTTTCAGATTTTCACACCTTTTCAATGAAAATTCACGGCCTGAACACCTGTTGGTGTAAAATTACACACCCCCGAAATACGCGTGGAAATAAATTCACACCTATTCAAAACAGCAAAAGAATACCCACCCTGCGCATTGGAAATGTTTCACAGGTAGGAAGTTTGCAGCATATTTCACACGCGCTGCCTGGCCCTGTGTCAAAGCGTGTGGGACCATTTGGGGACCACCGGAAAACATTTGTTTGGTGGTGAAGAGGTAGATAGCTTAGCACTGGTTGGGAGATCCAAATTTTTCATCACCATTTTCAGTGAAAACTGTGGATTATTTTTCAGCAATTTTTCTCTGAAAACGTTGCTGAAGAATTCAAAACATTTTCACCGTTTTCTAGCTTTCTTTCGAGTTTTTCACCTTCTGCTGGAAAAGCAGTGAAAATGTTTTGAATTTTTCACCTAGGTTTGTTGAGAAAAATTGCTAAAGAATTATCCACAGTTTCCACCGTAAATACCGGTGAAAAACTTGGATCTCCCAACCGGTGTAGCCAACGAGGCCGGCGATACAGATGAACCACCAGGGAACTTGATCTAGGTCTCGGGAGTCGGGAGTCAGCAAAAGCAGCTAACGGACAATGAATATCCGCCTAACCCATTCCAGATCTCAACCGTGGGAACGCAAATCAAACCGATTCAGGGTGAAGTCGCGGGGAAAGGCCGAGGCATGTGGGATGAGGAGGTGATTGAGATGGTCTCAGGGAAGCATACCCAGCAGCTTGTGAACTCAAGAACAGAGTATGGGCTCCCAGGGTCATTGCCGTGCCGGAGTGAGCATTAATTTAGTCGCGGGTGACGAGATAGGACAGTAGTGTCCTTTCGCAGTTATATCCTGAGGTGTGCAGAAAAAAGAAAGCGTCCAATGTCACCAGTGAATTTTTGTTCCTCGTGGTCCACAGGTGAACATTTCCCTGATGTGCAGGTGAGCAGTTTTATTTTCATCCGAACAGGTGTGTCGTGTTCTTGAATACCTGTGCGTTTTTCTGCAAAAACTTGCAATAATTATGAAACACTATTACTCCCATACATTTGACAATCCTAAACCCTCCATCCCAGAATCGGCTGCCCATCGCTCACACGTTCAACTTGCGAAAAGAATTGGGGGTCGAGATACCCCGAGTCGTTGCCAGGGGTAAGGACAACTCCGTTGCTCGAGAGGTAGAAGGGAATCTCCGCCTCGAGTGCACGAGCAACGTCGATGAAGATGAGCACTTGGGAGGAGCTTCGCATACCTGCAGTAAAGATTAATTGGGAAAGCCCCGGATGAATTTGGCCGTTAACGAACCGCTGATGACTCCGCCGTTGCCCACGAAGCCCTGCGCGAGATGGATGTGGTTTCGGGACATACGGGAGAGTCCGTGTTGCGCTGCAATAGTGTGAGTATACGACTGGAAAGTAATCATAGGTAGGACGCACAGATAACCTTCCATGCAGCCATAGAAGTCCCATGAACGGCCATGGGAATCTCGCTGGCGGATGTGATGCGCCTCAACTCGACGGTTATATCCTACGAACCCATTAGCGCAGCCTTGCAAAGGTAAAGAGATAACGACATACCGACATGGAGTGGCCCTGGTTCGCCCGGATCCACCACGAGTTATTGTCTGCAGTCCCGCCTTCATTTGACAGGTGGTAACGCGATTTTCGGTCTTGAGACACGATGGATTCGAGCGTTGCGAAATCAAGTCCACGAAGTGAGCGGTGACGCAGCTAGACTTGTGGTGGTAAGGCCACATCAAGTGGTATTGAAACCGAGTATACGCACCAGTACATCGACGTTGACATAGCCGTCCGAGCGGATTGGGAGACCCGCGCTTTTGGCACCGTGCCGCAGGAGATACGAGAGTTCGCGAGACATCCAGACCGTTGAGATGTGCCGCGGGTCGGTGACTGGGTCATCGCGGCGCTTACCAGGCCATGGTCTTTTTGGTGGTCCAACCGAATACGCTCTAAAGAGAAATGGGAGACGCCGACATCGTAGTTCGGAAAGCGTCGGAAGCATCAAAAATTGATGGCGTACACACAAACATGGCGGCCTAACACGGCTCTGCTCTTACCACATCGATTGCTAGAAAAAAAGGTCTTTTCAACCGACGGGACTCATGCCCGCACCTATGTTGCTCTGATCATCCAACTTGACCGCAACACAAATCGGACGCCTCCACTGCCAGCAGCGCTGCAGACTCGAGGAATTGAAGACTCAACCCTGGGCTCCTCTGCGGCTCGCCCATGGATGACCAGACCGCTTGAGTTTCGCATGCTCCAGAGGACTACTGGACCAGGTCCGACATTCCTTTTGTTTCCGTGGCTCCGAGGGAATAAACGGCAGAAACAAGTCAATCCTCTAAGACCCGAGGTCGATACATATTCTTGGTGTCGAATAACTTCGGAGAGCCGCGGCAGCCCGTCCTGAAGCTGTAAGGTCGGTCGTGTTCCTAACGTTCCAACGATGGGACAGTTCGTTTGGAACCAACGTACGCGGAGATTACACACGGCCTCATTGTCATTTAAATTTTGGTCATTAAAACGATTCATACGCCCGGATTGTGCTCGCACATCTGCAACCACCCCGGTGGTATCTCGTGGCATCCCTGTTCGTGGGCCTTGCACGAGGAGGGAGTGAGAGCCTGCATCGTCGAAGTCACAGCTGCAGTATGTTCAACTTGAACCACATGTTGAAAATGTGTACGCGTCCCAGACTGCGCAGTGTGTGGGAGGGACAGCAGGAGTTTGACTTTTGGCTGGAAATGCGTATCCTCACATTATCAACGAATGCGCAATACAGCGTCGAGAACCGTACGGAGTCTACTAACTAGCACAATGCAGCGTTCATATCGACATACATTGAGAATTCTCTACGCGACGACTACTGCAACTTCAGCGCCTTGAGGATGAGGTGACCGATAGGTCCCGCAGACGCGGGGTTCTGGCCAGTGTACAGGTTCCCGTCCACGACGACATGGGACTAAATTCAATTAGTGCGGTACATCAAGTTGAAAAACAGGGGAAACCTACAGCCCATGCTGCATCGGCCTTCTCGAACTTCGCACCCAGGTTGACGAGCCTATCCTCGACGAGGAAGGGTACGTCCTAATCAATCGAGTACTAGTCGGTTACATAAATGGTTCTCAAATTCTGGAGCTCGCTGACCTTGACTTTATTCGCCTGGATTTCCTCCTCGTTTGTAAAGCCCGTCGCGGCCCGCCCAGCGAAGATCGATTTCCCGTCGGCGTCGGTGACGTTGACGAGGGCGCTGTAGTAAAACGCATTCGTGAGCTGATTATTCCCCCCACTTTTGGTTCATACTGACGCAGGTCCGTGGCAAACTGCGCTGGTGATTTTGCCCGCTTGGAAGAACTGCGACACCGTTAAAACGCGGCTCCAAATGGAGTCCAATTCCAACCAAACTGACCTCGGATGCGAGCTTGATATTGGCTGGGTCGGTGGGGAGATCGATGACCGGGCTATTATGGAAAGTCGGTGAGCAAGTCGTAAAAGGATTGTGGTGCACACTAACCCATGCCCCCCGACGTAGAAAATCGCGTCATAGTCCTTTGAGTTGATCTCCGACAGTTTCTTGGTCGCGGCCAGTTTGCTCTTCACAGTCTCGTCTGCGAGGAACTTTGTGCATTCCTCATCGGCTGCGAAGAGCTGGTACCGTTCAATTCTGGTTCTGGCTGAGGAAATGAGATAAATAAAGCTGACCTTGACACTGTCGGGATCGAGCGGCGGGTTGGCGCCCAAAGGGCTGGCAAAGTCGATGGTTGCGTGCGGGGCGAGGACGTAGTACGGGTGGGCCGCCTCGGGGAGGTACCTAGACGCGTTGTTAAATACAGGATTTTATCCACAAAGAGAGCCAGTACCATCCCTGCACAAAGTGAACGATAAGTGGAACCGTCAACGTTGGATCAGGGAACGCGAAAACGTACGGTTGCGGCGCCGGTCAAGGTTTTTGAGGCGGAAGTCAGGACAAAGAGAATAGCAGGCATTGTTGAAGGAGGTTTCTTGTTGGTGGTGGATGAGTTGAACGGACTTGAGAAGCTTTATACTCGCGACATCATTACGACATAGCTTGTATCCGGGGCAATGTGCCGCAGGGCGTTTTTGTTGAACCGCGTACAGTGCTGACTGAGGCTCAATCTGACTCAACCTACTGCAGAAGACTGCAGAAGACCGTAGAAAACCTTGGCAAAAACCCCACCAATGCCATTATAATTTTCGACGAGCGGCGTTGAGGACTACATGACTTACTACGTTGTTCAACCGTTGTTGAAGTTTGTTCAAGTTCGAAATTTCCTTCGCGTTCTCAAGACAGGAATTCAGCGACGCCCTCTCGACAATTGCAAGGTTATGAATCAAGTCGGTGGGCTGAGCCGCTGAGCCGCTCAACCGAAGAAAGGAGCGACTGTGTAAGGTGCCGGCCCCAATTTCACCGGTCAATCGAAGCAATGCCAAGTTTCTTTACAATGTTAAGGATGAATAAGCACAGTGAAACGGCCTGGATGGTATGTATAAGCGCATTTCGGAGGACAAAGACTACTTACTTACAAACAGGATCTTCGTTCGTTCGTTCATTCTCCCCAATCCAAGCCCAATGTTCCTGGGCGGTCACCACGCACCGCAGCCTCAACGGCCTCCGCCAGCGCCCTCAGCGCCAGGACGTCCTCGCTCAACTCGGCGTCGCCAGTACTATTCGTCGGCGTGATTTCAGGTGCTGTGACGCCGAGCGCGCGCTGCAGAGCGTGCTCGCGGTCCGGACCGCGCAGCTTGTCGATCGCGGTGAGGAGGGCGGGGAGGTTTGGGTGCGTCGCGAGGGCTTGACGGATTGCAGGGGACGTCGCTGCCAGTGGGAGACACATACACATACACAAGTCATTACTTGAACGACGCGGCGGAGAGGTCGGCAGTCAGACCTATCGCCTCGTATTGGTGCGTCTGGAGCGGTTTGGGGTCGTCTCGCTTCAGGGGGTCGGGATAAGCGGATTCGTCGGGTACGTAGGGCCACTTTAAGGAAGTAAGAGGCCGGAGCGGCGGAGGATTCTCGTCCGAGAGTGGAGGTTCGGACGGAGCCGCGGATTGGGCGGGTTGAGCTAAATGAGAGGCTTCGTAGGTTTCCAAGTCTAAACCGAACATATTGAGAAAAGAATTACCTTCCGCCTCGCCTGGCTCTTCACGCTTCTCTGAACTTGAAGTACATGTCACCTCTGCATCGATGTTAACCGCGTGCCCCCTTTCTTGGTGAAAATCAAACCTTTGTGCGTCTTGTAGCAAGGGACGGAGCAGCTGGATCGTGTTGGCGCTCAGAGGAAATTCTGGGCTCGGACGAGGAGGATTCATTCCACAAACTAGAGAGTCGCACATCCAGAGCAAGTGTATTTTGATTCGTTCACGCTGCAGATTTGGCATTTACTGCGGCGGGCCTTGGGAGCCATGCAGGAGAAACAGGTTTGAGGCCACAGGTCGGCTTTCCGGGGAGACCTCAGTTCTAACGAGATGGTTGAAGTGCAAGAAGCGGACTCGGAGAATCCCGATCTTGACAAGGCCATACAATGACGGGATCAGTCACGCGTGACACTTCGTGTGTTCTTCCACCTCTCGCTCGGTCAGTTCCTTTGCTACTCAGCTCCCTGATTTCCCACCGACTACCAGAAAATTCCCTCGCTCCAACCTCGCTCTAGAGTCCTTATTCTTGCCTGATTTTTAGTCTCTTGAAAATCGACGGTTGTGTGCAATATTAAATGCCGAGGGAAGCCCTTGCAAGGCTGTAGCTCAGGTGAGAACTGTGTACCCTCGCGCTGAATTGTCACTCTTGTATCGTCCCTTGCTCTCGTTGAAAAATGAACCGTGGGATATTCATCACTGATGGGTTGGTCAGCACACAGCCACCAGATCGCATCCAAAGCAAACCTTGACCACTGCGGCCCACACCGTTCAACATCTACGCCGTCGTCTAGCTCAAGCCATTCTCTGTGAAGACCACGAATTGTGCCGCGACATTGGCCTCCAGGCTCCAATGGACGTCGTAGCATAGCCTCGCCGAGGCGTTTTCATGCTCAACGCATCTCTATTCAATGTATTCATGCTTTTGGCAACAACGGCCGCTGCCTTCAAGTTGACTTCAAACCTCGAGTTCCAATCTATGCCTATTGCCGACATTCGGCGCCATCCGCGGCAGTATCACAGAGCCAGAGAGAGCCAGCTTGCCCCGCAACGACAATTGAATGTGGCGCTCGACCTCACACGACAACACACCGGACAAGAGATTCCCGGGGATTCAACACGATCTTCCTCCGTGTTTTCCATATGTCGAGTACCCTGGGCTTGGATGGGTGCATGCTGAACGCCGGCCGACCGCCGTTGCTATGTGATATCAACATTCCAGCGATACCCAAGCTTGGTCCAGAGGGCGCAAGGAGCGTCAAGACTGCTACTTTTTCGTGGACCAGGGACTGAATCCCACAGCTCGGGAACCGCGCTCGGTGTGGACAGGTGCGCGTCCTGCGCCAACGCGCGAAATCTATTAATAGCGCTATCTTGTTGGCTAACCGTCCACATTGGATCGGCCAACCGTTCATGCTCTCGTTGTCTGTGGCTATGGCGAACTGCATGGTGCACAGATGTCGTCTCTGTATAAGTACCCCCGCAATGGAGGACCTCCTCATCATTCATTCTTCACGACCATGGTTTTCGCCGCCCTCTCCGTCTTGTCGCTCGTTTGTGCTGCCAGCGCCGACTTGAATGTCGTCCGCCATGTCTCGACCGCCCCCCGCTCTCTGACCCCCGCCGTCATCCCCACCGCCGAATTCGTCGTCCCCATTACCGGCAAATCCCCCCGGAGACAGTCGAAGAAGGCCGCCATGACTGCCCTGCGCGCCAAGATCTCGGCCTCGAACGACACTGCGGTTCTGGCGGGTGCTGACCTGGACCAGGAGTACCTCACCGACATCACCGTCGGCGGTCAAACCTTCACGGCTATTGTTGACACGGGAAGGTGTGTGCTCACTTGTCTTCATCTCAGACCAACCCTAATCCGATCCTCTGCAGCTCCGACACTTGGTTGATCAAGAAGGACTTCAACTGCTTCAACCTGACGAGCTTCCCCGAGCCGCAGGCAACCTGTGGGTTCGGAAGCGCCGGTTTCGATACCAACGCGTCCTCGACGTTCCAGGATTTCCCCAAGGTCTCTTTCAACATCTCTTACGGGTGCGTCTACCCAAATCCTCCCTCGTGCAACTCAGTTTCCTAATACTGTAACAGTGATGGAGAGTTCCTCTCTGGCCCCGTCGGCTTCGACACCGTCTCCGTTGGTGGCCTCACGGTCACCAAGCAAGAGATTGGTACCCCCGACTTTGCGGCTTGGAATGGCGACGGTGTGAACTCCGGGCTGCTCGGGCTCGCGTACTCGACCATCACCTCGGTATTCAACACCACGGACCCTACCAAGGCGTCCAATGCCAACCACATTCCTTATGACCCCTTCTTCGCCACCGCTTTCAAGCAGGGGCTCGTTGCCAACCCATGTAAGTCCCCTCCCTCCCATATTTCTGGTGTCGTTCTGATGCATCTCGCCAGTCTTCTCCATCGCTCTCGACCGCGGCGCCCTCTTTGTCAACACGAGCACCGACGCCAACCTCGGCTACCTCGCCTTCGGCGGCATGCCCCCCGCCGTCAAACTCGACAAGACCGTCGTCACCGTCCCCATCCAGGGCTACTCCACCAAGACGGGCAACCCGTCCTCCGGCGCCGGCTCCGAGTACGTCTACTACACCGTCGACGTCGACGC
This sequence comes from Mycena filopes, assembly GCA_029281495.1. Lineage (NCBI taxonomy): Eukaryota > Fungi > Basidiomycota > Agaricomycetes > Agaricales > Mycenaceae > Mycena > Mycena filopes. The sequence goes on along the minus strand of JARIHR010000013.1, from coordinate 1,186,843 downwards.
GTACGTCTTCCCCGGCAGCACCAGCGTCGCCACCGCCAACAACAACACCATCGTCGACTCGGGCACGACGCTCAACTACGTGCCGGACAAGGTCGCCAAGGCGTACAACGCCAAATTCGTGCCCAAAGCGACGCTCGACAATGAGTCTGGGCTCTACTTTGTCGCTTGCAACGCGACTGCCCCTGCGTTCTCGGTGACACTCGGCGGGAAGAAGTTCCCCATTGACGCACGGGACCAGATCCTCGACGCCGGCACTGATGACGACGGCAACGTTGTGTGCATCTCTGGCACCCAGCCCGGCGGCGCCGACACCCCTGACACCGTTTTTATTCTGTGCGTCCCATTCACCTTACTGTTTTTTTTTTTTTGAATTCTCTCACTAAATCCTTCCTCAGTGGCGATGTCTTCCTGCACAACGTCGTAGGCACGTTCAACATCCAGACAAACGAGCTCACCGTCACCCGGAGAGCCAAGTACTAGACACCATCCATCCCATAACATACCACTGCATTGTAATAATATCCTGCACGAATCGCTGCTCGCATTGATCCGTTTTGTGACGTGGGAATCGCCTCGAAATTTTCGCGCTCGAGTCAGTCGGCTAATATCCACTTTTACTTCCTCAACCACCATGTCGACTTCCAAAGGACGCGTTCTGCTTGCATACTCGGGTGGCCTGGGTGTGTATACATACTTCCCCTCAACTTGCTGAGCTGGCTCATTGGCGCAAACCAACCAGATACTTCATGCATCCTCGCATGGCTTATCGAGGAGGGATACGAGGTCTACGCGTTCATGGCGGATGTCGGCCAGGAAGATGTACGCGTTGTCGTGTTTCTCATTAAAGCAGACGTTCTGAGCACTGCTGTATTAGGACTTTGTCGCGGCGGAGAAGAAGGCCCTCAAGGTCGGCGCGAAGAAGTTTTTCTGCGAGGTATGACTGCATCCGTAGCGTCTGGATGGATCTGTTGTTGAAGGACTCGCAGGACCTCAAGCGCGAGTTTGTGACTGAGCTCATCTACCCTGCCGTTCAGGCGAACTGCATCTACGAGGTCGGTATCATTCCGATCGGAGAGCAGTATCTTGTTTATTGAAGCGCACCAGAATGTCTACCTACTGGGTACCTCTCTCGCGCGCCCGGTCATCGCCCGTGGCATGATTGCTGTCGCCGACCGTGAAGGATGCGAGTGAGTTTATTTTATTCTGTGTCCCCCATCTTTCTTTTCTACGTCTAATTACGATTAGTTTCGTATCCCATGGCTGCACTGGCAAGGGGAACGACCAGGTTCGGTTTGAGTTGTCGTTCTACGGCCTCAAGCCCGATATCAAGGTCATCGCTCCCTGGCGGTTGCCCGGTACGTTCCCTTCTCCAAGACAGTCCACTCGCACTCATGCCATCCTACCCAGAATTCTACAATCGCTTCCCTGGTCGTCAGTCCCTCCTCGAATACGCCGCCAAGAGCAACATCCCCGTCGTCCAGACCGCCTCCAAGCCCTGGTCTACCGACGAGAACCTCTTCCACATCTCGTACGAAGCCGGCATCCTCGAAGACCCCAACGTGACCCCGCCCGCCGACATGTGGAAATTGACCAACTCACCCGAAGAGGCACCCGAAACCGCAGAGCGCATCACGATCGAGTTCGCCGCCGGGCTCCCCACCAAGCTCACCGTCCCCGCGACGGGCAAGACTCACACCGACGCCGTCGACATCTTCTCCACGCTCAACGCGCTCGGGCGCACGCACGGCATCGGGCGGATCGATATCGTCGAGAACCGCTTCATCGGCGTCAAGTCGCGCGGCTGCTACGAGTCCCCCGGCGCGTCGATCCTGCGCGCCGCGCACGTCGACCTCGAGGGCCTCACGCTCGACCGCAACGTGCGCGCGCTGCGGGACCAGTTCGTCACCGTCGAGCTGAGTCGGATGCTCTACAACGGCCACTTTTTCACGCCCGAGCGCGAGTTTATCGTCAGCGCGATTCCGGCGAGCCAGCGCACGGTGAATGGGCTCGTGCGGCTGAAGCTGTACAAAGGGAACGTCATCATCGAGGGGCGGGAGAGCTCCGAGGGCCTGTATGACGAGCGACAGAGTTCCATGGACGAGATGGGTGGCTTTGAGCCGACGGATACTACTGGCTTTATTCAGATCGAGTCGATTCGGATTAAGAAGTACGTGCAGGTTTCCTATCCTTGATATCCAAGCTGATGAAAATTTGCAGGTGGGCGCAGGCGAATATCCGTCGGGGCCAGGCGGGCGTCACCCCGAAGGATGTGTATGGCGTTCGCGTTTGAGCGCGCGCACCAAAATAGAGGAATAATTTACCCTCAAACAAGTATTGTATTAGCAACTGTCTTAGTCTCGGAATTTACATCGCGGAACGTCGTTCACCCAGCCCAGTCACGATATCGATTCTGCTGCTGTCCATTCGAAGAGATAAAGAGTCCTCTTCTCGTCTCCCACCTGGACGTGCTCCACCAACTTGTCGACCAGAACGAAGCCATTCTTCAGCAATACCTTCTGGCTGCCGGGGTTGTCTTCGAACGCAGATGATCGGATGCGTCTGGCTTTCAGCGACGGAATGCCCCAGGCCATCATCGTCTTCACCGCAGCAGTCATGAGCCCCCGTCCTTGGTGGCTCGGCGCGAGGTAATCTGCGGTATGTACTCGTTGATCCTTCTCGAAAAATTTCAGGTCAAATTTGTAACACCCACAGCCGATATGCCACGCGATATCTGGGTCCCCGGCCGGGAGCGCGGCGTTCGCGTTGGCGAGGCGCGTTCGCGTCTCCGCATCGAGCACCTCCGACCAGCCCGAGCGCACGAGCCCCACGTCGCCGATATAGACGTCGTCCGTCCCCGTCCCGTCGGCGTCGGCGCGCTCTTCCCGCATATGGCGCACGGGGCACCCGCTCATAGGGGCGCCGTTGTCTTTCTGCGCTGCGAGCACCGCGTCCGTCTGCGCCTTCACCCTCGCGAGCCAGCGCTCCGCCTTCTCCGGCGTGTACTGCCCGACGCGGTTCCCCATGCACGGCGCGACGGCGGGGTCGTCCATGATCGCGACGCTGGGCGCGACGTCGCTCATGCGCGGCGGGGTGATTATGATGTTTGCGAACGGGGGTGGGAGGCGGAGGAACGGTTCCCCCGTCGTGGGGTTGTACTGCAACGCGCCGCTCATCTTGGGACGAGGAGGGGCTCACACACGGCGTGTTCCTGCCGCAGCCATCACTCAAATGCGCGTTTATCTATTCTCGTCCAAGCGCGAGATATGGTCACGATGGAGTCACCAGCTCGAGGATATACAAAGTCAGCTTTTCCTTCCCTGCCTCGAGCTGGACGTGCTTCGGGAGCGTTTCGACCAGTACGAACCCGTTTTTCAAGAGGACCTTCAGACTTCCGTGGTTTCCTTCGAATGTACCGGTGCGGAGAATCTTAGTCTTCATCATCGGAATCCCCCATTGCGTTATGAGCGTCTTCAGCGCGACAGTCGTCAATCCGCGTCCCTGGTGGCTTGGAGCGAGGTAATCTGTGAGTCGCCATCGGTCTCGTTATTTTTTTTTTGCGCGCAAGATAGAAATCATACAGCTGACATTCCACCGAATTGCAGGATCTCCAACAGCGCGCGCGTTGTTTTCCGCAAAGAGGCGCGCCCGCTCTTCTTTATCCAGAACCTCGACAAAGCTGGCCCGCGCGATCGCAATGTCGCCGAGGAAGATGTCCGTCCCGTCGGCCTGCTCCTCGCGCATGTGGCGCACAGGGCAACCGCTCACTGGGCCCCCGGCAGCGAGGGGCACCTCAGCCAGGACGGCCTCCGCCTCGAGCTTGATCTTGCTGATCCACCCCTCGGCCTGGGCAGCGGTGTACGCGCTGCCTGGCCCGTTCGGCCCCATCCAGCTCGCGATGGCAGGGTCGTTCAGGATGGCCACGCTCGGCGCGACGTCGCTCATCCGCGGCGGGGTGAGTATGATGTTGGCGAAGGGCGCGGGGAGGCGCAGGAATGGCTCCCCCGTCGTTGCGTTGTACTCTAGGGCGCTCATTCTTCAGGGGTTGGGGAAGGAAGGAAGGAAGGAAGGAAGATGTATAACTGCAGAGGTCCCAATAAGGAACAAGCAGGCACTGTACCGACGTACAACGCGTCCAAATGTACGTTACAGTTATCTACTGCTAAGACGCTGTGGTAGCCTATCTACCCTCCGAGGAGAGTAATAGACATCTCACGAAAAAGCTACATAGACAGGTCAGAGTGCGAATATTTAATCCGGAATCCTAAATACAAGGGGATAGTAGCGGGGAGTCTCCTGGTACAGACTCAGGACAAGGAATATGTACTTCGCAAATATTTGAACCGCTTGAAAAAGATCTGAGACGTTCAAACGAGCTTGAATTTATATGTGCTTCTCACACGGGCTTGAACCGCCGAAGACTGCCAAATGACGCGACGGAGGAGGACCCCTGAAAATACCCTTCAAGGCTAGGTACAAATCTCCCAAAATCCGCCGAAATTTGTCGGGACAGATTTTGGCGCGTCGGGGCACTTTTTGTCGGGACGGGACCTGGCCTAGGCTGCCGTAAGCGTCCCAAAAGGGCAATTTGGGGGCTCCCACGGCTTCAAAATCGCGAAAATTCCCGTTGCCGTCGTTTTAGCCCTCGTTCTGCACCGTTCTGAGCGGTCTCCGTGGTTCTTTCGCCCAAAAATACAAACCCGAGAGTTTTGCCCCCGAAAATCCTCGCCGAGGCCGAAGTTTTGTCGGGACGCGGGACCTGGCATTTTGGCCCCCGACCCCGAGTTTTTGTCGGGACAGGACCTGGCTTTCGAGGCCGAAAACCCAAAATTTTGTCGGGACGGGGTCCCTGGCCTCGAAGGGTATTTTCAGGGGTCCTGACGGAGGAGATGGGCGCCGTTGAATGGAAGCGCTCAGTTGGTGAGGAGAAAGAGAGAGCCGCATGGTTGTGAGGGTAGGACGGAATCAGCCCGTTTGGCCGACGGAACACCGCTACCAGGAAATGTACCCACGTTTTTCAACCACACAAAGGCGTACAACAAAAGGTACGAGATTAGTGTTGTAGCGTCTGTTTATAAGAGACTAACAAAGGCGGTCCTCCGAGTCGCCCGTACGGCAAAAACTAGGAAGGCGACGGCTCGGAACCTTCCATGCGCGTGGGTGGCATTATAATTCTCAACCGCGACAACGTTGATGGTTTTTAAGATTTCTCCCCGTCCATCCAAGGAAGTCGTCGGGAAATCACAGAACAATTGAACTTAACCGTTTGAATACTCTCGTAAATACTCTCGTAAATACCCTCGGCATAATTCGCGAGTCCAGCCTAATCCACCGAGCTCTACAGAAGTCTACTCTACCGCCCCGCTACTGACCTGGAATCCGAGCAGAAACCGATCCAAAAGATCCCGAAAAAATTCAACCGTGGGAACTTGGTGGTTGGTTTTTGAGAAATATTGGGACGGCGCGATGTTCAAACCCAGTCGTATCCAGAGCAGTGAAGAGTGAACGGCGGCATGGTAGTACGGGTCCAGGTGCAGTAAGGCAGATCTTCAATCGGTCGTATTTTTCTCAACCGCGAGCCCAGGCTCCAGAACAGTGAGATCATGGGGAATACCGCAAGAATGGAGTCGTTCATAGACCATTTTTGTCCCGGCGGGCAGGAGCCCGCTACCGTCGTTGAGAAATCACTCCGGAATGATCCAGCAACTTTTGGCCAAGAAGCAACAGTCCGACGTAAAAGTTACATAAATCTTACGCACCGTGCGACGAGACTCTGAAATAAAGGCGGGAGATCGCTCACAAGGCCACAAAGAGCGAAAAACTGATACTTTTGCGAATCTAGCGAGGTTACAGTGTTGTACAACAGATTATTCTAGCGGAGAAAAGAGCGTCCAGGGTAAAGTAAAAAACAAAGTCCGTTTCGTCTTCTCGCCTTTAGCTCGGGGGTGCTGTAACCCCGGAGTAGTGACCGCCAGAACAAGGACCGTCTCCTCCGATGAATGCCCCTCCTCCCACGACAATGTAGCGACCGGAACCAGCGGGACACTGCCCATTTACCGACGCGTCGGGGCCCTTGGCGCCCGACGCAATCTGGCAAACACCGCCCGCCGCGGCATCGAATTGCCAGGCTCCGCAGCCTGGAGGCTGAGAGGGCCCGGGCATGAAGCATGCGAGGCAGCAGTCGTTCGCAGACGCGATGGCGGTTACAATTTCCACCTTTCCTCCGTCCGACGCAATACCAATCTGCTGAACCGGCATCGACGCTGCGCACAGGGTGCTGACGGGCATGTCCGTGGTCGCGGTCGTGGTTGCTTCCAGTGTGGTCGTCGAGTCGGTCAACGTGCTCTCTGGCATTTCGGTTGTGGTAAAGAGAACGGTGGTGGTTGTGGGGATGGGGCCGAGCGTGGAGGTGATAGTAATTGTTTGCGTCCAAGTCAAGTCGACCATTGTCGTCGCTGAGGTGTAAGCTGTCAGCGGCATCACGATACCGCTGCACACGGAGGAGATTGCAGGCGCGTCGTTGGTGCTCAGGCCCGCAGGAAGGACAGGAAGGTCGACGCGTTTCTGGGCCGCCGACTGCATGCGTTTGCGCGCCGCTGCGTGTGCGCGTCTGCGCCTATTGACTGGAGGAGGAGGAGCTGGCGCGGTGTACAGGAAGGTGGTGGTCGTGCTTGTGAAACTGTCTGTTTGTGTGGAAGTCGTGGTCGAGAGCTCTGCATAGGTGCATCAGAATGGTGCTCGTAAAGACTGGGAAAGACTCGTACCCGTTGTGGTGTCGACCACGTTTGGAATCACCGTCGTATCCTCGGCCACCGAATCCACAATAGTCTCGATCCCGAGGTCAGTCGTCGCTGAAGAAGTTTGGATGACAGTGGCGAGGTACTCCGTGGTCGTTTCGAAAATCGTTGTCGCCGGCTCAGTGTAGCCAAGATAGTCCGCGCAAAACCCTTCCCGGTCTGCCAGTGGAAGCGCCAAGATTATTTCCGCGACGTTGTTTCCTTGCTGCCCGCCGTTGTTGCCGTTGTTGCCGCCGTCGTTCCCGTTGTTCCCACCGCTAGAGTATCCGCCGTTCGAATCATATCCATTCCCATTCCCGCCATATCCGTTTCCGTTTCCGTAGCTATTCCCGTCATAGCTATCGCCTTCATAACCATCGCGCTTGGCTGAGAAAAGAGTCAGTTTTTGCGCGTTTCGAGGTCAAAGAAACTCTGGTACCAAGCGGGTTTTTCTGGTAGGCAGACGGGGCGACCAGGAGGGCGCAGGAGAGAAGGCCGACGGTGGCGAGGATGACACGAATGGTCATGGCGGAAGTTAACGAAACTTGAATATGTGGTGGATTGAAGTCGGGAGCAAGAGGCAAAAGTGCTGGCGCGGCTGTTGTCCTGTGTTTATACTCTCTCAACAGACTTCAAACCCCGCCGCGGAAGTATTTCTGTTTTGGGCGTTTGGAGGTGAGCGCCGCATTTGGACGAGTTGAGACCTTGGACATGTCCGTGTTCAGCTCATCGTTGGTCCGCTAAGGATATTGACGGAATCCGCCCCGACGCGAATCCAGAAAGACGCCGCAGAGAAAAACGACTCGACAAGTTGGAAGCAAGAGTGGGATCAACTGAAAACTCCCACGGAAAGGTTAAAACAACTCGGTACCGAGATTTTTCAACCTCGCTCGCATTTACATTGAATGCGCCCTGCTATCTCGTAAATATCTTGTTTCCACATTCCGTTCCATGCAGGATATTTTGTCTTTCCATGATTTTTATTAGTGTTTTTCTACCAAATTACTGGGGCAAACGAAGCAAGCAAGGAGAGCCTGAGTACTTGCTCTCAGGTATATGAGACGCCGTGAAGCCTTGCCGGGTGAAACTGTTCCACGATTGATCACAACCATTTCGTCTCTACAACATTGAAGTTGATTGAACTCGTGCTTGATCAAAAGGGGCTTGCCCGGTTAGAGCTTGGGTTGAGTTGCACTCAGAGCTCAGACACAAGTTATTCATTGACCATGTAGGATTTGCACCCGCTTTCGAATGTCGATATCAAGCTGCCACAATCCTATAACCCACAGATTGAGTTGACTATATCGGGCTTGAAAGGAAACGCGTACTGAGACATGGGCGTTACTGGAATTTGGGCGGTCGGATGTGCACCATTAACCGGGCAAAAACACCTGAAAAGAAAGGCAAAAAGGCCCACGGCCGTTCGACCCCAGTCCGAGTTTCCATTTGATTACCCAGGTGGATACCGAGGCGACTATTCAAATCGCGCCGCAAACGGTAACGCACAAAGCCCGAGCTTGAACGTCAACGAGCTGTGCTTCACGTAGCCCGTGCCAGTGTCCCTCCGAATCTAAATCGTAGCCATGAATTTTATCACCAACGACTTAAACAAAATCAAAATGACATGACACTACTTGGACTTGCTCTTCCCAAAGAAGCTGGCCAAACCCGTCTGCTGCTGCGGCCCCGCGCCCTTAGACGACCCGCTTGGCTTCGGCTTTGCCTTGGCCGGGGCGGGCTTCGGCGCAGGCTTGGCTTTGGCCTTTGCCGGAGCAGCGTCCGCCGCCGCGGCCGTACTCTTCGCCTTCGCCTTCCCTTTGGCCTTGGGCGCTGGCTCCTCCTCCTCCTCCTCATCCACAGACTCGTACTCTGAAAAGTCCTCCGTCACTGCAAACGCCAATGAGTTCCCCGCCAGCCACGACGAAAGGAGACCCCATACCCATGTACCCCTTTTCGTCGATGCGCATCTTGGACTTGACGATGCGTTTCTTCTTGAGCCCGTTCTTCCCCACCGGCACAACCTTCTTCGGCTTGCGCTTTACGGGCGCCGGTTTGGAGTCGCCGTCGGACATGTGCGCGTCGGCGGCCTCCATTGGGTCGTCTTCGGGCTGCTCGACGACATCGCGCGAGGCCCGCGTCACAGCGTCTGAGCGGACGGTGAGCGAATGTGCGGAAGGGAACGAAGGAGGACAAAGGACATACCGTCGTCGATGTCCATCATCGCGCGCAAGCCCTCAGATTCGGAATCGAGGGCGGTCGATCGCGCCTTGCCCTTGCCCTTGCGAGCGGGCGCCGCCGGCGCATCATCGTCCTCTTCGTCGTCAGACAGAATCACGCCCTTGCGGACGCGGACAGAGGCCTGCGCCTGTGCGGCAGGTTTCGCGGGTTTCGGTGGGGGCTTCACCTCCGTCACCTCGTCGTCCTCAGAATCCGACGGCAATGCAGACTTGCGTTTGACGCCCCGCGGAGCAAGTTTCGTGGGTTTTGCCACAACCTCGTCTTCCGAGTCTGACACGAGTGCGGATTTGTTCTTCGGGCCCTTCTAAGAGTGATGTGAGTACGATACGAGAGGGGGGAGAGGGATGGCGAAAGGACCTTGCTCTCCTCCATTTTGGCCTGGACTTTCTCTCCGATGGTACTCGCCACGGAAGGGGCTCTGGACTCCGCCTTGCGTTTCGTCTCCGCTTTGACGGACTTCTCTTTCTCCTTCTTCTTCTCGTCCTCTTTCTTCGGCGGCGGCTTCACCTTCGCCTTGCTAAAGTCGAGTTTCCCGGTGGCCTTTGGTTTTGCCTTTTCTGCAGGTTTCGCGTCCTCTTCCTTCTTGACCGTAGACGGACCGGCAACAGGGACCTTGGAAGGGCCAGCGACAGGAGGCTTCCGGCCGCCCCACCCCGGCTGGGGTTTGGTGGACACCTGTACGATATGGTCAGGACAAAGAATCGACTGGGGGCAAAGAGCATACGTTGACGTCCGCACCGATGACCTTGCCCACGATGGCGGCCAGCTCAGCTCCCTTCGCTTTGTCCAGGCTTCTGACGATTTCGGTTGGCGTGCAGAGGTGTCCGGCGTCCTGGTATCAATGAGCGGTGTAACATAGACGCAATGGAGGAGGCTACCCGGATAGCAACGGGGGACAAGCTGTAAACGTGAACGCTTTCCAAGGTGATGAACTGTGCCTGGACACCTATAACGAGATGAGGGGGTTATAGTGTTCTCAGACGGAGGAATTCGATACTCACTTTCTAACTGCTTCTCCCCGACCAGGACAATTTCAGTCTGTGGCACATACTCCTCCTCTTCATCCTCGTCCTCGTCGTAGTCCATGTCTACGTCCTCGTCGTATCGTTTCCGTTCAGGCCTGGTTTCGCCACAGAGGAGGTATGTCGCTGCCAGCTTCTGTCCATCCGCGGCGTGGAAAGCGGCGAGCTCACTACAGAATAAATCTTTGCGACATGAAGAATGGGGCCAATTGGCGCACTTTTTGGCGATATTGACGTCCAAGGCCAGGACTCGACTGAGGGAGCGATAAGTCACCTAGGCCAGTCAGAATGCGGTGAAATGGACACTGGATGTCACTGACAACGTTGTTGTCTATTAGAAGCTCTTTTGTGAGATAGTCGCGGATGGGCTGAGTGGACATGGCGGGGAGTTGGCGGGGAGTGTGGCTCGTGTCACATCCACGTGCATGTGTAACGCCGTGTCGAGATAATCAGCTGGCGGGAGATGCCGCACAAGAGGTAGCAGATCGTTGGATCGGGCACACTGATCATCACACGTAATTGATCGCGGCTCCTCAGCCTGTTCGGAATTTTCGTCAGCGAAAGGTGGCTTTGAAGGGGGGTTTGGCCAAGGGTATCTCAGAACACATGTAGGATCCCATCTAGCTATGTAGAAGTAGTCCTTGTCGCACTCTGGACTTGAACCAGGAAATTTGACAAATCCTGATGAGAAAAGCAAAAATCCCAGACTACATCCTCTTGGTGTAATTTCTCCGTCAAAACGGTGGCGAGGTGCTAGGAAGGCATGATACATGTCTCAAAATAAATTCTCGAGCTTCTTCTCCCTTGGTGGCCGTCCTGCGCGCGATATTGGCAAAATGATGGGGTTTCCGCATTTGGGGGGAGGAGGGTCCCTTACGTGTGATGATCAATGTGCCCGATCCAACGATCTGCTACCTCTTGATGCCGCAGGAGGTTGAACTTTTGTAAATGGCTCGCACGGGGTTTGGAAGCTACAGAACATTTTGCGACCAGAGCCTCGACCGTTCTGGTTTGGCCACCCAAGCTCAATAGGGCTTGAATAGGGCGCTATTAAACCTACCCGGTTGTACCTTGCATGTTTTAACCGGTCTCACTTCGGCAGGACGACATGCCCAAGTTTTACGACATTACTAGCCTCATATTTGGGTCAGAAACGGGGACAAGAAGTCCCTGTATGCCTAGTTGGCTGGGAAGTGAGTTGAACAATCGCCGTCACACCCAAAAAAGGAAACTTCCTACTTAGCTCGGAAGGCTAGCATAAAGTACGACTTCCTGCAATAAAATATATCTCAGTATAATGTCTACAAATATACATGCGGGACATGGGTACCGGAAGGATCACAATATACAAGTCTTTCTACTCTCATTTCTTTCTTTCCAATCTGTGAGTGGTGGAAGGGATACAGAAAGACTGACAATAAACAGCCCTTTCGAGAAGAATATATTGAGTCCCTTTCTGCAAAGCCTGAAAGGGCCACTTATTGTCGGCCTTTCTGTCTACCTTCCAGCAGAGTATAAAGGACGAGGGATTTATGCCATTCGTGCGGAAAATGCCGGACGAATGGCATAAATCCCTCGTCCTTTATACGTTGCCGGAAGGGTTGCAGAAAGCAAGTCTTTCAGCAGTCCTTTCGGGTGTTGCTGAAAGGAACTCAATCAATTCCTCCTGAAAGGGCCGTTTATTGTAAGTCTTTATATACACCTTTCGCTGCTCGTTTATTGGCAAGCAATAGATCTGAGTGAAAAGCCGTGTGTATAGTCGTCCTTCTGGTGGCCCTTTCCCTGCATGTGTATTGATAGACTTTCTGTTAAGATATATTGTATTGCAGGAAGTCATACTTTATGCTAGCCTTCCGAGCTAAGTAGGAAGTTTTCTTTTTCGGGTGTGCGTCATCACGGTTGAAATTCGGGGTTTCCGGTCTGCAGCGTCACAGAGGCTACTCCAGTGCGCTTTGACTGTTTCGGCGATGGAGGTTGAATCCGAAGACTCCCCGTATTCTGCCAATTTGCCCCTCAATTTCACCGTGGTCTGGTAAAGAACCACGGTGATGTAAAACCAGACAGACTGACCATTCGTGACCTCGTTCTACTTCCAGCTTAGAGCCAGATAGGGCACTCAATAAACCGATACGCGTCCTGCATTTTTCCGTCAAATATTTAACCCAAGAAAACTCGACGAAAAAAAGTCGGGACGCGTGATGTCATAATGGCACGTGGCCTTGGTTTTGCTCTTCTCTCCAACGCAGGTAAGCGGCTTATGCTGCAAAAGGTCCGATCCTGAGGCGGACAGAAATGGCCCAAATTTGAGCCCAATGTCCGTTCAGAATGCGGACAAAGTCGCAGAAAAAAACGGCAATGTCCGATCAAACGGGCGGATAGGAAAGGCCGGTCGCGCTCGATGTCCGATCCGGCGGGCGTATACTTTGGGACTTTTCCCGGTCCACCCTTGTCTACGGCGCGATACAAATGAATTCTGTTTTCGAACGACTAGGCGTCCCCAATGACCTTCGTGTTGTTTTTCAGGAGCTGCCTTGCAAAATTCAGGTGTACAACTGGATGCCTCGGCGATGTTCAGCTGATAGTTGGCTGTCCACAGGTCGGGGGAGCCTTGAAGTCGACCGGGGACTGCCTGGTAAATGTAGAGAAGGGGTGGAACAAATTTTCTGGGCCATAATTTCGCATGGCGAGGCTCCGCGTTGGCTGCTGAGCGCGAACCAACCAAAGCACTAGCATCTATAGTACATACTCACGATGTTGACCAACGCGTCTTGTTTTAATCATTATTGGCTGCCTTACGAGACTATACAGGCATGTTTTGAGCATGCACACCCTCTTTTCCTTTTTATCGCGTCTTTGAAGCAAAGCCTGCGCGGTGTTGACCGTGTTGACGCGTCCAGTCACGGTTGTGACGTTGTCGTGTTCTTCTTCAACGGCCACCACAACATCCAGCTTTCTTTGTCACGCCATTATCCCTCGCTGGCCGAGATGTAATCGTTATTGAAGAGGTCCACCACGGTCTGGAACAGCTCATGGGGACTCAGAGCGACGCAATTTCACCGTAGGTTTGCCCATAAGTTGCAGACCTTGCAGACATGTCGCTGAAGCAACGTTAGTCTAGCTGGTTTAGGAACTGAAACAATTCTACTCCCCTGGAAATCTCCGTGCTCCTCTTGTTATTGCGAATGGAGTACCGGCTAGGATTCGAGACTTCGGTCATTTATTGCTTGGTTTCCAAAAAAATTGATATCAGCATCGACAATCATACGACCTGCAAATTTTCATCCTTTTACCACCACCCATCTACACTCCCTCTCTCACTGCTCTCTCCTGACACCCCTTACAACCACATAGAATGCGAAAAAAAGGTCAGAGCAAGCTTAGAAGTGCTTTTCATCTTACTCACTCTTGTGCAGACCTTCGTTCTCACAAACCGGTCTTGAGACCGTCCTCCTCTCGAAATTTCAGCCACCACTATCTGCCCATCCTCCAGCTCTTCGTCTCCACCCTCCTTGTATTGGTTTCTTTTGTCCGGGACGAATATGTCTTATGCGCCATCCGACTCGTCGCGCAAGATACGAACGTCACCACCACCACCGTCATCATCGCTCTTACTGTCTACATCGTCGAGGCATTGACTCACTTCTTTCTCCTCGGTAAGTCAATTCCTCTCTCGTGGACGCTCCTTCTCACAAACCCTTTGTTCCTCAGTCTATCTGTTCCGACCCCATTGGCTTCCTTTCCACCAGTGTCTACGACGACGACCTCGATACAGCCGCACACATATATCTCATCTTCGCCACGACCGCACCATCAAATATGGTTTCTCGCCGCCGCGACCTGTTGATGGTTCCCCCGCTTTCCAAAATGCTGCTCCTGCGCGCGCAGCTCCCCCTCATTTATCAACCCTCGACGACCTGGGCAGTAAAATCCCACCCCCCCAGTCTCCTCCTTTTTCCATCTTCGTCCGTGACGAGGAATACGACGAATGGGTCGAGGTCATGCCCGAGCTCCTCTCTGTCTCGGACGACACGGACGATGAAGACTTCATCGACGACGAGTCGGGCTATGAGAGCGATGGCAGCTTTCCAGGACCGGTCGATCGGTCGGACTCGGATGACTCTGAGCCAGAATCGTCTGCGTATGAATACTGTCCTGGTGCCGGTTCCTCTTCCATCAGAGAGGAACAACATATCGGTTGTTGGCGCCTTCGAAACAATTGCCCCAATTCCTCCCTCCCGCGCTCCCTCGTTGGCGGTGGAGACCAACTCCCAGCGCCACCTCCGATCGATGTCAGTTCAGACGAGGATCCGGAAGCCTACGCACGTAACAGAGCTCGTTGCGTCCCGCGCGACGCTCTTTTGTCGTTCATTCCAGACGAGAAGATGTCCGTAACAGACCTACTGGTGCAAGAGTTGCCTCCTCAGGAGACAAATACTCGGCAGGCATCGTTCTCTAACGAACCGGAAAACATGGAGGGCACCTCCCTCCACTGGTATCACCTTCTTTCCACCTCGACCCCGTTTCTCCCGTTTCTCCGCACGTCGTTTAACGATGCCTTCCGCGCCGGAGCTCAATCCATCTCATTCCCCCATCTCCCGGCAAACTCTTTCCGCTCTGGACAGAGAATTTCCTGCGCGACGTCAAGACGTTTTTGACGAAGCGGGATCGTTGGCAGTCAGCATGCGACTGGCTCGAAGGCCTCCGCATGACGGAAGATGGGTCGCATATGATCCTGCTCGACAGATGCTGGAGCGCGCTGGGCTATTTGCCTTGGGACATGGTCGTTCCAGCGCTCAGTCCCGCTGTCCATCTCACCACACAGGACTTGGCCTCCCTCCTCGGGACCGACTGGCTCAACGACGACTTGATCAACGCCGGCGCTGATTACATTATACGAAAAATGGGGCCGTGGAGTCGTGTCCGCATTATCAACTGCCTGTTCATCCAGTCTCTTGGGAACGCTCACGCCGCTGGGGGATCCTATCGTCCTCCCAAGTTCTCTTCCATCGACAAGGCGATTCAGGCAGGGAACGTTGACATCCTCTACTTCCCGCTCCACGTCTCCGGAAACCATTGGACACTTCTCCAAATCAACCTCCTCTCCAAAACCCTGTCCTTTGCGGATTCTCTAGGTGGCTCCCCGCCTGCCGACGAGCTGGCTCTCGTTCGATGGTGGCTCAGGTCCATCATCCCCGGTGCTCCCGCATTCCCTCTGGTCCCTCCCGATTTCCATTGTCCGCGCCAGCGGGACGGCCATTCATGTGGTGTCATCGTTCTCGAGCCGTAGCCCTAATATATAGACAAAAAGGTATGGATGTAGCCATGGGCTCGTGAGGCAAAACACAGGCTGTAGCCATAGCCTGGCTGGGTTAGGCCTATTTAACGAGTTTAGTAGGGGGGCGAAAAATCGGTTACAGTCGGCCCGAGAAGCCCATTTGGTGCTCTTTGGGGGCCCTTTTAAATACCTACAAAAAGGCTGGAATATGGGGATCAATTCCTGCTGGTATATTCAACGGGGTTAGTTGCGGCTATTCCCTGCTTCTCCGATCACTTCCGTCCGGTTCCGCTTCTGCGTGGTTCGTCCCGAATATATATTATTAAATTTGCTGCTGCCCGCTTTCCTCCGACCTCTACGGTTTTTCCCGGCTATCCATTGGGGGGCGCGCTTGGGCGCAGAATTTCCTTGCATTCCAAACCCTCCTGGGGAACCTGCTGTCTGTCAGGAACAGTAGGAATCCACCGAATTAGGTGGCTCCTCGCACCAAAATCCGAATGAATTGTACCTTTACGTCACTTGTTCCTCTCTTCCTCCTACCAGCTTCCTACTACAGCTTCATCCAGACGTCCCACCACTTTAGCCCGCCGCGGCGCGTTGGCCTCCACCCAACGTCGGCTCCACCGTCGGCCAATCGTCCTCACCGTCCTCACCGTCCCCCGAATCCCGCCTCCTGCAGCGTCTACGACGTCTGCGAAGGCCACACGCGCCCCCAGCTATCGAACGTCCGATCGCCGCCCTCCGCGCCGCCGTCGAGCCGCCCGCTGCATTTGCTCCTGCCTTGCGTCTCCTTCGACGACCTCAGCAGACGTCGTTCAGACCCTGCCGCTCCTTCTGTTCTGGACGTCGAGCCGCCGCCGCCGCTCGACCCCCGCCGCACCCCGGCGCCGCTCTGGACGTCAAGCCGCCGCCCGCCGTACCCAGCCGCCGCTCGACCCCCGCCGCCGCTCGATCCCCGCCTCCCCTGCCCTTTCCTTTGACCTTAGCAGTCAAGGGCGGCGGGTGGCGACGCCCGCCTTTACCCGTTTAGTAGCGTGCTCTTACTCTTACCAGCGTGCTCTGCTCTGCCGGCGTCGGTTCTGCTCCATTCCCATGTCTTTGTTTGTGCGCTCACCGGGCATTTACATAGCGTTTGCGTTTGCACTTTTCCCGTCCATTTGTCTTATATCTTCGAGCTCTCGTTAGACTATGACTGACTTCAATGTAAACCTGCTCTCCTGTCGAATGATACATTTCACTTTCTTTTTTTCAAAATACGAAATCGCCCAAAGTTTCCTGGCGTCTAAGTCCCCGATTTCCTTTTTGGGTTCGTGCTCCTTCCAGTCGCACTTGCGCGATGGTTCTTTTGGCTCGCAAGTCGGAGAGAGCGGCTTCGAGCTCGGGGATTTCAAAATTTGAAGTGAATACACATGAAGTCTAGACGCTACCGGATATGTAGGACACGAGGACATGCAATAACTAACTATTTTTCTTCTTCTTCCCCGCGCCCGTCTTCTTCCCCTCTGGCAAAGACGCCACCAAACCTTCCAGCATCCACGTCACATCTTGTACTGCGCGTACCCACATTTCGACGACGTCGGGACCATCGTTCCGATTGTAAACACCCCAGATGTAGAGGGCTGCGACGAGGCTGAGGCACCCGTTTGCGCCCGGCGCTTCCAACTTCCCCCACCCATCATTTGCCCCCCATTCCCTGCCCACTTTCCAAAACCCGTCCACCCCACGCACCCGCCATGCCGGTTGCAGTGTGTCCCACCATTGGTTCCACTGGGCCGCATATGCCACATGATTGCTGATTGTAGGCGGGAATTTGAGTCGCGCCCCGCGTGCCCCTGTAATCCACAAATTGACTGGGATAGGTCGGTGGACCTTGGGCAGCAGCGTGGTGCCGCCCACGAAGTCGTATCTGCGCTCCAGCTCGATCAATGTGTTGACGAGCGCCCGGTAATGGGGCCCCAGCTCGTTCTGCATCAGCCACGCGATGGCGTCGGTCAGCCACAAGGGCGCGTTGTCCGGGAACACGATCGGAATGACGGGCGCGATCTCGACGTCGGCAGCGGGGACGGAGTGCTGGGTTGCGGGAGGGGTCGGCAGCGGTGTCGCGGGCTCAGTCGGGGTGGTAGTGGTGACGTCCTCGGGCGCGATGGTGCCAGCGTTGGTGGGCGGGTCGACGTCCATGTCCGACTCCTCCCGACCCCCCAGCCGACGGGACTTCCTCGGTTTGGTGGAGGGCTCAGCCCGAGGCCTCTTAGCGCCTGTCTTTGCTGCGTCGTCCTCGGAGCCTGAGTCCGGCGCAACCGCCTTCTTCGCAGCGGCGCCACCTTTCTTCTTAGCCGCTGGAGCCGCCGGGTGAGCGCCTGTCGCTGCGTCGTCCTCGGAGTCTGAGTCCGGCGCAACCGCCTTCTTCGCAGCAGCACCGCCTTTCTTCTTAACCGCCGTTTTCGGTGGGGCGCGCACCTTGCCCTTCTCGCTCGGGACCGCGGGCTTGGCCTTGGGTTTGGGCGCAGCCTTCTTCTTCTTTTTGGCGGGCTTTGGAGCCGCTGTTGAGTCATCCGAGTCGTCGTTGGAGTTGTCCGAGTGGTCTGAAGTATCTGATGACGTGCTGCCTCCTTTGTCTGAGTCGTCCGAGTCGTCGTGGGGGTCAATCGTGTACTTGGCTCCTGCGAGAACAGGTTCGGGCAGACGCGACTCCTCGACATCCTGAGCAGCTGGGACCCACACGTTAGCCATCTCTTCTGATCTACATGGGTGGGAAAGGCGGACATACTAAACGCCGTGTCCAGATACTCTTTCATCAGTCCCAAAACGCCGGCCTCGAAGCGGGCGCCACCCCAGGCGGGGAAGTGCTGTGGATTGACGGCTCTGTTGCGCCCAATTGCAACACTGGACAAAATCAATTGAGTTTCTCGAGGGATAACGAAGAAGGCACGTACTATATCGCTCTGAGCTCCCCGTATCTAGGCAGAGGTCCTCCTAAGATGACGGTCGACTGTAGGCCCGTGTACTCTTGAATGCCGAGGAGGATGGGGCTGAGGAAGGAGCCGAGGTTGTTGATGCATCTACGAACACAAAAGCAAAGCCCACATCAGTTCTGCCCAACGCGTCTCACCTCAAAACCAATAACTCACTTCTGTCGTGCTTCAGGCGTTCTCGACGGATCCTTCTCCATGATCGCTTTGTATTCCTCGCGCCTTGCCTTCGCCTCCGCCTTGGCGCGAGTCCCATACGCAGCCTGCTCCGCATCCGGTAACGCTTTGAACATCTCGCGCGCCACGAGAGCCCGGAATGAAGCATCCGGCGTCTTCTTCGTCTGAACGCTGTTTGCGTCCACAGCGTTAGCGGCCCACCGCTCGGCGACGACGGGTGCGATGGTCCCGGCGTACTCCTCGTGCATGTATTGCTGATAACCTTGACGAGCTTTAGGGGGGGACTTGATCCCAGCTAGTTTCCCAACAAGAACAGCCCAAGGGTCGTTGTCGACATCGAGTCGCGAGTGCAATTGTTTGCGGAGTCGGCGAACGCGGTATTTGAGCCATCTGCGTATGCGCTGGGAGGTCACGGTCAGCTGATGTTCGTCACTCCTCCACCGTCACTCACTTGCTTAAGCAAGGCAAGGCGCGCGCGCTTCTTGTCCTCTTCGTCGTCGTCAAGAGTCTCTTTTTCGGGAACCTTCTTGGGGTCGTACGGCGGCAGCGGAAGCTCCGGTTCCTCGTGGTCCGCCAACCTCCAGCCTATGCGCTCGTAGAACTCGTTGCAAATGGCTTGAAGAGCGTCTCGCTCCGCGCGCCAGTTTCGGTCCAGAGCATCCGCATAGGACTCCAGGTGCGGTTTTAAAACCTCTTCCCGCACTCCTTCTGCCCAAAGTCGCAGATTCCGACGATATTGCTTTGAAATTTTTTTGCGGGTTTTTTTCGTGGCTTTGGTCATCTAAAATTGGGTTAGTCTCAGAAATCGATTTTAAACGCGCTAGAACTGACTATGCTATCTCAAGTGGAGGGACCACGCAAGCTTTGAACGGGTGTCTGAAGGTTTGAGAAACTCAGAGAGGTACGGACGACGAAAGTCGAATGATGGAAATGTAGATGGCAATCCTCCGCCTGACGACCATCCCCAGAAATCCACATGCTGTCTCCAGCGGAGTTTCAAAATCCTCGGTTATAACCCTCTCGGCCAGTTATTGCGCCGCAAATCCCGCTTCCTTTCTCCCCAACCCAACCTTTACAAATGACTGACATGAATGCACTCTCTCCCGCAGTCCCGGCTGGGGGGGCGGCTGTCTCCACGTCGCGTAGGTCCCTCCTCCCTCCCTTATCCTACCACATCTGTCTTAACCGCTATCTTATAGTGGCCGCTCTTGCTTTAGCTGTGGAAGCCATGGACGCCGCTGTTGCGTCGATGTCGACTGCCTCTTTTGCTGATTGTAGGTTCCAGCTCATTTTATGTCCTCCTGCTCACCGCAGTCCACAGTGGCCGGTATTATGCGGCAGATCACCGCCGCCTCTGCCAATGTCGCGGCTGCCGCTGCTCAAGTTGCGGCGTTGTTGGTTCCTGTCGGCTGTATGTTTCTATTCACTCCGCCCTCCCACATCTTAAACCTCACCCCACCAGCTGCGCCTGCTGAAACCCCCTCTACGACCTCGTCCGTGACTATGGCCCCGCCCATTCGCACCTCGGGCCCCTGGGTGGCCGGAACTCTTTATGCTGCTATTCCCACTGCCCCGCTCGCTGCTATCGCGGACAACGGCGAGAAGTGGTTCGCCATCACCCGCGGCAAGTACATCGGTCTCACCAAGAACTCGGCCATATCCATCAATGCGACGACCGGCGTCTCCGGTCGTCTTAGCCCAAAATTCTCCACCCAGTTGGAGGCTTTGGACCATTTCAACGCCGCTCTCAGTGTCCATGCTGTTGCAGTCATCCAGGGCTGACCCCCGAACGCTCTGGTGTGTCTCTTTAACGAGTCTGTTTCCTTTCCACTTAATTTACCTTCCCCTGCAGGTCTCCAACGCCGGAACTTGGGAGCGCCTCGTAGCCTTCTTTCTGTAGTAATGGCCTTTTTGTACTGTCGCAGGTTATTCTCCGTTATAAATTTGTTGATATATGCATCTGAATGAATCGCGACTCGCCATCGATATCGATTCCCAAATGCGGACGAGTTTCGGAAGCAATCGAGCGGAAGCAGTCTTCTGTTCTGTCCGCCCACTGCCCCGTTCCCCGTTCAATGGTGCTGCGTCCATCTGTGGACGACGAGTCGGAGCTCGATGATCTCCTTTCTCTCCTCGACGACCTCAACCTTGACCCCACCCGCGCTCGAGCCCCCTTGTCTTCCCCCGCCGCTCTTTCTTCTCCCCCTCGCTTTTCCACTTCCCCCCAAACCTCACCTGCTCTCCCCCCCGCTCCCCGACGCACACACCCCTCGAACAGTGGCTCTCCTACCCATCTTGTTCAACTTGCTCCCTCTTTCGTGCCGGACGCGCATCCACGACTCTACGAGTTCCACTCACCGTCCAAATCTGGGTTAACCCGGGACTGGTAAGCGTGCAGCCCTCTTACTCAAATACCCAGCACTTACTTTTGCAATCTTGCAGGGAGGTAGCGGCCCACTACTCGCAAGGCAGTCCCGGCGGTTCCTCGCGCAGGCTAACGCCTAAGAAGAAGAAACCTCACAGAGGCAAGGGTGGATATGCGGTCTTCGTTGGGGGAATACCTGGGGCTTACCGTCAATGGTGAGTACAGATACTGACCCTGCCCTCATCCGCCTCCATCTCTCATGTCGCTGCCACCCAGGGCCGCAGTGGAGCCGCTCGTCAACGGCGTCAGTGGCACTGTTTACCAGGGTTACTCTATGTTCGATGGCGCCGTCGCCGCCTTCGAGTACGCCGTGGAGCACTCGTGGACTCGGGTCGCGGGTCCTTTTGCCACTGAATTCACGCCGCCCGCCGCCATCCCCCGTCTGCCGACTCCAATCGCAGCCACAATCATGGGCACGTCACACAACCCTCTCCACGACGTGGGCGCCCGCCATGAGAGCTGGTACATTGTGTACTCGGGCATTACTCCTGGTGTTTATCAGTCCTAGTATGTCCTCCTACTTGCCTTGCACCCTCCTGCGTGACACTCACACGTCCGTCTGCAGCCTCGAATGCTCCTTGAACACAGTGGGACTTCGCGGGGCTGTTCACGACTCGTGTACGACTCGCGCACTTGCCGACGAACGCTACGAGCGAGCCCTTTTGGCCGGCCGAGTCAAAGTAATCACACCGTTGTACTCGTTATGAATGAATTCTGTGCTACATTCCATGAGTTTCCGCTTCAGCCTGATGTCGGAACACCCAGCGCCGTTGAATGGCTCAAGGAGGAGAGCGGAACGGTCAGATATACGGCCAGCGTAACTCACAGTAACTCGCAGTAACTCGCTGTATTTTCGCATCAATCTACTCCGCTGTTTCTCCTGGGTGAGATCCCGGGTCGCAAAATCGTGAGAGGCAGTACGCTCCGCTTGCGTTCGAGTAACATTCCTGTAGGAGAGATTCAATATGTGGAGGTCCAAAGATTATACTACAGATTTAAAGGTGCGTTTGATCGATGTAACTCTTACCAATTTTGTCTTAACATCCGACCAGGGTCATACCACTCAAAATCAAGTTTCGGTCCAGGTATATTTCGTGCACTCATTTCGCAAATGGCTCAAATCCTTTACACATTTCAGTTCTGCGTACCCCAGGAACCCTACTAGCCCAGTAAGCCCACTCCCCGCCCAATCCTGGACCCCGAGAAAGGCGTAAAACATCGCAGGCGCGGAAATTGATGGGGGCCATAGTGAGCTTCCACACTCCCGGACGCACTCCCGAACGCAGCAAGGGTGCGTGTTGACACTATACCATCATGAAATGCGCAAAATCTGAAAAGTTTGCGCTTTTCGTGGCCAGGAAACTGCAGGTAGGCTTTCAGAGCCGTAGCTGTAGTATATAGGCAAAATACAGTGGACTCAGCCAGGTGGTTGTGATTACAATAGACACGAACAGAGCCAGGGGGCTGGCTGTGTTCAGTGCCCAATTCCCATTATATACGGGCTGCCCTGGGCAGCACACACAGCACGTGCTCTTCTAAACCGTATCCACATTGGGTATATTTCTTTTGCACCGTACCTGCCCGCCCAATTGGGCCTATTTTATTCCGCGCGCACTTTGGCAATGAATGCGGGCTCTGTTTGTTTCCGTCAGCGTCGGCTTGTACCGGCTTCATTGCGTCCCTTATTTGTTTCCCAGGCTCCACCAGCGCGCTCGCCGCCCCGCCGCGCGCTCCCGGCTCCGCCCCCCGCTCCGCTCGCTTCCAGCAGTACGCATGGCAGCTTTGTGACTACACCAGCACTCCCCGTTTGCCCTGCACACCCAGCTGCAGCCCGGCTCCCGGCCCCTGCGCGCTCGCCCCCCCCCCCCCCCCCCCCCCCCCCCCGCGCGCTCCCGGCTCCCTGCTCCAGCTGGCTCACCAGGCTGCCCTGCCCTAGCGCTTCGCCGCTGCCTCTCGTTCGCTCTCGTTCGTCAGTCCCACTCCTCGCACCCCCCCGCGCCACCCGCCCGCCCGCCCCCGCCCGCTCCAGCTGGCTACTCCACGCTGTGTTAGGCTTTTCACCTGCATCTCGGCTGCCTCGGGCTCGCACCCGCTCGTCAGCCCCGCTCCTCGCGGGCCCAGCCCGTGCCCCCCGCCCCCCGCCCCCCGCGGCGCCCGCCCGCCCGCCCCCGCCCGCTCCATCCCAGCTAGCTTGCTAGAGCAGGTCGTTCCTCGCGATTCACACCTCGTTCTGCTTTTCCTGCCGCGCTGCACCCGCGGCTCGACCTTGACATGATATTTCCTTACCTCGTCATTTCTGCACTCATCTAGTTACTACTCTACTACTCTGCTACACTATGTATATACACACACAATACCCATTACCTTCATGACTTCTTGTGGCCAACTGAGCCTCCAAACAAAAATCTAAGGTGCAGATTCCAAAAAAAAATGACAAGTCCGTTTTCAAAAATGACAAGTCCGTTTACAAAAACGACAAGTCCGTTTTCACTATTACGACGAAAGAAAAACGCGGAGGCAACATATTGTCCATGGTACCCGACGAAAGCCTAAGTAGTATGCTCCCTCAAAGCACGCAGAACACACAAAGTGTCCGTGGCAGCGCAGTTCCATCTGCCTGACTCGGCGTCTGCTGTTCCCGTCCCCTGCTCTGCAACGCGCCACCAATACAAAGCCGCCACGACGCTCAGCAGGCCGTTCTGCCCCGGTACAACCAGCTTTCCCCAGTCAGTATTTCCCGCCGGCTCCTCCGGCCGTTCTCCGTCACGATGCGCGCGCCACTTTGGCTGTAACGCCCGCCACCAACCCCACCATTCGTCGCCGAACTTCGCCACGTCCCCGATCTGCCGTATTTCCACCGTGCGACCACGACCATCCCTCACCCAGTCAGTCACCGCTTGCGGCCGCTTCACCTTCGAGAAGCTCGAATTTGTGGCCCCTGCGACAAAGCCATACTTCCGCTCCAGCAGTAGCCACGCCTGCAAGACTTCCTCAAAGGTCTTGCCTGCGGCCGTGCCAGACAGTTGCGCGAACGCATGCGCCACCCACGGAGGAACATCCGGTGGGCACGTCGTTCGCTCCGCTCCTTCCGTATGGTTTGGATCGACAACCTCGGGCGTGGGGTCGCGAGTCGGCGTGGGGTCGCGAGTCGGCGTGGGGTCGCGAGTAGGTGTGGGAGTGCGAGCAGGATCCGGGGTAGCGGCGCGACTCGGTGTGGGGGCGCGACTCGGCGTCGTGGTGGGGGCGGTGGGGATAGGTGTGGGTGTCGGCTGCGTATCCTCCTCAGCCCCCACCAATGCAGGCTGTGAAGCCGTGTCCTTCTTCTTTTTCCCCCCCCCGCGAACCGCGGCGTCGGACGCGCTTGTACTCGCGCGTCAGGCATCTCCACGTCTTGCTCGCCGTCGTTGGCGCTGCCTTCCTCGCCGTCGTGGCCGCCCTGTGCGTCCTTCTTCTTCTTTTTCCCCCCCGCGAATCGCGGCGTCGGACGCGCTTGTACTGGCACGTC
Source organism: Mycena filopes (assembly GCA_029281495.1). Lineage (NCBI taxonomy): Eukaryota > Fungi > Basidiomycota > Agaricomycetes > Agaricales > Mycenaceae > Mycena > Mycena filopes. The sequence goes on along the minus strand of JARIHR010000013.1, from coordinate 1,162,459 downwards.
AGGCATGTCCACGTCTTGCTGGCCGTCGTTGGCGCTGCCTTCCCCGCCGGCGCTGCCATGCTCGCCGTCGTCGGCGCTGCCGTGGTCGCTGTCATCGCCGTCCTGCTCCTTTTCACCCTCCCCCCCTCCCCCGCTGTGCCGCCGTTGCGACCTGCGGACCACGGCGGTGCCCCTCGTCGCCTGCACCCTCCTCGTCCGTTTCGCGGGCGGCTTGCTCTGCTTCACCTTGATCCCCAACGCCTCCATCGACAACGCCCCCTTTATCTTCAGCGCCTCGAGCAGCGCGGCGTTCCTCTCCACGTTTTTCTCGCGCGCCTGTCGATATCTCTTCCCTTCCGCCGTCCTCGCGGCCTCCTCCTCATCCTCCTCATCCTCCTCGTGTTCCTCTCCATCTCCTTCTTCATCGCTCTCCCCTTCCTCCGACGCCCTCTTTCGCTTCTCTCCTGCTGCCGCCGTCGCCGCCCCCGCTGCTTTCCCCTTTCCCTTCACTGTGGCTTTTTTCGACGCCGCCTTTTCCTTCGCCGCCTTTTTCTTTGAGTCCTTCTTCGCCGCCTTCCTACCAGCAGCGTCAGTATCCGAGCCCGAGCTCGAATCCGAATCTGAGTCCGAATCCGAGTCCGAGTCCGAATCCGACGAGTTCTCGACGTCGTCGTCATCGCCGGTGAAGCGGAATGGGGCTCTGCCCAGCGTGGCCTTGGGGTCCATCGCCTTCGGCAGCGCAGCCTCCGAACAGTCCAGTTGAGCTGCGAATTCGTGTCAGCTCCGCCCTCCATTCGTCGCAACGGGAAACGCGACTTACTGAATGCAGTCGCCAAAAACTCCTTGAAAGGAGTCGCAACGCCGTTGTTCCATCGCCCCTTGTCCCAAGCCGGGAACGGCGTCGGTACCGAGGCCAGATTTGACCCCACAGATAGACTGGGACCTTGTCAGCGAGTGGGTCGCATCAAGCAGAAGTAGACTTACTGCACCGTCCCAATCTCGCCGTTATACCTCGGAATAGGCCCACCCATCATGATGAACCCCTGGAGCCCAGTATACTCTTGAATGCCCTTCATAATAGGGCCCATAAAGCGTCCGAAACCGTCGATGCACCTACAGCAAACCTCAGTCAGACGTGTTCCTCCCAATGAAACGAAGATGAGTACGTACAGCTGACGCGCCTCAGGCGACTTCGACGGGCCGTCCTTCAGTCCTTTTTCGTAGTCGAGCTTCGCCTGCTTTGCTTCAGCTGTGGCTCGCCCACGTATCGCGTCTTGCTCTTGTTCCGGCAGAGCCGCAAAGAGCTCTCGAGCGATCTTGGAACGAAAGGGGGCATTGGGTTTAGCGGTGTTGGAGCTTCCATCTGGATTTATCGCCATTTCCTTCCAGCGTTCGGCGACGACAGGGGCGATGAGTTCGGTATAGGATTCCCGCATAAATTGCTGGAAGGCCTGCCGAGCCTTCGGGGGAGACACCAGACCAGATAATTTGCCCAGCAGAACCGCAAAGGGGTTGTCACGGAGGGCCGAATGCGATGACATGCCCGCGCGCAGAGAGCGAGCGCGATATTTCAGCCATCGACGGATCCGCTAGAGTCGAGGCCTTGTAAGCAAAAAGAACGCGCCTGTCACAGATGTCACACCCACCTCATTCAATAGTGTGATGCGCTCATTCTTTTCTCGCCGCTCGTCCTGCGATAACGTCTCCACAACCTGCGGGGCGAATGGGTCGTAGTCGGAAAGAGGTAGCTCCGGTTCTTCGTGGTCCTGCAGTCGCCAAGATATACGCGCATGAAACTCGTTCGAGATGTTCTGCAGGTAGTCGCGTTCTGCACGGAAGCCCCGCGACAACGCGTCCGCGTAACCGGGGATGTACGGTCTCAGCAGCCCCTCGCGCGCGCCTTCCGCCCACATCTTGTTGTTCTTCCGTTCCCGTTTCTCCTTCCGCTTGTATGCGCGCTTTGTAGCTTTCGTCTTTGCCATTATTTTTATTCTAGGAAAATCCCTCGTCAGCGGCCTCGACGTTACTTGCAAAGAGTGGGACTCACGCGCTGGAATCTGGTCTTCTGGTAGCCTCTGGTTCTGAGTGGTCTCGTATTGGCGAGAGGGAGAGTGTTTGGATTCTGTCAAAACAACAAAATCAGTCGCAACGCATGCTTTCTCGGTAACCCCCGTCCCATTTAACCGGGGCGCACGCAAGCGGTCTTCCCCCTCTACATTGCAATGACCCAAGACACCGCCGAGCGCGCTGAAGACGCCCCTTCGACGCCTTCTGCTCCCTCTGCCCTGACCGAGTCCTGTGAGTAGTTCACCCTCTCCTCTGTACTGCATCTCAACTGAGCCAGTGCCAGTTGCCGAAGCGCCCTCCCCCGCCGTTCACAGCGGGCCTCCCTGGGTTTCTGGTCGTCTGTTCTCTGTCGTACCCCTGTCGCCCCTCGCCCCCGTCGCCGACACAGGGGAGACTTGGTACGCCGTCACCAAGGGCCGATATGTTGGCGTGACCCCCGTCAACGCCCTTGATAACGCTGCGACCGTGCGGGTCTCCGGAGCTGCCCACAAAGGGTATAGCACCCAGGCGGCCGCCGTCCATGCCTTCAATTCCGCCCTCGCGGCCCGTGTGGTCCAAGTCGTCTCCGACACCTAGGTCAGTCCCTCATTCATCGGTATTCCCTCCTTCTGACTGTTCTACGCCCCGCCTTCTCGTGTCTCTTCCTGTATAATTACTTTATTACATTAGACTCCATCGTAAATGTCATCGCCGGTTGCTCCCATCTCTCACCCTTGATCCTCAAAATCTGCACATGAATCCAATTACTCCCGCCCGTCTTTCTAACAGTCATGTCCGTCGTAAGCACACACACCCGCCCCCCCAATTTTTGCCCTACAACTCATTGTAAAGCAGGACCGCTCTGTCTTCAGAAACATCCTCGTCTACCCCAACACGGAAGGCCGAGGCCGACTCTGGGCGCTGCCCATGAACTCGCGCTACGTCACTCTGCGCGAGCCCCATCTCCTCGATGAGTGGCTCACTGCCGCCCCGGACGACTGTCAAATATGTTTGAAACCCAATTTCAAGCACGCCGGCATCCCCGGCTTCACCTTCACCGTCCTCGTCTCTTGCCCGCACCATCCCGAGATCGCAGAGCTCGGACCACTCGTCCCCAACAAGGCGGTCGCCCGGCTCCTTCCTCAGGAGCGCGAGCGTGAGACCTGCCACGGCATGCTCATGGTGATCAAGCACGGCCCTGGCGCCACCGACAAGGTGATCAACCGCGATCTCCCCGTCGTCGATATGCTGCCCGCCGACCTCCCTTTCGTGGAGGAACTCGTTCGACGGTAAGTCTGGTATTACTCTGGTTAACGTGTACTTTCTACTAAGATTATTCACAGCTGGGTTGTTCACCTATACGCCCTCTCTCGCCAGGCCGCGTCCACGTCGTCGGCGGCGCCCTCGGCGCCTGTAGCCGCGTCCTCGTGAATTTCTGTTATTTTACACGCCTGTCAATATATCCCCGTTTTGCCCATCGCGATACCGGCTCGTTATAATCAAGATTGCCTTGCTCCGGCCCACAACAACCCCCTCCCCATGCACATTCCACAGACCGTGCCGCTCTACGACATTGACGAGATATTCGCCGCTCTAAGCCTAGAAGAGCAAGCGAAATTGACCATCGGTAAGCCAATCACAGTACTCCTGAATCCATCTCATAACCGCTCCTCTTCAGGACGTGCCTCGACGCCACCTCCATCCTACGCCGAAGAAGTGTTCAATCCGGCGCCGAATTCGTCACCGCCGAGGCGCCGCGAGCCATCCCCTCCAAATACCCCAGCTCCGAATAGCTCTCAGCCCACTGCTTCCTCCCCTACCGTCTACGAGATCACGACCCCCACCAAAACAACTTTCTCCACCGACTGGTAACGCTCACGTCTATTTCTGCCCCTGCCAACGATATTCACTCCCCTCGCCCAGGTCCGAGGCAGCAGCTGCGACGCAAGCGTCCTCGGTGCGCGCCGTCCGCAAAACGCGCAAGCGATCCAAGAAGGCTGCGTATGTAGTCTTCCGTGGCCGTTCCGTCGGGGTCTTCAAGCTCTGGTCAGTGTCAGCCGCCCCAACTGTCCATCTGGCTCAGCTAACCTCGCCCAGGGCTGAGGTCCTCGAAGCCACGTCTGGAGTAAGATTCGCACTGCACCAAGGGTACACCACCCTTGAGGCCGCCGAGAACGCTTTCCATTTAGCTCTCATCAACGGCTGGGCGTGTGATTCTCAGTCGTGGCGCGCCACACCCATCCAGCGCTCTCAAGCGCCGCTCCCCCTCGCAGACGACCCCACAACGGTGTCCCCCGAGACGCCTAACCTCCTCCCTCGCTCCCCTGGTGACCCTTGGTACGTCGTTTATGCTGGGATAAACCCCGGTGTTTTTGGCAGCAGGTGCGCCTCTCTCCTCTGAATACTTACGGTCTGAATACTTACATGTCTATAGCTTGGAGTGCGCCCTGAACGTCCTGGGCATCAAGTCGTCGGTTCACGATCGCGCCTCGTCATACGCCGATGCTCTCGCAAAGTTTGATCGTGCCACCGTCCGCGGCGAGGTTCGAGTGTTGCTGTGGCGGGAGACTTAGGGTTTAGTCGTGTAGCTGTTGTATCTTTCGTTCTGTAATGCAACCTGTTCGATGTCTTCCGTCGCGTCTCAATAGAGAGATATCTTCCACCACCCTGAACCTCAGAAACTTGCTCCAGCACCAGAATCTGGAGCACTCACCACGCAAATCTGGCGCACTCACTCACTCAATCTGGCGCACTCACTTCGGATCTGACCTCGGGCGAACGATGGACATTGGCTTTGCATGCCGCGTCCTGTGGTTCCACAAATATTCCTGGCCACTCTTTATACTGGCCCCCCACCCCTAGCCCCAATCTAACGCGTCTCCCGCGCTCTCCGCCGAAGTTGTGTCGCGCCCAACATTCCGATCATTCAGTGCAATTCGGATGCCAAACATTTTTTGGGGGCACTAGCGCCATCTCATTAATACTAAGAAAAATAGCACTGGCTTTGCAACCCTTCAGCGTGTCCACCTGTAAAATATTGTTTTTTTCGGACATGAACACTAGTTCTTCAGGACCTCCTTGGTCGGCCGTATGTTCCTCCAGTTCAGGTTCTGTAACTTTCTTGCGTCAAAATTTCACCTCCACCTCTCATCGTAATTTCGGTACAGATAAATCGGGAATAATTGGAAACCCATTCTGTCAAGTTGTTGTAAGGGAAAATGGGCATTGGGAGGCGTCTACGCTCGAAAGTATCGGTTCATCAATATTATCTGTCTATTCCCGAAGTCCCGTCGGATCATTTCCTCCCTCAAATCTGCACCCTCCTACCATGGCCTTGGCGCGACTGGACGACGAGGACCGCCGAATCATGGGCAGTATCTACTCCCATCGCTACTATCGCAAGTGCGTACCCCCGAACGCACGTAGTCCGGCGACATCTAATGTTTTGCAGGAACCGCGAAGAGCGCAATCGGCGCACCAGGGAACGGATGAGGCGTCTGCGCGCTCAAGACGCATCGATCCCTGCCGCGGACCTCGAAGCTCGCCTGCAGGCTCGCCGCGAGACTGCCCGCAAGTACAGAGAAAAGTGCGGCACAATATCGACTCGCACTTGCCCTTGCCCTCATTTGTACCGCAAACAGGAATCACCGTAAAATCGCCCACAAGGCGCGCCTGGCGCGCGCCGCCGCCGCTCGACTCAAGCAACAGGCGTGAGGCCCGAAGAACTTGACACAGAGGAACTTTACTTCAGACTTCTTACTTGCCTGTCGCGAAATTTCGAAAGCACATTTTATTTCATGAAACCAACCGTTTTAGATACAATTTCAATCAGAGTCACTGGTGTACCCGCTGGTCTTGCGACGGCGGACACGACGTGTCGCCGCCAGAGATTTGGGGGGCTTTGGGCGAGACGCCAGTATCTGTCTCCACCGAGCGGCCTCGATATCCCAGGCCGCCAGGCGACGAGCATGGCGACGAGCACTTCGGTCATCGCGGATCTCTGGCTCTATGCGAATGGTCGCCAAAATCAGATCACATTGCGACAGGGGCAAGTTTTGACACCGACCTTGGCGCTCTTCGCTCGACGATGGGAGGGTGACCCAAATATCTTCACCCGGCGGTGGAGTAAACAGCCGTCCTGTACAGCCGGTGGTCAGCTAGTCAGTAATGCAGTCTGCCCTTGAATACGGTACAGGACGGACGTTTGCGCTTGAGAACGGGCGACGATCCTTCTTGTTGCGATCCTTGCACACGAGTGATGGCGGATGGTCCGCTGAGGGTCATCCGACCTAAAAACACATGGTTTCGGGCGGAGTGAGACAAGAGTGAGAAGACAGCTGTTTTGGGCCTACGTTTGGAGGGCGGAAGTCGCGCTGGCGCTGGCGCTCGCTGCTCGAGCCGTGGAGGCGCGGTGGCTGCCCGCGCCGGCACAACGGCTTGAGGAGGAGAGGGTTGGATAGCGAGCTCGGGGCCGAGGGGAATGCTCTCCGGCGTTGTTTCGCCTCGAGACATTGCTGGAGAAAGGCAAGGACAAGATCGATTGTTTGATCCCCGGACGCTGCCTTTTGAATAAATTCGCAAATCCGAATCATCTTGAAATTGTCATATAAAGATAATTCTAGGTACGTAGAGAGGATAGGTCGTTGAGCTTTGAATAAAGGGCGGTCGCGGCAGGCCAGCGTTGCCATGCGTCCGGGGCCGCCAGATATTGAGTAAAGGAATACCGTGTTTCGTCGTGGTCAATCCTGGCGATGGAGAAGGTGAGGATCGCAGGCAAGAGGATGGTGGATCCTGGGGGAAATTCGAGGACGCGTCCAAGGTCCCAGAGAATGATATGACCACCGTTGGTGGGGTCATACCGCCCTAGTGCAGTTATGGCGAGCCAGCACCAGCGAACGTGAGAACAGAGCCACTGCGGTTTGGTGACGGTCTGGGGGCCGAGGTCGAAGGTTACGCTGGTCCACGGCCCAGGAAACGGCTGTTTCAGGTGAGGGTTGTCGGCGAAGACAGCGCGAGACACGGTAGTGGCCAGGCGGAAGCACGCTGGGGCCAAGGCAGCAAACAGATCTTGCACCAGAGTCAGTAGGACGAGGGAAGAGCGGAAGAGCGAGCTGATGCGTACCATTACCAAAGGCGGCCAACTGCCTGACTGCCGTATCCTTCAATAAATGGTCCACTGCCAGCGCATCGAGCACACTCCCTGGGCGCAAGAGGACTGGGGGCGAACCCACTGCGCCTGTATACCCCACACCTGCTGACACGGAGTGGTAGAATGCCTGGTGGATGGCGTCCCGCGCGTAATTCTGGGGGGAACTACTCAAACGCGCCGCTGCCTCAAAGGCTCTGGTGGCCCGTTCGACAATTCCAAGGTCTTGGTACTGGCCGCCAGCAACCGCGAAAACGAGATTCATTCGGTCAACGAACGGTCTGGCCTCCCTGAAGTATACAATCAACGGATATCTGCAGAGAACAGAGAAGATTCTAACACTCACCCGCCGGCCCATGGTTCCATGTTGAACCGCGGCGTACAATCCCCCGTAAACGGAGGTATGAACTCTTTGTAGTGGTATAATCGCTCGTCGGGGATCACTCGGTCCACGCGCTCCAGCTCAGCTTGCGTCCAAATCCGCCGCGGAGAGGTATCCACGGGGTACGCGTTGGCTGCGATTCTCAAGGCCTCCTTCGCAGTACGGGCTTCCATGGCGTCCTTGAACTTGGCCGCGTGCGCGCGCTGTAGAGTGCCAAGGAGGCGTATCTTGCGCCCACCCTCCCAGATGTAGTGGAGGTCGGGCGCCGGGCCATCTTCTTCGTCGAGATCCTCGAGTGGGAGCGGGGAAGTAGCCTCGTTGTGGGCCTGCAAAGCCTCGAAGATATCGAAGGTAAGTTGGGAGGTGATGGGCCGGCCGACGGGCGGAATAGACTGCTGATGTGTATTTTGGCGGGTTTTCCGCGGGGAGAGAGCGACTGGCGGCCCGACGTGAGAGAAGCGCTACGAGATATAGTTGAGGGACTGACCTGCAGACATCGAGGTGCGGGCCAATTTGTTTCGTTTCGTTTTAGTTTGAAGTCCCGCCTGATTGACCGAATGAAGCTCGTTTAAAAAGGCGAGGATCGCTTGGACAAATTGACTTGACAACCAAGATCTTCGGCGCAACAGCAATGTCCTTGCAAACTGTCATGTTCGAAGCCGCTGCCGCCGCCGACGACGACGACGACGAAGTCCCCGCGCTCATCGAGGACGAGGTCTACGCCTTGGGTGAGCCTTTTGAGCCATGACTCCACTGCGCCGGCGTTAATTGCATTCAGAAGATTGCGAGAGGCCGCTCGTAAACAGCGGCAGGAAATATCTCAAGTCGATGTGGACGTACCTCGGGCCTGTGAACAACCACATCTACGACATCGCGGCTGCGGTGTCCGGGACGAGCAACCTGCACGCGGGGGAGCCCTACGCAAACTTGTCGTGGTTACTGGCGGCGCCTATTGCCTTCATCGATGCATCGTATGATGTATCGTGCCTTTCGCAGTGGCCGCGCAGAAACAGACGGGCCCTTGTATCCGTTGGGTGAGTGCCTTCCCGCCTTTTTTTTTGGACGGGGGGCCGATGTTACTGATCTATATTTACAGGGATTTCCACCGCCGCGCACACTCCCCGAAATGTCCCTACGCCGCCGAGTGTGCCAACGCCGCCGAGTGGCACACTGTGCTCCCGAAGGGGTCGGTACGTTTCCTCTTTGCATGCGCGCGACACCCGCTCTGATGATCACAGGTCCGCCGCAAGGTCCGCGCAAAACTATGATTGTCCTAACTAGGATAGTGAAACTCATGTTAATATATTTACGCTGGCTTGTTGTCAACTCGTTATCGCTTGAAAAACACTCCCCCCGTTCCTTGTCCTCCTCCCATGACCGAAGGCACAACAGAAACAGCCCCCGAGGCTACCAACGGCTACGACGGCGTTTACATCCGTGGCCTACAACAGGACCCCGAGTACATCCGTATCGTGAGGAGTCAGTTCGAGGCGCGGGGCGGGCTGAGCGCCGCACCGACCGAATGCACATGGTGTCACCGCAGCGTCGACGACACGCGCATGTTCCGTTGCAAGGACTGCAAGGGCGGTATGCCAGCGTGTCTCGACTGCTTGCTCCTCGCACACGCGGAACGCCCCACCTGCTTTCCTGAGGTCAGTCGTGTTGCCGCTGGTTTCAATTATTATTGACCTAATTTTTCGGCAGGAACGCGTGGACAATCGGTGGAAACGCATTTCGCTGAGCGCCCTCGGTTACGTCTTCCAGGATGGGCACGACGGGCTTGAATGTCCGCACCCTTCGGAGCCGGTGACGAGGGGCTTTCAGGGGCGAAATGGGCGGCAGGAGATCTTGGTGCGGGCGTGCTTCTGCGATGCGAAGTAGTTATGAAAATACTCTTGAGTTACGCCTCCGCTGACCGATGTTAGTTATCTTCGCCGCCGGCTCGAGGACGCGGAGCGCGATATTCGCAGGCTGGAGCGCGTTATTGCTCAGGCGATCAGCGACTCCAAAAGCCAATGCGTCGGTTTGGATACGAGAAAAGCCGCACGCGCGCGCCTGCAGCGTGTGGGGGGGCAGTTGAAGAGACAGGAATTTTTTGTTGCGGATGCGGAGAAGTCTCTGCGCGCGCGCGGACTGTTTTGAAGTAGTCTGGACCATTCAATCTTCAAAGAATTAAATTTGGCTGCAGTGGTGGGAGCTTTGTGAACGTTTCGGGCAAGGCTGTGCAATCGTGATCTGGTTGACCCCGGTCGCCAGCAGAGAATTTGCATACCGCCAATCTGCACATGCACATGGGCCGGCGTTAAGGTCGGGCATTTTTATGACTCCTGTTCTCTTCGACTCTGACCTAGAATGCCTCGTTGGGACAGTGGTCTCCACTACGAGCAAGATTTCGGGCTCGAGGATGGTCTGTTCGCTGCCGACCGCGGGCTGCATGTGTCCAATGACGGATCGCGAATGGTCAGCCAGCTCAGCAACATTCGACCCGCAAAACGCCGTCGCGCACTGGAGGACCTAACAGATGACTATGGCGATTGGACTCCTGTACCAGAACACGACCTGGACGCCGTTCACGCCCATGCAGCGACAGTCAGTTCCTTTGACGTCTCACCAGAGGATGTCGGTGGCGACAGCGCTAAGCGCAAACGCTACATGAGCTCTGTGAGTTTTCTGCGAGGTGTTCGTGTCTGTACTCATCAAGCTATGCCGCAGGATGAGCCCATGACACTGTGGCGGCCCCTTGCGCAAGCTTATACGGAATGGATGCTGCGTCGCGCTGGTTTGGGCGACAACACGGACAGCCCGGCGTGCAGCTTCTGTAAGACCGCGTATGGCGACGACAGCCGGCTGTTTCGCTGCACCCAGTGCGGCGACTTTCTGCAGTGCTTGAACTGTCTGCTTGAGAGACACGCGCTCAATCCTTTACATTGTGTCGAGGTATGACATTTCCTTGCTTCATTACAGAGGACTGTTTCTGATCATGCTTAGGAATGGAACGGGGAGCACTGGATCGCGGCGACATTGTCGGGCGGAGAGGGGAGTCTGGGATTGGTCTTTCAGATCGGTCACCATGGCTTTCCTTGCGAATTTCCCGACGCTCGTGAGCGGACGATGGTGGTCCTGGATCTGTCGGCGATCCACAAGATTACTTTCCGATTCTGCGGCTGCGACAAGAGCCGCCGAGTACCCAACGGGACGCTTGGGCAGCTGCTAGGGCACGCGTGGTATCCAGCGTCGACTGTCAACCCGCAAACGTGCGCGACTTTCGAGACGCTGGAGACGTTCCGCCTACTCAACGTTGTGGGGAACGTCAACGTGCAAGATTTCGTTGGCACTTTGGAGCGCAAGACTGATCCTCTGCGGGTTGGGGACGTTCCGGTGCGTGAGATCGCTTCCATGAATCTGCCAATGCTTATCGAAGAGCAGGATCGATACAAAGCGTTCGGTCTCATGGCGCGGCAGTTCAGCTACGCGTTGATTGGGAAACGCTCGGCGTGTGGACACACGGAGCACGGACTAGCCAAAGCAGCGCCAGGAACGTTGACAGTGGCTTGCTGGGCATGTCCGCACGACGGCAGGAACCTACCGGAGGGTTGGCGCGACGTCGCGCCTGAATACAGGTACGCCGTCACATCTCTCAGTGAAAACTCTCGGGCTAATGGCGTCGGACAGATTTCTATACATGTTATTGATTGCAATGGATGCGAACTTTCGTCTCAAGAACCGGCTGCGCGTTAACGAGCACCAGGACCCGTCGCTGAGGGGCGGTAAAGGGTACTTTGTGGAGCAAGACGGCTACAAGGAGCACCTGCGGAATTACGTCGCAGAGAAGGATGTGAGTGACTCGTACCTCGCATCGGCTGTTAGAATGTCGTTTGCTAAGAGCAATATCCTAGGTCAGCACATGTATCGCATTTGCCGCTCTGCTGCAGAAGGAGACACGGACGACAAGCGGGCTACGGTGCTCAGGTGTCGGGGGCTGTGTGTGCGCGCGCCATGGAGTGGTGCGTCCTCAGGGACTGGGGGATTTACAAAAGGGCGAACGGTTCGTAAGGGCATGCAGACGTTCGATATGTTCTCACTGATCACACACCACAGCTACGCCAACATGGACTACATCCTACTCTCAGCCTTGCTCGGCGTGACCTTGCTCGCCATTACGATCTCCTACGACATTGCATGTCAATGGAAGATCAATCTGTCGAAGCGGGCCGCCACTATTGCGAAAACCACGACCCTCTCGACGCGGCTGGAGGAGTTCGAGATCCAGTTCGCGCTGCCGGTTTGGCATGCCGCGGCGCACGAGGTTACCTGCCAAACCCAGAACTCGTTAAGCTACACCGTTGGAGTGGGGCGTACGGACGGCGAAGGGATAGAGAGGACATGGGCAATCCTGAATCCGCTTGGGTACTCCACGAAGGAAATGGGATACGGGGCTCGTCACGATGCGCTGGAAAACAAGGTCGACCATCTTAACTGGGAGAAGAACATAGGACAAGGTGAGCGCGCTCGTGTCGTGTGGGGGCGACAATAGTACTGATACGATGGATAGGAGATACGCTTGCACGGAAACTTATCGTAGCGATTGCGGAGCGCGACAAACAGGTTGCAGAGTTCGTCGAGATCGACCAGAGTTTGGGGTCGCGAGTGCGGAAGCTGTGGAAGAAGAAGATCGACAACTGGATAGCGGACAGGTCGCAGCCCAATCCGTACTGCTTGGAAGGGGGGAAGGCTGGTAAGCGTCGTGTCGATGGGCGTGCGAAGGCGGGCTGACCTCGGAATGTAGCTGGCCCGACGGAAGCCGCAGTTTTCCTGGAGCTGAAGACGGCGGAGGCGGTGGAGGCGGCGGAGGGACGCGCCGTGGTAACGGAGTCGACGGCAACGTCCGCGGCCTTCATCAAGGCGGGGGTGCAACTAGAGGAAGCACAGTAAGCCGTCGCCCTCCAGGACATGACATCGAGACTGACTGACGTGTCTTCAGGCGTCGCATCCGGGCGGAGATCAAGGGTGTAACGCTTGTTACCGCCGACCGCGCGAGCCAGATCCAAGAGATGCGCATTTCCTTCCTGAAGAAGCTACGGACCTACGAGCGACTGCAAAAAACGTTCATGCCGGGGCTATCCGCTCTCACGACGGCAGCGGAGGAGGCGCGGGATCCAGATGAGCCGCCCCCTATGGCTGAGCACATCAGGCTGTGGATGCCGTCTGAACTGAAGGCGGAGGCGCGCAGGCGTGCGTGTCGGAAGGGAGTGGCGGAGGTGGAGGCGCGCGTACGGCAGGCCCAGTGTGTGGACGCGCTGAACAACCTGCGCAGTCGCCTACATGCGCAGCAGCATCTCATCACCTGGCGCAACTCGAATTCCGTGGGCCAGAGCGCCGCCACTCGCTCGGCGACGTTGATTGGGCGAGTGGGGGACCGAATCTCGCGGGTAGCGGACAAGTACCGGCGCGCGCGAGTCGCCCTGATTGAATTGAAGGGGCCCGCGTTCGCGGCGCAGTTCAAGGTGCTCGAGGCGAAGGACCTCAACACGAACGTGCGGGAGGAGAGTGACGCCAAAGCGCGGAAGCGGCTGGGGCGGCTGGGGTCCTCCAAGCGCGCACGGAACGAACCGACGACGGGGAAGAAGAGCTTTTCATGGCTTTGGACGGCGGGGGGTGGTCCGGGCGAGGACGAGGCAGAGCTGCACGAATGTACGTGGGGCAAGAACGAATGTAATTTCCCAGCTGACCCGAGTATGACAGCTGTGCGCGTGGAATGGTCGAAGGCGCTGGCGCGGAAGGACCGCTGGGTCGAAGAGGTCCAGTTGCTACGAGAGGAAATGAAGAGGGTGTTACGCATGCTGCGCACCATCCAGCGCGAATGGACGGACCGGGTAGGGGTACGGACGGGAATTGACGCAGCACTGGCGGGGGGACTGAACGCCTACGCACTGCGCCAGGCGTACGTCCACCGGCAGATTGCGGAGGCGTTTTATGTGGGCTGGAACCGCTCCGTTGCGTCGGCGGTGAAGCAGGTGGTGGCGCGTGACGGGGGGGTTTATTTGGAGCTGCTGGAAGGTGTCGGCGTCCACAACGCGCCATCGCCTCGGGGAAGCGTGGTTGCACGGGAAGACGACGAGGAGGAGTCTGTTCCCCTGCGGAGGACGACAAGGGTGACAACGGCGAGTCGCAGAGAAAATGCAGAATAAATATCTATATATACATATATATACCTTTTTTCCCAAAGTGGCAATATGAGAACGCAGGGAATGCGAACTTCCTGAATAATCCAAACGGCCGACATGCCGTAGAATAGACTGGCGAATTGAACCCAAACGTGTCAGCATTGCGTCCGTAGATATGGCAGAAAGTGCCCCCAGCGTTAGGGACAGCCAGGCGCCTGGCTGTGTGCTTGCCGTTTGCAATCGCTACGCCTGGCTGCTACCAACAGCGAAGGCAAAATACCACAGCTAGGGGTGGCTTTCAGTCATGGAAGATGCTCTTTTGCCTTGCATGGGCGTGCCAATTCCAAACGGACAACATATAACAGTTACTACATACCGCAGGTAATTTATACACCCGTTTAAACAGGTCTGTTAGTGCTAATCGTCACGATTTTCCTTTTCCTCGGTTCCAGGACATTGCCTCCGACCGTCTCTGACTCTGCATGATATCACGCGTTTTTAACGCGTCATAAGACTCATACCCGTGGCTGGGTGCGTTTCACGCGCTTTTCTTTGCTCTGAGAGCATCTTTTGGGACGCTGGGGAGACATTTCGGTCGGCACAGCTCAATTTGTTCTTGTTTCTGCAGCGATCAGATGCTCATCACCTTCCTCTCACCGTCGACATTCTTGTGCATTCCACCTCTCCTCAATGACCTCCCGTACTTCGGGATCCACCATTCCCCAGGCTTCTTCGTCCACCATGAGTCAAAGTCCCAACGAACCCCTGACTGGGCTACTGACGCAGCACGAACTCCTGTTAGTAAAAATCCAGTGCGTTTGCTTTACTGCTTTACTCACCTCCCCGCAGAGAAAGGAAACGGGATCAGGCCAGAGCCAAAACTCGCGAGCGGATGGTGCGGTACGTTATATTCCAATCTACTTTGCTCTCTGCTTGACTGACACCGCATAGGTATCGTATGAGACTCAAGTCGGCGCCGCCAGAGGAGCAGGAGGCCACCAAGAAGCGTGCGCGCTACCGTGCAAAGTATGTGGTCGGTTCCGTTTCTGTTGCAGCCCTCTGACCACCTTAAGAAACCGGTCTAATCTGCTGGCCTCGGCGCGCTGTAAACGGATCGTGTAAGTTGCCACCTTGAACGCTCAGCTAAACACTCTCATCTCTTTCTCTAGGGAGTTTGGCAACAAATTTGGCCTTTTGGCCTTCGAAGCAAAACTCCGTCGCAGGTACGAGAGGAAGCAGGAGAAACTCGAGCGTCAGCGGCGGCGCACGCGGCGACCCACGCGCCCCCAGCCTGTTGCCCAATCCGATGCCGACGACGACGACGAAGAGGACGACGAGACGGAACGCAACAAGTACCTCCATCGCAAAGGTGTGGCCAGGCGTAGGGCGCACGCGCGGACACCGTCTTCGGAGGACCTCTCTGACCCCCAGGCTCCCATTTCCCCGGGCTGGGAATATTAAGTAGACAAGGCACGCAGACTTTAATTTCCGATTTTTCTCCCGTCTACTGTCGTATATTTGTTTAGTCGCCTTTGGAATATAATAACCATACTCCCATCGCCGCACATCCATGTCAATTCGTCGACGCGTTCACCAAGAAAGATGCGACTTCCTGCGCAACTACCTCCGAGCGTTCAGAGCCGCGTATGAAGAACGAACATTGACAGTGTTCCTCGACTCACTGCTCGCACACTACCTCCTCACTCATGGGCTAGTCGACATGTGGGCTGACAGCACGGTGGCCGAGGTCGACGGACCGGGCCAAGCTGAACCACTGAAGGTCAGAGTACGACGAGTGAGTTTGTTGAGGCGCCAGTTGTCCACCGCTCATCCGTTTCCCAGCAAATCAGGACTTTTTTATGGTATTACTCATTTGGGCGGACAAGACAGGGGAGAGGAGGGGCTTAATTTATTCGAATTATCATCATATTCAACAACCACATTGACATTCAATTGCTCGAGAACCAGTTCATTTAAGTTGACGAGCAGACGAACACAATTGTGGGAATAGGTCGTAAACTAAGGACTGTAAGAAATGGGCGGCAAACACTTCACGGGGAAAGTCAGGCCATCCCAGGCGTAGTTGACACGACTGAGGTCCTTCCTTCCCGGATGGCCCCTGGCCACAGCTGCCGCCATGTCGCCGTCCGTGGTCGGCGCCGAGTACATGATCTTCCGACAAGTGGGGCAGCTCCACTTGAGCTGCAGCCATTGTCGGATGCAGACGAAACAGTATGAATGTGCACACTTCGCCCTGTAAGGTGAGGAGGGGTCACCACAGGCCGGCGACACTAAAGAAGTGATCACATACCTGACGGGGTGAGACTTGACGTGGAAGCAGATGACGCAGTGAAGGTCGGTGTCGTCTGTCATCTGCACGGGGGGACGCAGCGCGTCGAGGTATAACTCTCCTTCCAGAGGCTGGGTCTCGTCCCGAGGAGCGCGTTTGCCGTCGTGAGGACGCCGGATACGCGTGCGTGCCAGAGAGGGGGAGAGTGGCTGGTGGTGAGTGGTATTTGCGCGATAGGTGGGGCTAATATAACGGATTTCTCGTGCACGACGACGACGAGGCTCTGTTGAGTCATCAGTTTTCGAGATTCATTCGGAGGAGTTGCTTGCACCTGAACATACCATTCAGAGAACGAACGACACGACCGCGCTCATCGACGAGCAAGGGATTGACAGCAGTACCGATCGCGACCCGCGGGGCACGGGGGGCACGAGTGGGGGCACGGGGCCTGAAGTCGACCCGACCGCGCTCATCGACGAGCAAGGGATTGTCAGCAGTACCGATCGTGACCCGCGGGGCACGAGGGGCACGAGTGGGGGCACGGGGCATGAAGTCGTGTGGCGCGCTTGGACGATTTGACGGCTGAGTTGTGGCGAGGGCAAACGACAAGAAGACAGATCCAGATTTGAGCCCTTTTTATAGTGGCCACGCGTTGCAATCAGTCGCATCACGCGCAATCATCGGCTGCCGCTGCACTTGGGAAGTATCCAGATTTGTGAATTCGGAATTGAAATAGAGGGAGACCGAAATCGGGATTGAAAGAGGAGGAGGTACATAAATTGTCACTGTTAGGATCAGACGTCATTGGCTACTGAGCTAATCGTGCCGACACGCGTAACCGTAATTGTATTCCTCCACAGTCGGCCAAAATGCAATTTCCTCGACCGACACTTCCTTCCTCTCCGCCTTGGACAACCACGGCTCCGTGCGATATCGATCCTCGAAGCCGTGCAAGCCGGCGCCGCACGCCTGGGTAATGAGCATCTGGCGACCTTTCTCGACCTTGGTGAAGGAGTAGCGCACAAGATCGCCCGCAAACAAGAAGGTGGATCCGGCGGGAAATTCGACGATAGTGCGTTCCCCCCAGAGTATTAATTTGCCTTCTGACGCGTCGTAGTCGCCAATGGCCGTAATCGCACGAAATCCTGGTGGATGTCCGCCTGTATCTGTTGAGGGGACTGAGTCCGTCGAAAAACGATATTCAACTTCCGAGAACGCGCTCGGCTGGTGGGGCCCAAAGTTGGACAGCTGCATGGGCGCATGAAGACTGGAGTCGTTTGCCAAGATTTCTTGGATGACTCCCTCCGCGTCGGCCCAAAGACGCGGGGCGACCTCGTGCATGAGGGCTGATTCATGGTGAGTTTCTAATAATCGTGTCTGGAGTTTTCAATTGACTTACCGTTTTGATATGAAGTGATTTTTTGGACCGCGGTCGAGCACCGCAAACACGCTACCACCATGATGTTGTCCATGTCCTGGGCTCGGTCAATTTTGCGGGGACGCTGTGGGCTACAGGTCAGAGAAGGCACCGCGTTGGCGTTGGGAGTCTCGTACCTGCAAGACGGGGTCGTATTCAATGCCCGAGCGAATACTATCACCATCCAATCGGGCGCAATTGAGGTCGGCACTGGCCTCATACATCGCGCGTCCTGCGAGGCGGATGTTGTCCATCCAACGAGCATGCTCACACGGGGGTCCAAAGAAGAATCCTCCGATGCGGTCCTCAAGGTCGGCGAGGAGACACGTCCTGGGCAAAAGTCAGGTAAAGTAAATATATTCGCCAGGAGGGAAGGAGACCTACTCATCACATCGTACAGTGCGGAACCCCAGCGCCTCGATACTCTCCGCCGTAAAGACGGGCGGGATGGGGGTGATGTCCGCAAGAGGAGGGCGAATTCGCGGACGAAGCACATATCCTCGGACAGCGGTGTTGATGGGGCCGCCGCCAGGGAGGGTATAGTCGGTGTCGGATTCGTCTTCTGAGCCGCTGTCGTCCGGGATGTCGTAGTGGCTGGTCAGGAACACCCCATCGAGTTCATCGAGACGGCGGTCCTCGAGTGCCTGGTTGCGGCGCTGACGTTGGCGAAAGGTGAGCTCGGCCTCCAGGATATTGACGTAGGACTGCTGCAGGTGGACGATGTCGACGCGCCGGCGCACCGTATACTGAGACCAGGGGGGCGAAATCATGGACATAGTGAGTGGGGCCGGGTCTTCGGTGAAATTCGCTAACTTCTCATTAAGACGCGCGGTTATATTTCCATTCTCGCCAAAACAAGACGGGTATCCGACAAGACCGATACTGACAAGCTCACACGAGTAACACAAGCGTCTTCCTTCGGGGCTAAGTCGTCCATCTTTTCTGATATAAATTCCCTGACGATCGACATTGGTCGTTCCAGTCTCCCTCTCTACCTTAACGCGCAGTGCACATGATGGAAAAGAACCCCTGTACGCAATAACTTGCGCCTTTTCTTGCCTGTGTGTATAACTTATCATTATTTCAGGCCGCGACGTTGTTCTGTATGTACCTGTGCTCAAAGACGAGCCCCCGGCCTTGATGTCAGAGGAGGACGAGCTCGCGGCGATCCTGTAAGCGAACACATCGGGCTGTGGAACCCAAATCCTGATTTCCCTTCGTAGCCGCAAAGTAACACTCCATTTCGACAAGCCGTACGCGTGGACCAACGGCGAGCAAGTCGAATGCGCTTGGGCTCGGATGGCAGACGCCGAGCAAGTCGAGAGCTACCACTTCAATCACTGGTATCCGGAGTTTCATCAAGTCAGCCGCAAAGAAATGTGCAGCGGCAGCCGCCGCGACGCATTGGTTCCGAATTTCCGGTCGCCACTTTCGCTTGTCCGCGAGCTCGGGCCCGCCGATCAGGCACTTGGGCAGCCTCCCGCCGACTGCCTCCGCCGCGGGGAGCGTTTCACTAATGTTGACTGGCTCATCATGGCTTCTATCTGGCACCACCTTCCGCTCCCCTTCATCGACGCTTCGTACGACTCGAGCTGCCTTCATCGCTGCTGTTGCGCCTGCCACAAGGCGAGTACACTTCTTATTTCCCTTGGTGTTTCCTCTAACACATGATTCAGAACTTGAAGGCTAAATTGTGAAGCGTGAAGCGACCCCGGCCTCACAACCGTATCGTACTTAGTAGTGTGCAATCCATGCGTTCCACCCCCGGATAATTGCCGCGAATGTTCGCCCTGGTTCGCCAGCACGCAAGGAAAAAAGATTGGAGTTACAGGGGAGTAACGGGAGGAGTGATGTCCCATCCCAACGGAGACCGGGACTTGATTCGCGGCGGAGCAGATCTTCGCGAATAAAACTCTCGGGGCGAGGGAGCTGCGAGGGCATTGCGCGGAAACCGGTCTGAATAACCAAGAACAACGAGAGAACTCAGTCCAGCTGCTTGGCTGCATTCAAGACGGGTGGGCGAACGCGAACGATTGAAAAAAAATAAAATTGTCACACGAAGGCTACGCGCTGCCTATCTATACGGAAAGTGGGCGCAACGGCTAACGAGCGGTGGAAGGGGATACGTAGTGAGGCCAAAGTTGTGGGCCGATGTGCGGCCAAAAAAGATCACGGGAATTTGGGGGTCTCTGCCCAATTCACCTGCCCCTCACCCGCCCCCCACTTCTTGGATTTCTCCTTGTGCCAAAACACCATGCCCCTCTCGCTCTCGGCCATAAACGAGTCCACTGACACTGAGTCAAGTGAGGACTCGGAAGAAGAGGTAGACCTTGCGGACGACGAGGACGACAAGAGTGCCGTAGACGCGTTCATGGCGCATTGTTGTCAGAATGGTAGCGGCGCCGCCATCGTTGCCGGGGGTGAGTCGGTTTGGTCGTCTGCTCGATAGAGGTTGCCCTGACATTCCTGGTATTCAGACGATACCTCATCTGACTCGGACGTAGAAGGCACCGTATCTGGCGGTCAGTAATACTACTCCGCGTTATTTAACCAGTTCAGGTACTCACTAGCTAACCCATGGGCTAGCCCGCGCGGAGCTCAGTGGCCAGTGCGAGCATTGTTCTCTCGTTCTTGGCAAGGACGCCGACATTCCCTGCCGCGTCTTCCGCTGTGTTGATTGCGACAATCTGCAGTGCGAGACCTGCTGCCACACAATCCACATCTATCACCAGTCCCACAACCTCCTCGTCAGTCATCACTGCCCTTGCCTTGTGCGACTCTGCTAACAACAATTTTTCTTTGGGGCTGTTCAGGAGTGGACAGTGCCGAGCGGCGAGTGGAAGCAAGTCTCATTCGAGAGCTCCCAGCTCTCCGCAGTATACCCCACACTTTGTGGAGTGTGCGATACCGTGATTGCGGCGGCGGGCTCTGCATTGCCGCGCCGTACTGTCCTGTGCGACGAGTGCGGCCATGGGCCGATGTGCAAAGCCTGCTGCCTCAAGGAGCACGAGGCATCACCCCTCCATAGACTGAAGGTTAGTTGTCGAAGTCGTCTCTGAGTTTTTTGGGGCTTGACGTTGCCACACAGACATGGAATGGGCGTTACTGGCAAGGCAGTACTTTGCAGCAACAAGGATTAATTTTCCAGATGGGCCACGCCGGTCAAATATGCCCCAAGCGCGGCAGGATTTCGTCCCTGCTCGTCCTGAGCAAGCGCGGGTATCAGCGTATACATTTGAGATTTTGCGGGTGCCCAGAGAGCGACGGTAGCGTGAGATCGAATGAGGAGCAGATCAGAAGGAACGGGTGGTTTAACGCGACGTTGAAGCATCCTGGGGTTTGTAGCACGTTTCGAGTTTATTAGATACCTAGTAGCGGTGGAGGGCCGGAGGCTTCGCTTCGACTGCCCAAAACGGGCGAGCCCAGTCTTCACAAGTTGCAGCGCAACATGACCAAACAAGCGCGCTCTCACAATCTATACCCCTTCAAAATGTGAATAATATTCTTCCGGCCTGGTAGGCCTAAGGCCGCCCACTTTCGCTTTGTCATTCTATCCTGGGCTGTGCCCTCCCAATTTCCTCCTGCCATGCCTGGACCAACCCCTCGCGACCAGCTCATCGACACCGACATTGGCATTGATGGCGAGGATGCGTACACAGTGACTGGCGACCGCGGGATCTTAATTTCGGATGATGGACTACGACGGACGGAGCGCCTTTACAATATTTCTCACAAGAAGAGGCGACTCCGACTTCTTCCTAAGCACCTGGACGACAATCTCGCAGAATGGATACCTGTAGACGATGCCGACTACAGCTACACTGCTGCGGTGGACGCTGTATCCACCCAGGCTGCCCCTGCGAAGTCGAGCGCCAAACGCAAATCGTACGGGAGCTCTGTAAGCAGTCCACACTGGCAAATCCGCTCGCGCACTAAATGACTGTTATTCAGGACAATCCGATGAGCGAGTTCCCTCAAATCCAGCAACTTTTTTCAGACGAAATCCTCCGGCGCGCTGGGTTGGGGAACTGGGCCCGTGCTCCAGCATGCGTGATTTGCAAATGTCCAGTCGCGGAGGCCGCCGCAACATTCACCCCATGTTACCGATGTAGCGACTGCGGGCAATTCCTGCAGTGTCGCAGCTGTTGCTTAGAACGCCACGCGACAGCGCCGCTGCATTTGCTAGAGGTGAGGGATTTTCAAGCCGTGCGAAGGGAACCAGCTCACTTTCACGAAGGTATGGGGTGGACATTTCTGGAAGAAGACAACATTGCGCGCCCTTGGCTTGGTTTACCAGCTCGGACACGGCGGCTTCCCCTGTCGCTCCCCTGAGGCTACCACCCGCACACTAGTCGTTATCGACAGCTCGGGAATTCACAAAATCTCATACCACTTCTGCGGATGTGCGCTCTCGGACCACGCCAATAATCTTGCTCAATTCCTGCGTAATGATTGGTACCCAGCGTCGATGACCGACCCCGACACTGTGGCGACATACGATGTTTTGGATTTCTATCGCCTCCTGAACGTCGGCGGCAACATCAACGCCTACGATTTCATCGCCGCTTTGGAGCGCAAGACGGACGCCGTCGCATCGAGCGGAATACAGCGTGTTCCTGTGAGTTCCGACCGCTTTTTAAACGCACATGCGCTGTGCTGAACGTGTATAGGATCGGTACAAGGCCTTCTTGAGGATGACGCGACAATGGGGCTTCTTGGGTCGGATTAGACGCTCGGGTATGGGGCACAACACGGCGGGCCTGGCAGCAACCCCGGCTGGCGGATGCCTGCCCAAGTGCTGGCAGTGCCCCTTCAAAGGGCGTAACATACCTGAGAACTTCCGCGACGTCGACCCCAAGTTCCGGTAATTCTTCATATACCTAGAAGCGAGGCGAAACTGATAGATACCTACAGATTCATTTACAGACTGATTGTCGGCCTCGATGCTAACTTCAAACTGAAGAATCGGATTCGGGCTAACGAGCACGATGACCCTTCACTCGGTCCTGGTTGGGGGGCCTTTGTAGCGCCCGTTCCGTATCGGAAACATCTGCGAAAATATGTGGCCGAGAAAGATGTAAGTCCCAGCCAGGAATGACCGCGCATTGATGCTCACTGACCTTTCAATGACCAGATAAGTAGCTGCATTGCCTTCGCGGCGTTGATGCAGAAGGAGACACGGAACACGGCAGGGCTGCGTGTATCCGGGGTCGGTGGGTGTGTTTGCGCGCGTCACGAGTGCATGCGCCCGAACGGCCTTGGGGACCTCCAAAAGGGCGAGCGGTGAGTCTGCTCTCTGACCGTGGGGAGTTCTATGGCCTGACGTCATTTAGGTATGCAAATATGGACTTTATCCTCACGTCGGCACTGCAGGGATTCGACTTGGACGAACTCACCATCTCGTACGACATCGCATGTCAGTGGCACAAATGTCTGGCGGATCGAATGGACCGGTTACCTGAGCCCCTGCGGCTGGCGCTCGAGAAGATCTTCATTCAATGTGGCCTTCCGGTGTGGCACGCGTCTGCACACAATAAGGCTTGTGCAAACGAGTTCTCCTTGAGCTTTCAGCCTGGGGTTGGGCGGAGCGACGGCGAGGGTGTAGAGCGCCTCTGGGCTGATCTCAATCCGTCGTCCTTCCACACGAAGGAAATGGGTCTGGGTAATCGAGCCGACACGCTCGAGGACAAGATAGACGCACACAACTTCTTGAAGAATCTTGGCGGTGGTGAGTCGATGTCGCTGCTTTGGATTGTATTCTCCGCTGACGAGTTAAATACAGTCGACATATTGAGACGCAAGCTTGTTGTGGCCCTCGCAGAGCGCGACATACAGGTCACCGCGTTCAAGGAGATAAACAAGACTATCCACCACGACGTCAGGGACGACTGGCAGCTGCGCATCGATAACTGGCTCAAGGACCGCTCAGGCAGTAACCCGTACGTGCTTAGTGGCCACGGTGAGTACTTACGTCGGTGTCTGAGGTTCTCTTTATTGACGCGGGTGGGCAGATGGTCCATCGGAAGCGGATATCGGTGTACAGCTGCGCAAGGAGGAAGAGGTCGAGGCTAACACAGGCAAATCGCCTCTGCATGGAACAAGCGCCACCGCATTCCTCACAGCCGGGTTGCAGCTCGAGGGAGCGCAGTACGTGCTCACTAACGTCTGCCTTCCGCTACAGAAACTAACAGTCGACTCTTGCTTAGGCGTCGAATGAAGGCCGAGATCGCTGGATATACACTTACGGTGGACCGACAGGGCAAGATTAACGAGCATCGGCTGAGCTTCCTGTCGAAGCTCAGGCGATTCCGTGAGCTGCAGCGCGTTTACACGCCCGGCGCCGTGCGCGCACTGCAGCACGAGGAGGCTGACCGCGACGAGAACGCGTCGCCGCCACTGGCGGAGGACATCAGCCTGTTC
This sequence comes from Mycena filopes, assembly GCA_029281495.1. Taxonomy (NCBI): domain Eukaryota; kingdom Fungi; phylum Basidiomycota; class Agaricomycetes; order Agaricales; family Mycenaceae; genus Mycena; species Mycena filopes. Next base: position 1,138,615 of record JARIHR010000013.1, on the reverse strand, counting down.
TTGCCCTCTGCGCTATCCAACGCGGAGCGCGTTAGTGGGTGTCAGGTGGGACTCCCCCGGATGGAGGCGCGTCTGCGCGAGGCGCAGTGCGGCGACTCTCTGGTCACAATACGGTCGCTGCTTCACTCCAAGGGGCACCTGATTATCTTCCGGAACGAGCATGTTATGGGTCAGGTCGGTTCGACGAGGTCGCAGACGTTGATCGCGCGCGTTGGTGGACGCGTTACGCAGCATCACAAGAAGTATACGCAAGCGCGACGCGCTCTGCGGATCCTGATGGGCGACGACCATGCGCCGCACTTGAAGAAGATGCAGAAGGCGGATTTGACGTTGGCGGGGGAGGAGAGAGAGTCTGATGTGGCGTCGAGGCAGAAGCTGGGGCGCCTGGGCGGTGGGAAGCACGGCCGACCATCACGCATCGCGCCTTCGGTGAACAAGACATTGTCCTGGATTTGGTCGGCGCCGGGGGCGTTGGACAAAGGGGAGGAGGGGCTGCATGAGTGTGAGTGCAATACAATTATCGTCGAGGTTAATGTTCTGACGTTCGCGTGCAGCGCTGCGTGTTGAATGGTCCCGCGCGAAGGCGCGCAAGAGTCGATGGGAGGAGGAAGTGATGTTGCTGCGCGAGGAGATGCGGCGTGTAGTGCGCTATCTCCATTGGCAGGCAGCGTACTGGAGGGAGAAGGCGGAGGTCACGGTTTCTATGGATGACATCGACGCTCCGACGCAGCTGGGAAAGGTGGCCTACGCGGCGAAGCAGGAAGCACTTCACGACGAATTGGCCGGGTTTTTCAAGCAGCAGCTGAGCTTGAACGCGGCGGCCACTCTCGGCTCTTTGGGGACATCGGACGGCGCAGATATGAACGACATGGATCTGCCGTCATTATTTTCGCTCGGTATGTTACTCTGTGCCTTCCACAGCATCGTGGCTGACCCTAGAGTACAGAGGACGAGCTTTGATGTGCTCGCCTTTGACAGTTCGGCTTGTATATTAGATAGTGTGATTGTGAATAGATTCCGGGGATGCATCCAAATTTAGTCGTCAGAAAGCCGGTGAATAGTAACGACAACTCGTCTCGACCCAAAGTGGCATTATATGGCTAAAAGCAATATATTTTGCCTGCACATGTCCCAATTAGAATCCCGGCATGTACCGAGAAAGGCTTGAAAGGGCAGAAACTGGCAGGGGAAAGGGGTCTAGCCACCCTCTGGCTGGGTCCATGGATTTAGACAACGGTATTCCTGGCTGTGTCCAGGTCGTTAGAGTAAGGGTTACAGCTACGGGTGCCGCCTCGCCTCGCGCGTACCGTACGTTCCAAAAGACATTCGGCGGACCTGGCCTTCGGGCGATGCGGTGAGTAATATTTTCAGTGAATCGAAGCACACACTTAATTCCTTTGGTCTATAGTGCCAAACGAGCTAAAGCCCCGCGTTTCCAGCCCGACATATCAGCCTTCAACGTGGCGATGGCGCAAGACATTTTGCGGAAGCTGAAATATGATGGTCCTGTCGGGCTTTCATGGGACGATACCGCCCTTGAGGCATGCATCTCGGTTTATCAAGAGTCGAAGGACATTTGTTTAATCCTGGGTGGTGCTGACGGCGCAATTCGGGTCACCGAGAACGACGATCTTGATGCTCTCTTCGAAGCGGCCAAACTTCGGAAGGCTGACAAGGTACGAGTCGATTCGTTCCTGTCGTACTCCATCCAACCCGTCGTTCCCTAGCTCCGTGTCTGGCTCCTATCTATTCCTCTCCCCAAAATACCACCTATTCTTGTTGCCGCAGTTGCTCGCGGGTCGTCGACCAAAGCGGAGGACCTTGTGAAGATGCACACGGAACTGGCGGATCTCCTGCACGACTACGATATCCATCCCGTGTCTTTGTCATCAGACGGCGCGGAAGTCGAGCGTTCTGCCCAACGCACGATAGCCCAATCGGCGCCAAATCACTATATCTATGTCATTCCGAATTCGACCACCGGCTGCCAGATAACGCTGCGCATACCTTTGTACTACGGCCAGCATCCAACGATAATTGTCCAGGACTCCAAGCATGCGTTGAAGACAGCTCGCAATCAGATCATGACGGGGGCGCGCATCCTCATCATCGGGTTTTTCCCGGTCTTATACTCGCAGATCTGGAAAGTGGCGGAGAATTCAGCCAGTCCTATTTACTCCAGCGACGTGCAAAAGGTCGACAAGCAGGATGACCGTGCCGCGGCGCGCTTGTTCTCTGGCAACACATTCGACTTCCAGCTCAAAACCTATCCCGAGCACATTGGCCCCTCCCTGTACCTTTTTGTCCTCGGAGAGATGATTGATGCCTGGCAAAATCGACACATCCCTCATCGCGACCGCGTCAAGATGGTACTGCGCGCGCGCTTCTTTCTTATGGCGTGGCGGGCCCACATCGAGTCCCATCCCGACCACGACGTCAACACTCATTTCATCTCCCGCGAGTCCTACGACATCTTCCTCACCATCTGTGATAGTCTGCTTTCCCTCATCGTCGTCTATCGCAAATACTTCCCCACCTATCCACTCCTTCCCTGGCTTCATTCGACTGAGGTCTGCGAGCATCTCTTTGGTATGCTTCGTCAGCTCAAGAAGGACTTCAATTTTGCCGACGTGCTTTACCTGGAACGCAAGCTGCGCATCCTCATGATGGGGGCCTTCGCCAATATGTCCGCAGAGGAGCAAGCCAACCAAACATCGGCGGGGTATTATCATACCTACTTCAAAGCAGACGACGTCGATATCCCCGTCCTCACGGTACTCGCCGTTATTGACCCAGCAGGTTTTTGCGGATACGTAATGATGTTATGTAAGACCTGTCGTAGCACAATATAACCACATAACGTGTCGCGTCCTGCTTCTATCGCCGTCCTTCGCACGTCAGTCCCAACGCAACTCACGATGCCTGATCCGGGCCCCGAGTACTTCCATTGCTCAAGGTGCAAATGCAACAAGACCAAGGCCGAATTCAACACTAAGTGGGTCAACGGGGAGCCGAGGCGCGCGAAGACCTGCCTGGAGTGTCAGCGCCGGGCGCGCGAAGGAGCTCAAGCCAAAAAGGCTGCAGACAAGGAGAATCTCGCGCCTGACAACAATCCCGAAGATGGCTCGGAGGACGGGACCGACGACGGCAAGGACCTTGCTGTTCTTCCTCTCGATGCCTTTCTGGATGCACTCCTGCAGCAGGACGACAATCTTGACCTCACGGCCCGCGTCGCCACTTCCTCCATCTCGGGTACGCGTAAAGAGAAGGCCGACGAGCTTGCGGCACGTATTTGGAACCGGATGAAGTACCGCTTCGTGTACGTGACAATAACCAAATCTATGTTCTTTAACTCATGTCTCGGCGCAGGTACCACAGTAAATACGAACATAAGCGCTCTTCGTCGACCCGCTTCATGTACCACTGTGCCCAAAGCAAAACCCGCCAGCATACTCCCAAAAAATCGGACCCACCCGGAGCTAAGCCCCGAGACAAGCTGTCAATGGACGCCTTCCAATGCCACGGCTGGCTTCACATCACCGTTTCTGACTGGGAGGATATCGCGCTAGTCAAAATTGGACACCGGGATGATCATGTACCGTATTGGTCCATCGATATTCCCGCGGACGTCGTCGAGTTTGTTCAAACCAACCCCAAGTTGACGCCGGGACAGGTGAGCCAACTTTCATGTCCTGTAAACCTATTTTACTGAAGGTTCTTAGCTTTGGGACGAGATCTTGAAGACGTACCCGAAGCCCGCATTCTCGCGCCGGGCTATCTATGCTATGTGGGCCGACACCAACGCGAAAACATGGAAGCGTGATCCCGACGAGCTCAAATCCGCAAATATTCTGCTCGAGGAATTCAGTCGGACTGAACCTGATTCGAGCGGAAAGCCTCCGCTCTATAGCGTCGAGCACATCCCGTCAACCCCTCAGCCTGGTTTCACGGCCATTGCATTCGCCCTGCCGAAGCTCTTGAAGGAAGTTGGTGGTCGTGTTCGGGAACTATCTTTGGACTCTGCTTGTGAGTTTTTCTTGTGTTGCTTGATTTCAATGCTGAAAATGAACGAAGGGAATACCAACGGCTCGCGTTATGAGGTCTACGCCCTTCTTGGCGAGGTCTATGGCTCTGGGATGCCGCTGGGCTATCTTCTAGTTCAATCATCCCCGGAGAGCACCGCCGGCGGCAAAGAAAAATTCCTACGCCAACTCCTTCGCCATTTTCGAACCGTTTGGAAGATCAGGGCACTTATTACGCTCACTGACAAGGACTGGTCCGAGATCAACGCATTCTTAGCAGAGTATCCGGACGCGAAGCACCAGTTGTGCTTCTGGCATGCTCTGCGAGCCGTCAAGACTCGGCTCGCCATTCTTCGCCGAGCTCCGGCACACTATGCTGTTGAGGTTGCGCGCGGGGAGTTTCCCTGGATTGACGAGAAGTTTGTGCCTGTCTCCCAGTCTCAGGAGCTGGAACCGGTGGGTTTTCTTCAACGTTGGTTTTGTTTCAATTTGGGCTTAATCAATCTTGCGTAGGATACTTGGGTTGCGACTCAAGCAATCCCACATCTCAGGGTCCGTTTCCGTGGGATCCCTATGTCGACTGCCCCTCGTTCGACCGCGCCTGAGCCGTCCCTGACCCTTCGACTCAACGGCCAAGTGCGCGCGATCATTCCACGCCCCGAGATGCCGGCTGCAAATGCCGAGGAGGAGGCTCCTCTAGACGACGCCTCGGAGGAGGACGAAGAGGGAGACCTGCTCGATGAGGTCGACCGCTTCCTGGATAAGGACGCAGCTACTGCCCAAGATGCAGAGGATGGTCCAGACTGGATGTTCGAGGACGGGGAAATCAAATCTGCCGACGCAGGTTACATCTTTTGCCCTGCACCTCACAGGCGACCTCTTCTTCATCTTTTCACCAGACACTTCTGCCAGCATCCCATATTCCCGACTCAGGACGGCCCGAAATCCGCGGAAAAAATCCGGGAAGAGTCCGTGTATGAGATGTACATGTTTTGCTTCCAGCGCGGTCTGCGCGAAGTGTGGGGCTACTTCTGGACGTCCTGGTATTCCCCCAAGATGTGGAAATTGTGGGCCCGTTCAACCTCTCCGTATCTGTCGCGCCTCCGAACGACAATGAACGTGGAGAACTTCTGGAAGCAGCTGAAGCACGGTTTCCTCCATAACCATCTGCGCCCTCGCCTCGATCAACTCATTTGGATCTTGGTTACTCAAGTGACCCCGGCATACCTCGCGCGCGCTCAAATCCTGAGTGATGGCCATCGCCTCGGTCGCTCGAAGGCCCCCACCCAATTCCAAAAGCAGTTCAAGACCATGTGGGTCAAACTCGAGAATCGAACACTCGCCGTCGATGCAGACCGAAAGTACATCACATCCGTCGAGCATTGGACTTGCACCTGCAAATCACAACCACTCAATAGCTGCCATCTCTGCAAGCACCTCGTCGACGCTGTTGGCCACCCTCCCCCTCAATTCTGGACCAGAGTTGTCCGCCGTCGCAAACAGCCACTCTATTGCGACCCGGCGCTGTTTGCCCGTGGCCGGGAACAACCGAATTATATCGAACCGGTCGATGGGAGTATTACAGACGGCGATGACCATGTGTTGTCTGGGGACTCTACTGTTCTCGGGGGTGGGGGAGGTTGGCGCGACCTCGATTTTACTACATCGAGTCTGCTTGGCAAGCGCGCGCGTTCGCCATCTCATGATGACGCCAGTTCAGACGATGCCGAAGAGGTTCAACGGCAGTTCTTTCCCTCATTCGATACTCATGACAGCGATGAAGAAGAGGAGGTAAGGGTTGTGCCATTTCTTTGAACTTGTTGATAATTATTTTACCTTAGGTTGACAACTACTGCGACCATCTTGCAAAACGAGCAACCGAGCTTGAACAAGGTGCCGCAATCATTCGGGCTCAACTTGCTCACAGAAACAAATTGTGGATGTCGAGTATGTCCAAGCGCGACATCGGAGGTGATGTTGCGCTGATGGTGGCAGATGTTCGACGCTTCGAGAGCACCTCCCGTGTGCGGGACACCACTTGGGCCAAGAAGGGGGACAGGGAGAGTCGGCGGCGCGTGCAGAACACGATGGGGTATCAAATTGCGGTGGATTCGGATTAATTAGTCGATGTTGGAATTCAACGTACTTGAGTCTTGAACGGGTGAAGCCGAAGCCCGGCGACGTGTTTGATAACCTACGTCGATTTTCCGTGTCCCTCGGGACAAGGAAACACGACGTAGGCAACTCAACGGAATGCCGGGAGCAACCGTCACTAAATCCAAAAAGCACCGCGAGGAGCAAGACAGAGGCTCGAACTGCGAGCACTCAACGACGGCTTACGCAAAGGACATAGCCGTGGTGGATCCAAGTAGAGCAAGCAGGCATGGGGAAGGCTCTCTTCAGTGAGATGACCCCACACACTAGGGTAGAGGCGATAAAACAACACTTTTATTCAACTGAGGCCCCCTTCGGCCAAAAAATATTCCGAATTTTGCGTCGCAGGCAAGGGTAACACTACCCTGAAGCAATCGGCATACAACTGTGTCTATTATGGAGTATCTGGTTGAGGAACGTTGCGAGATGCGCCGGAGCTTCCCAATCAGGTCGCCCTTGGCATCATTACGTATCCGCAAAAACCTGCTGGGTCAATTGCTTCGACTCCTCACGGTTTTTCCTACCGATCAGGAATTTGCGGAGGCGTCTGTTTATGCCTTCGACGAAGCTGCGCAGCTCCTCAAAGTCGCAGGTATCATGGCCGAGCCGATGCTGAAGGACTATCGTGCGCCGCATCAGCACGCCATTGCAAAGTCTCGTCCGCCGCAGACCATTCTGGAGTTGTTGGCAATGTACGACTCCACCGCATTCAGGTCATCCAAGGACGAGGAAGATTTCGAGGCCTGCGAAATGGCGCTTGTAGCCGAAGATCTCGATAAGTCGCTCGCAATGTAGGTCTTCCAATATGTACGCGTCGTTGAGGAATTGACTAATGTCTTGTTAATGTCTTGTTAGCACGGCGCTACCGGACTCATCCGAGGAATCACTGGTGACCCTTCGCTCCGATATCGAAACACTTCTGCAGGACACCATGACGGTTAGCACAATCTCAGTATGTGCAGAACTTGACTTATGATTAACAGTTGCCGGACGGGCCCCCGACAACTGGGACACATTATGCGTTGCCTCTCACCCTGGATGCAGCGCTGTACGGCCTTATCCTTGTTTCGGAGCGCATGCGACACCAGACCAAGTCTACGGCCAAGGCAGTTCGCCAGCATGGTCGACTCTCGATAGGCATGTATCAACGCAAAATGGAGCGGACGGACTCGGGCACCGTTGGCCCGTCCCTTCGAGACGAATTGATAGCCCGACTCGCCGCCTGCATGCCGCCTGAAGCTAGGAGCAAGACGGCGGGTGTGGACCGTTACGTTCGACACGCTGGTACATTCGGGGGCTCGGGAGTCCCAGCAAACGTGCGTGTCCAAAACAAGGCCACTGTGAAGAGTGTCGCAGCGGCGGTAAGGGTTTCTTCCAAGCGACTACTCTCTCCTTGTTCTTATTGCGCCCTTTCTTGACAGAAATTCGTGGCCGCTCGAGCAAAGGCGTTCACGGGCATCCAGTGGATCCACGAGAACATGCACCTCGCTAACATTACCGAGTACAACCCGCTCAAATCCGGGGACTTCGTGTTGGTCTTGAAGGCTCGGAATGGGACTCCCGAGGTCGTCCTTGGTTCTGGTGAGGAATGTCTTTGTATTTCTTCACCGATTACTCATGGCATTCAGTAATTGATATGTATACAAAAAACACAATGCACGACTGGACGCCGACGGTGACCAGCGTCGGAACTCCGTCGTACATCTATGTGTCGATGTATCGCCGCTTCGCGGGCGCGTTATTCACCTCGATGGCCTGCGAGAAGTTATCGTGCTCGACTGTGCTCCAAATTCCAAGCACGCACCTCCTTCTCTCCCTCGCATCCTTCACCAAGATCACGAAGCAGGCCATCCCTGCATCCGACGGGTATCCCCATATCATGGTCAACCTCTGCCCCGAGTCGCTCAAGCTGTTCGAGGACTTGCGCGGGTCCAGCCCGGTCGTGCAGACTGCTGTACAAGAACTTGGTCGGTTGTTGAGGGAGAAGTCGGCCTCTGGGCCTGCGGAAGTCGGGGTTGCAGTTCCTATCGTGCAGGAAGAGGAAGAGGAGGAGTGGGAAGACGCCTAGATGGTCGCAGACGTACCTAGTATTATATAGTCATTTAATGCGGACATAAACTCGGCTTTCAAAGGTCTTTTCTCCCTGGCGGACACACGGCGGTCGCCCAGAGGTCCGATCGGTTTGGCGTATACTTTTGCGCGAAAAACAGCGAGCCCGATCGTAGTGCGGACCCAAATGGCCGGGAAAACGTTGTACACAAACGGCCGAAATGGCCAAAATCTGATCGGACCTCCTTCAGCATAAGCCGCTTACCTTCCAACGCTCGCAAGGCAAACCTCACTGCTCCGATTTGACATTCCCTCTGGCTCCTCTGGGTCGCCTGATCTCCTTGACAAGTCACGAATCTTCCGAGTCGGTCCCAGTCCTCAATTCGTCCCAAATGCGGTCTTCACCGCCAAACGCCTAAAACAGAAATAGTTCCGCGGTTGAGAGTATAAATACGGGACAACAACCACCCCAGCCTGTTTGCCTCTTGCTCCCAACTTCCATCCTCCACACATCCAAAGCCATGGCCATCCGTACTCAGATCGTCGGCGTTCTTTGCATCCTCTCCTGCGCCCTCCTCGTCGCCCCGTCTGCCTACGACAAAAAGCTAGGTATGCCGCCTTACACTCCGCCGCGTGTAGATACTGACCCCGCTCTCAGCCAAGCGCGACTATGACGACCAAGGCAAAGGTTACGCATACGATTCGAACGGCGGATATGGGAACGGCGCGCCGAACAACACGAACGGCGGGCAAAACAACACTGGCGGCGGCGGGCAAGGTAACAACGCGACTGAGTCGATCCTCGGTCTGCGCAACCCGGAGCAATTCTGCGCGGACTATCTCGGTGAGTCTTCCTCTCATGGCATGCTCTACCGTGGCTAACCCAATCCACCAGGCTTCACGGAACCCTACGCCACGACTCTGACCGATACTACCACCTCTTCTGATTACTCGACCACCACTACGTTTGGCACCGAAACTGCTCTGACCACGTCCGCCGACGACACGACGATCATCACCAACACCGTTGCAACGACGACGGGTAAGAAAGACTGGTCCATTTTGTCGAGCCGACCTGATTTATTCCGCAGAAACCTTTGTGACGACCTCTACCTCAACCGACGTTTCCACGAGCACCAGCACTTTCTACGACTTCACCGCTGGCCCGCCGATGCAGCCTGCCGGTCGGAGACGCGCACACGCTGCCGCACGCAAACGCATGGAGCACAAACGCGCCGAACTCCCCCTTCCTCTTCAGCGGTTCAACGAGTCCCAGATTTCTGCCGCCTGCAGCGACATCGTCATGCCCCAAACTACGACAACCATTGCGACAGTCGAGACGTCCGTCTCTGGCACTCGTACTGTCCCTGCGACGATCACCACCGCCACCACCTTCGTCACCAGCACCGAGTCCGTCGATGGTACCGAAACGGACTCGTCTACGGTGTTGACAGTCACTACCACGGCAACTACCGCAAGGGAAACCACCACCCTGTGCGCCGAGTCGCAGCCCATCAGCGATATTGAGACTTCGCCCGACGGAGGAAGTATCCAGTTTACTTCCACCGACAGCGCAGAGGCGTGCTGCCGGTTGTGCTTTGCGCCGGCGAGCAGGTGCGGGGTGTGGAAGTACAGTGATGTCGACGCTCCTAGGTGCGAGCTTGGGATTGATGCGAACGATGCGACGTTCACGGCGCCGCCGACGGCCCAGTGCCCGCAGTATGGTCGGTATATCCTCGTGGCCGGCGCGACGTTCGTGGGTGGTTACGGACCGTGCAGCGCTGGGCCCTTCGTGCCGGCGCCGGTATCATAGACGAAGACAAAGGACGGACTTGATACGTTATTCGTTTTTCCTCTCTGTATGTGTAGAATTAATTGTAGAGCTTCGCGACGCTTGTACCGACTAGAATAGAGATTAGAACAAGATTAGAAAACCTTGTACCAACTAGAATAGAGATTAGCAGACTTGAGAATAGAAAATGGGATAGTGATTGTATTACACTTGTCGTCGTGGTTGTATGCCTTTGCTTCGAAGAGGAAAAGAAAAACTTGAAGACGCGGCTTCACGCGATGTCACAGGTGTCCTGACGTGACACAACGCGTTTAATGTGCCTGCACCATCTTCCTCTAGTTACACCTCCTCTGAATCTACAGCCTCTCAGCCTCCGTACCATGCCGGAAACGTAAATGCCAGCGGCGGGGAAGAGCCCTCTGTGCGATTACGAAAAGCCTTCCAATCGTTCCCTCAATACTCAACTTCTCGCTGATCGACTCGGAGCGCGGCCTGAGGGAAATATATCTCGGCGAAGAACTCGACTTCAATCTCAACAGTGAGATACCGTAGCTTGTTACCTGTCGCCGTGCAGACGTTCGCGAGAGAGCAGACTCTGCCCAAGGTGCAAGCAGACGAAGTTAGCGGAGATTCAACAGTTTCATACGATGATGTTTCCCAGAGGCCTGGTCGAAATCGCGCTGCCAAAAAAAAACGCGTGTAATGTACCTTTCCTGGATCTAGAGACTCCCCTCATCCTCTAGACCACGCATCCTGCAAAATGGCAGCGCCGGGGACGATCACACCTCTGTGCGATGATGAAGAAACCTTCCCATTCAGGCTGGCTGGAGGATGGCACTGCAAATTGTTCGTTCGCTCGCTGCTGCTAATCCTCAACAACTTCTAAGATGCTGATTGAGGGTAGGGTAATATCCGTCCGCACTAAAGTAACTCACAAGACGAATGATGAAACTCGACGTAGCTAGAGAGCTTGTTACTCGTACTCGTCCCCAGTCTCTCCTCCTTCGATGCTACCCAACGCCGAGTTGGCCGAGTTGCATAGTAGAGCGCAAGCCGCGGACAGTGTGCCCTCGGCGAGGGCGGAGATTAAACGGACGGACGAAGGAGGAGGAGATGGATCGATCTCTTATCTCAGTCTGAGCGGACTCGGAGCCGAAACGATACTTCACTTTGCCCGTTTATCGCTTCACAGAACCGACTGACGCTGTTCTAAGGACCAAGATGCGATGCTCCTCAAGCTCGAAGGGTGCTTGTGATATGGAGTTGAGGTGACGATGATGAGGGGTTCGAAAAAAGTTTGAGTTGAGGTGGCGGGGGAAATGTTTCGACTCTCGAGCCGGGGGTCCGAGCTGAGATCTCTCGACTGCCTGCCTGTATTGAGATTCATTCCAATCTGGCCCCGCAAGTAAGATCCAGGTGACCGATATTGGCTTTTGCAGTTGTTCGTTCCTGTCGACTGGGAAGCGCAAGAAGATAAGTTCATATCAGCGAAATTGAGCACACAAAAAGAAGCGTCCGCGTCAACCCTCGTCCTCATCACCCTCCGTATCCTCCTCATCCTCATCCTCCTCATTCTCATTCTCATTCTCATCATTCTCATCCTCCTCGTCCTCGTCATCGACCGTCTGGTCCTGCCCCATCCCCTGCGCGGCAGTCGCCTGCGGCGCCCCACTCGCCATCTTGCGTGCCTCAACCGCGCGCCGCGCTTCCTCCTTCTCCGCATCCACCGGCAGCAGCCGCTCCATCGCGAGATCCCTCCACCGCAGCGCCCCGTTGACGCCGCCGCCGTCGTACCCCATGTCCTCGAACAGCGCGCGCGAAGAGGGGTCGTAGGGCGGCCGGGGCCGGGATGCGGGGTGCTTGACGTTGGTGGGGTTTCCGTAGGGGTAAGACGGGTGCGCTTGGGAGGGTAGTACTAGTAGACGCAACAGAAGTTAGAGTTAGAGGCGGCCGCCGGCCCGAGGTTGGATGAGGATGAGAAGGTGGCACGGACTGTCGGAATCGTCGGGGTCCGGGGGGACCATGTGTGCGGGGATGCTGAGGTCTGTTGATTCAAGATTTTTTCCTCAGAAAGCTTGGGACCAGTGAAATAACTAGCCATCGGCCGCGAGTTCGCCTTTGAGGTAGTCTGGGGTCTCGAGCGTGTCCAGGACCTGCAGGTCGTAGGTTGACATGTGCAGGTAGCAATAAGTGAGGTCCTAGAGCCAGCTTAGCGGGATTCCGAGGCATTTGGGGAAGTGACACAAACCGTCATGGCGGGAGGGAACAAGTTGGATTGATTTGTGACAGCTAGTCGGCTTGTGATCCGGACATGAACTAGCCCTGATCCCTCCCGCCGCAGTGACCGCACACGACCTCGTCCGCTTTGCAACGGACTGAGCTGACCAAGAGCTGACATTGGCTTGCTATTCCAAGGACCGGAGGAGCAGAGGGGCCGGACTCTGTCCGCACTCTCCGCCCTATGTACAGTACTTAAATCGGTGCGGGCCAGAGTAAGTAGGACAGACTGGATTCAGAAGTTGCGGCGATTGGCAAGCTCAAGACCCTTAAATATTCTGAAGGACGAAAAGTCGAATCTCCCCTTGAATTAATTGTAGAGCTTCGCAACGCTTGTACGGTTGTACCTAGAAATTAGAAAACCTTGTACCAACTACAATGGAGATTAGAAGACTTTAGAAAATGAGACGGTCATTGTATTGCAGTTCAAGTTGTCGTGGCTGTATGTATGCCCTTGGCTTCGAAGAGGAAAAAGAAAAACTTGAAGGCCCAACTTCACGCGATGTCACAAGTGTCCTGACGTGACACAACGCGTTTAATGTGCCTGGCTTCTCCTGGCTTGAAGCAGACTTCGCGCGGAGATTCAATATTCAACAGGCACATCCGCGGAAGCGTTATTTTGGCCTTTCATATTATACAATGTGGTCGAAATTGTCAATGCGCGGCTCAAACCCTCTTGATGCGAATTTGTAATTTATGGTAAAACAACGCGCGAATCTAGAGCCTCGAACCTTGCTGGGAAATGGTGCAAACTGTCACCTAACCAAACCTTGATAAGGTCTTGCTGATTGGATCCAAGGCCTAAGGCAGCATATCTTCGAGGCTGGCTTGAAGGAGGAACTTGCCGGCTTCAAGCTCGCAATGGCTAGAGAGCTTGTTACTTTACCCGTCACCGCGGAGACATTGGCGTCTCCCCGATGCTAAGTACCCAGGCCGAGTTGTATAGAGCGCGAGCGGACAGTGTGCGCGCGAGCGAGGCGGAGATTAAACGGACGTCGGAGGAGGAGATGGTAGGAGATGGATCTCTTATCTGAGCGGAGCCGAAAGAATACTTCGCCAGTTTATCGCTTCGCTTCACAGAACCGACGCTGGTCCAATGGCAAGATGCGATGAAACTCGAAGGGTGCGATATGGAGTTGAGTTGAGAATGATGAGGGAGGGGTTCGAAAAAGTTTGAGTTGATGTGGCGGGGGAAATGTTTCCGACTCTCGAGCCGGAGGTCCGAGCTGAGAGAAGATGATATCAGCGAAATTGAACCACAGTTGAAGAAGCGGCGTCAAACCTCGTCCTCGTCACCCTCCGTATCCTCTTCATTCTCATTTTCGTCCTTCGAGCTGAAACGATACTTCACCCGTTTATCGCTTCGCTTCACAGAAACCGACGCTGTTCCAAGGACCAAGAGGCGATGCTCCTCAGAGTCAAACCCGAAGGGTGCGATATGGAATTGGGTTCGAAAAAGTTTGAGGTAGGTGGCGGGGGAGATGATGATGGATGTCTCGAGCCGGAGTCCGAGAGCTCTCGAAGGGTGCGGTATGGAGTTGACGATGAGGGGTTCGAAAAAGTTTGAGTTGAGGTGGCGGGGGAGATGATGGTTCGAGCCGGAGTTCGAGAGCGATATGGAGTTGACGATGAGTGGTTCGAAAAAGTTTGAGTTGAGGTGGCGGGGGAAATGAGGTCTGAGGTCTCGAGCCGGAGTCCGAGAGCTCTCGAAGGGTGCGACATGGAGTTGACGATGAGGGAGGAGTACGGAAAAGTTTGAGTTGAGGTGGCGGGGGAAATGACATGTACATGTCTCGAGCCGGAGTCCGAGACTGCGTGTATTGAGGTTAATTCCAATCTGGCCTCGGAAGTAAGATCCAGATGATCGATATTGGATTTGCTTTGCAGCTGTTCCTGTCGACTAGGAAGCCGCGCAAGAAAGCAGAGAAGATAATATCAGCGAAATTGAATCACAATTGAAGAAGCGCTTCGTCAACTCAACCCTCGTCCTCGTCACCCTCCATACCCTCCCTCCTAAAACAAGTTCAGCGGTATTCGAGGCATTAAAGAGGGAGTGGTACAATCCGTCATGGCGGGAGGGAACGAGTTGGATTTTCAAGTTTGACAGCCACTCGGCAAGTTGTAATCCGGATCCGGCATGAGCCATCCCTGATCCCTCCCGCCACCACCGCCGCCGCAGTGACCGCACACGACCACCTCACCAGTCCGCTTTGGAACGGACTGAGCTGACTGACATTGGGTTGCTATTCCTATTCCAAGGGCCGGAGGAGCACAGGGGCCGGAGGCCTCTGTCCGCCCTCGCCGCCGTCGGTGCGGGCCAGAGTAAGTGTTGAGTAAGTGTGTAGGACAGACTGGATTCAGGATTAAGCGGCGATATCGATTGGCAAGCAGCAAGCTCAAGCAAGACCCTTGTGGAATATTACGAGTCGGAGGGACGAAAACCCTTTGGATCATTCATCCCGTTCGGTCCAATGGAAGAATTCCAAACCTCCTGCGACCGCGCGCTACGCATCTACCCGACTCCACCAACAGTAGACGCGCGTTTTGTCGTGGGATTGGTCAATGATTAATCCCACTGGTCAACTGTAAAAACCACGCCTGTAAGTACCAGTATCCGAACGCCGACACTGATAATCATCACCGAGGAGAACACTCGACGGACACGACAACGGCGTATTATTACTTACACGGAAAAGTGGGTTCCTCGTTCCTCGCAGATCGGTTTGATGATCCAAAGTCTGCTGCACCCATTAAAAAGGCATCGCACCGCTGAAATGAGCACTCAAGTCGCGTGGAAGTCCAACGGACTCCCCGGTCCCACCTTCTCCGGGCTCATACGCAGGGCTGGGATCGCTATACGCAGACATGTCAGGGACATGCGGGTCGCAGATAACTAACAGGTACTTCTTAAGTTGCTTGCTTACCGAGGCGCGGTGTCTGCTTCAACATTGCTCCAGCTCCAGCCGTTTCCATTCCAACTCAACTCTTTCCGTCACAAACACCGTTCCGCCGGCGTTCATGCCCAAATCCCGGCCGCAAACCTCGCAGAGTCGCATTATTAATTCGACTCGTTGGCGGGACGAAAGGGACCTCAGTCCGTCGGCGAACGCACCCGGTTACGCGTGGCACCAACTTCCAGGCTATCCGTCAAGATTTAAACTCAACAATCTCACACACGCTCGCCCACCTCCGCGTTACTTTCTCATCCAGCGCGTGATCGCAACACCGCGTTTCCAAGTTTATACTCCGCTCGCTCAGCCTGACCGCAACACCGCGTTACTAAGTTTAGTCTGAATCTCTGTCTCGTTCTGAACTGGATACCCTTCAAGGCCTTCGATGGTCCCGCCCCCGTCCGTCAAGGGGATCCGCGGTTTCCCCGCGCTGTTGCATGCAACTTACTCTTCGCTTAAAGCTCAGGCTGTCTGTTCGCGGGAACCTCAGCTCGTTCGCCACCGCAGTAGTTTTGGTCCAATAAACCCGAAACCCGAAAACGATTCCTACTCGCACCCACTTTTGACCGCTTATATCAATTCGGCCGCGGCCCTCAGCTGACCCGGTCGCAGGAACCACAGGACAGAACGTAGCCCAGGGTACATGCAATCTCAGATCTGGCGATGTCCTCAGTAAGCGCATTGAACAGTAAGCTACCGAGATTTGCCGAAAAGGATTAACGGCCGCTGTCTCGAGCAGTCAAAACTCCGTTGACGGCGTGCGATTTCATAGATCACCCGGGCTGCCTCACCCAGGCTTCTTATAACAAAGCCTGCCACAACGTGGGGTCTACGTTTATCCTTCGTACCTTGTCGTCCACCCCACTACTACCGCGATGTCGACCCAGCCCATGGACGAAAAGACGCTGGCGGACACGGACGACCGACGCCTGAGCAACGCCGACGCCGCGCAGGACTCGTCGACAGCCTCCGAGTCCCGTCTGGAGAAGGCCGCGCCGATCGAGGACGAAATTCACTATGTGCGTCGGTGCCAGTCCATACCTCCCTTCCTTTTAACTACATACCTCCGCGGACTTGCGCTCATGACACCGCCGCCGCATTACCCCAGGTTGACTTTGGCGAAAACGACACCCGCAACCCGTTCCTCTTCCCCCAGTCCAAAAAATGGGGGATCACCTTCCTCGCGTCCTTCTCGACCGTCCTAGCCGCGTACGGCTCCTCTGCATACTCCACCGGCCTCCCGTCCATGATACGAGGTACGCTTATTCCGCAATTGCATCTAATATAAACGCCACTCACGCGTATCTTCAATGAAGACCTCAACTGCACCGAATTCCAAGCAACAGTCGGATTCATCGTCTACGCTTTGGGCTTTGCCGTCGTCCCCCTCGTCACGTCGAGCTTTAGCGAGGAGTTTGGGAGGCAGCCGCTTTATATTGGGTCTGCTGTTGGGTTTACGCTTATGTTTTTGCCGATTGCGTTGTGCGTATCCTTCCTCCCTCCTTCCTTCAATTCCCCTCTTCCTTCCTTCCTTCAATTAATACCTGCGTGATCTTGAGCTTATGAATGAATGTAGAGCGAAGAACATCCAGACGGTCATCGTGGCGCGATTTTTGCAGGGGTCGTTTGGTTCGACTTGGGCGACTATGGTGAGTCTGCGCCTTCCTTCCGAGTTTGGGTTTTGGGCAGCTCCATTAACGAGGCTTCATCACTTAGGTCGGTGGGACGCTCGCAGACATTTGGAAACCCCAAGAGTACGTCGTTCATTCATTCATTCATTCTACTCCTTCCACCTCCATACTATCCGCGGCTTGCTTAAACTCACACTTACCTACCATGATTACAGACGCGGCCTGCCCATGGCCATCTTCTCCGCCGCCGCTCTCGGCGGGACGGGCTTGGGACCGGTCGTTTCGGGCTGGATTGAGATGAACCCCAAGTTGGAATGGCGCTGGATTGAGTGGATTCAGATGATGTGCGTCCTCCTTCCCCATTATTCTTCCATCTCTCGTGTGTTTCGTTTCAACAAAATCTAACCGAGATTGGATTGTTGTGCATAACAGAATCTGCGGCGCCTACTGCGTCTTCGTCCCCCTCGTCATGCGCGAAACGCGCTCCACCATCCTCCTCATGCGCATGGCGAAGCGGATTCGGAAGGAGAAGGGCGGGGACACGCGATATCGCGCACGGGTGGAGGATGAGCGGCCGAGTATGAGTACGCTGGTGTATATCTCGTGCACGCGGCCTATCAGTATGTTGCTTTTTTCTGGGCTCGCTCCATAGCGCCGTTCGGTACTCACGATTTTGTGTGTAGTGCTGTTGTTCACCGAGCCGGTGGTGTTTTTCTTCAGTGTGAGTCTCATTCTTTTATCTCCCTACTACTCACTTTCATCTGCTGAACTGAACTGAACATATTTCATAATTTAGCTCTGGATCGGTTTCCTATGGGGCGTCCTCTTCTGTCTCATCCGTTCAATCCCGGGCGTGTTCCAAAGTCTGCATCACTTCAACGTCGGGCAGGAGGGGTCTGTGTTCGCTTCGATGATGTCAGTAATAGTTTTCTTTCGCACCTCCCCGCAGAAATCGATGCTAATGAAATCGGCGAACGAACAGAATCGGCACCATCCTCGGCTTCCTCACGAATTACTATCAGGAGCATTTGTACCAGTACGTCTCCTTCCTTGCGCATCATTAGTATCCCCGTTAGTAATCTTGGTTCAATTTAGCAAACACTTCGAACGCCGAGGCCCCGAAGCGCGTCTCATCATGGCCTGCGCCGCAGCCGTCGTGCTGCCGATCAGCATGTTCATGTACGCGTGGTGCTCGTTCCCGTCTATACATTGGATCGCGTTGGTTATTGCTTTGACTGTGAGTTGCAAGTTGCTTCATTCATTCATACATACTTCATACTTGCTTCATACCTTCGACTCGGTTTTCAACCCGACTCAACTTTGTAACTTACTTTGTTCTTTAGATGTACATCTGGGCCACGTTCGTCGTGTACCTCGCCGTCTTTAGTTATCTCGCGGATTGGTACGTGCCGGTTCATTTTGCCTCAGTCGTCTGATCGATGGCTCCCGCAGCTACGGAACGTTCGCATCCTCAGCCCTGGCTGGACAAAGTCTCTTCAGAAACATCATGGCCACAATCTTCCCCCTCTTCACCCAACAAATGTTCGAAGCCCTCGGCTACCGCTGGGCCAACACCATCTTCGCCCTCGTCGCCACCGTCATGGCGCCCATCCCCTTCGTGCTGTTCTTCTACGGGCCGGCGATTCGGGCGCGGAGTCGGGTTTCGCGCGCGGTTGGGCAAAAATGATGATGAGGATGGAGGAGGATGAGCGAGCGAGCGAGCCGTATAGACGATGGATCACCGTTGAGTTGAACGAACCCTTAGAATAAGTAATGATGATAGCACGCAAATACGCACGCACTTGTAACACGACCTGGTTTGCTCAATGCAGCCTCGGATTGGCATTTGGATGTCGATGCTCGCGCTCTCTGATTTCCTTCAACGATCACCTCATTAATCTAAGGAGAGATTGCAACCGCGGGAAACCAGTCCATGAACGTGCCTGCATCATACTACTTAGACGATAACAAGCGCAGTTGAATAACACAGCTCGTTGCTCAATACAGCCCTAAGGATTGGAATTTCCACACTCGCGCTCTCCGGTTTCCTTCAACCATCACCCGCTCAGACCTCATCCGAGGAGAGCTTGCAACCGCGGGAAATCGCGCGTTCCGAGCCCAGTTCATCGACGTATGCCTGCCTGCCTCATGATACTTGGACGATGAAAAGCACACTTGTACAACACGACTGGTTTGTTCAATACAGCCCTAAGGATTCGAATCTCCGTACTAGTCGATCGCGCTTTCCGCTTTCCTTCAACCATCACCTCATCCAAGGAGAGCTTGCAACCGCAGGAAATCGGGTGTTCCGAGCCAGTTCATGGACGTATGCCCTTCATGATACTCAGACAATAGCAAGCATATTTGTACAACACAACTGGTTTGTTTAATACAGCTTTGAATCTTGGACCATACGCGCTCTCCGATTTTCTTCAACGATCACGCATCCAAGGAGAGAATTTAACCGCAGGAAATCGGGCGTTGCGAGCCCAGTTCAAACTTCATGGACGTAGGCCTGGCCGCAGGGCCTCATGATACTTGGACGATAACTGTATAACACGACTCGTTTGCTCTAAGTTGAGATTCGAATCTGTACTACTCGAGCTCTCCGATTTCTTTCAACTTTCAACCATCACTCGGTCAACCGCAGGAAATCGGGCGTTCCGAGCCCAGTTCATAGACGTATGCCTGCCTCATGATACTTAGATGAATGATAACAAGCGCTGTTGGATAACACAGCTCGTTGCTCAATACAATTTGAATCTCCGTACTCGCGCTCTCCGCTTTCTCTCAACCATCACCTACCTCATCCAACTTGGGAGAGATTGCAACACAGGAAATCGCGCGTTCCAAGCCCAGTTCATAGACGTATGCCTGCCTCATGGTACTTAAGACGATAACAAGCACACTTGTACAACACAACTGGTTTGTTCAATACAGCCCTAAGGATTGAAATTTCCACTACTGCGCTTTCCTTCAACCATCACCTCATCCGAGGAGAGCTTGCAACCGCAGGAAATCGGGCGTTCCGAGGCCCGTCACAGGATCCCAGCCACTGACAGCAGTGAAGCCCGTCTGGCCGCAACCGGGGTTCGAGCTAGTTGGGGAAGAAAAAATGAATGAGTTGCCGTTGCGGGAGAAGAGAAGATGGTATGCGGGAGAAGATGGTAGATGGTAACCGACATACCCGGATAGGATGTCGTTGAAACCTGTCTTCCCGGTCGAGTAGAAGAGGGGGTTGAGGAAACCGAGCGGCGCCTTGCCCTCCGAGATACGGAAATCGTTGAGAAGGGCGACGATGCCTCCGACAGTCTGCGAAAAGTTGATCAACGCGTGGTCTTTAGCTGGTTATTTACCATGTACGCACGGGAGAGGACGCGCTGGTTCCTCCAACGGACCTAAAGATCGAAATGGTTATTGAACATCGACCGATCGAACGAACGAATGATGACGACTTACGAAGTTCGACCACCGATGACAACCTGGAAGCCGCTCGAGGCAGCAGAGACATCAGGGTACGCACGCCCCGTAGCATTGTAGAGCCCCGCAAATTTCGTTCCGATGCTGGTCACGAATGGGTTAACCGACGCGCTTTGATAAGAAGGTTGTGCGAAATATCTGCCAAACGCGTTAGGTTTTATATATTGTTGCCATGAAGATAGTGAGTGACCCACCTCGAGAATCCACCGCCCGAGAAGCTTATACCAACCTCGGGGTTGACCCTGGTGGTCCCACCGACGGCAGTGACGAAGGGGCAGCTGGGCAACGACCACTCAGCATGTGGTTCAACAGGGAGGTCGACGGCGAAAATCACCTCGCAGGGAATGCGGGTTGGAATATCTTTCTGTTCGTTCCATCGTTCGTCAGGCAGTCACCGCCACCGACACTACGATAGGTTAATAATTGTGAGCACAAAAGCGGGAATTGTCCACAAACCCTTCATCTCCCGAAGAAAACATGATGCTGCTCCCGCGCGCACTGAGGTGACAGATTAGAATATAGAGTAGTAGACATGGAACTGGTTCATACCCAAGCTGAGCGAACAGATTGCAAACGGAAACCGCGTAGTCTTGTGGGACCTAGGAGGAGGAGGTTGAGATTGATCGAATTCCGGCGTTGAAAATCAGCCGCACCGTTTGTTCGTCATCGCCGTAGCTGGTTGTCTGTGGAAAGTGAGTTGAGTCCCGCGAAACAAGTCTTTCTGCACGCACGAAAGTCTGGGGGATGGTGGTCTGGTTGAGAATGAAATTCAACCAGTCAAGGTACGGCTCATTTGTATCCGCTGCAAAACATGAGTACGAGTACTTCAAACGAGTAGAACCGCATTTACTCGGCGTGAAGGTATCTTTGATGAACGGAGGGCTCCCGCCAGTCGAGTAGTAAATGTTTGGGGTCGGGAACGAAATGCCCTCAGTGTACTCTGAAACCGTCGGTCAACAACAGGACAAAGGAAAGATCCCGGGTATTTACGAATATCGAGGTTGGCCTGGTTGGTTCGGTTAACAAAAAACGGAAACACGAGAACGGATGGTTCACCTCTACTCCAGGATCCGACTGAGTGTTTAAGCCACCGTTGACTTGAACGTGCGTGAACGTGCCGCCCACGGCGTCAGTGCGGAAGGCTCTGAAGAAGGTCTGATTTTTTATCGGTTAAACTCAGTTTCAACCACGAAGTAAATTAGTAACCTGCAAATCTGTGAAGACGCATCATTTCAGTGGATTATTGAGCGTCGTTGCAATTTACTCACCGGCGTCATTCGCAAACTCCTCGAGATATCCTGCAACACCGAGTTTGTTGGTCGCCGTGGCCTTGGGGACATACGCTGTGGTGTTATACATGGCGCGCAAACACTGTTCGGTGTGAGTGGAACAATCATTTCAAACGTTCGAGACATACCGCTGGGGTGACAGTCGATCTACAGCGAGAAAAAAACAAGTTAGACCGGTAATGGCACCTGGTTCGAACTCACCCGCAACTCGCAGGTACCGCGAGAGGCGAAATCTCGGCCGCGAACGAGTCCGACGCGCCTTCGAGAGAAGCCGTTTGTGGTTGAACGAAACTGGTCGAGCGCATGCTGTGGAAAGTCCCAAAGTACGTCGTCGGAGTGACAACATCGACATGGGAGTGAAGCTCCTGGGGTAGCGAGTACTCCATCGTGCGCACGACAGAGGATCCAGAGGCAGCGTGGGTGTAAACACCGTATGTGGTGCCGAGCATGCGTTCCGCCTGAGCCACCGAAACGCGAATGGTGATCCATTCACCACCGCCAGAGCGGAAGTGGGCATCGGCGGGATTGATGCCGTGGTGTTGAAGCCAGGATTCGACGGCTTCAACAGAGTCTGGGTGGGGTGCGACAAGGGCATCGACCTCCTCCTTCGACAGGTGCTGGCCATACCTACAGCAACCCTTGTGAGGCTGAACAACAACTGTACCAACGCATATTACGTACCTTTCGTGGGCCGGGTCACTGACTTCGTACAAGGAGGAAATTAACTCCTCAAGTTTGGCCTGCTTGAGGCCGATGCGCATGTCGAGTAAATGGTCCGCAGGAGGCGCGGACTGGAACTCCCAGCCGCGGGGAGTTTCCACCCATGCGTGCTTCACAGCAAGATCATTCCACCGTTTGCCAGAAAGTGGCTTCGCGCCAGAGAGACCAGCGAGGAGCAAGACGAAAGCCGGTAACAACAACATGTCGAGGGACTCGGAGAAGTGGACCAGGGAGATTAACCTTCGAGCTACTTATACTTCGTCGCCGAACACTTGTTATCTTCGAGCACGCGATATGAGCCAGCGGTGCACGAGGAGAGTGAATAGAAGGCCTGATGATCCCATGAAGCGTCAAAGAAGGCGGAGAAACATATGGACAAGATGCCACCGTGGAATCTCGGGCTGGCAATGGCTGTTGACTCAGAGATTCCCGTTGAACAGCAACCAACTTCCAAAGACCCTTGGCAGTTTCGGTCCGCCATATTGTGCCATATCTGCGTGCTTGACAGCGAGGAAACCACGCTGGACAACGCTCCGACAGTCGTCCGCAGACCCGCTCCATGTTGCCGACAGTCCGCAGCCAGTGGGAGGAAGAGACCACATCACGCGACACCAATAACCGATCTGGGTAACGGCTTTCTGATGCTCACTTGGCACTCGGTACCCCGGGTTTTCGTTAGAGTAATACGTAGATTTGGGTAGGATATACAAGTCGTACAATGCTTTTGGTGGTGCTTCCAAATAATAAGTAATTAATGTTCTAGTCAATTCACCTTGCTCTTCGACGGATCTGGCTCAAGATTCCGTAGCCGCATTTCCACCAAAAACTCCTTATCCCGGATCGATTGAGACCAAGTACTCAGCATCTCGAGCAACACGGCGCCGAAGCGGACGCCCGCGACGGCGACGAAGATCGCAGGGTAGACTTCCATGACTGGCAGGGAAACAAACATGAGTGAGCATCAGGCGGGGAGTAAAAGAGATATGGGGCGACATACAAAGAAGCTTGCTGTTCCTTGGAATCAATGGGATAAAGTGCTGGGCGAGGAGGAAGACACCGCCGGGGAGAAGAATCATCCCAAGCAGGCCAAAGGTCAACGGCCCAATAACCTCCTTGGTCGCAAGTATGGGTTCGGGATGCGTCCAGCCGTTGTTAGTTATCTAAAACACGCGATGAGTAAAAGAGAGACACAAAGATGCACTGGACATACGTGTTGCACGCCCCTCGTTATAGGATTGGGAGGCTGCGTTCGATTGATGTGCTGCAAAATCTTCGCATACAGCAGGCCCATTGCCCACGAATCCACGATGCGTATCCGGGGTATCAGAGTGGGATCCAGCGATAGTCGAATGGGAAGGACTATATACAGATCGACGACGAGAGAAATGAGCGTGGGGATGACGATGCCGAGGAAAAATATCATGTATGTGATCTTGGCCATCCACAAGAGACCACGTTTAATGACCAGGAGGCGCAGATCTGCCCGCGGTTCGTCTCCTCCCCGGCGCTGGCGACGTTTGTCGAGTCGATCGACGGCACGTCCAATGAGATAACAGCCCCAGAGGAGGTAGGATCCAGCGATGAAGGAATAGCCGTCGTGGACAGTGCGGGAAACGAAGAGCGCGAAGAAGCTGCGGCCGAGTTGGATGGGGAGCGCAAACACTATTCCGAGGAACATGGCGCCCATAACCCACAGGATGGCAATGAAGAGGAAGACCCGGTACCGGAAGTATGGGGGGATGTAAACGACGATGTAGTCGTCCTGGACGAGGCGTTTGGCCTTGACAGCCTCTTCGTTCTGCATGGCGATGAGCCCCCGAGCCTCGTCGTCTATGGGCTCGCCGTGCTCGGTGACAGCGGCGGTAGCTCGCATGTCCCTAGGCAGGGCTATGTTATCTGAGGCAGGGACGCGGCGGAACGTGCCATCCTTGACAACATTCGCAGGGTTTTCGAGATCGTCGTCGAATCGCAGCAGCAGAAACGTCCAATGCTTCGAGGAGTATTCTTCGAGCGGAAAACGACCGCCGAAGAAGTACGACGATAAGCGGAGTCGACTGGCGAGAAACTTCCACAGCGACTTGGACACCCTCCTGATACCAGTTCGGGGCCTGAAGTAATGCGTCGTATATGGAAGCACCAGATGGAGAAAAATGAGGTCGATGGGGATGTTGGAAAGAGGCTCCCTATCAACGACGTGAGCAAGGTCAAGAAAAAGTACGGCGATAGACGAACCTGTTTTTCCATCGGAATGGAAGAATGGATTTACTGCCGAGGAAGAGGAGACCAGCCACACTGCCAACCACGCAGGCAACAACGAAAGAATACATGATGCCGCTCACGCAGATCTTCCGCAGCTGCGTCAACGTCGGGCGATCGAGTATGTCCCGAATCGGATGCGAATCCTGCGCCTGTGGGTCTTTTATAAACCACATAGCTCCTTTTCGCAGAAGAGTTCTGCATCCCGCCAGTAGTACGGCGAACGAATACCTAAAATAGATGAGCGCGTGTGCAGGAGGATACATTCCGACCCACATGAACATGGTCCCGGCGACCCAGTGGTAAAACATCGCCGTTAGGGGCGCCTGTCGGAAGAACGCTGACCGAGATACGAGGCTGGCTTCCGGGAACAGCCAGACGGTACAGATGTCGAGGACGATACCGCATCCCAGTGGGAACGTCACGAGCTCGATGAAGATGAAGGCAGCCACCTGCAAGAGTTGAGATCGTGTCCTACATGTGAGCAACTGGCAAACCTTCAAGACAAGCAACTGCTCCCGAACAGCAGTCCGCACCGCACGTCCCGCAGTCCTCATGTTCCCGACGGTAAGAAGGTTGAGGTAGAGCGAAACCAGGATCATCACAACGACATAGCCGAGAGCGACGGCGAAGACTTTCTCCTTCGGCCCGTGTCCGAGCGCCATTTGGGTCCAACTTGTGCGGAGCTGCTCAGTGCTAAGCCGGACCTCTTTGCCCAGGACGGCGAAGTATGGCTCCGCAGCATCAACGACGGCGGCCTGGAACGCGGAAGGGGTGGAGACCTTCGACGGTGTTGCTGCTGAGGAGGAAGAGAGGGAGCTCCAGGCGAACAATTGTTCCAGTGGCTTGTCGGAAAGCCTATGGACACGGTAGTACTGTGAAATGAATCGACGATCAATGAGACGGCCGACGGTATGCAAATGAATGCATACCACAGAAGAAGTCATTTCAAATGTCTTGTCCGCCTTGTGTTTTCCAAAGACGACAGATATCACGAAGAGGGCACCGAGGAACAGGAGATTGGCCACTCTGTATAACAACCGGCCAACTAACGGGAGTAGCAGGGCGGCGATGATGTACATGACAGAGTCGACGATGGGATCGGTGACAATGCGCATGGCCCGGATGGGAAGATGTAGCAGCTGGAGGAAGCGATGCGGATCCAGCTGCGAAAATAGGATTAAGACTTGGAAGATGGACGTGAGAAAAATGTACTTACGGAGAGGAGAGCCGTTGCCTTTCCTAATGTGAAAGGAATGCACACTAGCAAACCGATAGCGGTATCCAGTACGAAAACCATTAGTGCTGCCTGAGTGGGAAAGCAAGCGTCAACTCCCAAACCATCGACTAGAGGAACACACGAACATTCTGAACGACCCCGTAAACAGGACCCCGCATGCCAATGGCTAGAAACTCGGTTATCAGCACGAAATGGCAATAACATAGATAAACCACATGCCTTCCATTGCGCCCTCCATATCGTCTTCAACGTTCCCGTCCATGTCGTCGTTCAAGTCGAGGGCGCCCGCATCCGCCTCTCCCGCTGGTGGTGGTGGTGGAGCCACCAGATCGAACCCATGCTCCTGCTCCTCCGCGTCTGCAACTTCCGCCACCTCGTCGTCTTCGATCTGAATGGCTTGCCAAATAGGCGCCGCCGCATCAAATCCGACCCCACCATCATCAGCTCCGTCTTCCTCTTCCTCGTCCTCCTCGCCGCCATCCTCATCCTCCATATCATAGTCCGCGTCATCGTGGAATTCATTCCGCGGACTGCCCACATCATCGTAGTCTTCCTCATCCTCCGACTCGCTCGCGGACTGCAACTTGGGCATCCCGTCCTCGTCCTCCTCATCTTCCGCATCAGCAAAGTACCGCGCGTGCTCCGCCTCCATGTCCTCCGTGTCCGCGTCGCCAAACCCAGACCCAGAGCCGGACCCATCGTCCGCTTCCACCTCCGCCTTGCGCTTCCCCTTGTAATCCGACCCGCCCTCTGCCCGGTCAAAATACCCGCGCAGCCGCGTCGACGAGCCTGCTTCAGCCTCCAGTTCCTCTGGCGCGCGGTACGTGGCCATGTTGGGCGAGGCAGGCGACACCACTATATCCTCATCGAGAAGCGTCGGCGTCGTGTTCGGAAGCTGCGGTCGCCGCTGCTTCTCCTTCCCTTTGGGGAGTGAGGGCATCTCCCCTCCAGATGAAGTCGAACCGACCAAGGCCCAAGAGTCGTGACTGTCGTCTGAGGACTGGGGATCGGTATGGGTAGGCGTGGAACGCGACGACGGTCCAGCCTCGGGCGCCTCGGTGTTTCGCTTGAGGAGGGAGAAGGGGATCGTTCCGCTGGGTTTATCGAGGACAACAGGCGGGGATGCGGGGTCAGCAAACCCGGGGGTGAGCATCCGCGGCAGTAGCTCCGAGCCCGTGTCCAAACTCAAAGAAAACCTAGTCATCGACGGTGGCTCGGATACACTTCGCCTGTTAAAGGTCCCTTGTGGGAAACCCGTTGCCGATCTAAAGGTGAACTCGAACTTGTCGGTATTTTCCAGTGCCGACTTGTCCGGCACCGAGAGCCCTTGGCGGTGAAGGTTGCGGAACGGCCGTGTCCGTCGTTGGCGCGAGGGAAGAGAATCGGGGTGGTCCGACCTGTCGTTTTCATCCTTGCGCACACGCCGTCGAGATACGGCTCGCAGACGACTGGTCGTGGCAAGATTGGGGGTGCTTTGTGTAGCGTCAGCTTCTTCGGGCTCCCTCCCTTTCTGCGACAAGCGGCGTTTCCGGTTTGGGGGTTCGACGGTGTCCCCGGCATCCATGGCCCGTACCGCGTCCATTTGCCGCTGTGCGCGTACGATGCGGTCGTTGACGTTGGGGTTGGGATGCGGCGCGACGGGGAAAGCGGGTGGTGGCTCGAGCAACGGCGGGGGTGGCGGGGGCGCGGGGAGAGGGAGTAAGCCCGGCATCGGCATCGGCTCCGGATCCTCGTCCTCGAATACCCCGGGCCGGGCGTTCTGAGATATCCACTCCCGCAGGAGGAAGACGGCGACAAAGGTGAGGACCACGAGGGAGGCAATTATTTGGCCCGTAAAAATATCGGCGGATAACGAGAGCCAGAGGGGGTGTGTGGCTACTCGGGCAACGAATGTATCTTGAGGGACAGTCGCGTCTGACTGGAAGACCAAGTAGAATGCATTGGTATCTTCCGACGCGTCCGCGGGGCGTTGTCGATCACTAATCCACCAAGCCCTGTGAGTAGGTCAGTGTTCCAGGTCCAGGAAAAGATACACAAAGAAACTTGCGTAGAGTCTCCCACGGCGAAATATGCTCTCCACGACATGACGGTGATCCAGGGCAGAACCGCAAGCCATATAGTCGCAACCGCGACCGCACGGACGGCGAATAACATTGCAAAGAACGACTGCTGCGCCACCCGTCGAAGGAGCAAGACCGGCGGTAATCTGGTCGGCATATCCGTTGCATAAACTAGAATAGGGATGAGCGAACGAAAAGCCCATGCTATGAGATTTCGCACGGACCCTTTGTGAACGAGTAGGGATGCTTGCAGACATCGCAAGTCTTCTTCTTGCTATGCGCCAGCCAGGTGGTCAAACTGAACAAGAAATAGCATATTAATTACACGTCAAATTCGCCAAAGTTAGGGCGCACCAGTCCTGGTGGATGTACCGGATGGTACCGGAGCATTTGCAGGGGTAAAAGAGAGGCTGCCCCGCCTCTGCTGGAGCGCTGCAGATACGACATGTGTCTGGTACAGCATGCATTGGTAAACTGCGCGTTAAGTGCGAGGAATAGAAGTACCTTGTTCCTCGGCTTCCTGCATAAGGAGACCGTTCAATCAAGAACCGAATCCTTTGGGCACACAGAGTACAAGTAGGTGTTCAAGACAAGGCAAACGTTGTAAAAGTTGAACGGAGCCAGAACGAAAGGGCGTTTGTCACCCGGGTCACGGTCCGACGACGGGTCACGCAGAAGTGACTGACTTCGAACCTGGCAATGCGTGTTTTTTTTGTTTTCCTTTTTCCCCCTCAGTCTCGCACAGTTACGCTGCTTGAAACCCATTATGATACACGAAAAGATTATTGGTTTGCTACATGAAATCCTCTCCATTACTGTACGCCTCCGAATCCGAAGTATCGTAAATCTCCGCATCCTCCTCGACCAGCGCCAGCCGCCGCGCATCCAAGATGCCCCGCCCCGGAAAGCCATGCCTCTCCGAGACGACCCACCGCTCAGGGTGCCGCCGGATATCCCGCAGCTGGCGCGCAATGTACACCTTCTCCGCCTCGCCCACAACATCCGACGGCTCCAAGTCGATATTCCACCCCAGGAAAAGCCGGTTGCGGCCCATACCCACGTCTTCGTGGTCCGGCGCATCCAGGGAGGAAATGTGCGCGACGAGCCCCTCGTCGTGAGCGTAGCGCATGTTGAACAGCGCGACGAGCTGCGGCGTGCACCCGCGGCGCTGCATCTTCCACAAGTAGCTGGGAACGTTCTCAAACTCGACCGCATGCGCCGGCGGCTCCCAGCGCGCGAGACAGTAATGCGCGTCTGGGTCTGAATCCGAGTCTTCATCTTCGTCGTCTGCTTGTCCCTCCTCATCTACCTCCTCTTCCTCATCCGAAACCGACTCCGAGCCCTCCTCACTCTCGCTTGCACTCCCATAGAACCGCGTCAGCTCTTGCGGGAAGATACCCATGCTCATGGCAACCTCCGCATCGTCCAAGTCATCCAAGTCCTCCTCCGAGTATTGGTCAAAGAAGTGGGCGCCGACCTCCTCCTCGTCGGAAGATTCAAATCCGTCTACCGCGTCGTCGTCGTCATCGTCGGAAGTTGCGTAGTCGGGCAAGAACAACCCCTTCCACGGATCCGCATCCTCCTCCGTTGGGGCACCGATAGCAGTGGCGGGGGAACTACGGAGTGCAGTCACGACGCTCTTAACTAGGAACACGGGTACAGGTCGTCGGAGAACCCTCGTACGACAACACGGACACGCTTTCTCCCTGTGTAAGAGATACTGCTCGTGAGCGTCCGGATTCATGTCGTCGTCGGAATCAGTCCCGGGCGCCGAGCGGAACCATTGCTGAAGACATTCGAGGCAAAATACGTGACCACAAGGAGCCAAGCTACGGTGTGGTTTTCAAAATGTATCGCAAGGACTTTCATGAGAATAACATACACATTAGGTTTAGAAAGGAGCTCGATACATATTTGGCACTGCAGCGAGGCTTCGATGGTTTGAAGGAGCTCTTCATTCTTACGAGACTTGGAAGACGCGGCAGCGAGTAATCTTCCTTGTTCCTCCCGAGCCTGGAGGAGACGTCAGTGCGGTCGCAGCAAGGAGACAACGAATAGCAAACTTGAGTATCCGCTGCCATCTGAGTACGGAGCTCCTCAATTGTCTACAATTCCACCATGAGAGCGTATCAAAAAAAATGGAGATGATAAACCGCACCTTATTCTGCTTCTTCAGCTGTTTCTTCCCGTCATGCACGGTCCGCTTGAGCAGCTCCAACTCCTTCCGCATCCGTTCGAACTCGGCGGCAGCCAAAGGCCCATGGAAGGCCGGTCCATCCGCACTCATTTCTGATTCAACTACCTGCCTCGCTTTCCCCTTGTCGATGCCACCCCTCCGCCCGGTCGGAAGCTGTTCGATTGGAGGTAACACATTCGACGCCGGCACCCGGTACGCGTATTCAGACGGCGCTCTCGGCCTCTCCCGCTCCTTCCTCGGTCGAACCGCGGCCGACGAGCCAGATGCCACCGCAGAGCCGGCGGAAATGCGATGCTGCTGCCCTGCCACAGACTTGGGCTTGACCCGCTGCCCACGGTCGACCTCGTCCAGACCAGAAGCAGGTGTGTTGTTGCCACTCGTATGAGCCCTACCGTGACAGACGTCGACGACCGTTTCCGCTTGACGGCAGCTGGCGCACAACTCAGACCGTGAATGGGTCGGTGCGCGATCCGGAGCCATATGCGGCCGCTCCGGGATGGGGAGCGAGACTTTACTGCGCTGTGAGGGAGGCTCGAAGGCCTGGGTGCGGGTGCTGGGGACTGCGCTGCCAAGTTTCCGAGTCTGGCTTCGGCCGGGGGCCATTGAGCGGCTCATTTCCACTGGCAGGGAGTAATTAGAGGTTGAGTTCGGACTATGGCTGAGCCTGGACTTACGGGAGAGGCGGTGGCGAGGTCCAAGGTGGCCAGCAACGCGGGAGAAGGCAGATACACACGAGTGGACGTGAAAGGGACAGGAAGCTTTTGCCAAACACTGGTCAATATCATTGTTCAATTTGTTATAACAATGTAAGTAACTCAGTCTTGTTCGACGAGGCGGCAAAACTCACTGCCTTAGCTGTACAATAGGGATTATAGAAAGCGTGGTTCGGAAAAAAAAACCTCTCGATTCCCAGTCATATTTGAGAAGAATTGAAGTTGAAACGAAGTTGCTCGACACAAATTGTGAGCAGCATCTTTGTTTGAAGGACGAAAGCAGAAGCAACCGGTTCCAAGTATCTCCTGGTACTAAGCTGAGCTTTATAGGACGTTGAATGCGAGGCACAACCAAAACCCGCGTTCAACCGATGCCGTCATACGAAGTTGAACATGCTGCACAATTTCAACCGAGAACAAGGCAAGATGTCAAGCAAGCAAATGATGTTTTGTGTCATGAATGTGTGTAGATTCCGCGTATACAGGTCGTGTCTAGTCCGAGCCTAACTTGTACAGTTATTTTCCCCCATATTTCGACGCTTAAGCCTTGGTCAGCTTGGCGTGTGCGACCTTGTAGCTCTCCGACGCAGCACGGGCCTTGGCGAGGACGGCCTCCGACTTGTCCTTGACCGCCATGTGGGCCTACAAATAGTGTGTTCATTTAATATGATTATATAGCGGGAGAAATGAGAAAGAAAGCGCACCTCAACAGAGTCCCAGCCGACGAAGAAGATGACGTGCTTCTTGTTCTCGCCGTTGCGGCCCCAGACGTAGGGGGCGGTGCCGTCCATGGCGGCGGCGAGGGCGGTGAAGGCAGAGTCGTCGGTGTCCTTGGCGGTGAAGTGGACACCCTCGGTCACGGGCGAGTCGAAGACCTTGGCGGGGTCGCCGGAGACTTCGATGTAGTGCGCGGCCAGGGGGCCGTCTGCGAGCTCGGTGAGCGCAGCGGTGAAGGCGGCGTGGGTGTCGGCCTTGAGGAAGGCGTTGTGGGCATCAGCTCCGGTCCAGACTTGAAGAATAGAATAAAGAGCCCGTCAGCGTCAACGGGACGGGAACGAGAGCGTAGAATACACACGTGCGCTGAAGTAGGCGGTCTTCCCGTCCTCGATCTGGATACCGTGGTAGGCACTGTAGAACGATCAGTACACGGTAAAACGCGTGGCCCATGTTGCATACCCAAGGTTTCCGGGTGCGCCCTTGATGATGTCAAGGGCCTTCTTCACGGCGGTGGGGCCCTCAGCGAGCTTGGAGGCAGAGGCGGGGAAGGTGATGCTGGAGATTCCGGGCATGTTGTGTTTAGGTGGTGGAAGGAAGTGGTGTATGAGTGAAGATGAGGAGGATGGATGCAGAATTTGGTCGTCCGAGCGCGAGCATATAAAGGGCTGGGTACGTAACGGCCGGACGGAAATATACGACGAGAGAACGTCGACGGCCGCTCGCGGGCGCCTCGCGCCCATCTTTGCAACTGGTTACTGCATCTGAATGCGGTTTCCTGTACCCATCGGTTTGCCACGTTTCAGCACTCCGCCCGAAGAACAATGCAATGAGGCGGACCCTAGGGTGGATATCGAGCTTCGTGCGGCCGGTTCAACTCCGCAAGAGGAAAAAGGAGAACAAGCACGCAACATGGTTGAATACTGGCTGGGCATTAGCTCAGCAATATTTAGAAACGAGGAAGATACCTGTCATGCAAATCATGATTCGGTTCCGAAGCCGATGCTTGTCCAACTATCGATTTAACTTTCAACGTTATCAGTGCGGGGTAAAGCAGTTGAACGAGGTTGAACGTCTGCTCGAAATAAAACAAAAAGTATTTTCACTGCGGTTCCCCAAGATCTTTGGCAGATCGTAACGGCCAGCGCGCACATAGCGGGCTAGTATCTAGCTGGACCCCACCTGTCCCCGAGACCGAGAGTGAGAATCAAGACGAACCCACTTGCATTTCCGAATGAGAACCCACCTGACGCCGCCCACTTGCTGTGCCATAGCTACCGCCCTGGTGATGAATTGAGGAACAAGACTGCGTATCTGTCGGAGCGACGACAAAACCGGTGCATTACTCACCGCTGACTCTGGAGGAACACGATCATGTAGGATTTCCGTATAAATACCGGACATGGAGCGCTGGCCAATTGACCTTTGCCCGCAATTATGGCTCAGTAATCTCTCCAGTGTTATGGGTCGTGCAGGCGCCTCGTTCCATAACAATTTAGGCCGACAAGGCGGGAAGAGCGGAGGAAAAGAGCTGAAAGAGATCCAGAAGCTGCAACGACGATAGGCGAGGTACTTAGATCATGGGACTCCGGAGGGGTTGGACTGAATACGGTTGGATTATAAGTTCGGCTGGATATTTAGACTTGAGAGGACGCAGTCGACTCACGATATCGGATTTGTGGCAAATTTTCTCTCCCCCTGATTCGACATCAATGGAAGATCTCGTCTCTGATTTCTTCCGACGGCGAGAAGACTCGAGAAGAAAAGAAGGCTCGACCCGAGACTCGAAGAAGACTTTGACAAGAGAAGACACGCCTTTCTTCCCGCTTCGAGAGACACAATTTTCTGATTCAAAAGATCCCCCAGATCGAGAGCAGAGGCGTGTTCGAGTAAACGAATCCGATAGTCTGGGAGCTCTGGCGGACCGGCTGGTGCTTTCTGGACAAGCAGGGCTCGGAACCTTCGACCAACTCCCAACACGCCCCTTCAAGAGGTTCTTCTGTGTATCGTGAATTTAACCAGGATCTTCAACAAGCCAGGACTGTCGACCCACAAGCCAGGAGACGCAAAAGGTCCATAGAAGCTGAGTCTCAGTTTCTAAGGTCGAATTGAAGCAGAGTAGACATAAAGAGGTAAAGTGGGAAATCCGAAGTCAACAGCACACGGAAGGCTGCAGCCAAACCAAACCAAACCGACCACGTCGTTGGAGCGTAATTAATTCTGATCCAACTTGCACCCACTCCTTCACCTTTCTCTTGTTCTCGTTCTCGTTCTCATCTCATGGTCGTGACGCGCAAGACGCCCGTGGCCCCCGTCCCAATCGCCTCGCGGACAAACTCCGCCCAGGCCGTTCCGCGCGTAGCAGCAAAACCAAAAGCACCATCATCATTGGCGGTGGAGGATAGAGGAGATGCACCTGCGAAGAATGTGCGTGATTTTCTCGTCGTTCGACGTTCTCCTACCCGGTTTCTGGTCTCCAAACCCGCTCCTCTGCGTTCGGAGGGCTCGAGGGCTTCTTTGTGTCAAAGATACTATTTTTTCTGGTATTTTTGGAGCAGAACGGTCGTGTGCTCGCAGGCCTGTTCAGGCTGACAAAAGCGACCCTATTCGTGTCTGCGACTGGAGCCAGGGAGAGAAATGGCTGCCAGAAATGCTGCTGCTGCAAGAGCGGGGAACTTTGAACGCCGTTTCACGGTTCGGTGCATATACTGATTACTGTTCAAAGGCAACGCCAGCGTCCGCAAAACCACTCGCGAAATCCAGACATAAAAACCGACACCACAAAAAACCTTCAAAAGTGAGCTAGCTCTCGGCATTATCACGGACTGCCGACCAACCAACTCGTTTTCAGCCGTCTAGCGGTTGGCTAGATCGAATAGTCCTTTCTGTGCTTGCATTGTTAACCTTCTATGCTTTTACAACATGCCCACACGACCGAAACGCTCTCGAATCCTGTCTGCCGCGGACTGCAGCAATATCGAATGCACGTCCTTGGAGCCTTACGTTCTTCCCCCAATATACCGCGGCCTCGCCCACCCCTCCGTCGCCCCATACATCGCCAAGGCGCAACACCTCGAGCGCACCGCCCTCCGCCCCGCATACGAGAAGACCGCGCCCTACGCGATCGCCATCAAGCGCACCGCCTGGGACCGCACCGCCGTCCCCCTCTTCAACGCCTACGTCGCCCCGCAATACCAGAAACACATCGTCCCCCAATGGCGCAAGCACGCCGGCCCCTATATCGCGCGCGTCGCCCCGTACGCCACGCGCGCCCAGCTCGTCCTCGAGCGTACGGCGTTCGTGCTGCACAAGACCTACTCAACCCGCGTCGCCCCCGCCGCCGCGCGCGCCTACGCCTTCGGGAAGCCGCACACCATCCGCGTCTACCGCGCCGCCAAGCCCGCATGCGCTCGCGCTGTACGCACACGGAAAGGCGTTGGCGGCCAGGGGCGCGGACAAGGCCGGCGCGGCGCGGCGCGCAGTACGTCGACCCGCATGTGCAGCGCATCTGGGACAAGGTGCTTGAGCTGAGCGGTGTAGGTCCAGTGGGTACCGCGACGCAGCAGGGTGTGCGGGTGCCGGAGCCTGCGTCGACTGCTGCCTCGAGCGATGACTCGACGACTGAGCTGGTGACGAGCGAGACAAAGGTGGCGGCGGTGGTTACGCCTGTCGAGGAGAAGGCGACTCCGTCTGCAACGCCGGAGCCAGCGGAAGAGGTTCCAGCGGTCAAGGCTACATCTTCGGCCTCCTCGTCATCCTCCTCGTTGGCTTCCTCATCCGGCGTCCTTGTCGAGGCGTCCACGGTCACCCCCCCGCGCCTGCCTCGTCTGTCGTGCCCGTCGAGGCCGTCCCCGCCGAATCATCCACCGTCGTTCCTCCACCCGCAGAAACCACGGCTGAAACGGCTTCCGTCGCAGAAGAGCTTTCCGCCGCGTCCATCGCCGTCGAGTCTGCGCACGGGATGGAGTCGCCCGTCGTTGAAGAAATTCTCGCGGACGTGAAGGCTTCTGTTTCAGCAACGACTTCCTCTTCCTCCTCCTCGGTAGTCGAGTCGTCTTCTTCCGCAGTACCTACTCCCACTCCATCTGCTCCCGCCGACGCCGTCACCGCTGCCTCTGTTGTCATGCAGTCTGCTCACGGCATGGAGACCGCGGTCGTCGAAGAGATTCTCACAGACCCTGTCGCCGCCGAGGAATTTCTCCAAGAGCCCCTCGTCGAAGAGGAACCGGAGGAAGACTTCTCCAGTTTCCTCGACGACATAGGTTTAGCGCCCGAGGAACCTGGTATCGACGACTCACCGTACGCCGGCGAATACGAGCCCGACGCCGACGAGGACATCGCTCTCACACCGGCCGAGATCCACGCGCTCGAGGTCCAGGCGCGTGAGGAGCAGGCGTTTGCGAAGCAGCGCGACACCAAGGAGAAGCGCGCGGACCTCGAGAGCCGGATGGCAGAGTCCAAGGTAACGCTCACGGCGATGGTCAAGGAGAAGAACAAGCAGCTCCGGAAGACGCTGGTTGGGCTGCGCAAGGCTGCTGTGGCGCAGATGGATGACCCGCGGACGGTGGTCGGCGGGGCGGTCCCGGCGGCGCGCAAGGAGGGGGAGAAGATGCTCGCGGGGCTGGAGGGGTACCTCAAGAAGGAGGAGAAGGCTGCCTTTGCGGACCGCGCGCAGGGCAAGGACCTCGCTGAGCGGGCGAACCGCTGGACCACGGTCGTTGCGCGTGTTGAGGAGAAGCTCGGGGAGCGCGTACAGACGTCGCAGGGTGTGATAACGCAGTTCCACGTCGAACTCAAGGCGAAGGAGGTGGACGATGGGCTGGCTATTATCAACCAGCTGAAGGAGGCCTGCACCCAGGAGCAGGGCAAGGTGGGGCTTGATCTCAGCTGGCTGGATGATGTAACGTACATGGATTGGCGGGTGTACCACGCGTTAGCGGAGAGTGAGTGCTGTTCCTCACCCTCCTGTGTATATATATGCTAACCAACTTTTTCTCAGTCGGTGAAAACTTCCAAGTCGAGGCCTCCGCGATCCAGGCGGGCACGCACGCCCACCCGCCCGTCGACCCCTTCCTCCCGCGTCTCAACCGCATGCAGAGTGAACTCACCGGGCTCGTCAACGAGTTTATCGCCCAGATCCAGGCGCTCCGACAACGGGCGGAGAAGGCGTTCAGCGCGGAGCTAGTCGAGCCAAAACCCACGGTCGAGGACCCCATTGAGGCGCCCACGGTAGAGGACCCCGTCGAGGAGCCCACTGTCTCCATTCTACCTGTCGAGCCTCCAGCCGCCCCGCCAGCCGAGCCCGGCGTCGTCGACCCTGCGCAGGTCATCCTCGGGAAGACTGCAGAGCAGGTGGAGCAGGCGTTAAAGAATGCTGATGCGCACGATGAGCTGTAGTACGGTCGCAATGGTCGTTGTTGTCGCTGTTGGTGGAGGAGGAGCAGGAGCAGGAGAGAAGGCGTTGGGGAACGGTGATGCCTAGCAGTCTAAACCATCTAACTTATTCGCTTTCTGAAACATGCATGGTTTGTAGGGCTGTCGGTCGGTGTATATAATTTCACTTTCATTTCCTTCTGTATGGTTTTTCTTTCGCAATCACTGAAATCACAAATAATTCTGTGAGCTCTTCCCAAAGAAATCGCAAATCGGGCTCTTTTACCCGTACTTGGGAGATGAATCGGTGAACAGGACGGCGAGGTAGGTAGGTAGGTAGGTAGGAGGAAAAGCAATCGACGGCATGAATATTCGTCAAGTGGTCGAGTGACCTTGGGGCCATGCAGGGCGATGCAAATCCTAAACCGTATACCTCAAACCGTCTGACCTCAATAGAGTTCGTTCGGGCAACTGTCGGGCGGAGCATTTTGTCTCAGTTTGTCCAATCTTGTGCAGAAGTTGCTCCGTCCATATCGTAATCCGAACCGTAAAGCCCACTTTGGGAGCGTCGCGGCAGGTCGTGGGTACTCGTTGGTCCTCGCTAAGAGGAATTTCAAGATGCCCGGCCCACAAAATCACGATCCTACCTCAGAGCGGGACGCCACGTATCCAGCGGAATGCTTGGCTCGCGTCGGGTCCACGGCGTTGCAATTGCCTTGTCAGCGGCGTCCTTCAAGGCAGACGCGTACATATTCAAGGCCTAGCGGTCTAAGCCAGTCTACAGATAAACACCTGACGGTGGCGTTAACGGTAAAACATTTTTTACTCTGTTGGGAATTAGGAACGGAACTTACGTCCTTGTCTGTTCGCCAGCGCAGCATCCCAATTCAGAGTACGTGCCGCTGAGAATTTGGGACCTGGTGCTCAGCGATCAACGTGTGAACTGAGCGCCCCAGATCCATGCGCAACCTCTCCGCCCGTCAGAGGCCTGAGAGCTGCTGGCCTGAGATCCAGGGAAAAAGTTAAAAGGCTCCGCATTCCCCATCTATACATACCCAGTCGTCATCCCAAGTTCGTCGAGATCTTCACGCCGCAAGTTCACGGGGACCGTGTTCCGAGAAACATAGTGTCTTTCCCCGTCGCCACGTTCTGGCGATCCGCCCGTAACGCTGACGTGCGCGACGCCGGCGTGCACGGCCGTAAAGACTCGGCAGGACTCAGCCCCAAACCGCGCCTCTATGACGGCAGCCCGTAACGCATCCGCGACGGTAGTGAAGTCGGCGCTCGGCGCGAATGGACCCACTCATAGCAGAAAACCCTACGCGAAGCAGTTTTGCTCAGGGATTCATTTATTCAGTTGTTCGTTATGGACGACTCACCATAGGACCGTCGGTTCCAGACGCGGCCCTTGCCCTTTTCGTTTCAGCCACAACGGTGAACTCGACTGTTGTTCCGCCACCACGACCAGTGCGACGGAGGCTTCCTTGCTGGCAGCTCTGAGGCTTCGCGTCTCATCTCATGACCGCAAAATTTGAATAACTTTTGCATTGAATGGATTATGCAAGGGCGGACGTCGATCCGTCCTGTTTTCTGTTCCCGCGCGTGGCCTGGACGCCAAATATATTGCGGATTTAGATCCCAAAACATTTTGAAAAATGAGCAGGAAGGTGAGAAGCTCGCCGCTGGAGTGGCCGATGCCCAGGTGCTGGGTCGCCGCAGAGGGCGA
Source organism: Mycena filopes (assembly GCA_029281495.1). Lineage (NCBI taxonomy): Eukaryota > Fungi > Basidiomycota > Agaricomycetes > Agaricales > Mycenaceae > Mycena > Mycena filopes. The sequence goes on along the minus strand of JARIHR010000013.1, from coordinate 1,099,971 downwards.
TGCTAGGGAATGCTGGGTATGAATTAAATCGGACGTTGTGGGGGTTGGAGAATGGAAGAGAAGAAAAGGGCTTATATTCAGGATACCGCAGGGCAGCCGCGGCGGAAATATCTCGGCTGGCGGATGTACGCGTATCTTGCCCGGTGCCGCCGTGCGCGCGAATGCCGTCGGGTATCCCTCGGGCGGCCGCACCACCGAAAAAAATTGCAATGACGGCGACTGCAGGATGCAGGTGAGAGAATTGAATTGAATCGAAATGGAATCTGGTCAGAGTAACATATTTCGCACTGTGTATGTGGGTTGTAAGTAGAGGCCCTGTCGCGCCGCGTCGGACACAGCGACCGAGCAACCCGAGCGACCTAACCGACCAAGAAGCATACTTGTTTGTCCGATGATGGGATGGATAGGAAAATCCTCTGCCTCCGCCTTCTCCTGACCATAACGGGACGTTCGTCGCAAGAAATGTATGTAAGGGTAGTATATATGTTTGTGCACCGCGAGGAAGATTCGGAGGCCGGAGCGCGGCACGGGGCTTTAGTGGTTGTCGGCCTCTTTCCAGCGCAGGTTGGACTCGTAGAATTCAATAAGCTGTGGATGATCCGCTTAGCAGGGCTTCTTCTCAGAGCCATGAAGAGGCACACCATTTTGGGGAACTTGTCCGCGCATATCTTCGAGTCTTCTCGAATACGCTGACCGTCCTGCCTATTTGCGCGATTCTTGGTCTGACGACAGAAGCGACGAGGACGGGGGGCACGTACAACGTGAAGTAAACATACAGCTGCTTGTCGACGCGCTCGACAGTGTCGATGTGCTTGATGAGCTGGTCCCAGGTCGGCGCCTGCATATGTTGCGCCATATTCCCGATGTCGTCTTCTTCGTCGACCGGTAAAGGATCTGTAGTGGACGCAGCCTTCTTGTCCTGTCGTCTTGCGCGCCTTCTTCACCGGCCGCTCGTCGTCATCGTCCACGTTGGTGGGTTTCTCCGAGACAGATTTACGGCTGCGCTTTTTCGGCGCGGACACAGAGGCCTCGCCGTCCTCCGAGTCAACGTCCATGGACTTGCGCGCGCGCTTGGCGGGGGACTGGGAGTTCTTGGCCGACTGCTGCAGCTTCTTCTTCTTCTTCTGCTCCTCGAACTCGCGGATGAGCTCGTGCGCGCCTCTACCAAAGAGAACAACACGACAAAATTAAATTCAGCGGCGAGAGAGAGTGGCATTGGCGTACTCGGCATCGTCTTCATTTACCCAGCTGTTATGCGACTTGGCATAGCCCTTCCATTTGACGAGATATCCCATCTTGTTCTGAAGTCGAGATGAGCGGGCTTGCGACGCGTCCATGAGCCATCGGGGAAAAGACGCGACCTACGTTTTCAAAACGGCCCTTTTGCGCGGCGAGGATGGCTTCAATCTCGTAAACTCTCCCATCGCCGTCGTCGCCTTCCGCGCCACTCTGGCCCTCGCTGTCCTCGACCTCAGACTCGGGTTTGGCGGCCTTTGACGGCGATGTTTTGGCCTTTGGGTTGTCGTCGCTGTTGGCGGACGGCGTAGGAGATGGAGCGCGGGGGGCCATGGTTGTGGTCAGTCGCGGTTGTGTTGTGGTCAAGCGCGTGTGAACTTCGTGCAGCTTACTAAATGCTACAGCAAGCGACCTCAAGATATAATTTTGCAAGTAGTACAGGTATGGAAAATCTACAGTAATCATCGACGACGAGGACTGGCACTGCGCCCGCGAGGCCCTCTCCCTTTTTTCGGCCCCGACGGCGGCGGTCTGACGAAAGCATAGTCGCATTGGATCTGTTGCTCCAGCAGAGACGTCCCCGACGCCCCGTCGATAGCAGCCTGGGCATCCGTCATGGTCTCGTATTCGACCAGGGCGTATCCCTGTTCTCCCGAGGTCAGAAAAGCCTCCACTGGAGAGGCCAACGCACCTTGACGTATCCAGTCCGTCGGTCAAGATTGAGGTGCAGGTTCTTAATCTCCCCAAACTCGGCAAATTTGTCGGTCACATCCTCCTCCGTGGCCTCCTCGTGGACGTTCGTGACGAGGACGATCCAGCCCTCGACGGCTAGAAGGAGTTCCTGGGTGAGTTTTGATCCATCCGGGTACAGGTAAATACTTGCATCGGGCAGCACGGGTGTCTGCGTCCTTTACATGGGAAGTCTCCACCCGGTCGTAGGTGGGTTCAGTCGTCACAGTCCCGTCGTTTCCGGCTGTATAATCGGCGTTCAATGGCGGTCGGGACATCCGGAGATTTGCACAGACCCGTGTTTTGGAAGCCTCTGCCCCGTCGTCTTACTGCTCCTCCAGCAGCAACTAGAGCACGAATGGTGTTATTACAGTGCCCATATTCCAAACTGAAACATACCATCGTCAATATTCATCTCATCGTCGGACATTTCGCGGAGTATGTGGAGGCGCAAAACAAGACGCGTAGGTGGCGTGACCGTGGGAGCATCGGTGAATTCAACTTGCGATTTGCTTTCCGACTCCGACCTGAGTCTAAAATGCAAGTTCAAGTCTGTTCAACCTCTGATATCACGAACAGACTTTCTTCTGTGATTCTCGAGGGGCATCGAGAACGGTTATATTGCCTTTTCGCTCAGCTGATGGTCTCTGTATGCTACACGCTTCTCGGATTTCCTATTTCCACTAGCCTCAGATCTGCGCGCAAGCAGTGGCAGTTAGCCCTATCAATGTCATCCCATGGTCGTCGGTGTCTGGCTCTGGGGATCCTACTTCTTGTCAACGATGGTCAACGCTGTCCCCAGCTCGTCGCCGCGGGTCAAGACTCTCCGCTTTTTTTACGCCTTGCAGCGCACACAGCTCTCACGGTGTGGATCAAAACAGACATACCCATTTGTTCTGTGGTGTGACTGCGCGGCCGGAGGTGACCTTGGCGGTCACTGAGGTCGCCAAAAACTTCTTTGATCCCGATTCTGCTTGCATCTCTGCTCTTACCTTTACCACGATGTCCCCTATCGCATATTGTCACCCCAATATGGTGCCTGGACCCACTGTCGCACAGTTTTTCATCAAGATTCATCTAGCCACGTCTCGCGACCACGCAGTATTTCTTCTCGCTCGATTTGGACCGGTTTCTTCCCCGCCACATATAAAGGATCGGCTCGCGGCTCTTGCTCCCCATCTGTATTTTTCCCAGTCTCTTGTATCCACCAACGCCCTACTACAGCTATGAATCCCCCCCAGGGCAACCACCCTTGTCTCGTCTGTGGCCGCCCGACGACCCAGTGGTGTGGCCGATGCCAGACGGCATGGTACTGCTCCCCGGAGCATCTCCGTGACGTATGTCTCCACATTCTATTGGCGCGTCCTTTTCTCATGTTCACCGCGTGTAGGACTGGCCACGACACCGCGACCAATGTCGCCCGTCGCCGGCGCAGTCGTATGGGTCAAACATGATCGCGACGCCGCCGCCAGCCGAGCCCGAGTACATCTCCACCTCGGCTATACTGTTTCTCGCGGACGAGGGTGCGTGTATTCTACGTCATATAACGCGTCCTGCTCATATTCATCCCCGTCGCAGACCGTCCGAGAATCGTCACTATCAAGTGCCGCCCACCACTGCGCCCCTCGCACGGCGTATGCCCCGTCCCAGCTCTCCAGCCGTACTTCGACGCGCCACCCGAGAGCTTCATCCTCACGCAAGGCTTGAACGGCGAACTCCTACGCTTCCCGCTGCATGTTTTTTACTCGGCTACGGCGCTCGCAAAGGGATCGCCAATCAATCGCTCAATTTACCACATCACGTCGGGTGCGGCTCGCAAGAACTGGCCCGGGAACGTTGTCGCGATGAAGTTCAACGGCGCGCGGCGCCAGGGCTATACTGAAGCCGGTGCCAACGACTTGCCCGCTCTTTCGGCCTATTTCCTTAACAATCAGTGAACCGCTCACCTCGTGAGTGATCTCGACTTGGACTTTACCTTTTTGCGTTTGTCTCAGTGTGATTGCAGCACCCTCGTTTTTTCCTGTTGTTCTTTTTAGATGTCATCAATCACCCTATTTCTCTTCACTCTTCACGGGTTCTACTGTAGCATACCACTCGCTTTCTCCTGCTATCGCATCGCTCGCCCATATTTATTCCACTAGACAGTATCCCTTGAATAAAAGGGAGCCCGCTCCCACTCTCCGTGTGTCATCCCAAAAAGTTGAAGCTCATCTATTAGTGAATGATCACCGGTGCTTCCAAGTCCCTTCCCAGGCAGAACCAAACATATCATCAAAATGTGTTGTGGCACAGGAAGCGCACGCTAAGGACGGCCCAGAAATAGCCTCGAACCCCGACCTCGTTCCTGTTTGATATGCGCACACATGCCCGCCCTCACGACAATCTCGAACCCGGTCGGCCGGACGCGGGGACCTTGGCTTGCTCGCGTTTTCCTCCATTCGCGCTGGCTCCAGCAGCTTATCACTGTACCATGCATGAAAATTTCGTCAACCTCACCAAAACTCACATGCATGGTCGGGATGTTTTCTTTTCCCCTTCTGAACTAATACAACGGCCAACGGGATTGAGGGGACGTCACAGACTGACGTCCCGAGGATCTTCGCGACCCACGAGGAACGGAACCGGCGGATCTACTCCCTCGAACGATGCCGGGCGATCCATCCATCTATGTAAAGATTTTTTGGTTTTATTTTCTGCTGCACTCACTGCGGAGGTCAAGTCGATCCAAATGCGGCAACCTTCGCCTCCAGTCGTCTAAGTACCTCCGCGCGATTATTTCATAAAGCAGAGACATCATTCCGCGGCAGCAAATCCTGGGATATCAAATGCTATTTTGTACTGAAACGAGGTCGACAAAGTGCCTGCCCGACAGTCCGCCGACGCTCTGCTGCCGCCAAGGTAGTACTTAACCTCCTCCAATGAGAGCTCTGAGCGAACCACCGCGTCCAATATCTGTCACCGAGATGGTTGTCCCGTGTCGCGATCACCTGGTTTATTCTGGTTCTTTCTGGGTCCGGGAAAAACTGGGGTGCAGTTTCGCGTTCTAATTCGAAAAGGAAATACTCCCCGTCGGGCTGCCTCTCGTGGCGCAACGTGGACCGCGTCCTATCGCATCACGGCTTGGCACCGCGTAGCGGTGGGGATCCTAACTGCACAATCAGGTGCGAACGGAAAGCGGAGACTCGGGGACGGTCGACGTCGACGTGTCCAGCCATGGACTCTGCCATTTCAATGGCGAGTGAAATCAGCGGGATATACATGCCCACATACTATTACCTCCTTGGTGCAGCTCCTCGTGAATATCGACTGGGTTCATATGCACCTGTCAGATCGGTGTATTTATGCCGAACGAGTTTTTAGAGCTCGCATTCAGACATGGGCGGCCGTCGTTGCCCAAGGCGGGGAGATATCATGCTGCATCGAGGCGCCCCGGGTGTGCTGTAATACGACGTCTGCGTCCCAGTGATACCTTCGGCGCAGTCGGGAGGGTGGGGAACGGGTACATAGCAGACTGGAGTAACTCCAGTTCGCGAGACCGTCATCAGCGACGGAGTTGAGATTATATCGCGGATATTGTCTGGCCAAGTCGGGTTCCGTGACAGACGAGGGCGGCGAAGTGGCTTCATCAACGTGCAACATAAATATCGTAGAATGTGCCTCCCAACCGATCGAGCGCGAGAATACCGGTGCCTGTGCTTGGCTGAGCAGAGTGTGTGGTTAAATTTCTGCTTTAGGGGCGTCCGCCACACATACCCGTTGTAACAAGACATCCTCTGTGTTGAAGTATGCTTCCCACGAATACACCGACAGTCAGACAACATGGAGTGCGTCATTCTCGGCACAGCTGTCGCGGGAAGTCAGTGAGCAAACGCGGGCTGAACGCCGTGAAGAAGATAAAAGTCCCGAAGAACTTGACTCGAAGAGCTGCGACGTGCGCGGACGTTTGGTTCAACTAGACATTAGGTGACTCTTGAGATATCCGATATCCTCCGAGGTACCCACGCTACTCGTTGAAATCCTCCAAGTGACACTCCATCCCATTTGCCCTTTTTTGGTTCAGCAGAGGACAGTTTGAACAGGGAGAGACAGAAGCAGACCGTCAGAAACCCGAAGCGAAGATCAGCCCTCCTCCTCGCCATCCGTCTCGTCCTCCTCGTCCTCCTCTTCGTCGAGATCATTCTCGTTCTCGTCATTCTCGTCGTCCTCGTCTTCGTCAACGGTCTGATCTTGCCCCATTCCTGTCATCTGCGGTGCCGTAGTGTTCGAGCCTCCAGTCGTCATCTTACGTGCCTCAACGGCGCGCATCGCTTCTTCCTTTGTCTCATCCAGCGGCAATAAATACTCCATCGCGAGATCTCGCCACCTCAGCGCGCCGTTGACACCGCCGCCGTCGTAACCCATATCCTCAAATAGTGCGCGAGATGACGGATCGTATGGCGGACGTGGCCTTGATGCGGGATGCTTTACATTGGTTGGATTCCCGTATGGGTATGATGGATGCGCTTGGGAAGGCAATACTGTCAATGGCAAACCGTTAAACGCGGGCAGCACAAGTCTTGAGAAACTGCCACAGACTGTCCGAGTCATCAGGATCAGGGGGGACCATGTGCGGCGGAATGGTGAGATCTGGGGAAACCGGGTTTTATTAAAACCCACGGAGATTTGGGCGCGCTTTGAGTAAAACACCTACCATCGCTCGCAAGGTTGCCTTTGAGGTAGTCTCCGCTCTCGAGCGTGTCCAGGACCTGCAAGTCGTAGGTGGACATGTGCAGGTAGCAATAAGAAAGGTCCTAGAGCCGATTTAACTCTATCCCGAGACGCGTCGGAAACCGTGCAACAGACCGTCATGGCGGAAGCGGAGTTGGATTTCACAGCCACAAAGTTTGAACCTCAGTCTTCAACCAAACACTGGCACTTCCTTTCTTCCTTCCTGCCAACTTTTCTGCCACTTGGTCTGCACGAGGCTCGCAGCCTGTATTTGGTAACTCCGTGGTAGGCATCCCGTTTTCCCTGTTCTTTTGAATAGCGCGGCTTCACATTGGACAATGGCACACTGCTTGTCTCAAAAATACTGCTAGTCCCGACAAAAGACCGGCGGAGACAGTCATTTCTGCGTCACCGCCCTTTACACAGTCTTGAATTCAGTCTCTTCCTGTGGGCGGACTGAGATCTCACCTCACCCTGTCAGAGAAATGACGCGGCCATCGCCGGCGCCTGTTTACACGACTTTGAGCATTCCCACCGTAACCGCCCGGCCTTCCCTTTCCTGTTTGCAATGGTCGGGAGACGGCCAAGTGTTTTTCCTGTCCAAGGGCTCCGTCTACATTTTGGTTGGTTTGATCTATTCTAGCACATCGCCGCTCACTGCTCACGGCATTGCGTTCCACAATCAGACTCCCGACCGCGGCGTCCACTCGGACACCCAACTCCCGGACCATGTCCCGCGTTCTCATGTCAGGTGGTTTTCCACGATGATCGATTTTAACCCACGCGAAGTCCACAACTGGCCAGCGGGCTCCCAAGGTTGGTCTTCGCCGTTTCAACGTATTTATATGGTTCAAGCGGATCTCAGTTCTATTTAGAGTTCGGTGGGCTTTGTCTGGGCTCCATGGACTGTCGGACTGCGCGCGATATCGTGCTCACCCAGTAACCTGACGGGGAACGGAGGGTGCGTGAGTTCCGATTCCTTTCCGCATCTTGGAGCCAAATTCGCCGTACAGATGCATCGCCGCGATTTTGAGCTCCAACATGGATCCTCTCCCTTTGGCAGCGCCGCCAAAAATACGATTAAGGGAGAATGGGCCAAGGTGTGTGGATTGGCCGTTGTTCTGGCCTCAAAGTCCAATACAGTCAAAGATTTGTGAGGCAACCCCACTCATCGCCGAGTTGATTTCAACCCTGGGTCCATATTCCAAGACCGAACAGATGCTTAGGTCACAGATAAGCAGTAAGTGACAAGACGCCGCGTTCTCCAGTTCCAGTCTAATCATTTCATGCAGGTTTATTGTGGTCGAGTCATGCCGACTTCGCCCTTAGTCCGGCTCCATGCCTCGATAGTTCGTTTCTCGCTACTGGCACTCGCGCCGGGACCATCATGCTCTTTAGGTAAAATAGCCATCCTCGTCCCAACGGGCCTAATGCTTTGCAGGTTCAAGCATTCGTCACTTGAACATGTAATTACGGTTGAACTCGCCACCGAGTGGATAACGCATCTCGCATTTTCACGCTGGACTCTTGTCAAAGCCGGTCAAAGTAAGTCTGTAACGTGTCTCCGGCGCAAAACTACTTGCCGATCATGTTGTACTAGGCGAAATTATCCTGGCCTATGGCCTCGCGAACGGTTCGGTGAAGCAAATGAAGATCATCCAAACCCTCTCCTCTTTGCCGTCTTCCTCGGGCTTCGCTCTTGACTATACTATTCAAACAACTGTCGAAACATCCGAGACACCGATATTTCAACCCACCAAGACCGGGATTACCGCCTTGTCTTGGATTTTTCCTGGTGACAGTGTAAGAATCCGCGGACCATAGTTGAGCGCTCACCGCTGATATTGAAGCAGGCGGTGCTGGTGCGGGCCACACCCGGTGTCGTGTCTTTGTGGTCAGGAGGTTCACCCAACTTGCGCTGGTCCGGCGAGCGTGTCCTCCACCTCTCCTCGCCGAGACTTTCGGTCGGCTCTTCTTCTGTCCAGCCCGTCTCGGGACTCCACTACGCGCGCCACGAGGATGCTCTTTTTGTTTCCCTCTTCGACGGCTCCATCCACGTAATCGACTCGCTTGTACATGAGCCTAGGCTCTCCAACGCGTCCAAGCACTTGGGTGATCAAACTAGCGAGGGACTGTCCGGCATTCTGCGTGCCACCTTTGCGCGCGCCGAAAAGTTGAAAGTGTCGCAACAGGATGTTAATCGCGTCAGTGGGATGATACCGTACGACGATTACTCGGTCGCCATCTGGGTTCAAGAGTAAGTCTTTGCCCTCTATTTTGTTCCGTCGATTAACTGTGCGGTAAGATCTGCCCAACCAGCCAATTTTGACTACAAATACGATGTATTACATGAAAGCACTTTCGTAGGAAAGCCCCGTTTCAATTTACCACGAGGTGCTTCATGTTGATTTTTTCCCCATCTTCACAGCTGCCCGATTATGCGCACCTCTAACCCACGACATGATTCTTCTCGAGCTTCGGACTATTCTGAACTCGGCCAACGCTTGTGCGACGCCTAACATTTGCTTCCGGCACTGACTCACTGGCGCTTCGACAGCTTCTGGCTCCACCCCGCTTTTTTTGCTTCGTCCGATCTTCCTGCATGTCCAAGATCTCCTCGAACTTCGGCCTCGAGTCCTCGAAATATTATCAGCGAACGCCGCCGCATTCCCACCCAGCCCCGTCGTCCCACCTTGGTCTGGCGAGCCCGATCCCCAATTTCGCGCCGATTTTCGCAAAAGCCTCAAGCAGCATCTATTCGGATGCAATGTTTTGCTTTCCCTTCGTCTACGGCTCTGCGTCGCTGAGTTTTGCTGGGCAAGTCGCTGGCCCAACTGTCGTCTCTTATCTCTCATTTCGAACACACCCTGTCCAGCGGCACACATCCGACGCCCTAGCTGCAGAAGAATACGGCAACCTTGCCCGCAAGATCCTCACAACCCTGGCTTTCTCCATGTTGAGGATTCTCTGCCGTCACGCATGCGCTGTCGGGGCGTGCCTCCGGGGTAATATTAATTCTCCTTTTATACATCTTCATATATTCAAACATTACCCCGCAGACGCGGATCTTCCATTCTTAATGCGCATTATCGTGCAAGCTTCGCTGCCAAGTGCGCCAGCGGATCTCCGCGCCGACGCGGCGACCTTCACGAGTGAGCTCGCCGCTAACATGCCCTCGTTTTCGCGGGAGACGTGCGAGAAAGAGGCGATGGAGGAGACGTGTCCTGCCTGCGGCGAGCCGGTGTACCTCGAGGGTGGCACAGAGGGCACCTGCTCCGCGGGTCACTGTTGGAGTACGTTCAAACTTCAACCCTCGCATTACTTGACAAGCTACTGAACGAACGAACGACTGCTCAGGCCGCTGCTCGGTGACGACCTTCCTCCTCTCGACGCCCAATGTACGCACCTGCGTCGGCTGCGCGCGCAAGGCCTTCCTCCCTCTGTCCAGCCGCGGTTCCGTGTCCGCCGCAGCTGCAAGTTCGAATTGGCTGCCGCCGCCTGCACAGAGCTGGGTCGTGGAGGAGCTGCTGGAGGCGGTTTCTCGGTGCTTGTTTTGCGGGAATAATTTTGCGTCCATCTTTTGAGTCCTTTGGCATATCTACTGTATCTACCACTCACCTCGCTTGGAGGTTTTCTTGACTGTATACATACATAGTGTACTTTACTGACGAACTACAATTTTTTGAGCTTGCATCGGTGACCGAGTCTAAAATTGAGGTTGAACTTGATCGCGTTTGACCGGGAAAAAAATTGAACTCAACGTCCCAAAAGGGACTGGGTAGTTCCAGGGTAGTTCAACTAAGATCCATAGGGTACAGACCCCGAGGCCCTAGACGGGGAATCGTCGGTTCAGTTCCATTTTGAAAAAATTATTCCCCACTTGTCGGATAAATTAACACAACGAATCTATGGTACAGGGCGGCCTATATGCAGAAAACCGCCGCCAGCGAACCAAAGAACACGAGCACCTAATTCGCTGCTACAGCTATTTGCAGTTTTTCGGACTTGCCCCCCGTCTGCTTCGCCTCGATCTCGCCCAGGAAACCCAACAGCTCCTGCAGCACAACAGTGAATACAATTGATTGATGCAGTGCCAGCGTTCACATACCACATTCGCCGGCTCAAACGCCAGCCCGAGCTTCAGCGCCTCTGCGGCGTCGTTCAAACGATCCATCGCCACCAGCGCCTTGGCCTTGCGGAAGTGCCCCTTGGCCCAATTACGGCGCAGCGAAATAACAATCTCGGCGTCAGCGACGGCGCCGATGTAGTCGCGCGCCTCGAGCAGGGCGGCGGAGCGGTTGGAGATGACGGTGGAGAGCTCCTCGCGCATCCACTGGTTCGCCTCCCACGGCGGCCGTGCAGTGGCGATGTTGGCAGCCATGGTGTATTTCTTTATCGCGTTGAGGTGCTCGCCCTTTTTGAATAGGTTCTGTCGTGCGGCTTAATACGCAATTCAAGATGTAATTAAGGGGGAGACAAGGCGTACATTCCCCTCGTCCTTCGTCTGGGTGACCATTTGTGTGAGCTTCTGGGATATGACGTTCGATGGCGGCGGGCAGAGCAGCCCCGGGTTGCCGACGAGCAGCTTCGAGAGGCGGTTCATGTTCACAAAGTCCACCTTGCAGTCTGCGCACTTTTCCAGCGAGTGCGGGCCACAGAGCGCGAGGTTGTTGTCCGGTGAGAGCGCGAGGGCAGTGGGGACGTAGTCTGCGTCAATGAGAGCTTGTAGAACAGGGTCCGCGGTGGGCTGCGGCATTGCCGGCTGCGCCTGCTGCTGGGGCGGACCATGGGAGTGCGAGTGGGTCTCGCCCGGGGCGTGTGTATGGGAGTGGGACATGGGAGAAGGCAAGGCTAACGAGACACGTCGGCGAGTAATAAGCGCAAACAGCCGCCTTTTCCTTATGCACCTTCATGCTCCGCGCTCCCTTGTCGCGGATTCATACCCACAACCACCAGCGATGGATGTCTCAATATTACTCGCAACCTCCGACTCAAGGTAGCCCCGTACAGCGCGACTGGAGCCCGTTCGAACAGTTTTCGACGCGCTTGAACTGGCTCCTTCGTCACGGCGCCGCACCCCCCGTCATAATCCGTCCAGACGGCTTCGTTCGCCTGGCAGACGTCGTGCGTCGTCGCCTCTCTCTCAGCAGCAAATTCACAATTAAATAAAACCATATGCAATAGCGGAGACACTGGCAATTTCGACATCTTTCGACGAACGACTTTGACGCGCTGCTGGCGCAGGATGAAGGGAAGCGCTTCAAGATAGTGCAAGACTATGACGTCCGTGTGGAGGCCGAGGCCAGTTGGATACGCTCCCGGATTAACCATACTCTCAAGGTACCTCGTTATTCCCAATTTTTCCTGCAGAGACGATTTTGATTGTGCAGACTGTCGACCGCTCGGCCCAGCGCATCCGCTCGCCCGACCAGCTTCCCATGGCAGTGTACCCCCTCGACGCCCGTAGGTGGCCATACGTCAGTACGTCCCCCTTCCCCTTGAATCCCGCGCGGACTCTACTAACGCGGCGCAGAGAAGCACGGCATCCCACCTTTCTCCCCAGACAACCTCATCCACCTCCGCCCTGCCATGGACTTTTGTTCGTCCATCTCCCCTCCTCAAAACATAGCAATAAATAACTCATACCCACCCACCCAGCCTCCCCAATCCACATCCTCCTCGACGTCCCCCTCCTCCTCTCCTCCGGCATCCACCTCTTCCGCACCTCCCGCGGCGCGATACTCACGACGGGCGACGTCAACGGCTGGCTCCAGCCCCGCATGTTCCTCGAGGTGCTGCGGGTGGAGGTCAAGAAGGAGGTGCTTGCGCTGGGGGTAGAGGAGGAGGACCCGATGGATTACTCGCGTGTCGCGATAGATAGCCCACGAGTCGATGAAGCGTCGACCGTCGAGCCAGGGCCGGTGACTGCGACACCCGCGCGCAGAGAGGAAGACTTGCCACATCTCAAAACCCTATCTCCAGTACGCAGTCGGCGCCGTTTCGACCCTAAGGAATACCTTACGCCGCCCCTTAACTCAATAAAATAAACTTCTCAAACCTTCCTGTTCCGGCCTCTGGCGTAGTGACTCCGAAAAAGGAAACCGTGTACTCAAGTCTCAAGAACGCGCGACATAGTCGAAACCGTTGATGAATTACAGTACAGTGCGCCGCGCTACAAATACAAACGTACCAGAAAATCGTCCCAGGTAAAGTAGAAAAAACGAAGCTCTAGGGGGTGCGCTCAATACTTGCAGCGCAAGGGCCCGGACTCCCAAACTTGCCCACACCCGTAGTGACGGTATAATCGCCTGTGCCAAGGGCGCATTGACCTGTTCCACCAGGCGGATTCTGCGAACCCTCGGCGATGAAGCACCCTGTCTCATCAACATAAAAGAAGCCACAATTCGTCGTGGGGGAGGCGAAGCACAGGCTGCAGCAGGCCGTGAACCCGTTTGTGCCCATTTGCTGAACGAAGCCGGTCTGCGGCGGGGCGGCGGCGACACTGGCGAACGGCGACGACTGCGCACACTCAGTGGCGGTGGCGAGCGCGGTCGAGGTGGTTGTCGTGAGTGTGGGAACAGTTGTGAGAGTAGTGGTCGTTATTATGGGCATGGTCGTTTCGATGAGCGTGGTCACAGACGTCGATGTTACAGCTGGAATTTCGGACGTGGTGAAAGTCACTTCCGTCGACGTTTGGGGCACGGTCACGGTGGTTGTTGCCGTGTGGAGTTGGGTCTGGGGAGCGACGAGCTCGCTGCACGCGGCCGACACCTCCGTTTCGTTGAAAGGCTGGAGCCACTGAGGGAGTTCATCGCGCTTGCGTGGTACTGTCTGCATGCGTTTACGGTCTGCTGCTGCTGCTGCTGCTGCGCGTGTGCGCGTTTCCGGTTAGGAGGAGGAGGAATTGCGGTGAGGGGCGTATTGGTAAACGTCGTCGCGGTCGGTAACGATAACACTTGTCGAAGAGATTACGGTCGTCGTCAACGTCTCTGAAGGGATGTCAGAATCGCGCTGGTCCCTTTCAAAAACAAGACTTGCCGGTGGTGCCGGTCGTAGTCGGGAGCGTAAGGGTCGTTTGCGTGACCTGTTCCGACTACCACCGTCCCAAGGTCGGTCGTGATTGAAGAAGTTTCGACGGTAGTGGCCAGGGTAGGAGATACGGTCGAAGTCACCGTAGTTGTCATCATTTGAAGATACTGAGAGCAGAACTCGGTGCCATTGCGATTGCTGAGAACCTCCAACGCCGTTTGGTTATTGCGTCCACCGCCGCCTTGACCGCTGGTGTTGTTTTGAGTACCGCCGCCGCCGCCCTGGTTCCCATATCCTTCGCCTCCATATCCGCTGTTCCCGTAGTCGCGCTTGTCGTGTCTCTCGGGGATGATGTCGGCGCGGGCTGCTCGGTTGTGCTCGTTTTCGTCTTCGTTGTCAATGTTATAAGTTGTGTCTTCTCTATTGACTAGAGGATGAGGCTCGCCGTCAGTAGGCTGAGCAAGTAAGGCGATCGAAATGACCTACCTGGCGAGCGACGACCAGCGTTCTTGTCGCTTGCAGACGCGACGAAGAGGACGCAGGAGAGGATGCAGAGAGCTTTGAGGATTCTGCGAGCCATGGCGAAAAAACCTGGAATATGCGGTGGATGGAAGTCGGGAGCAAGAGGGAAAGGTACTGGCGTGGCTGTTGTCCTGTGTTTACGCCCTCAACAGAATTCAAGTCCCGCCGCGGAAGTATTTCTGCTTTGGGCGATTGGAGGTGAACGCCGCATTTGGACAAAATAACAAATGGGCCGATGGGTAATATCCTAGAGAAAAGGCAGCCCAGGGGCACGGGGGGAGAATTCGCAGTCGAACCACCGAGGTCCAGTCGGGGAGCACTTCGGCGCAGATTCGCCCAGAGTCGCAAGCAGAAAAAGGTCACATCAGTGACGAGCGTCACTGAACTTCGGCCATCCGGCATACGCAGTGTGGTGCCGTTTTCCTTGCCGGTTCCACCTTGACATTCGGAAAGATAGAAATTTTGTTTAGAGTTCTGCGGAAGCTGAGCCTAGAGCTGATTCTCGGTTGATGAAAGCTTAGGCAAAGGCTTGTTTCTTCTTGAAGTCCTTAGGACCCGTCTCTGGATCCCTACGCTTTATCTAATGTTCCTTACATACTGCATGGCAAGTTCATTCAAAGCATGGACCGGATCTGGCTCTGAAAGCTTGAACCAGACCGTACAATGGTGTTCCCCAGGAAGGCTGGAACGATGCCCGCGTTCAGAGTTGCTGCCTTAAGGCCACGCTTCACGACTGGCCTTTTGCCCCATAAATGAATGCTGTTCGTTCTGAGACAAGACGACAGCTCGGCTCGACTCACTGGTGGCGGGATGGGGAGCGATGCACTCGGACGTTGTCACTATCACATCCGCCGGAAAGACTGTAATGATTAGCCCGTAGAACTGGTAACTCTCCTTGAGAACGCGTCGGGAGTCGGCTGGCATGAAATCGTGATTGGCACCAGCCAGATGATTCCTAGATGTGGTTGCGGTATCTGTCCTTGGCCTGAAGAATGCGTAAGGAGCATGTGGAGATACTTACATACCTCTCGCGACGCGAAAATTCCAAAGATACGTCGAGCGACAGTCGCGAGAAAATTCACCTGTTCAGATTGAATCCATTGTCGGAATGTTTACAAGTCGTGTTTCGAGGGTTTAACAGGATCGAACACCATTTTATTCCGAGGCATCCAGCCATGTGCGATCCGTTGGTCTGTTGGTCCATTGTGTCCTTCCAAGGAATCACGGCTGATCTACAGGGCAAGAGAAGCAGACGAAGTAAGTGAGGTACATCCCAGAAAAAACGACACTGCACCCGTAATCACGACGAAGCGTGGTCTCGTCGTACATTCCAGATGTTTTACGAGAAAATTGGGATCGGGGTGAGTTCCCTACCAGCGGCCTGGAACAACCGAGAAAGATAGAACATGTGAAAAAGTGAGGCAGAAGTGTTACAACGGCGAGGAGATACCGACGTCCCGCGTCGCAACTACCCGCATGCTGGACCCTAGCCGAAGGATAGGCATGAAGGCGAAAACCCAGTGCTGGCAAGAGAGAGAGAAAAAACAGGCTGTCAAGATGCAACCTGCCTAACCTGTCCGATCCTGACGAGAGCGATTGTAGTACGCCACATAGCGAAAGCAGCGGTGGCTCTCGGACTCGGAGGAAATAGACGGAAAGAAATGCCGCGGTGAATAATGACATGCACATCCTAGTCGGCGACCCACTTGGAGGTTAACCAAACATGAGAATATCACGTACCTTCGACCACATCGAACCTGGCTCTCTCTCACCCAATCTGAATGGACTGACAGACAGGCCGCCGGTTACTTTGATTTCTTATACCTTGTAATCAGCGCAAGTTGGACGACCCGACGTCGAACGTCGGAGAGCGGCGGTAGGACTGGTCCACATTGTGTCTGTATCTGGGCGAAGCAGTACACGCGCCCGGCGGCGCACTAACCAGAAGAGGGTTTATTAGTGGGTCGCATGCATCTCTGATATTGCGGCAGTTTGCGGGCGGGGAATCGCCGAGTGTCTTCAATGCTGCACACTTGCTTGAAACAATCGCAAAAAGACGAAGGAGAGCCGAAAGAATGGAAGGCTGGGAGCAATTTCAAGCCGGACGGCTTGAAAGCAATCTTGAAAGCTGAGAGAATGGTGAGAAGCCACGATAAATCGAGATACTGGGTGAAACACATACGAATTGGTGGGCCGCGTGCAACATGTTTGAGTCCATGGAGTTCTCGTTATATACGTTGCATGTTTTCGCACACGATGGCCAGGTCATCACACACAGTGAAAATCGTGCATCTTGCAATTGAAAAATTCATCAAATCCCAACAAATTCCAACGTCCCCCGAAAACAAGCAACTCAATGCTGCCTCAGCCTCAGCCGGAACGCGTTCTTCGACGCGCGCGACTGCGGGTCCAAGTACGCGTCATAAAAACCCGCGACAAACTCCTCCGCCTTGAATCCGAAGCGGTTGTACAACAGCTGCGAACGTTAGTCATTGGCGCGGCGCAAAATATATAAAAGACGTGTACCATGGCGGAATTGTTCGCGGATACATGAAGCGTGATATCCTGGTGTGGGTTCAAGGTGATTAGATGATATAGCATCGTCCTGCGCGCGGTCGTGAGTGAACAACCGTCAAGAAGCCACGACAGCTTTCTACGCACGTAGCGATCTGCGTGTTATCCCACCCAGCGCGAACCGCGAGGTACGTGATGTAGGTTTCGCGCGGCGAGCTGATTATACCCACACCGACGACCAGGTGGCCGTAAGCCGCGACGATTGTGCACCGCTCGGGGGAATACTCTAGCGAGTCGCTCACTGCCAGCCAGTCAGTCAGTCACCCAGAAAGTGCCATTACGATAATTAATCAAATGAAAACAAAACTGGAGGGTATCTGAAACGAAACAGCCCAAAGTCAAACGCACCATCAATTCCAGACCAGAACGCACGGCCTAGCAAGTCGTGGACCTGGGTTAGATGCCACGGTTGCAGCGAAGTGTACGTGATTGGTGACACCGTGGTCGTCGAGCGATCGCGTTCGCGCTCGGGGCTATTGAAAGAAAAAAAAGGGTGGTTGGGATGTGGTCACCACAGAAAAGGGGGAAAGAAAGAAATCTAAGCGCACTGTGCGAAACTGTAGTGGTCCCTGATGTCCCGCATGAGCGCCATCCACGGTGTGACAGTTTCCCAGTCCACAGAGACGAGTCCAGGGACGGCGGCGCCGTGCGAGACCCCATGCAACCGAGCCAAGAACGAGTTCTCAAACGGAGTTGTCTTGATTTCCCCGAGCGCCTCGATGACTTGCGCAGTATGCTCTGGGAGGGGTGTCGCGGATCCCGTCGCAGGTGGTAATTCTGTGAGGTTTCCGTTCGTACTCGGGGTAGCTAAGCTTTTGCTCTCCGGGAATCCTGTTCGATGCCGTTCCTGCAAAGAAAAGCGATGGATTAGAACGAGAACGAATGTCATTTTTGAATCAGTGATGTACCTGCGCGACTTTGAGTTTACGTAGAGCCAATGCCTGAGAAACGGAGGAGCCGGAGGGTTCTGTCGTGTCGACGAACGACGAGATGTCAGATCGCGTGAGCGGACGGAGGAGTTGACCCTGGGGCAAGCTTAACAGCAAAGTAATTTCCCTTTGAGGCGACTTACCGTCCCATCTTTCTCAGCCTGTCTTTCTTGCTGAGTGGCTCTGTCGTGGAGATATTCCGGGAGGATTTGGTCCATAGAGTCTTCAAGCGGCGCGTCGAGGTCGTCCAGCACGTCCAGAAGAGGCTGCAGCGTAAAACTTTGTTTCGAGGAGGGTGTTGGTAGGCCATCATTTCCCTTTCTCCGTTTCTTCTGGAGGCGGCAGGTTTAGCGCCGTTCCTGCCGAAAACGAGGGGTATAAATTCAACCTTTCTATTCAGCAGCTCCTCCTCGTAGTTCGACTCGTCGGAGGACATTTTCTGTTCCCTGTGGTGGGGAGAAGGAGAGAGTGCTAGCCGAGAGACGGTTGATCGGATTTCCTCAGTCCAGATACAGCCAGGTACGAGATTTCCGTTCTGATGTTTTTCTACGAGATGCTACATTCGGCAAGCAGTGGCTCCAGTGTCTGCGCACTCTCAATTTCTCGGAAAATCAATGAGATTTTACGTCGTGGAATTCTTCTGATTCAGGAGTTACATCAGGTTCAAAGGCTTTGAGCATCCATGATACCACCGATAGAGCGGTTGAACACTCTGCAGTGGGGGAGCGAGGCATTCCCATAGTACGTTCACCGATAAATAGAAATTCCGGTCCACAAGCAGTAAAAAATCTACCCATCGGCAGTCTACCGATCCTCCCCAGCCGCGAGGCTCATCTCCTCCAGCTCCGCCTGCGTATTCGACAGTGTCTCCGCCGCAACGGCGAAATATATCAGCTGCGCAACTCAATCAGTTCGATGTAAGTACATGGGAAGGAAAAGCGCAGTACCTGCGCCTTAGCGAGCTCGTTGAGGTGCCGGATGGGTTCGGGCTACAAATGCGAAGTCGTCAGTGCTCACTCAGTAGAACAACGGATCGGACACCCACGTTCTTCAACACCTTCTCCATCAACGCAATGGCGACCTCCGTCTTTTGCACCAGGTCATCCTCGGCGTTTTCCACCTCCAGTCGTGCGTGCTCCTGCTTTGCCGGGCCCGCGCTCTTCAGCCTGCGAGCGCTCACGTTAACGCGACGCGGACAGTGAATCGAAGGACAATAACACACGTCTGCTTCGCGCCATCGAGCTCGAGACGGCTGGTGCGCACCGCCTGGCGCGCCTTCATCGCGACTGTTATCGAGGTGGTGAGCGTCTGCTGCCACGGGTGCAGGTAATTCAGCCGGATAGACGCGTCCTACGTGTCTGTTAGTATCTGTGCAGCACCACGAAGTAACAAGATATAAATACGCACCTGCTCCACCCTCGCCGCCGCCACACGCTCCATTCCCTGCGCATACACCCCCAACGCATTCCCCAGCCCATCCTGCCCTTGCGCCTGCGTATTCGTGGGCGTTGCAGCCTGCAGCTCCGCGGCGGCAGCATGCGCCGCCCGACCCAATGCATGCGGTAGCGTCTTGTGTGCGGGGGCGGGCGGCGGCGGCGGCACGGCCGGTGCAGGGATCTTCGTGCCCTTCAGATTCGCCGCCGCGAAGCTCGTGATGCCGTGTCCCAGAGACGTCGACAGTTCCGAGAGCGACTCCTGGATGTGTGAGGGGTAGTCGTAGGCTTCCGACTCGTAGACCTTGGTTATCCTGCGCTTTTACTTAGTTTCGATTTCGATTATTTGCAGCAGCTGAGTGACACGAACTTGAGGAGGGTGAGATGCGCCTGGCGAAGGGCGTCCACGCGCGTTTCGAGGTCCTTGTACTCTGCGGCCATCTCAGTCCATTCTCGCGAAAGCAAGACGATCTCGCGACAAACCCTGTGGCAGCTCTGTTATTTCATCCTGCCCGACCCGTCCAAGGCGCTCCTTAGTAGCCTGTACGCTGGTACTGAATCCCTTGTTGAGGCTTGAAGATAGCTGCTTCCAGTCCATCGTGCAGTAGTAAGTGGCGGATTAGCAGGAAGTGCGTTGGCAGTGGCCGTAACGCCGATCAAAAGTTGATCCGTCGGACTGAGAGTCCGACCAGTTAATGTTCAAGCTAAGTAAGTGCGAGGTTGCATCTGCGATGCGGCAAGCAGCCAATTAGTGTTTGGACAATGTCAATGCAATTGCGCTACATATTATACCACAGAATTATAATCAAGTTTCAGGGACCCCCGGGTCACCGCCGACCACCGAGAGCGAGAGGTTGTCCCTCGTTTCCCAGTAGATTCAAGACGATTGGCTCAAGAGGAAGGCTTGCGTCGCGGCTTTGAGCGAGTCCATCAAAGTCGAAAAGTAAGAACGCAATTCGAAACTGGTGCAGTGAATTCTGCTCACGTTTTATTAGCCGCCATTGGTTGGTTCCCAGAGCATTGTCGACTAGAAAACGCGGCTAGTAGGTCCTGCTTAGGGTGAACCTCGGGGAGCTTAAGAAACAACTTTGAGTACCCCTCGATTCAAAGATCATAACTTGAACTTAACTCACCATTATTGGAGCCTTTTGTCTTGACCTCTCCGGGGAAGAGTCATCGATTGGGGCATCCTCATCCACCGGTTCGCCGTCCTCTGCGTGTGAAATCCTGATAATTGCCTTCCGCAGTGCAGAAACATGAGGCTTGAAGGCAGCCAAGGCGTCCTCCGAACTTAGGTCTGAGTGACACGCTACCAAGGTAAGCCAGAATTCTCGCTGTCGACGGTTTCGTACTAGCATCGACTTGAAGCATACTACCCTACGTACCTCCAGCGTTTCAAAGATGGCGTCGAGGGCAGAACTCGAGGGAATCACTGCCCGTTTTCCATGGACGAGAGCCGTGGCTTCCCCTTCTTCTGGTTCGCGGAACAAATATTCCCAGTCTGAGTAGTGTTCGTTAGTGGCATCTGGATTTGCAGCTTCCCCCTGGTACGTGGAAAGGGATAGATCTGCATCGAGAGCTTGTAAACACACACCCCCTTGAATAATCGAATTAAACACAGGTTATTCGAAGGAGAAATCTCCCGTACCACCAACGGTATGTGTCTCGAAGTTCTGTACGATTCGCCGGAGGAGCTCGGGCCAATCGGGAACCTCGTCGTCTTCCTGTCAACAGTGGATAAGTCCCGCAGGATACAAAACACAATTGAGTTCAGTGTTCGTACCGGGGTTAAGACCGAGGCCCATTCATCGTCGTGGGTGACAGCAGCGACCGCGTCTTCCACCTGATGATAGGATGAGTAGAACTGGCGCGGGAGAGCTCCGCACTTACGCAATGGAGTAGATACTCGTTAATGACATCCGACGGATGAAACCGCTGTAAGTCCTTTCTCATTAACAGATGTTGGTCAACCAACATTGTACCACTCACGCTCGAGAAAAAGTTACCGTCATCTGAAGGACTCGTACTGCAGGCGCTCCTGGTGCCTCCGGACGAGGTTCGCGAGAGAGCACTCGTGTTGCGGTCAGAGAGTGGGGACTGGGGATTGAAGAATCCAAACGAGCCCTTTGTTGACATTTCGGACCAGTTGGAGTCGACAATCGAGATTGCTTTAGGGTCGTCTGAGGGACATGGAGCGAAGGGCAACTTTGAAACCCCGGAGGAAGACCGTCTGGTTGTCGCGCCAATGTTCCTCTCCTGGGTTGCGCCTTGGACCCGAGTCGACGGAGGAGTTGGCGCTCTCCCATTCCCAGGCACGCGACGCACCCGCGTGGCCAATCTGCGCGGCCTTGAGCCTCAACGCGACCTTGCCTTCGCCGGAGTGGTCCTCGATCGCTGCGACACTCCAGGATGTTGCTTTAGTGACGCCGGTGACGAGGTACAGCTCCCCATTTCCGACCATACGACCGAGGTCGCCGTTCACAAACGCGTACCAGTTCTGAGCGTGTTTCAAGCGCATAGTCGCGGAACACCTTTTGCTGGCGCAGGTCCCAGCGCGACGCGCCATCCGGCAACATCAGCAAGGCCCGTTTGTTTCGAATTCGAAGAGACCTCGATGACTGCGCCTGCTCCCATCGGAAAAAACCTGTACGATGATGAGGTTCATGATCCAGTACCGAAGCCACAAGGAAACTTGCACGTTGTCCTCAATCCCCGCTTCAACATCGATGCGCTTCTTGCTGATGGCCGTGTTGGAAATGTCAGAGCCATGAAGATGGAAGAGCGCGCGTTTTGCGATGTCCTGAGGGAGGAGAGTGACCGGTTCGAATGCAGCTGGGACGCCAAAGCGTTGGGCGGGATGGTCTGGCGGGCGAAGGATGTTGAATATAGGGTCGAAGGATCCGTCTTGAGTGACGAGGCCGACGTCTCCGATCTCTGTGCCCACTCGTCGTGCGGCTTCTGGCAGATCATCGAATGGTTGTGGATGAAAGAGTGGATATCCCTGCTTTTTGGGAAAGAGGAGGCGACTGTAGAGCTCGCTATCAGACATGGGTTATCGCGCGGTGCGGCATAGTGCACGGTCGCCAGCTATATATTGGAACCTGCCAATTATGCATGGTGCTGTGAATACCCAGTGGCTTGCAATGGGGCGCGCACTGGCAGGCAAACACGCAGCAGCCATGAGGCGGACGGACTCTCAGGCCCTTCAGGTAGAGGTGTGAGGGCTCGATGAAAGTGCGAGGCGGGTCCTTGAATAGAAAAGCTCTCAGTCCGACCCTGCTGGAAGGTATAGCAGGTGAATGTTGGAAGGGAGACTGGATCGTGGGAAGGTCAGCCGAATCGGCATGGCCTCCATCAAGCGAGAAGTAGAATATCGCAGTATTCCTGCAATGGTTTGCAGACGCTCTCTAGAGAATCCACGCTCCGAAGAAAATAATAGGACCCGACCTGCCGAATTTTCTGGGCCACGACCAGAAAATCGGGAGTGTTTCATCAAAACCGACTCCATCCAAACTCCATTTCAGCAAGCTCTCTGTCTTTAGAACAGTTACACGGACTAGAGCACTCCGCGACCTGTCATTATCGTATTTGGCTACTTTCCGTGAAGCGTTTTGTGATTGTTACGCCGTGTTCAAGGCTGGCTGAAACTCACCGGTCATGTCAGAGGAGGAGAATATATTATCGCAGAGGTCCCCAAATAGTTGTACCACTTCAACTTGCGGATCGCACAATATCCAGGGAATTCCGAGTAAACTGGAGAGCAAGGCCAAGTTCAACTCTCGATTCGAACCGTGGGAACTTGTTTCGAACCTTTTTAAAACGTCCTCTTGAAGCACGGCTTTGGCCTCTTGAGACAGCCCAGCTCACGTCAGGGTAAGCATTACTGCTCGGAATCTATGGGCAAGTGTATGTACATACGCAGAATGTACCTGGTGCTTTCCGCTTGTTAGGATGCCAGGTCAATGACTTCGATCGCTGACTCTTGTGTGTCGTATCTCATCATCTCGACCTATTTTATCAACGTGGTCTTGTATACCTCTTTGACTTTTGAATACCCTTTTGCACCCTCTATACCACTTCCAAATGGACGCCATCTTTGAATCACTCCAGGTATTCCCCACAAAAACCACCTCCACCCAATTCTCACAAAACTCTGGGTGGCCTGCTAGCGAGAATTCTGTCCCCCGCTCGACTCGTCTCTCCTCGCAGCCTTGCTCGCAGACATCGTAGTGGACCCCTCTTCGACGGACGTCTCTGACGACCCCCAAATCACTGCTCTGCGAAGCACCCTCATCGAGCTCGCCGTGCACGCAGACGAAGCAGCCGTGCCGACAGACCTTGGCGAAGACTTATATTACGATGAGACGACAAGCGGGAGCAGCGTGCTCGACTTCTGCACCACCACGAATACCTCGACGACCTCTGCCTCGGATCTCTCTGCTGGATCATACCGATCTGCTGCTCTCGCAGCCGCGTCGTCATTCAACTCCCCACTCGGATTCCTGAAGGCTGCCTTGCCGCACATACCCACCGAGCGCCTTATGCGCGCCCTCGCATCCTCCTCCTCGTCCTCGTCGACCTCTGACCAAGGTGAGGACGACACTGCGGAGGAAGGAGACTCGGAACTCGACATGTGGGAGCTCATCTCCGCACTGCTCTCGGAGGAGACAGAGAAGGAGATGCGCGAACGCGACCTGGACGAGGAGGAACTGAGCGCGCTCGAGTTGGCCGCTGCCACCCCGTGGGAGACCGTCGAGCCCAAACGCACTACTACTGCCGCGCGGAAGGGCAAAGGGAAGAAAAAGGGCAAGTCAATCACCGGGACGAGGATCGCGCTCTCGGACGTGCGTCAGCAGCAGAACTCTCCCGCTGGCCGTCCGGGGCCCCCGTTACGCACCCGCACCGTGACAGAAAGCGGCTTGGACCCCTGGGCCCAGCTGGCCTCCCTTTCCACGCAGATCGCGCGCTTCCTCCCCCCGCACCCGCCCGCGTTCTTCCAGTCCTACTTCCACGCGCCGCAGTATGGCGCACCCTATGACGCGCTCTGTGCTGCTCTGTCCGCCATCTCCGCTGCCAGCGGAAGTAGCAAGGAAGATGATGATGGCGACGACGCGGGTCTCGACTCGGAACACACCGCGACGCTCTTCGGCCTCCTCGACGTCCTCCTCCCCGCGTACCCCTCCACGTCCACGCCGACCGAGTCCCTCATAACGGACGTCCAGCTCGCGCTGAAGGCGGCGCAGGGCCGGGGGGAGGACGCGTTCGAGCTCGTGAAGGTCCTACGCGACTTGGACGACGACCGGGAGAGCGGCGTCTGGGGTGTTGGCGTGTACCACTCGCCTATCACCTCACCCTTGGACTCCCCTTCATCGTTCTTCGAGAAGGGCGCGCAGTGGGGCGGTGCGAGCTCGACGGCGTCCAGGGGTTCGGGTACGAGCACGAGCACGACGACGGCGACCCTCCCAGCAGGTCCCGCGCCGACGCCCCCGCCACCGAATCTCCGCGCATCGCCGCCCGGCGCGCCGAGCAAGCCTAAGAGCGCGTATCAGTGGCAGGCTGTCGCGCCGCGGCGGCGCGCTACCGCGCCTGCTGTGTACCCCCTCGCCATGCGCGTGCCGGTGTATGAGCGGGATGTCAATGGCACGCGGGTCAAGCGCAACGGGGGGAGTGCCGCTGTGGACGGGGGAGGGGAAGGAGCGGGTGACTTTCGGCGGCGGGCGCGGGAGAGTATGCGCAGGCGGGACGAGCTGTTGCGGGAGGCGGCGCGGATGTGGCAGCGCGGAAATAGAAGGACGATGGGTGGGGAGGTGGCGTGGTATTTTGCGGAGCGGGTACGTGTTTTTCTTTGCGTACTATTCCTGCCTTGGTGGCCGTTTTTCTTCTTCTTCGTGCGGGAGGAAGCATTCCCTCGCTTTCAATGAGAGGCTAAGCTGATCTCTCATTTTGCTCTGCAGGCCCGCGAATTCCAAGAAGTTGCCCGCAGGGAGGCGTTAGACGCCGCCCGAGTCATGGTGTCGGCAAAACGGTTCGTCTGACTTTCCGCGTCCAAGAACTCAACTCACACACCTCCACAGAACCACCCCCGATACAGTCGACCTCCACGGCGTCACCGCCGCCGAGGCCGTCGTTATCGTGGACGAGATCCTCGCAGAGGGCGGGCCCGGGCGCAGCGCAGAGCACCCGCTCAAAATTATCACCGGGCGTGGGACGCACTCGGCAGGGCGGGTGAGCGTGCTGAAGCCGGCTGTCCGTCGGGCGCTGGAGGAGGGGGGGTGGGTTGTGGGAGGATGGGAGGGCGGGTTAAGCGTGCGGGGGCGGGTGGGGGGCAGGCGGTAGCCCTCTGCGAGTCTACACGAGAGTGAGGTGAGGCCGAGGAGGCGGAGCGACACTGTATCCATGGCATAATGACCCCCTACGATATTTATTCCTTGTAGCCAGTAGTACGACCAAGACCACCCTGTAGCGCTGCGATTTTAGTATTTACTTTACTTTTGACTTTGGTTTTGCCTCTCGGGTTCCGACTAGATTGTGGTATATATATGAATGTAGCAATTACGCTGACTTGAACTGCGATAGCGGAGAGTACAGTTGCTTGGACTTGGATTAGATGAGATACCGCTTTTGGTTTAGGCTTTCCGTGGGAATAATCGTATCGTGGACCTTTCGCCTCCCTCTGCCTTTTTTGTGTGCAGTTTTCTGGGTTCAAGCTCTGGTAATTCGGCCGCAGACGAGCCTATGTACTTTGCAATGAACTGGCCGACGAATTTAAGACCCGACACGCTGCCGAACCGGCCACCTGGACGCGCCATTCCTTTGACATATTTACTTCCGCTGCATTGCCCCTCTGCTTCCTTGCTCCCAACCACCATCTTCTCCCACCGCTCGCCGCCAATTCGACGACTCAAGACCTTTTCACTGAACAGAACGGAGATCAAAGAAAGGTATTTCGCGGCCTCGCCACCGTATCTCCTTGCCCTCACCGCATTTCCTCGCCCTTGCCATAGTTCCTCGCCCTCGCCGTATTTCCTCGCCATATTTCCTCGCCCTCGCCAACTTCCTCAAACTCGCCAACTTCCTCAAGCTCGCCAACTTCCTTATGGCCCTTCGAATCATGGTTTCGCTATTTGTCCTCTTGGCGTGTGCTACTGGAGGTTTGGCAGAAAGTTGCAACCGAGCTTATTGTCCGGACCAGCCCTTAACTGCCACCTTGCCAGGTGCGTTCTGTTTCTCGGTTATGTGAGGGTGACTGATCACTTTCTGGTTCCAGCCAAAAGATACAATTCGAATGTCCGGCCTTTCCCAAAAGATATGAGTACGACAATGGCTATGGATACGATTCAAATGGCGGATACGGCACCACAGATCTCACGACCACGTCCTCTGCTACTACCACTACAACTGCGTCTACCGTCATACAGAAGAACGCGTCCCAAATTATCAATGGAATTTGACAACCCACAACGGTTCTGCGCGGAATATCTTGGCTTCACTGAACCCTACGCGACGACGCTCATTGTCACCGAGAGCTCCACGATCTCCCCCACTCTGGACACTACCACGGAAACATCTTCGGAGACGACCAATCTTGGGACGGAGGTTACTGAAACAACGATTGAGACGACGTTCACGGGGATGACGACCACTTTAGCGACAACGACGGGTGAGTCGTCCCACCTGCACACCGAATACGGCTGAACCTTATATGATCAGAAACTTTGACGTCGACGTCGACCGAGACCGACACCACCACGAGCATCACGAGTACTACTACCGTCACTACAACTCAGCCAATCCCAAATCGGAGACGCGCGCACGCAGCGGCACGGAAGCGCATGCAAGCAGCACGGAAGCGTGACCTGCCCCTCGCCCTTCAATCCTTCAATGATGCCGACGTCTCCTCCGCGTGCAGCGACATCGCGATGCCCCAGACGACTACCACCTCAACGACGAGCACACTTACCGTAACTCAAACGACGACGGCCACGACCACAACGACGTCGGAAATCCCTCGTACAACGACTACATCTGCCGTCACCACCACCACTTTCACTACATTCCCGGAGGACACCTCGACAATTCTCACCACCACGCCAACTGTTACTACTACCACCACAACTGCGTACGCCGTCGCCACAGAATGCGCATCGGTGGTTGTGGACAACACGTACCCGAGCAACGGCGACTACGACCGGATGTCTGACCCGAGCCTCACCCAAGATTCCTGCTGTAGGGCGTGCTTTGATGCTCCAGGATGCGGTTCTTGGTTCTACGGACCCGGTTATTGTGCTTTGGGGCGGCCATCCGATATGTCCACCATAAGCACCGAGTGTCCGGCGGGCAAGGCCTCATATCAGCTTGTGTCCGGGAACAGCTTTGTGACAGGCGAAGGGCCGTGTAGCTCGGGCTTTATTCCGCCGCAGTAGACTCTTTCACCCCTTCCTTTATTTGGGCTTTTTTGACGAGGTATTCGTAATCGTATAATTCTCGCTTGTAACATGATAGAGTCGAAGCACCCAATTCAATAATGTGTAATTGCGACAATATTAGCTGTTTCCTAAGTAGTTCTGGCGTTGTCCGACCTCCATGTTGCATTCTGGATTGAAAATGGCCCATAATTGCTTGGATCGGAGAGATACCGCTTTTGGTTTAGCCTTTCCGTGGGAGTGAGAGTGTCCACTTGTTTTCTCGTTCTTTCAGCAGCTTTTTCTGGGGAGCCTGTAGCTACTTAGTACTTAGCAGTCTGGCCGACGAATATGAAGACCGACACACTGCCGAGCCGGCCACCTGGACGCGCCATCCGTTCCTTTGACATATTTACTTCCGCTGCCCCTCTGCTTCTTGCTCCCAACCACCACCATCTCCCACCGCTCGCCGCCAATTCCTCACCCTGTCCCTCGCCGTATCTCCTCGCCTCGCCATACCTCGTCGCCCTCGCCATAGTTCCTCGCCTTCGCCGTATTTTCTCGCCATACTTTGTCGCCCTCGCCGTATTTCCACAAGCTCGCCAACTCCCTCAAGCTCGCCAACTTCCTTATGGCCCTTCG
This sequence comes from Mycena filopes, assembly GCA_029281495.1. Taxonomy (NCBI): domain Eukaryota; kingdom Fungi; phylum Basidiomycota; class Agaricomycetes; order Agaricales; family Mycenaceae; genus Mycena; species Mycena filopes. The sequence goes on along the minus strand of JARIHR010000013.1, from coordinate 1,071,768 downwards.
AATCGTGGTCTCGGTATGCGTCCTCTTGGCGTGTGCGACTAGAGGTTTTGCAGAAAGTTGCAACCGAGCTTATTGTCCAGACCAGCCCGTAACTGCCACCTTGCCAGGTGCGTTCTGTTTCTCGGTCGCGTGAGCGTGAGGGTGACTGATAATCTTCCTGCTTCCAGCCAAAAGATACAATTCGAATGTCCGGCCCTTTCCCAAAAGATTAGAGTACGACAACGGCTCCGGGTACAATGCAAACGGCGGATACGGCAGCACCCAGACAGATCCCACGACCACGACCACGGCCGCTGCTACCACCACGTCCTCTGCTACTACCACCACTACAACTGCGTCTACCGTCATGCAGAAGAACGCGTCCCAAATTATCAATGGATTTGACAACCCGCAACGGTTCTGCGCGGAATATCTTGGCTTCACTGAACCCTACGCGACGACGCTCATTGTCACCGAGAGCTCCACGATCTCCCCCACTCTGGACACTACCACGGAAACATCTTCGGAGACGACCAATCTTGGGACGGAGGTTATCGAAACAACGATTGAGACGACGCTGACGGGAATGACGACCACTTTAACGACGACGACGCGTGAGTCGTCCTTGAGCTGTACACCAGCACGGCTAAATAGCTTGTGAGCAGAAACGTCGACTTCGACTTCGACGTCGACCGAGACTACGAGCACTACAAGCACTGTCTACGATACATCCCAAAATCCTAGCCGAAGACGTGCGCACGCAGCGGCACGGAGGCGCATGCAAGCAGCACGGAAGCGCGACCTGCCCCTCCCTCTTCAATCCTTCAATGAAGCCGAAATCATTTCCGCGTGCAGCGAAATCGTGATGCCTCAGACGACTACGACGTCAACGACAAGCACGCTTACTGTACCCCAAACGAAGACGGATAAGACCACTACGACGTCCGAAATCGCCCGTACGACGACTACATCTGCCACCACCACCACCTTCACTACATTCCCGGAGGACACTCGGACAGATTTCACCACCACGCCAACTACCACCACCACCACCACGACTGCGTCTACCGTCATACATAAGAATGCAGCGCAGGTCATCATGGATTTCAACGACCCGGTGGCGTTCTGCGCGGAATATCTTGGTTTCACGGAGCCCTACGCGACAACGCTCATTGTCACCGAGAGCTCTACGATCTCCCCCACTCTGGAAACTACCACGGAAACATCTTCGGAGACGACCAATCTTGGGACGGAGGTTATCGAGACAACGATTGGGACGACATTCACGGGGATGACGACCACTTTAGCGACAACGACGGGTGAGTCGTCCCACCTGCACACCGAACACGGCTGAACCTTGTATGATCAGAAACTTTGACTTCGACGTCGACCGAGATCGACACCACCACGAGCTTCACGACTACTACTACCGTCACTACAACTCAGCCAATAATCCAAGATCGGAGACGCGCGCATGCGGCAGCGGCACGGAGGCGCATGCAAGCAGCACGGAAGCGCGACCTCCCCCTCGCCCTTCAATCCTTCAACGATGCCGACGTTTCCTCCGCGTGCAGCAACATCGCGATGCCCCAGACGACTACGACGTCAACGACCAGCACACTTACCGTAACTCAAACGACGACAGCCACGACCACAACGACGTCGGAAATCCCTCGTACAACGACTACATCTGCCGTCACCACCACCACTTTCACTACATTCCCGGAGGACACCTCGACAACTCTCACCACCACGCCAACTACCACTACCACCACCACAACTGCGTACGCCGTCGCCACAGAATGCGCATCGGTGGTTGTGGATAATACGTACCCAACCAACGGCAACTATGACCGGATGTCTGACTCGAGCATCACCCAGGAGTCTTGCTGTAGGGCGTGCTTTGATGCTCCAGGATGCGGTTCTTGGTTCTACGGACCCGGCTATTGTGCTTTGGGGCGGCCATCCGATATGTCCACCATAAGCACCGAGTGTCCGGCGGGCAAGGCCTCGTATCACCTCATATCTGGGAATCACTATGTGACAGGCGAAGGGCCGTGTAGCTCGGGCTTTATTCCGTAGACTTGTTTTTTTTTCTCTTCCTTTATTTTGGGCTTTTTTTGACGACTCAGTCATAATCGTAATCGTAATCGTAATGTGGTTTATTCACTTGTAACACGATAACGTCGAAGCATGCAGTTGCAATTCAATAATTTTGACAATATCGGCCGTTTGAATTTACCTGACTTCCGTGAACTTGTGCCCGCAGGCCTCGACTTTCCACTTGTAAATAAGATGCATCTTTCTCCGGCCGGCTTTCGCGTCATCGTTTGATTATCGGTTTTCGCGGGTAGTCTGGACTAGATAGAGGGTACGGCGGGTAGGCGCGTGAACGCTAAGCAGAAAAAGCTGCCTTGCAAACTTGAACCGTGGGAATATCGAACGCCAAAGATGATGTGGTTCAACTCGAGAATGAGTCGCCGTCGTTTTATTCCAGCGAACGTCGACTATAATTTGGGGTTTGAGCCCTTCTACTCTGTCAGCGCGCCCCCGAATGACGACAGATTCCATCGACACGAATTTCCAAAAGTTTTGGGCGTTGGTTGAGAGCGATGCGCAAACAATTACGAGATGCGCGGGATGAGGACCACACTGAGAAGGCGAAGAAGTAGGGAAGGCAGACTCCGCGTCGATGAAAGTATCACCGTGGACTGACGAGACGCAGAAACCCATGCGATCGAGTACACAATTCCAAGTTGAAAAGAAATACAAATCAACCACTCCCACCCGCGCGCACGCTTCCCTTAGGCCGATGCCTCACGATCCAAGGATGCTGCAGAACCTCTCCCAGAGGGATCCGCTGGTGGGGGTCGTACTGAAGCAGCTGTGTGTGTGCGGGTATTATCAGTGCTCAAATCCCAAGCATGGGGAGACAGAAGGGCCCGCGCGGCGCACCCTCGAAATAAGATCCTTGGCATCGGTGGAGAGCGTGGCCGGGAACTTGAGATCGACCCTCGCGATCCGGCGGTAGGTGTCTGCTCCGAGTGGGGGTTGTCAGCGCGAAGCTCAAAGGAGAGAGAGGCGCAGACGTACTGCTGACGCTCTTACGGTCCTCGAAGGGAGGCGCGCCGACTATGAACTCGTATGTGAGGACTCCGAGCGCCCAATAGTCCACCTGTCGCCGGATGTTCAGTCAGACCGGAGGGACGAATATAGTCAATGCTGACGCTGTGAGCTGTCAGACTACCTTCTCGTTGTGCTCTTTACCCTCGACCATCTCTGGCGGCAGGTAGTCCAAGGTACCGCACAGCGTCATCCTCCGCAGACCCGGCGCATGTACTGACCTGCAACGAGCCATTAGTTAATAGGATATGAATAATAGCGCCGGGTCCGCAACGCACCAACCAAAGTCCCCAATCTTCAGCTCGCCGTTGATCCCAAGGAGGAGGTTTTCCGGTTTGATGTCACGGTGAATAACATGCTTCCCGTGCAGATAAATGAGCGCGTCCGCCATCTGGTCGATATAGCGGGCGCTTCTCCGCTCCGAGAAGCTCCCGTGCTTGCTGAGTTGCTTGTACAACTCGCCCTTGCCCGCAAACTCAATCATTAGGAAGATGCGCTTCTCATCGTGGAAGTAGCCGTAGAGACGCAGGATGTGTGGGTGGCGCAGGTTGTGCTGGATTTCGATTTCGCGCCGGGTTTGCTTCTCGACTTTGTTGGAGACGAGTTCGGATTTGTAGAGCGTCTTGAGGGCGAGGATGTAGTTTGGTGCCGTTTTGGTGCGCACCATGTATACGCGGCCAAATTTACCTGGATTGAGGAAGCTCAGATATCAGGGGAAGAGAGTCTTGAAGAGGAACGCACCTTTCCCGAGCGGCCGACCCATGTCAAAGGCGTGGAGTGACCACTCTTGCGTCGGATATGACCTGACACCGATGAGGGAGAGGAATCGGGCGGTAGAGAATGACATACCGAGACAAGCTCGAGTCCAAGGCGAGCTGTACAGCAGCCTCGCCCGTGACCACCTCCCCGCGTTTCTCATTCTCAATCTCGAGCCCTCCGTCATATTTGCCAATATCAATCACAGGTTGGGTGGCGCCGCTGCGGGATGGAGGCGGATTCAAAGAGCTACTTTGACTGTGTTGTAGGTTTGGTATCGCAAACTTTGTGAGGAGCTCGGCGACGTCGGGCTGGCAGGGCTGTTTGGTGGAAATAGGTCTCGCAGTGGAAGGCGGGGGGCGATTATTGGGGCGTGACAGATCAAGGGTGGCTATTTGGCGTGTTACTGAGTCTATGGTTGCCATAAGGAAGAGCGGGAAGCGGTGACAAGGGCGGACACGATGGCGGGAAGGAAGCGGCGTTGGTAACGTGATCGTGTTGATGATGGATGACAAAGCGGCCGCTTTTGGAAAATTGGGGGTTCAAAGCTTCAAAATATTCACCAGCGAGGTCCGAAGGCAATTTGAGGGCCTTGTAAGTTACCGCAGCTCTGGCAACCCAATACGCGCTGAAATCTTTGAACTTCGTTCAACTCATTGCACGAGTCCGGATTGAAATCCAACCCGGTTCGAATTTCAAAACTTTCCCTTTTCTTCTTACCACCATCCAACCACCGTTTCCGCGGGTTCTTCCAGCGGACATGCAGTATCGGTCTGCCCTCCGGAAGGGCAGAAGCGCGGATCGACACACTCTCCTTTTATGCAGACTGCAGAATCGCCGCACGGGCAGTAGGGCCGCGGTGGCCCGGGGTTAGGATGTTTATGCTGCGTCTAAGCGAATTCGATACCGCGTCTACTTCAAAAAGCGGTTTTACCTTGTGGTGACTTCCGACTCGAAAATCCTGGCCTAGGACAGCGACTCGAACCATCGGGCATGTTTCTGCATGTGCCCCATTGTCTCTTGTCGCACCTCGGATCGCATCAATCACCCCAGTCTGGATCTTCTTGTGTGCTCGCTGGCGGTCGAGGCGACGACTCAGAAAAAAGAAAGCTTTGAGTTTGTGATCACCAGCGCCGCTGACATTAATATTCCCACGGTTCAATTTTCTTTGATCTTGGTTCGATTTTTCACCAAGCTCGAGCAGTTCGCTATAACTCTAAGAGCAGAACTCTATGATATATAAGTATTGTATAGGGAGTAGCCCCGGGCCTCAATACACCGCCCCCTCATAATCAACATACCCCACAGCAGGATCCGGACCCCCGTACACGGTCTTCCAATCCACGACGGTGTCCACCGCCTTCCCCGCTTGAATCCGCTTCGCCAGATCCGGGTGGCCGATCCAGCCCATCCCAATGAACACCCCCGCGACGCTCCCAGTCCTGACGAGCGCCTCCGCCTCCGCGGGGGTGACGCCGGCGTTGAGGAAGATAGGGGTGTCGCCCAGGAGGGGGCCGTAACTCGCGAGCACGTCGTGTTTCGTCGCCCTTCTTTTGCCTGGGTACGAGATGTAGTGGAAACTTGTGAGGAAGATGATGATGGGGACGCACCCTCGAGCTCGGGATCGAGGAACACGTTGTACCTGACCAAGGTGACGTACGAGAGGCGTAGCTTGTTTGCTTCGCGGAGGAGGTATCCGAAGGTGTCGAGGGATTCCTGCAACTCCATGCCCACGTCGTTCAATCCGGCCGCTAGCAAGCCTCGTCCGTCAGCGGCTTCGTTTGGACGAAAGAATTCAAACGCACCGGGACTAACTTTGAGCGCAACGTCGGGGCCCCACACCTCGATCAACGCCTTCAGCACTTCCAGGCAGAAGCGCGCACGATTTTCGGGGCTGCCGCCCCATTTGTCAGTGCGCTTGTTAGCGCCAGAGTCGAGGAACTGGTTGATTAGGCAGCCATTCGCGCCGTGCACTGTTGAATTTCGCGATGAATGAATGAAGTGAGAGTGCAGAGCAGGGCTAACGTGCGTACGTTCAACGCCGTCGAAACCTGCGGCCTTGGCGTTGATGGCTGCTGTTTTATATTGAGCGATGAGGATGCTGGGATCCTGGATCTCTGTGGGCTGCAGGATGTAGCCGACACATGAAATGAGCAAGTTGCATCGGATTTTGAGAGCAATACCCACTGACCGTAACGTGTTGGGGGTTTCCAGGGAGGAAATCGAACTTGCCACCCCGCGCTGCTATGGCGGAGGGTCCGTAGACAGGCTTGGGTAGGAAGGGAGATATTAGCTGATTGTTGGAACTTGGGACCGGTCAAGAGGTGCGGCCGAACGCACCTCCCCCGAAGCGATTTGCTCCGGCATGTCTGGGTGTGCGGTGCGCCCGACTGCAATGCCACCTGTCAATTCCAAGAACGTTGAAATGAGAAAGGGAAGATACATACGATGCCAGAGCTGCAAAACAACTTCAGCGTCTGTGCCAGGGCTTATAGTAGTAAGTGGTATGTATGTTCTCACCTGCGCATACATCTTGCTCCCCGCCGCGTGGACGGCATCGGTGATTTTTCTCCATCCCGCGACCTGGGCCTCGTTCCAGATGCCGGGGACATGAGGGAATTGGCCGCTGCAAGTTCAAGTGTTAAATTAGATTTTCAAGTCGTCGTCTTGCCAGTGGAGGTGAATAGCGGCACCCTTGACGCGTGATGAGGATACCTTCCGAGACAATGAGCCCCGCTCCGCCGCCAGCCCGCTGTTCGTAATATTGCTTCATGAGCTCGGTCGGGACGGTGTTCGGGGCGCGATTCCTAGTCAGCGCACTCATCCCTAATAAGTTCTGTTCAGCAAACACATAATCGAACAAAGTTCGGAAAAGCTGCCGTACCGAGTCTGTTCGCGATCGTGACGCTCCCGAGTTGGAGTGGGGTGAAAAGAGTTGAACCGGACATCACGTTGAAAGGTGGGCTGTCTTTTGTTGCTGTTGGTGGACGCATACGCGTCCGCATTTTATACGCGTTGTACTATTGATTGAAGTCGGCGAGACGGAGGCTGCGCCAGTATACCGACCCGACGGGAATTGGTCAGGGCGTCAACTTGACAGAACAGTCAGCAAGGAGCCTGGTAAGTTTCTGCCATAAGTGTATGCGCGAGTCTGATGAGGCCGTCGTTCCCATTCAAAGTTGCTTGGAAGCTTGATGGGTGTCCGCCGGTTAAGTGGTCGACGTGGGCGTGTGCGTATCGATACCTTGATCACCGGGAAGAAACGCCTTGGTCAACAGTACGTATATCGCACCTCCGCGTTCACTGCGCCAGCCACCACACGCCGCCGGTTAGCGCTCAGCGAAGCCAAAGGATGGGACACAACTGATTCAAGCCGGGGTCCTCGCCGAGAAGATGGTGTGGGTCGCAAGACGTTCACGCTGGTGGGGATTTCGTCGTTGGTTCGTCGGGCATGGGCGCGCAAACAAGGTTGTCGTGATTGGCGCGGCCGAGGTCGGCATCGTCGTTCATTCCAACTGCCGCAAAGCACGACGACAAAAAACAATGCCATCTTGCTCAGGACAAAGAAGGAGGTGCACACCAAGGTTGGTTATTAGCTCAACCCCGTAGTTGATACTGGCCGTGAGTTTGCAATCATACATCAGAGTGAAACCTCTTGTACAGGAAGGAAAGTCAACTTGCAGCATCGCATGAAGGTACAATAACCGCCTGTCTACCAGCCGCCTTTACACGGCCAGTTCGAAACACTTTCCCACGGTTCATTTTTTTTGACGCAAGCGAGGATTTCGTCTTCCGACGAGGTTCGCCGTCCAGCGGAAGAGGGTTGGGAACTTTGTAAGATGAGCCGTATTGAAGACGATCATACACCAGAACGAAAAGTCTGACCTCGGTCTGAATAAAGGACTTGCTCGTAAAATTTCCACGACCCCCTTTGCAGCCCGTTTATCGTACACTATGGACCTTCACGGTAGCCTTATTAGTGACCTCATTCCGGCCTATCCTGAGAGGAAATGTCAGGCCGATAAGCACCACGAGGCCGACGGTGGGGGAAGATGTGTGAGCGGGAGGCCGTTTGCGGCGATAGAAGCGTGACGTCACATTTCGGAATAAACCGGGACTGTATTTGCACCATTTTCTTTCTTCACCACAAACGACGAGGATGAAGCACACTCGCCTGTACAGCGCGCTCCCCCGCGTACATCCCCGCGTCCGCTCAAACTCGGTCTCAAGCTCGCGCACCCTCACACTCGCTGCATCCTTCTTCGACGCACCACCGCCCCCGGGCCCCGCACCCCCGCCCCCAAATACCCGCCTTACAACCCACCGTCTCCCCATCGATGCCCGCGGCGAGGTCGAGGGGCCCAACAACGCAGCTCATGCACAGGCTCCCCTGGCCTTGGTGGCGCCACATACACCGTCCAACAACCACCCCCACCCCGCCCAGCTTGCCCTACTTTTTCCCTACACGCCCCATACCGGTGCCGCGCAACCGGCGAGCGGCGCACCAGCGGCTGGGGGTGCGCGGACGTCCAGGCGGAGGGGGCAGCGCTATACGCTTGATGTGGGGGCGTATGGCATTCCGAAGCGCGGGCATGGGCAGCGCGTGCGGGGGCTGCATGCGGCGTTTGTGGAGAGGACGGATGCACCGTTGGCGGTTCAGGTCGGCGAGGATGCGTATTTCGTGAGGGAGAATGCGATGGGTGTGGCGGATGGGGTTGGCGGGTGGGCGCGAGTCAAGCATGCAGGTGTGTGTCGTTCGTCGTTCGTTCTTTGTGTCTTTCTTTTTCTCTCTCTTTTTTCGTCCTTGCTACTGGGGGCTCGCACGCAGAGCTTTCCTCACCGCCACTTTACTTGCCTTGCGTCGAATCTACCGCACATCGGGTGCACCCGGAGCTCGGGGCGCCGTTAGCACTTTGCTTTACTCGGTGCCCAACGCCAAATCGGGTCTTGCGACGCACTTCGTGACTCTCGCGCGGAGGAACTCGGGTCTGCGTGTACTCCGTTCTGAATCCGCAGGGTTGCTGGTCGGACGGGACTGCCACTTTGCGGGTATTCGGCCCTCCTGCACGAGCAATGATTCTCCGCGCTTTCACATGGTCTTTGATCTTATTTATTTTCTCTTTGTTCGGTTCGTCTGCGGTCGTTCTTACTCGGACTGACTCAACTATCTCATTTTCATCTTTTATTTCTCCTCCTACCTGCCTTTGCATGAAAACTGATACCTTCGCTCTTCAGCACCCCCCACAGGCCCCAGCGCGTCCGCGCTCTTCGCCCGCCGTCTGATGCACTTTTGCGCAGACGAGGTCGATCGCGCGTCTCATCCCCAGGCGTCGACTTCGACCTCGACCTCAACCTCAAAAACACAACCACCACCACAGCCCCAGCCGTGGCGCACTCCAGCTGCATACAGCCGCTTCGCGCCGTATCCCATGCCTTCGTCGGCGTCCTCGTTCACTCCCACCTCCCTCCCCACATCGACGGCCACATCGTTCGCGCCCTGGCACGACCCGCTGTACGATAACCCATGGCGGGACGACAACGACGCCAGTGAGCACGAGGAGTACGAGGAAGAGGACCCGGAGGACCTCCTGCGGGCGGAGCTGGACGAGCTGGCGGACGGGATGGACGTGTTGCGGATATTGGAAAGGGCGTATGAGCGGACGTTGGGTGCGCATGTCGTGCCTGTGCCCGTGCCCGTGCCCGTGTCTCGCTCGTTGCCTTCGAACAGCTCGCCGCTTTCGGTCGCGAGTGCGAGTGCGAGTCTGCGGGGCGACGATGGGGATGGAGGGAAGCGAAAGGAAAAGGAGAAGGAAAAGCGAGAGGAAGGGAACGGGAAAGCAGGGTCAGGGCCGAAGACGATACCGCTACTGGCGGGGAGCAGCACGGCGCTGGTTGCGGTGCTGGATTATGTGCCGCGGGGGGAGGTCGATGTCGAGTTCGAGGTTTCGATGAAGGACAAGCACGAACAGACGCAAGAGGGGGAACAAGGGAAGGAGCACGAAGAGGAAGAGCTGACGCCGGTGCTGAAGATTGCGCACGTGGGGGATTGCATGGGGATGCTGGTGAGGGAGGGCGCGGTTGCGTGGCGGAGCGAGGAGATGTGGTGGCGGTGGAATACGCCTGTGCAGCTCAGCGCGGTCTCCTCCTCGCATAACACCAAACCCCTGCCGACGCCGACGCCGACGCCACAGCAAGCGGGATGGTGGGGCTCCTGGCATACGCCGAATTCGACTCCGCAGGCAAATCCAAATCCAAGTCCAAAGCAAGGAGGAGGAGGAGGAGTACAGCAGGAGGTGACGCCGGCGTCGGCGGCGCATCTGTTCACGCTTCCTGTGCGCGCGGGGGACGTGGTTATACTCGCGAGCGATGGGTTGAGCGATAATTTGTGGGATGAGGATGTGTTGGAGGAGGTGGGGAGGGTGGGGCGCGCTTGGGATGCTTCTGCAGCAGCATTCGAGGTGCCAGAGGAGGATGGGGACTTGGATGTTGTTGGGGAGGGGGACAGCGTGGACTCGGGGAGGCTGAGGAGGCAGACGTTGGCGGGGATGTTGAGTGAGGCGTTGTGTTCGAGGGCGAGGAGGGTGGCGACGCGGAGGGGGGCGGGGAGGGAGGGGAGGCGGTGTGGTGGAGGTGTTGGTGTTGGTGCGGGTGCGGCTTCACCGACAGGGAGCGCGGGAGCGTCGGAGGACGAGGAGGATACGCCGTTTGCGAGGCGGGCGAGGGAGACGGGGAGGGTGTATCGTGGGGGGAAGAACGATGGTGCGTTCCCTCTCTTTCTTTCTATTCGCTGAATGACACACGGGGGCTGACGGTTTTCGTCTTTTGCAGATATCTCGGTGATTGTGGCGGTTATTGCGCCTGCGGAGGAGCATGGGCATGGGCATGGGAGGCGGCGCGTCGAGGCGGGGTCGTAGGCCGTCCCGTCGGCGGCTCCGGTTTGCTTATATGCGTCGCCCCTCCATATACTTATATGCTCTAGCTCAGCATGGATTCGCGCTGAGCCACCCACCACTCATTATACATACATACATATGCTCACGCGCACGCCCGCTTGCTTGCTTGCTTGTAGACGACGGGATTTTGCTTTGCTTCGGCGGCGCGGCGCGGGGTACATACACACATAACTTATTACCATGCGATGCTGCAGCAGCTTTAGTTTTAGTTTAGGATAGTTTTTTGTACAACATGTTGGATAGATATGTAGGTTTCGTCAATGTACTATGATTCGGAGGTCGAATTCCTTCGATGGCTGCAATCCTGGCTGGGATTGCCGAAGATGTCGGCGTCGGCACGATCAATCAAAATCCAATTTACAGACTCCGCTTGAAACTGAACCGTCAACCTTGACATCGACATCTACTTATACCAGCCGGCGCGAAGGTCTTACCGCCCAGGATTCCGCCGCGCTGCCATCGGACCCTTTCTCACGAGCGCTGACAATCGAGTGCTGCCTGGCCGGTGCAGTGAACTCTGCGGAGGTGCGAGCGATATACTTAACTTACCTTTGTGTCTTACTTACCGACTTGAAGGCGTTCTCCCCACGAAGCATCGATATTCGCCGCCGAACAGTTCATCACGACCCATTGAGCTTCCCCATCCTCTGAGCAAGGTTTGAATGGGAAAGACGGTCCCTCGGTTCAGTATATACATTTCAGCGTCCTTGCTTCAGTGTCCGCTATAGGGTAAAGGCCTATAAACTTATAGGCCTTCAAGAGGCCTATAGGAAGGCCTTCAAGATTCTCGGGTGAACCATGAAACCCTTTATAGGGCTACAAGGTCATGTGGCTCCGATCAAGATCTGTACAGCTGCCAAAGCAGCTGCTCACGAAATACCATGGAGTCGACTACCCACACCCGGGATTCAGCTGATGTGAATCCCATCAGCATTTCGCACTTACCTCGCATCCACTCGACACGCTGGATCTCATCTTTTACCGAGAATCTGCGTCTGTTTGCAGCTCAACGCGCCGCTCTTGCGGCAGGTCTCCTGGCACAATATTTGTTCGACCTTACACATTTGTGGACGGAATTTGATCAGGCTGTGATCATTGGAGACATCTTTACAGATACCACCAATAATCATACTGTTCTCTCCGCTAAATACCGTGAGAAATTTGCTTGAAGGCCTTTAAAGTGGCCTATAATTATAGCCCTGGGCTATAGAAGGCCTTCAAGCTCGCCGAGACCAGATTATAGGGCTTTAGGGCGGACACTGCCTTGCTTGGATTGCGCGTACACTGGCAACCAGAAAACTTATCAAGCTCTATCTTTGCTGACTGTCCCAAGGGAAGCAAAGTAGCTGAGCGCCGACCCCCTGTGGGTCGTGGCTGGCAGTGAATGCGGAGGTGCGATATAGTACTGTACTTGCAGTTGACTTTGACTGGCAAGGTGTTTTCCTGACTGGGACGGTATGAAATCAATATTCGGCTGTACACAAACACGTCTTGACCCGGCACCAGACTTTGGCCAAAATATCTGCCAGATGATATGTGGCAGATAACCAGTGTATAAGCTGGGTATTGGCGGATCATACACCGGATATCTGCTGCCGCAGATATCTCGCCGAATGTCGCTGTATTCCCGAGATATTAGCCACCTATTGGCAACATATAAACGGCGCCGTATATCTTGCTGATATCCACAGCGTTCCACCGATCAGATAGCAAAAAACTGGATATATTCGTTTCGACTACACAAGGGAGGACAAGTATACATGCTATATTACCACCCACAAGCGATCCGACAGAGGGCAGTGCGAAAGAAGAAAAGCACACCAACACAACTTGGCGCACAAGGGTGATGCGAACCCATGCAGCGTCCGACCCCAGTGGCCGCACGTATGCGGGGCGAGTAGCATCCGACCCGAATCGTCGCACGTACGCGCGGCGAGTAGCATCCCAATCGGCGCGCCGTGGGGCCTGGAGTTGGCGTCATTAGTCTCACTTTTGGAGAAGGAAGGGAGCGACCCCACGCACCGCGTAAATGACTGTCCCCGGGCGGCGCACAGCAGACGCTGAGCGGGTGCACGTCCACGGGCCCGCCCACGCCCGTCGCCGTCAGCGGGAGGTGGATCTACCACAGTAAGTCAGCTTTGGGGATTGAAGGGGATGCGCGCACAGTGGGAGCGGAGCGTACGAGGACCGTGCTGCCCTCGCGGGGCTCGGCGAGCGAGGACGACACGCCAGCCGAGGGGTGGAAGAGGAGGATCGCGCGGTAGGGCGGAATGGAGGAAAGGAAGTTAAGCAGAAGTGCACGCACCACCAAATGTAGTGGAATCTTGAGGGACCCGACTCGGCACACCACGACAAATATACCCTCCTCAGCGCGACTGCAGTATGCCGCAGCCAGATCCGGCAGGCATGGGCTCTAGAGGGCGAGCGTCAGACACATCAAGAACGCGGGGCTCGAAGAACAGAGGCGAAAGCGAAGGACGGAGACCGTACTCACGCGTCGATTCGCAGGCGACGACAACGGCGTGCTGACAAGATACTTTACAGGAGAAGCAATGCAGGTGTGGTGGACGACGAGGAGAGGAGGATGGTGCAAAGAAAAACAGCAAGTATCCAATTGCAAGTAGCAGCAAGCATCGAAAAATGACTTGTTTGGATGGGACGTACCGAATGCAAAAAAGGCGGGCTATTTCCTTGCGCATCCCGGGAATCAATCAGTAGATGCTGGAATAAAGCTATCGACGCACATATATAGAGTGCACTTGTAGGCTTTTGGGTTTGAGACTGCATATGGTGGTAACGCGTCGCGGCGTCGAGCCTCCTTGAAAAACTCCGCACGTCACGGTCCACAAGAACTCTGTGAAGAGGGCGGTTGTCGAGACATTCAAGAGCTAACCAGAGGGAATGTGGATGCGGACTGGCTGGGAGGCAATTGGGAGGCGATGGTGGGAGGAAGCGAGGAAGCGATGAGTCATTGACGTGCCGACCGCTTCCGTAGCGCCGCTCTCAGTTTTCTCCAAGTCCAACCGAAATATAAGCTGTTTTGTCAACAGTTTATACGAGGGAGATATATGGTGTATTCCCTGGCCGCAGATACATGGCTTATACCTCAGATATACGCCGAATATTGGCGGCTTAATATTTGCCCCAAAGTCTAGTGCGGACACCGTCGAGCTTCCCCGTCCTTTCGACCCGGAAAAGACGGTCCCTCTGTTCAGCCTAAACATTTAGCATCCTTGAATTGCGCGTACACTGGCAACCACAACCTTACCAAGCTCGGTTGGCCGTCCGTCCTTGCTGACTGGCCCCTCTTACCTTACTAACTTGCGTTCGGGTTCTCGTATGCCGCCCGAGTCTGCGTCCCTCCGATCAGGCTCAAGTATACTTGGAAATCCTTGAACGCGTATAAAATGCGGACGCCGTCCTTCCAGTATGCATCCAACAAACCAGAAAAACAGCCCACCTTCCAAGTGTCAAGATGCCCAGTTCAACTCTCTTCACCCCACTCCAACTTGGGAGCGTCACCATCCCGAACAGACTCGGTAGGGCATCTTTTCCACCGTTAAATTATGTCGTGACTGAACTAGAAATTACATAGGGATGAGTGCGCTCACGCGGAATCGCTCCCCTAGCACCGTCCCGAACGAGCTCATGAAGCAATATTACGAACAACGCGCTGCCGGCGGAGCCGGACTCATCGTCTCTGAAGGCGTCCTTATTACGCGCCAAGGGTGCGCGCCATTTACCTCCGAGACCGCGACTTTAATCTAACCAAATACTTGAATTTACAGCGGTCAATTCCCCTACGTCCCCGGCATCTGGAACAAGGCCCAGGTCGCGGGATGGAAGAACATCACCGATGCCGTTCACGCGGCGGGGGGCAAGATATATGCACAGGTTCGCACATACCACTTACTTTGACCCTTGCGCAGACGCTGAGGTTGTTTGGTAGCTCTGGCATCGTACGTATTTTTCCTCCCTCTTTGCAACGTTTCTGGGATTGACGGGCTGCAGTCGGACGTGCCGCACACCCAGACACGCCGGAGCAAATCGCTTCAGGGGAGGTGCGTCTCTCAGCATCTCATCGGTTCAACAAGCAGCTAATAATTCCAGCCTGTCTACGCGCCCTCCGCCATAGCGGCGCGTGGCGGAAAGTTCGATTTCCTGCCCGGTAACCCCCAAAACGCTACGGTCCGTGGTTATCTATCTGCTCACAAATTGCAACTTATTCATCCCATGTGTCGACTATATAGCCCACGGAAATCCAGGATCCCACCATCCTCATCGCTCAATTCAAGGCCGCTGCCATTAACGCGAAGGAGGCCGGCTTCGATGGCGTTGAACGTACGTCCAAGCGCTATCTACACCCCACTTTTGTTCACTACCAAATCCAACAGTCCACGGCGCAAACGGCTACCTCATCCACCAGTTCCTCGACTCCGGTGCCAACAAACGGACCGACAAATGGGGAGGGAGCGTGGAGAATCGCGCGCGCTTCTGTCTGGAAACCCTCAAGGCGTTGATCGAGGTGTGGGGACCCGATGTCGCACTGAAGATTAGTCCCGGTTAGTGTTTGGATTCCTTGCTGCGGCCCCGCCGGAGTCGCTGACGGACGAGCCTTGTTAGCTGCGGGATTCAACGACGTGGGCATGGAGCTGCAGGAATCGCTCGACACCTTCGGGTACCTCCTGCGCGAAGTGAACAAGCTCGGCCTTTCGTACGTCGCCCTGGTCCGGTACAGCCTGTCCCTCGATCCCGAGCTCGAGGGTGCGTTTGTCCCCATCATTTCCTTTGCACAATTCTCATTGCATCTCATAGGCAAAAGACGCGCGACGAAGCACGACGTGCTTGCGAGCTATGCCCCCTTCTTGGGCGACACCCCCATCTTCGTCAACGCCGGCGTCACCCCCGCGGAGGCGGCGGCGCTCGTCAACAGCAGCGGCGGTGGGGGCGTCGCGGGCGTATTCATCGGGAAGGACTGGATCGGCCATCCGGATTTGGCGAAGCGCATAAAAGCGGGGAAGCCGGTGGACAATGTCGTGGATTGGAGCACCGTGTATGGAGGAGGGCCGGATCTCGGTGTGGGGTATGTTGATTATGAAGGAGCGGTGTATTAAGGCCCGCAGGTATTCTCTACACGCTTTGTTATAGACCGTTTGCTATTAGATTTTATCTGGTCCCAGCACACTTTGCGATTGGTGAAGAATTGAACCAAGATCAAAGAAAGTTGAACCGTGGGAGAGTGCGCCGCTTGCCGTCACAAACCTTTATTCTTTACATGTCACATCCTCGCTGGCTTCAACCTCCGAGAAGCACAGGAGATCTAGACCAGAAGATGGGCGGGCATGATGCATCTCCAGGGCATCTCCCAACTAATTCAGCGCCCATACGCGGCTCGGGAACGGGAACATCGAGATTGTCGACAAATCCTGTAAATGTGCTTCTGCCGGTGCCGCCAAGGTTCTCACTCCACGACGGTGCACATGCAGCCACATACTCGATGCTTCACGAGAGTCAACGAAGAAGGACTCAGGGAGCTGCAAAGATGAACGCATGATCCTCGTTTTCACACACGGGTCAAGAGGCGATGCATTGTCAAGGTGCGGGCCGCAGTCTTCCTGCATGGTGAACGCGACTAGGTTGGGTAGCTGGAGCTCAACTTTCAACATCTGGCCCTGCTCTGTGCGAATTCGACCACAGGCGTACTGAATTATGGACCCTTGTCTCGACAAAATCCGACGACTCGGCGAAAATGGCGGCAGGAGCGTTGGTTGCAATATGAAATCGAACTTGACACTGATGATTTCAAGACTGGAATGATGTAACGGCCGAGGCAACCCTCTTGGGGATGACCGTGGAGAGTATAAAGAGAGCAAAACGTTCCCCGGTTTCTTCAGACTGTGTTGAACACCGCCCACTGCATTTGCGTTTCTCTTTCTTTTCTTGCATTTGCATTCTTCCTTCTTCCCCAGCCCGTGTGTCCTCTTTCATCCTTTCTGAATTGTCCTTCAACGTTAACTTGAACCCGACTTCAGACCTTTTGAACCATCATCATGAAGTTCTCTGCCATCCTCGCTGTCCTCGCCGCCGTCACCGCTGCTGTCGCGGTCCCCGTCACTCGGGATGCTGCACCTGCCCTCGCGCTCCGCGACATCGCGCCCGAGCTTGGTCTCCGTGACCTCGACGCGGCCGCCTTCAGCCACCTTGTTTCTCGCGGTTTCTTCGAGGCGGGTGAGCTGGAGGAGCGTGGCTTCTTGAGCTCGCTCTTCGGGAGCACGTCTTTGAAGGTCACTTTCACGGACCCGTCGGGCCCGGTCTCTGCTGCCCGCCAGGCTGCTGCCACCAAGCTCCTCACCAAAACTATCAGCAAGGCAAACCAGGCCGCGTTCCCCTTCTGCTCCGTCGCGTGCGTCTCCTTCCATCTTATTTTATTTTTTTCTGACCATTTCTTTGGTAAACAGTTTCGGCAACGGCGGCATCGCGCAGTTCCGCTGCTTCAGCACTGCCGCGAAGAAGATTGGACAGCAGGGACCTGCTGGCGCAATCAACGTAGCGTAAATACTAAAGGACTCTTGACGATTTATAACAGCATTGCTTCCATGGACTTTGGTGACGGTTGCGTCGTGTGATCTTGCGCTGTTCGCCCGCAACTCCATTGGATGGGAAATGGAAAATTTTAAGAGGTAGTTCGTCCATAGTTACGCAGCAAGGTCTGTTTGGTGCGACTTTCGACCAGTTCAACAGTGATCGGCCATCACCGTATAATTCTCACGGTTCAATTTCTCGTTCTTTCGAGCAACGACTTCGTGGCAGATTTTCCGTAGTGTGTGAGACGCCCAAGTCACCAGTGGTCCAAGTGCAGCACACAGTCCCGCACATATCCTTTCAAGCCCGATGAAAATCCAGGGGATCTGGGTTCGAACTTCGAACCCCAAGAAGCTCAGAATATTCATCCTTTACAGACCACCGAGTGGCCATGTATCCTTCGGAGTTTATCTCAATGACCATTCTGGCAACATGAGAAGAGACCGTAGCGGTAAGATTCCTGTGTGGAGGTTCAAGCAACGTGTATTGTATCATCAATTTTATCATTCCCCTCAATGAGCGTTCACCGTCCATACATCTTTGGGGCGACCTCGCGGTCTTGGGACTGACCTATCGCCGACCTCCAGTGCGGGATCAGTCACTGTGGCATCGATCATCCTCGAGATGATCCGAGTTTTTTGCCATCACAGTCACTATTCTGCTGATCTTCCATATCCTCAACCGCGATGTACTTGACGCGCCGTCAAGGTTAACTCCCTTACACCTTAACGTTAATTTCGGCCTGGGTCGACTGCATCAGGTCAGTCGTTCAACTTCGGTTGGTTGATACTTCCATAACTGACCTTTTTCCTCCGAGTCAGGTCCCACAAGTTGTAACTCCACAGCGCGTCCACATATATACACATCTTCACCGGTTCACCCACCAACCAACCAACCGGATCACATGTTGATCGGTTGAATCCGGGTCGTGCGGCGTGCGCTTTATCTTAGTTCCATCTTTGATGGCACTTTGTAGGTCCGTGGGCACGCTTCTTTGTACACACAAAACGGCTTTCGACCGAATTGACAGAACTGGACAAAAGCTGCAGCTTGCATCGCACCAACATGCCAACCATCCGATGGCTTTTGGCCACACTGCGGAGACTCCTGCTGGGCAACACTCTAGTCCGGGCATCACTTCGCGGTCTAATGATTTTGCTTTCTGCGTTGTTCTGCGTAGGCGCCTCAAAGAAGAAACCCAGCACATCCACAAATTGCTCGGGGGACACGCAAGATATCCACATCGTATACCCACAAAGAGTCGGCCACGATACGTACCCCGCTTTGCCCGAAGCCCGGCCAATCTATACCTCCGCGAGTTTCGTGCCCGCGTCGCTGCATCCATCCTCGAACACTGGCCCCAATGCTTCTCGCTCGTCCCAGGAACCCACCACCCATCCGATCAATCAAGAGTCCTACTCCCTGTCCGTTCAGCATCTCCCCACGGCATTGACCGTCCAGCAGCAGCCACCCACGACCACCCTCTCCGTGCAGCACCGTCCCCTCCCTGCGCTACCCACCTCCCCGAACCTCGGTACTCGTGGTTATTTGCCTTCGTCCAACAGCAGCGTGGTCGATTTTCATACCCCTGGGCCCGCCACCGAGGCGCCGAGCCAGTCGCGGGACTCATCAGTAATCGGTGACATTGCCTTGCCCTCAACTCCACCGTTTTTGGGCGATGTCCATCCCCGTATCTTCCCTGCCGCTCCCGAGAGCGTGAACAGATACGACCGGAGGGCAATCATGTACGCCCCTCGTCTCTTTCTTCCGTCCCTTTATTCCGCTTACTCGTGTAGTCCAGATGAAAAGACCAGCTTCACCCTCGCATCGCTTACCATTTCCGTGGTGCCGTGAGTATCCCCCTGTATCTTGATTGTGGCTCATTCTCATCCACTGCCAGTGTTGCACCGCCGCCCGGGTGGACGGCTTGCCAACACCCTGAAGGCGCCCCGTATTTCTTTCACGAGGCAAAGGTGCGTCGTTTCACACGTGCGACGCTCAATCACCATATAAATCGCCTTTCCTTTAGCGCGTATTCACTGACGCCAACCTCTTCGACGCTGCCACGTTCAGATTTATCGATGACAGCGTGAATAATATCTATAACTTTCTTCGTGCCCACAATGTCCAGCTCCCGGCCGACGCCAACCTTGTTCTGGACGAATACATTTTCAGTGATGGATCAAGGGGCGCTCAATATTATTTTGTGAACCACCACGATCACTGTGTATTTTGGATGGACAACATTGACTCGGATATATTCACGATTGCTCGACAGATGAGAGGGATGACGGCGGCGTCACATATCCGTGCGTTACATTTCGTCCCGTCCTGCAGAATCCTCATGAGGGTGCAGGCCAAGAGCTCGAAGCCCAATATTGGTGAGCTAGCTACTCGACATCTTCTGCCTCCTCTGTTGACCGTCTCCACCAGGTATCACTGCGAGTTGTACCCGAGATCCTTCGAGGTTACGCACGAAATAGTAGACGAGCTTCGGGATATTGTCCTTCACGCGCTTGGCGGTAACTAGATTCCCCAACTACGATACGAAGTTCTCGCCACTCATCGTGTACTAGACGTTATCACCTCCACAACTTCTACTGTCGACTGGCAGGTTGACGACCTCAATAACATGATGAGACTCGTGGACGGGTTTAGTGGTGAGTCCCGATGATACCCTTTCCTGTCTCGTTTATGCAGCTCCAGAAAATGTTGGAAAAAATGCTGCTGGGACCGGCTGCTCCGTCGGTGCGTGTGCCCTCTCATCCTCCTCGATCTCAACATAACCACGCGATCCAGGTCGACTCATGTTTTCGTTCGGTATTCAAATTCATTTCGTGCCCTGACCAACTCATGGGCATTGGCATCAGCTCGCACAAGGGTGTTTAACTTTCATTCCACCCCCGGCGCACGCCTCGATTCGAAACACTCAGTCCACGGCACTGTTCCAAAGCGGACGCTGCTCATTCAGATGTTGAGTCCGCTACTGTTCTATGCCCCCGACGTCCATCTGGTGGGGCTGCAAACAATGTTATCGGACGGCTTCATTCGGACTCGGAGTAGGGGCTGGCAGCCGTTCATCCTGCGCCTCAACAAAGAGTGGCAAGAATTTACGCTATACGTGGGTCACGTCGATGGTCTTTGGTTGCCTGCTATTCCTTACATGCATCCTGCAGGGCACCGTCGTTCTAAACGCAAACGTGGCATTCCTATCAATCCAGAGTGTCGATCAGGGAGGGTTTCCCACAGACAACCGTTCCCCAGCACAGATCTCCAGCTACTTGTCGATCTTGACGAGTATCGGCAGCATCGTTATTGGACTGCTTCTTGCAAAGCAGAATCAAGATCGGCAGACGGTGCTGGATGAACTCCTCCAGGCGAGCTTCATCTTCACGCAAACCCACCCAAAGCGCAGACTCGAGACGGTCGCAATCATGTACGCACTTCCGTACGCGATGTTTATCTGGTCGTGAGCCCAACCAACTCCCCTACTATCCCCGCGCTGACTTGACCCCCAGTATGGTGTCCTTCCTGGCGGCGTTCTCATTCATGTGCTTTGAGAACTCGACTCGTGGGCGTGCTTTGGGTGGCCGTCGCCGCGCTCATCTTGTGGTGTGTGGTCACGGCCTGGGAGAGCACCGACTGGGACTGGGCGCGCAAGCTCTTTTGCTGTATCAAAGGGTGCTTGTGCCCTGCATCAGCATCATCATCCACCGGGGACGCGGAGGGAGGGCAGGACGAAGCCACGGCCGCTGTCTTGCAGCATGAATCCACACCCGCGCAACCACAAAGGAGGCTGCGGTGGGTGTGGCCGTCGGTGTTCATCTCCTTGTGCAAAGGGCTGCACAACTCTGGAAGGACCGCAACGAATGTGTAGAAGGAAGAGAGAGCGTAGAAAACCAAGAAAAAATGTGTCTTCGGCCGAAATCAATCTATAGACTTGTAACCGTATGTACGCGACCCTTCCCGAAACACAGCACATTACGTTCCAACTTCCAGTCCTGGCTGAACCACATGATGAACCACTGCCAAAGCTCTATCTGAGCTATGTGTACTAGTAAGTAGTCTGACTTTCAAAATTTGTGTTCAAGTTGAATATCTGTGTAATTCCCACGGTTCAACCTCACAACTCAATCAATGCTCACGGTTGTTTCCCACTCCGTGATTGTGCATGGCTGAGATGAAACCTGTTTCCGAGTCAATTACACATCTTTGATGTTTATATACTCTTGTGTAGGCCCTGTGAATACCAGGGCCAAAACCCATGAATTTCGGAATATTTGTTATTGCATTCATAATTAGCTGTGGAGAGTGGATCAGGACAATCATTTATACTTGGGCTGTCCTGAGATGTTTTGCTAGGAAATGTGATCATGGAGCGTTCACACACTGGCAATCATGTTCTAGTGGTACTCACACTCTGAGTATTGTCAGTGGTTCAAACCTACAAAGCTTTGGGCTCTACTGATCTCCAGAGTTACCGGCTCTTTATTTAATAGATACTGTCTCCTTCCTAAGGTGTCCTTTGGACACAAAACAGGCATTCCCTCCTGTGAATCCACAAGGAAAGTGTTCCACAACAACTGGGGCTAGCTACTCCTGGGGGTTCCACAGCAAGGGTTCACTTTCTATCAGAAATTCAGTCCAGGCTGTGGTCCCTGGATCTTTCGACGCACCTCTGACCTCCGGTTCCTTGTCATGCAGACCTTGAATCCAAGTTCCACTGACCCACCCGCGTCGTTAAGACTCCCAAGGCCCGTGCTTTCGGGTCACCGAAGGAATCAACTGCGTTGGGTTGTGTGTGTTGGGGCGGGTTCAGTCCATATATTTATTCATCTTATTTATTTTATTTTACTGACCATGGTTGGTTCGACAGTTGTCGGGCCTGACTTTGAAATTGGATCTACTTGAACTTGGTATGGGTGAATCAAGTCGGTCGTTCGTTGACGAGTATCAATTCAACGAGTTCAAATATATTAATTGGCCTTCAAGTTCAAGTTTGCAACTTTGATGCAGGCGCACAGGGCAAGGTAGCTAGGTTTCCATCCATCCTCGTCGAACCCGCTTCAACTGACTGATGTCGATTCCTCAGCGCTACTCCGCCTTTCCTTCGCTCAATCTCTCCCTCCGTGAAGCCCCACGTTCGATGTTGGTTTGTGACCGCTCACCCCAACTTGATTCAGCACAGTCATACTCATCTCGGCCTCAATCGGGGAGTCTTGTTGGAATCTTGGGTCTTTATTGGGTGAGGTATGCTATGCGCACCATCCTGAACGCAACTGATTTATCTGCGGAGCAAGGTTGGGTCTATTCAACTCGGGGTTGATTCACGTCGCCCCGACCTTTCCGCGTTCACCAACTCAAGTCCAGGGTGAGATTTTCTCTCTCAAGTCATTATTTAAGATTCAACTAATTTTATCCCGTGGCTCAGAACTCGGCGTTGAGCGTGAGTCACTCAATACCATAGGAATTACTATGTGCGAGTCTTGTACCTTACGGGAAATGTACTGACTTGTGACGGTGGCAGCGCGCCATGTCTCCACGTCGATGCATTTCGAACTCTCAGCGCGGCGTAGAGTCCGCCGAGTCGTCGAATTGCAGCAGGTCAGCCATTTTATATCGTTTCTCTTTCGACGTGTTTTATAAGCATCCCGTAGCGAATTCCGGACGTAGCTGGATACGGCTACAGGGAGCGTGGGCGAATCGAGTCCCAAGCGGAGGCATGACCATGAGGAGGAGGGAGAGTGTGCACGACACGACGTGACTGTGTTGTGGCAATTTACCAGTCCAACTGAGCCTGAAACACGTGGTGTAAACTCAACGACGGGCCACCGTCGCCCAAAAGCGCCAACTCGACGACAGCCACCATGGTCCAAACAAGTTGAACTGAACCACCTATGATGAAACACGTGGCGGCGCCAACTCACAACTCGCGTCGCCCAAAGTGACTCAATGAAGTTGAACTCAGCCGCGTCCAAAGCACCTATGATGAACCACATAGAGCGCCAACTAACAACTCGACGACGGCCACCGTCGCTCGAAAGGTGTCAACTCGGCGATGGTCACCGTCGCCGAAAATAAATGCAACTTATCGACTTCAAGTTGGCCTCCGCGCAAATCAAGTTGTTCACAAAGTTGCCTCGCCGGATTGCAACACCCTTTGTTCAGTTTACCCGCACTGGCATGCGAGCTTTACTGTGTGGTGCAAAAGGGTACTCAGTATTAAGCATTCTTGTCTGGGCCAACTGTTCAACATGAATTCAAAGTGGAACCGTGTGAACAAAGCGAAAAGGTTACCTACTGTCTCCTTCAAGTATATTATTATCTTAGTGAGGTCACCTCTAAATCAAACCCTGGGAAGGTGGTGTAACCGTGTACTCAATCCTTCCTGTGGAACCACAGGAAGGATTTGGCTTGTGCGGGGACCTTACCATAAATTCTTCCTGTGGAAACACAGGAAGGGCTGAGTCCTGGGTTGTATCTCATTCTTCCTGTGGCACCCCATCCTTCCTGTGTTTCCACAGGAAGGTTCTAGTTGAGTATGCAGTGCCATCCTTCCTGTGGAAACACAGGACAGATCCAGCCTAGTCTGTCCTCCCTGTGGAAACACAGGAAGGAGTGGCTGGTGGCGGGCTCGGCGAGGCGCGTAGCGCCGAGCCCGGACGGTGCTGAACCCACTTGAACCCTCACAAGCTCGGAACACGGACTGTGTGTTGATTCAACGGGCCCGCTTGGCCCAGTGGTAAGCGTGTCACGAGTGGAACGGACGGTACTTTGGTTGAACCCACACCTCGCAAGCTCGGAACACAGACGGTGCTGAACCCACTTGAACCCTCACAAGCTCGGAACACGGACTGTGTGTTGATTCAACGGGCCCGCTTGGCCCAGTGGTAAGCGTGTCACGAGTGGAACGGACGGTACTTTGGTTGAACCCACACCTCGCAAGCTCGGAACACAGACGGTGCTGAACCCACTTGAACCCTCACAAGCTCGGAACACGGACTGTGTGTTGATTCAACGGGCCCGCTTGGCCCAGTGGTAAGCGTGTCACGAGTGGAACGGACGGTACTTTGGTTGAACCCACACCTCGCAAGCTCGGAACACAGACGGTGCTGAACCCACTTGAACCCTCACAAGCTCGGAACACGGACTGTGTGTTGATTCAACGGGCCCGCTTGGCCCAGTGGTAAGCGTGTCACGAGTGGAACGGACGGTACTTTGGTTGAACCCACACCTCGCAAGCTCGGAACACAGACGGTGCTGAACCCACTTGAACCCTCGCAAGCACCGAGCCCGGACGGTGCTGAACCCACTTCAAGAACCCTCACAAGCTCGGAACACGGACTGTGTGTTGATTCAACGAGCCCGCTTGGCCCAGTGGTAAGCGTGTCACGAGTGGAACAGACGGTACTTTGGTTGAACCCACACCTCGCAAGCTCGGAACCCGGACGGTGCTGAACCCACTTGAACCCTCGCAAGCACCGAGCCCGGACGGTGCTGAACCCACTTCAAGAACCCTCACAAGCTCGGAACACGGACTGTGTGTTGATTCAACGAGCCCGCTTGGCCCAGTGGTAAGCGTGTCACGAGTGGAACAGACGGTACTTTGGTTGAACCCACACCTCGCAAGCTCGGAACCCGGACGGTGCTGAACCCACTTGAACCCTCGCAAGCACCGAGCCCGGACGGTGCTGAACCCACTTCAAGAACCCTCGCAAGCTCGGAACACGGACTGTGTGTTGATTCAACGTGCCCGCTTGGCCCAGTGGTAAGGCGTGTCACTCGTAACACTCCTTACGTTATGACAAGATCAGTTGTTCGAATCAGCTAGTGGGCATCTTTTTCCGACCTTTCCTTCAACTTTTTTCTCCCCAATTTCAGCAAAGCCAAACTATCCTCCCAGAAAAACGCACAACACCTCCTCCTTTCACTTTGGCTCCTCTCTTTACCTGCCCTACATCCTACCTCCACTCCTTCATGCGCTACCTCGAGTCACATTAGCTAAGAGCCAACCTCCAAATTTATATGTTTTTAAACATGTGGATTCTGGAGACTCTCTGTAAAATTTCCGACATATAGATTTGGCATACCTCACTGCCCCAGCAATAGACTCCATTTTCTCAGTGTCACTTTAACTCAGAACAACCCATCTGTAAAGCCTAACACACCAAATCTTTGTTGGTCGCTCACTCGGTCCCTCCTCCCTTGGCAGTCCTTGTCCCTGTAACACTGTAACACCACAATAGGCTCAGGTATAGAGGGTAAACAATCGAGTCCTATCACAGAGGGTTTGTCTCGACTCCAAGTCTATTATGCTCATTTCAGGAGCAGGCAATTTACTTGCAGATACTTAGTCCTTCTGGAACCCCCGAGACTGGGTCGAGTTCAGCCGAGTCTGGCTGCACACCATCACCACGCTGGATCCTGTGTAGCTAGTGAGACAGACTGATGGTGCCTTCTGTCTCACTGTTTTACCGTCAACACCACACATTCAAGTTTTAGCTATGTGAGGCTATATCAACAGACCTCTGTACAGGTACCTAATCAACAGACCTTTGTACAGGTACCTTGGCCTGCCCTGTAGGCTGACATCCTTCTTCATCATAAATCAATTCATTCACTGTATGTGGGCCGGTCATGGTCGAGTCAGCAGTACCGTAAGGTAGGGATGTATGCATTTCTCAAGTGCACCCTTCCAAACTATAACTGTGCCACCATGGGACCAGGACCACTGTGGACACTTGAATGAGCAGTACCCATACCAGTTTGATGGCCTGAAGGACAGTACGGAACTTGATGTTATTTTTTTAGTCCTAACTTTACAAGGGGGGACCCAAAAGAACCTAGTCTCTCCAAGACAGACGCTATAAACACTTGCGCTCGTTCCTCGCTAGTTTATAGTCTGTTAGTTACCGCGTCAATTAACCGGCGTCCTGCGCTATCACTGATTGATGGTGATGCCGAACCAAACAAACCATTTACTTCGACGCGTTTTTGAGGCGATTGACGCGATGTCTGGAAGGTGGCGGCTCCTGAACAAGTGGGTAAGTACCTCACTTCGATTTCCGATGGTTTGGTGCGGAAATATCTCTAAATGAGTGCAAGGGACCCGCTTCCCCCAGTTACTATGTGAAAACAGGGGTTTTCTTCAGTTTTATTCCAACCTCACGCAGGGAGGACATTCGGAGCCACAGGAAAATGTTTTGAAGGCTGAGGATGCCATTTAAGGTCTTTGGAGTGTGCAAAACACTTGGGGAGGTGCACAACGCGTCAAGTCGCGTCCGGACGATATCCCAAAATGGATGCTTATATAATAACGCAGGACGCCTGCAGTGATAGCGTGGTAACTAATAGACTAAAAAGAACCCCGCCTCAGTCATATTTCAGGGGAAAGCTGACTAGACTGAGCTGTACATGCCTAGTACACTCACCCAGACAGACCCGCTGAAGACCCAGACACAGCCAATTTCTAAACTTATTGAGTTCTACTTGAGAGGGCCAAACTGTGTGAGGCCTCCCTAAACTCAGTCTGGGTCCAGGCAGAAGTGCAGCGGGTGTAAACCGGTGGATCAGGTACAAATGTCTTATGTTGTTGTAGTGCCTGTCTGCGAGAGACTACTTAGTCATTTCTGAATTCCGAATCTAGCTAGTCTCTTCTAAACACTGACACTACAACACACTACCTCGTATGTACCTCTGTATGTTGTAAATTCTAGTGGCTGATTTTTCAAGACCTCGCTTGCAGGAATATTCTGAGAACCTGTCTCTTTTCAGAGCTGGATGTATTCTCTTTCATGCCTCAATATTTTCAGCTTTCCCCAGTGAGTACCAACTCTATCTATCACAAAATTAAAAATGTTCTCAGTTACTTACCCTCCATAAACTCACATAGATTCAAATTTTCTAGCCAGATGACATGCGGTCATTCGGGTCACCCTTGTCCGGCCCCGTGTCCACCGCACTTCGTACGCGATCAACTTTTTTTTTCGCGATCAACAGGCGCCCGGTGTTTGTCACATGACCGCGTCCCTTTAGCGCAAACTTTCACCACAAAAAATGGCTTCCATTTCTTACCTACTGAAGCTCAGGATTCAAGAAAACTCAGTAGCAAGTCGTTACATCCAAGTACGTCGGCAAACTGTCGCGGGAAAAAAGGTTCAACAATGCAGGTGTAAAGATCTGATAGACGCTCGCTTCGCCTTTCCTTCCGAGTCCCTCCAGTACATACTTAGGACTCGCCTGAGCCCCGCGCAACGAGTCCACCGAGCAGCATGCATTCAAACACGTCGTCTGTGCGTTCAGGTCGTCCAGGGATGGATTTACATGGATCGGCGAATGCCCGCCCTCGGCAGAGTCGCCGGGAGACTCATGAGACCACGGAAGAGAGACCCTCATATTATCATGGGTATGCTGCCCCGGAGACTGGGCATGGGTACTACGGGTACGCACCACCGCGCCCTACCCAGTCTGTACCGATGCCAGCGTCGGGAGCCTATCCTATCCCCCAGGCCCCGTACAGAACGGTTCCTCTCCCATACCCGGTTCATGCCCCTCTGCCTGAGCCGCTATTCGTCGCCGTTAACCCCTACGATGCGCCCTCACCTCGATGGCGTCGACCTGGCCGTCAAGCGCCCCAAAACCCTGTTAGTAACGGGCAAATGCCCCCAGCGTGGTCCACTCAACCTCCTCCGCCATCGCACGCTCACCAGCCGTTTATGCCGCCCGTCATACCGGATTTTGCGGACTTTGGCTCTCGCTGGTATACGGGCGCTGTACCGGCACGGCATTCGCGCTCCCGTTCACGAAGCCGGTCTCCAACCAGGATACCTCACATGGTTTCGGAGTCAAGACGTTCGCGTTCCCGGTCGCCAGTTATTATCGTAGAACCGTATCCCGGTGAGAGGCGCTCTCATTCCCGCCGATCGCGACGCAGCAGGAGCAGATCGCCCGTAGGACACGCTGTACCAGAGGGTACATCTGCAGCAGAGCGTCAAGAGGCTCCCCCGCAGCAGGGTATGCATATGCCCGTTGATCAGGAACTGGAGGATAACATCCGCCTCTTCGGCGGCAGCGCACATAGGTCGCGGGAGCAGGAGGAGCTATATCGATTGTCTCGCACTCCGATAGGAGTCTTTCCTCGAGAAGAGATCGCGGAATCGCCTTCCAGTATCGCTTCTGCTTCAATCGCAGAAAGTCGAGAGGATCATGCTCACAGCCCCAGTCGTGCTTCAAGGCGCTCTCATTCCCCCCAAATTGAAGTCTACACCAGCAGTAGCAGGCCGCGTCGACATCGGACTGGTCGCAGCCGTTCCAGGTCGCGGAGTAGATCCCGGAGTCGCCCCCCCTCCCTCCGTAGAAGGTCGACGTCTCGTCGGGCTGATCGTAACCATTCCAGGTCGCCCCGTCGCTCCAGCTCCCCCAGCTCCCATACTCCCTCCGTCCGTAGACGGCCGACCTCTCGGGATGGACGTTGGGCTGGTCGTCGTCATTCCAGGTCCCCCCATCGCTCCAGACAGCACCATTACCCCAGATCGCGTAGTCCCTCCGTCCGCAGAACCTTTCGCGTCCCGAGCCACGGCCATTCTCCGCCAATAATTCCTGTCATCACACCTCCTTCGCAAATCCCTACCACAGTTATTCACCCGTACTACGCGCCAGAAAAAGCATCGTACGAAAGCCTCCCGTACCCAAATACGTCGAGCCGTAGCAGCAGACATCCCCTTGTTTACGCCTTCGCCGACGCTGTCATCATGCTGCAGACCATCATGTTAACCACGCTCTTCTTCCTCTTCGACGTCGTCCCCCGCCAGGTGTATCTTCACTTCCTCCTGCGCATCCCCTCTCTCTACTTCTCGCGCGTCGCGCGGATATTCGAGGACGCGCGGCTCAGCCTACCCGATATCAAACGCATGGCGCGCGCAAAGGCGGAACAATGGAACACGACGAACCCCCCTCCCTTTCCATCTCTAATGACCCCTGATCAGATGCCTCTGCCGCAAACGCTGCTCCACTTCCGCGCGTCCTGGGAGGGCTTCATCGACTCCTTGATGCGCGAGTGGAAGACGCTCAATATCGTCTCCGTCCTCCTCATGTCGTGCGTCGCCGTGCGCAGGTTTCTTCTGTATTCGCTAACAACGACACTCGTCCGTGCAGGGCCATTCTGACGATGCTGCAGATCGAGGCGGCGTCGCACCCGATCACGCGGCACGTCGGCGCTGTTCTCGCTCATCTGCGCGCTCATGAGCCTGCTCTACGGGTGCATGTACATCGTGCGATTTGGGGGGATGAGAAAGATGCACAAAGCGAGTAGTTTTGCCGAGGTGCGTTGGCTCGAACGAACGTGGATTTGACATGAACGACGTTTTGGGTAGGAGGCGCAAAAGGGGACGACAAGTATTTGGTGGAATGTATGGGTTCTTCTCGCGATGGTGTGCTCCATCTCATTCAATCATGCCGACGAGTGACTTATACCTCCACGTTTTTAGCCAGCCGCCTGGTTAGCTTGGTAAATCATCGTCATCTTCCCCTTCGGATACTCAGTGCTCACCCACTCCCACAGGTCGATTATCATGTTCCTGACCTGCATCATGTCGTTCATATGGCTCAGCGGATCCTCACAAGACCCAGTCAACTTCAGCGTATCCCCCCGCGTGCTACTTGGCCTCAGGATTGCGCTCACGCTCGTCTTTGCGCTGGGTATGCTCTACTTTGTGCTCATCGTCCGGACGTTCCATCGGTACGGGGACCCCTTGGATCGGGAGTGGAGGCGCAGAGTGGATCAGTGGACGAAAGAGATGGATCCGTACTATCAAGCACAACAGCTGCGGCAGCAACAACAGCCAATTATCATTCGGCCTACATATCATCCATCCCGATATTCGCACAGCCCTAGGTACCCCGGAATTGCGAGCGATTCCCAACTATGCGACGCCTTTCGGCGGGAAGGCGTTTACCAAAGTGGTCCCGTCCCGCCCGCTGACGACTCATCCGTCCGAGTTTTTCAAGGATGACGGGGCGCGCCTCATGCCGCCTGCCGAACCTATCACCCTCATGAAACTGGGGAATGCCGATGTCCAAGCACCGCCGCTTGCGGCCGACGATGATCTGACACGGTTTATACTGGTGCGCGCGCTTTCCAAATAGTGTTCCGTTGTGCTGAGTTGTTTTGCAGGACGTTGCAAGCGCCTGGAATGGAGAACTTGCGCTTACACCCCCGGATGAGGACGCCAGCACAGATCTCCCCTCGTACACGCTGCTCTCACCTGCCCGCCCCGAAACCCCCGTTCCAACGTCCCCAGACTCGGCGGGTGACCTTCCCAGAAATCGGGTACGCTCGATGTCTTCGTCCAAGTCGTCCTCGTACGGGCGTCCCCAGCCCTCCACGTTATTCATGTCCGCCGTGCCTGAGTCTCCTTCCGTCGCGGAATTCGCGGCTTTGGGCACCGCACATGGTCAACGCGCGTTCGCCACTGCGCCCTCGCCTGACGACGTCGACGACGCCGAAAAGGATCTCCCCCCCGTACCCCCACCCCCGAGCTCCCCGCTGGACACTGTCCAAGACTTCATCCGGCTCTGGAACGAGCGATACTTCCATCCCCGTGAACTAGAGGCGTTCGTGGTCCCTCAGGTGGGCCCCGAAGGTGCTGCTGAATTTGCGGTCAATTTGGTTGCGCGACCGGGCGTGAGGAGGGATATGACCCCACGATCTGATGATACAAAAAATAGTGCTGACCCGGGAGCCTCTGGGTCTAGTTAGCAGTATATATACGAATTTAACGAAACGATTTGAACGACTTGTCTTCGCGCTTGTATCGCTGTGACTGAATGTGACAGGTCGCTTGCTGCATTACGCCTCCACCGCCACCGTTTACCAGCGTTCTGTGTGAGTGGCGAAGGGTACATGTCCCCATGGCGAGTTATAACAGGACGCGCCATGCCGAGGTAAGTCTACTCCGTACCCCAGTCCGTGAATTTTGGACGAACACCTTGGCCAGGACCTGCTAGAGAAGAATGCATCTCACCCTCCGTCCTTCTCTGTACACTTGCATCCAGAACATTGGACCTTGAACAACGTCTCCAAATTCCTCTACAATACCCAGATATCGGTCCGTGGTGTCCCAATCCTTGTTCTCCGGTGCTTATTTGCGTACAGGGTCTGCTCGATGATATTCGCGCACACCGGATACCGGTCGACTTTCTCGAGCTCTTTGACGCCGCAAAGGTCCCGTTTTACGATGGTATGCTCCTACAGTCTGTATTTGCTAGGTGCTAATACTCGGTGAACAGGTTGCATGATTGTGGAGCTTCTGGACTACCGACCACAGCAGCGAAACAAGGAAACTGCACTCGATAAACCCTGAACGGACCCGTGTCCTGTTGCATCCAAACGGAGAGACACTCTTCGCTGATATCTGCTCTCTCAATCGGAAAAACGGCAACAAATGGTCGGACCGAGACGCGTTGGAGATTGAATCGCGACTTTTGGTGAGTCGCGACTGTGGCGATTCGTGACATCCCTTTCAACGTCGAACAGCTTGCGACATCTCCACCGCTGTGTCTTGCTCCGGATCCGCACCTCACACGGGTCGTCAACCACGTCCTGAGAGTATCTACTCCCACTGTACCGATTTCGCTTAAACGCAAGGCGGCTGCTATGGATCCGGAAGAAGACGAGGTCGAAAAGGCTCGTCGAACGAAGATCATGCAGTTCATGTCGCCGCGGCCTGGGCGAACACATAACCAGAAGTATGAATCCGTCTCCTTTCTTTCGGTTCAAAATTGACGTATTTCGTCCCACAGTTACCGGATACTGGAGGCAATCCAGCGCGCGCGGCAGCCCCGAGATTCGAATGCCAAGCCCCCTACTCCGTCCGCGCCACCCCAGGAGCCCATGGCCCAATCGAGCATGGGATCGTACCCTCCCGCGTCAGTCGAGAAATTGAGGAAGCAGAACAGACCTGGCACTCCCAAAACCCTCCTCTCCAACGGTTCTACGCATACGAGTGCGAATCAGACCCCGTCTCCAACGCACATGTATGCAAACATGCCCCCTTCCGACTCCAAACGCGCGCCTACACCCCTCCAACATCAATACGCCCCGTCACCATCCTCCGCCCCACCACCTCAACCGCACCCGCCGCCTCCTGTACAGAACAATCCTAATCCTAATCCAAATCCAAATCCTCCCCAGACTCGTCCATCATCCGCCGTTCCAACTTTCCAGCCCCCAATACCCAACGCTCAGTTCCTCAGCCAGCCTCCAGCTGGTCGAAATCCGAATGGCCAGCCAAAGATCATGCATCCAAACAACAAGCCGCCTCAGCCCAATGTGCAGCAGCAATCCGTGAATGCATTGTATTATGCCCAGCAGCAGCAGGCGCTTATGATGCAACATCGGATGGCCGCCCAGCAGCAGCTGCAACAACAACAGGCACAACAGGGAGCATCACAGCAGCAACAGCAGCCGCCGCAGCAGAACGGGCGTTCGACACCGAGACCTGGCATGAACACCGCACAAGCCAATGCTGTCGCGGCCATGGCAGCCTCGCGGGGCAGCCCACTTGCCCCGAATCAGCGTCTCGCAACGCGCTCGCCAGCGGGCCAGAACCCCGGCCCCCACAATCACCCACCCGCCTCGCAGCCGCTGAACTTTTCGTACCACACCCCTCCACATCCCCATCTCCGACCGAACGTAGCCAACGGCGCCTCTCCGCGCCCGCCGCAAGCGTTGCCGCCGCACCTCGCGCAGCAGCGCGCCTCGCCCTCGCCCGGCCCTGGCGGTGGGAATGGGAATGGGAACGGGAACCCCGCGCCGCCTGTAGCCGAGGGCGGAGCTCAGGCGCCGCATCAGTATCAGATGTACTACCCGAACGTGTTCATGCAGGCGGGCGGGCGGGCGCCTGGTATGCCCAACGGCGTTGGGTACCCCGCGGCGAACGGGTGGCCGATGATGGTCCCTGGCGGGCGCGCTGGGGCGAATGGCATGCAGCCTGGTGGGCAGCCGCATGCGCACCATCATCAAGTGCCCGTGGGCGGGGGCGGGAAGGGGACAGCCTGGACTACCCGGTCGATGACCCGCGTCTTTGTGCCACCATCAGCTTCAGTCAGTTTCTTCTTCTCCCGGCCCCAAGTTCATTGTTTATTTAGATTGTAACGTTATTATATCCTGGGTCTCAGCGCAATGTACTTATAATAATTCATTATTTCTGCCTGCATTTTGCATTTTTTACGTTTCTGTTTCGCCGAGATTCAGATTGGACATGGAGGTAAGTAGGTCCCATGTGAGCCGCACGTATCTAAACCGGCATCTTAAATATGACGGTAGCGGGTGTTTTAGACCACATTGAGGACGAGGAATGGGTACTTGGTGAAACAGCTAAACCGTTTTCCTTCAACGCTATGGTGAATGGAGGCGGATCTTCTCCGAACCATCAAATTTAATCTTCGTGGAGTTGGAAGAAGCAGGAAGTTGCGGCTACGAATGTGGACAATGTCCTTTTTGAGCGAGAAGCAGAAATAAGGTTGTGCGAGTCCACAAGCGTCCATAGAGACAGATGACCCTGACTGGCTTCGTCTTGTGTCTGAAGTTTATGTTCCCGCGAACGGATTCAGATGTTTTTCGCATTGGTTACCTATATAGAGTTCCAAAAAAAACGCCATACAAAAGATAAAACATGACAGCACCCGCAAGCCACACAAGCTGCGTCTGAAGCCAGCGGCGTCAACTGTCGAGCAGGAGCGTGATGTTATCAGTTTGAATAATAGTGTGCTGACCTCGCATGCGCATGCGCCCACAGAATGACTGTTAGACAGGCGGTGGTCGGCCGAGGGGGGTCAAGGATGTGGAGATGACAGCAAAGTCCCGAATGGATGGACACGCATGAACACGCATGCGCAAAGGGGGATACCCTGCGACCGTTGAGATTACGGGCACTGCCATACCGCCGACGAGGCCCGCAGAATCCGCGGAGGACGTTTAAGCTCGGCCGGGAATGAAACTAGAGGGAGAAACAGCAGTCAGCGAAGACGGTCCGGGAGGCTTTGAGATAAGAGAGAGACGGCCTGGATAAATATCCCATCGCCCATCGTCATAGGGAGATGAGTAATGAAGGAAGCAATGAATAAGGCAGGCAGGAAGAAGATCAGAGACATCCGACCAGAAAAACATGATCGAAACTACGGGCTAAAATCCGCCCGTGGGCCAAGCCCGGCCGACGGGCTTGAAACGCCACCCCAAAAAACACGACTTGAGGTGAAGGACACGAAACCGGGCTCACCAGACAAAGCTCTGCTTCTCATGATCATCACATTCGCTCGGCAAGGGTGCAAGCATGCATCATAACACATAGCCATGAAACCGTTCTCAAAGTCCTCTCCATCACCTCCCCGGCATATTGGCCATCGGGTGGTCGTACGATCGCTCCTCGTCTTCCTCGTCGCTGCCCGCTTCCAGGGACTCCTCCCTGTGGATTTGGCCGTGTCCGCTCCGGCTGCTAGTGTTATAACCGTTGGCAGCGCGGCTGTTACTCCCGCCGCCCGACTCGCGGAGCCGTTTCTTGACCTGCAACGAGGAAAATAAAAATACGATCCATGAGAAAATGCATCGCGCGGAAAAGGATAAATGCCGAGGGACGCACGAGTTTCGCGTAAACGAGCCCACAAGCATTACACAGAGTGCGCGGCCCTAGCGAGAAAGTAGTTGATTGCGTGAGTATATCTCGGCGTTCGTGCTGCAAAGCTTACCCATAGGACCCCGCCGCCACTCGGGCGTCGAGGTCGCGCCGCAGCCCAGGCACTTCTGGGCGTTTCCCCCGCCGCCGCTGTGGGGTATATCTGGTGCGCGTCCAGCTGCCGCTTCGGCCACCGCGGGAGCATACCCGGTGTCTTCCAGCTTCTGCGACTAAGAAGAAAGCCAAAATGAGCGCCGATACCAAAAGAAGGGAAGAAGGATTGGGAGAGTGCGCTATGCCTCGGCCGGCAGAAAAAGAGAAAAATACTTTACCTTCGGTGGTTTCGAAGGCGACGACATCGTCGGTGCATCAACACCGCCGCCAATGTGTGCATGCCCATGAACCCCGGGTGTAGCCCTGCCGTTCGCAGGCGCAGTGATTTTGATCTTGGCTTTGGCTTCCCGGGGTGAAAGGTGGTCCTTCGCCCTGAGGTTGCTACCCGCCCCGGTCCCGGGTCTTGGAGGCGAGCGCTGCGTGGGTGGTGGGTGGTGCATGGGCGGAAGAGGATGCGCGCCAGCGTCGGAGCTCGAGGACGCGGTGGAGGCGGAGTGGACACGCTGCAGCTGCGGATACGGTTGTACGGACGGTGGCTGTTGGACCGTGACGGGCGACGCGCGCACCACGGGCGGCTGCCCTCTGTGATGCTGGTACTGGCTCGGATGCGAGCCGCTCCCAGAGCTCGCGCCATCCAGCACCTGCGCCGCATAGAAAGCATTCTCCAGCATGCTATCCATAGCGCCGTCGGCCCGTGGCGCGGCCAGCGCTCTACCTGCCTGCAGGATCGGCCTGTACGAGTCCATCAACTGGCGAAGAGGCGTAAGTAACATGTGAAGTAGGACGCAGAAACAATTCACCTTGTTGAAATCGATCGGGGGAGAGTACGCTGCGTATGCCACGGGTTCAGGTGTGGGTTCGGACACAGGCACGGGTGCGGGTGCCGGGGCAGGCGGAGGCGGAGTCGATTCTCGGCGTCGCCTAACTCTGTGGCTCGTCGTCTGAGGAGAAATTGACTGTGGATGGGGCTGGTGATGCACCGGTGGCGGGGGATGCGATTGTGGCTGATGGTATGACGGATGGGCGGCCGGAGGCTGGCCGCGGCCACGACTTTGCCGAATATTGGGGGAATCGGGGGGCGGGAGTGGTGGCGGAGCATAAGTCCTTGGCTGGGATTCGTCGGATCGCGGCCGTGTGGGTGGAGAGGAATATTGGTGAGTTTCCAGTGGCGGGGGTGGTGGATGTGGAGCATACGAGGGATGGTTCCAGGCCCTCTGCTGGTGCTCATTCGAGGCTGGGCGCGCCGATGGAGGTGGAGCGGTATTATATTGCTGGGTCTCGGGTGGGGGCGGAGCCGATGCGTACGGCTGCTGGGCCCATGAGTTCTGGGCCCATTGCTGAGGCGGGGCGGGAGGCGTCGGCGACATATAGGTCGGCGCTGGAGCATATTGTTGCTGCGGAGGAGGTCCGTAAGAAGGCTGTGGTCGACCATGATTTTGATTACTAAATTGCTGCTGAGATGAGTGGTGCTGGACAGGTGAATGGGGTGGTTGGGACGACGAGGATCCCGAGTCCGAGCGTACAGGGCGCTGAGGCTCGTAGGAGGGCGGGGCACCGTAAGGAGGATAATCAGAGTAATACACGTATCGGCCGTCGGACGCCATTGCTCCACCGACAAAGTTAAAGGGAAGAAATCTCCAGACGGTGTTAAAGCCGACCGAGCGCTGCACCAGTGATAGACACCGCCAACGCAGAAATGGGCCAAAAAGCGCGAGTCACCCAGAAGAGGGAAGGTAGATAGATGTGTAGAGCAGTGGGTGGATCAGACACGAATTCTGGGGGACCAAACCCCAAAAGGAAAGGCTTTATAGCTGGAAATACCCCGTTCTTCGGTTGGCTCCTGGAATATAGAAGACAAATGTGAGCAAAATCAAAGAATCATTCTTGAATGCCGAGGAGCGCAAACATGGTCTTGTCCACGACTCGTGGGTGCAGGGGGCTGCTCCTCCGGCCTGCAACAACAAAATTAACGTACGCAAGTCGAAAGATTCTCGATGTTATAGAATTGCGAATGTTGGCACGTTAGTGATAGCTATACAAACTTGAAGTGAGTATGATCCGACACGGGCGCTATATAGTGTGCGGTGGAAGCCGCAAGGAAGACGCACGGAAGTAAACACACTTCTCCCTCGAAAGGAGAGTCGTAGTCGCCCTTGGAACCTAAAGACGGCGAACAGGAATGTGAGAATGATCCGAGTAGACTGGAAACATGACGGGACGGGGGTCGCGTGAACAGAACGCGTTATCGCCCCGGGACAGGCATGCCATCGACAGCCTGATGCTGAGCGAACGAGGCGTCCTGCAGGCTCCAAAGGATGGACTTCGGACCGTCCCAGCGGATAATTGGATGCCATGGACATTGGGCTGCATGCATCCTGTTTCCGAGCGGCCGCACGAATGCAGACTTACCGCAGCTCTGTGGGGAGGACACTGGAAGGGTCCTTGCCTCAATAGAAGAGGGCAATACGAGGTAAGAGGCAGGCGCCAACTATGAAACTTTAAAATTAACGCAATGTAGTAAATAGTCAGTCGGCGTCAAAGGGAGCAAGAGCGGACCTAGACGTAAGGACGGCTTGTGGGCGGGTTTCAAACCGGATCCGCGTTCTGCTGTACGATTCGCGAGCCAGTCCGTTGAATCCACCGCCGTGGTGCGAGCCAAGAGGTCACCTCGCATAGGAAGCGCGCAAAGATGGCCCGTGGTACCGAGATTCCCACGGATGTACTCAATTTGGTTCCGAGTCTGTATGTAAGGGAGAGACAGAGCATGTAATAAATGGAACTGTGCCCTCTTTTTTGGTGTTGAGACCCTCTTTTTTTTGTTTGAGATAGGGCTGAACACTGAGCATAACGCTACCAGCGCTGTAGTACACAACTGGGTAAGTAAGTACAGGTTTTTTGCCATTGCAACTTGTCCGTTTAGAAATGACTAGGGGCGCTGGGCTTCGGGAAGCTTCGCCGCCTCAAACGGGTGGTGCGACTTAATAATAGCTAGTCGCGGTAGTATTACCTTCTACTGCGGTTTCAACTTTAGGTTCGGAAGGTGGGAATTCCGACGGCTAAGTAATGACACCAACCAAGAGCAACTAGTAGGAGAAATGAACATAGAGCGTGGTATGAACAACCACACAGACTCACCAGAAAAAAAAGGATACAGTTGCGTTCAACACATATGCCAAACTTCGATCGAAAATTTGCCGTCGAGCTCTTCTCTATCCTGAAGATCATAACCGCTAGAGTCAATGCACTTCACGCGACGAAAATAAGTGTTGAGAAAGCCCGCACATTTATCCCCACAATCCACTCGTCGTCCATCAAGACACCACGGTATTTGACCGGAATCGACGATTCAACATACCCCAACTGTCCCAACTCCCACTCTTCGTCGCGCATTGCGGCCACAATCAATGGCTCCCCCTCGCGCCAGGTGTTCACGGCGGTCGACCCCCGGCGGAACTGACCGCCCGGTTCCTCGAGTAAAAGCCGCCGGTGTGTGTACGCGTTGAAGTCGTACACTATCAGCCGTCCGTCTTCGTGTACGAACGCACACCGCTGACCGTAGAACACCGTCGGCCACTCGCAAAGATAGAACTCCGAGGCATCGAGCCACCGCGCCGCGAGCGGGGCCCATTCCGTCCACAGGAGCCTCCTTGCCGTGTTGCGCGGGCCCGTGGAGGAGCCGCTCTAAGGCACGCCGGGGGATGACCAGCAGGAGATCATCGTCGGACTCATCCTCTGATCCTATGTGGGGTTCGAGCTCGATGTCGACGTCGAATACGAGGAGGGAGTCGGCGAAGGACGCGTGGAAGGGTTGATGTGGCGAAGACGAGCCATAACCCTTTGGATTCGACTCCACTCGGGAGAGCAAGTAGAGGCCGGGGCTCTTGAGCTGTGGGAGCTTGAGTAATACTTCTGGGCCCATGGGTGTTACACCGTCGTCGGAGATGGACCACAGTTCAAGTGATACCGTTTCGACTGGCGCCAATAAGATGGTGTCGAGAGAGATAAACACGGTAGTGGAATATTCCCCAGTGAGGTCCTGGTGCGCTTTTGTCAATTCTGTTGACTATTTCTGCAATCGAGTTTGTATTACCAGTAACAGGCGGTTCCGCTTCCAGTCGTACACGAGCAAACGCCTCGTCGTCATTACTTCATCCACCATTTCACAATCAAAGAGTATCGACAACCGCGGTCCGCAAATGTCGACGTCATAGAAGGAACCTGAGTGCGGCTCAGGTAGAGGTATGACTGGCGCTTGGGCCATCGGATGGGGAGCTTGCGTGGAGAATTCGTACAACCGGAGGTTAACGCCCTCTCTGGGTGTACCGCGGGGAGTCGCCCTGCGTTCAAGAGTCTTCGTTGGCGAGCCCCAGAAACAATTGAAAGAAGGCGACGAACGATGAGACGACAACGAGAAGATCATCGTGAGGCACGGCGAGGTTGAATTGCAAGATGTATTCATCAAGTTCGAGCCGCTCCCAAACAGTCTCGATAGCTGCCAGAGACGTCCATCTGAGCGCCTTCTCGTCGGCTTCGGTCATAATGAACACGCCGGCGGACAAAGAATACCCGTAGTTGATAGGAA
This sequence comes from Mycena filopes, assembly GCA_029281495.1. Lineage (NCBI taxonomy): Eukaryota > Fungi > Basidiomycota > Agaricomycetes > Agaricales > Mycenaceae > Mycena > Mycena filopes. The sequence continues at coordinate 1,032,010 of JARIHR010000013.1, read as the reverse complement.
AGTCATCCATCTGAATTGTGCGAACAGAGCTAGGACGCAGTTCCAGGAAAGCCCTCTCCCGTCTTTGAAGCGCGGTGGTTTTTTCGACGGGGGTTAAGCTCGTGTTGCATCCATTGTCCTCGACACATGCGGCCTGCGCGGCGCGCCGATATCGGAGCAATTTTGACTCGTCGATAATGGAGTTGACGCGTCGGTTGGTGGCGAGCAAGGCGACCAAGGCCGGTAAATCCAGAAAACAAAAGGTAAGGATTAGAAGCTCGGGCGGCAAGTCGAGTAGAATGGGCATGATGTTGGTTTGGAAGAAAGAGCCAACATGTGTGTTTCCAAGTCATTTGCCAAACAATGGTTCAAAAAATTGTTTTCAACGGCATGCAGCTAGCGGCGGCTGGTATAACACTGGTAATCAACACGACCTCCAAGGTGGAGAAGGGGAGGAAAGCGTCACAGTTGAACAACTTTTTTTAAAAAACCCACTGGTAGTGGGTCGACAAGAACTGCGACGGCTCCGCTCAACTCAGATCTGAAACTCGCAAACACAATGGTGTATTACTCCGCAATTAAAATATGTAAGGAACTTCATGGCCCGACAAAACAAAAGGAATTGAACAACAGTAAGACTCGGAATGCGTTTAGATGAGACCCTCAACGCCCTGGAGCAGGCCGGCGAAGCTGAGGCAGCCTCCGCACGACGCGGGCTAGATTAGGTTCACCCGTTAGCACAACAGATTATTTGAGCGTCAGGACAGGACTAACCAGGTCCTCAACGGTCGACACGGCAGAGGTGATGCATGAGATAGCGTTGCCGAGGTCTGGAGGAAGGGTCGTTAAGATGGGCAAATAGGCAGCAGCTCGGCTAGGCACGTACTGATTCCAGCGGACAGGGCAGTCTTGCAGGTCGAGACGGTGGTCTCGAGCTCAGCGACGCAGGCTGTGGATCAAATAAAACGCATGAGGGGAATCCCAGTGTATGTGTTAGGGAAAGATGCGCACTCTTCAGGTCGCAGGTTGCGGCGGCGGCGGCATCCTGGCGCATGCGCAGGGTGGGCACGGCGGCGGCGGCCGAGACGAGAGCAAGGATGGCAATGGAGAAACGCATGTTAATGAAGGGCGGTTGAAGAAAGAGAGTCGGAGTGAGTGTGAGTGCGAGGAAAAGGAATGAAGGCGCTGCCGAAGGAATGAATGGAGAAAAGCGAATGGTCGTCCGCTATTTATACGGTTCGTGGCCATGATACGCATAGATAGGTTGCATCGGCAATCATGGGTTCAATGCGGTTTTCAACTTGTCGCCAGTTCAACATTTCGCCAGAATTGGAGGATCGACGGACACAGATGGGGCAAGGCAAGACTCAAGAGAGAAATCCGACTGCACGACTCCAAGTTTACCGTGCCAGGACCAGACAAAATTTAGTGGAAGCCAGCCAGCCCGAGCCAGCGCCAGTCGGAAGTTAGGTGGATTCTGAATCCTAGGACGCGAGGTGGGCGAGCACATGAGGCCCGAGGACACACGAGGACAGCGAGCAAGCGGCAAGTTCATCAATTGAGAGCATGGAAGTTGGCAAGGAGATTCCCAAGGTTCGCGGAATGCAAGTGGAGGTTGAGTCACAGTGGAGGAGATTCGAGACGACGAACGAGTTCACGAGTAAGCATTCATTCCCGCGTCAGGTTGACAGCTGGCTCGATGTCCGTGAGGGGAGACGGCAAGTTGAAGAATTATCCCACGCTTTGAGCCCTTGTTCTCCCTTGTTGGTGAGAAAGGCAATGACTTACCGAGGCCGAAGACAGCTGACGAAGGTTGAACAGAACAACTTTTTTTTATGCGCCCTCCACTGCGCTGAACCACCACAAATTGAAACTATCGCGCACGAGAGCTGGACCTCTGCCCTCACCGTCAGGAACCAACCAGCTCATCCCCATGATAACAGAGAATTTGCAATGGCGGTCACAGTGATGAAATAATTGCAGATCTGCACCTTGCCCCCCACCCCGACTCGGATGGACAACAGCCCCGACTTGAAGGTACTAGCCATAGGTGCTACAGGTGCCGCAGCGCTCTACCTTCTCATCCGTACCGCCTTCTCTGGTCCGAAAGTGCGCAAGACCAACTATTCCGAACGGACCTCTTTTTTTTCCGTTGTTTTGACTTCCGTGCCATCTAGCTCGACTCCATTCCCGTCGTTGGGCCCGCGGGGAGCGTGTCGTCTTACCTGGGCGCTTTTCGCTATGTCTTTCACGCGAAGGAGATGTTCCAGGAGGGATACGAGCGATACCCCTCTGCCATGTTTCGCGTCGCCGTTGTTGATCGGTACGTTGCATCCATTAGAGGGCGCGGTGAAGTACTCAATTGAAAGCTTTAGCTGGAGTGTCCTCGTGAGCGGCAAGAAATTAGTGGAGGACATTGCGAATGCGCGCGAGGAAGACCTGTCGTTCCATCAGTCGACGAATGAGGTGAGTCGTGTTTCCATTGCATGTGTTCAGTGGTTGACCAGTCGGGTTAGTTTCTCCAAACGCGGTATACATTGGGCCGTGGCTGCGAGCGGGATCCATACCACCCCGCCGTAATCCGGACGCTCTTAACCAGAAACGTGGGACACCGTTTTCCGGACGTGCGGGATGAGATAGTTCAATCGTTCACGGACCTTGTCCCCGTGCAAGGCGAAGGTGCGCTTGCCTCGCATCAATGTTGAATTTCCCGCTCATGGCACCAGACTGGCTCGAGGTCCCGGGATACGACACAATGCTTCAAGTAATATGCCGAACCTCGAACCGCTTCTTTGTCGGGCTTCCTCTGTGTCCGTGTCCTCTTCCTTCCCCGAGCCAGAGTCTTTAACTCCCATGATATAGGCCGAAACCCCGATTACCTCGCACTCATGAATTCAGTGGCGATGGATGTAGTTGTAAAGGCGCAGCTTATCAACTTCTTGCCCGCATTTCTGAGACCGTAAGCCCGTCAGGTACCGTGGCATTAAATCCGCTGAATTAATTGCGGCCCAGAACTTTTGGACCCTTGATTGCTTCGTTGAATAGCAACATGCGGCGCGCCGAAAAGCACCTCACCCCGCTGGTTGCCGAGCGCCTGAAGAAGATGGAAGAGGTAGGGAGCAAGGATTGGCCCGGGAAGCCGGTATGGTATACTATCTGTAAACTCAAATTTTCGTTGACAAGATGGAGACTAGAACGACCTCATTTCGTGGCTGATGGACTTGGCGCAAGGCGAGGAGCTGACCCTCAACGCGCTTGTGCAGCGCGTTATCTTCGTCAATTTTGCGGCCATCCGAACTTCAACCGACGTAGGTTTAATTCAGTACGTTTCGACTGACTGAATGAGCGATATACCAGACCTTTGTGCACTTGCTCTTCGACCTTGCCGCCGAACCGGCATACCTTCAACCACTGCGCGAGGAGGTCGAGGCCATCGTAAACGAGGAAGGCTGGACGCGGGCGTCCGTTGGAAAAATGTTTAAAATAGACAGCTTCCTGCGCGAGTCGCAAAGGATGCATGGAATCGGGACGCGTGAGTCGTCCTTCGATCATACTATACTCCTGTTCTCAACGTTATTCCCCAGAATCGCTGGGACGCAAGATCGTCAAGCCAGACGGCTACACCTTTTCCGACGGCACGACACTTCCAATGGGCACCTACCTGCACGCGACGACGTGGAGTTTGCACCACGATCCTGGTCTCTAATTAATTCCCTTCCCCACCAAAGAAACGCGCTCACATATCGCACCTTCCAACAGAGCTTTACCCCAACCCGCACGTCTTCGACCCGTTCCGTTTCGACAAGCTGCGCCAGGCGGAAGAGGTCGGCGCCGCAAAGTATCAGGCCGTCACCACCAGCCTCGACTACCTAGCCTTTGGGCACGGCGTGCACGCGTGCCCGGGGCGGCATATGGCTGTTATTGTGCGTCTATCCTTTTCCCTGGGGGTGTATAATCATTCTGACCGACGCGATGAAGGAGCTGAAAGCGATCCTCGCGCATATCGTGCTCAACTACGACGTCAAGCTCCCGCTGAACGAGGGTGGCCGCCCGGCAAATCAGTATGTCGCGTCTGCGTGCTTGCCCAATGCCTCGGCGAAGGTGTTGTTTAGGAAGCGTCAGGTTTGAGGTTGAGAGGGTCAGACGTTCGATAATTTACAGTATAAGATATTTACAGAGACGATAATTGCATGTGGTTGAAATCTTAAACATGGCGTAAATCGCCGGAGGTCCTCGGTTTTGGGTCGCCACTCCTCTTGCTTCAATTCAAGGCCAATGCGGACACGAGGAGAGGAATCCGCCGGTGCGATCCAGGGAGGTTGAGGTGGTTCAATCGTGGTTCGGTTTGAGGCGGCAATTCCAAACAACCGCAAACTGAGGTCGCGTCTGATTTCTCCCTTTGAATATTTTCCTTTGCTTCCGTCTCAATCCCACAATGAGCCAGCCGATTGGTGAGATGTCCTGGGCTCCTTCAACCTTCACGGGATTTACACCAGTCAAGCATTGCTCTCGGTCTACTGACAAGACGGATCTGCTCGATTTCGCCAAAGGTCTGAGCGCTGCTGGAGTTCCGGCTTACTTGGCTCTGGGGGAACGGCGAAGAAGATTCGGGACGCTGGGATTCCCATCGAGTGCGCATTCGAAGTAAACCCGACGAACCGTCTCTCATTTCCTCCAGAGATGTCTCGGACATCACCAAGGCTCCCGAGATGCTCGGCGGACGGGTGCAAGACTCTTCACCCAGCTGTCCACGGCGGCATCCTTGCTCGTTCTATCCCGTCCGACGAACAGGACCTCGCCTCTCAGGGAATTGCGCCCATCTCCATCGTCGTCTGCAATCTCTACCCTTTTACGTCGACGATCTCTCAACCCAACTGCACGCTCGCCGACGCCGTTGAGGAAATTGACATTGGCGGTGTGACCCTCTTTGCGCGCTGCGGCCAAAAACCACGCGCGCGTCTCTGTCATTTCCGACCCCGCGGACTACACCGAGTTCCTCGAGGCATGGAAAGCTGGCAGCGGGGACGTTGGCCAAAATATCCGCAGCAAACTGGCGCTGAAGGCGTTCGAGATGACCGCCCAATACGACGACGCGATCAGTGGCTACTTCCGGGAACAGTACGCGTCGGCCGAGCTGCCCAAGGATAAACTGGCCGGTGCCGTCCAGCGGATAGCCCTGCGATACGGCGCCAATCCTCACCAAAAACCCGCTCAGGCCTTCGTCTCGCATGGCGAGCTACCCTTCAAAGGCTAGTACTCCTCGAATACCCTCATCGTCCTTTCCAATTATTCGCAACAGTGCTGTGCGGCTCCCCGGGATACATCAACCTGCTTGATGCTCTCAACTCGTATGCTCTTGTGAAGGAGCTTCAGGAGGCGCTTGGTCTGCCTGCCGCTGCCTCATTCAAGCACGTCTCCCCCGCAGGAGCAGCTGTGGGCATCGAGCTCGACGAGACGGAGAAAAAGGTCTATGGCGTCGATGACCTCAAGGAGCCTCTTACCCCCCTTGCCTGCGCATACGCCCGCGCCCGCGGCGCCGATCGCATGTCCTCCTTTGGCGACTTTATCGGACTGTCGGCGCCCTGCGACCTTGCCACGGCAAAGATCATCTCACGAGAGGTATCGGACGGCATCATTGCCCCCGGGTACACCCCCGAGGCGTTTGATGTGCTTTCCAAGAAGAAAGGCGGAAAGTACTGCGTTCTCGAGGTACGTTCCACGACCAACCGGGCGCGCCTATACTAACGCCCGTCTAGATCGACCCCGCTTACACACCCGATGAGGTCGAGACCAAGCAGGTGTACGGCGTGCATCTGCAGCAGCGCAGGAACAACGCGAAGATCGACGCCGCCCTCTTCAGCAACATCGTCACCAAAAGCACCGAGGTACGTTTGTGGTCCCCGCTCCTTATTTACATTCTAACTAATCGCCTTCCAGCTCCCGAAAGACGCGCAGACGGACCTCATTCTTGCCACGCTTGCGCTCAAGTACACCCAGTCCAACAGCGTCGCATACGCCAAGCACGGCGCGCTTATCGGCCTCGGCGCGGGGCAGCAGTCGCGCATCCACTGCACGCGCCTGGCGGGGAGCAAGGCGGACATCTGGTGGCTGCGGCACCACCCGCGCGTGCTCGCGCTGCCGTTCAAAAAGGGTGTCAAGCGCGCAGAGAAGGCGAACGCGATCGACCTGTTCGTCGGCGGGGAGGTGCTCGAGGGCGGGGAGAAGGTGCAGTGGGAGGGCATGTTTGAGGGGGCCGTCGAGCCGTTGAGTGCGCAGGAGAAGAAGGAGTGGGCGGCGAAGTTGGACGGCGTGGCGTGCTCGAGCGACGCGTTCTTCCCGTTCGCAGATAATGTGCACCGCGCGCGCAAGAGTGGGGTGCGGTATCTGGCTGCGCCCAGCGGAAGCGTCATGGACGCCGAGTGTATCAAGGCGGCGGACGAGCATGGGATCGTGTTTGCGCACACGACGCTCCGCTTGTTCCACCACTAATCGGGTTGCTCGAAGTAAAAGGAAAATTGTATGTATTTAGTGGGAATATTAGACAGATGGCGGTTTGCGTTGGAGCTGTGCTCGTTCTTCCGACAGGTCCTTGCCCCATTCTTGCACCTCAGGATGACGCAGATTCGGCAAGCTGCTGTCGAAGAAAGGCTGCAAAGAGGCACCGTGGTCGCGTTCGTATTCAAATGCTGTTTTGCGTGAGCATTCAATAAGTATGTTTCCGAGATTTTGCCTACCCTGCGAAGCCATTTCAAAACGATCTAGGTCTGCCGAGGTTTCAGTGATTTGGTAGATAGGTCTTTCTCGAGGCCAACCTTTCACAAAACGCGCTTCCGGCGTCTGTCGTTCCTCGTATTCCTTAACGGACTCTGGGTCAAAGGCAGCTTGGGGTAATACACATGGTCTTAGGCCAACCTTCCAAAGTGCCTCTATCTGCTGTGCGGCCGGGCTATTATGCAGCATACCGTGCACTATATTATGCATGACTACCTGAATTCGATGGTTCAGACGGCGGCGAGAAAATAGGGCGCGAGAGACTCGACCTCTTCTCGTCTTTGCTTCTCCGCTGAACTGATCCCTTCTCGGGGCGCGATGTCACCGACTGAGCTTCGTATTCAGTGGAATTCATGAACGTTTTGTTGAATAAGAGCAGTCACCGTGCGCCTCAGCGAGATCGTGGACGAGACACATCATCACGCATCTGCGTCCTTTCAGCAAAAAAGGTCAGAGACAGACATGAAACCATTCGTTCACTTCGAAATGTCCAGATTCTGGTCGGAGGAGCACATCGCCAACATGGCCATTCTATACATGTGGTCCGATATGCTGTCGCGTCCTTCGTCAATCGATGGGGCAGCACTCCAGCGTGCAGTACCTCTCTGGATTCGGGATCTCCAAACGAAACAGCGTTAGGGAAAGAAATAATGCCGGTTTCGGAGCAGCACACGTTGTTGTCTACCCAGCCTGTACGCTTCTGAGTCTGTCGATGAAGTTCTCCGTGAGTCTTGAGGGTTGGCGATGATAGTTGGCTACCTTGAGTTTTTCTATCAAATGGAAGAAGGCAAGCCGGTCTTTGCGCACGTCGCCGGTGGCGGCGTACAAGGGAAGGAATTCGCGGGGCGGGGTTTGGGGCATTGTTATCCAGGGAAGGGAAGGTTTTCGCGCGATGATAGTTTCGGTCAAGGTTTGCGCGTGGGATCATATTACCGTAAACATGAATTCAACGGAGCTCCAGTTGAAAAAAAACGACGCGACGCGTTTTGGAGCTGGGAAGCTGGCAGCGTGAACTTGAAGGATATTCTGCCAGCTTTTCTGGCCACTGACTTGAACTCGGTACCGCGGTGCCGATTGCAACCTTGTTCATTCACCATGCTGCAAACTTGAGAGGGGACTTTCTATTCCAAGTTGGGAGTGGGATACAGTAAGGTATTGATACAGAAATTAGCAGTGAATAGAAGAGCATGCTGAACGCATCCGAATCCGATCGTAAGAGCGCGCTCTACGGCGCGTATTCAACGACGCCACCATCGCCCAGTGTCCCACGCGTGACCTTTTCACCTCGGGCACGCAAGATGTCCTCGACGGTGCGCAGTTTCCCTTCCTCTGTGCTCTCTTTGAACCACCCAAGATGGTCCGCAATGAGATGTCTGTAACGCGTTGTCAGGAATTCAGTGGCAAGCGATGTTGTTAGGAACGCACCGATTGTGGCAGCCAGGACACTGAACGAGAACCAGCCCCGACTCGTACGCTTGCCGCGAGAACTCGTGTGTGCTCCGCTCGCCGCAATTACCCGCGGTGCATGTAAAGGTCATGGAGAGCTTCGGCGCGATGCTTTCGGGCAGCGCCTGCGAGCTGGTGGTTGCTACTTCCGACTGCGAGTCCTCGGCGGGCCCCGAGAGGGACGGCGCCGCGGTGGAATAGCGAGCCAACCGCTGAGCCGATTGAAAGAGAGTTTGGGGTTGTACGCCGAGTCTGAGGCGTAGCTGGACAGAGATTGTGGCAGGGAGGGCCGGGTGCGGTGTAATAAGACTCCTCAGAGCAGGGGGGATTCCTGTATTGCGAAATAACCTGGAGAGCAGCATGGAGCTGAGAGTTTGAGAGAAAGTCAGAGAATTTAGAAAGGTAAGCAGACTCGGAGCCCGTTGGCCCTGGAAATGAACAAAGACAAACACCTCCGGGCCAAAGTATTTTGACCCGAAAATCAGACGCGTCCCTATTCTTGAAGTTCAACCACGAGCTTGCTCAGCATCGACCTCAGGCAAGATTCCCTCCGCTCCGGTTATTTCTTTTGACGAATCATGCGCCAGGTGGACTGTACTAGAATGAAAACAGCTGGCCGTACTTTCATCGTTTCTGGAGGGTCAGGACATGCCCCTGACGCATTTCTTTGTGCAAACCACATTTCCATAGGTCTTCCGGCCTGGGACTCGCGACTGTACAAGACCTCATCTCGGCAGACGCGTACATCTCAATTCTGGACCGCTCTCCGCCTCCTAAGGATCTCGCGACTTCTCGGGTCAAATTCTTTCAGACCGACATAACAGAGGTGGACCAAATCGAGAAGGCAGTCAATGGGACCGTGGAGTGGACTGCTGTAACAGGTGCACCCCTGGGTGGCGTTATCAATTGCGCCGGCGTGGGGACCGCCGGAAAGATTGTGGATGCGCATAATGAGCCTCATTCTCTCGATCTTTGGAACTTTACGCTTGCCGTCAACCTTACTGGATCATTCAATCTCACTCGCCTCGCATTGCGCCATCTCGTCAAGGTCGCGCCGGAAGATGGCGTGGATGGCGAGCGTGGCGTCGTCGTGCTCGTCTCCAGTGCGGCTGCGGTCAGTTTTTATTGTCCAGATGGTTCGTTACTTATTTAGTTGGGATGCAGTTCGAAGGCCAACCCTGGGCAGACCGCCTATGCTGCCACGAAAGGCTGCCTTAAGGTCGATGACCCTGCCCTCTCGCTCGCGACCTCTCTCGGCACGCTATTCGCGTCGTAACAGTCGCGCCAGGTGTTTTCAGCAGCAGCATGACGGCCAACTTCCCAGACAAGACCCGCCGGAGCCTCGAAAACGAAGGTATCGCCTATCCCCGCCGTTTCGGACAACCGTCAGAATTTGCGCAAACGATACGGTGGATCCTGGAATGTCCCTATGTAAACGGCGAGACCATTCGGTTGAGTGGAGCTGGGCGCCTTCCGGGTAAACTGTAATGTTCTCCATCCCGCTCGAATTCACCGTCCGCTGTCGCTGACCTTGTGCAATTTCGGCAGGTAGCCTACCAACCCGTGTACCCTCCTCACTCTTTCTATGATCTATTTCCCCTTTCGCCCTTTCCACGCTACTAAATCCGGCGTTTGTGTGTCCGGGACGCCGAAACGAAAATATAAATGTGTCGGCGCAAATTTCGCGCCGACATCATCCAATCAGACTAACCATCGCATCGCGTGCGAGGATGTTTGCTGCTTTAAAGCCCGCCTCCACATCCCAGTTGCCCCAATGAAGGTGGCAAACAGGACGTTCATCGTGTCAGGCGGGTGGGTCGACTCTGACTTTCCCTTCATCGCTCGCTCAACTCGAATACAGCGCGTCCGGCCTCGGACTTGCGACGGTCAAGGGTTTACTCGACGCGAACGCGCGTGTGGCCCTCCTCGACCGCGCCACTCCACAGGAGACGCTCGATGCGGAGCGGGTCCTCTTCATCCAGATAGACATTACGCGGCTGGAGGAGGTGGCGCGCGCCGTCACTGATGCGGTGGCCTGGAGCCAGCAAACAGGCGCCCTACTCGGTGGGGTGATCAACTGTGCTGGTGTCGGTATCGATGAGCCAGTAAGAGAAGATCGACTAATGCTTGCATCCATGCTAACTTCGTCTGTGCAGATGGTAGATGCGCGGGGAAAGCCGCATTCGGTGGAAACCTGGGATCTTCATCTCGCAGTCAACCTTACTGGTCTCTTCAATCTTACGCGACTCGTACTCGAGCACCTGGTCCGCGTCCCCCCAGAAGACGGAGACGACGGTGAGCGCGGGGTCGTGATTCTCGTTTCCAGCACCGCCGCCGTACGTCCCGCCTTGCTACACAACATCTCCGCTTTGCTGAAACATTCTCGGCTATTCAGTATGAGGGCATGCCGTCGACCATCGCCTACGCCGCGACAAAAGGTGCGATCCGCTCGGTCACGCTCCCCATGGCGCGCGACTGTGCGCGCTTTGGCGTACGCGTCGTGACTATCGCGCCGGGGCCGTTCGTCACGCCAATGACGGGCCAATGGGCGGACAAGGTGCAGGACGGGATAACTCGCAACGGACTGCTGTTTCCGCGCCGGTACGGGGCGCCGGACGAATTCGCGTCGACGGTGCGGTGGGTGCTTGAGTGTGCGTACATCAATGGTGAGACGATCAAGATAACTGGTGGTGGAAGACTCCCTGCGCGATTATGAGTCTGGTCTATATGTGCCTGGGTTTTTTGGTGGATAAATTATCATTTGCGTTTCTGTTCCGTCTTCTTACAACGGCGCTATTTGAAACCTGTCGCATCCCCCGGACAAAATCCGGGGAAAGTGAAGTCCCAATTGAGCAAGTGTTCGCACGCGGATTCTTCGTCAGAAAATCCAAATCGAGTTGGCTCTCTCAGATAACAGGATGCAATCCCGCCCGTCATAAGGAGGACGGCGTCACACGTTTGCGAGGGGTTGATAAGAACCATCCTAGCTCAATCCCATCGCTCATTATCCAGACACAGGCCTCGCAGATGCTTCTTGCCAACACCGTCCACAGGGCGGCAGAGACCGCCAAGCTATGGTCGCACGTTGTTGTCTGTAGCCCCTTCCTCCTCCTGTGGCGCGTTTCCAAACGGAGGTGGAGGCTGGGGCGCCTCAACCAGGGAAGTGCCCGCGAGCTCTTCGTCCTTCCCTACCCCAGTCCACTCCCCACCAACCGCATCGACATAGCCCAACGGCGCGCAATAGAGCAGCCCCCTTCATGCCGCCTCCTCCACCTTCCCCTCGAGCTGCGCCGCATCATCTTCGAGTTCGCTGTCGGGAACCGACTCGTGCGGATGAGGATGGTGCCCAACGAGCGCATGGATCAGTTTGTGATACAGACGGCGTGTTACCGCCCGTCCGTCGCGCCCGACACCCCGAACAAACTGTTATTCCCGGCTGACAAGATCCCCGTCGCGCTGCTGCTCACCTGTCGGTCGGTGTACGTCGAAGCCCTGCCCCTTATACACCAACGGAACACCTTTTACTTCCACCTGGAGGACTTCCAGCCCGCGCTCCAGTCCGGCTTGGGGCAGTACTGCCTGAAGGATATCCGGAACGTGTACCTCTACCACAGCTACCCCGACCGGCCTCTGATGCGGCGATGGGATTCCGCGTTTGCGACACTCCAGCAGATGCGCCTTGACACGCTCACGCTCGAGTTTGAGATCCTGGAGTGGACCGAGGTGCATCCGCACACGTTCTCTCTGGATAACGACTGGTGTCGTGGGCTTCTTGGCTATCAGGAGATTGCGCAGCCTGGATATCTTCTTCCGGAACGGTAACCCGCCCGATTGTCCGCGCCATCGAGAAGCTATCACCCGGACGCTCTGCGACCTCATGGTTGAGCCGGGGGCGGACGAAAGATACAATGCTTTGCTGGGGGCAGAGATGGAATAGATTTCCGATGTACGATTGTCGACTCTGACACTGTAGATGTATTTGTAGCTAGACCTGGAGTCCTGGACTGTCCTGGACCTTGTAACTGTATGAACATCTTCTGTCGTTATCTGTGCTTTTATCTGTGGACTTGAGCGCAATGTAATTCGGGACTGAGAGCACTTCGACGAGGAAAGACCAGAAAGGAAGTGAAGGATGCGCTGAAGAAGGAGCAACAGAAATGAGGCAGACCCAGGAAAGTCCAACATGGCGGTTCAGCGAAAGGCTTCAAGTTGATGGGATCAAACTCGCCCTTGGTCTCAACCTCCACGCGCCATATCCTGAGCAGCGACATTCACGCGATTCACGCGTCCAATGGCACTCAAACCTCTCCAGTACACGATTCCTGACACCCCGAGACTGGCTTGGACCTCCACGCAGGAAAAATCAGTCTCGCACGAGTACCCGCTGAATGTCAAGGAAGAATCCTGCGAGGACTTTGTCGCTCGAACATATTTCCAGTTCTTATGGCTCCCAGAGGTAACCGTTATATGCGATTCACCAAAAGCTCTTACACTTACAAATTCGTATTCCAGTCGATAATGCCACTACAGCTCCTTGCACCGTCCTTACTGCGCGTCCACACCCCTGAAAGAGATGCGGGCGCGCCACACCCACTCCACGCCTTGCTCGAACGTCTCCTCCTGACCACCCGGGCGGTGCACAACAAATATCAGGTCGAGCTGCCGTATATATTGTCCAACGGCGGCGGCGAGGGCGAGGAGGAAGAGAGCATAATGTGGTTCGCGGTGACCCACGAGAAGAGCGAGAACGACGAGGATGAGCCGTGGCTAAACCAATCTTGGCGCTCAAAGTGGATGGAACGCATGGAGCGCCGCGAGTCAGTTGCTGTCCTGAGCCTGCATTCGATTACTGACATGGGCAAAGAGTGCAGGTCCAGATTTTACTCTACATGCTGAAGCTGTCTCTTCCTGGGCCTCCGCCACCACCCGACGCCTCGTCCCCGAGTAAGAAGCGACGAAAGATCGGAGAGCCGCCTGCACCGTCGCTCGAGGACCGTCTGGAGGCCTTCATGGACAAGCTATCGATGTGGCAGCTCGTAAGCACCTTGGACACGGGCCTGCTCCATCGAAAGGACGAACGCGACTGGATGCAGGTATTCTGCGAAGAAATCGTCGAACAGCGGTAGGCTCAAACTGATTTGATATCCTCCCGTGTATTTACGCGCCAATCATAGGTTTGGGTCGACTCTACCCACGCAAACCGCGCTCCTCAGGTCCAAGATATTCCCGCACTCGCCCTTCTCGGACTCGGAAGACTCTGAGGATGATAGTGCGGCGCCTCCAGAGAATCAGATCCCCGTCAAGCGGGCGCGGTCGGTCGCCGATCCCGCTGCCCCCGCGCCCGCTCCAGCTCCGAGGAAGACCCTGGAACAGTCCGCCCGATCGCGCTCCCGCTCGCTCTCCGTCACGCTCGCGGAGGAGAAGGAACGCGAAGCAGAAGCAGCGCGAGGGCAGTATGGGCGCGAAGCGCAAGGTGCTCAACCGCGAGGTCAGCATGAAAGCGGATATTCAAGCCCCGGGAACGCGATACGGGGGAAGCGGAGCGCAAGGAGAGGGAAAGGGTGGAGGGGGAGGAGAAGCGGAGGGCGGAGGAGGCGAAGGTGGTGGCGCTTAAGCTGGAAAGTCAGGGTGTGACGCTCGTGGCTGCGACTCCGGTAAAATCCAAGTCAGTCAGACGCGGATGAGATGAGCGCCGGAGTCTTGTACGTCGGTGAGCTCTGCCTTTTTTTCAAAACTCGTTTTACAATGGCGAACTAATTGTGTTCATTACAGACTCCAACGATGCGGATGTACGACTCGCGCCATTCAAACCGTCTCCCGCTTGCAAATCGGCAACTCGCGGGACACTTCGGCTAAGACGCGTCTTTCCTCGTGAAACAGAGTACTACCACGGTAAATGTTATGCGCCTCAGCCGTTGGCCCAGAACTCATCCAGTTTTTTCAGAACATGGGTACATAAGTACATGCTGGGACATGCTTCGAAGATCTATCTTTCGTGTCAAGTACGCGGCTAATTACCGAGGGACGGTTAAATCGTTCTTATCGACACTCTGTATATTCTTTCATCCAGATTTTGGACCGTTACTTGACTGGATTGAAACGGATGGCGGACCGGTCGTTTGCTGTTGTTATGATCAGTCCGCAACGGCCTTTTGGCAGGCACGTTTCCCCAACGTCCACACCCCTAACACGACAGGGATATCCTGCGGGTGGATGGCTCGTTAACAGCTTGTATATACCCCGTACTCGCACCTGCTTGGTGAATCTGCGATGGAGGGCTTGTTGCCCAAGGCCGGCGCCAGTCAAAGCGCCGTGCCCTCCCAGCATCCTGTGTACGTGCTGGTAATGGGCCACGACCTTGACTCACCGGCCACAGGGAACTATGCTTGGATAACTTGAAAGGTAACGATCCGATTTCTCTCGTCCCACCCACCTAAATATTCTCCTAGACGAGGTGTTAAATGTCTTGAGAAATGAGACAGCATATAAAGAAACAATTCAAAGACTTGAGACGGAATTGTCGGTGTATAAACGGGGTTTCGCCGACGTCGAGATGGAGCTCAAGGAGTCCCAGTTTCATCGACTAAAAACAGAGGAGCTCAATAGACGACTGGAAAAGGAGCGTTTGTCGTTCAAGAACCAGGACAAGGTGAGGCATCTTGGAACGCTCACCACCGTCGGCGTCTCACCATCGCAGGGTCACCGCGTCGTCATGCTTGTCGATGGCGACGGTGCTATATTCTCCCCCCAGTTAATCGGCCAGGGTCAAAAAGGCGGGCATGTTGCTGCGCAGCTGTTGTCCGATTCAACTTTACACCATCTCGCCACAAATTATGACCCCTAGGGCAATTCAGCTCTGGGTGTATGTGTTCTTCAACAAGCGAGGCCTCACAGAGGCCCTGCGGCGCGCCGGCCTGGGGTCTCTCATTAATAAATTTGAGGATTTCGTGCTCGGATTCAACCAGGCTACCGAACGATTCCTGATGGTTGACGTTGGTACTACTAAAGAGGCTGCGGATGCCAAACTGAAGGGTCCGTTTTTCTCTCTCTTGAGTGCTGGGTGCCGTGCTCAGATCAGGCGCAGTATATCTGGAAGACGAAATTCGCTTGCCAGAGACGTTCAAACTTATTTTTGGAGGTCAGTGATCATCTTCCGTCGTGCCTTCAATCCGCTCAACTGCTGCAACATGTAGGCTGCCATGATAATGGCTATGTCGCGAATCTATATTCGCAGATCACAGCAGGTTATAAGGAGAAGCTAATTCTCCTTAAAGGTTATACGGAGATGGCAGCTGGAATTGCCGCGCTTGGCTTGCCCTCGCTGGCCATCCCGGAATTATTCATGCTCCAGAAAATCGCCGACGACCCGTCGTTCTCTTCGAGCACTAAGTCGCCACCATTGAGTGGAAATGTCAATTTAGGTCCTCCACGTGAGATGATTCCAAACGTTGTGAGTTTACTTCGACTCATTGTGCCATCCGACCTCTCTAAACTCTCGCGTTGCAGCCGATATACAAACGTCCGTTTTTTTTATCAAGTGAAGATTGGAGCCTGACGAATAATCATTTCAGAGAAGCCACCCCCGTGCACGTTATTCTACATGAAGAAGAGCTGTAAATTCGGCGCCACATGCAAGTTTGCGCACGACTACGACCTAACCACCGCTCAACGGGAAGAGCTTGCTAAATTCAACAAGAAAGCACCCTGTCCGACTGTTCTTTCCGGTTCGTCGGCGGTCAGATTATCAGTTCTCTTTCTGACTGACGACGACAACCGTATCTCAGGCGGGCCATGCAAATTCGGGGATAGCTGCTGCTACGGCCATATTTGTTCCTATTCGCCCAACTGTTTTTTCCTCAGTGAGTCTATCTATTTACGCCCACCCTATCGCCGATGGACCGATCTTTGCGAAGAGCAAGGCAAATGCAAATTCCGACAAGGTGTGTGTTGTTTCCATACCGCGTAGCACTTAATTGAGGGGTATTTCAGCGAATATGCACACAGCCTCTAGCTAGTGGCTGAAAGATTCCTTCTCTAATCTCTCTTGTCCCGTACGCTCCTTCTCATTACTTGTCCACGGAAAAGTTTGGAATTTATATATCGGCGGCGCCGGTGCTTGCATTTATTCTACTCGTCTTGCTCTTTGAAGTCTGTAACCGCAGTATCTTCCGATGGTAATTGAGGATTCACAAGTGGAGCCCTTCCAAGTGAGGAAGAAACGGTGATTGGTGTTCAGTCTACGAAAACATCAGGAATAATGGCTACAAGTAAAGATGGGTTGGCTAATAAAGGTCCAAGAATCCGATCCAGGACCCAATGATATAATCTAGAACTACTTAGAGACGGTTGAGCGCCGCGCGACGGCCCTTGGCAGCGGCTTTTGACTTGGCAGCCTGAGCCTCAAGGCCGGCGATGATCTTGGCGATGTCGGACCCGGCAGCGCCAGAGGACGCAGTGTTGTCCGAGCTAGCAGCGGCGTTGTCGGAGGCAGAGGCAGCGGAAGCGTCACCGGTAACCTGTGTACGTTCATGAGAACGATTCGATAAAGAAGAGAGGGAGGATGGAGGATTAGCGGCACGGGGGGATAGGGTGGATGGAACTCAGGACGAAGAGAGAAGGGGGGGGGGGGGGGGGGGGGAGGGTGGGAGGCGAGACTTACATCGGTGGCGGTCGCGCTCGCTGCGGCATCGGTTGCGGTGGCATCGGTGGCGTTGGAAGCGGAGGCGTCAGCGCCCGACGCGTCAGCGGTCGAGTTGGAAGCGGAGGCGTCAGCACCCGACGCGTCGGCGGTCGAGTTGGAGGCGGAGGCGTCGGCGGTCGAGTTGGAAGCGGTCGCCGTGGAGTTGTCGGCGGTCCCGGCGGCGGCAGCAGCAGCAGCGGCAGCGGCGGCCTTGGCTTTCTTCGCAGCCGCCTTCTTGGCGGCCTTCGCGGCCTTTGCAGCTGCGCCCCCAGCAGCCTTGCCCTTCTTTCCGCCCTTGGCGGCAGCGGTAGCAGCCTGCAATAATGTGTGAGATTTGTTTCAACCCTCGAAGAGAGGGCAGGCGGGCTTACAGCAGTGTTGTCGGTAACGGTGACGGTGACGGTCTCGGTAACGGTGGCCGCTGCCGAAACGTCGGTCGAGTTTGCAGTCGCGGTCGAGTTATCGGTCGCAGTCGCAGTGGAGTTGTCGACGACCGTAGAGTTGTCGACAACGGTGCTGTTGTCAACGACGGTGGAGTTATCGACAACGGTGCTGTTGGCAGCGTCAGCTCCTACGGCGGAGGCACCGGCAAGAGCAGCCTGGGGGCGCAAGTTAGAAGACGGAGCGTATATAGGAAGACGAACAAAACGCACGACAGCGGCGGCAGATGCAGACTGCGACTGGACAGAAAAGTTGAGTACAAGCGAATGAGAAACGCAGGGTCAATCTACCTGCTGCTTGCGGGCCTGGAGTAAGGTCAGTACGAGATCCGAATGAGGTCAAAAAAACTGCATACCATCAACGACGCATCCATGCGGTGAGGGGCGGCGATGGCAGAGCCAGCGAGGGTGAGGAGAAGGGGAAGGACGGTGGCTTGGAACAACATTTTGACGAAGAGAGAGTAGTGGATTGATCAAAGAGGTGAAGGTGGAGGTGCTCTGCACGGAGTGAAAGGACTAGCCAACAACAAGCTTTGCTTAGAAGGAGAGAGAAACGACCGCTGGTCGTGTAGGGAGGAGTGATGGAAGAAAGAACAACACAATGAAGAAGAGGAAACCGCTTGCTGCCTTTAAATACCTGGGATAAAATTGCGTCAGCGATTATAGAGATTCCAAATTGAGATCAAGGACACCGCATCAAACGGCGCACCACAGAAAAGCCCCACCACTGATTCGACCCCAAAATTGCCGATGCGAACGACGGTCGCAAAGCAACAGCAGGCAACGGCGTCCAAAAGTGGTGCTTAAAGGAGAACACGGAGATCAAGTATCGCTTCCCGAATTAGATCCACGGGTTAATGCAGGTTGGTGCGTGTGGACGGCCAGCGAAAGGAGAACGCCCAGCAAGGGCCAAGAGAAAGGAATAACACAGGCGAAACAACCACTTGCGCGAAATTCGAGGTCGTCTCGAATGCCTAAACGCATAGTGGAGCGGTTTGGTAATGATGCTGCGGGAGTGAGAAAGTCGAGAGCAATCTAGATGAATTATTCAGAAAGTTATTCGTGGATCTCCACGCACAGGGATGGGTTGGGTGGAACAAGGGGGTGATGCTGATCGGCAGACTCGAAATAGTGACTGAATTCAAATACGGAGGGCTACACTTCGACAATCCTGCTGTCCTCGTCGTCGGAATCTGGTGATGTACTTCCGACGGCGGAGGTATCGGCTGTTTCGACCTCGCCGTCTAGCGGGGCGCCCGCCGGCTCGTCGCTTTTTAGTAGATTGACTAGCCGCTCAATATGTTCGGATATCTTTTTCGAAGATGTCAGTCGACAGTTGTGCTCTCAGGGTGTGATTTGGTACCTTCTCGACCGTCTCATTTTCATGCGCTGCCCGCACGATCTCGTAAACGCCATGGTCGCGCAGGTAATCGCGTCCCCATCGCGTATGGCAGAGCAAGAGCAGCGTCTCGACATGCATGAGTCGAATCGCGCCGTCAACCTCGCGTGTTTTTGTCGGCGGCAGGAACTGGAGCGCATCCGGGAGCTTCTCTTGATCTTCAAGATCAAACTCTTCCGGACCTGCGAGCGGAAGGAGGAGGTACGGGAGGGCATCAGTTCCTGGCGCCACAGCTGCAGATGGAGGAACTGAAACATCTTCAGAGTCTGGACTGAGGATCGCTTTGTGGCCTGGAGCGTGAAAGGCGCAATTTCTGAAAAAAGCATGAGCAGATGGAGCAACAGAGGCGAAGGGAGGTGAGCAGATGGAGCAACAGAGGCGAAGGGAGGTAAACAAACTTTAATGTCGAGGCAACGCCGCCTCTACGTATGGTGTCCTTGTGCTCTGTGAAAGCCAAAATTTTGACCAGAGGATATTCTAGGGCACCGTTTGGCTCAAGCACGTTCGGTGCCCGAGGGCAAAGGAAGAAGTTGCGACCGGCGGGGGACTATCAAAGATGAGGAAAATGTCGAGAAAAACGTGGCTTGACTGACTGTGCTTAGGTTGGCGAAAACGCTGGCCAAGAAATGCACATTCCCCTTTCGTATTCGGGTCGAGACGTCCCCAGACTCTGCGCCCTGGACGAATGCGTCGAGAAGCAAAGGCAGAGCAAGCGTTGATCGGGTTTCGCCAGCGGGATACGGAACTGGCGCAACAGCCGTTGCACAGCGGGACTGGGGAGGATAAAACGAGTTTGGAAAGGTGGGCTCGTGAATAATCTCGATCTCGAGCGATAACAAGGTGGCGCAGGCGGCTGTGGATGCTGTCAAGTTCGAGAGTAGCATCGACGCGAGATCTGCAAGCACAGATTGTGGGTTCTAAGCTGTATTCAGCGCAAGTAGCGTCGTCATTTCGAGTGAGCCTGACTATAATGTAGGACACGATGAACGTGAGGAACGCGGGCTCCGATAGCGGGGTGACCAGCATGGGTGAATCGGATAGATTCACCAGGGCGCGAAACGCATCGTGAGCAACGCTCTGTGGTATGGTCAAGGGAAAGAAAACGCATAGAGGCGAGGCACGGACAAGCTGATCTCGACACAGTAGTTTCATGTCCCGTATAATGGCATTTTCCTTTGGGCTTTTGCAGACCACCCTTGGATCCATCGAAGAATAGATGTCGGTGTGGAGAGTCCTTGGGGGTTTGCGAGAGGAGATTCGACAAGGCGATCTGCCGAACTTGGGGATTTCGATCACGAAGGAAGGGAATGAGCTGAACACTTCCAGTCGTTCATTAGCCAAAAGAGATCCCAGAATGCATCCCGACTGACTTCTCGTAAATGCGCCTCCATCGTCCAAGCGAGCCGAGGAAGAGGAACAATTGTGCTAGAGCGTCGGATGCAAACAAACTGGCCTCTTTCGAACCACATTTTCGATGCTCTCAATTCACGCTCTCTGGTAGCCAATCCGCTGGCCTGCAGTCCTTATTTCGAGTCATTTCAACCGTCCTCGTGAATTGATGTTACAAGCTTCGGCCTCAAAAAACAAGATGCGTCTGCCATCTGGTCACTGGAAATCTCCACCGAAATCGGGAAATCCTTGCTGTGTCCTATCCGCACCCATCTTTGACCGGGAGGTCTATCGGCTGTGAATTGTTCGGATCGTACTAATCCTCAGAGACTGTGTCCGACTCGGACGGCAAAGGAAAATGGCGCGCGAAATCCACGTTAGTCGTACCTTGCTCCTTGGCCAGCCTTGGTCGACTGCTCTGGACTCGGTGCTTGATTGCGCTCTGCTTACAACCGTGCATCTTCAAAGCAAGGTTACCCGCACTGAGCAGCAACAGCCTATTGCACTGAGCATCGCATAGCTATAACTGGCCAAGGCAAACTGTCCGGCGATATGTATTCGCGCACATGGCGAATCGTGTCCAAGAACGTTCAACTGGAGGGATGCGCTGGGCCCAGTGGGTGCGAGAGGTTGTCGCCATGATACTCGGTGAATGGTAAACATCCATCGCTCGCCTTCGGGCATCGTACGCGGTGGACGCTGATCAACGAGAACCTTTCAGTCTAGACTAGGACCCAGATGATGACGGCGGGAAAACGGGATGGTTGCTCAGAGCCTTTGGCGAAGACCCCCGGTTTCGTTCCACCTTTAGAACAATAGGACAATCCGACGATTTGATCGACCTTTATCCCGTTTCGTTCAGTGATTAAACCACAACCTGCTCTGGCGCAATGGGCCCTGCGGTGCACAACACATTTTTACTACTCGAGCCCGTTCACCACGTCCCGAAAGACCTTGGGAGGTCGATAAATCAGCAGCCGCATCGAGTCTGAGGACCTTGAGTCGACGGATCTCCGTCTATGGCGTGGACGTGGAGTCCTGAGAGCGAGCACGGTTCAAACGGGGAGACGAAGACAGCGGGGCCGATCTCATCTCATACAGTTAATACGAATCCAGATCTTCGCACGAGACCACATCGCGAGGTGGTTTTCCGAAGAAGGGACTGACAAGTGGCAATGCAAGATATAGAAAAACATCTGCTTCAAACGGGGATTTCACGGTGTTGGTGGTGTTACAACAAACGAACGAATATAGAAACAAATCGGGTACCTACGCCGGGCGCTTCCCCTCATACGCATCCCTCAACAGCGCCAGAATCCTCCCCCTCTCAAGTGGCGCGGGATTCGGATACGGATTCCCCATCGCAACATCAGCCGCCCTCTCCAAATCCTCCTCCTTCATCCCAATCTCCTTCAGCGAATACGGCGCGCCGAGGCCCTTGGCGAGGTCAAAGAGCGCTCCGGCAACGCTGGAGCCCGTCGGGAGCGCCGAGGATGCGCGCGGCATCGGCCATGGCGGGACCCGCATAGGGCGCGTTGTACGCGATTGTGTGCGGCAGCATAATGGTGTGCGTCTCCTGAGTGCGGGAGGTTAATGTACCGCCTAAGATGGAAAGTGGTAAGGAGTATTGGTGACGATTCAGACTGATAGTAATGCCGACCTAAGGTATGGCAAAGTTTGTGTTGCAAGCGCCATGCTAACGCCGCCCAAGCACATTCCGCAGGCCCAAGCGCCGAACAAGGCGTCGCTACGCGCCTCGATGTTCTGCAAGTCCTTGACCAGGATCGGGAGCGCGGCCACGAGGCGCGCGATCCCCTTCTCGGCGAGCATGGTCGTGATGGGGTTGGCCTCGGTCGAGTACAGCGCCTCAAGCGCGTGCGCGATCGCGTTCATCGCAGAGGTTACGGTCATTTGTGCGGGGATGGTGAGAGTGAGGTCGACATCATAGATAATGACCTCGGGGAGGACCTTTAGCGTCTTCTGCGTTGTTTTTATCCCGTTTTCTGTCTGCCCCATCACCGATGTTGCCTGCGAACCAACCATGAGGCGAAGTAAGAGTGGAACAGCATGGCACACCTCTGATCCTGAGTAGGTGGTCGGTACGACAATTTGCGGGAGGTCCGTGCGAAAGGCGATTCCCTTCGCCAACCCTACGACACTCCCACCACCGAGGGCGACGACACAATCCGCATCGAGTGCCTTCGCCAGCTCAACAGCCTCCTCAGTGATGTTCGTCGGACTGTGCAAGGTCGCATGAGTGTATATTCCGACAGCCAAGCTCCCTAGCTCTGCTTTGAGTGCTTCGCCCATTTTGGCTCCGCCAGGCGTCGTCAAAACGAGTGCTTTGCTACATCCAAGGCGTTCGATCTCTTGGCCGACCTGGGAGAGAGTTCCGCGCCCAAAGATGACCCGCGCAGGGAGTCCAGTATACACGAATGGCTCGAGAGGTGGAAGTGACATTGGTGACGCCAGTGAGCTGAACCGAATTAGATACCGGTGACGATGGTGGACGCCTTAATAATAGCGACCGGTCTGCTGGCCGAGCGGGGGTCCGGGGGAAAGATTGAGGAGATAGCGTTTGGTTCGTCTTCCGATCGAACTTTGAGGTTACTCCACGAGGTCGTCCTCGCCCGGGGCCTTTATTTGGGGTCTACTAGGTTGACCATCGACGGGGTTCAGCTGAGGCCGTCACTGATGTTTCCGCGCCCGAATAGTATGCGAGTCCGGGCAGACCAACTGGCACCCGGTGCAGATATTTGAAGACATTCGACTTTGACGTCGACCCGGGTCGGAGGAGCATCCACAACTTGAAATACTTGGGTGGGGATTCTCTCCAGAACAACAGCAGGCGGAGGGAAGAGACGAACCCCAGGATGTGGGTGGTGTAACTGGGAAGGAAGTCGAATGTTCATGAAGGCCGAATCGAATTGGATGAGTTCGAAATTCGACAACTTGCCACTGAACTTCAACTTCGAATGAGAGTCGCCAGAACGGCAAAGTCGAGACACGGTCACATGCCGCTGTAGAACGCCCCGCCGGAAGCCGAGGTGTTTAACCAGTACACTCTGCGCAGGTGCGCTTAGTGCGATTCGTTGTTCTTGAGTATTCGATGTGCGAGAGGGAGAGGCAAGATTGATGGCGCTGAGCCCGGAGAATGATGGGTTTTAAACGGTTGAATTACACCTGAACCCGGCCCCAGCAAGAGATTCTGAAGAGAGGAAACGTCCCGAATAAGCATCGGTGAAGGTCTCAAACTTTTCTGGGTCCTCAAGCATGCCTAGGGCGGACAAGACGGAATATGGTTCAAGATGTGGTTCAAAAGCAGCAACGATCAGTTCTCATTATCTTCTCCTCCCCCAATTCCTTAGGAGATTTCCGAGTTTAGATAAGACGACCCTAGTGTTGAGACCCAGCAGACTCCGAGGGGAATGCGTAAAAGGGGAAAGAGAGACCGTTGGAAAATTACTAGTAGTAGTATATGAATCCTAACAGTTCTTGGAGGAAGTCACCGCCCACATGACTTGGAGAGGAAGCTGACGAGATGACTGTGCAATGTATTGAAAAATACCTGGATGCTATTGACTTGGCCCATGGTGCGCAAAGCTTCAAAATCGGGAACGGAAAAAGGACAAACTTGATTCACGGTACTTAGTGTTACATACAACAGAATGGACGAGCAGAGAAACAAACGTGTATCTGGCAAAGCCTACCAGTGTCTCACCTGTCGCCTGCGGAGCAATCGGATAGTGGCTGAATTATTACCTACGCCGGGCGCTTCCCCTCATACGCATCCCTCAACAGCGCCAGAATCCTTCCCCTCTCGAGTGGCGCGGGGTTCGGATAAGGACTGCCTATCGCACCATCAGCCGCCCTTTCCAGATCCCCTTCCTTCATCCCAATATCCTTCAGCGAGTACGGCGCGCCGAGACCCTTCGCAAGGTCGTAGAGCCTTCCGGCAACGCTGGACCCCTCGCAACCGCCGAGGAGGCGCGCGGCGTTGGCCATGGCGGGACCCGCATAGGGCTCGTTGTACGCGATCGTGTGCGGAAGCAGGATGGTGTGCGTCTCGCAGTGGGGGAGGCCGAATTGGCCGCCTAAAACGGGAGCGGTAAGTACGGGTGTACGTACTCAATTAAGTATGTTATACCGACCCAACGTGTGGCAGAGCTTGTGGTGCAGGGCCATGGTAACGCCGCCCAAGCACGTTCCGCAGGCCCAGGCGCCGAACAAGGCGTCGCTGCGCGCCTCGACGTTGTGCAAGTCCTTGACCAGGATCGGGAGCGCGGCCACGAGGCGCGCGATCCCCTGCTCGGCGAGCATAGTCGTGATGGGGTTGACGTCGGCCGAGTACAGCGCCTCTAGGGCGTGCGCGATTGCGTTCATCGCGGAGTTTACGGTCGTTTCCGCGGGGAGGGTGAGAGTGAGGTTGACGTCGTAAATGATCACCTCGGGGAGCACTTTCAGGTTCTTCTGCGTTGTCTTGATCCCGTTTGCCGTCTGCGCAATAAACGCTGTTGCCTGCCCACAATGAGACACAGAAAGGAGTGGAACAGGATGGTGTACCTCTGATCCTGAGTAGGTGGTCGGTACGACAATCTGCGGGAGATCCGTGCGAAGAGCGATTGCTTTCCCCAGTCCGATAGTGCTCCCACCACCGAGGGCAACAACACAATCCGCACCGAGCGCCTTGGCCACCTCAGTAGCCTCTTCAGCGATGTGGATCGGATTGTGCAAGGTCGCATGGGTGTATATCCCAGCAGCCAAGCACCCCAGCTCTACTTTGAGCGCTTCGCCCATTTGACTCGGCCAGGCGTCGTCAAAACGAGTGCTTTGCTACATCCAAGTCGTTCGATCTCGCGGCCGACCTGGGAGAGGGTTCCGCGCCCAAAGATGACCCGCGCAGGGAGTCCAGTATACACGAATGGCTGGAGAGGTGGAAGTGACATTGGTGACGACAGTACTAGTGAGCTGAACCAAATTAGATACCGGTGGCGGAAGTAGGGTTATGTTGGGCCCGCAATGTCGAGATATCAGCAGAACCGGTCTGTAACTAGCCGAGCGGGGGGGGGGGGAAATCGAGGAGATAGCACTCAGTCCGTCGGTCTTGAGAACTTATGACTTTGAAGTTGCCACCCAGGAGCTCGCGGCTGGAAGTCTTCGTTTGGCTTCTACGTTCACGGGGTGCCGCCATAGAGGTGAAGACCTTCGTGGATCTTTCTACGCGCCCAAGGTGTAGGGAATACGCGCAGAACAAACCTGAGCCAGAGCGGATATTTGAAGATATTCAACAAATGTTTAATCGGGATTCCCTCTAGAACCGCAGCAAGATACGCCCTAGGATGTCGGCGGGGTGGCCAGGAGTTCTGAAGTCGTTCATGAACGTCTATGAAGGCTAAAGAGGAGTTTCGAACAGTCTGGGCGGCCGCAGACTTAGGTCTTCCGAAAGTCGGCGAGAAACGCGAGAAACGGCAGAGTCCGAAGCGACACACGGTCACATGCCGCTGTCAAAGCAATATCCGTGTCCGTCGGAACCGACGGACTTTCCTCATTCGTTTCCTCTCCCACCGTCATGTCGTGGCCCGATTTTCGCGACCCTCACAGCTCTCGAGTCTCCACCGTCCGCACCTTGCATGATGCAATTCTGTCGTCAACATAGGAATCTAGACACTCTGGCAGCGCTCTGACTTGGACCCAGCTATCTCTAGACTCAATGGTACACTGTCTCTCGAGCTTCCGAGGCTTCTGCTGGACTGTACGCTGCTTGACTCGTCCACACTTGCGGCCCCAGTCATGTCTGTATCCACTGCGGCCAATACAGTGTGTGTCCAGACTCCATTGCGGCCGCTGTGCGTCTGCGCGCACACACTGCCACCCAACTTGTGTGCGGATACTCCTTACATCCAATCTCCTTTGGTGGTTAGCTGAAACAGCTTGAATAAATTCTGGCCCTAGAGGAATCGGCGTTGGCTCCTCCTGAATAATGTGCAAGCAACTTTGCAGCACAAAATAAAGCAATAGCCAGCAGGCCACGCATCCAGGCGGACTGACGGGCGACTGGCGCGCGGCTGGAAGGGAATCTAATCAGTTTCTGATCCTGAAACACAAGAATCAAAGTGTGGATAAGCTCCGGAAACGACAGGGATCGGCGCTTCGAGCGCCATATCGGGCATGCGCATGTCTCGTCCCCTTAAAAAGGCGGAAGATTGGTTCATCCGCAACCTTTCCTCTAGCTTTTCTCTTCAAAATGCTCTCCTGGATGTTTCCCGCCTGGAGCCAACCCACTCCTGAATGCCAAGTGGCTTCAGCCAGCACGCAAATCCTCGACGACCCTCTGAAACATGACGCCTTAACCCATTTGCGCGACCTCGTCGTCGTCGGCGGCGGCGGTTCCTGGCCCCCACGAGCCTACATACCGGGACTCCTGGCCCTTGCCACTTCGGCCGTACGACACAGTGTATCGTGCTATGGAGGCCTCGTTCCCCGTAACCGAGTCCTCCACTGATGGCACACACAACCGAAAATTAATCGATTCGTTCCGCGAACGCATGCGCTGCCAGCTGGAACAGCACGTTAACATGGCCGGACGCTCTCTCAGCGCTGGAACGCGCTGAATCCGAGCCCGACTTTCTGCCCGCAGTCTGCCTGGCTCGGATTCTTCCTATGCATGTCCGTTCTTACGCCATTCATATCGGTGCGCTATTTGCAAAGCAAGCTTATCTTCCTATCTAACATCGAACAATACTTAGATGGGGCGTAACCCCCGTCGTCAGCGAGGCGCAATCCGAGCAAGTCCTGTCGACTTTCCCGAGCAACTCGAGCTACCAGTGGACATGCCTCCAGCGCCATTTCGGTGTGACGTCCCCGAGCGGCTGCATGACCTCGCTCATGTACGCCAACATGCGGGAGGACGACCGCTTAGAATACACGGTCACCCTCGGCATGCCCGAACCCCACCAAACGACCGAGTATTGGAACACCAAGCTGCTCGTCGGGATGGAAGAACGGGTACGTGCGCCCCCGACTCGCTCCTAATCTTTCTACCTATCTAACCTTATTGTCGCTCGCTCCGCCAGTGTATCCCGGTCTATCACTACTTCGCAGCGAGCGATAGCCTTTTTAGAAGCCGGAGACACGGAGGCCGCTTGCACCGCGCTTCAATCCGCCAACACCCTCCTCAAAACCGCGCTCAGATACTTCTTCACCTCCCTCGTCGACGGCAACCTCTCCAAGCACGTCTGGCTCGCCTACGTGCAGGGCTACCAGGGCTGGACCCTGGGGGGCATCGATGGCATCTCGGGCGGGCAGAGTCTCACCTTCCGCACACTCGACGCCTTCCTCGGCATCCGCCCCTTCCCCGAGCCGCATAAGAGGCATTGCATCTTCCGGACGCACAACGCACATGGCTAAACTTCCTGCGGGACTACGATATCCGCGCGGTGGCCAAGGCGCGGGGCGAGGAGGCTGCGGCCGTCACCGAAGAGCTTGAATCCCTCGTGAAACAATTGCGGGTAAGCACGCCTTAGGTTGCGTTTTACGACGACGACGATTCTCACGCCTTTTGCCAATCAGCTCTGGAGAATGGGCCACATGCGTCGGATGCAACCATACGAGTCCTGTCCACCGCCCGGAGCGCAAAACCATGACAGCCGGCATATCTGTGGTCGACGCGAGCAACGAGGATAAAATGATAGACCACCTGAAACGGCAACTGGGCCAGCGGTTAGCAGAGACGGTATAGTATAGAGCATACCATAGAGACATAGAGACACGCAGCAACATTTATCATAGAGTACAAATAATACCTCATGTACCCACCCATCTGAATCACGTTTGTCCTTCTCGACCATAGGATTCCAAAATATCGATTCATCGAGCAAAATTATACGAATGATATATAGTTCAGTTCAACCACCAGTCCAGAACAGAGGGCGCGCGCGAGTCCACCAGCAATGCAAAGCAAATCGAACAGGATAACTAAGAGAGTCATGCATGATAGTAGTCCGTGTGATGATGTATAGTATAGTAAAAGAGAAATAAGAGACCGTGTACTCTAAGCTTCTGAAAGGATAGTGTCGATAGAGTGGTTCAAAAACTCCTTTCGAGATGTGAGATCCGCATTGGGGAAACGAGCCATGATGGCCTCGCGCGCGGTTCTGCAAAATACAGGTCAGTTAAAGAACAACGAAAGATGCAATTACGACGTACTTCTTCGTTACGGTCATAAGGTCCTGGGTGCTGAGATAATTCCGCAGAGCAGTGAACAGCTCGTCGTCCGAGGGGTTGGGATTTTGACTCGGCCCAGCAAACATGTTCGCGGTCGTCGCCATGGACAGCGTCGACATTGGTCGCGGCATCCCGCCCGAAGCAGCAGGCATCACCGGCGGCGCAAAGCCCCCTTGCGACCCGCTGAAGCTGCCGGCGTACATGTTCATGTTGTTCATCATCGGCGGCATCATCCCATACATGCTGCCCGTGTTGTTGTAGCCCATCGGCATCATGGGCATTTGGCCGTGGTCAGATCCTGTTACGGACCCAGGTCCTCCGGCAAACGGCATGAACGGTAGTTGCGGCGCGCTGTACTGCTGCTCCATGGCACGTTGGGAGAGGTTGGTGAGCGACGGCTGCGAACCCAGCCGCAGGTTGGCATTCGAGCTGTTATTGAAGGTCAGGTTGGTGTCGCGATAATAGTCGCCCGACTGGGAAGCCTGTTGATACGCATGCGGTGACTCTCCCTCGCGACGGAGGTCCACGCTGCGATACAGGGGCGCGCGAACGAGAACGAGGCTTGCCGCTGTAGCCAGTCTCGCCAGAGTGATGCGAGCCTCCATGCGAACCGGTTTCCCACGCCTCAGCCTCGTATTCTGAGGAAGAAAGTGAGTAAGAAGGAGACGGCGACGATGGCAAATAACCTACCGCTAAACTTCTTGAGCGGGATCATCGAGTCGTCGAACTTTTCGTCTTCGTTGATAATGACCTTCTTGTCCTTGCCCTCTCCGATCACAAGACGAGTGTTACCCCAACCGAACTCGTCCATGCACCAGAACGAATAGACGGGCAAGAAGAAGCTGTAAATCGGATATCTGAAAGGCGGGTCGTCAGCAAACATTCAAAGAACAGCGGAAGCATCACGGACGATAGAATGTACACCACCATCCAATCCGACCAAGCATGAACTCTCGCTTGAGGATGAAGATGATCGCCTGCAGACCGTACGTGATGCCGATCATGATAATGGCGATTGTGGGGAACGGTGCAGCCGTAGTGGCCACAGTGATGATCAGGTAGACGAGCTGCGAAAGAACATGAGTAACGCGTCAACGAAGCCTGCGGCGAGAAACGTACATAGAAAACAGTCGCGGGCAGGATCTACACAAACACATGAGTATCAAGTCGGAACGCCGCTCAAGATAAAAGTCGTACCAAAGTTCCCAAAAGATCGATAAAGACAAAGAACCGCATCGAGAAACAGCAAAAGCCAAACAACTCGGGCAGGCAGCACGAGCTCGCAAAGATTGTGGATCGTCGAGTTGATCCATCGCCGCCGCTGTGAGAACAGAATCTTCCACGACTCGGGCGCCATCGTGTGCGCAATCGCGTCGGGGCAAAACTTGGTCTTAACGTCGGGAAGTGCTTCATCATGAGCGTCGTCAGGAAACGATCCTCCCCGAGCGAGAACAGGTTCTTCTTGTGCAGCGTGTCGACGTTGGGCTCGGCGTACTCGTCGATGATGCGGTTCGAGATGATGATCGGGACGGCCCTTGTCGGCCGTGCGGATGCGGTAGAGGGAGAAACAACCGGGCAGACAGGTGACGGAGCCGAAGAGGACTCTCAAAGGCCTTGGACAGATGGTGCTGAGAGGTAGTACTCGTAGACTTGAATCATCGTCCACCACGAGTCTTCCTCGTTCTGGAGCTTGGTCTCTCCGCAAATACCGATGATGCTCGAGTCGTCCGCTGCCGACGCGACTAGTCGGTTCAACGAGTCGGGCGTTACGTTCTGCGCGATCCATTAGCTGGGCCCAAAGCGAAGATTAAGTCATGAGACATACCGTATCAGCGTCAATAGTGAAAAATGTACTCGTAAAACGCCGGGTCAATCCCAATAACATTCCGCATCTGGTGGTAGATCTCGAGCTCCAGCGGCGACATGGGCAGGTCAAAGTGCACCCGATTCAAATAATGCATGAGCAAAATCTGACTATCCCGCTTGCCGCGATTGCCCGGCTTGGAGCGCTCAGTCGGCTTGCCGACCTTGACCACGACCATGTACCTAAAATCGCGCACAGTAAGCCTCAGGCCTGAGAGGTAGCGGAGCGAAAGACTCACGGCACCACATGCCCCTCGAACTCATACAACCCCGAATACACCTTGCCATAATTCAGCGCCTTCGAGCCCTCCCCAACCGACTTGAACAGTAGCGGCTCCGGGTCCAGCTGCGGGTCGATCCCAAGAATATCGAGCACAATCCGCGGCGTCGTGCGGTCGTTCCCGCTCCCGATAATGTTCCCGTCGCAGATGATGAAGATGAGCTTGCGCTTGTCGTCATAGTTGAGCGCCGCGAGCGAGTCCACCGTGCGCCGGAGCGAGTCCTCTCCCTCGGTGTAGCACGGCACCTGGCACAGCACGAACTTGTCCTGCATCTCCGGGTTCCGCTTGCTACCGAGTTGAAGCGCCGCGAGGACTGTGGTTCGACATCGATCAGTAATATGTCGCAGGAAACAAACGACGAACGTACACTTGAGCCCCATCGACCCCATGAGGATCCCCGACGCGATAATCAGCAAATAGTTCTGCACCGAGCACCGCGCCGACTTGCGGAAGTCGTGGTTCCCGACGTAAAACACATTGTTCAAACACTGCATATTCAGCCCCCGCGCGTCCGGATCCATCTTGTCCAAAACGACATTGAGCGGCTTGGTGATGTCCTGCCCCGACTGCTGCTTGAACACGGAAACGAGGTCCTGGTCGAGGAAGTTGTACTTGTCGTTGTTGAGGTTGGTCGAAACAGTGTTCACGTAGTCCGTCAGGTCGTAGATGCGGTCCCCGTACTGGCCCCAGATCCTTTCGACGACGTAAGTATATACCCTGTAACAAGGGGAACAAAACAAGAACGCACTTGGCAATATTCGTATCCGCAGCGTACGCCTTCAACGTGTCGCTAGTATACACCAACGGACCCTTGTAATAGTTCTTCATCTTGGGCTGGAAGGTGCTGGTGTACCAGTTGCTTTGATGCAGCGCCGAGCCGGAGATCGTCGTGAGCTGTCCGCTGACGTGTACCGCAGTGGGCTCGACGTCGCTGAAGTTCTTGAACGTGAGCAGCTGCGAGCCGTCCGTGACGAGGGTGGGGCAGCCTGAAGAAAGCAAATTTAATCAGCCTCCATTCGCGGGCAAAGGAAGAAAAACGCACCCAAAACAAGCGGGACCGGGAAATAATAAGTCATATCCTGCCCCGCCAACACCTCGAGCACATCCTGGCTGTTACTGACCTGCGACGGGACATCACTATGATCCCCCTGCACAAAGTTCGTCACATCATACACCCCGCCCTGCACCGCAACCCAATAGTCGTCCGTCGCCGCATGCTGCGCCACCTCATTCACCCCCCACGCCTTGTCGAAATTCGGGCACAGCAGCTTCCCAAACAGGATGATGTAGAAGGCGACGGTCGCGTTGAGGAGGAAGATGAGCATGAAGATCGCGAGCTTCTCGCGCCACGCGAGCCGCACGTCTGGCCGCTTCATGCGCCCGAGCCATTTGAGCAGAACGGTCGGCACGGGCCAGGTGATGGCCCACACGAGGAACAGCCACGCGCGCCGCGAGCGGGACGACGGCACCTCCTCGACGGCGTTATTCGACAGCATCGCGTCGCGCTGCACGAACCCGCCCGCGGCGCTGCCTCCACCACCAGGGTTGCTGAGGTCCGCGGCCGAGCCGCCGGGGAGCGGCGAG
Organism: Mycena filopes; assembly: GCA_029281495.1. Taxonomy (NCBI): domain Eukaryota; kingdom Fungi; phylum Basidiomycota; class Agaricomycetes; order Agaricales; family Mycenaceae; genus Mycena; species Mycena filopes. The sequence goes on along the minus strand of JARIHR010000013.1, from coordinate 999,955 downwards.
TCTGGGTACCCGCCCTCCATCGTCCCGCCGGGGCTGCCTTTGTAATCCTCCGACCCCGCGTACCCACCCGGCGCAGCGGGCACGCCCCCCGCGAACGGATTCGTCGGCGTCTGCAGCCCGCCCGAACCATACGGGTTCGCGTTCACGTGCTGGTCCGCACTCTCCTCATACCCATGCCCCATATCGCGGTCCTCCTCCTCCCCGCCGTCCTCGTCCGCCCACTCGTCCGCCGGTCCCCCACCCGCGAGCCGCCGCTCCTTCTCCGCCGCGCGCAGGACGTCCTCCACGCCCTTCCACGCGCCATACTCGAGCAACACACGCCCCGCATGCAGCCTAAAGTCTTCCCCCGCCCGCCACCCGCCCGCGCGCGCACACTGCTCCACCCGCTCCTCCACACTTCCACGCATAGTCGGTACATACCGCGCGCAAAACTCCTCCGCCCCCATCTCCACCACCCAGTCCCCGCCGCTAACCTTCTGCACCAGCGCAGGGATCAGCATCGCGCGCAGCTGCGTCCTTAGGCGGCGCTTGTCGAACGAATTCGCCGACCCAGAGTCGTTGGGCCGCACACACGAAAGCGTCCACAGCCGCGCATTGCTGCCCTGGTGCTCGGTAGAGCCCGGGGGGCGCACACCGTGCAAGATACCCGTGAGGACGTTATCCACCTGCGCCATCACGCTCCACGTCTTCTCTCTCGCCATCCTTCCCATCTCTGCGCCCCCGCCAATGGCCGGCACCCGCAGCGGTCGCCCAGACACCTGAGCCTGCACGACGGTGCCCTTGTCCCGCGCATGCCCCTCCGCCGCGAGACTCGGGCCCTCGAACAGCTTCGCCACCAACGCGACGCTCGAGCCGCGCAGCAGCGTCACCAGGGCCGCGTCGAGTAGGTCTGCGTCCCCGCTGACGAATCCGCGCACGTCGTATGCACACGGCCCGGCATAGTGGTTGATGCCGAATGCGCGCGCGCGAGCGCCGAGGTTGCCCGTGCCGACACCGCCCGCAGACGGCGGCAGCGGCGCGCGGTCGAACGAGAGGTGTGTCGCGAGGGGCGAGGAGGTGAGCGAGAGGAGGAACGCGTCGTCACGATCCTGCTGCTGCGCCGTCGAGCGCCCGGATTTGAGCGCGGTGCTGGCGCGCGCGAGGAGCGGCAAGATTCCCAGATGCGTGTCGTCCGTCGACTTTTTCGACGGGATGAGGGCGGGCTCGGAGATGGGGAGGCCGCGGAGCATCTCGACGCAGGGCTCGTTCGTCGCCACGTCCGTGTCCGCCAACAGCGCCTGCGAGACCCACGCCTGCACGACCTCGTCGCAAAAGTTGCTCGCGAAGACGTCAAAGGACGCGGGGCCGAGGGAGCTTGGCGGGACGGCGAAGCCGGGCGTGTCGAGGAGGGCGACGGTGGTAGTGTTGGCCGGGGGCTCAAGACGCCTGTTGGCGGATTCGAGGAGGAAGGCGACGAGCATGGCGTAGAGGTCGCGGGAGAGAGCGGCGCGCTGGGTGGCGGCCTGGGCGTCGTCGAGGAGGACGGTGTAGAGCTCCTTGCGGACATACGCGGTGCGGTTGGTGAGCGCGGCTTCGAGATCCTCGGCACTGATGCCGAGTAGCCGGGCAGTGCTCTGCAAAGCCTGGAGAGACGACGGGGCGACCGCGGCGGCCTCCGAATTGTTGTCGGCGGGGACGAAGGCGATGTTGGTGGAGGTGAGGATGGCGGCGAGGAGGGAAAGGAGGGCGGGGGTGTGTTTAAAGGAGAGGGTGCGAAGAGCGGCGCGGAGGTCGGTCATGGCTGAGGTGTCGTCTGAAAAAGGACCCGAGGGTAGACGGTAGGTGCCAGGAAGAGGCCAGCAAGGCATAGTCGCTGGGGTCTTCGAGCTGGAGGGAGTCGCGTTCGGTGGTGGTTGCGCCTGCGAGCAGCTGGTAGAACGCGTGGTAGGTGCGCTCCTCGTGGGCAAGGCGGACGAGACGCGACTTGTCGAGAGCAAAGAGCAGACACTTTGCGCCGGCAAAGCGACCGCGGTCGTTAAAATGCAGCTCGACGAGTTTGGAGTGGCGCGAGGCGTCTGGATTTGCCTGGGTCTTTGCGTTGGCAAACGAGTCTACGAGTGTCGTCATTGCCCGAAACTGGTCGGCGAGGCGTGCCTCTTTGCGTGAGTGGGTGGACAGGCGGAGTAGCTGGGCAGCCAGTAGACGCATTGAGGCTGATTTTCCCGAGGCTGTGATGCCCCGCGCCACGACAAACTGATTTTCAGCGCGACGGCGCATAAGCAGGTAAATCTTGCATGCAAAGTCGTAGACATGGGGCTGGAGGGGTTTTGGGGAGTCTATGGCGGGGAGAGAGGTGTCCTTGTAGCAGCGCTCCTCGTACTCGCGTGCGCTGGAGTCGTTGACGCTGGCGAGGGTCTTTAGCGGGTTGACGACGAGCAAATGAGTGTCGCCGATGCGGGTGAAGGGGAGGTCAGCGCGGAAGCGGGAGTGGAGGACGGTGAGGATTGCGTCGTCGTTGGGATAGATTGTCGCCTGTCCCGAGGACGAGACGAGGTCGACGAGCTCGCCGGACGCCATCGCCGGCGTGGACATGGTAAAGGTGCTGGGCTCGTGTGACGGTCACAAACGTTACTTCTCCAATGACGCCCCGCTTAAACGCGCCAAACGAAATACACGTTTCTGGCCTGGCTCAAAGGCGGGCTACAGCGAGGGACGTAGACGGGCGCGGGGAGAGAAAGAGGCCAGTTCACCTGCGGGATTTTGAAGTGCAAGGATCAATACTTTCCATTCTAACGGCAACAGCGGCCTCGCGAGTCCGTTTCCACTCGGTGTTTAATAGGACTTCAAATGCGCTGCTCTCAAAGCCGCATACTTACTACCCGGGCCCACATATCAGACAGCTGAGACGACTTGGCGGCCTTGTGATATTCGTCGCGTGCGGACACAAGTTACTTCAACACCTCTCCAAGACCCCTCGAGAACGATGGGCACCCAATAATTGCCCGTCAATTCGTCGCACTTTTCTTCGTTCCTTCCGAATAGGCCCGGTAAGCTCACCATATTCTCCTTTCAGCGTGAATTTGAAAGCAAAAATCACCAAACAGAATACTTTCCATTCTCAAGTCAACGCGGTCTCGCGACTCCGTTTCGACTCGGTATTCTGTAACGCGCTGCTCTCATAGCCCCTGCATAGCCCTGTACCGGGAGGGCACCCTTCTCGTCGGGACACATTACCGATGAATTCGACTTTAAGTCTTCAGCATCGTGCACCTCGCCGAGCCCACAGCGGCGGAGAAGCGCTGAATTCCAACGGGCGCATGGTGTAGTTGGTTTATCACGCCCGCTTAGCATCCATTAGCATGCGGGAGGTGTTGGGTTCAATTCCCAATGTGTCCATTTTTCTTGCCCTTAGTGCAATTTTAGCTGTAGATCAGGCGAGTCGTCATGCGGCACGGACTTGTAGCGAGCGGACTTTGACCTCCGATTCATCATTCAAACGCATCTTTCTGTGGACTCTTTCATGTCCAATCTTTGAATAACACTAGGAATTCATGGGCTGTAAGGGTGTTTGTTGGGCGTCGACGTAGGGCTGTTTGACGTTGACGATTCCGGCAGTTGAAACTTGAACGCCATCAGAGTTTTTGAACCGTGGGAACTTCAGCAGCAACTCGAAATAATAATTATTGCGGTCTTTACAGGGGGCAGACCTGGTAAGTACTCAGTATCCACTCTCGGCAGAGAATGACAACCTGCATGTAGGAATCACAGAAAAAAAATTCTGCGGGTTTTGTCCGCGCTATTTTCAACTTTCCACTCCCGTGGTTCAGCGTCCGAGTTACAGATCCTTCTGACGCGTCTGCGAGACTCTGTCTGCCTAAAACAGGATCCGGCTCAGTATTTACGGTACCTGTGCTGCTCAAGCCCCAGTCTGCTGCGTCCGTGTACGCGAAACCGATTTAAGGACATGAACGTAGACCCAGTACAGCCTGCACTGTCAGGCGGACAGCTACCTTCCATACTGACCTCCCTGACGCATTGAGAGTAGACGGACTTAGCCTGAGACCAAGTCGCAGCGTCCACGCTTGCGCATATTAGACAGGAGGTGGAACGGACCCTGGGGGAGCCAGGGAGGAGACCGGAGAACACGAGAGATAACAAATGAACCTGGGTAGCTTGACGGTTGTCCGAATTATCTGCATTTGTTGCAGAACAGTATATGCATAGGACCCAGGCAACGGGGAGCAGGCATATGGATGGAGGAACCCCAGTGGGCCTGGACAAGAGTAATTATCCGCTGGAGATTCCGTCCAGTTTGGGGACTTGGAGTAATTTGGTCCGAGTCCGTGTGGGGAGGAGTCTACTCAGAGCGCCCATTCTGATGCAATTTTGTTGCGTATGTCAACACGTTTTTGTGAGCCCGTACCTCCACTGCTCACGGTGGTTGTTGTGGTTGAAGAAGAGATTTGCACAGCCGACGCCCGGAACTATTCTCAATACAGTCGCGTCGGACATGTGTGGATACCCTCCGCATGCTCCATCTTCTCCTGCGCATGGCGAGTATGTATACTCACAAATACCCCGCGTCCCAGCCCGCTAGCGACCCTTCGCCCCACCCTCCTTAAGCCCAACTAACTGCAATGCGCGCCGCCGCCGTCCCAACCCTCCTGGCGTGCCTAACCGCCGCAACCACCGCATATGCCGCCGCCCTCGTGGACACCCGCGCTGCAGCCGCAACCGGCTGCGGCCAAACGCACCTCTTCAACGGCATAACGCAGTACCACTCCCTCACCAGCGGCGGCGTCGACCGCTCCTACTCCATCCACGCGCCGGGCGACTACAACGCGTCCAAGGCGTACCCGCTCGTCCTGGGCTTCCACGGCTCGAGCAGCGTCGGGTTCTTCTTCGAGGCGGATACGGGGCTCAGTGGGAGTAAGTACAGTGCCGGGGTGAGTGTTCACTTGGTTGCGTGCTCGTTATGCGAGGGCTGAAAGTGGGGACGCGCAGAAAATCATGGTCTACCCGAACGGCCTCGGGGTGCGTGTTCGTTATACGGGAATTTCGAGCGGTGTGCTAATGGCGTATGGAATTGCAGGGCGCATGGGCAGGCGCGAACTACTCCAAAGCCTCCGTCTCCCAAGACCTCACCTTCGTCGCCGACCTCCTCGACGCCGTCCGCGCAACCTACTGCATCGACAACACCCGCATCTACGCTACCGGGTCCGTGCCCCTCCTCCCCTCATCAAGTAAAACTGACCCAGGGGACTTAGGCTCTCCATCGGCGGCGGCTTCGTCAACACCATCGCCTGCAGCCCCGTCGGCGCCCAATTCGCCGCCTTCGCCGCCGCCTCAGGCTCCTTCTACACCGACAACGACACCCCCACAGCCGGGTGCGCACCGGCGCGCAGCCCGCTCCCCATGCTCGAGATCCACGGCGGCGCGGACCCCGACGTGCGCTATGCGGGCGGCGTGGGCGAGGGCGGGGTGGAGCCTGCTATTCCGGATTGGTAAGTCCACTCTACTTACCCTTTAACTTTATACTATACTGTTAACGTTGAGTGAGTAAATGGCTAATGCTAATGCGCGGCGGACTACGCAGGTTGAGCTGGTGGGCGCAACGGAACCAGTGCACGGCGGGGAACACCACCGAGAGCCTCTTTGACGGGGACGTGCAGCACTCGACGTGGGATTGCGCCGGGCTTGACGGGGCGCTGCAGCATTGGAAGGTCGATGATATGAGTGCGTCTTCTTATCCTTACATCTACCCTCCACATCTACCCTCCACATCTACCCTCCATGAACACTGTAACTGACGACCGACGCGCGCGCATTGACAGAACACTGCTGGGCCTCGACCACGATCAACTTTTCCGAGATCGCGGCGCTGCAGGGCCCGACGCCCATCGACGCGAGCACGATTGTCATGGCGTTTTTTGATAAGTTTACCAAGCCTTGAGCCTTGAGCTTGAAGGGGACGCTAGTTGTATACCACGCGGAGTAGTTGGGTGGATTATGGATGGATTATGGATGTATGTATGATACCACTGTCGCTACAATTCAGCTTGCTTGTTTTGCACAACTTGGTACGATTCCGACGAATGTAGGTTACTGGGTATAAATGCGGTCAAGTAATCTGCACGCCCTCGTTCGTCCTTGAGCGCTCAAAACCACTGGAGTTCCCGTGGTTCAAACTTCAAACCGTGACGCTTGGCGAAAATAATCAAAACGAAGGACGCCTTGAAGGAAACGCTCTGAACGTCCTCCAGAATGTGTACCCCAAGTCTGTCCAGCATTCTACCACTCGTGACTATTATTTCGCGAAGAAATAACACTGCGAACAGTTTGCTTTGATGAAGTTCCCACGGTTCGAAAACTTCTGATGGCGTGCCTCAAGTTCAACATGAAGCTCTCCACTCGAGGCTGCGTCGACGCAAACCCTTGTTCAATGTTAAATACGGAGTCCCAGCCTCCCTCGGTAATCCGATCAATGGGGATGGATACTATGCAACGTTACGAGTCATTTTATTTTTTCATAATCATAACATTCTTACATCTACTGAACCTCTGCAGAAATAATTTCTCCTCCTGCTGCCAAGTCGACCCAGAAGCCCCCGGGTGAGCACTAGTACTGACTTTCGTATCAGATCGTGGGTCACGACTCGGTCGCGAAACCAACTTGACCGCGAATCCCGAATCAGCAGCACTGGCACCTTCGGGGACCGGGACCAGGAGCGCCTCTAGTCCGCGGGGATGGAAATATCGCGCGTTCGGGACGATGATATGAGTGCGTCTCTTTCCTTACCCTCCTTCTTCTCATTTTCGTGCCTTCAAGCTTCGTGGGATTGCGTTGCTGATTCAGATGGGAGAGCGCGCACCGACAGAACACTGCTGACCATCAATTTTTTCCGGCGCTGCAGGGCCCGACGCGAGCACGATTGTGATGGGGTTGTTTGATGAGTTCATCAAGTCGTGAGCTTAGAGGGCCTTGTATACCACGCAGAGGATGGTCAGTTAAGCAGTGAATGAATGTATGTTATACCACTGTCGCTACACGCAGCCTGTTTCGCAACGAATGGACCGCGATGACTATCTGGTTATACTTGAGGTCACGTAGTCCTCGCACATTCGGGAGAATGGCTTTTTGTGGATGGGGCGAAATGAAGTCGAACCCTAAGGTTTGACGGAAATAATCATAAGGGAGGAAGCCTTGACGGAAACGCTCTGGACGTCCTGAGTGTGTACTCAAAGTTAGTCCAGCACTCTGGCTGTCGTGACTATTATTCCGCGAAAAATTTACACTGCGAACAGTTGGTTTTACTGAAGTTCCCACGGTTCAAAAACTTCTGATGGCCTGCCTTAAGTTCAACATCACTCTCCATTCGAGTATACAATGTACCTCCCAGCGGCGCCACACCCATAAAGTAAGTCCCTTGTTCGATGTTACAAATGGAATCCCAAAATAGCACGCAAGGCCTTCCTCGGTAACCCGATTGAAGGAGATTGAACGAGATAAATGTTATACAAGCTATATCGTACATCGGAGTCGTCTTATTTTTACTGCTCCTCCTCCTCCTGTTCCTGCCAAGTCGACCAAGAAACCCCCGGGTCCGCACTAGTACTGTCTCTCGCTTTCGTATCAGATCGTTGGTCATGAGGTCGCGAAACCAACTTGACCGCAAATTCAGCAAAACTACCTTCGGAGACCACGAGCGCCTCTAGTCCGCGGGGATGGAAATATCGCTCGTTCCAAAGCCGGATAAAGTCTCGGACGGCATCTAGCGGGGAGCTCGAGGTTGGGGGTGGAGGTACAGGTACAGGCGGGATATTCTTCTCAGCGTCATCGGGCGAGGGCGCGCTCACGAACGCATGTCCGGTACCCGAAGCCGCAGTCGTTTCCGGGATGAAAACGGACGCAGGCACGGCGGGCGTGGACATGGATAATGTGGAGGAGGGCTGGGGCTGGGGACGCCCGCCGTGGAAGGACGAGATTGACGAAGACGACGACATCGAGCGCGCGCGGTTTCTGGGAGGGTCGCGCGCTGAGTCTGGGTCGGACGTTGGATTCACAGGGGGTTTGGGGTGCGCAGGCGCCGGCGGGAGCAGCGTGTACACGGGAAGAATATTCGTGCTGGCGCCGTCCTCATCCGGGGGCGTAAGCGCCAGTTGTCCGTTCCACGCGCTTGAAACGTCCTTCAAAAAAACAAGTCAGCGCTAGCTCGAACGGAACTTAACATAGTGGATATGTGGAAAGTGTGCGCACCAGCATAAACCGCCTCAAATCATCGTCGCCCGCGACCGGCGCGGCTTGAACATCGGTATGATTCCCCAGCTTCATGAGGGTGATAGGGGTGGACAGGCGGGATGAGCCGCGTCCCGCCATCCTTCTTGAAAAACGCAGACGGATGTGTCGTCAGCGGGGGGGACGGGTCCACTGTAGTAAACGCCTTCACGCCGAAAGGCAGTGGTGGCGTCCCTCGCGAGTCCGGGGTACGTCGGGATGGATGGGATGTAGGACTGAATGATGATTGGCGGTTGTTGCTGCAATGATAATTGGCGGTTGGATCTGCTGTAGCTGCTGTTGCTGGTAGTACGGGTACGGATCCATCTCTTTCGTCCACTCATCCACTCTGCGCCTCCACTCCCGATCTAGAGGGTCCCCATATCGATGGAACGTCCTGACGATAAGCACAAAATAGATGATGCCCAGCACAAAGACGAGCGTGAGCGCGATCCGGAGGCCAAGCAGCACGCGGGGGGATACGCTGAAGTCGACTTGGTCTTGTGAGGATCCGCTAAGCCATATGAACGACATGATGCAAGTAAAGAACATGATAATCGACCTGTGGGAGTGGGTGAGCACTGAGTAGCCGAAGGGGAAGATGACGGTGATTTTACCAAGCTAACCAGGCGGCTGGCTAAAGAGGCGTAGGTACATATAAGTCACCGTCGTCGAATTCAATGAATGAGGAGCCCACCATCGCGAGGAGAACCCATACGTTCCACCAAATACTCGTCGTCCCTTTTTGCGCCTCCTACCCAGAATGTCATTCACGTCAATCCACGTTCGTTTCGAGCCAACGCACCTCGGCAAAACTACTCGCTTTGTGCATCTTCCGCATCCCCCCAAAGCGCACGATGTACATGCAGCCGTAGAGCAGGCTCATGAGCGCGCAGATGAGCGAAAACAGCGCCGACGTGCGCGTGATCGGGTGCGACGCCGCCTCGATCTGCAGCATCGTCAGGATGGCCCTGCACACACGAGTGTCGTTGTTAGCGAATACATAAGAAAACCTGCGCACGGCGACGCACGACATGAGAAGGACGGAGATGATATTGAGCGTCTGCCACTCGCGCATCAAGGAGTCGATGAAGCCCTCCCAGGTCGCCCGAAAGTGGAGCAGCGTCTGCGGCAGCGGCATCTGGTCGGGCATCGTTAGAGATGGAAAAGCAGGGGGGTTCGTTGCGTTCCACTGCTCGGCCTTTGCGCGCGCCATGCGTTTGATATCGGGCAGGCTGAGCCGCGCATCCTCGAATATGCGCGTGACGCGCGAGAAGTAGAGCGAGGGGATGCGCAGGAGGAAGTGAAGATACGCCTGGCGGGGGATGAAGTCGAAGAGAACGAAGAGCGTGGTCGACATGATGGTCAGCAGCATGAGGACGGTGGAGGGGAAGGTTTGTCTGCGTGGCCTAGCCCTCCCGTTGAGCGGGAGGCTCTCTTCGTCCCGTAGCTTTTCTGGCGCGTAATACGGGTGAAGAACTGTCGTAGGGGATTTGTGAAGGAAGTGCGATGACAGGAACCATTTGCGGAGAATGGCCGCGGCTGGGGACGCGAAAGGTTCTATGTGGATTAGAACCATAGAAGAGGATAGACGCAGTGGCTGCGGCTGATTCGGAAGCCGCCGTGCGCGCATTCTTATCCATCGAACGATTTGCGATCTGGAGTAGACGAGATGCTAGCGATGCGTTAGCTCGAAAATAAACGAGGTTTTTTGCACTTATTTCACCTTCTGCTACTGCAAGACCGATGAGGTTTTCCCTCTGCCTCTCGATATCGCCACTCAGCGGCTCATACATCGAACTAGTGTGAATCGAAATGCGATAGGCCTCATAGGCCGCGGCATGTCCAATCTCGGCGGGCTGCATCTGGCCGAACTCGCCCTAAATTGCTGGTGAGTTTTGACGCCGGGGTTGCAGAAGGGAATTACTGACATGGCCACCGTATGCGTGTCTGTGCCAATGTTGGGCTTCATGCCTCCCGACACCCTGCTCTACCGTCGAGCGGACGGGGGGACTACGCGATCTGGGGTAATGGTGGGGTCTGGCCTGACTGCGACCACCCCAACGCCCATCCCGAGAGCTCGGCCGTCTACGGACGGAAGGAGGATGCGATCTGGGCGACCTAGAGCGACGGGGCGACCTGGAATGGTTACGATCGGCCCGACGAGAAGTCGGCCTTCTGTGGATGGAGGGGGAACGACTCCGGGTTCTACTTCTCGACTTGGAACGGCTGCGACCAGCGCAAAGTCGACCCGCCCTGCTACTGCTCTTGCTGCTGTGGGCTTCGCTTTTTGGGGAAGAAGCACGACCAGGACCAGGGCTGTGAGCGTGCAGATCCCCTCGACTTTCTGCGATGGAAGCAGAAACGAAACTGTCAGTCACCGAGCCTCCTTCGACACCGTAGAGATCCAAGAACCTCTCAGGCTGAGGGGAACGGGAATGTCCTGACTCCGGGACCATGTGAGGTATCCTAGTCGGAGACCGGCCTCGTGAACGGGAGCGCGAATGCCTTGCCGGTACAGCGCCCGCATACAAACCTTCGGAGTCTTGTATCACGGGCGGTATGAGGGCAAACGGCTGGAAAGCGTGCATCGGCGGAGGAGATTGCATGGGCCACGAGGGGGGCATTTCCGCGCTAGTCACAGAATTTTGGGGCGCTTGACGGCCAGGTCGACGCCATCGAGGTGAGGATGCATCAAAGGGGTTAACCGCGACGAATAACGGCTCGGGCGGAGGGGCCAGAACCGGATTTGAGAGAGCACTGTACGGGGCCTGGGGGATGTGATAGGCTCCCGACGCTGGCATCGGTGTCCACGGAGTAGCGCGCGGCGGTGGGTACCCGTAGTGCCCAGACCCCCACCCAGGCCCAGTCTGTGGTGCAGGATACGCAGAGTAGGTGGGATCCGTGGTTTCATGCGTCTCCCGGCGACTCTGCTGAGGGCGTGCATTCGCTGACCCTTGTGTATCCATCCCTTGAGGACCTGAACGCACGGACGACGTGTTTGAATGCATGCTGCTCGGTGGACTCGTTGCGCGGCTACAAGAGCTGTGGGCTCAGACGAACGAAGCAAGCGTCTATCAGATTGTTACACCGCCATTGTTAAACCTTTTCCGGCGCAGACACAGTTTGTCGACGTACTCAGCGTACTCAGGTGGCGACGCCTTTGCAGTTTTCTTGAATCCTCAATAATGGAAGGCATTGCGGGAAGGGAGAACGCGGTCAGGTGACACACACCACCTCGCGCCATACTTCAACTCAAGCAGTGCTTAAACGGCGCAAAAGCCAAAAATGGACACATTGGGAATTGAACCCAACACCTCCCGCATGCTAATGAATGCTAAGCGGGCGTGATAAACCAACTACACCATGCGCCCGATGGAAAAAGTGATGGTAGATGCACCTCAGGCATACTGTCCTTGGGCCGCAAGGATGCTCGAAACCTTCAACTTCAAGCTGGTTCGCCGTCGAAGCACGCGTCGTTGAGGATACCGTTCATTCGGCCAAAGAAGTTTGTCTATAACCAAGCTCCTGAAGATTGTCAGAATAGGAAGAATCGACGCCAGAGGGTACCTGGTGATTTGTCGGCCCGGAAGTCCATCGTTGGAATGAAAAGGCCACCGATACTACGAGCCTCCGCCTTCTACTGAAGCAGGGATCAGCACTAATGCTTTTCAAGTAAACTTCAGGAAGTACAATCGGCATCCTGAAACATCGATAGCGTCCCCCCTCAGAGATAAAAACAAGATCGCATCCTTCCTTGCGAAGCTTCCCCGTCTCGTCGCAGAAAAATGTGTAAGGAGCAGTTACGAGAAGCTCAGAGCTTTCAAAGAGAATCGCAGGAGGTGTAAAATGTCCGCTTCAGATACTTACTTACTTGCCAACAGACCTAAAAGACAAGTCAGCTCGACAATTTCGTGACCGAGCCGACCAAGTATCGCTGTCGACGACGATTCGGGCCTCTACAACATTTGGTGTTTGTCTGACTGAGAATGTCGGCGTGGGGGTCCCAGGAGGAGGAGGAGGAGTCAACTTGGTATCGCGTGAGGCAACAGGACGTCGTTCTGCCACAAAAGAAAGAGTCTGCGCAGGAGTGGGAGCTAGCAACGTGCTCAGGAGAGGAAGCAGTTGTGAGGCCAAGCCGAGACAGACTTCTTCCCCCTGAGGGGCGTGCTGCGCCAGAAACCGGAAGGTTTTGAGTGTGCGCTGGGGGTAGGATGTTTCTTTTGACGCCAGAAGAGTGAACTAAACTGGCCGTAGTGGAGGACCACGAGCGACCATAACGAAGGCGTCAGAGAGAGCGACTGCTCTCCAATGCCGACTGACATCCGGCAAGGTCGACGGATTCTTCTTGACGTGGACCACCGTTTGAAGCGCATCGCGGGTGTCGGTAACGTCCACTGGCAGGAAAAGATGTATCCAAGGATCTTCGGAGGCAGACTCGGAGTCCTGTGAGATGACTGACAGGTTCCAGGCACGACATTTCGCCACCGACACACGTTCCCTCTACCCCGAAGCCGGAGAATCTCGTCGTCGAGATAGACCAGTGGGTCGTCGAGTGTCATCAACTTCGGGGTTGTATGAGGCTCGAGAGGGACTGGACGAGAATAAATGTGCCGTCAAGTTCCTGAACCTGCCTGCGACAGCCGACCGCAGATGCATATGCTTACGGGCCCACTGAGAGCATCGAGGTGAGTTCCGGCCGATGAAGAACGAACAAGGACGGAAAGGAGGAAACTGGAGGAAAGAGGAGAAGATTGGGAGGAGACGCGGAACATCACACTCACGTGAGCATGTCACACCTTTTAATGCGTTTCCGTTCACGCGCCGAATCGAGTCTTCCTTGAGGGCGATTCACGCATGCCTACGTCATTTTCAGTGAAGAAGGTAAATAATCCGCAAAGTACCTGCGGGCTGGAAGAAAAAAAAAACAGCTCGACGATCTTCTCCGACTCGCAGGGAACCTCTTCATCGGTTCATAGAAATGATACCGTACGAGCTCTACTGGGTCGCTTGGAGCGACAGGCATGGGTGGAAGGTTGTGTTGAACTGGCATAAGCTCTTAGCCTGGATTATGGTCTTGTCGACGACGGAACTTTCAATGTTTTGGAATGGTCTGGCTTCTGACGTTCGACTCTACCAGTAACTATAAAAATGCATTCAAAGGGTGTGTGCGTAGAAATGAAGGACAGTGCGTATGTATGCTGTATCAATGCATGCAGAGTGGGTGGGTGGGTGGATGGGTGAATGGATTGAAAAATAAAAGGGATTGTTGTTGTAAAGTCATCGTCGTCGTCTTCGTGTAAATCGCGCACCACCGCCGCGCCCCCTCTCCTCCGACTTCTTCACTGAACTCGCTTGCCGCCGCGCGCGTGTATCGCTCGACACACACCGCCGTCGCTTACAGGAGGCGTCATCATCCAACCGCCCCCAACTCCCCCGCCCTCTCCCTCCCACCCCCAGGCTCCCCCCGCCACTTCCCACCCCCAATCTTCGGCAAATCCTCAACCCCAGGCGCCCACCCCGGATGCACCTCATACTCCTCCTCCCCCTTCCTCTCCTCCCTCCCCCTCAACGCACTATTCCCATGCCCCCCATGCCCCCCATGCCCACCACCACTATGCCCGCCCCCACTCGCAGCCCTCGCCGCGCGCTCCCTCGCCCTCCGCCGGCGCCTCAGAATCTTCTTCCGCGAGCGCACGGCGCGCCGGTGCCGCGCGTCGTCCCCATAGAACAGATCATACTCGCAGAACGCGCAGATCCACTCCTCCGCGGGCGCCGTCAACACCGGGCCGCCCCTCCCCTTCCGCGCCAACACCCCCAGTGGCACCAGCCCCCTTCTTCCGCCCCTTCCGCCTCGGCGCAATATCCGCGCTCAAAAACCTTAGCGGCAGCGGCCCCAACCCGCCCCCTTGCGCGTTGGCGTTGTTGTTGTGCGGCGCGCCGCCGGCAGCGGGCCCGTCCGAGTGCGGCAGGCGCGAGGGGACGTAGTTGCGCAGGTGGTGCGGGTTGGACGCGTTCGCCAGCGCGGAGCGCTTCTTCTTCTTCCCCCCGCGCGGCTTCACGCCCCCCATCCCCAGGTCGCCGTTCCCATTCGCGTTCGCGTCCCCCGGTGGCGGCGCGGTGCCGTTGCTGCTCGGCGTCGTGGTGGTGGTCGAGGAGGGGTTGGTCGACGTGGCGGTGGTGCGGCTACTGCGCGGCGCCGTCCGCGTGCCGCGTTTCTTCGTCGTCGACGAGCCCTTAGCGCCCGCGGCCGTCGTGGGGAGGGCGGCCATGAGCTTGTTCGCGGCGGCGAGCTTTGCGGCTTTTGCCGCCTGCCGCGCGAGCTCCGCCTCGAAGCGCGCACGGAGCACCGCGACCTCCTCCTTTGTCGCCACCAGCCGGTCCGCCGCTGCGTCGCGTCAGTCATCGTCATCGCAGGGAAAAAAAGGGAAGGAAGGAAAGGAGGAGAAAGAAAGCCTCACTCGAGCTCGGGCACGCGAACGTGAACGCACACGACAGGAACGCGCGCTTGTCCGGGTGGCGGTACTTCTCCGAGTAGCGCGCCGCGCGGGCGAGGCGGGGGCCCAGGCGGCGCGAGAGGCGCACGCGCGGCGGGGTGGCGGCGGCGCTGTTGCCGTTGCCGCTGCTGTCGAAGCCGGGGGTGACGAAGGGGTAGCTGGCGGAGAGCGCCTGGTCGAGCGCGAGGGTGTCGCCGTGGGAGAGCGCGCCGAGGACGGCGGCGAGCTGGCGTTTGCGGCTCTTGAGCGTCTCCTTGTGCTGCAGGCCCGCGAGGGTGATGCGTGGGGGGCGGCCTTTGCGGATGCCGAGCCCGGCCCAGGGGGAGCCCGAGGGCGGCTGGTAGACGTCGACTGTCGCGGCGTCGCGGTCGTCTGTGCGCCCACCCGGGGGCCCGCGGTCGCCCGGGTCGTCTTCGCCGCCTGAATGCGGGTCGCCGGTGTCGTGCCCCGGGGAGGCGGAGGCGTTGGCGGGTACTTTCCGCTTCTTGGTGTTTCCCGGCTGCTGGAGGTGCTCCATCCCGTCGTCGTCGCCGTCCTCACCGTCGTCCCCGCCGTCTCCGTAGGTGCCACTGGTGCCGTTGCCGTTGGCTAGCTCGGCGCTGCGGCTGAAGATGTCTTGGAGGCCGGGCATGTAGTACGACTGGAGGGCCATGTGGGCGGAGAGGGACTCGGCGTGGGCGATGAGCTCCTCCGCGGTGGCGTCCGGGCCAGGGAGGGGGAAGGGGAGACCGAGGGCTGCGAGTGGCGGGAGAGCGTCGGCATCGTCGCCATCGTCAGACCCCGAGCCCGCTGTGCGACGGCGCTTTGGGAGTGGCTTCACGCGGCGGAGGGCGGGGAATTCGGGTACATCGAATATAGGCGATGGACCTCGATGCATCGTTTTGAAGCCCCTTGGATTGGGCTTGCGTGGCCCTGTCTTGGGATAAAAAAAAGTGGAAATTGCGAGTGGCGCCGTCGTACAATTATTTCTTTGAGTTTTTCTGTCCTGTCTGCTGTGGGTGTTGAATGAGAACCTGTAGAGGTTATGGGGGGGATAGCTGAGGGACTGAGGGTGTTGTCGTGGCTGATGTTATCCACAGCAGCTAACAAAGCCGACCGCTTTGACGGTAAATATCAGTAATCACCCCGCTTTTTTCCGCTACGTAACGTGCAGGGGTGAAGAGAGCTTATATTCGATACAGGAGGAATGGGAAAACTACTCGGTCTGCATGATTATTCAAAGCAAAAAAACGCAGTCGCAGCACCCTTTGGGCCTTTTGGCATCAGAAATCCATGTGAGAGGCTCAGATTCGGCACTGGTACCGTACAGTTTACACGAGGATACTCCACACCGTCGTTAGCGAGGATCTGAGCATCCGCTTGAGGGGGAGCGGTTCCAGAGGCACGAACAAGAGCGCGAGTCGAGTTAAACCAGCGTAGTCCAGTAGAAATTTGCAAAGAGGGATCATTCAAGGGAGGACACAGCGAGTGCTTGAACTGCAGTGGATGTGGTTCAAGTTGAGGTTGAAACCCGATTTTTGACGCCGCGGCAACGTGATCCCGAGATTTAAACTCCGAGTGCCAAACACGAGCAACGTTGAATCTCTCTTTCCTCCGTCATGAACATAGCTGACTCTTGCGCGTTCTCGTGGCCTCGCTGTTGGGGTTGGCCTGCTGATTTTATCTGGACCCGCGGCTCCGCGAAGATCTTCACAAGCGCGTCTTGGACTACACTAAACTTCACTTCACTGTCCTCCTCGCATCCGACCCTCTAGGGCTCAAGTTGGTGCCTGTTAACGTTTCTCTCTAGCACGAACCTGAAACCGCGCGAACAGCAAAAGCTCGCTCGTCTGATCAAGTTCTAGTCGCGCTGCTCGACACGGAAGCCTCGGAGTTGATATGTGGTTCTTGGCCTCGGGCGTCATATCCTGCTATCCATCCATCGCAGCTGCTGGCCGCGCACACTTCCAAATAGACTCCCCGAGCTCTATCTCGATCCCTGGAGTTGCAAATTCCTGACTGCTTCCCGGCCCCTCCGTCCCACACCTATGGGAGGCAATGGCGCGCTCACTTCAATGTTTGCAAGATCAGACCGTCTCTTTTCGCATCCGACATCCTTGACATTTCCTATTGAATTCTGGGAGGCTTCAACCTTTGCAGAGAGTACCCCCGGCTCCGCTCTTTCTCGCATCCGATCTCTCTACCTAGGTCCCCATCAAGAAACGATCTCTAGCCGAACTTCGTTGCCCAGACCAGACGACGCATATTCGTGGTCATTCCTCGAGACAGTATCCGTCGTCTGTCAAGGTATCGCAACTCAACTCAAATAACCCCTGTCCTCTTGCTTATTGGAATCGCTGAAGACAATTCATTCATTCAACCGCACAAGCACCCCAAATGTTGGCCTCCCGCACTGTCATGTATCTCACTTTGTTGTACCCGTACCTCTGTGCAGTACATAAATTGCTCCGTTTGTGTGTATATTATCACGGCCTAGAGACGCGATCGCAGAGTGGCTTCGATCGAGTACTATCGCCGAACAGTCGCAGCGAGAAGCCGCTTTCTCCTCCCGTCCCCCTCCCTCCCTTGTTCCGGTGTACATAGGCCACAGACGCTGTGCCTTCCATTCCTTTATCTTCTGCCACTGCGCTGGGCCGCACACGCGCGAGTTGCCTTACACACACACGCTGCACCTACATCACTCTCACACGCGCTGATATTTGCGTTTGTTTGATCCCACTCCCCTTGTAATTCTCTCATACCCTTCACGACGCCCTCCCTCCCCCCGCCGCCATGACTCGCTTCGGCGGCTACGACGTGTTGTGCAGGGACACCCCGTCCTATACCTGGTGCAACCTCTTCTATCGCCAGGTCCGTCTGTGCCCGTACCCACAATACCCCCATTAAATATTCACACACCTACTTTCACTCGCAGCTCCTGGACAAGGCCCCACAAGTCCTCACCGCAAACACCTCACTCCCCACCGCCGCGGCTGGCCTGGGCGTGAACCCGACCTGCACCATCCCGCGCATGGGGCACGACGGGTCGCTGGGGAACATTGCCAATATCGTCGTCTGCGCGCTCAGTATGGTCTTTTGCGCCGTGCTGATATGGGTTACGAATAAGCGGAAGGCGGCTGTTGGTGAGTCGTCTGTACTCCTGTACTGCTGGGCTGCTGGTCTGCTGGACTGCTGGGCTGGCTGGGCTGGGCTTGCGGATCCTGGGGGGATCTGCGAGGGATTGGGAGTGAATTGCATATGATATGCGGCGTATTCGCGCCATCAGCCCTCGATTTGCAGAGATCGAGGGATTCGATTCCCCGTCGATGCGATTGGACGGCTGCCCGCGCCTCGATAACTAACCACGCATTCCACAGGTCGCATAGAACTACGGACGTTCCTCACATTATACTTCCTCACCCTTCCCCTCCAACTCATCACAACCGGTCTGTCCTTTGCCTTGCTTATATAGTTGCGCCCCAAATCCTCATCCCCGATTTTTCAAGGCGGAATCCTCGAACAAGGCACCACCGCGCTCGTCGTCCTCACCGCCATCCACGCGGGCACCCTCGCCGCCCTCTTCTGGGCCCTCCTCGCCAACGCGCTCGTCGCGACGCAGGTCGTCGAGGACGGCACCCCCAGCAGCCTCGTCCCCTTCTACGCCCCTCGCCGCCGCGTTCTTCGCCGCCACCACCTACATCTCGCTCGACATCGGGCTCGGGTTCACGTCCGTGTTTGGGCCGAGCAAGCCGCCGCAGAATTTTGGGAGTATTCCGCTTTTTGTGCTGACGAGTGTTTGGCCGGCGGCGTGAGTCCCTTTCCTTCCTCTCCCCCTTCTTCTCCTTGCGGTTTACTGACGCGGGTTTATGCAGGACGGTGGTGATCTACTTTGGCTTGATGACCTACATTGTGCTCGCGGTCCTGAACGAGGTCCGCCCGATGTGGTTCTACATCCTCGCCACCGCGCTCTTCGTCCTCAGCCAGCTCGACTACTTTCTCCTCAGTCGTGTTATCTGCAAGGTGCGCTGTCTTCCTCTCCCCTTTCCCTCTTCTACCCTTTTCCTTCGTAATCACGTTTTATACGACGCTAACGGTGGTTTGCGTTTTTTGCGTTTTAGGGCTCCTCCTCAAAAGTGGACGGCTCGTTCGTGGCGACGTTCCTCGAGACGGCGTCTGTGGGCGTGCTGTACCTCGCGTGGAAGAGTATTACGGAGGGTAAGTTGTTCCTCTATCCTCTTTTCTCTCTATTCCCTCGCATCCCTTTCTTCATCGATGCTCTCGATTTCAAATTCTATGTCCTGATGGTGGCGGTGGTGGTGGTGGTGGTGGTGGTGGAGTCGTCCGACGTAGGGAGCGGACCGTCGCGGGCGGTGGCCTTGGAGCCCTCCCTCTCGGCGGCATTAGACACCAGACCGTACACACCCACCCTTCTTTTCTATTCCTCCACTCGCTGTTCTATTTCCGAGTTGCCCGTGCGCTCGCGGTGGAGTCGTCCGACGCAGAGAGCGTCGAGTGTCGAGCTAGGCGCGGTCGCGGCGACACTGGCGGGCTTGTCTGCGCCGCTGAGATCGCAGACAACGACCCTTCTTTATTCCCCCACTCGCTATTCTATTCCCGAGTTGTCGGTGCGCTCGCGGTGGAGTCGTCCGACGCAGGGAGCGTCGGCCCTCGAGCTAGGCACGCTCGCGGCGACACTGGCGACGCTGAGACCGCAGACAACCACCCTTCTTCTTTATTCCTCCGCTCGCTATTCTATTCCCGGGTTGTCCGTGCGCTCGCGGTGGAGTCGTCCGACGCAGAGAGCGTGGGGCGTCGAGCTAGGCGCGGTTGCGGCGACACTGGCGGCCTTGTCTGCGCCGCTGAGATCGCAGACAACCATTTTTCTTCACTTCCTCCACTTTCCCTTTACCTCCCTCAAACTAAACCCCGTACTCACCCCACCCAAACCCCCCCGACAGAATCATGGGACGAAGACGCGTACTACCCTTCATGAGGCTAGCCTCTCTTATACCATCTTCATCCATCTTCATCCATCTTCTTGTTTCGATGTTTCTTTGCTTTGGAATGCGAATACTATGCACAATATTGTCAATTTGTATCTCCCCCACCCACCCTTGACCTTTGCGCCGGCACATGTATTCGTAGTATTGCGTTCGACCGATTTGGAGTTTGTTGTGTTAGGTGAGGAAGTGAGGAGGGGAGTGAATGGCCATGGACTGCATATTCGAAGGGAGAAGTACATACGATATATATAATTTCATGTTTCTACATACATATTTTTGTGTTGTGCGAGATTTTACAGTAACACGATTTGGCGTCTCGGGCTCGTGTACGTTTGCGTGCGGGTGTATGTACATAGCGATTTTACTGCTTGAGTCGGTATCTGGGACTCCGCGGCGCGGGGGAGGGTCAGAAGCGAAAATCGAGCTCTAGTCTACGCCCTTGCACCGTTTCGTGCTACCACCAGATCGGACTACATACCACCAGGTCGGACTCTGCTCCGTCCGCCGTCCGCCATAATGTCTCCATCCCACCGAGCTCCTCGCGACGCGATTATCGGCGTTCGAGTCGCCGAACAACAACACGCCACGGAATGCCGCGTCCGCTTGCCGTCTCGAGTATCGAGTCTGTATCGAGTATCGAGTATCGGCCCAACGACCTCCTTGATCTTGATTTGAGGAGTCCAGGACGCCGTATGTACTGTATGTATGGATGCTTGACGGGGACGGGTACCGGTACGCGCCACAGGAAACGGGTGCGGGTCGGCACAAGGTTTCGGATTCGGAGGGGGGTGCGTCCGCGTCGTATCTATAGCTGAGGGTACAGTCACTTCTAGACGAGCTTGAGAGGGGATTTGAGATTTCGGAGAGAACGTGATGAGCGGCCAGGACGAATACGGCTCGCGGCAAGGAGAAGTATCTGTGAATGCAAGCCTCCATGTATTTTCGTTGTGCGCCAGGTGTTATGTCGATCGGAATCATAGGATTGTCGACGGCGTCAGAGTCGTCTCTCCGTCCAAGTAAAACGCGGCGTATAGTCGGCGTACGCCTCGCGAATAGCCATTGCGCGGGGTTATAACACCCCCAGCCAAGGCCGAGTCGTAGACGCCGACGGGATTGATATCAAGCTTGAGTAGAGTGAGCTTTCAGATTATCGGGATCGGTGTACCAAAACCACGCACAAGGACCACATCGCTCATCGCCTGACCGATTTCGCTTTCACGGGAGTCTCAGCCACCAGCATCACACCCTGACTCTCCAGCTTCATTGCCACCACCTTCGCCTCCTCCGCCCTCCTCCTCTCCTCCCCCTCCGCCCTCTCCTTCTCCTTGCGCTCCGCCTCCCCCGTGTCCCGTTCCCGGGGCTTGAATATCCGCTTCATGCTGACCTCGCGGTTGAGCACCTTGCGCTTCGCGCCCATACTGCCCTCGCGCTGTTTCTGCTCGCGTTCCTTCTCCTCCGCCAGCGTGACGGAGAGCGAGCGCGAGCGCGACCGGGCGGGTTGTTCCAGGGTCTTCCTCGGAGCTGGAGCGGGGGCGAGCGCACCAGGATCGACCATCGACCGCGCGCGCTTGGTGGGGATCTGATTGTTTGGAGGCGCTGCACTGTCATCCTCGGAGTCCTCCGAGTCCGAGAAGGGCGAGTGCGGGAATATCTTGGACCTGAGGAGCGCGGTTTGCGTGGGTAGGGTCGACCCAAACCTATAATGGATGAGTAAATCCACGGGAGGATATCAGACTAGGTAACGCGAGCCTACCGCGTTTCGACGACGTCTTCGCAGAATACCTGCATCCAGTCGCGTTCGTCCTTTCGATGGAGCAGGCCCGTGTCCAGGGTGCTTACGAGCTGCCACATCGAGAGCTTGTCCATGAAAGCCTCCAGACGGTCCTCGAGCGACAGTGCAGGCGGCTCCCCGATCTTTCGTCGCTTCTTATTCGGGGACGAGGCGTCAGGTGGTGGCGGAGGCCCAGGAAGAGAGAGCTTTAGCATGTAGAGTAAAATCTGGACCTGCACTCTTTGCCCATGTCAGTAATCGTCGCAAACTGAATCAATGCAGGATAAGAACTGACTCGCGGCGCTCCATCCGTTCCATCCACTTTGAGCGCCAAGATTGGTTCAGCCACGGCTCCTCCTCCTCGTTCTCGCTCTTCTCGTGGGTCACCGCGAACCACATTATGCTTTCCTCCTCCTCGCCTTCGCCGCCGCCGTTGGACAGTATATACGGCAGCTCGACCTGGTATTTGTTGTGCACCGCACGGGTGGTCAGGAGGAGACGTTCGAGCATGGCATGCAGTGGGTGTGGCGCGCGCGCATCTCTTTCAGGGGTATGGACGCGCAGTAAGGACGGTGCAAGGAGCTGTAGTGGCATTATCGACTGGAAACACGAATATATGAGAGGTCCTTGATACATTTAGAAGGAGTTTACCTCTGGGAGCCATAAGAACTGAAAATATGTTCGCGCGACAAAGTCCTCGCAGGATTCTTCCTTGACATCTAGCGGGTACTCGTGCGAGACTGATTTCTCCTGCGTGGAGGTCCAAGCCAGTCTTGGGGTGTCAGGGATCGTGTACTGGAGAGGTTTGAGCGCCATTGGACGCGTGAATCGCGTGAATGTCGCTGTTCAGGATATGGCGCGTGGAGGTTGAGACGAAGGCGAGTTTGATCCCATCAACTTGAAGCCTTTCAGCGCTGGACCGCCATGTTGACTTTCCTGGGTTTGCCCAGCGACGTTCTGCTGCACCTCTTCTTGAACTTTCTGGAGATCCGCGATATTATCCTGCTACGACGGGTAATTTCTCTTTCTCTCTTTCCTCCAATTACTCCTGATACTCCCGGTGGACCAGACATGTCGCGAGTTGGAGCAGTTGACGCGCGATAAAACCATCTGGCTCACTCTCCTTGAGCGGCTTCGCAGTCGTGGGAATGTCCCACTGCCTCTCACCGCGTCGAACCCAGCGCTCTCCGTCAATCTCTCCTCCGCCACTCTCGAGTCCATCGTCATCCCCGCGGTTCGCACCAGTGAATCCTGGCACCTTCCTCGAGAGATGCGGCCTGTTCTTAACCCGGAACACGGCCAGCCGATATCTGGGTTGAAATTCTTTCTGGACACCTGGCTGCTCATCGTGGGGAGCGATGGCCTTGTGTACCTCTGGGACATCCGAGAGAACGCGCCGCGGAACGGGTATCGCGACAGTCTGGACATCAGACGGCCTGACGTGCGATGGGGATCCTATGTTGCTACTCTGGCCCCCGGAGGCAAGCAAATCCTTTTGGCCATGTCAACGTGAATAATCCGCTTCTTCTACCGACGACCATAGTTGATGGTGATTTTTGAAGAATGGCTCTACTACCACCGTCGCGAGCCGTCCTATACTCAATCGACATTGGAAGCTCGAATTCCACCGATAGTGTTTTCACCCTGGTGCAAGAATACGGTTCCGCGAGAGACTCTCATCGAGAGGTGCTTGCTCTCGACACCGAGCGTTGCTTGGTCGTCCTTTCCTCCTCAACGCAGACACTAGATATCGTTGGGTGGGGGGCTAAGAGATCCATTAATTCTAGAATCTCCTTGGCTTCAGATGATGATGACGAGGATGAGGAAATGGTACGTGTATATATTCATCGAGGTTCAACACTTACAATGACGGCACAGTACAACGGTGTCATTGCGTTACGCTTCCTCGGCCGCCATTTTCTGGCCATTCGTACCCACAGTCTTGAACTATATCTCTGCGATGAAGCGTCGCAGCCGTTGCTCGACGTCCGACCACTCAAATACCGGCTCCCCCATCCACTGCGCGAGGGGGCCACTACCTCGGACATCCTCGCCTCCATTTCGAACCTCGGCATACGCTACAAGCTCAACGTGTTCCTATATGACGGCTACAGTCTTGCCGACTACGCCATCACTATCGACCTCCCCAGTCCAACCGCGGACGCACCTCCAACGATTGACGTTACACTTATGGGTGAAATACGTCCGCCCCAGATACAGTTGGCAACAATGCTGCGCTCGCGCTGGTTTGTCAGCGCATACACGCTTGGCCTTCAAGGAATCCGGGCAATGTGGGTTCAGCGAGACAATCTGACGATGACCAGACGCGTCAGGCTGTGTACCTTGAATCGAACTGCGACACGGCATGAAATGGAGACGGCCGTTGATGTCTTTCTGCTTCCCTCATACGACCTTCGAGGTTCGTAATTTTTTTCCGCGGGCATTTTCGAGTTCTGACTTGTATGAACCAGAGGACCTGACACATTGCGCGCTGGCAGAGATCAGCGGGCATATCGCTGTAGCGAACCGCTCTGGTCATGTCTTTTTACTCCCGACTCCCGTCCCTCGACTGCAACATGTACAGTAAACTTGTTTCCGGAATCGCATGTCTTCGCGTCGACCCTGCGTGAGCTTAAACACCGAGGCTGGATCGCAGAACTGTTGAAAAGCTAGTTGAACATGCCGAGCTGTACTTTTCGTGCCGAATTTGTTTGCCCTGATTTTTCCTGTTTTTAGCAGCAAGGCGTGGTGATGGTCGGTCCTGAACACACCTCTAGCTCCTGGAAAGTACTCCCAAACCTCAGGTCTCATACAATGCTGGGCGTTGGGACCTGCTCGAACGGCCTGATATTGCCCCACGTACTTTGTGCGAACAATCTAGGCTCTGCACGATGCTTCAAGCCTGGAAGACTGACGTGCAGCAAAGTGAGCAGAGACTTTCAGTCGATCGCCTCGAACTCACGACAGGTCTAGTGTTATCTGGTTCAGGTGCGCTTCTTTCCACCGCATTAGTCGATCGGGTGTTGAAAATTCCTATGCGCAGTATTGTGGCTCCGAATGCCAGGTCGAACATTGGAGGACGCACAAAACCGACTGTAAACACCCGTATAACAGCCCATCTTGGCAGCCGACCTGGGCGACGGAAAAGCGATCTCCAGCCTTTATTGGGGAAACGAACCATGGGCCGCCCCACGCATTTTTTGGAACGCTTGGAAATTATCTTTGGGGGAATGTTCCAGCCATCAACTGCCTTCAGCTCTCTCGGAATGAAGGCGGCGAGGCAGCGTCCATGGATTTCGAGTTCTGCTTTGCAGGTTAGTGCCGTCCTAAATATTGTTAATCCCCAACATTGACGATCTCTTTTACCAGTAACCGGTCCTAGGACTATCTGTAGAAGTGCGAGAGGGTCGAGGTATTCAGTCGGATTTGATGCTCAAGAAAGAGTCGAAGTCCGAGTCGACACACTGAGCGGTTCAACTTCCGTAATGACCGGCTCAGTTCAACCTCCTCATCTGGAAGTAGCCAAGCGATAAAGGTAATTCGTATATGTGCATTCAAGTCGCCGACGGGTCCGGTAAGCTAAGTGAGCGCATAATCGAGCTGGGTGTAGTCAGCCTGTTGTTAATCAGCATAGTAAGTAAGCCCATAGTTTGATCTAGTAAGCGGTGAAATCTGACCATAAACACAGTATTTAACACCCGTCGTCTTCCAAATTCGCCATCCATCTATTCCAAGCTAATCATGAGCCTCTGCGCAAATTGTATCAAAGGTGGTTTTTCCCTTACTCCGTCGACGATTTTTAACTCATTGATTTTTAGGTGTTAGGCACGAGGGCACCCCGGAAGGTTGGTTGTCGCAGTCTTTATTGCGCCGACTTGCGCTATAAAGGTTGAGCAGGCAATATCGAGATCATCGGCGGAATCGAATCCTATGTTGCCACACCCACCGGCGACTACCCTAAGGACAAGGTTGTCCTATACATCTCGGACGTCTTCGGCTTGCATCTGCCCAACCATCAAGTGCGTCCCAATTTCCTGCTTCGTACGGTATGAGACTGAGGGGATCCAGCTGTTGGCTGATGACTTTGCGCGAAACGGACTCAGAGTGCGTAGTGTGCTTGTGAAATTGACAACCTGAACCAACCCATCATTTCCGTTCAGACCATTATTCCGGACATTTTGAACGGCGACCCTATACCTCCGAATGCTCTCGCTCCTGGGGTGGGCATTCAAACTGTTCTATTTAAGTGAGTAAGCTGAACGATTCCTAGAGCAACTACGACCTGCCCAAATGGCTATCGACCCACGGCGCCGCCGACACGCGACCCCAGCTCGACAAGGTTATTGCTGCTCTCAAGGCAGACGGCGTTACCAGTTTCGCTGCCGTGGGCTATTGTTTCGGCGCCAGATACGTCTGGGATCTGGCGGTAGACAACATCACTGCTGTCTCTGCAGTCTCGCACCCGTCCCTTCTCAAGGTTCCCGTTGATCTTGAGGTATGTTTTTTGCCGCCGGCCGTTTGGGTCCGTGCTCATCTCCCCGCGAACAGCAATATGCCGCCTCCTCGAAGGTGCCGCTCCTGATCAACAGCTGCACGGTCGACACCCAATTTCCCCTCGAGGCGCAAGCCAAGGCGGACGAGCTCTTTGCTAATTTCGGACCTGGTTACAAACGTGAATACTTTGAGGGCTGCACCCACGGGTTTGCCGTACGCGGCGACCTCAGTGACCCCAAGGTCAAGGCCGGAAAGGAGGGCGCCTTCAAGGCGACCGTTGAGTGGTTCCTCAAGTATATATAGTTACTGTTGAGACCTTGACAAAAATTTGGTCCCCCCGGAATTCCGGGCGGAATTCAACCCGAGCGCGAGATCCATGGCGGACTTCGCGCGAGACTTCGGAGTTCCGCCCCCACGTGATCGCGATGCCGGCGAGTTGACTCAAAAGTGTTGACGCGCCGGCCCAACGCCGCCTTGACGCCGCCCACGCTCTGATTCCGAAGTATTTATTTACGCGGAGACGCTCTGAGTTTCCCACCATCCCTATCCATCCCACCCACCCACGACCATGAGCTTCTGCAAAGACTGTATCAAAGGTCGCAGTTTAGTGCGCACCAGGAGCCGATCTAACCATGACGTGTATACAGGTGTTACCCACGAAGGAACTGCCCAAGGTTTGCGAGTTATATTGTGTCCATTCACCCGGCTAATCGACCTATCTATTAGGCAAGATCGAGACCATCGGCGGCATTGAATCCTACGTCGCGACCCCGACTGTCGATTATCCCAAGGACAAGGTCATCCTGTTCCTCGCGGATGCGTTCGGCTTGCCTCTGATCAACAACAAGGTGAGCCTACTATGTCTACTGCTGGGACGCGATGTTGATGGGGGGGACATCTTAGCTTTTGGCCGACGACTATGCGGAGCATGGATTCAAGGTGTGTATATCCTGAGGACCTGAACCTGAACTGAGCATTCTTGGCTTAGACAATCATGCCCGACATACTCCTCGGCGACCCCGTCCCCAGCGACGCAATGGACCCCGGCGTAAGCACTGTACT
Organism: Mycena filopes; assembly: GCA_029281495.1. Lineage (NCBI taxonomy): Eukaryota > Fungi > Basidiomycota > Agaricomycetes > Agaricales > Mycenaceae > Mycena > Mycena filopes. The sequence continues at coordinate 972,895 of JARIHR010000013.1, read as the reverse complement.
GAGACTTTCCGCACGACTCGGAGGGACTAACTATTATTATTGCAGATGAACTTTGACGTTGAAGGGTGGTTGGCCAAACACACTCAGGTCAAAACTCGACCCGTAATCGACAAGGTCATTGCTGCGCTCAAAGCTGAGGGCGTCACTGGCTTCGCTGCCGTCGGTTATTGCTTCGGTGGTCGCTACGTCTTTGATCTGGCAGTCGACAATATCACCGTCGCGTCGGCCGTCGCGCACCCGTCCCTGCTCCAAATTCCCGCTGATCTCGAGGCGTGTCTTCTCCCCAGCTATTTTATATTGTGCTCATCTTATTGTCAACAGAAATATGCCGCTTCGTCGAAGGTTCCGCTCCTCATCAACAGCTGCACGGTCGACACACAGTTCCCCCTTGAGGCGCAAGCCAAGGCGGACGAACTCTTTGCTAATTTTGGTCCGGGTTACAAACGCGAATACTTCGAAGGCTGCACCCACGGGTTTGCCGTACGCGGTGACCTCAGCGACCCGAAGGTCAAGGCAGGCAAGGAGGGGGCGTTCAAGGCCACCGTCGAGTGGTTCTTCAAGTATGCATAGTTGCTGTTGAGAACCTTGAGAGAAAAAAATGTCCCACCCGCATTGCGGAATTCCTGGGCGCGAGATTCGCGCGAGGGCGTGGTTGAACTGGTTGAAGTGGTTCGAAATCGGAAGTTCCGCCCACGTGATCGCGATGCCGACAGCGGTGCTGACGCGGCCACGGTAAAACGGTTATATTTGAACGGGATTGGATGGATGTGGTATATATTTGAGAGATTAACCGTCCCGCAGAATATCGGTGGCGCCTCCCATCTTTGGGGTTCGGGGTTTGAGAATATTGGATGTGGATGTATTTTTTAGGCCCAAAGCACTCGACGTAGTGGCGAACTCGAGTCTGAACTAGCTGATGGACGCCTGATCGGGATCTATGGACGCCTGATCGGGATCCATTGACGGATCGCATCAAGTTCAATACCGAAGCCACCGAAGTATTTATTTAACCTTCCTTCCTTCCCACCATCCCTTCATCCCATCCACCCACAACCATGAGCTTCTGCAAAGACTGTATCAAAGGTGACACTTCAGTGCACCCACGGGAGCCAATCTAACCACGGGATACACAGGTGTTACCCACGAAGGAACTCCCCAAGGTTTGTGGGTTATATCGTGCTTATCTACCAGTCTAATCCGTCTACTCATTAGGCAAGATCGAGACCATCGGCGGCATTGAATCCTACGTCGCCACCCCGACTGTCGATTATCCGAAGGACAAAGTCGTCCTGCTCCTCACCGATGTGTTCGGCTTGGCTCTGACTAACAACAAAGTGAGCCTCGTCCCATGATACTGCTAGGATGCGACGTTGATGGAGTACATACCAGCTTCTGGCCGATGACTATGCGGAGAATGGATTCAAGGTGTGTATCATCCTGCTAGTGAACTCGAACTGCAAACCAATCATGCTTGACTTAGACGATCGTCCCCGACATCCTGCTCGGCGATCCCGTCCCCACGGACGCATTTAACCCTGGTGTAAGCACTGCACTACGACTCTACGCGCAACGAGGGACCAACTATCATTGCAGGTGAACTTTGACATTGGAAAATGGTTCGCCAAAGGGCATAGTCAGGTCGAGACCCGACCCGTTCTCGACAAGGTCATTGCGGCGCTCAAAGCTGAGGGCGTTACCACCTTCGCCGCCGTCGGTTATTGCTTTGGCGGTCGCTACGTCTTTGATCTGGCAATCGAGAACATCACCGTCGCGTCGGCTGTCGCCCACCCGTCCCTGCTCCAGATTCCCGCTGATCTCGAGGTGCGTTTCTCCCCAGCTACTTGACATTGTGCTCATCTCATCGTCAATAGAAATATGTCGCTACGTCGAAGGCTCCGCTCCTTATCAACAGCTGCACGGTCGACACGCAGTTCCCCCTCGAGGCGCAGGCCAAGGCGGATGAGGTCTTTGCTAACTTCGCTCCGGGTTACAAACGCGAGTACTTCGAAGGCCTCACTCACGGGTTTGCCGTACGCGGTGACCTCAGCGACCCGAAGGTCAAGGCCGGAAAGGAGGATGCCTTCAAGGCCACCGTCGAATGGTTCATCAAGCACGCTTAGAAGTTACTACAATGTACGAACAGATGTATAGTGCCAGTTAACTTGAATGTATGAATGCCTATATCGCTTGGCTACTTCCATAATGGTTTCAGGGCGAACCAGCCGCATGCCATCATCCTGGAGGTTGAAGTTGAACTGCCGTCATTCCCAAGTCGGGTTCAGAATGTTCCAGTGACCTTTACTCGCGCATTCGGCGGAATAGTCCTTTGTAGTTCGAGATTCTTCGGGCAAAGTTATCGTAGCTGTTATCGTGCTGCCCCACTGCAGCGCACTGCGGACGACTCGGAGCTTCAAGTTGTAAATTGGGACGAGCTCAAATTCGTTAGCATGTGTTGGTACTCGTTAGGATTAATCGTACGGGTTATTAATGGCCGCCCCAATTCTTCAAGGAATATCCTGCACGTATCCGACATGAAGCCGCAAGCGTCTGTGTTGAAGTTCAAGTTGAAGCCGCGATGCCGACATCAATATCCGAATAAAACACGAAACCACAAACTTCGCAGACCTCCTCCTGCAATGTGCTCTCGAATATATGCGCGAGTCTTCCATGCGCCATTCTGTTCTCCGACTGCAATTCGACCCGGCTTGAATTCGGCCACGATAGTAGGCGGCACCGTACGATGGAGGAATCTAGAGCCTGAGGTAGGGATCCCCACCGTACCGTATACGGTTACGGCCGTATAAAATACGGCCGTAAAATAGCCCGATTTCAGGCCATACGGTACGGTACGGTTACGGGTGGTTATACGGTTACGGGCCGTATATACGGGTCAATGAACGGCGTCTAGCAAGGGTCATTAAGTTCAGGTGAGTTCAATTGGGGTGTAAAATCACTGACTTTACCTCCCTCTACCCACTGGAAGGCCCAGACATCCGTCCTTCCCCCTCATCATTGAGTTCAATCCAGGCCGTAATCGACCCGTAAAGCCTGGGACCGCGGCAGAGGCCTTACGGTACGGTACGGGTTACCCGTAAAACCGTACCGTATACGGCGGCGTACGGTTACGGTGGGGATCCCTAGCCTGAGGGACTGGATCGCCTTACTGGAGTCATATTGCCAAGCGCTAGCGTACTACTTCCGCCAGAGCTTTAGCATTTCAAGGGCCTGGTGGTGTCACTGGGAGCTTGAAAGGCTGAAACTAGCGCCCCCACTAATAACAGATCTGCCATACTGGATAAGTAGCCCTAGGAAAGGGCAAATTTCCGTGCGCACTTGTCCGATATCCGGCACCAGCGTTTCGGGGAAATGCGTGAAGGTAGGTGTTTTGGAATGTTACCATGAAGCTTTCTAAACGCCTAACTGAAAGCATATGTCTTCGTTCCAGGCCCGCTGACCTCTCTTGCGGGACGACTAAAGCGTCCGGCAGATCGGTCACCCTCCCAAACAAGTAACTAAAGTTCTAAATGGAGCGGCTCGGACGTAATGAGGAAGCTTGCGCCCAGGTGAGACGTCGAAGCACCGAATCTGCATCCCCTGCGGAAGGGATAAATTTCCGCCGGGCTACTGCTAGGTTGCTTCGTGTTCCCCCCATCCCACACACCATGGCGGCGAAACCCTGGTATCAGGCAGTACTCGCTGGACTCCGAAAGCTGCGGGATATCAAGGACGGCGCTGACAAGATTGAAAGCCTTGAAAGCCTGATGTCCTTCGGTATGGGGTCCGCCCCCAACGGCGGCACCGTCTCCCACTTGATGTGCGGAAATACGATTCGCGGGCGGTCTTGCCCCGAACGAGGCGTGGACGTCTGTACAAATGTGTGTCTCGCACTTCGACCTGTGTCGTCCGATGTTCTAAAGCCCTCTCCAGTGCCGTCTCGTTAAAGTGGGTTTCGGCATGTCCTTCTAGCGCAATCAATGGCCTTATCCACCGCTCTTAGTATTGCTCAGAGAAATGCAAGATGCAGCATTATCCCAAGCACCGATATCGCTGTACACATCGATACCTCAGCGAGAACTGGGAGCCATCGTGGGTTTCCGAGGGACGAGATCCCGCGTTCCTGAACCCCTCGCATTCTATGACCCTCTTCCGGGCCTGTGTCGACTTTTGGGGTGATTTACCGGCAATGGACTGCCTCCAGCTCTCGAACAACGAAGGAACGAATGAGCTAGAGCCTCTGGGCGATCTCAAGCTCTGTTTCGCTGGTGAGACCCTTCCAGTTTCCGTCAAAATCGATTTGCTTACTCTCACTGACAGCGTCGGGAGATCTTCGCAATCTGATCCGCACCGTAAACAGTCTGCCTTGGGATTATGCAGGGTACTGCGACATTTTGCTGAACGACACCAACCCGGTCCTCGTGAACCGCAACCTTGTTATCCTCTTCGTGCTCTTGAGCTCAGGTCCCTCGTTGGAGGTAGGTAATCGCTCGTCCTGCGACTTGAGTCAATTTGACCCCGCATATAGGAAGCCGCAGAATTTGCAACACACCTCATGTACTCTGCGGCCCTCCCAGGGGCCGGCGCCGAATATGTCAAGCGCTGCGTCGAATTCATCTACGACTCTGACGAGTCTGATGTGGATCTGTCCTTTCAGCGCTGCCTCGACACCCGAGGGGAGGGCAAGGTTTATTGCGTCCAGCCATCAGCAGGCATCAAGAAGCTTCTCGAGATGTTCCACTCGAGTTACCCCCTTACTTCCGCGCTGAAGAGCATGAAAGAGACGACACTGGCGCCGGACCGTTTGGATTTCCGTGAAAAGTATTTCGCGGGGCTGAAGCCATCGCACCGGATGGCGTTTCAGCGGTTCCGCGAGAGCGGCATCTTGGCGCCATTTTCACTCAACACGTCCAACTTTACGCAGCCTAACAGGTACGTGGTCTTGGCTTACCGGAAACCACAGGCTCACGGTGTCTAGGTTTCTATTCACTCCGCAGGGAACCTGGATGGTACCAGAAGACGCGAATGCGCTCTTTGGGTGGGATGCCTCCGGGGTGCAGACCTCCGGTATCAAACATGGCGCGAGCCCCGAGGATATCCTGGGCTGCCTCTTTTTCCACGTCAAGGATGAGCTTCGCGAGTTCGCCAAGCGCGTCAAGGAGCTCAGAATCGACATTCATGTTACCTCATTCGACGCCGGCATCCTCGCGAAGGGTATCACCATCGGCGCTCTGCCGGCCTTCGAGGACGCTACGTTCGATCGAATCTTAACTTCAAATTTGGTGGAAACGGTCGGACTGCGGAGTTGCCTTTCCGATTGGGGGCCGCTCCTCAATAGGGAGAACCCGTTCGCGAGCATCCTTATGCAAACGAAAGCTTGGCATATGCACCAGCCGCACGCGACGGCGCAGTGGGGTCCCAATGCTATGAAGGTCTTGGTCGAGAAGTGCAATACGATTCCTGGACTGGTAAGCATACGTATACGCCGTTTACGTTCGTCTGAATTCGTTCCAGGATGTCAAGATGAAATCTGTTTTATCTCAGGGACTGCGATCGCCCGCACTCTTCCGGATCTTCGAGTCCCTGGACGCCTTCCACGACAACGAAGCTGCTTTCCAAGAGTATCTGGCTGACCAGGACGTCGAGGAATCTGCTGCAGCCTTTGATTTGCAAATGCGGACTGCACACCGAGTACACCCAAAGGTAAATCTTGTCGAGATACGAGGCGTCGTTCGTCGCTGATGATCTTCAGCGCTTCGGAATCCCTCTAAACGCTCCTCGATGGCAGAAACTGCCCGATCTCTCCAGTAACGAATTTTACGACCTTTGTAAGTAAAACCTGTCTCTTCGCATTTCTTCTCACAGAACATGGATCCTAGTCACGATTGGCGGTGCGAATCTGCCAGTCCGGATGCTGGAATTCGAGGCCATCGAATATTACCAAGCCACCTCGGATTGTACTACGGATTTTTGAGTAGAGTATTGTTTCTATATTGTTTCTACGCGCACACGGCGCTATGTACGGAAATCCGGGATGAACGAAGGCGAGGTGCCCTTGGAATCGGCACCGATGAGGGCCTGCTTGGCGGTGTGAGACGATCATCGAGCGCGCCAGCCGAAGGTCGTACGAGCTCCGATGTGAGTTTGCGGCATTCGCTGCTGCGAAGCCTTCAAGGGGGTCGCGCCGGCGACTTATCATCAGGAAGGCTGATGAACCTTCGCCGGTGGTACAAGAGAGGAAGCGCATCATCCTCTTCTCCAGAGATATCCAGGGCCTCGACGCGTGTGACTTGAGCTATGAAGAGCTCCGAGACGATCCCAGTCGACGTATGAGCTGGGCGGCGGTGCTGATTCTTGCTGTCGCCGCGAGAGGAAAGGGGAGATCGTGGAGGGGAAGACCTCTCGACACCAATTTGCACGAAATAGCGCCGAGCGATCCTCGAATGACCGGTATCCCTTCCGCGCTCAGGAAATATGGGGTCGTAGAGAATGGATGCGGGTGGAGGTCGGGGCGCGAGAACCGCGTCGCAACCGATGCCTGGTTTGCAGACAAAAGGTTTATGACCATGTCCGAAGGTGAATTCGACTGGTGATGAATTCAGGGAGGACGCCATGCGAGAGGGAATCCGCAAAGCGAATGTGACCAACGGGACGGGATCCATGGCTATTGAAGTGAACGACGAGAGGGTCGCGCCATGAAACATGGGCTTGCTGTGGTCATTTTCGCCGCTGCGATGTGACGCGTCGGGAGACATGAAAGACGTGACAACCGCGACTGGCTGAGCAGTCTCCCTGAGTAGAGACCGCAGACGGCTTTTGGTGGCCTCGGCGCCAGCGCTGCTCGAGTATGAACGGGTCAGAAATTGGCAGAGCAGTTTTGGCATGAGGAAAGCCGATGCCATGCAGAATCAACATTGGACAACAGCTGGCCTGGGGCAAACGACAAAAATTCGTCTGTCTAAATGGTACACGATATATACATCCAGTGGTCTAGATTACTTGAGCTTCACAAACATACTCTTCGACAGCTCTAGAGTCGAAATTTCCGCCTCAATTGTTTTCCGCTGCAAGTCGGGTCAGTTCGCGGGTCATTTGATGCGCTTGATTAAAGACTGACCTTTTCAGCGTTGGCGAGCCGCACATCTGCGGGAACGGTCTTCTCGTAATCAGGATGGCTCTCTACCTTGACCATCTTTTGAAGGTTCATCTTGGAGAAATCGAGCTTCTTGTCGCACTTGGAAATCTCCACGTCAAGATCGACCAAGCCCTGGACCGCACCATGTCAATCGAAGTGTAATGTGTTTGCGCAGAGAACTCACTCGGACAAGCGCATGGACCGCAATCGTTGGAGTGACGACGGCGCCGCCACAGCCCTCGGGAATGTCCTGGATTTCGGCGGACGAGCTTGGCGCTTTTGCAGCCCTTGGTCAGAAGGGCGATGGTGGAGAGCTGCGGCTCAAAGAGCGCAGGCCTCCTCATCCGTTTGTACGTGTAAGGAACACTACAGATTCAAGCGGTCAAATGGCAGCGCTGAGCAAAAAAACAATATTCTCACAGTTGGATGTTGCCTTGTAGGTTATACGACGCAGCCAATGACCGACCGGTCCTCAGGGCAGAGAAGACGAGGTTGAACTGCTGGTCAGCGGTTTCGAAGACGTGGTCTTTGTCCTGAAGTTTGCTTAGATTGAGCTTGGTGTGGCCCCTCTGAATCAGGACTTACGAAGACAGGGAAGGCGGACACCATGATGGATGGCGTCGCGTCGTTCGGTCTCCGGGGCAGACGCTGCCATAGCTCTTCGGTAACGAAGGGCATGAAAGGATGCAACAATCGCAGACCATGATCGAGGCATGTATACAAAGTCTGTTGGGCGGACTTTCTCGTGGCGGCTGGCGCAGCTTCGTCTGTCATCGGTTTCATGGCCTCCTGCAGAGCAGCATTAGGGACGGGACCATCGGGCGAAACCAACACGTACGATGTAGACGTCGCAGAGCTCATAGAGCCAGAAGTTATATGCCGCCGTGGTGGCGAGCATGAAGTTCCGTTCATTCAACTGCGTGTTAACCTCCGCTGCGGCAACATTGAGCTTGTGAAGAATCCACCGCTCAACGAGACTCTCGTTCCCACTCGGCTGCGAAAGGAATGTTGGTCAAAAGTGTCATCAGCTTCATCAGCTCGCCGCACCTTCGCTGTAGGTTCCGGAACGAAGGATTCGTCCAGCTTGAGCATCGCGAACTTGGTAGCATTGAAGATCTTATTACAGAACTTGCGGTATCCCTCAACGCGAAGGATGTCGAGATTGATGTCGCGTCCTGTAGGCAGAATGAGGCAATACATGGACTAGAGAGAATGTAGACGCACCTCCTCCAGAGTACGAGCAGAGGGCAAAACGCAGTGCATCCGTCCCGCACTGGGGAATGCCCTTCGGGAAGTCCTTCTTCTGCCCCTCAGTCGCCTTCAGGATCTCTTTCTGGTCGAGGTTTCCCTCCTTGAGTTTCTCGTGGAGCAACTCGAGCGGTAACCCCTCGATAACGTCGATCGGGTCGATGACGTTCCCGAGAGACTTGCTCATTTTGCGTCCATGAGCGTCCCGGATCATCGCGTGGCAGAGAACCTCCTGGAAAGGGACCTTGCCCGTGAGATGGATTCCAAGCAGCACCATCCGTGCAACCCAGAAGAAGAGGATGTCCCATCCGGTCTCCAGGAGCGTGGCGGGGTAGAAGGTCTTGAAATCAGGAGATGTCTGCAAGAAACAGTTCGCTCAGTGAGAAATAAAAGGGGACCGAACAAGACGTACATTATCCGGCCAGCCCATAATGGAGAACGGCCAGAGCCGGAGGAGAACCATGTGTCGAGGACATCTTCGTCCTGCTCAAGTGAAAACTTCTTGTCGCCTGCCAGTGCCTTGGCACGCTCCGTCGCCTCCTCGAGCGTCCGCCCTACAACCCAGTTCTTCCCTTCCTTTTTCTGTGAGAGCGCCCATTAGGCGCCGAGAAGAGTAAAACAGGTAAAGGCTGCATACATCCAAGCCAGCCCCTTCGATATTGACGAAGTAAGCCGGACACCGGTGTCCCCACCACAGTTGGCGGGAGATACACCAATCTTGAAGATCGTCCATCCATCGATAGAACTCATTCTCCGATTGCTTAGGCGTAATGACGAGCTCGCCCGCGCGCGCACGCTGGAGATTTATAAGTCGCAGCGTTGTGAGAAAAACGAAAAGGAGGTACCTTGATCGCCTCATCCGCCAATGGCCGGCAGTTGACCCACCACTGGGGTTTCAGCACGGGCTCGACGACGTCCCCAGATTTACTATGCGGCGTTAGGGACAGATATATGACTGGTAGCGCGATTCGACTCGACCTGCAGATGGGGATTTGCATGGGGTTGTCCTTGGTCTCGACGTAAAGCCCGGCATCCTTCAGGGCCTTCACGACGGCAACCCTGGCGTGGAATCGCTTCATACCCTACAATTTAGGTAAGTCAACCGATTCAAAATTACAGATATAGATACGCGTACCTTGAAAGTCTCGCCGGCGTTAGCGTTAAAAGTCCCATCGTCGTTCAGAATGTTGATAAATTCGAGCTTGTGGCGGACCCCGACTTCGTAATCGTTGGTATCGTGCGCAGGGGTGATTTTGACGGCGCCAGTTCCGAACGCCATATCGACGATAATATCGTCGGCAACGATGGGAATTCTACGGTCGATGAACGGGTGTTTGGCGAATTTGCCGTGGAGATGCTGGCAATTGTGAGGTCAAGGGAAACAGGAAGAGCGCGGAAGAATATTACCTTGTACCGGGGATCGTCCGGGTGCACAGCGATTGCGGTGTCTCCGAGCATCGTTTCCGGACGAGTCGTGGCGACGATGATCTTCTCATCTAAGCTGCCCATTAAGGCATGATTATATACAAACTGGTAAGACGCACCAGAGCCCTCAATGGGATAGGCAAACGAAACCAAGACACCGAACTCGAAACGTTCCTTCTCAGTCATAACCAGGGACAGTGAGCATCGTCCGACCATTAAGTTGTTTTTGGTCGACCTGTCAAGATATTGGTACAGAACAACGCGGAAACGGAGTGACATCTACCTCGAGGTTAGACAGAGTAGTGTTCATTTTCACACACCAATGGACGAGACGGTTAGCGCGATATAGAATGCCATCCTCGTGCAATCGGCAGAAAGACTCAATAACGGCTTTATTGCGTTTCTTTTTCCGATCGTGAGCGAAGGTGTGAGGAATGACTGATCAAGCTCACCTCGTCCATGGTGAATACCGCACGATCCCAGTCATAACTTCCGCCCAGACGATGTAACTGGCGAGTAATTCGGCTTTGATAGCTGCGCAAAGAAATGAGGCTCTGGGCTTCAAGTAGACGTATTACACACTCGTTCTTCCAGTCCATGACAGGTTTCCAGGAATTTCTCTCGCCCCAGATCATGCCGCGTCTGGCCGGTGCTCTTGTATAACCGCTTCTCTACGACAGACTGCGTTGAGATTCCCGCGTGGTCGAATCCCGGCGCGAATAGCGTCGTCTTGCCCAACATCCGACTCCTGCAAATCATGAGAAGATGGACGGCGAACACACGCGCAACTAACCATCGCACGAGCGCATCCTGAATCGCGGTCGTTAGCGCGTGGCCAATGTGCAGACTCCCAGTGACATTCGGCGGAGGCGCGGGGATAACAAACAAACCCTCTGGCTTGACTTTGCCGTCGGGGGTAAATTGCGGGGCGAAAAATCCCTCCTTCTGCCACCAGTCATACCATGCCGATTCCACCGCGATTGAGTTGTACCCAGCGGACATGGGTTCGGAGAGATCTGAACAACGTTGGCCTGTATTCCCGCAGATCGCGTGCAATCTCACCTTTCTTCTCTCCGGGAGGTGTTTTGTTCACGAAGGGCGGCTCGACCTCCTTCTGCTTCCTTCTCCTTCACTTTCTTGTCGGCCCCGGGTGCAGCTGCATTCTTGGCGGTCTTCGCAGCGAGTTTGGCCGCCTTTTCTAGGCGCTTCTCCTCCTTTTTCGCTAACGATCGTGGACCGCGTCAATTTCGGGTATGAAATTTCTGTTTGAGGATTCCAACCTGCACTCTTCGTGTTGAGATTTGGGGCATCCCCCGCAGGCGTAGCAACAGTCGACATCTTGAATCGCAAGAGTTGTCTTCGTGGTAAGAGGGAGAGTTTGATGAGTCGAGGAAAGCTTTGCATTCCTCTCGTGACTCGATTGTGACTCACCCGCGTCCAATGTTGCCAAAACAGTTTGAAAACAGTCAGACCAGAAAGTCCGGGAAAATTAGATAGCGATGGTATAGATAAAGTACATTTCGTCTACTGGTACCACCGCTCGCGCAGTCGCTTTCGCCTCACCATCGGCTTCGCTATTACAATCCCCAGCGCCAACCCACACACGGTGAGCACAAGCTGCGCCTTGTTGAAGCTTTTATTCAGGATGTCGAACGTGTTGGAGGGTGCGACACGCGTCAGGAACAGATCCAGTCCATACGCAAAGACCAGGGAGGTCGACTCGAGGAGCGCGGGGGACGTGATGATTTGACGCGTGTTGGCCACCTTGAAGCACCGTTTAAATGACAGTGGATTGAATCAAAGGAACCGAACCTCGTAGGTGTGCGAAATCGTGCGCCGCGGGTCATCCGGCATAATCACATCGTAGGGGATAAGCTGCTCCTCCTGCTGCTCCTCGGCTGTCGGTTTGCGATCCTTTGGGCGTCGAGGGTTGAGCATACGACGGGGGATAGCGTGAATTTTGCTGTTCTGCGTCGCCACTGAAACCGCGAATGACCATTAGTGGAAGCGCAGAGAGATATCGATTCAACGGACCAATTATTTCCTTCGAAGTTATACCGAATTTTGTCGAGGTAGTGGTGATAGCTGTTATGCCATGGGCATAGATATACGACTGCTCCAACGGCTCGACTTGCATACTCTCCATCGAAAACGCTGAGAGGTCAGAGCTGTGCCGGTCGGGTACCGTCAGCATATCTGGCGGGGAAATACAAGGTCCACTCACCTCCGCGTCTTCTCATCTAATCCGCCCTCATACAATTCGACCGTAACGATCCTCCACCCTTTCACTTCTCCCTCCCGCTCACCCTCTCCTTCGTAATAATGATAAACCAGCCAATTCTCCGTCAACGTTGCATGCACATCGCACCCCGCGCTACCCTTCACAGGAACGGGCAGCACAGCCGAATACAGGACACTCCCTTTCGCCCCATCCACCACATACACTCCGCACCCGCTATTGGCGAAGCCCTCTTCCCCCTCCGTCAGCACTACAAACATCCTTGGGTTAAGGTACTTGTAAAGCGTCGTCCGGTTACCCAGCACCTTCCCTAGCGACGCCACCGGCCCAACGCGCGGCTTCACGATGCTCTTGACGCGTGCGCCTACCGGGAGGCTGAGCCCCCAGGTGCGGTACGCGAGGTACTTGTCCGACAAGTCCTTATCAAGTTTGAGCCCGTGCCCAACGATGCGCGGGCCGTTCGAGAAGCTCTCCATGAATGGAAGGTACAGACTGGGCGCGAGGCTCGCGATGAGCGCAAGAGAGGCTTCGGTGTCGGGGTAGGGGTTTATCTGGTGGGGTTGGGCATTAGCTAGGAAAGGACAAACCGGATGGTGTCGTACCTGGAAGAACTCGTCTATCAGAATAATGACATCCGAGTCCGGTATCCGGAACGCCTCTGTGAGAGGCCCTTGAATCACGTCCGTGCCCTCGAGCGGTCCGTCGGTGTTCTCCTCGAAAGGCGATACCGACGCCCCCGTCAGAGGGTCAATGCGGAAAAGAACGGTATCGACGAGTTTCTGTTCAATAATCAGCACTTGCACGAAGCCAAGACGAGGCAAAACTAACATTATTGGCCCTCCGCTGTGTAATCACCACCACGTCCTTGCCCTCTGACTCGCTCTCGCCTTCGACAACGTAAATCTTCACTGGCTTCACCGCCCCGCCAACGTCGTCTCCGGCCCATCCTAGTCCAAACACCCGCGTCCATAGGATCGCACCGGAGGCTGTATCAAGCCCGAACAGAGACCCATACGCGGTCGCCGCGACCAGCACTTGCTTGAATCCAAAGGCGTCGCGCGCAAGGGCCGCGGTGCGGTCGTGCGACGAGACGACGACCTCCTCGCGCGGTGGGGCGCCCGTGACAAAGCGCTCGGCGAAGGCCGCTGCGTAGGCGGGGAAGTTCTACCAGCAGCATCAATATGTGGACATTGAGGCACGGAGTGTGAACGGACCTGGGCGTCCTCGATTTGCCTGATAAGCCGGGAGAAGAACGACTCGTCCTCGAGGCTGACGCGGGCAACGCGTTCCGGCAGGGGCAACTCGACGAAGGTCGCGACGTCGATCGTGGCAAGGGATTCCTCCCGAGCCCAAACAAGTTCGTCCCTCTCCCAGACCTGGATAGCACCCGTAGAAGTGGTTATCACCAAGCGTAGACCATCGATGGCCAGCTGAGATTCGCGATGAGCCGCCAAGCTGAACAAGGACATGAGATAAGTCATACATGTTCGACAGTTCCGTGCTTGTGTGTGTTCAGCGGGAGTGAAGTCTTCACAACATCCTTGCCAGGGCTGTAGATTTCCACTGAAGTTTCCTACTCCGAGTAAGTCTGCAATCCCGGACGGAGAAACACGGAATGACCTTGGCTGTGGTAGTCCACAAACGAGCAATATACGGCTCGCCCGCTTCGTCCAAACCACCGGCAAAGAGCGCCTGGGGACCATCGTTCGCAGGGAACACGTGCATCGACTCCAAGACACCTCCTTCCTGCACTTTGAGCACCCGTGCCTCTCCATTAGTGAGCACGCCAACAAACAATTCCTTGTTCCTGCAGCCCCAGATCCACGACCGCCAGCCATTTGAGCGTCTTCTCCGTCCGGATGGATTCCTTGAGAGACGGCGCCAAACGGACGAACCCAAGGCTCTCGGTGGCAGGGACGACCCAAACGACAGTGTCCCCCGAGACGACGAAAGACGAAACCGAGGGCGGCAGGTGCTTCCACGCGGTATTGATCTGGGCTCCGGTGACGGGGTTCACAGCAGCAAGATGCAGAGATGCGGTCTGCTGCGATACACCGATCGCATAGAGGGCCGCGCCGGTGTGAACGAGCTTTGAGTAAGACATCCTACGCGTCCATTGGTTTGAAAAAACGCAGAACGGTGTAGTCGGCATACGCACATTTATCCGGTGCATCCCAAGTCCAATGTACCTCCCCGACGCGAGTGATGAGGTGCGTATTGAGCGTGAACATGGCGCCCGTATTGGGCTCGAATATGACATCCACACCAGCCAGTTCGGTCGTTGGCGCCTCGAGCCGCTTCTCGAAGCGCAGGAATCCAGTCAGAGACTCGAACGACCGCATCATCGTTGCACCTGGTCCAGATAGCGCCACGACCACGTCGCCATCGACGTGAAAGCTAGCAATGCCGTCCGAGGCGTCAAACACGTATCTCCACACTATCCGCCGCGTCAGATGTCGCTAGCTCCCTCCTCGGATGCGTGATTGCGTACCTACAGACCCGTCGGTGATGTTCAAAGCCGCGAGGACATTGCTTGACGTTGGAACGAGTAAAACGCTCTGAGCGGTCGTGTTCGTCACTGTGTAATGGACCACCGGCGGAGCGAGCGGAACACCGATGAGTTTCTTGTGCCAATCTATTACGCCGACGTCGGATTCATGGATAGCCAAGGCGAACGGAGTGCATAATAATGCGACGAGGAGCGAGCGCAGCATCGGTAAATTTTGCAGTATCCGTTCCGGTATTCCCTGTCAGTATTTCGACCACAGGGGTCTCTTCTAGTACTACCAGCCGCCTCTCGAGCTAGACTGTTGGAAAGTTGGGACACAAGACGCGGTTGAGGCGCGCGGAAAGGCGAAATGCTCCAGCATAACTGGAGCAAACGGTCCAATAGATTTGAAACAAATCAAGGACAAATAGCTCTCAAAACTTGTAGCATGCTGAATTCTTGCTTGGTTTGGACGAAAGGTAAAAAGTGGTTCCTGAGATGGCGTATAAAATAGTGGGCAAAATTTACATCAAAATACAATGCTTCACAACAGTTTGTTAATTTTTCATCAAGTTCATACCGTCTCCACCCTCTCCTCCCGCGCCTTCTCGAACGAGCCAGAGGCGGGGCTCTCCGCCCTAGCGTCCTTGCACTGTGACCGCGTCTCGTGCACGCGCGCCATAACAATCCCGTGCGCCTTCCACGGCTTCATCCCCGGCTCGAAGAGCTCCTCCATACGCTCCAGCGGTACTTGCTTCGTCTCGGGGATGATGAACTGCACCCCACCAGTAAGTATACAGCAGGGACGAGTGTGAGAGGAGGTACGCACGTATACAAAGGGCACAGAGATGACCATCAGCGTCGCGAAGAAGATGTAGACCCCGTACCCCATGGCGGTGAACATCTGTGGGGTCAAACGGGCGACGATGAACGCGAACAGCCAGTTGCTCGCAGCCTGGCACGCCTGCGTGAACGTCCTGACATGTTGGGGAAACATCTCAGCACCGATTACCCAGCTAAGATGGCCTCAGTCCTGCGGTTGAAGCAAATCATGAAACTAACACGCACGGAGTTCCATTCCAAGTGGGCGAATAGAATATCGTCCATATGTAAAAGAACGCAACGGCACTCTGTCCGCCCCGCCCGATTGTCGTCGAGGGATGTTGCGCGGGCTTGGCGAGAGCGATGTAGGCGCCGATGTAGTACATCGAAAGGGCACCTCCAATGGAACCGGCCAGGAGGACTCCACGCCGGCCGAAGGAGTCGACGAGGTATAGGAGCCAGATGAGTGCGCCAACCAGCTTGATGATACCGTACACCCTGGAGAAAGGAAAGGCTGTCAGTTTTAAAGCATTATCGAGGTGACGAAACTCACCCCAGTGGTCAAGAGACTCGTGCTAGTCCCGTAATGCCAATCGACTTGAAGATCGTCGGGCTGACCGCGAGTTTTAAGTATCCTTGCCCCCGTCGCAGGAATGAAAACACCGACGAATAATAATTAATGGCATTGATCCCGGTCGCATTCTGCCAGAAAAACAAGCTCGAGCCCAGGAGAAGGCGATACATGAGCGTCCGGCTCCCTATCACAGTCTTGACTGGCCCAAGGAAGCCAGCGCCCGCGAGGCCCCGTTCGTGCGCGATAGCAGCCTCAATCTCCGCGAATTCCTCGACGACATAGGGCGCGTCTTCAGGGAGGTTGCGCAGCTTGGCGAGGTTGACGAGAGCCGCGGTATTCCGGTCGCGAGAGACCAACCATCTAGGTGATTCGATCATCGCGAAAGAGCCGATGAAAAGCATGCCTGCGGGCTATTCAAGGTAAATAACTGGAAGAACGACAAAAAGGGATAGGGCACGATTAGTTGGACAGCAAAGGCGATCAACCACTGCTTGTGGCTCGGGCCGATGTGCTGGGTAACACCTATCCAAGTTCACACTCGGTTTGCAAAGCCGCGTTCCTCCAAAACTAACCGTAATTGATCCAGAATCCCACAACCCCGCCCAGCTGCCAGCATAATTCGTACATGCCAATGAGTCGGCCACGGATTGCTGGGGGCGCTATTTCTGCGACGTAAATGGGCTGCGAAAGCTGTGAGACACGACTTCCTCGCATTGACTGGAATACATACCGCCAAATTCGAGGCGATTCCGATCCCTACACCCACAACGATGCGGCCCGCATACATGATACCAAGACCAGTGGAGGAATTAGCTCCGCATTGCAGACCGGCGCCGAGGAGGAAAATCGCGCTCGAAAGCAAGAGTCCGTATTTTCGCCCCAAAAAGTAGCCCGTGGGGTATCCGATGAAAGCACCGAAGAAGCACCTAGGACAAGATGAGGGATGTGGCAGTGGGGATTTAAAAATTGTGCGTACCCAGCCTGGTAGACAGAAACAATATTGGCAGAGATGAAATTAAACTCGGTGGTTGACTTGGTGGTCAGACCAAATTCGCTCTTGAAGCTTGCCAAACTAATGGATGTTCCTGGGATGTGTGTTGATGCAAATAAAAAGCTGCAAGACTCAGAGACTCGCCAACGAAAGCCGAGTCATATCTGTTGCATGTCAGGATGATAGCAAAGTAAAAAGGCAAATTGAAGCCTACCCGATCCTAAAGCACCATTCATCCACAGTGAGCAGAGAATGAAAGTAGTTTCACAAACATCACCGCCGCCCAAGTCGCGATAATGGCGTTCGCATAGACTTTCCAGTTATACACCTCCTCGGGAGTCGGTCTGTCTTCGACGCGTGCCAGTCTGGCCATGATGGATGGATGCGGGGAAGGTGGGGCAGGTCAAGTTCGCATAGTATCGCATTTAAATTCAGTCGTGTGGAAGGAGAAGCTGAGCTAGGTGGGGAGGATCGAGCGGAGAAAGTCCATTCCGCTGTGTGGCAGATCATCTGACACGGTCAGCTGTGCTCGGCCCGATTCCGATGATAGGCACCATCGCGATTCGCGAGACTCTATGTGGCCGCTCATTCGCGTTGCTCAGAGCAAAATGAAGGGACGGGTTCGAAGATCGAAAATCGACCACAGCTCGCAAACTGGGTATTTGACAGCATTTGGAGAGAAGCTTGATCAGGAGTTACTCAGTCAGAGGAGAGCGATGAAAACGACGCATACTTGTTAGTACGCGAGAAGAATCATTTTCTACAAGACGAAGCAGTAGGCGAGAGGAAATATAGACCAACGCGGTGTGAATCACTCGTATGCCACTTTGAAAGCACCCTCCAGGTCTGCAATGAGGTCCTGGACACTCTATACCCACCGAATACTGCGAAAGTGACGTTAGTTTAGTTTCGGCATGTACTTCAAGTCCACTTACACGAATCATGTCGTCAGTAACACCACTCTTCTCCCGCTCCTCGGGGGTCAGCTGCGACTGGATAGTGACGAACGGCGCGATGACAAGCGTGTTCGCGTCCCCTGCGTTCGTGGCGCCTGGGTAAATAAAGGAAGGGCGGAATTGGCAGCCCACGCACCGAGGTTCGCCAGGTGCGACGCCAGTTTGAGGTTGTTGACGACCTTCTTCACCTTATCAGAACCGCCCTGGACGCGGAACGTCAGCAGCCCCCCAAAAGCGCCGGGGCGCAGCGTCTTGACAGCGAGCTCGTGCGACGGGTGCGAGGGGAGTCCGAGGTAGGTGACCTGGGTTACACGCGGGTGGCCCTCGAGGAATCTGTAGAGTGCGGAATCAGCTATGAGTGAGGATATGGATGAACACGAAGCAGGCCTCACTTGGCGATAGCGAGCGCATTTTGGCAGTGGCGCTCTGCGCGCAAGCTCAGCGTCTCGACGCCCTGGAGCACCATGAACGCGGACGTCGCGCTGAGGCAAGGGCCAAGATCGCGAAGGTTCTGCGCATCCGGGTCAACTGGAGTTCTGGTTCTTTGGACGAGGCACAGGGCACACCTCGAGTCGGACCTGCAGCGCAAAGCCGACGGGGAAGAAGATGTCGGCGAAGTCCGCGCCACCGTAGGAGACCGAGTTGCCAGCGATCATCGGGTTGCGTGATTTCTTCCAGTCGAATTTGCCTACAGACACGTGAGAACCAGTATCGCAAACGCCCAAGTATCGTGAAACAACGAACCAGAGTCGATGATGACGCCGGCAAGAGTGGTTCCGTGTCCGCTGATCCATTTTGTCGCGCTGTGTACTAGAGAAAAGTTGACGAGTGAAATCCGTCTTTGAAAGCTCGCACAAACCGACGATGTCGGCACCGAGGGTGATCGGCCGGATAAGCCATCCGCCCATGCCCACCGTGTTGTCGACGACGAGGGGGATGCCGGCGTCATGGGCAACCTGGAGGTATCGTCAGCAAAAGTACGGTCGCCTCTGTAGAACAATGAGCTATGCACCTTGGCAATCGCAGCGATATCAATGAGAACTGTGTCGGTATTCGCGATGGTTTCGACAAAGATGGCTTTGGTCTTCTCGTCGATTGCAGCAGCGTAATCGGCCGGGTTGGTTGTCGTGATGAACTTTGTGGTAATACCATATCTCTGGAAGGTGACTGGGTGGATGATGGTGAGCGTCAAATACACATTATCTTGCGGAAGGACAAACCTTTGAACTGGGTGTACGTCTCCGGGTGCGTAAGCGGGGCGAATAGGACAAGAACACGGAACATCTCACCCCTCCATAGAGCCGAGATCTGGGGCATTATTCGATGAGCAAGGGTCCAAGGACATCCATGAGAGTGACCCACGAAGAAACGATGTTGTCGCCGGTAGCAGCAAGGGAAGTAATGGTTAACGCAGTCGCAGCTTGGCCAGAGGCAGTTGCAACTGCAGCCATCCCACCCTCAAGAGCAGCCATGCGCTTTTCAAAGACATCCGATGGGGAACGGTTACGGCAGAGAGACAAGGAAGTCAAAGGGTACACACCACAGTCGGATTCGCGACGCGGGAGTACAAGTTGCCTTGTTCCCTATCGCCACCGGATAGTCAGTACGTCGACCCTCCAGACGATCTCAGTGACACCGACTGCAAAGTGCTGATTCCGATGGCATGCTACAACCTGATTAGCGAGTATCCGGGCGGATGAGGGTAGGCGTTACCTCGACGCTATTCAAGATGAAGCTGGTCGACTGGTAGATGGGCACTGCACGCGCATTGGTGGTGGGATCAACAACATAGCCCGCGTGTAATTGCAAGGTCTCAAAGTCGGGTTCTCTGCATATAATTAATTGGGAGCCAAGCGAGGAAGACAGTGGAGAGACCTGTAGAATGGGTTCAACATAATGATTGCGAATTGGAGAGTTCGAGGGTACAGCTGAGAAATCCCTTCTTCATGCCGCCGAATTGCAGGGCCGTCTTAAGTATCTGCTCGTTGTGTCGCCTGGGCGGATCAGGTCGACGGCAACTTGGCACGAAACAAATCTGTGTGGAGAGCACGTTTCAAAATGCCGCCGAGGTATGTAGGGCTCTGATAACGCGACGGAGGCGCTGGAACGAAAGCAGCGGTGGTGCGTCCAGTTGATTGCCGGGGAATAATGCCGAATCTTTTCCAGGTACGCCTCCCCATTCTTTGCGAAAAAAAGCCCCGCTGGGAATAGTCATTTATTCAAGGACTTTGTGAACCAGCTCAGGTTCCCCGCGTTCGCTACTTCCGTGGGTACGGCTAGTCCACAGGCTTCTGCGATATTTGAGCGTACTTGATCTATCCCAAACGACGGCTTCATCATAGCGCTCGTGAGAAGTGGCGGCAGGCACAGCGGGGCGGCCTCCCATATTTGCTTGTGAATTTTGGGAAGAACCTCGCCCAGCGAATGACTCGGGATGCAGTCGGCTTTGGTGATGATAGCCTGCAGCGTGTAAGGCTGAACCCCCTCCGTAAAAAGGGTGTCGGAAAGGTTTGCGAGCATCTCCAAGTCGGCCGGGTTCAAGGGGTGCTTCCCGTTGAATAAGATGTAGATGCGTTTCAGCCTGGATCCCGGATGCTCAGTAAAGGAAACGCCGAGGAGGGTCCACGTACTGCTTGCGAGTGGCGATATACGTGCTGAAGAGATCCCCCCACTCCGGACGCCCTCTTGCCCCATAACCCGGCGCATCCACGAGAACGACCGAGCCTGGATGTTCACCAACCCGGTAAAAATTTAATGTGCGAGTGCAGCCCTAGAAGCAATGAGATAATATCGTGAGACGCGCCTCTAGAGACGAACCGCTTTCTTGCTAGTCCTAAACAGATCCTTTTGACCCAGGACAGCACTCAACAACGTCGACTTGCCGCAGTTTGCACGTCCTGCACCGACAGTATATTTCAGGACTTCAGGGAGATTCTGCGAGCTTGCTGACCAGTTACAATAATCTAGAAGTCTTGAGTTC
Source organism: Mycena filopes (assembly GCA_029281495.1). Taxonomy (NCBI): domain Eukaryota; kingdom Fungi; phylum Basidiomycota; class Agaricomycetes; order Agaricales; family Mycenaceae; genus Mycena; species Mycena filopes. The sequence goes on along the minus strand of JARIHR010000013.1, from coordinate 952,043 downwards.
TCCTCGAATGAGGTTCAAAGTTCTGTGGCTACCTCTGGGCGCCCATTCAAAGCTGGTATTTGGTCGGGCGATGCCGCGGCTGCAAGAAACTCGGCGACATTGACACGAAAAGGCGCAGCAGAACCTTTTCGTCTGGCCGGTACACGCTGGTGCGTTGGTAGCCTGGTCGTTCGTTTCATGCCATGTTGGAGAGCGAACATGGGCAGAAAATCACGGTCACATGTGACATGCCCCTTCGCCGCAAACTACCACAGTCGAGTGGCTGAAGCCTACTTGCCACGCTGATTTATTCAGCTGGCGCCCTCTAGACCTTCCGTATGCATGCGGTATCTTCAGCAGAAGCCGCCCTGGAGCAAGATCCTGGCGACCCGTTCCTGCCTCCCGAAATCGAACGTGAAATATTTGAGATGGCGGCATCTCAGGGAAACGCTGTTAACCTCATGTTAGTCGCTCGGAGAACACAAGTCTGGTAGGATTATTTTGTCTTCACTCGTACATTGCTTATAATGAAACCAGGATAGAACAGTTCGTCTATAAGACAGTGACATTGTCCAACCGACAACTCTGCGATAAATTCCTCCGAACGCTCGACAATCGCTCTCCGGACTTCTTCACTGCCCACGTCAAATCACTGTGCATACCTGGAGACATTGAGCAACCAGACGCTGAGCGCGTTCTCAAGGCGTGCCAAGGGGTTGACAACCTCGCAATCTGGCTCCCGCTTCACCCCAACGCCCCGCTCTTCCCATTCGTTAGCTCCCTCCGCCCCATCCGCCTCTCCATAAACGTACCCGCTCTCTGCGGTTCCCCCTGCGAGCCCGACTTGAAACACCCCTTCTTCTCGCGAGTCACCCATCTGGAGCTGGTCGACTGGCGAGACTGTGCTTCGCATCTACACATCGAATATCTATCCGCCCATCTCACCCACTTGGCTCTTGATTTCGACCATTACACGGAAGGAGAGACGTCGAGACTGCGCGGCATCCTTGCCTCCTGCCCTTCGCTCGTCGTATGCCTCGGCCTCGTCAGCAATGACAATGCCATGATCATCGCCTCGGACACGCTAGCACTCGCGAAAATCGACGATCCCCGGCTGGTAATCTTGTCCGAGTCGGATGTCGTCGAAAATTGGGAGGCTTCTTTGGGAAGCTCCGACGAATCTTTGTGGGCTTTTGCTGAAGGCATAGTTGCTTCCAAGACCCGTCAGTGAATCCATTTATTTCGCTGTGTGGTTTTTCCTGACGCACGAAAACCTACCAGGTTGAATTTTATTGCAAGCCGTTCCCCTTACACCTATTCAAAAGCTTACCTTGATACAGCTAAATAATTGTATAGTAGGTTTGTTGGGGGGCTCCTCCACCCAATTGTATTTTTTCACAGCGATGTATATTAACGACCGAGTCATTGTATTTCCCAAGACTTGTGCTAGATCCTCGTCAAAAACCCCTCCTCGACCAGCATCATCACATTCATTCCCGCCAAATACTGCGTCCCCTGCCCCGGCTGCTCAAACCAGGCCGCAATCGTGCCCGTCAGCACCGTGAACGGCTTCTCAGCGCGGTAAACGTGATAATTCGCCGCCGCGTCGTTGAGGTTCGTAGGCGGCAGCGCGCGCTGGCCGTACGGAGTATAAGCCGGCGCCAAATACCGTCCGTACTCCGACCCGAATCGATCCAGCAGCATCCCCGCCGCGAGCGTCTGGTTCCCCTCGATCGGCATGTGCGTGGTGGAGAGCTGGAACCCGTCGACGGGCGGGTAGATGTAGGAGTTGTTGTTTGATTGGTTCAGGTATTTTTGCAGGAAGGCGTCGGGGCAGAGGCCGCCGAAGCGGTCGTACTCGGCGACGATGGTGGAGAGGGCTTTACCCTTGGGTAAATGAGCGGGACCTAGGAGCGCGTTGTGGCAGAGGTAGGAGGCGGAGTCGTTGCCGGCGACGCCGTGGCAGCCATGGCATGCTTTTTTCTGTGGAAGTAAGGGTCACGACTCGAAGAAGAAGAAAGGTTTTGGCGGGTTGCAATTTACCGTTGTCGGCGCTGCGGCTGCGAGAATCGGGATCGTAGCCAGAATGAAGGACGCGGCGATGCTGTGGAGGGAGAACCACATTTTTTTCTGACTGCGATCGGGGCTCTTCTGCGTTTTCAAGGGCAGTTTATATCTTCCATGGCTCGTATCGTACGATATCATGCGTTCTCTTCCTTCAAGCTTTCAGTTTCTTGGATAATTGCGTTCTAAAGAGTAACGCGAACAGTTTTCTAGATTGACTCAAGACAAGAGGAACGCTTCCTCGATGTCAGTTTGAACGAAGGTCTTCTTGCGGATGATTTTTCTACTGACGTTCCAAAGTTTCTTTGCAAATTTGTTTCTATGTTGACTAGCCTAGAAGCAATGTTAACAGTTTTCTAGGTTGACTTCAGTCTTTGAACAGCAGGAAGCGTCTTCCTCGACGTCAACGAAACTGCTGCTACCATCTACTTACGGCTACAGGATTAGGATGGGTGGCTATAACATGTACAAATGCTGGGGGTGGATGTGGCTGAGATACTCTATGGGGTGGGTTGTGCGTGGTTGAAATTTCATAAAAGTCATAGCGCGACTCGGACTCGAGAGCCCATGGATCTGCCCAAAATGTTCGCGCAGAAAGGCCGCCGCCGCAGTCAACGCGCATCCTCATCCCGCGCCGTTGACAGAAGTATTCAATACGGCTAGTCACTGATCGCATATTTGGATTTTTTGCGGAGGACTTGGGCGTATCTCAGCAGCACCTTTGGAAGTCGAATTAACGACTGGACAGGAGCAGGTTCAGGGAGAGAGACGTACCAGATACACGATCATGAGGAAGAAGGCGAGGCCGGCGAGCAGCCCTGAGCCGGGTCCAAGGCCCAGGTTCTGGAACAGCGCGCGTCCAAAGAGCGGGAAGACGGACGCGATCGCGGAACGGTATAGCGCGTTCGCGGCTAGCACCGACGCTGCGTGGTTTGGGTACGCCGTCATGAGGTAGTTGGCGATACTCTGGAAGACGAGGTAGATCCCGGGGAGGTAGAGTGCGGCGCCGATGACGGGGACGATCCTATGTACGGCGGTCGGTCAGTCGTGCTCGGTTGCTCCACCCAATTACTTAAACGACTTACCAAGAGATGCTTGCCTTTGAGGCGAACCCGAATATCAAAACGCTCGTGGGGATGAAGATGCTGGCCTCCAACCCAAGCTCCAGTTTCACTTCAGGCGCGAGCTCTCTCCCCTCCGCGGCCGCGCGCGCAGTCCGGGGCTCGATGTGGTAGATTTGATACAAGCAATAGGCCGCGTACTGGGTGGGAATCAGCGACGAAGCCCATGGTTGAGAAATGATGCGGCGTACAGTCAAGGTCCCGGAAACCAAGAATCCGACGAACGGTAGACCGCTGACGCCTTCGTTGAAGTGGTAGATATCGGTGAATACCAGCGGGAAGGCTTCGAACCACAGGTAGAACATCGCATCTGTTGAGGCCGGATGAGTACCCCGCCAAACTGAACTAAGTTCAACCACTTACAAACGAATCCGATATAGATATCGCAGAACAAAACGACCGGTTCGATGGAGAGAACGAGCGGCAGCACGAGGGCGTCGTAAACCTGCCCCGGGACCGACCGGCTCCTTCCCGCGCGCTCAGTCGCCGTCTTCAGCTCCGGATTTCCCGTGAGCGCACGTAGACGCCTCGCACGCCGAAGCAGAATCGTTGGGCCATTGGTTTCGGGCAAGAGGCAGCAGAGGAAGATAAGCGAAAACGCGCCGATCCAGAGGAGCTCCCAAATCGGCCACCGCCACGACTCGGCCTGCGCAGCGAACCCGCCGATGACGGGGCCGGTGATGGGTCCCGCGACGGCACCAAGAGCCCAGACGCCAATAACGTAGGGGTGCTGGCTCGGTGGAAATATATCAGTCATGGACGCGCCCTGAAATATGTTGAGCGGCAGTTCAAGGCATCGGCATGATAACAACGCACCCCGGTGGCGAGCGCGGGACTGCCGAAAAACCCGGTCAGGAAGCGCATCGCGAGGACCGTGTTCATGTTCTTGGCCGTGATGATGGGGATTTGAAGGACAACGAAGAGGAAGAGGGTGATCATGTACACTGGATTGCGACCAAGTAGGGGGAGCTCTTGCAGAGGCGTCAAAAACATGGGCCCCATTCCGTAGGCTGCGTGAGAGGCGTTCAATTAGTGAGAGTACGAGCACGCAAACGGCGTAAGAGGCTTACCGAGAACATACAGCGAGAGCCCGAGCGTCGCTATCGTGAGCGAGACATTGAACTCTGCCATCAAACCAGGGATGGAAGATGTGTAGATAGCGCTGCCGATGTAGACGCTGAAGGTCAATAGAGAAATTGAGAAGGCGACAAAGGCGCGTTTTCGAAAAGACCAGTTTCTGCAGCCATAATGAGAAGCTGGTTCGGCGAAGAAAGACAAAAAACTGACTGTGGATTGTCTTGATCGTTCTCTTCCCAGTCGACGAGCCAGGGATCCAGAAGGTCCTCGCCCCCCTCCTTAGATTTCTCGACAGCCGTGGCTGCAAGCGTCGCGACAGAGGATTGACGAGTCAGTTCAGGAGCGTTGGGCGTGGTAGTGCCTGAAGGTCGTTGCTGCTTTTCTGGGTTGCAAATGCTCGCTGCCTCCGACCGCGAGCTGGCCAGGAAGCGCTCCGGGACCACATATCCTGCGCGCTGGTCTGCATATGGCAAAATACGGCCAGAGGAGACATAATTGATGATTTGGCCAACAGTTGAGTCGCGAATTAAATCGAACCCCATTGTAGCGAGTCGGAGGTGGTGGAAAGGGAGGCGATTAATGGCCGAGGCATGTTCACCGCCCTTTTATAATGGAAAGATTTGCGACATCACGGAAAAACACGGTCTTGGTCGCAATTGGTGAGCATCTGTGAGCATGATTCATCGAAAAAAAGCGGGTTGGTAAGCTCAAAATCCGCCTCCGGCGCCTCCTCCTGAGTCAGTTAAAATTGCCAGCCGGTTGGACGGGTAGTTGGACGGTTGGGCGGATCACTCGACGATACGATAAGGAGAGCAAAAGGGGAGAACTTGAACGAGCAATTCAATACTATGGCATACCGATACGACAAGGTGCAAACTGCAGAAGTCGCGTTAGTGAAAGCACGGCTGGAAGCTACCCTGGTTAAGGGTGTCAAAAGTGAGTGCACCTTAGGGAGTAGTCGATTCGGGGGTCAAGAGCCTCAAATTGACGATGGTGGGCGAAAGCAACCAATGTGTACGGCATAGCCTAAAGTTGTGGGATCAGTCGGGGTTCTCGAATAGAACCCGTTGATTTTCTGAGGGTAATTTGGCCGTTGGGTGTCCTCAGGCTGCAGCCCTGACTTGGGATTTTTCAGGCAGGACCCAGCATCTGCAGCAAAAAAAAAAAAAAATCTCACCGATGATTAGGACACGTCTCGAGCTTGAAACGCCTTTTTTTTTCACTGTTAAATTCACTGTAGCGACGCGTCTCACCTCGGATTGACTCATTAACGCGTCTGGAATACGATATGTCGCGTCCCCCCTCCATTTGACGCGTCTCCTGGAGTTGAACGCGCTAAATGACCTCCAGAGACGAGTACCCTTCTCCTTTGGCAATTTAATTTCATCTCATCCATTCCGTCAAGCTCGGGGCGCTGGCAGTCCCGGGGCAGTTCCGTCGCAAGCCGCGCAAATTGAAAATCCGCATACACCGCAGCATGATTCATATACCAAGTCCGGCTCTTAGCTCGGTTTACCCTGGGGAGTCACCCAGTGTATTGTGCATTTCCAGGTTCATTCGAGTCTTACTCCGAACTCTGTGCATTATTCCGACAAAATTCCGCGACTGGCGCGTTAACACTGCAGAGGCGCATTGCCGGTGGAATCGGATACTCAATATGCAGCACAGCCAAAACATCCCTCTAATGGGACTCAATCCGTTCGTCAGTTGTACTCCAGGTCTGCCGATTTTCCTCCTCCAGTGAGTGCGCAGTGGCCCCTCCAGAATTAAATCTAGCGCTAGACGGCGCGCTCGTTCCTTCAAGTTCCCCTTATTCTCTAGCAGCCTAGGCTCATATATGAAATCCCTCCATACCACTACCCAGGGCCCCGTTGAAGCCCGCTCCGGGCTGCTCCATTTACAAGGAAACCATCTATATAACATGGTTTCTTTTCGGACCCTCGAGTCCAACTGAAACCCACACAAAGATGCAGTTCAAACTTCAACTCACCGCCCTCGCCGCCGCGGCGCTCAGCTTCGCGCGTGTTTCTGCGTATACCGGTAAAGGTATGCACGCAACCGTGGAGTTTCTGCGGAACCCAACCTTGGGACTTACTTTCAACCTTCAGCCGAATGGGACGCACTGGGCACGACGCCCTGCCCCGTCCAGTGCCCGCTGACGGACTACCGCGCCGCGCTCCCCATCGACCTCTTCCCGCACGGCGAGCACTGCTGCGATCCCGTTTATGTCTCTTGTTCGTTTGCACTTTCTCTCTTCCTCTCCGATCTCGCTCTCGTTGATGTTGATTTTTTATTGCAGACGAAGGGAAGAACATCCAAGTGACGTTCACGGACCTGTGCCTTTACTGCGAGGGGACGACCAACCTCAGCCTGAGCCACCAGGCGTTTGCGGAGCTCGCGCCGCTTGAGCTTGGGAGCATTTATCCTGTGGTGTGGAATCTTTGAGTTTCGATGGAGTAACGAGGCCAGTCTTTGAGAGTATAGTACATATGTTGTCCGTCCCCTGGGCTGTGTAGTATTCCGATGTTCAACCATCCAGCTCCTTGCACCAGACGTCCCAGGCCCGCGTAACCTGTCCAGAATTGCTCAACTCCGACGCCGCGCACTCCTCATCCGACAAGAACCTTATCAGATTATCGTTGGGGCCCGCCAGGGTGCTGAGACTCGTCAGGATCTTGGCGTTGTGCTGCGTGTAGACGGCGCGGAATACGGCGTGCTTGAGGGATGGGGCGGTGAGTGTCGCGCCATGCCCGCGCATGAGGACCAGCGGACGTGTTGCGGACCCCGGCAAATCGGGAGTGAATAGAGACGCGAGCGCCGCGCCGTGGGTGGTGTTGCGTATGAGCATGTCCGTGGCGAATCCAAATTCGTCGCCGATGTCGAAGACGGGCGGGGATGGGCGGCCTAGGAAGGAGGCCATGTGGTAGACGGGTTTGAAGGGAATGTCTATCACGCCGAAGGGGATTATGGCGGGCGAGTGGAAGTGGACGACCGCCTCGACGTCTTCGAACTGCCTGTAGGAGAATTCGAACAGCGCTGGAGAGAAAACTGAGAGGTAGCTGCCTGTAGATTTCACTGTGAATGCATCGCTCGAGGAACCCGCGCGGAGAGTTGGGATCGGTTGGCCTGTTGAATAAAGAACATACTTAATTCAGGAAGGACGGCGGCAGAAATTGAACCCACTCGGAATCCGATATGCGCCAAGTAACGACATCTTCTGGGGTAACAAGGGCAGGAGCTAGGTTGCGGGAAAGGAGGAAGTGCTCCTTGGGAGATCGCGGATCGCGACAAGATACATGTCCAAAACCATCCACTGAGAGAGCTAAGTAGAAAGACAGCATGCGCATTTGGGAGTATACCTATGCCATGATGTGCCAGAATTTTTGACGCCAGAGAAAGGTCCTGAAGGCACTCGTCGTAGGCCGCCATGGAGGTTGCAAGTTGGAAACAGACGGAAGGCGTGGGCCAGTTAGTCCCAACACCAGCGGAGTTAGGCGGAGTTTCTTTCCTCCGCCTCAATGTCCCAAACGTCGTCGCGAGCCGCGAGCCACAGAACTTGTCCGGAATCCCTGTCTTCCATTCTTGGTACATTTTAGCTAGCTCTCTTTGGGTCTCTCTTGCTGGAACTGGTCTGCGCTCTGAGCTGCGAATGGCTCCCTCGAAAAACTTCCATCTCTTTGGCTATCCTATCGCGCATTCTGCAGCTCCTGCTCTGCACAATCATTGCTTCGAGTCCCTGGGCACTGAAAGCACGTACAAGATCTGGTCTACAAGCAAAGTCACCGAGGAAATGCTCGCCGTGATCCACGACGACGATTGCGGGGGTGCTGCGTGCGTTCCTAGCCCTTGACCGCGCGACAAAGAAAAGCAATGACCGGCGGACAGAGTAACGATGCCGATCAAGACCGCCATTATTCCATTCCTCGACGAGTTGTCCCCCGAAAGCCGAATTACGAACGCATGCAACACCATCGTGAAGGTGCGCACCGAGAACGGAGGCGTCAAACTCGTTGGCCAGAATACCGATAGTACGCAACTCGATCCCGCTTCTACTTGAATAACCGCTGACCGTAGTATTCTAGTTCTCGGCGTCAGAAACGCCCTCTTGAACGCGTTGAGGGAGCAGCACCCGCACCCTCCTTCCCCCATCCCATCCGACGCGTCGGCGGCGTATCCATCACCCCCGCCGTCTTCGGCCAGTGGCGCCCTAGCAGGCCTCGTCATTGGTGGCGGCGCGACGACACGCTCTGCAGCACATGCACTCACGCTCCTCGGTCTCGCGCCCATCTTCCTCATCAACCGCGACGTCGAGGAGGTCCGCGCGGTCGTGGACGCGCTTCCGCATCTGAGCTCCGTAGGCGGACTCATCCACCTGCGCGACCCCGCGGACATCGAGACACACCTCGTCGGCGACGGCAAGGCGCGGATACTCATGGCAGTAGGGTGCATCCGTAAGTTGCTTTGCCGCTTTACAGGCCTGCCAGTGACTTAACCTGACACGGCATAGCGAGCTTCGCGCCTCAGACGCTCGCCGAGCGCATGGTGTACACGACTGCGTCTGCGGTCCTGACCGTCCCGTACACTGTGCCGAGTCTGGCGTCCCCCGTCCTGCCATATCCCACTCGGCGCCTCTTCCTGGAGATGCCCGTAGGTCCCCCGATGACCTTCAAATCTTGGTTCACTAACGCATGGCACAGTATAAACCGCTCGAGACCACGATGTACAAGGTCGCGGCCGCGCACGGGTGGCATGTCATAGACGGCATCGAAGTGCGTTCCCTGTCTTCCCCTGCTCCTTAACCACTCATCCCGCGCACTCAGGCGATGATAGAGCAAGGTCTTGCCCAGCAGCGCATGTGGCTCCGGGGCTCCGCCTCAGTAGTCATTGGCTCCGACTCGTCGATAACCGGTGCTGCATTAGAAGAAAGTGCGCGGAGGGATACGCGACGGCGCTTGCTCGCTCAGGATCCACTGGAGGCGGTAGAGGCCATTAAGGGGGAGGTGGATCGCGCGGAGGGGCAGGAGGCTGCTGTCCCGATGAATAAATGAAGTTCTGAACCTGTAAATTATCGTTACTGTTGGACTGTACGCTTTGCGGAATATTTTGTTGGCCACGGCCGAAATTGATGCCAAACATTGCTCTCCTCCCGCCATGACCCTTATGAACTGAATGTCGTCCGACGGACTCCCTGGTACCGTGCCTTCGTGGCCATCCCTGTACAACCCAGGCATCGAGCTCCTCCGCATCCCCCACAACGCCCCTGTCCAGCCAGGCGGCGCATATCTATCCCACCCCATCGGTGCGCGGCCCTTTCTCTCTCAATCGTTCCCTTCAAGAATGCTCACTGTGGAGGGCAGACATATTCCGCTTCACGCTATACTGGAACCTCGTCTTCTACACGCCCATCTTCCTCTTCTGCGGCCTCTACGCCTTCGTCAACCTCACCTTCCCGCCCCCGCACCCGCGGCTGCGCCCACGATCCAAGCCGCGCGAGGCATCCGACTCCTCCTCCTACCCGCTGACGTCCACGCTGCGTCCCTACTCACCCCGCGACCCCGCCGCGCCCCTCCTGCGCCCGAACCCGAAGCCGAAGCCGCGGCACAACCAGCGCCGGTCACGCACGACCTTCGCGATCCTAGTCTTCCTCACGTTCGCCTCCCTGAGCCTCGCGGGCGCCGCGCTCGGCTCTGCCGTTGTTGGGTTCATCCTCGCCGGGGTGTACAAGCTCGGGAAGCTCCATATGTCTACGTGCGTCTCCCTCTCGCGTTTTGAAAGATAGAGAAGAACTAATGTTGATTCGGGCCAGCTGGATCCCCTTCCTGTGGTCCGTGATATCTGTGCTGGTGGGACTGCTCAGGTGCTTCCCATATCGTCATCTCTACTCTGCTCTAACTTGGTTTTCAGCGTGTGGCCCTCGGTTATCGACATCATCTAATGAATTGTATCACCATCTTCTGCATGTACGCGCATTGCTTTTGGAACGAAACGACTTTCAGAAAGTAAATTGATTACACGAGCAATTCAAACGTTCTATACAAGACGTGGTTTTGGTACATGTTACACGAGAGCAAAGCTAATCGAGGACGAAATTATTTGAAGAGAGCGGGCATGGAGATCTTCCGCGCCTCGGTGGCCTCCGCGACGGTGGCCAGGACAAAGTCTTGCTTCAGCACCTCGTGCGGCTTGGCGTCCTTGAAACCCCGCGCCTTGGTCACCGCAACGTCGTTCTCAGTGACCGTGCGCTGTAAATACGATACCCGCGTCAATGGGAGGTCATTCAAGTGGAGAAGCAGGGAGACGCACGATAACGAGGCTGTTTTTGACGCCGAAGACGGCGTCGGTGGTGATGTATGGGTCGTCGGCCCAGTAGAGCGCGGTCGTAAGCTTTTCGAAGCCGTCGGCCTGCGAAGGAAGGAAAGCAGGCGGTTGGTTGGCTGGTAAATGCGGCGTCGGGGGCATTGGCTTACCTCGAGGATCATGTGGATGTGCGCGGGTCTGTATACGTGCCGGCCGAGGGTTCTGAAGAACACGCCGACGGGGCCATCGTCCGGGATCGGGTACGAGACGGGGCTGGTTGGCGCAGGTGAGCATTCAAACATTTCAAGCGCGGAGAAGGCGACTGACACTACGGCGCGGAAGAAGTAGTCGCCGTTGTCGTTGGTGAAGAGACGGCCTCTGCAATCGGGGCCAGCGCGGTTTTCGTACTAAATGGAAGCAAAGGTAAATGCGTTAGCAGGTGGCTTCGACCTGAAATCAGGGCATAGAAGCTAACCTGGTTATCATACAAGCCGTGGCCGTCGGTCTCCCAGGTGTCGATGAGGCAGTTGGCGATGGGCTTGCCACTGGTGTCGGTGACTCTGCCCATCACGTACATGTAGTCGCCCTTTCCTTCCGTCGCGATACTGTCGCCATTTTTGACTGAATCCGATTGCTTTAGTTTTCGGAAGTATATTGCAGCAAATAATGCCACCTACAGTCGGCAGAGTCGTCGGTGTGGAAGGGCCCGAGAACGGTCGCCTCGGAGGCGCCAGCGGGCTTTGCGTTGTTGAGCGAGTCGACGAGGGTCGAGACTCCCAGGGCGTCGGAGAGCAGGATGAATTCTGCGTCAAGCTTAGCGCGAGCCACAAGCCAACTCCGCAAAATAGATAATTGCCTTGACGCAGATCGGTGCACTTCTTCCCCGTCGCGGTGAGGAACATGAGCGCGCCCCTGCATAGTCTCGCTTCAGCAACATGCTATTGTTCGCGATAAGTGCTTACATCCATTCCTCGGTCGTGATCGAGGTTTCGCGGACAAAGTCGTGGAGGTGGGTCACCTACAATCGCGATAAATTTGTGCACCTCGCGATTGAGGAGATCCTCTTACCAGGTTCTTCATGATGAATTTTGTCCTCTCATCCGGGCCTTTGAGGCGAATATTCGTTCAACAACCAATCAGGACGGCTGCATTGCACGACTTACAGTTGTCGTTCACGGCGATGACATTGGCCGTAATTTTATCGGGGGACATGTCGAGCACCTTGGGGAGCTTGGAGGTATCGACGCCATCTTTGGTTGGGGACATATTGGTGTTAGGTACGGATGAGGTGGGTGAGAGAACCTTGGTTAGCAGATTAGGCGCTTAAATACCTGGCTGATGTGGATCTTCCCCCGTCATCCGATATGATTCACTTCGACGGGAGAAGGTTCTATTGTCAGCTCTACGCAGGGTCCACTTATTCAGCGCACTTCGAATTCGCCTTGACGCGCACACGTGATCTGCGGAATGCCAATTTAGACGCGTCCGTCCCACGAATTCCCTGTCCATCACAAGAAGTCCGCACACGGTAGAAGCGGCCGTTAGAGTAGTGCAAAGTAATTAGTAACGGTACTTCGAATCCAGCTCCGAATACATAGGTGCATCCGACCACATAGAACTCGAGGGATTAGCAGTAGAGGTAGGGTAGTAATAATGTCCGTTCGGGCCGAGCCATTCATTGGGGGTATAAAATGGATCCGCGTTGAACGAGGAAGACGGAGATGAGGATGATGGCAGTTGGGGGAGCCAAGAAGATGCGAGCGCTGCGGCAGCTTGCTGCTGGTGATTAAACGCGGTGCCAGCGAACAAGCCGTCCGCAGGCAGCGCAACGGCTGAACCATCCGCACTCCATCCATACGTGACAGTCTCCTGCACCTGCTGCGGCCTCGACGTCGTATAGGTATACGCGGACGCGGCGTGGTTATCGACACCACTATGCGTCCTCAAGGGGGTCCGCCGTGGCGCGGGAAATCCGGGGGGAAGTGGAGGCTCGGACGTAAGCGCTGGTGGGCGAAAGCTCGGCGCCGGGCCCGGAAGCGGAGGCGGAGGCTGATTTCCATTGGCCCCCGCAGCAGTGAAGTCGTAGGTCACCGATCGGATCGAGTAGTCGTTCGGACCGGGGGAGGTCGGCGGGGTGTCGAACGCCGTCGGCGTCTTCATAATGTCTTGAATTATAACGCACTGGAACAGTTCTGCGCCGTTCAACCGAGAGGATTAAATTAAGATGAAGTGGAGCAAGTTTTTAGACAGCACGTACGCGCGGTGCGGCAGAGGTGTGCCCAGAATAGTGGGATTAGATTAGTGCTGTACGTATGTTGCTGGCCGGGCGACGTAGGCGCGGCTGCCGTCTCGACGAATGCGAGCCGTGTGACCTCCGAGTGGGCGAACACGTCCCCAAGAAAGAGCTGGAAGTGCGAGTAGTGTCGTGAAGTGGAGATCTTGCGAGCGGTTGAAAATGTTAGTAACGGATTAGTGTTTGCGATGTCCAGAGGATATTCGAGGAGGACCGATTGCTGATTGGTCGTTATTATTTGAGATTGCATCGCTGGGGAACGTGGGTCATGGCTGCCGCTGGGCCGGGATGGAGGAACCAGCTCGATGGTGACAAAGGTATTGGGGATCCCCGCCTCCACCTCGCTATCACTAAGATCCGACGCCGAAGAAATGGGGGAGACGAGTTCGATAGGTGTTGATGTCGTGGCCTCCGCGTCGAGTTCGGGTTCCGAAAATTCACGGCGCGATATCAGCCGCAAAACTGCACGAAGAATAAATCAATACCGCGATCGTCCAATACCGAAATAGGAAGGACTCACTTCTTGCATCGCTACACGTCTCCCGCATCTGCTGCAACCGGCTCCCAACCTGCTTCGCCGTCCTCCTTGTCCCAGTCGCCGAAAAGATGAAATCCGAAATGAAGCGATTGCGCCTCGGAAAGCGGAGAAGCAGCCGATTGTTGTTGTTCGTGGTGGGCCGGTACTTTTCGAGAGCTATGTAGTTGGCCCATCGAGTCAGATCTCCGGCATCCAATCCTGGCGCGATAACTGGACACAGGACATACCGTCCAGTAGCGCCGTCTCAAGCACGGGGGACCACACGCCCTCCAGCCGCTCCTTGGTCTTCTTCCAGCACCTGCGGCCTGGGATCGGGGTCGTTTCCACGGGCTGGGGACGCTGCGGCGCCACGGTGCAAGTGGGAGTGGTACATGGATTGAGTTGGGCTTGAACTGCGGGAAATACCACCCGCGCCAGGCTCCAGGCAGGCGGAGGCGCGATATACATACCTCTACGCGTGCAATTTGCTTGAATCATTACGGCCTCAACCCTTCACGGCATTTCGCACTTTACAAGGGACACGCACGGTTGCGTGGAGCTGACAGTTACAGTCTATAAATTATGTTATGTTGCCGACAGTCTTGTCCTGATTGGAATAGAGACCCCTTACGGAGCTACGTACCTGCTTGTGGACGCCGCCGCGCTGCGATTGGTGGGCAGGGGTAGGCTGAGTGGTATAGTGACACTTTTACTGGGCGTTTCGACGCGTTTTTGCTGTGTCTCTGGAGCCAAGGAATGCGAAATTTGGTTCCGCTCCTGATCGACGGTGCCAAAGCGCACTAGCGCCTAGTGGAGATGGGAAGCAACGGGACCAAATCGTACGCGTGCATGAGCGTGCATGACGATCGCGGTTTGTATTGGAGGGAGCCGTGCCTGTCAACGGGAAGGTCGCCGGGTTGATAACGCGTCGGCGGGGGAGGTGGTTGGGCCCATGGTATAACAGAACAGAAAATGAGCAATGAAATTCCAGGGCTGCGGGGTTTTTTTTTCCGAACAGCCTCCCACCAAAGTGAAGGCTGAGCCGCTAAGAATTTCCGTTCAAGACCTGAGAAGAATGTGTGGAGAGCCCACAGCCCAATGAGAAAAATCCGGGAACTGAACTTGAGGATCGTGGCTCATTCGTGAGCTGGTTGTGGGCGAAAAAATCGGACCTTTACTCCGAGACGGTGCGACTGCGTGAATTGGTTGGAAGAATGGGCCTTATATCGCGCGCTTGTGCGGCGGCCGCGGTGAGTGCACGACGGTTTCAACGAAGGTTGAAGTCACAAAATGTCACAGTTATGATGAGCCAGCGTTGCCAAACATCGGCTCCCCTCTCCCGCGTCCGAAATTTATACATGTCTGATCCTCGAGCAGACGCAGACGACTCCTCAACCGATGACGATGCCGCGTCGCAAACCACAGAAGACGACCCCCAAGTCCCCGAACCTCCTGCCCCAGTCCCCGGACCCGTTACACCAATTGCGGGACCATCTACCATAACTGTGAGCCGCGAAAAGCCAAACTACGAGCTCAGGCACACAATACGGGGCCACACAATGTCAATCTCCGCCGTTAAATTCAGCCCCGACGGGACCCTCCTCGCGTCTTGCGGTTTGTGCGAAATCCTCGCCCTGCTTCACGCTCTTGATGTCGGAATCCTGAAATCGCCCCTCAGGTGCGGAGAAGATGGTCAAGATATGGTCCCCGTTCACTGGGGAGCTCATACGGAATCTGAACGGGCACACCCAGGGCCTGTCCGACATTGCCTGGTCGTCCGACAGCGTGTACCTCGCGTCTGCATCCGACGATACCACGATACGGATATGGGAGGTCGACTCAGTATGCCGCTCGGCTTTGTACCCTGCAATGAGTCCTGATTCACCTAGGGCCTGACCACAAAAACGTTAAAGGGGCACTCAAAATGGGTGTTTTGCCTCAACTACAATACCGCGTCCAATCTGCTCGTTTCCGGCGGTTGCGACGGCGATGTGAGAATATGGAACACGGCGAAAGGTACACCCTCTCCTCATCAATGCCCGGGTCCGGTGCTATACAGACAAGCCTTGCAGGAAAATGCATGAAGACGCTCCATGCCCATCTCGATTTCGTCACCGCCGTAAACTTCAATCGCGACGCAACATTAATCGTCTCTTGTTCCCTAGATGGCCTCATGTTTGTATTCTGCCTCCTCACACGTGAATCCTACTCAATAAACTAAACTAACGCCCACAGTCGCATTTGGAATACAAGTGACGGCCAATGTCTCAAAACTCTAGCCGAGGGAAGCGAAGCTGTATGGTACGCTAGCTCCTCGATCTCATACGCCACCGAATCTCATTGATTGGAATTCTCCCTAGTCAACACGTCCAGTTCTCCCCAAATTCAAAATACATCCTGTCGACCGCGCATGACAGCAAGATCCGACTTTGGGACTACCAGACCACCCGCTGCCTCAAGACGTATTCGGGGCACACCAACACCAAGTACTGCATATCCGCCTGCTTCAGCGTCACGGGCGGCAAGTGGATCGTAGCCGGCAGTGAAGACAACAAAACCTACATCTGGGACCTCCAATCGCGCGAAATCGTTCAAGTCCTCGAGGGCCACACCGGTTCGTCGTCGTCCCCTGCGCATCCCGTTCTCGCCTAACACCCGCCCCAGATGTAGTAGTCGCCGTCGCCGTTAGTGATTCCGTCTGAATCGGTACTACTGTACAGCGCTAACCGAGCTCCCCGCAGACCCACCCCTCGCAGAACATGCTCGCGACGGGATCCATAGATTCAGATCTCTCCATCCGCATCTGGTCAGATCGCGGCGCCGAGGAATAGATAGGATAGGATTGATTTAGTCTACCAGTCATTTATGTATTTTATTGGGTCGGATAGCGAGCATATGCAATTTACACGGGCGAAAAGCGTGGAGAGAGTCCTGAATGGCGAAGGGCGGTAAAGATGATGATACAATGCAACGGAACGGTGACGCGAGCCTGCGCCGAAAGCAAAGGGCACCCGGCTACTTGACGGGCTCCGCATTTATTAGGTCTAAACGGGAACAAGGTCGTCGGGTGAGTACAACTGTCCCCCGAGTGGATGTAACAACGTACCCTTAGGCGACCTCCTTGTCCGCATCCGTCAGGCCAGAATCGTGCGCTTCAAGGAACGCGTCGACCTGCCAAAGATCAATATGTATTCCGTTTCGGGACGAGTCGGAAGGAACAAACCTCATCCATGACCTGATCGTCGTTCTCCCCTCCATCGAGGTCCTCGTCGCTCTCGTCCTCGTCGTCCTTCGCAGTCGTCGATGGCGAACGGCGTTCGCTCCATGAGTGCGATGTTCGCCGCGTGCAGCATGGGCAGCGGCTGAAAACCCGCTCCCGCTCGAGGGCAAGCGAGTTCTTGCCAGCGACATTCACATCGACGCTGAGGGTAGACGACGTCGATGTCGCCACCTGTCTTGGTACTCTCCGCCGAGAGACTCGACTTGGACGCCGAATGCCGCATCCCCGGCGTGAGGAGCGACTCCCGCGCCTTGGGCTCCTTCGAGCTTGGTGTACCGGCCAATCGAGGGTCGGTGTACGACCTGTATCATAGGACGCAGTAATATGAGCTGTGTGAACGATACAGTGTCAAGAAACAAGCACACCTGATGCTTCCCAATGGTCTTCCCGATCTCGTCCGTGAACATATTGAACATCTTCTTGTTCGTATCCGTCGCGATAGTCGACCAGATGTCGCCCGAGGAGCCCACTGCTCGACACGGGTAGCTCCATCTCGGGAGGGGTTCCAGCCGGAAGGACGCCGATAGGTCCGTCTCGAAGAAGGACTCGAGGACCTCGTCCGCCAAGACGACCATGCGGAAGCTGTAGTATTGTACGATAAGGCTGCTCGCACGATTTAACAAAGAAGAGGAGGGGAACATACGTCGCAAGGTTGAGATATGGCTGATTTGTCGGCACAGCCGGCGGCGTCTCCCCACCCTGCTCGTTCACCTCCGGCTTTTCGTCCGGCGGCGGCAGCAGCGCATCCCCATACTCAAACGCGTTCGTCATAAATCGACTCACAGCCCCTAAATACGCGTCGCCCACTTCGTATCGGAAAATAAACTGAGGAAGAAGATGATGTCAGTCAAGTGAGACGAAGGTATGGAAGCTGACGCACTAAAAATGTTTCGGAAAGCGTTAAGACCTCATCCTTCGTGAGGAACCCATCCTTGTTCTTGTCATGCAAATTGAAAAACCACTCGATGTTCTCCATCAGGTCGTTGAACATCACGCCATCCAGCCCGAATATTAGGATCCTGAAGAAGTCGATGAGATTGGCGACCAGAGTGCACGAGAGTGAGGCTCACCTGGAAGGATAGGCGCGCCTCGACATGATGTGTCCCAGAAGAAGAACAGCCGGTCAATAAACTCATGCTCCGCAATCTCCCTGTCGACCCGTCGCTACACTGAAGACACAATGATGAGTTGACAGCAGACTTGGGGATGACTGTGCACTGACCTGAAACCCATTCGACACAATCCGCTCATCCCTCGCCCACGTCGCAATCTCACTCAAGAAGAACTGGAATGTCCTCAGCTCGATCCGCGTCTCCGGCTTCTCCTCTGCCTCCCCCATCTTGTCCGCCGTCGGAACAAGCGTGGGCGGTGGCGGCTGGTCCGGTGGCGGGGGTACAAGGCACATCGCCTTGTACAGCGCATCGTACACCAGTCCCGCCTGCTTCCTTGCTGAACCGCCCCAGACTCCGCAGGTTGCGCACGGCACCTCGCTTGGCGAAGCTTTCGATGGAGTGGATGATCTCGGAGCGGAATCGGCGGCGCTCAGAGTGGATGAGGTCGTCGGTGATGACAGAGAACTTCGCGGAAGGAGACGAGGAGGAGCTCTTGGAAGCGGGTGATAGGCGCGTGCTCGAGGGTCGGGGGAGTGAGGGTGTGCAGATTCGCCGAGGGAAGCAAAGTAGTCTCGCATAAGGACTAGATATCGAGGATAAGCAAGATGCAAAAGAATAGAAACCAATAGGGGACCCACTTGAGGAATCCACCGTCATCCTGGATCTGCAGGAGCTTCTCGCCGTTGATCTTGAGGATCGCTGCAAAGTAGAGATAGTTGGTCTCCGTCCGAGACCAAGGAATAAAGACAACTAACCGAGTCTGCGCACACGAACAATCAGTTCGGAGACCTTCATATAAACACTTGAGCGACTCACCCTACTTGGAACAACACCTTGGGTCCCATGCAGAAGAAGCAGTCGACTATCCGGAAAGCGAAGATCATCGGCATGCTGTTTATGTACCTACCCAAGAAAAAGTTATTATCAAGCGATAAGGGAATGCTACAAGACCTACAGGCTGAGGAACCACGGGAGGGACGCGACCGACAGCTGAACGTCGACGTTTGTGAAGTGGTCGTGTATGATGGGCAAACAGCGTTGCACGAGCGCTTCGAAGACGCGCTGGTCGAGAAGCGTGCCGTGCATTGAAGGGCTAGCGTTGCGTCAGTTTCGTTCGAAAAGGTACCAGGAGCGAGAACTCACGCGTAGTAGCCTGGCAGCAGCCGGTCGCACAGCACCTCAAGCAGCCAAAACGCTTGCTCCTCCGACATATATCTGCCCATCCATCAGTAAACGATCCATCGACCTCATGGGCACAACACCGACATCAAAATCGCCGCCGCCAGTATGTTCATCGCCTGGCAATACCCCAGCTCCGGGTTCTTGAACGAATACGCCTGGAGCACGCGCCTCAGCGCGCTGATACCCTCCTCACTCTGGTATCCCGCGTATTCAGGCAGACTGCGGTGCAGGTCCTTCTCGATGTCCTCCGTGCTCGTGGTCGTGCGGCCCGTATTCTTATCGAGCAGCTCCTGGTAAAAGCCGGGGTTCGAGAAGCGGAGGTAGACTGAGCCGGAGAGGGTCTCCCACATTTCGCCCCGGAGGCGATTGGGGAGGCCGACCTGGACAAGACGCGTACATTGTGGGTAGCGGAGGAGGGTGAGGTTGCGCCCGTGTGCTGAGTAGGATGTGAGCAATGTACGATAATGGTCTGGCGGTAAGCCCACCTCGAAGATATTGTGTCCAGAGCTTGATCTTGGACGCCTCTCGCAGCCTATATAATACTCAGATCTGGTTCGTAGCCCATATACGGGAGATTCACTTCTTCGGATCACCAGGAAACTTGAACTTGAGTCCCAGGCCGCCGTGGTACGTCGACTCGCGCGGCGTGGGGTCGGCCTGCTCCTCACTGATAAGACTTCCGTCCTCACGCTCGTTGTCGGCGACATGCGAAGTGGTGGACACGAGTGCTTCGGAGTAGCAGGTCTTGACGAAGCCCTTGACGGCGCGCATCTGGCCACGCTGTAGCTCAATCTTGAGGGCATCACGGAGGAGGAGCAGAAGAGATCTGCGGTTGGTCGGAGGGACGTTAATTGGACGATCTGTAAAACAAGGTTAGAGAGGTGTTCGAAGCTGCGCTTGAGCTAATAAGCATAAAATGAAGAGACCGGGCGCTGAGGTTAGAGTAAACCAAGGGCCATCTGAAGCTATCACCCTCGAGGGACAGAAAAGAGCCAGTAGTCGCGGTGGATAAAAACACCCAGGCCCTCATGCCTCGGGCCAAAGCTTAATCCACAATTGCTTCACGCGTTGGTGCTTTCCAATCGTGCCCCAGGACAATCCGCCGTCTCTCGGGGCAGACGAGACAAGCACACCAACCGCGATGACCCAGCTTCACCCCCAATCACCCAATCTCCAAGCTTTGGCCCAAAGGCTAAATCCCCAGCTACTTTACGCGTCCCCCCTTCTCGCGTCTTCCCCGCAAAATTCCACAAGAAAAGGTACGCACAATCTTGGCGCCGTGCCACGTCGAGAGACTGAGGGCATAGATCCCCGCCCGGGCATTGAGCCGTTCCACACGGCGGATGGTCGAGAGCGGGATGGTGAAGCGCACAGACTTGCGGTCGAGCGACGCGAAACGCCAGATAGGGCGCCATAATAGTACAGCTTGCCCGCCTACATCGAATAGAACAGCGCCCGTTAGTAGGTCGGTCGGGCTTCACGGCGACGGCGGGGCACCCACATATGCGTCCTCCTCGCCCTGGACACCAAGACTGAGAACAGCGTTGATGTCCATCTTCTCGACCTCCATCGCGGGTGTCTTCTCGGTCCCATCGAGCGAGCCCACCGCGGGCAGCGAGAAGAAGATCTGCGTCTGCTGCTCCTTCGTGGGCTCCTTGAAATTCCGCAGCGCGGTGGAGATGGTCGACATCGCCTACAGTGCTGGCCCTGGTGCGGGCAGGCCAAGTGGTAAGACGAGAAACGATGAGCACAAGTCAAGGATTGGGAGATCCCGGCGAGCACAGGCGGAACAAACACTGGCAAATTCGGATAACCCAATAGAAAAATATTCACGGTGATACAAAAAGTGGTAGTAGCTACAGCGGAGAATTAGATACAGTCAAGGTCTACGTGTGAGTCCGAGGAGCGCAAAAAACATGGGTATAAGTGAGAAATAAGCAAAAATCGAGGAATATGCGCCAAGAGTGACAGCGGCCGCAGTCGCCGAGTACGAGGTACGAGAGGGCTTTGATGCTGTCAAGGCGTCCGAGAAGGAGCCACACCGTGAAGCCATCGCCGTGTTTCGCAAACTCCTTGCAGTGAGGATGAGGAATAACGGCAAGCGCAGAACCGGGTGTGTCGTTCTAGTCAAACGCGCCCTCCAACGCGTCAAACCACCGCCTGAAGAAAATATTAGCATCAGTTGAATTGAAAAACCAGAACCCATACTTTGCCGGTGGCCTATCAATCTGCAGCCACACTTCAATAAGCAGCCCAGAGATAAGTAGACGAAGAGACGAACCGTATACCGCACATTCTCGCCCTCCGGGCCCTCCCGGATGATCTTTATGCGATTCCAGTCCTGCCGAACCGAATTATGCCCGCTGTGGTCGAGCTGCCTGAGGTGCGGACACATCTGCACGAGCTGCATGATGACCCCGTGCATGCGCTCCATGTTGAGCGTCACCTGCCGCCCACAGCCCCTGCCCGCGGAACACCTCGAGCTTGGTGAAGCGCGGAAGCAAGTCGAGCCAGTCCTCCTGATCCATTCATCAGTCCACCGCCGTGACAAAAGAGCTCAAGGGAAGAAATACCCACCAGACTAAAATCCCCGTACCGCGACGGCATCGACAGCCACGTCAAATCAGGGAAGAGCGTCGCAAGCTCACGCATCGTCGCCAGGTCCCCAAACGCGTGCAGCTTGACCTTGCGTACGCTCCCGCCGTGCAGATTCCGCAGCTCGACCAGCGTCGCCGGGTCCAGCTGGTATATATCCAGGCACTCAAGGTCAGGGACACTCCAGCATGCTCACGACTTGCACGTTCGTCCGAACGCGGCGCAGGGAGGGCAGGGTGCGCGGGGAGAGGTACACGGGGCCAAGGGGCAGCCACGATAGGTCCTCGATGGTGGGATGGTCGTTAAGGAAGCGCACGAAGCACGGGTCGATGGAGCGGCTGCCGCCGGCTTGGAGGAACAGGTTCAACTTTTTCAGGGCGGGAAACTTGCACTCGGCGAGGGTCGAGAATTCCATCGGCAATTCGATGAACTGGCGAATGAATATTAGCATCAGTGCGGATTGCTGAACAAAGCAACTGACCTCCAAGCCGCTTGAGCGTCCCAGCATACGCTTCAAATGCCCCGCATTCCCCGGCTTGATCCACGCATCCCCCCGCAACGAAATCGAAGTCAAGTTCTGGAACCCCCATAACTAGGTCGCCGCATCAGCAGTGCGTTCCCGCATTTCGTTCAACAAAGACGAGAACTCACCGGATATCCCCTACTCTCCGGATCATAGGCCAGCCCAGGCGCATACACCCCAAACATCCCGGACAGTGCCAGATGCCGCAACGTCGGCTTCGCCGCCAGCGCCGCGAGCACCCGATCCTCATGCCCCTTCGTAACCGTCGGCGGCGCCGCAGGCTCCACCTTCCCACGCCCATGTAAACGTATGCAGTCTCCGCATGTGCCCCAGCGCCTTGCACATATTCTCGATCCTCCGCTCCTCTATCGCAGCAAAATCCGTCTCGTCGCCCCCAACGGCGAGCTTCTCGTCCGTGCGGTCGACGAGGGCGCGCGGCACGCGGTCTGACGCGCTGTGGTCCGTGCGCGTGGTGATGTGCACCTCGCGGATCCCGCGCGCGAGGTCTGCGCGCCGTGCGAGGTGTGCCCATACGGCGGGGAGGAGATGCCGGGTGCGGAGGATGCGGTACTCGGTGTGGCGGGGGATGACCAGCGCGTTGCCCCCGCGGGAGACAAGGGCGAGCGAGACGAGGTCAGCGTGCTCCAGGTCGGCAAGGATGTCGTCCATGAGCTCCTGTGGGAGGCGCAGGAGGGCGGGAATCTTGGCGACGGCGTAGTGGGCTTGAGTGTGGGTTTGGGTATGTGCTAGGGGGCGAGTGTGGATGAGGGCGGGCATAGTTTGTGTGAGGGTGAGTGTAGGCATATTGAGGGAGGTGAGCCCAAAAGGCAACCTTGTTCGAGTTGAGAACAAAGATCAATAGCTGCATTGTTTGGATTTATCGAAATCTGACGGCATTGCTGTTTTTGGAGATTCTTGTTCTCGTGACCTTGTCGCGTCGCCGCAAACTTTAAATGCGGAAAGCGAATCTTGTCGTTGTACTACGTTTCGGTTGGCCGTTGTTCCCAAAGGCGATTGCGGTCCACCTCGTCTTGCTTTTTTTCAGGTCGGGAATCAATTGGAACTTTTCAGAGGCTGTTTGAGGACGCAGAACGTTTTCAGGTCTATCAGAGGGTGGGAGGAGGGAGTGGGAAATGAACGCGAGAGTTGACTGTGGATCAAGGCGGCGGCGGCGGCGGCGATAACGAATAGAATGAAAGAATATAATTCGGTGTATACTTGCTGGCCCGACGGGAACGACACCGAGGGGAAGGTAAATGGAATGACCACACGCTGCGGGACGTGTCCGCGGGCGGACTTGTGGTCCTGAATAAACGCTTCAGCAGGGAAGATCCTGTGTACGCAGAGGCGTTACTATATTCAGAGACTGAAGCCTGTGAAGGGAGAGGCCCGCTCTGTAACAGATAAGGATTGATTGCATATCGGAACGACGAATACACGAGGCAGTAAAAGGTGCGCGGCTGACCTGAATTTATGGGGACGCGGGAAGTCTGAGTATGAGGAATGAAGCAATGAGTAGCAGCTAATTCCAAGGGTTTATGGCCGACTGAGGTAGGAACAGCTGGAGACTTTTCCGTGTTCATGAAATCGGTCCTGTTCGTCAGAACACGGTCGGTGAGATGGACGAGCGAGGGGGAGATTGTGGAACGTGTCGTTTTCGAAAGCTAATGTCGCCAGCCAACGTCATGACCGCCCTCCATCATGGGCTCGACGAATCCGCGGAAGGTCCATTGTGGTGGTACAAGCTCTGAATTATCTCCATCGGCCGGGATACCACTGCGATCCTGGGACCACCGCATACCATAGCCCTCCGCCACCCTTACCTCGTACACCAAGACCTGGTGCGGCAGCCAGTGGAGATTCCTCCACGTCGCCGCGTTCATCACCTTCCAGAATAACAGCAGCGCCCGTTCGTTGAGGACGTCCTTTGGGCCAAAGGGGCGGCCCCACCAGCCCGCGCTGCCAGTGGATTCCGCGGCGTCCTGCGGTTGGGAACGGTGCGCGTGTTTAGACCATGCGCGGGCGCCTGCGGAGAGCCCGACGCCGTTCGGCAGCACGAACGCGGCCAGACACGAATCGGTAGAGGGCGGGCGAGATCCTAGCGCCGAGCCTACAGTGTAGGCTAATCTTTGAAAGAGTATGCGAAACTGTGCTTGAGGTATAGAGCAGAAACTCACCCGAGAGAAAGATGCAAGGAAAGGGGATCCGAAGGCGATTCGTCGTCCAAGGACTGAGGTTTTGCGCGTTCGAGAGAAGCGGAGGGATGTTCTTCCATTCCAAAACAATGTGGACGAGCGAGCAAAGGTTGAGCAGAGTTCGAGTCCATGAGCGTGCAAGTCAAGTCAAGAGTGGGAGAAGCCGAGCGTCGGGAAAGGCCGACGAGCCGAGTCGGCTCAGTCGGCTTTTACCGCGACTCCAACTGGTTTCTCTGCCACTCGCACCCAACTGACAAGGAAACCCTTGGATGCAGCAAAACTACATCCCGCCTTGAATTGTCATAGACCTCCGAGTCTTCTCCTCTCGTGGGATTCTCTTGAAGCTTTGCAATAAGAAAACAAGAAAACAAGATGAAGTTCAGCAAATACTACTCTGTTGGCTCTTTGTCGCCTTCCTCCCCCTGCAGGCCACAAGATTACGAGCCTCAGTCTGTCGGGAGACACTAGTTCCCTCCAGGTCATTCTGTTGCTGGATTGAAATCAAACTTATGCAAACCTATGCGAACCCGGGTCGCATCCAACGAAACTGCTGGTATTCAGTATCGGTCGCTGTTGCGCGCGCGTGTCTCCACTTGGTCTCCGCCCCGGCACCGTGCGGACCCCTCCAGCCGCCCGCCGGTCCGCCACTTTTTCCGGTACCGAGCGAACAACCGCGAGTGCCTCATCTTCGGGATCTGTACGGCGGTGTCACGCTCTCGCGATGCTTCGCGCCTGCAAACAAGAGGTCATCTGGGAACCTTTCCTTATTTTTTGAAAGAACAGCTGATGATTCCAACTGCGTGCCTGCTCGCACTCTTCCAAGCGATTTATCCGGACACTGAAGGTTTAAAAGCCCGGGCATGCTACTCTGAGATCTCACCCAAAATGTTCGCCATTTCGCCTCTGTTCGTCTGTGCTGCTCTCGCTCTTCTCCGGACGACGTCCGCTGTGGGGACGCCCTTTGGCCTGGCTGCGGGTACCACCGGCGGAGGAAGCGCAACGCCCTCGGTGCCGTCCTCTCTCGCGGAGTTGACGACGTGGTTGAGCGACTCAACTGCGCGTGTGATTTTGCTGGAGAGCATCTATGACTTTACCTCCAACGAAGGGACGACAACCGGGACGATCTGCAAGCCGTGGACGTGCAGTCCGAACCCTCAGGTAGGTTTCCATCCTGCTGTACTGGACGTTAGCTTAACTTGGTTCAGTTCGCCATCGACGCGAACTCTTGTGAGTTATCTCTGTCTCTGCTTGATCCGCTCGCTGCCGTGCTGAAATCCTGGCTCAGGGTGCGAGAACGACGAACCTTCGGCCGCCAAGAGTACAGGGACTTGGTATGTGCATAGCCGCTCGTAGAACGAAGCCGCACATTGGAAGCCCCTCGTAGGTATGTGGCCGGCACAAAGCCGCTCACAGTCGCGAGCAACAAGACGCTTCTCGGCAAGGGATCCAGTGGTGGATTGTACGATATCTCTGTCTAGATCTCTTGTGCGAAGTTCACCCCTTATTTTCTCTTAGGAAAGGCAAGGGCCTGAAAATCACCGGTGCCAACAACATCATCATCCAGGTATTCATTTTCGTTAGCGTTATTCCATAGAATGGTCTGAGCTCATCTGCTTCAGAATATCAAAATCAGTACGCTCAAGTCCTCTTGCACCTCGAACGAATATTAAACCCATTTTACGCAGCCGACATCAATGCCGAATTTGTCTGGGTATGCTCCCTTCCTCTTGTGTACCTACCGCCAGAATTCTGACTCTTCGCAGGGTGGTGTACGTGTCGTCGCACTGTCCAACTCGATCTTCCTTCATATTGTTTTTTCTCCGCAGGACGCGCTTCAAATCGACGGAGGGAGCAACATCTGGGTACTTGTTTAAATCTTGCTCAATCTCTCCTGCCTTACTCAACCCTTTCCTCAGGTCGACTCGAACTACGTGCGTACTCACCACCGCGTATCTCAACCCCACCTTACCCGTCCACGATAGTTCCAACACATCGGGCGTCAAATGGTCGTCACTGGGTATGGTGCGGTGACCAAAACCACCGTAAGTTTTGTCGTGCCGGATTCACAGCGCCTCTCGACGCTCACTCATTCATAGTTCTCAAACAACGTTTTCGAGGTTGGCGCACTTCCCCGTGGAGGTCGCGATTAAGTGGTACTAAACAAATAACACCAGGGCGATTCGACGTACTCTGCGACTTGCAACGGTGAGCAATCGACTTCCTCCTCGTACCTTGTTAGTATTTTTATTCATGGTCAATCTTTTTCAGGGTGTCATTACTGGGTATGTCTATCTCCCATCCCATCCCGCTCTCGCTCGCGTTCAAGGCTAACTGAAACTGCTGCAAGACCGCGCTCTTCACCGGCGCCGGGGACCAGATCACGTTCGCTTTGAACTAGTACGTTCAATCATTTTCTTTCACAGGGCGAAAATTGACGATTGTGTAGCCTCTACAAGTTTGTTTCCCTCCGTTTCGTTGCTTCTCAGTGAATTTATCGTACTATGAAATCAGGACGAGTGGGCGCGGGCCTCATGTACGTTTGCTTCCTTACATTCGAATAACTCGCCCTCATTGTTGGTTTCCAGGTTGGGGTACGTTGATATAAACCGAAACCAGTACTGGTGAGATCAATTTGGCATCAGGGAACGTCAGGCTACTTCCAAGACATTCACATCTACAACAACGTACGTCCTTCTCCCTTTTGTCATCCGTAGAGTCTGAAACTAAAACCACTTGCAGTACTTTGGTGTGTACATGCTCATTCCGCTCCAATCATAGTTTTCTAACTGAGGAGGCAGTCTCGATCGCGGGTAACGCCATCGACCCCGAAGTCGGGTCCAAGGTCCTCCTCGAGGGGAATTATTTCAACACCGTGCGTCCTTCATCATCCATCCTTCCGTTTGGTATGGTTGACATGATTTGGTGTTGGCAGGTCACGACGCCGACGCTCACCGGCGCGGGGCAGACGTACATCCCCACGACCTCTGCACAAGCCGCGGCGTGCAGCTCGCTCCTCGGGCGCAATTGTGTTACCAACGTGCTGTGCGTCTGAAGTGTTCTTGCCTAGAATAAATAGGAAGCTACATACTCACACTAAACCGCGACGATAGGCTCTCGTCCGGGGCGCTCCTGGCTGGGACGGATACGGGGACGCTCAATGGGTTCACTGCGGTGCGTTTTGTTTCCATCCTTCATTACTTACATCATTACACCGTTCCCCTTCCTTCGTTAAATGATGAGACTGACTTATGAACTTCACAGTCGACGTACAAGAGCGCGAGTATCATGGCCGCCGCGTCTGTGCCCGCTTATGTGCAGGCGCATGCTGGGGTGGGTATCGTTAACTAAGGAAGGGTTCAAACGTTGAAGGGAAGGGTGTGTTAAGTACGAATGGTGTATTTGTATTGTTATTTGGATTTCGTTCTACAAATGAGTTTCTAGCCTAACGGAATTGTCATGCCGGTGTCCTAATGAATGAGAGAATTGAACGAAGTAGTTATAAACACGAACTCAAAAGCTTTCAACATTCCGGCAACAAAGATACCGACAGCTTTGCTTGTTCGTATTGATATCGACTCGTGACCGCGTCTCGATCTTTTACCTTTCACGCGATTCTGGCAAACGTCCTTGGAGGCTCGGACGACTACGCGACAACAGCTACAAGCCAGTGGTCCGGGTCGTAAATCGCGCAAGAGTCCTCCAGTTCAAGTTGTGGCATACAGCGTACGTACACAGGCTCCCTTCGCCTGGCACCTTCAATCCGTCCTGACTCTTCCTAGTTGAGACCTCAAATGCCCCCCTCTCGATGCTCTCAATGTGACTTCGATTCAACCGGTGGTTCCCCGCCGCCGCCGAAGGAGCTCGACGTTGCGAGTCCAGGAACAAGACGGCACACCCTTGTACACTCCAATGAAGTGCCTCTCGAGGCCGAGGCGGCCGTTATCGAGGCCGAATTGGCGCCACTCGATGACCGAATCCTTTCCATCGACGACGAGATCCTACGGCTTCGAGGGAAGCTGGAACGTTTGGCGGAAGAACGCCTGTCGGTATCAAAATATCGTGCACAACACCGGGCGATCCTCTCCCCACTCCGCCGAATGCCACCGGAGATTCTCGGCCACATATTTTCGTCGACGTTACTGGCGCCCCACAAGGCTCTAGAAACGGTAGTCTCCGTCGAAGAGAGTCCGTGGTCCCTCTCGCATGTCAGCCGTTATTGGAGGGCAGTGGCGCTGGCAGAGTCCTCGATGTGGTCAATAGTGGTCATGGACTACCGGGACTCTGGATCACATTATCCCTTATCCATGCTCGAAACGCAAGTCGCTCGGGCCAAAACATTGAAGGTCTACTTCTTTGGGGATGAAACGTCCGACCCTGCGCCCCAAATCGAGACGTTTCGGTTTCTAGCGCAGCACGCACCACAGTGGGAGGAACTCAGTCTCGGGTTGTCTTCACACATCGCTCCTCTACTGAGCGAGTTGCGGGACCGGGTCCCACTCCTACGCATATTTTCTCTCCACTCGGAAGACGAACCAACAGTCGCTCACGTGGATTGCTTCCGGAATGCTCCATCCCTGGTCGAAGCCTGTGTAGGCCGCCGCCTCTGTTCCGTTACAGTCCTGTTTCCCGCCGACCGTCTCACCGGATACGAGCTTCAGTCCTCCTGGGACACCCACGCGGGTATTCTCAAACAAACACGAAATCTTGTCGTGGCCGGAATCACGGTCTTGTTCGGCGGCGACGACGAAGACAGTTGGCAGGATCCTGATAGTCATGAAATCATCAATCTGACTTGCCTTCAACATCTCTTCGTATCCCACGCGGAAATTTTGGACTTGCTTCGATTCCCCGCTCTTGGGGAAGTTGCGATCAATTGTGGCGACAGCGAAGGTCCCAATATTCTGGCTGCTTTACGATCCGCTGTATCCCGTTCATCGTGCGTCCTCCGAAGGCTTTGCTTCTGGAGCCTTCCCCTCCTTACGTCAACCACCGAAATCCTCAACCAATTCCCCTCCATCGTCGACTTTGCCGTCCTAATATTCACGCCTGACGACGGTCTTTTGGCTGAGACTCTCATGGAGCGGCTTACAATAACCGCGGACAGCGCTGTCGTAGGCCCACAGCTACGGTGTATATCCTTTGCATGCGACGACGACGGCCTCATCGCTCATGGCATTTATCTGGAGATGATAATATCTCGGTGGAGGGCTGGTGGCTGCAAAACCTCTGAGCTTCTCCTAGCTTCAGGTCCCCGCCCTGACGCGGATATACTTCGTGGGATAGAGCAGCTTCGCGAGGAAGGATTGGATCTCGTTTATCTCGAAGGAGATGACGCTGGCGATGTTATTACTACCTGGAACTTCGAGCCACAGTGGGGCCGAATTTAAATTATGGCCAAGGTTCGTTGTCCGTAGCGTTCTTTCTGACCTAGCCTTCTCATCAATATTGATGCGCAAATATCCCATCGTCCTACTCGCGTTGCAAAACCTCATAAGTCCAAAGTTCCCACTTGTAGTTGTAAGACATCTCTCACAGTACTAGTTACTACCACCCAATGTCGATTCTTCGTTTATCCCGATGATCGTCGGAGGACTATAACCGCGGTGGTCGCCGGAGGCGCGGAAGGTTCTCTGCCTGAATGAATTGTCGCATATTCTCAACGACGCGCACTTCGAGGCGAAATGTGAAACATCCCTGAGATGCCCGCGTTCAAGGTAAGACAGCCGGAGCGGAGGTGTCACGAAATTCCGCTCCCGCACCCTGTCTTGCGCGGAAGCACCGTATGTGTCTTACCCTCATCCTACCCCCGACTAACATTCAGGTATAAATACAGACGCTAACCGTACACTCATCCAGCACCCTCATCCTACCCACCTCCACCTTCAAATACTCTATTTACCATGCGTCCTTCCACCATCTTCGCTACCCTCTTCACCCTCGCCGTCGTCGTATCCGCCGCGCCGCTCGACTCTCCCGCGGTGCGTCTCTTCCTCAGTCCCTACGCCCCCACATAACTCACCCACTCCACAGGTGCCCCTTCCCCGTGCAGACTCTGCCGCCCCTGCCCAGTTCACCTCCCTCGAATCCTTCCGCGCCGCCCCCCGCGACGTCCAAAAATCCTTCCTCCTTACCATCGACCCCAAAACATGGACCCTTCCCCCCGCGGCGCTCGAACAGATTGCGAAGCAACCGAAAGTCGCGAAGCGCCTGAATGGGGCGAAGCTGACGATGCAGAACATGCGCGACTGGCTGGTGCGCTTTGACGCGAAGCATGCGGAGGGGAAGTAAGCGTGATTGAGCGACTCCTCCAATTGACTAGCGCTGTCTTCGTTGTAATTTATTCGTGTTCAATTACGCTGGAATAAACCTTTCTCTTCTTTGGGTGATATCGCAGGGCGACGCTGGTCTGTCTCTAAATCACATTCTCACGGTTGAAACGTTAACCGGCTTGAAAGATGAACCGACCGTCAAGAACTCAAGTTGATGTTCAATCTGCGTGAACTGAGTCGGCTTGAGCTTTTGACTCGAAAAAAAACGCCGAAAACTGTTGAACGGTGCACAGCGGCGTTGCCGTCGAGCGATTCTATAAAAAAAAATCACAGCACCGACTGAATCCTTCAATTTCCGGTCTACTTCCAAAATTCCTTGCCCCCGAATCAGATCTTCAAGTGAACCCTGTACTTTCCACAGCGCTCGGCAGAAATATCCATTAATGGGACAGCTGCCGAGCTGATGGCAATTCGCGGTCACACTCGAGTCACTCTCCTGTCCTGAACCACCACAACGCGCTCCAGAATGTGCGTATGTTTCCTAACAGTGTCCCAAAAATTCACGTTCACCCCGCAGATGAACTCGCCATGTTCGAAATGCGGCGCCGCTGCCATACCCCAAAATCTTGCCGACCACTGCGCAGTCACCGTTCTCAAGGACCTGCAAGGGCTTAAAATTTTCGGACGACTCTTGAACTCCAATGAACCCCCTATGGCCGCCGACGTGGCTGTCATATCCTCGGCTCTCTCTGAAGCTGACACCCGTCTCGCGTTTCTTGGCGGCGAAATAGCCCGACTGAAAGAAGAAGAGTCGACGCTTTCCAGCCACCGCGCACGAACCTCCACGATTCTCTCCCCGCTCAGAAGATTTCCACCAGAGATTCTCGCGGAGATTTTCATGTGGAGCATCCCCACCACACCTTCAGGCCCAGGCAGGACGAAGCGCGCGGGGGCATGGTGCTTGGATAGCCCATGGCTCCTGACACACGTCAGCCGATATTGGAAACAAGTCTGCATTGGCACGCCTTCATTGTGGTCACTTGTGCCCATGTTTTTTTTCGCCCCCAATAACCGTATCAGCAATTTGACATTTTGATTGCGGGTTGTTCGGCGTTGTCAGGTTGCCGCAACCTGACAATCTCAAAACCCTCCAAATTGGTGGTTGAAAACTGAATGAGGTACCTCCCAGGGAGCGGGAAAATGTGCTAGATGCCTTTTAAGGACTGCTGAAAAGCTGATCCGTGCTAGGGATGTTTAAGAAAACTAAAATTATGCCCTTCGAGTGGCTCGAACCGGTGAGGTTGTCGGGAGAATTACATAGGGTTGCGAGGTTGCTGTCTCGGTAACCCAGCCGTTCTCGCGGAAACCCCGACACACTGCTAATCTTATCTCGGACTTACCCGGGCGTTTGACATAAATGATAAGAAAAGATGGGCGGTGTTTCGGGTGTGATCTCTGCACATCTTTCGTTATCATTTATTTAAGCTCCGCTGATGCTGCGGATAAGATAAGAGTCACACCCCGAACGTCTGGGTCACCGTAGTCTCCCTAGTCAGACCAATAATCAGGGAATTTTTTCTGAAAAAAAAACGAAAGCGAAAAAAACCTGATATATGGTCTGATTTTACTCGCGCTATGGAAGCCGTAGCTCAGCCTTCCGGATTGGGAAGTCCCAATCGGGAAGGGCTCCCTCGACGTCCAGGAGTGCCCATCAAATCAGAAAAAAATAGGGGAGACACATAATGCACTCAAATGAGGGTTGCACCCCACCAAAGTGTGAAAAATGGAAAATTTGGCACGCTGGGGAGTTTTTTGTCGGCGGACATGGTGGCAGTGCACCGAATTCACACGCTTTGAATTTCAATTCTCAATGGACCCTTGGGGCAATAAATTGGGAGGAGAGCAAGGGTAGCTACCCAGGGATACCCTCCAGACACTGGGATAATTTTTGAAACCTGAAGATCGATGGTCATCCCAGAGTTGCCGATGCGGCGGAAGGTCGAGCTACGGCTATCAGTGCGCGACTAAGACTAGACTAGGGTCACCGAGACAGGCGAGGTTGTGGGCTTGCGCGAGGTTGCGGCCATTTTGGCGGAGGTTGTGAGGTTGTACAACCCGGCAACCTAATGTGTTAAAAGTCTGATGACCGGTCGTCCTGGATTCGCCCCTTGCCGATGCTCGAACTGCAGATCGCCCGCGCCCTCAAATTGCAGATCTCCTTCTTTGCAAGCCCATTTGGCGACTCTGAATCCCAAATCGAAATGTTCCGCTGTCTATCGAAACACGCTGCTATGTGGGAGGAGCTCGATCTGGTTTTGACTCCCACTCTCATCCCCCTTCTTGCCGACCTCAAAGGTCGCCTCCCCGCCCTGCGCAGATCATGCGTTCTATGGTATAACTCGGGAAGCGCGGCCTCAGTCGGGACCATCAACTTCCTCGAAACTGCACCGTCTCTGGTGGACGTTACCATTCGCAGCACATTTCGCCACATCCCCAGTTTCTTCCCGGCGCACAATCTCACGCGTTACGAGATGGACGGTCCATGGCGTACCCATCGACGTTGTCGCGCATCCCTGCGCGCCAGGCATGCAAATCGAACATGCCGATCTCGGATCAACGGCATCAAAGGATTCCCACGGTTCAATTCCAACCACAACTACGACTTCTCGGGTTATACCCTCGACCCACGCATCCTCCACACTTCTATTGTACTTTCGTCTCCCTACACACGCTCTAGGCTCGATTCCAACACCCTATACCCACAAGACGCCCGCCAATCATGATACTTCATCTGGTGTGTACACGACGTTCATGTTCTTTATACCCTGCTATTGTACTTCCCTCACAACCTTATGCTCGATCCACCTTTCATCTACGACCGCTGTACTACCTTGTTCTCGCTTTCCTTGTTCCCTGTCCCCTTGACTCCCACATATCTTGTATAAATACACCGTACTTGTACAGTGAATAATAGAACAGTTTTGGACTTTCTCCCTCGTCGCTCCCGTCTCGCTCTCGTCCTCGCTTCACTTCGCACCTCCGTCTCGCTCTCTCGTCGCCATCATCGCATCGGCCTGCTCGTTGTTGCATCAGCAGCTCAAGCATCGTTGATCCTACCTCGCACATTTATCTCCTTCCACCTTCCTTGCGCACTCTCACCTTATTTGGTTCAGCTCGCGCTTGGCCGGTTGGTTGGTGTGTCAACGTGTCCTGTAGCTGGCGCGGAACCTCGTCGAGGCTCACATCGAGGTCACCTTGACCGATGATCCTTGGCCGAACTCTGGCGAACTCATCGAGCTGTTGAGCCTCCGCCGACTTCGAGTCTCGGCGCCACAAGTATTGAAATATATCCAAACTCCAGCGCTGGAGGAGCTGGCGACTACCTTCCACCCACCCGTCCTCCCTATCATCGTGGACGTTCTTCGATTACTGCTTTCTCGCTCCTCATGCCACCTCCGCGTTCTTGCCCTCTTCGGTTGTCCCGATGCGGAAACATCACTAGCATTACTCCAAGAAATCCCTTCCCTCATCAAACTTAGAATCGTCATCGACAGTCTGGCCGCCCTCCACGGCGCCAACGCATTGCTAGCCAAACTAACCGTCTCTGACGGCAGCCCGGCCCTCGCTCCACATCTCCTTTGCATATCCCTCGGAATATCATCGAGTGTCGTCTCCGGCATCGATTACCCGGCCTATCTGCAGATGCTGCAGTCGCGCTGGAAATCAGAGCATTGTGCCCTCACATCGAGCAGACTCCTCGTTTGCACCGGTCATGGCCCCTTCCCGACATTCGAAGAGCTAAAATTGCTTCGTCGGGAGGGTTTCGACTATCGTCCATTATTCAACCAAGATGCCTCGTCTGGACTCTGTCGCTGGATGTACAGTAGTAGTTCTATTCAATGGTGACACGCCTAGTAGGCTTTTTGTAATAGAAATAAAATGAGACATTCGCGGGCGTCGATATTACCCGGACCAAGGGTTTCTCTTCTTTGAGTGATATCACGGTTGAACACCCAGACTTTTTTTCGTACCGTTCTCTCCGCCCTCAACTTGTTTACTTTATTTCAATTATTTGCGTTCCTTTGGCCTTCATATCCTGAACGGACTTCCTCGAGCTCAATGACAGCACAGCGTCCCGAAGCTGCATCGTTACATGGTGCTCTTCGCCGTTCGCCCGGTGGAAGAAGTAGGTATCTGACCAGTTGAACCAGTTCAAGTTGTTGGAACGAATGCCCTTCCGTTGAGGACGCGATCGGCAATGAGAGCAGAGTGATTCAAAGGAACGCGGAGCTTGAAAGTTTCGGATCCGCCAAGTCGCTGGGAAGTCCCAGGCTTGTTCGCGATGGTCCGAATTCGAGAGGAATGTGTTTGCCCGGCGTGACAAGTTGGTTCCAAACGGCGATTTGGCGAGGCAAAGGTCCGCTTCGTGAACAGTTGAAGAGGTCTGAAAAGACACACTCCGTTCAATAGAATGCTCCAAATTGACAACTGTTCCCAATCCTGTTGTACAATACTTTACAGTGGTTATTACATGTAGGTAGTCAGCGAAACTCGTCCTGAGTCCACGTATTTCCAGGTGCGTCAGGCAATCCCTGCCACGGCGAAAAGGCCCCCGTTGTAGAATGACTATGATAAACCAGGGATACCTCGACCCTCCCGTCGTCCAAAAACGGCTGGATATCGGGCATGATATCAAACTGCCTCTCGCGGGAAAACTTGATCTTAACCTTCTTCAGTGTGCTGGCGGGCACGGCCATCCGCGCTTTGAGAAATTGCAGAAGGACCGCGTCCGACGGTGCCGTGGAATTTGTGATGGAGAGTTCCTGGAGGGCGGGACAGCCGCCAGAATTTTCGGGCGTCGGGATGAGGACTGCTATCGCGGCATCGTCGAGGACGCAGAAAACGTCGTCTGGATTCCACATTTGTGGGCGGTCGGCGATGCGCAAGGATGTCGTCGTTTGCGGCAGCCCGCGAAAGAGCGTAACCAGCGAGGGACTGGTGGAATTGTTGCGTGTCGATGGTCAGACCTTCGAAGCAGGAAGAGACAGCAAGGGAGGCGATCAAGACTTCAGCTAGTGGGAAGTTTCCGGGGTCAAAGTCTAAACTGAAATGGCTACGGAGGTCCAGATGGCGCAGTTTGGGTAGCGATAGTCGACGAAAGAGATTTCCGGTACCGTCGACCGGAAAACCCGGACCGAAGCTTGAGATGTGAAAGGAATGTAAGAAGGGAAGTTGAATACTACTGTGTGCATATCCATCTGTTTGCGATTCGGAGAGAGAGTTGGCCGTCTGGTTGAGAGATAATTGACACTCTCCCAACTGGGAGCACCTGGCGAGAAGCTCGAGCACGCTCGAGTATGAGAGCGACATATTGTTGAATCCCATGGCAGAGAGATATGTGAGGTTCTCCCACCGAACGGGGAGCCCGCCGATATTTTGCGTGGCACTGCCGAAAAGCGACAAGTGCTTCAAGTGCGGCGATCCCAAGAGTGTCAAGGTGGGTCGTGCGCCGTTTGAGGACCCGCCGTTCTGGGACATCTCGAATTTCTGGAGCAGGGGTACGTCGTGCTCGGTAATGCCGGACAGCATCTCCAGCGCTGGGGTGGATGCCCAGAGGGAGATATCCTTCCAACGGGGCGCAACAGAAAGGATGACATCCATGAAAAGACATGGGTTCGCGGGGGGATCGGCACCATCGGGCGGCGGTGGAAAGTCCGAATCATGGGTGCCCTGGAACGAAATGGACAATGCACACTGTCCAGAGCGCCCTAGCCAGGTTTTCGTCGTCTCCAGTTGCTGTGCAAGTTTCTCCTCCCACGCCGCACGCGGGGTCCACGGCCCTGGGCCGGAGCGCGAGGGTTCGACAATGTGAAGGCGCGCCCAGAGTCGCGGAGTGTTCAGTGAGATACTCCTCCAAGCGCTGCAGATGCGCCCAAGGAGAACCGGCGCCTCGACCGCGGTCATAACACAGTTCCGGTGTGTGGGCAGGCACGCCACAAATATCTCCTGGATAACATCGAGGGGTAATCGTCGAAAAGGTGAGATTAGGTCCTTGTGCCGGTCGACAAAGGACCCAACCCTCTCGCGTTCCTCGGCGAGCTCGTCGATGGCTTTCTGCAGCTCGGCGATTTGGTCATCGAGTTGTTTCAAACGCGATAACGGTGCTTTGAGCAGGGCTCGAATCTGGAGGACCTCGTCATCTAGAGGGCAATAGTTGGTGCCCAGGTTAGATGCGAACGGGGAGGCCATGGAGGTGTCTTTGGGTGCACTCATGGCGGTTAGGACGGAGATCACTCGGAGGAGATTCTTGGTTGATCCGGAGGTTCACCACAGTTGAAGCTACATTCTGCTCAGGAATAATTCACTATAACTCAGCCAACGCATAAAGTAAAGCAGCAGTGTACCTATCGATTTCCTTTTCAAAATATATTTCAACCACATATACTTACGCACAGTTTTTCTAGTCTAAGCACTCTAATCATCGCCAAAAAACTCCTCTGCGACAAACTCCCAGATTTTCTGCGGGTTGTTATACTGCTCGTGCGTGAACTGGTACTTTCTTATTCCCTGCTCCCACACATACTCGAGAATCCCATCCTCCTTGTCGATGTACGGGATGGCGTTCCGGAAATTCATAGTGAGAGAGCCGGCGATAGGCAGCAACCGCGGCGCCGTTGTATCGTTCCCTAACCCCGCCATGTCAAGCTCGTGGACCACTGTCTCCAGATAGGTCACCTCCGACCCCTTCACGCCGCCGTCAAATTGCGCCGTAGTGGAATTCGGCGCACCCCCGAAGACGGCGGAGCGCACGCGGTGCTTTTGGAAGAGGTAGCTGCTGAATATCGAGCACGTCGACGCGCAGATGCCGTTCGAAACCAGGACGTAGTCCTCGCCCGCGAACGGCGGCGTACTGAAGTTGGTCAGCGCCTTCGAACTGTTCCCAAAGTTATCGAGGAACGGGTGTGAGTACGCGTCCGGGACGCCGTTGATCGTCTGCGCCACGGGTGGGTCCATGAACGGCGCGTTTGATGTGAGCGGTATGTATTCTTCGTCCCTGTAATTCCCATAGTAGTACTCCGAGTTGGCGTCATTCTGGTCCGCCGCGACCGCGGCCTGGCGGCGAATGAGATCGGTGTCGGCGCGGTAGACGGCAGGGAAGCCAGGGTACAGGTCCTGTGGCCACAGAGACCACATCGCGATGGCGCCGGCTGCGATGTATCCGCCCCGGTTCCCCGATATGTCGAGCAGGACGTGCTTGACGCCAGCTTTTTTGAGCCCTGTAAGGCCTGTGAAAATGACCTTCGAGAGGTCCCTGAAATACGCGTCCTCGGTGTAGTGCGGAATCGCGGGCTCGAACTGTTCAAAGTACACCACGCCAACTTTGGGGTGTGCCTCCAGCTGGTAGATATCCAGGGTATACATGTTCCCAAAGGAGGTTACTACAAGACAGGTAAGTCGTCGGAGCAAAACGTGGGGATTCGGAGATGATATGCTTACAGTTTGGCTGGACGTAGTTGAGTTTTTGGGTCGTACTGGCAGCAGTGCGAATCGCAGGTTGGGTGTCAGGAGCCACGACCGCCTTCCGTCGGAAACTCAACGGCCCACGCGCCTTGTTGGGACTCGGCGCCACTCCATGGTCGAACAGCGAACACGTCTGCGTACTAAACGACTCCGTCGTATTTCCCTTCCCCGTGAACGTCGCAGCCCACGGGACTTCGAGCTCTTTGACCCCCTTGGCCGTCTGCAGCCTGACCGTGACGGAGTGGGCGCCAGGATAGAACATCCGCTGCCCGAAAGAGCCGATTTGCTGCGTGTAGAGGCTGGACACCGTATCCGCGGAGTAGCGGCTCATCAGGCTCATATAGCGCGGGTCCAGACTCTCGTACCCGCCCAAGAGGCCGTAGTAGATGCTCGAGTGCGCCGCAAGATCGGTAAGGTACGCCCCCGCGTCCACACCGTCGATCGCGAGGATGCGCGCGCCGTCATACGGGCGCACATGCACCCCGAGATTTCTGTAATGCGCCTCGAGCCCGTGGCGGTCCTGGTTGGGAAAGTCATAGTTGACGAGGAAGACGGGGAAGGCCGTAGGGTCGGAGGGCGTCGCCGCGAGGGTACTAATAGAGAAGGGAAGATTCCAGCTAAAGGCTTCGGTGCAGGCCGCCACGTAGACGGTATGGCCGTCCTGCTCACGATTGAATGCATCTGTGACCTTTCTTTCATTCAACGCTTCGTCGACATTTCAAGGGAAGATGAGGCTTACGGCGATGTTGAAATCCCAGTCTGTGCTGAAATTCGACGAAGAGACGTTATTTTCGACGGCTAACGACAGCTCAGCACATGAGTAGGGGCACCACCATGACCATACCTTGCAGAAGAGACCGTATGTCGACGTCGTGGGGAATTTTGGAGTTCGGAGAGTGCTGGAACCAAGTTTCAAGGGAGTAATAGGCGAGAGATTTTATGGCCGTGTCGACAATGGCCAAGCTGCGAGTCCGGTTAAACGGCACATTGAGCTCGCACGCATGCGCTGTTTTGCTGGACACCCATGTCGAGGCCGTCGCGAGTTTACAAGGATCAGCGCTGAAAGGACACAGTAAGTAGCTTGAATTTGGGCGGAGCTCGACGAGAAAATCTCACAATGCGTAGGCGACGCCTGTTGCGAGGAGCAGAAGAATACTGGACATGGGTCGTGGAGAAGGTGCGGAAGAACGCAGGCAATGTGTCAGGCCATTAAGTAGAGCTTTTTGCACCGCAAATTTATTGCTGGTTTCGTAGGAGGGGCTTTCGAATTCTTGGGTTCTGAGCGTAGTCGTCGGAGGTTGAGAAGTGACTAGTACTAGTCAATAACGGATAGACTAGGCAAGGGTTGCATTGACGTCCAAGGGTGTTTTTCGTCTGAGTCGGATGACCTGCAGCGTTAGAAATCTTGGATCCTGGCTGGGAGCCTGGGAGGTCCTCGGTGCGGCGCCCACGATGGATGGTATTTGCGGCCTTCCATATTTTGGAAGCTTGAATCAACGGTTCGCTGGCTGTGAAATCGGTTTGAGCCCAGGATGTGGTTTGAGACAAGATTGATCGGCTCAGTCCGGCCAGCGGCGATGCCCGTGCGGAGTTTGAAATTCGATCAAGGCTGAAAAAACCTCAGTTGAAACTTGAAACTGTATAATGTTCGCGGCGTCGTGTTGCAGTCCACGGCACGACGGTATCGCAATCAAAGACCATGGAGGAACGAGTAGGCTGCACCTGAACGAGAGGATGGTGTTCCTGTGTTGGTTGAATTTTTGTACTTTTTTGGTTCAGCCCTGTTTTAACTGCGTGCACGAAATCCAACGGATGCACGCCTTATATTCAAACGGGCATCGCCGCTGGCCGAACTGAGCCGATCTATCTTGTCCCAAACCGCGTCCTTCAATTGCAGGCAACGAAGAAGCTTCGGAGACCAAAGAAGCAAAGTATGGAAGACCGCAAGTACTTACTGTCCATCGTGGGCACCCGGGCACCGAGGACCTCCCAGGCTCGCCGCTCCCAGCCAGAACCCAAAATTTTCCAGTGTTGGGCGGTAAGGTTAAGGGTCAAGGTAATTAAGACTTAATTTGCCCTTAACATGAATTCTTACCTTCAACTCTGGCGGTTGGTAAGTCTTAATTAAGACCTTCAGATAATACTACGCAATTTTTTGCACCTTGTCCCCGACGTCTGACCCGCCATGCCCGCTGTTTGCGGCCCTTGGTGGGAGCTCGACCACCAATTTTCTTCCTTGATGACTGGCGAAACCTTTTGGAGGTAATTCTTTTCAGCTTTGGGTCATTGTAGTGGCCCGCTCGGTGTCGGTTCACTCGGGATTTGGGAAGAGTTGCTGGCAGCTGAGCATACAGGGATCCCGATGGACTATGGAGGGGTCCAGGGACCAGTACAAGGAGCGAGTGTAGCCAGTGTGCAAAAATAACATATTTTTGGCCTCGCCTTAACTTCAGGCCTTAATTTGCCCTTCATGTTAAGGGGTAAGTAAGAGGAAAGACCTTACCTTCAGAAAACACCCTTAATAACCCCTTACCGTCCAACACTGAAATTTTCTAACGCTGCAGGTCACCCGACTCAGACGAGATCTAGAAACACCCTTGAATGTCAATGCAACCCTTGCCTAGGCTATCCGGTAGTCACTAGTACTAAGTAAGTAGTCACTTCTTAACCTCCGAGGACGACGCTCAGAACCCAAGAATTCGAAAGCCCCTCCTCCTGCGAAACCGGCAATATAACTCTGTTTGAACTCTGTGAATTAAGTCCGACGGATGCACGGCTGATAGTATTCAATGTCTGCACACAGTGTCCAGTACAATTTGTCCCCAAGTGAATCTCAACTTTGTCCAAACGCTCACTCGGTCGTCCAAACAAGAACGACGGGTATGTATATCCATAGATCGCCCTATAGCTAAATCGCTTTGGGCCCCATGGCACTCTGGATTGAAGCCGTTCGCGTGCTGGATGCCCCCCGCATCTCAGCCAAAAAGGTTAGATCTGGTAATTCGGTGTTCACGCTCTGCCATCGCGAGTGTCAGCATGTTGAAGGAAGCGCAACGAAACGAATTGAGGACCCACCGAATGAATTGGGTAGGGCGCAGAAATCGCCAACTCGTTCATCCGCCGCAAGGTCGCGCGTGAGTTGAGGCTGTGACGAAGCGAAAAGAAAGAAAGGTCAGTACTGGCGGGAAAGACTTTCAATGGGTGAAAATCACCTCGCGAGGAAGGAGTTGGAGTATACTGGGGGAGTGGAATCAACACAGGAAATCGAGGAGTGGAGAGCTGTAAGTAGAGCTTACGTCGAGCGGTCACGACATACCAAGCAATCCAGATGTCTGGAATGAATAACGACGGTGAGCGAACGAACGAAGTAGACTTGGATTACAGGGGAGTGGCTCACAATTATTCTTCATGGTTAGAAACTACGTAGTCAGCGGATGCAGTTAAGTAGTGGATTTCGCTGGGGAAGATAGATATGAAAGACATACACATGCCAGGTTGAGGATGGCAGCTGCACTGAGACAGAGGGTGAGATTGTGTTAACGGAAAACACCACACGCAAACGCACCTGGTCACGACGCCGGTTTCTATCACCATTACGGTAAGAAAATGCAAGTAAGCGGGAGGAGACCTCGGCCACATACCAATAGTCCACGCAATGATCTTATCCACCAAATCCACGCTCCTACAACCCCATTCAATCAGCCAACGATTTCATTTCCCTCAGGCTCAGGAACCAGAATAAAATAAAATAACCCAACTCACTCGGCCGATTCGCCCCTGCGCCCAAGGAGCCAAAAGACGAGCGTGCCGGCGATGAGGAGGTCCGTCGCGGCGGCGACGCCCCACAGCGCGTCCAGGAGCCAGCCCCACCGGCGCTCGAACTCCTGGTACGGCAGCGTCTGGAGCCCGATGACGAAGACGATGCCCGTCGCGCCGAGGAAGAGGAAGGAGAGGGCCCAGGCGAGGAGGGGGAGGTAGAGGCTTTTCCAGAGGCGGTAGATGCGGTAGGCGAAGAAGCCTTGGACTGTATATGTGGGGTCGAGGCTGTGAGCAAGACTGACTTTCGAGGGCGAGGAAGGGTGGGACAGACCGCAGACGGCGACGATGGCGTTGAAGAGGGTCGAGGCGACGAGGGACTTTGGTATGTCCGTGAGGCTCTCGGGGTGGCCGTACTGCGTGATGAGGAGGACGTAAAGCATATGGCCAATGCAAATCGCGTGCGCCAGCTCGCACACCCTGGTCGCGGGTCATTTATTATAGATTCATTCATTTATCTGATAGGGAAAGGAAACTCACCACACGCCAGCGACCTGGCTGGTTGGTGAATACAATGCGGCGAAGCGAAGATATTAGGACGCACCAAGGACTTCATCCTCCGTGAATCGGTCGGAAACCTCTTCCCGTATATATACGTCTGCGTTGAGGTCACTCCGAAGAGCATGTAGGAGAGCAGGACGCCGATGAGCAGGGCGCCTGGGAGAACAAATGAGGCTCCAAATCATCGAGGAACGAAAGCGAGCGTCTTACCTAGTGTGCTGTCGGCGTTAAAAGAGGGTGGGGGCGATAACGAGCGTGGATGTGGCATGGTAAGTTGCGGCCAACAGCTATTCGGATTTCCGTTAACTGCCTATGTATCCCACCGAACCGAGGCGAGGGAAGGGCGCCGTTTGTATATATAGCGGAGGAACGAGATAAATCGGCACTTGAGGTTCGCGCGCATGGCACATGGAAGAGATCGGAATGAGCAACCACGAACAGCTAATCGTGTGGCGGACAGAGCCGCGGTATAGTGGGAGTCTCCGAGTTCTTGGACTTGAATGAAAGAGCGGCACGGCGGCGTTTCACAGCACCAAGGATCAACATTTCGGATGCCAGACACCAAGTACCCAAGTTCGCCGCCGTGGTTTCTGCGTGAAAAAGCATGGGAGACACAGGAATACGAAGCCGTCGCCTGATCATCATATAAGAACCGCCTGCTGTGAGCTCGAGATGGGCTGATGCCATGATAGGGCGTTGTGAACACTGAATAGTTATGAGCACTGGCGCATCTTGGGCGGTGCCGGTGACATGTGTCCGTCGCGGGAAGAAATCAGTGTGCCATCTTATCTGCCCAGCGGCGAGGAGGAGACCTGCACAGTCCATCTCTGGTCCGAAGTTAACTTGAGTTCAGAGTCAGTGCTTCTCCGGAATCGACTTGCAGCCAGGATGTGGATGTGGTTCGGGACAGGATGATTGATCGGCTAGCCAGAAATGTCCGAACGGACCTTTGAATTCCCGACTCAAGGTTGAAAACTTATAATTCGCGACGCCGCAATGAACGACGATAAGACTCAGCGTGACTCGTGGCCCCGTTTTGGAAAGACGACTGATATGAGGGAGAAAGACCAAAGTTGCGTCGAGTTTATTCGGATCCCACGTCCCGACTCCCCCCGTTTCCACTTCACTCCAAAACTCCCCACTCCAACTCAGCCCCAAAAAAACACCTCAAACCCAGATAAATTCCCCACTCCACATCTAAGTAAAAAGAGACTCATAACAAAGCGTCTCTAGATGGATGCGACTGTCTAAGTAATGTGCCAGCATAACGAAAATTGTCTGTCTGCGCGTACGGTAACGGTACGTCCAAACGACATAAGTGAGCACTAGCTAGATCGTAGTCCGTCCGTCTATAGCAGCCAGCATAAGCAATAAATGGATGGTGCACAATCCAATCTACCCCACGCCGACCCGACCCACCGCTGATGCGCGATGCGATGGAACGAATGCTGACATCCCCGCACTGACAGCCGCCTCGGTTATCGACCGCGGGCAGGCGTACGCGTCGCCTCTGTCTCTTATCTTCCCCTCTCCCCTACAAGTACCGTCTACCTCCACCTCCCCCTCCACTCAATCTCCGCCGCCCACCCTCCGCCCATATATAAAGAAACCCAGCACACCCCAGACTTACGCCCTCGAGACGAGCCTCGAGCTCGCGCGCGCCTGCACGGGCGAGACTGAGCGGCCAGTCCCTGTCGGAGACGTGGGCGCGAGCGAGCTGGAGAGCGCGGTGACGGGGGACAAAGGACGGGGCGCGAGGCGGGGGGAGGTCGGTATCGGTATCGGCGGGGGTGAAGGTGATGAAGGCGTCTTCTCCTCAGTGGGGGGCGGGGGCGGTGGTGTCTTCACCTCAAGTGAAGAAGAAGGTGGAGACGAAGAGGTGGCGGGAGTCGGGGTGGCTATCGGCGGCTCCTCCTCCCACTCATCGTCCTCAATCTCCACCTCGATATCATTAATGAGCATAAAGCTCTTTTTCTTCTTCCTCTCCTTGTTCGCACTCGCACTCCCCGTCGCCGCCGCCGCCGCCGCAGTAGCCTTACCACCACTACCACTACTCCCAGCCACATCGAACCCCACACTAACCTGCCCAGCGCGCTGGTGATCCCCGAGCATCCCCCGCCGGTCGCGCGCATAGTCGTACGCGCTGGAGCCGAAGGGGGGCGAGTACGCGGCGGCCTCGGCGGCGCGGTAGGCCGCCTCGTAGCCGTGCGCCGGATGCTGCTGCCTCTGCTTGTTCGAGTTGGAGTTGGGGATGGCGATGGCGCGCGGGCGCGGGGGGAGGACGCGGTCGGGCTCGCCGTCGTCGGCGGAGCGCGCGGGGGGGTAGGGCGGGAAGTACGAGCCGGTGGTTGCCGCAGAGGATGTAGGTGCGGGTACGGGGGGAGGGGTGGGTGCAGGGGCGGGGGAGAGCAGGGGGAGGAAAGCGAACGCGGGCTTGACGCGCGGGGGGGAAGGCGCGGGGGGTCGGAGATGCGTGAGGGAGGCGGAGGCGAGGCGCGTGGGCGGGGCGGGACGCGGCGCGCGGCCGGGGGGCATGATGAACGGCGTCTGGTACGCCGAGGGGGATTGCGGCGGGGGGGAGAGCGGCGGTGGGGAGGAGGGGGCCTCTTCTGCGGCCGCAAGGGGGAGGAGCGCGATGGGCACCGTTGACA
The DNA here is from genome assembly GCA_029281495.1 of Mycena filopes. Classification (NCBI taxonomy): domain Eukaryota; kingdom Fungi; phylum Basidiomycota; class Agaricomycetes; order Agaricales; family Mycenaceae; genus Mycena; species Mycena filopes. The sequence goes on along the minus strand of JARIHR010000013.1, from coordinate 907,050 downwards.
GCAGCTGTTTGCCCGGACGCAGGTCAGCGGGCTGCGCGGCGTGCGGGAGGGACTGCTGGATTTCCTTTAGCTCGAGGATTTCTCTGAATAGCAATAAAAAATGGTGAGGATTTGAGTCAGACAGGGGTGAATTGGGTGAGACGCACTGGTATGAGAGTTTTGTAGCGGGTTCTGTTGGGGTACGGTCCCATTCGTCAGCCCAGTACACTTGCTCAGAGCCCTCTCCGGTGAATACGACGCATTTGCGACGACAGCCAGCGGGGGTTAGGTGTCCTGGATCGGGTGAACCCGGGAGTGATGGCGTTTTCAGACAGCTTTTCATGGGCACCCAGTAGCTGCGAATGTCTTGAAAATTCCGGGGAGTAGCAAAGACTCAGAGTAGAGTGATATATAAAGACCCAGAGGATGTTCCGACCGCGATTTCACGGCGAAAAAAGTAGACAGTCCGAGTGGTGACTGGGCAGGCTGGTGTCGGCGGCGATATATAGGAGCAAGGGCTCGACCAAAGGCTGGACAGAAGAGCGACGCAGGTGGTGGTGGTAAGAGGCAAGGAGGAGGAGAGGAGATGTCTCGGTTTCAGGCTGGTTATTTACGTAGTTGTCGGGTGTGGTGCAGAGGAACGGATCAGGTCGGGAGCCCGTTGTGGATCACCACCCCGACCAATTCGCTACTGGTCGCGTGCATCTTCATTTCACTTCATTTCGGCTCCCATCTCGGTACGTAGTGCTAGCATTCCCTTCCTATGCTGCATTCGTCGCGAATATCCCTCGACGGGGAGCTTGGAATTGAACCCGTGCTCGTCGGCCGTAGGGTTTCAGACAGGTCTCACGTCGGCCGAATGGTCTGCAGATGATTATTTTCTCGTACTTATCAGCCTCGTGCCAACTGAGATGAGAGATTTCCCAGACTCAGAGGTGGGAAGTACCACTAAATGGTCCGACAACTCACTGTTTTCGGTGGTGCGATTTTCCCGGACGGCGGTTGTATTTTTGGTTGAACGTTGGCACTTTGCGGCCTTGTCGGGGACTCACTTGCAACGCTGGTTGTTCGCCGACGTCCAAGGTCAGGTAAGTATGTACTTAGCTGACGTTCGATTATTACCGACGGCGACGTCCAGTTCCAGTTTACTTATGTGCTTGGCGGGCATGTGCAGGCCTGCAGGCGGCGGTGAGCGAATGCCGACATTGTTACAGTTGAAAACTTCTTCGGCCGATAGAGGGCTTTCCCGCGGTTCAACCATCCCGAACTTGGTAAGTATGTCTGAACATGAGCATACTTGGACTCGGGGAAAGAGACAAGACTGCCATACCAGCGTGATCGAGCATGGTCGGGAGTCTCCCGACGCTGTTGAAGCCCGCCAGCCAAGCCGCTGCGACTCGCGCGGGAGGCGGAATAACTCCGGAATTTCATGGGTTGTAACTTGTCGCAGTTTCGTTGTCCTCGACATCTGCCATATAATGTTGGGAAATGTGGGCCCGTTCGCACATCAGCTCGTGAATAAGTCTCATCCTGAGCCTCTGTTCAAAGCCGAATCAACCTCAAATACCCAAGCGTCTGAATCGGCGGGCCCGTCATAATATTCCTACGCAGTACCTTGCCGCTACCTCCGTCGGTCGACGGTAGGGTTCACCCATGGCGAAACCAAACTCCTTAGAGACCTCGTGCCGTGGCTTTTGAGAATCTCTCAACGGCAACACCAGTAGCGATTATTCACAGAAAGTGTTTCGAAATTCGGAACGTGCCTGAGTCGCATGCGCATGGGCAGGGTATGTGTCCTTTCTCCCAGTGCAGCCTTTCCCCGCAGCCGCTGCGTGCGGCGCACTCTGTCGTTCTTTTTGCTAGGCTGACAATTTTCTACATATGCAGCTGGATCGGAGTTGAACACAACCGTTGTTGAATCAGATTTTTTCCCTCTCGAGTTTATCTCCTCACCGAATCTAAGTACCGTTGACATCCGCGCGGAGTTCTCGACCATTTTGTCAACCGCAAGTTTACAATTTCACTCTCTGTCCCAGCGCAGCTGCCATCCTGAATGTGTATGTCTTTCATGTGTATATTCGCCAGCGAAATCCGACACTACTTACAAGCTGCGTCCGCCGCTACTTACTACTAGTTCTTGACCATGAAGAATAATTGTCAGCTACTCCCCTACTATACTTCGTTCGCGCTTGGTATGTCGTGACCTCCCGACGTAGGCTCACCACCAACCCATGCCCTCCTTGATCGCGCGTTGATTCCTCTCCCCAGTATATTCCAACTTACACTCCGTCCTCGCGAGGTGATTTCCAACCGTCCTGTCCATTTTTTCCCCTCATGGACAGTGCTGATTTCTGTCGATTCGGTGCAGCCTCAACTCCCGCGAAACCCTCCGGCGGATGAACGAGTTGTTGGCGATTTCTGCGCCCTACCCATGGCAATTCATTCCGTGGGTCGTTTCGTTTCGTTGGGTTGCGTTTCGTCTCGTTCAACATGCTGCCTCTCGCCATGGCAGAGGGTGAACACCGAGTTGCATTACCGGATCTAACTTTTCTGGCTGAGGTGCGGCGGGGATCCATGGCCAGCATGCGAACGGCTCCGATTAATTCAGAGTAGCGCAGGGCCGAAAGCGAGCTAGATTCTAGGGCGATCGATGCGTAGGCAGTTCCCGTCGTTCTTTCTTGGACGACCGAGGGAGCGTTTGAGGTTGCCTGAGGACAATACTGTATTGCACACTGTGTGCATAGTTTAAATATCAGCCGTCGGATTTCCTACACTGAGTTAATACCGACTTGAAACAGAGCTGAACCAAACGAAATTCAACCAACACAGGAGCACCATCCTCTCGTTCGATACGTGCCGCCTCGCTCCTCAGCCATTGTGTCTGGTTACCATTTTGTCGTGTCGTGGACTGTAACGCAACCACGAATATCGTAAGTTACAACCAAAGTTTTTTCCCAACCTTGATAGAGTTTTGAACTGCGCTCCAAACTCATGCCCCTCCTTGACCCCATGTAAATTCCACCCCCCCAGTATATTCCAACACTCCTTCCTCCCGAGGTGATTTCCAACCGTCCTGTCCATTGTCTGTTTTCCCCGTCAGTACTAACCTATCCGTCGATTCGTTCCAGACTCAACTCCCGCTCAACCCAACGGCGGATGAACGAGTTCAAGTTGGCGATTTTCGCGCCCTACCCAGGGCAATTCATTCCGTGGGTCGTTTCGTTTCGTTTTGTTTCGTTTCGTTTCGTCTCGTTCAACATGCTGCCTCTCACCATGGCAGAGGGTGAACACCGAGTTGCATTATCGGATCCAATCTTTCTGGCTGAGGTGCGGCGGGGATTCATGGCCAGCATGCGAACGGCTCCGATTAATTTAGAGTAGCGCAGGGCCGGACGCGATTTAGTGTGATCGATGTATTTGCAGTACCCGTCGTTCCTTCTTGGACGACCGAGCGAGCGTTTGAGGTTGACTGGGGACAGTACTGTATTGCACACTGTGTGCAGAGTTTGAATAGTATCGGCCGTGGTTCCGTCGGATCTCCCACACAGAGTTGAAACAGAGCTGAAGCAAACAAAATTCAACCAACACAGGAACGCCATGCTCTCGTTCGCTACCCGCCGCCTCGCTCCCCAGCCATTATGTCTGGTTACCATTTTGTCGTGTCGTCTGCAGCACGACGCTGTGATTATTATACAGATTCAACCGAAGTTTTTTTTTTCAACCTTGATCGAGTTTTGAACTCCGCTCGGGCATCGCCGCTGGCCGGAGCAAGCTGATCAATCTTGTTCCAAACCACATCCTGGGCTCAAACCGATTTCACAGCCAGTGAAGCGCTGATTCAAGCTTCCAAAATATGCAAGGCCGCAGATACTATCCATCGTGGGCGCCGCACCGAGAACCTCCCGGGCTCGCCGCTCACAGCCAGAACCCAAAATTTTCTAACGCTGCAGGTCATCCGACTCAGACGAGAAACACCCTTGGATGTCAATGCAACCCTTGCCTAGTATATCCGGGATTCACTAGGACTAGTCAACTCTCAACCTCCGACGACTGCGCTCAGGACCCAAGAATTCGAAAGCCCTCCTGCGAAACGGGCAATAAATTCGTGTTGCAAAAAACCCTACTTAATGGCCTGACACATCGCCTGCGTTCTCCCGCAACTTCCCTCCGACCCCCATCGCCAGTACTCTCCTGCTCCTCGTAGCAGGCGTCGCCTACGCATTGTGAGATTTTCTTGGTGAGCTCTGCCCAAATTCAAGCTACATACTTACTGTGTCCTTCCAGCGCCGATCCTTGTAAACTCACGACGGCCTCGACATGGGTGTCCAGCAAAACAGCGCATGCGTGCGAGCTTAGCGTGCCGTCCAACTGCACTCGCAGCTTGGTCGTTGTCGACACGGCCATAAAATCTCTCGCCTACTACTCTCCAAATTCCAAAATCCCACACGACGTCGACATACGGTCTCTTTTGCAAGGTATGATCACGGTGGTGCTCTTACTCGTATGCTCAACTGTCGGCGGCCTTCCCCGTCTTCCTCGTCTACTATGACTTTCCCAACCAGAACCCCCACGGGCTCGAAGCGCATTACAGAAATCTCGGGGTGCATGTGCGTCCGTATGACGGCATCGACGGCCTCGTATTTTTATCGGAATTACATGGACGAGGAATACGACCGCTCACGTCAAACGCGCAGTTCATGGACCCGCCCGTAGCCAAATGATCAACAGCGTCCCGGACGCGTACATACTCACACCCGTCACGGTTCTTCGATAACTTTGGGAACACTTCGAAGGCGCTGAACAATTTCAGTACGCCGCCATTCGCGTTTTTTGGCGATGATCAGAGTAGACTGGAAAAAATGAGCGTATATCATGCAGTTTAGAATTGTCGATTGAATATTCTCGCAGACCGAGTGAATTGTTGAATGCGTGGTTGAACGGATCAACCAGAAATCTCCTCCGAGTGATCTCCGTCCTAACCGCCATGAGTGCACCCAAGGACACCTCCATGGCCTCCCCATTCGCATCCAAGCTCGGCACCAACTACTGCCCTCTAGATGACGAAGTCCTTCAGATTCGAGCCCTGCTTAAAGCACCTCTATCGCGTTTGAAACAACTCGATGAACAAATCACCGAGCTGCAGAAAGCCATCGACGAGCTCGCCGAGGAACGCGAGAGGGTTGCATCCTTTGTCGACCGGCACAAGGACCTGATATCGCCCTTTCGACGATTGCCCCTCGATGTTATCCAGGAGATATTTGTGGCGTGCCTGCCCACAAACCGGAACTGTGTTATGACCGCGGTCGAGGCGCCCGTTCTCCTTGGGCGCATCTGCAGCGCCTGGAGGAGTATCTCACTAGGCACTCCGCGACTCTGGGCACGCCTTCACATCGTCGAACCCTCGCGCTCCGGCCCAGGGACCGTTCAGGGACTCCGCGTGCGGTGTGGGAGGAGAAATTCGCACAGCGACTGGAGACGACCAAGACCTGGCTAGGGCGCTCTGGACAGTGTCCTTTGTCCATTTCGTTCCTGGGCAGCCATGACCCACCGCTGCCCGATATTGCCGATTTCCCTCATGAACACACGTCTTTTTGTGGATATCCTCCTTTCTGTCGCGCCCCGTTGGGAGGATATCTTCCTCGGGCTCTGGGCATCCTCCCCAGCGCTGGAGATGCTGTCCAGCATTACCGAGCACAATGTACCCCTACTCCAGAAATTCGAGATGTCCCTGGATGGCGAGTTCTCAAACGGACGACCCAACTTGCGTTCTTGGGAACATCGCACTTGAAGCACTTGGCGGTTTCCGGCGGTGCCACGCAGAACATTCGCGGACTCCCCGTTCGGTGGGAGAACCTCACACATCTCTCTGCCACGGGATACAACGATATCTCGCTCTCATCCTCGGACGTGCTCGAGCTTCTGGCCGGGTGCTCCCAGTTGCGAGAATGTCGGTTATACCTCAACCAGGCAAACAACTCCCTCTCGCGAACGGATGGACATGCAAACAACAGTATTCAGCTTCCCTTCTTACAATCCTTTCACATCTCATGCTTCAGTCTTGCGGTCGGCGGTATCGGAGACATCCTTCGTCGAATATCGCTACCTAAACTGCGCAATCTGGAGTTCCGTAGCTATTTGGAATCGGAGTTGGAACCCGAAAACCTCCCGCCTGCTGAAGTCTTGATCGCCTTCCTTGCTGTCTCTTCCTGCTTCGAAGGTCTGACCATCGACACGCAGCAATTCAGCAGTTCCCTCGCTGGCCAACCTCTTTCGTGGGCTGCCGCAAACCACGACGTCCTTGCGCATTGCCGACAGCCCACACGGGTGGGATCCCGCGGACGTGCGCTGCGTCCTCGACGATGCCGCGATCACAGTCCTCATGCCGACGCCCGAGAATGCTGGTAGCTGTCCCGCCCTTCAAGAACTCTCTATAACGAATTGCACGGCACCGTCGGACGCAGTCCTTCTGCAATTTATTAAAGCGCGAATGGCCAGGCCCGCCAGCACACTACGGAAGGTCAAGATCAAATTTCGCCGCGAGAGACAGTTTGATATCATCCCCGATATCCAGCCGTTTTTGGACGACGGGAGGGTCGAGGTATCACCGGTTTATCTTACCCATGACACGACAGAGGTCTTTTCGCCGTGGCTGGGATTGCCTGACGCGCCTGGAAATGTGTGGGCTCAGGACGAATTTGACTGACTACCTACACGAATAACCACTGTAAAGTATTGTACAACAGGATTGGGGATGGCGTTAAATTTGAAGGATTCTATTGTACTTTCGGAATAATTGTGAGCCACTCCCGTATAGTCCGAGTCTACACCGTCGTTCTTTCCAGACATCTGGATTGCTTGGTATGTCGTGACCGCCCGACGTAAGCCCAGCGCTCATCACCACACCCATGCCCCTCCTTGATCGCGCGTTGATTCCACTTCCCCAGTGGCAGTATATCCAACTCTTTCCTCGCGAGGTGAGTTGACTTCAAACCGTCCTAGAGTAGAGTTCTTTCCAAATTTCCGTTGGCACTGACCTTCCGTTCTTTTCGCTTCGTTTCAGCCTTAACTCCCGCGCAATTCTACGGCGGATGAACGAGTTGACGATTTCTGCGCCCTACCCAATTCATTCGGTGGGTCGTATCGCAAGTTTCGTTTCCATTCAACATGCTGACTCTTGGGCTGGTAGAGCGTGGACACCGAGTTGCCGGATCTAACCTTTCTCGCTGAGATGCGGGGGGGATCCAGCACGCGAACGGCTTCAATCCAGAGTAGCATGGGGCCTAAAGTGATCTAGGGCGATGGGTGGAATGTACCCGTCGTTCTCTTCTGGACAACCGAGTGGGCGTTTGGACAACGTTGAGGTTGGGACAATGCTGTATTGGACACTGTGCGCAGAGTTTGAGTACTAGCCGTCGTATTTCCTATACCGACTTAACACCGAGTTAACACAGAGCTGAACCACTGGCAAACAAAATTCAACCAAGCCAGGGCGCCTGCACCATCCTCTCGTTCACCGCATGCCGGCAGCTCGCTCCCCAGCCATCGTGTCTGGCTACCATTTCGTGTCGTGTACTGTGACGCGACGCCGCGAACATCATAAGTTTTCAACCATTTTTTTTTCAACCTTGATAGAGTTTTGAACTCCGCTCGGACATCGCCGCTGGCTTCACAATGACTAAGCCGATCAATCTTGTCCCGAAACCACATCCTGACTTGGAAGTCAATTTCAGCCAGCATTCAAGCTTCGGAGACCAAAGAAGCAAAATATGGAAGGCCGCAAATACTATCCATCGTGGGCCGCACCGAGGACCTTCCAGACTTTTATTCAACGCTGCGGTTCAGACGAGAAACACCCTCGGATGTCAATGCAACCCCGGCCTAGTTACCTACCTGGTATGTATTCGCTCCTCAATCTCCGACGACTACGCTCAGAACCCAAGAATTCGAAAGCCCCTCCTGCGAAACCGGCAATAAATTTACGTTGCAGAAAAAACTCTATTTAATGGCCTGACACATTGCCTGCGTTCCCCCGCTCCTTCCCTACGACCCCCATGGCCAGGATTCTTCTGCTACTCGCAGCAAGTATTACCCGTGCTTTGTGGTATTTTCTTGTCGAGCTCCGCCCAAATTCAAGCTACTTACTGTGTCCTTTCAGCGCCGATCCTTGCAAACTCGCGACGGCCTCGACATGGGTGTCCAGCAAAACAGCGCATGCGTGCGAGCTTAATGTGCCGTTTAACCGGACTCGCAGCTTGGCCATTGTCGACACGGCCATAAAATCTCTCGCCTATTACTCCCTTGAAACTTGGTTCCAGCACTCTCCGAACTCCAAAATTCCCCACGACGTCGACATACGGTCTCTATTGCAAGGTACGGTTACGTTCGCGGTGGTGTCCTTACTCATGTGCTGAGCTGTCCTTAGCCATCGAGAATACCGTCTCTTCGTCAAATTTCAGTACAGACTGGGATTTCAACATCGCCGTAAGCCCCATCTTCCCTTCAGCTATCGACGAAACGTTTAATTGAATGAATGGAAAGGTCACAGATGCGTTCAATCGGGAGCAGGACGGCCATACCGTATACGTGGCGGCCTGCACCGAGGCCTTTAGCTGGAATCTTCCCTTCTCGATTAGTACCCTCGCGGCGACGCCCTCCGACCCTACGGCCTTCCCCGTCTTCCTCGTGAACTATGACTTTCCCAACCAGGACCGCCACGGACTCGAGGCGCACTACAAGAAATCTCGGGGTGCATGTGCGCCCGTATGACGGCGCGCGCATCCTCGCGATCGACGGCTGTGGACGCGGGGGCGTACCTCAGTCGATCTCGCGGCGCGGTCGAGCATCTACGACGGGCCTAGGTGGGCGGGTACTGAGAGTCCTGGGACCCGCGCTACTATGCGCCTTATGAGCCGCTACTCGGCAGACACAGTGTCCAGTCCTCTACACGCAGGAAGTCGGCCGTTTCGGGCAGCGGTCGTTCTATCCTGGCGCCCACTCCGTCACGGTGAGGCTGCAGACGGCCAAGGGAGTCAAGGAGCTCGAGATTCCATGGGCTGCGACGTTCACAGGGAAGGGAAATACGACGGAGTCCTTTATTACGCAGACGTGTTCGCTGTTCGACGATGGAGTGGCGCCGAGTCGCAGCAAGACGCGTGGGCCGTTGAGTTCGCGACGGAAGGCGGTCGTGGCTCCGGACACCCAGCCTGCTATCCGCGCCGCTGCCAGTGCGACCCACAAACCCAACTATGTCCAGCCAAACTGTAAGCACATTATTCAACCGTGTTAAAGAAGTTGCGTTCGAAGACTTACCCCTTGCAGTAACCTCCTTTGGGCCACATTTATACCCTGGATATCTACCAGCTGGAGGCACACCCCAAAGTTGGTGTGATGTATTTCGAACAGTTCGAGGCCTCGGTTCCCCACTACACCGCCGACGCTTATTTCAAGGACCTCTCGAAGACCATTTTCACAGGCCTTACAGGGCTCAAGAAAGCTGGCGTCAAGCACGTCCTGCTCGACATATCGGGGAACCGGGGCGGATACATCGCAGCCGGCGCCATCGCGATGTGGTCTCTGTGGCCACAGGACCTGTACCCTGGCTTCCCTGCCGTGTACCGTGCCGACACCGATCTCATTCGCCGTCAGGCTGCGGTTGCGGCGGACAAGAATGACGCCAAACTCGGAGTATTATTATCGGAATTACATGGACGAAGAATACATACCGCTCACGTCCAACGCGCAGTTCATGGACCCGCCCGTGGCGCAGACGATCAACGGCGTCGCTGGACGCGTACTCACACCCGTTCCTCGATAACTTTGGGAACAGTTCCGAAGGCACTGACCAATTTCAGTGCGCCGCCGTTCGCGGGCAAGGACTACGTGCTGGTCTCGAACGGCATCTGCGCATCGACGTGCTCGATACTCAGCAGCTACCTCTTCCAAAAGCACCGCGTGCGCTCCGCCGTCTTCGGGGGCGCGCCGAATTCCACCAGGGCGCAGTTTGACGGCGGCGTGAAGGGGTCGGAGGTGACCGACCTGGAGGCGGTGGTTGACGAGCTTGATCTGGCAGGGTTGGGGAACGATACGGCGGCCCCGCGGTTGCTGCCTATCGCTGGCTCCCTGACTCTGAATTTCCGGAACGCCATCCCGTACATCGACAAGGGGGATGAGATTCTCGAGTATGTGTGGGAGCAGGCAACAAGAAAGTACCAGTTCACGCATGAGCAGTATAACAGCCCACAGAAAATCTGGGAGTTTGTCGCAGAGGAGTTTTTTGGCGATGATTAGAGCAGGTAGAGGAAGTAGACTGGAAAATAATACGTGTGTGTGTGTAGCTAAAACGGGGACCCGTAGGTATACTGCCCTTTTTATATTCATGCGTTGGTTGAACTGCGGCAATATTTTCGCAGACCGAGTGAATTGTTATGGTTGAACGGATCAACCAAGAATCTCTCCGAGTGATCTCCGTCCTAACCGCCATGAGTGCACCCAAAGACACCTCCATGGCCTCCCCATTCGCATCCAAGCTGGGTACCAACTATTGCCCTCTAGATGACGAGGTCCTCCAGATTCGAGCCCTGCTCAAAGCACCTTTATCGCGTTTGAAACAACTCGATGAACAAATCGCCGAGCTGCAGAAAGCCATCGACGAGCTCGCCGAGGAACGCGAGAGGGTCAGGTCCTTTGTCGACCCGCACAAGGACCTAATATCACCTTTTCGGCGATTACCACTCGATGTTATCCAGGAGATATTTGTGGCGTGCCTGCCCACACACCGGAACTGTGTTATGACCGCGGTCGAGGCGCCCGTTCTCCTTGGGCGCATTTGCAGCGCTTGGAGGAGTATCTCACTAGGTACTCCGCGGCTCTGGGCGCGCCTTCACATCGTCGAACCCTCGCGCTCCGGCACAGGGCCGTGGATTCCCTCGCGTGCGGTGTGGGAGGAGAAATTCGCACAGCGACTGGAGACGACCAAGACCTGGTTAGGGCGCTCTGGACAGTGTCCGTTGTCCATTTCGTTCCAGGGTAGCCATGACCAACCGCTGCCTGATGCTGCCGATCCCCTCACGAACACACGTCTTTTCATGGATACCCTCCTTTCTGTCGCGCCCCGTTGGGAGGAAGTCTCCCTCCGGGCATCCACCCCAGCGCTGGAGATGCTGTCCAGCATTACCGAGCACGATGTGCCCCTGCTCCAGAGGTTCGAAATGTCCCTGGATAGGCAGTTCTCAAACGGACGCCCCAACTTTGCGCTCTTAGGAGCGCAGCACTTGAAGCAGTTGTCGGTTTCCGGCAGTGCTGTGCGGAACATTCGCGGGCTCCCCGTTCGGTGGGAGGACCTCACACATCTCTCTGCCCTGGGATTCAACGATATCTCGCTCTCATACTCGGGCGTGCTCGAGCTTCTCGCCAAGTGCTCCCAGTTGCGAGAGTGTCGGTTATGTCTCGACCAGGCGGACAACTCCCTCTCGCAAACAGATGGATTTGCCGCACACAACAGTATTCAGCTTCCCTTCTTACATTACTTTCACATCTCATGCTTTGGTCTTGCGGTCGACGGTATCGGAGACGTCTTTCGTCGACTATCGCTACCCAAACTGCGCAATCTGGAGCTCCGTAGCTATCCGGAAACGGACTTCAACCCCGGAAACTTCCCGCTAGCTGAAGTCTTGATTGCCTTCCTTGCTGTCTCTTCCTGCTTCGAAGGTCTGACCATCGACACGCAACAATTCACCAGTCCCTCGCTGGTTACGCTCTTTCGCGGGCTGCCGCAAACGACGACATCCTTGCGCATCGCCGACCGCATACAACTATGGAATACCGAGGACCCGCGCTGCGTCCTCGACGATGCCGCGATCGCAGTCCTCATTCCGACGCCCGAGAATTCTGGCGCCTGCCCCGCCCTGCAAGAACTCTTCATAACGAATTGCACGGCGCCGTCGGACGCGGTCCTTCTGCAATTTCTCAAGGCGCGGATGGCCGTGCCCGCCAGCCCACTGAAGAAGGTGAAGATCAAGTTTGCCCGCGAGAGGCAGTTTGATATCATCCCCGATATCCAGCCGTTTTTGGACGACGGGAGGGTCGAGGTATCCCCGATTTATCCGAATCATAGCCATTCTACAATAGAGGTCTTTTCGCCGTGGCAGGGATTGCCTGACGCGCCTGGAAATGTTTGGGCTCAGGACGAGTTTCGCTGACTGCACGAATAACCCCTGTAAAGTATTGTACAATAGGATCGTTGAAGAGAGTGTCAAATTTGAAGGATTTTAATCAACGGAGTGTATCTTTTCAGACCCCTTCAGCTGTAAACGAAGCTGACTCTTCGTGGTTCCCCGAATCGGGTGGAACCAATTTGTCACGGGCAAACTTGAACATCCCTCTCGGCCTGGGACCATCGCGAACAAGCCTGCAGCCTGCAATGAATACTGGTGTGAACTGTACGGTGCAAAGATGAGCTATGTACAAGCAAGCTGTTAAACCGTGGAGGACGGGTTGGGTGTCGAAACGAGCGGTTAAACCGCATTTTGCCGACGATTTTCCCGCGGTTGAACCTGGTCGAATCCCAGTGCAATAGTCCGCAACGAAAACGCGGTTTCGCAAAGGCAACTTTCATGCGACGCTCACCGGTAAGCATGATGCTGATTCGACAAGACAAGACAAAGCTAGCCGTAGATTGTCAGGGTCGTTCTCTTCCCCGTGGGCCGTGGCCCGTCTCGAACGAGCCAGGAATCGAGGACGTCCTCCTTTGTTCGATGACCGCTGGCTCCCCCGGAGCAAGCGTTGCGAAGGACGATTCATCTGCCAGTCCCGGCGCACCACTAGGGGCTGGAAGGCGTTTGTGCATTGCTTGCGAAGGTGACTGAACGAAAGATCAGTCAGTCTCGCGCGATTTTCTTAGCGCAAGATATCAGTTTCGCGATTCTGTGTTGTATTTTGACCGAAAAGTTGAGGCTTGCCCCGGAGGCCCATCAATGACCCGTGCGCAAGGATTTGCCGTCTTACGACCAGTTCCTAGGTGACCCTGGGCAGTTCAAGGTTAATCGAACATCCAGGCCACCGGTTGAGTTTGCCAGGCCAACTGGCTCCATCGAGTCTATGTGCGATGCGATGGCTTGTCCAAGGGAAACGGCAGGACAAGATAGAATGCCCTAGGAACTGGAAGCCAAGTTGCGTTGGCGTCGAATCGCTCACAAAGGATTGCGTAGATTATGATAAGCAACGTTCGCGTTCGACGACACGACCCAACCGCGACAGAATGAGTACAATTTGAGGTGGGTTGCGTGTTGATATGCACTACGAGTAGATGTAGCCTAAAATACAATGGTTTTAGTGTGTAGATGAGAAAGCAAGGTGTATGGTCGCAAGTGAAAGGACACTTTCTAAATATATTAGTGATTAGTTTTGGCCTCTCCACACGCTCAAGGCGCAGCAGCAACCGGCACAGGCGCAGTCTCCTCGGCGACCAGAATAGGGAGCGTCTCCCGCCACCGCTCCGCAATCGGCTCGCCCTTGAAGACCTCGTGCAGCACCTCCCGCACGTCCTCGACATACACAAACCGGATCCCGTCCTTGACGCTCGCGGGGACGTTCTCCTCAATGTCCGCCCGGTTCGCCGCGGGCGCGATGATGGTCGTGATCCCTGCTCGGTGTGCCGCGAGGATCTTCTCCTTCAGCCCCCCGACGGGCAGCACCTGCCCCACGAGCGAGATCTCGCCCGTCATCGCTGCATGGTCGTCCATTATTAGCATCTCATTCATTGAAGGAGGGAAGGGAACACGCACCGATATTTTGACTAATCCGCGTCTTGGTAAACAACGACACAAACGCCGCCACGATCGCGGTCCCCGCGCTCGGGCCCTCCTTGCCGATGCTCCCCTCCGGCATATGTACATGGATATCCCGCGCGTCGAGCAAGCCCCCGTCGGCCGTTGTTGTGATCCCGAGCTCACTCGCATGGCTCTTCACCCAGCTGAGCCCAATATGCGCGCTCTCGCGGATGACCTCGCCGAGCTTACCCGTCAGCTGCAGGCCGCCCTTGCCTGGCATGCTCTGTCGCCGATATTAGCATTAGCATTTGGATGCAGATAAAGCAAGGAAGGACGCACGATGACCTCCACAGGCATAACCGCGCCTGAGCCGTTCCCCAGATACCCGAGGCCACTGCTCACACCGGGCGGCGGCGGGCGCGCATAGAGTCGGTCCTTCTGGTACACCGGCGGACCGACATAGTCCTTCAGGTTCTCCGGCGTGATGCGCACATGCACCGACGCGGGAATGGGGAGGGGCTGGCGCTGTTGCGTCGTGACGGGCTTGAGCTCCGGTGCCAAGGAGGCGTTGTCCGCGTCGGTGGCAGGAGCATCATCCGTGGTTGAGGCGGGATCGGAGGGTGAGGGTGAAGAGGATGGATCGGCCGTGGCAGTAGCGGTGGATGTCGTCGTCTCCTCGACAGGTTCGTTGCTCGGCGGCTCCTGGGACTCGACCGACTTGACTACCTCCGCAGCAGTTGCCGCGGTCTCCCCAGCTTGTACTGGTTCAGGAAAAACCTCTTCCCCCAATTCCTTGACCAGGCTCAGCGCTGCCTTGCGATAGATCTACACATCGATCCGTCAGCATCATTCCCTCACGCATCCCACCTCGCACTGACCTTTTCGATATGCTTCTTCAGCCCTCGCACTCCACTCTCGCGGCAATAATACTTGATCAGCACATCCACTGCGCGCTCATCAAGTATGACATCCGCGTCCTTGAGCCCGGAGGCCTCCTTTGCTTGCGGGCCAAGGTAGCGCGACGCGATCTGCGCCTTCTCCTCCGAAACGTATCCCGACACCTCGAGCACCTCCATACGGTCGAGGAGCGGCGCTGGAATGGTGTCGAGCGTGTTGGCGGTGCAGACAAAGAGCACGCGCGAGAGATCGACGGGGACGTCCATGCTAAATAAGTGAAGATAGTTTAGTGAGACGTCAGTGGAGGACATTGAAAACCCACTAATGGTCCAAGAACGCGTTGTTCTGCTCGGGATCGAGCATCTCGAGCAGCGCGCTGGCGGGGTCGCCGTTGATACCCCGCCCGATCTTGTCCACCTCGTCAATGAGCACGAGCGGGTTCTCCGTCCCCACGCGTTTCAGCGCCTGGATGATCTTGCCGGGTAGGGCTCTGCGGTGGATTATCATGAGTATCCAGTACGCCACAAAGGAAGAGAGGAAAGTCTACGCACCCAACATACGTCCGCCTATGGCCCTTGATCTCCGCCACATCCGTCAGCCCGCCCACGGAGAAGCGGAAGAACTGCCTCCCCAGCGCGCGCGCGATCGACTTGCCTATCGACTGTCTTCCCCACCCCGGGCGGACCGACGAGGCACACGATCTTGCCCTGTACGCTGCCGCGCAGCTTGCCGACGGCGAGGAACTCGAGGATACGGTCTTTGACGTCGCTGAGGCCGTAGTGGTCCGCGTCGAGCACCGTCTGCGCGTGCGCGATAGAGAAGTTCTCGGGCGAGTGCTGGCCCCACGGGATCTACAGTACATAGGGCACTTGTTAGTGGATGATATTCAGGGCGTCAAGAGTGCAAACCTGGGTAAGCCATTCGAGATAGTTGCGCGTCACATTCGCCTCGCTCGCCGCCGGCTCCAGTCCCGCGAGCTTGCTCAGCTCCTCGTCAAACACCTTCCGCACGGGTTCCGGCATCTTGAGCGCCGCCGCACGCTCCCTGAACTTATCCAACAGCTTGTCCTTCCCATCGCTCTCCATCCCCAGCTCCTTCTTGATCCCCTTAAGCTGCTCCATCAGGTAGTACTCGCGCTGCCGTTTCGCGATCTTGGAGTCCTACATCGCGCGCGAGCTTGGACTGGAGCTGGGCGTTGATGAGCTCCTTCTTGAGGACGAGGAGCGCCTTTTGGAGGCGGTCGGTAACATCGAGCGACTCGAGCACGTCTTGCAGTTCGCGGACCTCGCCCGAGGAGACGGCGGCCGCAAAGTCGGCGAGTTTGTCGGGCTCGTCGAAGATGCTTGACGTGACCTGAGAGAATCGAAGTGAGTCGTTTATTGGAAAAGGCAAGAATGGTAAACGCACCTGATTCATGGTGAAATTCGTGATCTGGTCGCGGAACATGGGGTTGAGCTGCGCAATGTCCTTGAAGACGGAGAATGATCTCGGCCATGAACGCGCGGACGTGTTGGTCATCCTTATTGTACGGGAGCGTAGGTGAGATTCTCGACGGCGACGATGGAGATAGGGTGTGTGTGTAGGAAGGACGTTTGCATGGGCCCGCCTAAGTAAACGATAAGTGAACCTGGAAAGTAAACGAAGGGCAAGGCGCACCAGTGGGGGGCGGTTTCTGCTCGACGACAGGCACCGGCTCGGGCTCGGGCGGCTCCAAGACGGTCTGCGGCTGCTCGGGAGTCACGCTCGGCTCGATCTTGGCCACGCCCGCCTTGAGCAGCTCTGTGATGCGCACGCGGCGATGCGGGTACAGCACCGCCGTCAGACCCTCCTCGGGTTCGTCGTCCCCGCGCCCCGTCGCCGTAAACACGCTCGTAATCTGCGCAAACACCCCGACGGGGTGGACCGAGTTGATGTCCGTGATAACGTCGCTGTCGGTGTTCTCGTCTTTGAGGAGGAACGCACCGAGGTACGGCTGGCCGCGCTTCATCATGTCTTTTATCGCGGCCACCACCTCGGGATTGCGCACAACCACGGCTTTGTAGAACCCGGGGAAGAGGGGGCGGCGGGCGATGGGGAGGGCGAGGACGTGTGGGTAAAGTTCCGGTACAGACTGTTTCGCAATGGTACCTGTCGGAGGCGTGGGCGGTGGTGGTGGTGGATCCTTTGGCGGGGGTGGTGCGTCGTCGGAGTTCTCACCCGAGGACGCTGGCGGCGCAGATTCCGACGAAGAAGACGACGACGCAGGACTAGCAGGAGCGGAATCTCCTGGTGCATCGTCCTCTGGGGCCTCTAGCTTGACATCCTCAGCCGGTACAGGCACCTCTTGTTCGTCAGCGCCGCCTTTTGGGTTAATCCACCGTGGATAATTCAGCAGGCGCGTCGGCCGCGCATAGGACGGTCCAGACACAGAAAATTGGCGGGAATCGAGGGTGACACGGCTTGAAGTCGCTACAGGCCGCCACAAGGGGGATCTCGCTCCTGCCGCCGCCGCCCTGCGTATCCCTTGACCCAGCCGGTTCATCGATAAAAGGCGCGACTTTTACCGCGACTCGAAAGGTCCTTTTCGTCCCTTCCGCGTTGGTTTACGCACAGTTGGAGGGAGGATAGGGAGAAGGAGAGTTACAAATTTCGAGCTGACCAAGGATGGCGCGTACCGTTGCCTTTTTTGGACGCTCGGCTTCGGGCGATTCCGACGCGGACGCGGCTGGCTGAATAATGCGGGGCACACACCGAGCTCTCGGAAAATTCAGAAGAGGGTGTCCTCCAGAGCAGAACTCACGGTGCAACAGTTGTTTTCAAGATCTCGATTTTTTTTCCACCACTTATTTGTACCCCGAGTTCTTGGAGCGGATTCACAATTGCGAGCGATCAAAGAATGTCGAAGCCTCAGCTGAATGCAAGGAGGAAACAACCGCGCAATAAAACAGAAGGGACAACTCCCCGCGGGTACATTTCGATTAGTTTCCGAATTCACATCAGTAAAAAAATGTCTGTAACTCCTCCTCATTGACTAGCTCGATGGAGCCCACAAGTCCTCTGGTCTCCGAAAGCCCCTTCAGCTCCTCGAGAACAGCCGGCTTCAACCCGCGCGCCGACGCGGGGTACCACCGCACATGGCTCTCAAACTCGGGGCTCGCGCAACCCTCGACCCTTGAGCGCACGAAATCCAAATACACCGCCTCATCGAACCGGAGGAGCGAGAGGCAGCCAAAGACCGCGAGGGCCGGGACGAGCAGATGCTGCTGCTGCGTGTCGACCGCGCGCTCCGCAAGTCGGCGGAACACCCCATCGGTGAGAAGCAGATGCTCGTCCGCCGTCCGATGATGATCTATGAACGCCGGATGATCTGCGACGACGAGCGCCGTCAGCACCTTGAGCTCCGCCAAGCACTCGAGCAGCTCGTCCCCCGAGAGCGCGACGTGCAGCAGGTACAGCGTTGTAAGCGTCTTGCCGCACTCCGAGCGCGCGGAAAACCGCATGAACGCCGCGTGGTCCCAGGTGATCGGGGGATAGTCCTTGTAGTAGGCCAGCGCGACTTCCAGGAAAGACAGGCAGGGGAGCGTGAGGCGCTGCAGGAGCTCCGCGACGCCGCCGGGCATGTGGTACGCGAATTCGATCGTCAGGTCCGCGAGATTCGACTCGATGGGCGCGGGCGGGGGGATGATTTGCAGAGCGTCGCGGCCCGGCGGGGTCCCCGAATGAAAACAAATTCTGCGCAGCTCGAATTGGAGGCCGGGGGGAAAGTACTTCATCACGGAGAGGGCGTCGGTGAGGTCGGTACGACGGAGGTCGATGTACTCGAATCGCTTCAGCTGCTTCCAGGGCAGACTCTTCAGCCCTTTCGCTGGCCCGCTGTAGGTTAAATCGAAGAGTCGAGGCGCGTCGGAGAAAAGCTCGACTGCAGCGATAGCCAGGGCTTGTAGCTTCTCAGACGAATCGCTGATCCCCGGGATTATATGAGCACATTCCAGGAGAGGAAGATTGCCGCGTATGGGGGCTAGGGATGCGAAGAATTCGAAGTCCATGTAAAAGAGCCCGGCTTGCCAGCGGACGGAGTGCTGAGCGACGAGGTCGAGTAGGGTGTGATCTACGGGGACGTCCGGCGCACCGATTCGCACGTGGAGCAAGGAGTTTGCACTGCGCTCGAGAGCCGTCTGCACCAATGGCAGCATTTTATTGGACCAGAACTTCATGTCCAGGTCGAGCGCACGCCAAAACGTTGGCGTGCCCCAGGCGAGGGCCCGCCAATACGCGCAGACTTGGGCCAACTGGGTTAAATCGTGGTGCGTGAGGCGGTGGATCTCTTCTCGGTAGTCCTTTGAGTTCAGCTCTTTCGGTGGGGAAGTGCAGAGGAGAAATATCTGGATGAGGATCTCCGGGGGCAGGCGGCGAACGGGAGCCAGGGTGCTGGAGCATAGTTCGTAGTATTCGGTGAGCACCATATGCTCCGCTCGCATCCGTATAAGCGCTGTATCGATGAGTGCGGCGGACGAGGACGCGTCAGAAGAGTCGGGGATGATTTCGGGTGGGCAGGTTGATTGAAGAAAGGTAAGTGTGTCGATGTGCTTCCTATACAACAAGAGCTCCGTCGGCGCCGAGTCTACAATAGCGCGGAGTCGCGTCGTCTCGCGAAGGATACAATTTGCGCGTAAATTGTCGCGCAAGCGTTTCGTTTCTTGCGGGATTGGAAGAAGCGAAGACGAGAATTTGACAACTTTCTGGTATGATTTTTTTTGAGCTGGTGAAGCCATTATTGGCAGAGGTGCCAAAGGGTTTGGGAGAAAGGAGGTCCTGCTTACCAATCCTTCCCACGCCAGTCTTGTCTCCGCTTGGTTCACCCAACGTTCACCCGGCCTTTTGCTGCTATGCTATCCTGCCACATCGAAGAGGATCTATCAGACTACACAGCAAACTCTCCCCAAAATATCCCGGCTCCCAATTCGCGACACCGGAGCGAAATGAATTTTCCTCTTCAAACAAAATTCTGCCAGCCCACTGACGCGTTTATTTGCCGAGTCCCGCTCTCTACTGCCTCGCCATCTGCTGGTACACCCTCTCTTCTAGCTGTAATACTCTGGTGCTGGACAATTTTCGATTTTGACGCCTGATCGAAGGCAAGGCTCGCCCGCTCTCGGCTCCAGGCTGTCTCGGATGGTGGTACATATGACTTGCAGCGGGGGTCGGCATACCGGGGACTGACCTGCGGGCTCGACCATTGTCGCCATCCTGATAAGCACGCTCGCGCCAACCGAAGCCGTACCCCTCGACTCGGAATCACTGGAGATAACTCACCGAATCTCCAGCGCTTAGGGATCGAGTACGTCGACGCGGAGTCTCAAGGCGTATACCACCGTGCATCTGCGAGTGGCATGCCAGAGGAATATGATCCAGGATGTGTGCAGACGCAGGTACTTGCTTTCAGACACGCCTTACAAGTTACAGCGCTGCCCAAAATTTACGTCAATTAGTCCCCATGTACAGATAGATTCAAAAGCTCCAGAGCGTCTACGTCTATGTCTACTCCTCAACATCAAATAACAGAACCTCCGCTGTCCTGTCCCCAACGTTGTCGACAATCAAGTCACCACCGCCTTGGTCAAAGTGCAGGAACGCCCCGTCACCCTCCCTCAGCTGCACCTGCGCCCCCGAAGCCCCACGGACCTTGATCGTCGCCCCGGTCGCAGCCTTCTTGTTGAACCCGCTGCTCTGGACGACCATGACATATCCCTTGGTGTTCGCAATTTTCTGCGTCAAGCTCTTCCCATCCGTCAAGAGCGTCGCATACAGGGTGAGATGGGCCTGCACGGGCGTAGGCCCCTTGCCCTCGCGGTCGTCTTTCTGAACGCCCTCGGAATCCACTGACGCGACGACACGGCACCAGGTATCACGCTTCTCCGCCTCTGGAAGCTGCGCGTGAAGTATCTGGGACGGAGGCGTGATACGTTGGGTTTCGCCCAGATCTGGAGGAAGTGGACCTCCTTGGAGCCGTACGCCCCCTCCGCGTGTGTAATACCCGTCCCGGCCGATGTTAACTGGATGTCCCCGCGCTTCAAGATCTCCACGTTGTTCATCGAGTCCTTGCTTGAGATGAAGAAGGTTAACCGAGACTTCCCGCGCGATTCGAATGGCATAATGCACTGTTCAAGCTGCCCTGAAACGACGTAGGAGAATATCTCGAATTCACGGTGTGAATGAGCGCCGAAGCCGTTGTTTGGGGTGACGCGAGCCTCGTTCAGGACGAGGAGGGGGCCCAGCCCGGGGTCGGAGTATCTAGCACCGCCAGTGGCAAGCGAGTCAGCAAGGACAGAGGAACAACAAACGCGGTTGCGTACGAGGACATGGAAAATGCGTGGAAGTCTTTCAGCCAGTCGCGGCTCATCAGGTTGCGGTCTTCGCTGGGACGGCGGATAATCTTAACGGCCATGTTATGGGGCTTGGGAGCGAGGGGAGTCGGAGGGACTGCAAGATTCGAGGAGGTTAATTTGAAGGTTCGCCGGTAATCAGACAGACCACACAAAAGTCCGAACTTGGGCACAATTACGAAGATATCGCAGTCTTGACAGGGTCTTATACGGTAACTGCTGACAACGATATATAAGCGGTGCGCCCCGATATTAATCCTGCTCACGTCCCCCAACTCCATCCGGTCCTTTGCGGCCGTACACAGCACACAAAGTCAACGTTCCGCGAGATAAATACAACCTAGAATTAGTCCAGGCCAAGATCCAGTTCACTCTAGGTCGAACAAAAGGACTTCTGCGGTTTTGTCCCCGACGTTTTCTACGAAGAGGTCGCTGCCGCCATTATCGAAATACAGGTAGGCGCCATCGCCCTCCTTGAGCTCCTGGTCGGACCCAGCCGTGCCGGTGACCTTGATGGTCGCACCGGAGGCGGCGTTTGTGTTGTACCCGCTCGTCTGGACGACGTGGATGTAGCCCTTGGAGCCGTGTATTCTCTGCTTCAGGCTCTTGCCATCGGACAGGAGAGTCGCATAGAGCGTCAACGGGCTTTGAACCGGTGCAGGACCAGACCCTTCTCGGCCGTCCCCCAATACGCCCTCCGCATCAACCGGTGCGACGATACGCGCCCACACGTCGCGTTTCTCGGCGTCTGTGAAGTGGCGCGTGAAGTATTTGGGTTGGAGGCGCGAGACGGAGGGAAGGGACCAGATTTGGAGGAAGTGGACATGCTTGGATCCATACGTCTTCTCGGAATGGGAGATACCCGTCCCCGCAGACGTCAGCTGGACGTCCCCGCGCTTGAGTATTTCAGTGTTTCCCATAGAGTCCTTGCTAAGGGGGAGTCAGTCAGATGTTTATAGGATTTAGAAGCGACAACGTACTGCTCCAGTTGCCCCGCGACAACATATGAAAAGATTTCGAATTCACGATGTGAATGCGTGCCGAATCCCTTCCGAGGAGCGACGCGATCTTCATTTATTACTCGGAGTGCGCCAAATTGAGAGTGTTTCTGGTCTTGATATCTGTGGAGTCATGAGTTACTGCGCCGAGGGAAATCCGAAACCGCGTACGATGCAAAGGAGAAGGTGTGGAAAGTCTTGAGCCAGTCGTGGTCGGCGTGGCCACGCTCCTGACTGGGACGAGGGACGATTTTAACACCCATAGTATTGCTGATAGTTGAAGTCGATGCGGGTTTGGATAGGAACGGAGCTCTGCGCAGATTCGAGTTTGCGAGTTTGAGGAAAGAAGACAGGGTGCTTTCCGCTGCTGGAGGGAGTGTGATGAGGTTGAAGTAGAGCGCGAGGCTTATATAGACTGGGAGCAGAGAGATGAGAAGGTGAAGGCTGGATCGAGCAGGTATGACTGAGGCATCTTACAGAGAGAGCGGAGGATGGATCAGCGATCACGGGCACTTCCTTTTTCGGCTACTACTCCTACACGCCCGTTCGGGCAATTGGCAATTGGAGCGGCAATTGGTAAGGCAGATCGTCTAGAAAGCACCAGATTCCAACGGTGACCCTTCTACTAGGTTCGAGGGTCTTCGCAGGACGTTCCTGGGTGAGATGAAGCCTTGATGAAGCATGTATGTGGTGCAGTCACTTCCGGACCAAATTTGATTGACTATTGGAGAAAATGATACAGGGAAGGAGTCAGGAAGATGCGATGATACTGGGCGACTAAGACAACACACCAAAGGGGCCGCGGTTCACGTGTATTTGCTGTACTTTTGACTTCTTCCTTTCCACCGGGACAAAATCTTGCGGAAGACTGCAAATCTGAGACTGTGTGCCCGCATCTCACATCCAGTCGAATCAAGTTGATGTTACAGCCAAGAACGAAACAACCGCCCAATCTACTCGATGTCAAACAATAGCACCTCCGCCGTCTTGTCCCCGACGCTCTCCACGACGAGCTCACTGCCGCCGTTATCGAAATGTAGGTACGCGCCATCACCCTCCTTGAGCACCGTCCCGACGCCCGCTCCACTTACGACCTTGATAGTCGCGCTCGAGGCCGCTTTCGTGTTGAACCCACTCGTTTGCACGACGTGGATGTACCCCTTTGAGCCCTTAATTGTCTGTCTCAAGCTCTTCCCGTCCGACAGCAGCGTTGCGTACAGCGTCAGCGAGCTCTGCACGGGCGCGGGCCCGGTCCCCTCCCGGTTGTCCTTCTGCACTCCCTCCGCGCCGACGGGCGCGACGACGCACGCCCACACGTCGCGTTTCTCCGCGTCGGTGAAGTGGCGCGTGAAGTATCTGGGTTGGAGGCGCGCGACGGAGGGGAGGGACCAGATCTGGAGGAAGTGTACCTGTTTGTCGCCGTAGGCGCCCTCTGAGTGGGAGATGCCGGTCCCCGCAGACGTCAGCTGGATGTCCCCGCGCTTGAGAATCTCGGTGTTGCCCATGGAGTCCTTACTACGGAGGAGTCAGCCAGATAGTGCAAGATACAGAATTGACAACAGTACTGCTCGAGTTGGCCCCGCAACTACATATGAAAAGATTTCGAATTCAGCGATGCGAGTTGGTGCCGAACCCATTGTGAGGGGCCACGCGGTCCTCATTGATTATTCTGAGCGAGCCAAATTGGTTGTGTTTCGCGTCCTGGTATCTGTCGAAAGTCAGGAATTACTTGTGTAAAGGCTTGTTATAGATCCAAAGAGCGTACGATCCGGCGGAGAACGTGTGGAAAGTTTGGAGCCAGCCGTAGTCAGCATTGCCACGCTCCTGACTAGGACGAGGGACTGATTTCAACACCCATGGGGCTGTCGAGAGCTGAAGTCGGGTGTCGATAAAGTTTGAGTGTGGTTGCAACACTTGAGGAGAGAAGACAGGGTGCTTCTACTGGAGGGAGTGCGATAAGATCGACGGTAGAGCGCCAGAGTTAGAGGGTTATGGAGGTTATATACTAATGCCGGGCCATTGCGGAAGAAAAAATCCTTTTTTTAGATTTTTTTCCTCCAGGTAAAGTCTGGATCGAGCAAGTATGACAGAGCTATCTGACAGAGCGCAGAGAATGGATCAGCAATCGCGTATTTCGGCCTACGCGACAAGAGGCATGCGGAATGTTCATTGGTAAGACAAGGTCGGGAAAGCACGAGATTATTGAAGCAATACACCAGAGGGCTCACATGTATTTATTGCACGGTCCAAAAACTACCAAAAAGTCGTTCAGGTCAATTTACCTGCGGGTTTTCGTCTTGGAACTGGCCCAGGAGTGAGTAAATACCATAACGAATGAGGGTAAAAAGAATGAACGCACCCAAGGAACATCGGCTGGCGCATACCTCTTGGGCGGACGTTCCCAAGCAGACACAGAGTTCACATCTTGAGCGCTCATCAGAGGGAGAACTACGCCGAGTTCATAGTTATTAAGCTATACGGAATGAGTGTTTGAACAGTGGTTTCAACTTGAAGACGGCTCGACGTACATTCAACACCGGCGCGTCCGCAGACCCCGACAAATTGCCCCAAGCCGCGGCTGTAAAATTATGCGACCCAAGATACATCCACCCAGCTGGATCCGACGGATCGGCCGTCGTATTCTTCTTTTGCGTGAATGAACCGATGATCATCTACACAAGCACCTACGAGTTAATTCCCTGCAATGTTGAGGTTGAAAATGGAATATCTCGCCTTTGTATGCATGAGCACCCGTCCTGCGCTACTCTTCGAGTCGTGGAAAGCCGTACGAGGGAAGTTCGCCACAGCCCATTTCTGCCGGGTGCAAAACAAAGAGGTCGCGCCCTGACGTGAATTCAGTTTGCATTCGTTGATCGACGCAAATTTGTATTCGGGCTTACATGTTGATCGGTACTCTTGACCGTCGCGAGTGATGGGAAGACAACCTTGACGCCCAACGGGTAGTCCAATTTCTTACGCCTGCCTTCCGACATATCCATGTGAGACTTGAGCGCAGAGGAGTGGCCGGTGGCGGAGATGTAAAATTGGTTGAACCATTGTGTCGTGTACGTGCCGATGCTCGAGCCCTAAGAAAGTAAACTATGTGCACAATATCGACGACGGGGAACACATAGCACATACCTGACATTCCACAATGAGATTCTGTGTATCGCTTGTAGCAAGGCCGAGCGTGTTGAGAGCACGCATGAGGCGTGGATGACCGGTTCTGTTCGAGCCGTTAGATCGATAAACGGAATTGCCAAAGAAGGAAGCAACTTTTTGATGTCCCTCCACCCTTCCCACTTCCCAGCGATGCTAGGTACTAACTCGGCCGTTACGTTATCCCAGTCCCAGAACTTGGAAATGTCCGAAAGCGACCTGAGGGGGATGCCGGGGGTCTAACAATCAAGGTGAAGCTCCGAGCGAGTTCGGGGAGAAAAGGAGGAAGCTGACCTGCATCCTTACAGCCTCCAACGCAGGCCCGATGTTTGTCGCCCTCAAAACATCTTCTAACAGAGTTGCGAACCTATGTTGCGTTTCGGCCGATTCCTTCTTACTGCCGAGGACATTTGAGGAAGAACTGGGCACGACGTCCTGTATAAACACGGCCTAGAAGAGTCAACGGATGGTTACATTCTCGTGGCAGGAGGACACGACATACATTCTCCAAATGCTCCCAGTCAAGCTCCAGTAGATTAGCAGTACTGATGACGACCCGCAGGCGGCCGGATTTATAGCATAGTATCATATACTAGTAAGGGATCAGCGTAGGGATACAACCACGAGGAAAGAGAACAAACCTTCATATGAAAACATCCCCCCGTTCTGACCTTGGGACATGTTTGGATCCAATTCGGATTCTCATATAAACGCGACATGGTCGGCCCACTCTGCTCGCACCCGGTCGCAGTCGCGACAATCACAGGGACCCTTGAATCAAAGTGCGGCGCAAGCCAGTCGGGCTCGAGTCCATAGGATGAGAGGATGGCGAGTTTGAGGTCGGAGCCAACGATATCGGCGAAGCGAATTGCTTCGCGGCCGTCGGCGCGGGGACTTGCATGCTTTGTCGCGGTGGGGAAGAAAGCACCATCGTAGAACATCCTCGATGCGAGGGGGATTTTGGTAGCGGCGACAGAAACAGCGGGACCGGAGGTACGTTGGCGTTTATTAGAACCTCCCGCGTCTTCCTGATCTTGCGGTAGCATGCGCTTCAAGTTGCAGCGGGCGAGACGTTCGGCCTCTATCTGGGCGCGGTCGGAAAGGGAGCCGAGGTAACCGCTTTGCAAGGAAGGAAGAGGATCGGGTGCCTTTTGTTTTCCGGCGCTCGCGCTGCTCGGATTGGTGGTTGGCGCGGCTGGAGTGCCTGCCTGGCGCGTGGATTTAGGATTGGGAACGTGTTTTTTGCGCAAATTGAACAGCTCGTCGACTTCAGAGTCGTCTTCCGTTTCCGAGTCGTCAATTACAATTGGCTTGTCGGCGTTGTGTGACTTCCGGGTGGCACCAGAAGGAGCGGTGGGGCGTGTGGCGGGTTTGGCTTTAGTACCAGACGTCTGGTGGCCGTTCTCAGTCTCAAAATCGTCAACAATATTCGGTTTCGGGCGCTCGACTTTCGAGCTCGCCCTGTATCGGTTTAGTGTCCAAATGGTGGATATTCACGGACACGGCGCACCCGGCAGAGACTTTTGCAGGTTTCCCGTCCCTCGAGGACATCTTTGCGGAAGAACGGGCAGCTCTGCCGACAGACACTGAAAGTGGGGTGAACGCGTAAAGCAAGGAGGAGCGATCACATGACGGAACAAAGACATGTATACAAACAATATTCGGCGATCAAGACGCGTTGGATAGCTAAAGTACGGATTTATTTGTTGGTCGCGATATTAGTCGTCAATACGTCCAACGCAGCGAGCTGCCCCCAAATGGTGAATCCCTGGGGCGGACCGTGCCACTTCGAGGAATACGTGTTGCCAGTTGCGGCGAGGTCAAGAAGAGCATTGTACTACACCCCATGCCATTAGCGTTCGTCGCCCTATGACATGAGAATCATCGAAATCTATTCGTACCTGCACATCACCGTAGCTATGGATGAGGGTCCGGAGCGCGGCGTTGTTGGGATGTCTCGCCCAAGCCTCACCAAGTCCCCGGATGAAGATGGCTGTGAACGACGGAGTGAGTCGGGATCTGTAGGAGTAGAGTGGGCTCGGCTGACCTTTGAATCCGGCTGCGTTACCATTGGCAGCCGTGTTCGAGCCCTCGGTTATTATTCCGTCGGAGCCCTCCCACCGCGTGGTCTTCACAGCAGCGTTCAGTACATTGATCATTCTGGATCCGTGAGAATTGCGCGGTTGCAAAGCAAGAGATTACACACAGGGTGCTCCATTGCGAGTCGCCTGTCACCGCCGCTAGGACGCTGAGTCCTTCGATGTACTTGCCGGAATTGTAAGTGAACAGCCAGCTCGCGGGTGAGGTGGAGCAGTCGAATGCGTTGACGGTATCTAATACAAGATGGTCCGCGTTGAGATTGTGCGCTTTAATCCTAAGGTACAGATGAATTTAGAGAGATGGTTGATAATGTTGAATGTCAACTGACCAATTTGCGCTCCGGATGGCAGCAGAGGTGTAGGTGGCGTTCTTGGTATATTCGGCCAGGAACGCGGAGAGTCTGCAGAGGTTTCAGCGCCCGTCCAGTCTGTAATCTATCGAGGGAGCCATACGTTATATAGAGTCTGACATGGCGTTCAAAAATTGGTACGAAAGGAATGAATGAAAACGTGCTCACCCCGTTGTGATTGAGTTAACACTTTTATCGGTGGTTGTGGGCCGCTGTTGATCAAATTAGAAACGACCTCGAACCGCAGCGGCGGCAACGTACCCAGAATACGCCTCCCGCCATCGTTGCTACAAACATTCAGCGACAAGATTACTTGAGCGATATATGGACCAACCTCCGTTGCAGGTAGATTTAATCGCAAACGCTTTATTGGGCTGTTTCCTCGCGTTCGCTTCAGCCGCTGTGATAACACTGATCCAATGTAAGTGTTCGATACTCGACTGGCCTGGGACGCTCTCACTATCGGGTGACATGCGTCCAGACGTCGACGGCGTGGGCCAACAGGGTAGCGTCCTGAAACACGTCATTTACGTCGAGTTTGGTGTTACGGAGCAATAATACTCACCCCGTAGGCACGATGCCCGTACAAGGCTGCCTGAGCCCACCACCTTAAGAACGTAAATTTCTGGACCAAGGAAGAACTGAACTCAACGAACATGGCATCATCATTGAACTTGTTGAGGAGATATCATCAGATCGGTTGTTTCAGGGTAAAGAGAACGGATTCACCCTGGATGAATTCTTAGTCTTGAGCTCAAGAGATAATCGAACTTGACAACGTACTGAAATTTGTCATAGTGCGCCCAGCGACTGAACACAAGGTTGAGGTTCTTCACGACTAATGCCTTGTTGGTAGTCGTGCCAGCCAGATGGTCCTGGTTCGCGAGCACCGACCAAACGTTGCCCGACTGCCAGTATCCGATACCTAACGCATTCATTTTTTTTTTCAACCAGACGACCAGGTAGACGGAAACGACCCACCATTGAATTCTCCGGTAGCGGCGTTAAGGTGCGGCGTCATTTGATTTATAGCATCCTGCGCAACTGTGATGCGCTCAGCTAAACCGCGGGAGTTGCTGAATTTCTGTGTATTCGTTCAATATCGTAGAGACGAGCGGGCAGGGCAGAAGACGCACCCGCCACGACCCTGGAACCCCGAGGTCCTGAGCCACCGTGGAGGCGATGAGCGAAGCCAGCGCAAGACAAAAAAACATTGGGAAGTGGCGATTCTTGGTGCCCCAGCTCTCGAGACTTTATACGGCGGAGAGGGGTTGGGTCACGAAACCAAGATCAATGGCGGAAATGGTGGATTCGCCCATGCGGCTTGTTGGACGGAAGAGGTAAAGATCCTCGTGAGCCGTGACGAGGAGGATAAGAACTGGATAAATTGATCAGCGCGGTCCCTTTCGGAACATGCCGACTTGTAACGACGGTACATCCGGCCTCTTGGAAATACTACCACTACACTACTGATCCACCTGCCTTCACCGGAGTCACCGCTTTTAAGGTGGGCAAGATCAGGCTGCGAACCGCAGTTGAAAGAAATTACTGAACCGATACCTTCCACTCCCAACCCGATCCTAAAAGCCCTCCGGCCAAACTAACACTTCCTCGCTGAACACATTGAACGCCTGGTATGCAAACTTTGCAACGCGGCAGACAGTAGGTACATCACCAGGTGTTTCCCGTGCCGTTGGCAACACAGGCACACTCGTCGAACACGAAGGAGAAAGCGCCTAAGGGTACAGATAGCGACATCCGCTAGTCTGTGCTTGGAGCCTGAGTGGAATGCGGTGTCGGGTTGAAATTACACTCCAATCTGACTCTGACGCGAAAACAGGCACCGCTGAGTTCGACGGCGTAGACGGATCTGGGCCAGGGACTTGAGTACTGAGCTTGAGCTGCAAGGGTGGAATGAAAGAGACGCCCGTCGGGACTATTAGTTGCCATCACGATTTTTGCGTGGGTGCGGGGTCGTGGGTTATTATTTTCAATAATTGAAACACTGATCCGCGCCAGAATCCTCAACTGCAACGAGACCCTCCATCGGAACGATGCAAAGCTTGGGCAACAACTTTTGGAGGGGCATACTTTCAACTTTCCAGGTAAGTGTTATCAATTATAGTAGGATGAATCCTCTCGAAAAGCCTATGTGTTGTCCGGACACTCCCATGCAGTTCTTGGGTCGAGGGTGGGCGTGGCTTGAGGAGCATGTTCAATGGGGAGCACTAGCTCGAACATACAAGTACGACAAAATAGTGAACGGCGTACATGTGTCGCTTGGCAGAATCATACATATGCGAGGCGTGAGGATTCGAAATCTTTTCTCCTAGATGACTTTTTCAACTAAACGCTGCAGCGGTGCTTTGGCAAAGGAAGCCGAGTAGATCGATGCCGAAGGCCGGCCGTGAAGCCGTGGGCGGAAATCAAAATGACTTTGTTCCCACGGTTGAACTGTTCAACTTGACTGAACGGTTGAACCATTTTGGCTATGTCCTCATCCTCAGGAAGTTGAGACAGTCCTCACTTCGGCCCGACCTGCGCAGATTCTAGATCGGCATGCTGACCTCACAAATCGCCAGTAATCGGATGTGGATCCGGCTGGTGGGAATGCCCTGGATCCGGCTGGTGGGAACGCCCCGGATCGGCATACTGACCTCATAAATTGCCAGTAATCGGGTGGCGATCCGGCCGGAAAACCCGGCGGAGTCGTAGCCGTATAAGTGTCGCTGCTGGAGAGAACTACTCACTCCAGAACACCTGGCCCCGACAGAAACAGGACAATGGCGTCTGAATCCAACCTCCCAGCGCAAACGAGCGCGCTCAACATCGTCATGGTGCGTCTTCCCTTGAAGGGTTCACTTGAACTTGAATGGCATTCGCAGGGCGCCATGACCTTCGGTGCCCCTGGTTCGGAGGGCACACGTGTGGACAACACCAAGGACATCGAGGCGATCCTTGACGTCTTCCTCAAGCACGGTCACCGCGAGGTCCGAGTCGTCTCCTGCTTATCTTGCTGCTCCTAATTGCGACTCACACACGCCTTTGTCGTTATTTTCTTTCGCTGACAGCTTGATACGGCGCGCGTCTATGGCATGGGCACGAGCGAGGGCATGCTTGGCAAGATCGACTGGAAGGCAAAGGGCATCATGATGGAGACGAAGCTCTATCCATTCCCTGTTCGGCCCGCCTCATCTCGTATCGGGTCGTTTCTGGCTAATTAACTATTTACAGGGCTTACCTGCGGTCACGGGTTCTCACACACCCGAGGTAGGACTGCGATTCAAATCGAACTCATCCAACCTCTGATCATCAAATACTTACAGAACCTTCGCACCTACCTCAAAATGTCACTGAAGGAGCTCAACACTGAGTGCGCATTGTTATTCCTATTCCTGTATGGAGCCACCAGGTTTGACGTGCCCTCATTATCCCAGCAAGCTCGAAATGTGGTACCTGCATGGGCCAGACCGCTCAGTCCCATACGAGGAGACCCTCAGAGGCGTGAACGAGCTATACAAGGAAGGACTCTTCAAGCGCTTTGGAATCAGCAATTACGCAGCGTGCGTTTGATTGTAGCGCGTTCACAGAACCTGGAAACTTACTGAATCTCACTCACCAGCTGGGAGGTCGCCGAGATCGTCGGCATCTGCAAGCAGCACGGATACGTCCAGCCGACCGCGTACCAGGGACTCTACAATGCGATTCACCGCGGCGTCGAGCCCGAGCTCTTCCCCGCCCTGCGCAAGTTTGGGATCGCATTTTATGAATTCAACCCGCGTTCGTACCCTTTACTCCCAGGCAAGATAAGTGTATAACCATGAATCAACCAGTTGCGGGAGGCTTCTTCACGAACCGCTACACCTCCGTGGACGATTCGGTCGAGAAGGGCTCGCGCTTCGACCCCGAGGTGCGCCAGGGCAAGGTGCGTTCTTGCGTCATAGTCCATAACTCATTCAAATCGAGTCCCGGGGTCACGTAGAACTACCGCGACCGCTACTGGAAGCCCGCGTACTTCGCCGCATTGGACATCGTGCGGCCTGTCGCTGCTGCGCATGGGCTCACCATGGCTGAGGTCGCGCTCCGCTGGGTGTCGCACCACTCCCTCATGCGCCGCGAGCACGGGGACTCGGTGTTGATCGGGGCGTCTAGTTTGGCGCATATTGAACAGGTGAGACGGGGTTGCTTCGCTTGGCTGTTGCAGGATAGTTATGCTTACCGCGGCTGCTCCTTAGAACCTACTCGATTTGGAGAAAGGAGCCCTCCGTCAGTATTTAGATTCCTTGAACCGGGAAACCTATGCTTACCTTCATTTACTATAGCGGAAGAGGTGGTGGAGGCATTGGACAAGGCTTGGGAGAGCGTGAAACCGTATACGAGCAAGTACTTCCACTAAATAGTGGGGACAGATGTCCGGGCCGAGAGATTAGAGTCGGATCATGGATGTTTCGTTGCTGTCAAAGTAGAATACATCTGGGCTCGAACACCACTCAATGGTTTGAGTTTGCCCCGTTGGCTGAGCTTTTACAATGATGACTACTTTATCTCACACCGTTGCCACCAAAGAACGTTAGCAGCTGTGCGAGAGTCAAGGCACTCCATCTGTAATCATGATCCCGTCCTCAGAAATAGAAACCGACAACCGTCTGCTGGTGAGTGTTATTGATCCTTGACCTTGACCGTCAGAAACCGGTCGCAAGCCAGTCGAGGTCAAACCGAACGAAAGTGCTTTCAACCGTGGGACAATGATCCACCAATGATCATGACGGCCATCACATCACATCAAGCGTGACAGTCGTGACGTTGCCACTTTTCTACAACCACCACCACAAGCCACTCGACTCAGAGTGAGCCCTGTGAATCACAATCTTTGATCTAGAGCTTAATCCTCCTTAGTCTCTCCAAGACAGACACTCGTTTCTCGCTATACTCGAATCCTCCTCCTGTTCAGATGGATACATCGGCATCCATTGTAGCTCCTGCCACGGGGACTCGACACCACGGGCTCTTGACTCGAATGAGCCGCCTCTGGACTCGGATCTGTTCGTCATAAAATCGACGAGCTCTCAAATCGAAGCGCGAATGCTCACGCTCGACGAAGAAATAGCACCCCTTCGACGTCGACTGGAACAACTCGTGGACGAACGTCAGGCGCTCGTTCGTCTCCGTTGCCAAAACAGCGCTATAAGCTCTCCGCTGCGGCGGATCCCGCCCGAGGTCCTCGCCGAAATTTTCACGTGGACGTTGCCAGCTACTTGGGTTTTGTCTGAACGCGAGCGCTTCAGCTGCAACGACAGCCCGTGGCTCTTGACGCACGTCAGTCGCGGCTGGAGGGCGACTGCCATCTCCACTTCCTCATTGTGGTCGCTGGTGGTCGTCGATTACCCCCCACACGTGAACCCAGCTGGACTATATCCGCTGTCGATGCTTGAAACCCATATCAGCCGAGCGAAAAAACTGAAAATCCACTTTTATGGCAACGAAGATTCCGATCATGGGCCCCAAACCGAGGTGTTTCGGTACCTCGCATCGCATTCTTCCCGATGGGAGGAGCTGAGTCTTGGCTTAACCTCGGCGCTCGTTCCTCTCCTCGGCAGTCTTCAAGACCGCATCCCGTCGCTCCGCCGATTAAGCCTTCAGTGGTTCAACGAGACGAGCCAGGACAACGTCGATTCGATTGACTGCTTCTACCGCGCCCCTTGTCTTGTCGATTTCACGATATTCAACGAATTCCGCCCGGTGCCCGTCCGCGTACCGATCCAGCAGCTTACCTGCTACCGTGCGGACAACTCGTGGGAGTCTCATCAAGGTGTACTAGCGCTGGGGTTGAACCTCGTCGAACTCAGGGTACACATAGCCTTCGACGATGAACCATGGCCGGATGTCACGCAAATTATCCACCTACCCCGTCTCCGTCGCCTCTATGTGTCCGCGCCTGAGATCCTCGACTACCTCGTCGCCCCTGCCCTGGACGAAATTGGTTTGAGGTTTTGGAGTGGTGGAGACGAGATCGATACGAGCTTCGTGGCCTTCGTCGAACGATCGGGGTGTAATCTCTGGCGGTTGTGTCTCAATGGTTGTGTCGAGCCTGCCATACTGGCACCTATCTTGAAGGCCACGACATCCATAACAGAGCTTGCGATTATCAAGTCGCCTGGCGGCAACGAGACCGTGAATGCTCTTATTACCATGCTGACTATGACCCCGCAAGCGCCGCCCATCGCGCCGCAGCTGCAATCGATTTCTCTGGCATGTGAGCGGGGAAGTAGTCTCCCTCGCGGCTTATGACTCGCGATGATTCACTCCAGATGGAAGCAGCCGCATCGGGTCCTCACAACTGTCGCCCTTCTTTCAGGCGATCTGCCAGGGCCACATTCAAATAAGCTGGACGATTTGCAGATGCGTCAGGAGGGCCTTGATCTTTTTGTTCAGGAAGGGCGGGCAGCGGAGAAAGTTATAGGCGACTGGACTTATCACCCAATTTGGGTCTGATTGTTCTCTTCTGTGAATTAGTACGGCCCTTCATAAAATCATTTGCCGCATCTACCGTACGCATTTGGCTTCCCTAATCCAATATTCCTGGGACACCCTAAATAAATCAAACGAGTAACCGACAGGTTTTCGCTCAAGCTTGGTTTGGTTCAAAAAGATGTGGAATCCCGAATAGAATCCCGAATAGATGTACATTTCAAAATATAAAACAGGAGCGGAGAGACTCATTAGTTCGTTAGGACGTTCACAGTCATGACATCCAACGCCGCGAGCTGCCCCCACGACGTGAAAGCCTGGGGGGGTCCAGTCCAACTGGAGGAGTACGTGTTTCCAGTCGCAGCGAGTTCGAGAAGCGCGTTATACTGGTATCCAAAAAATCCCTTGAGCTCCGTAAATTAAGGGTGAAAATTGGGCGTACCTGGACGTCACCGTAGCTGTGGATGAGGGTCGTAAGGGCGCTGTTGCCAGAATTCCGGACCCAAGCTTCGGCTAGGCCGCGGATTAACACCGCTGAAGAGAGGAGTAAGCAGGCGAACGGTGGTTGGGGAGGTGAAGTAGCAGCGACGAACATTTGAACCCAACATCGTCGTTGTTAACCGAGGGACTCGCACCCTCGGTGATTACACCGTTCGCGCCCTGCCACACCGTCGTCTTCACGGCGGAATTCAATATGTTGATCATCCTGCCAGAGTCGCGGTGAGCAGGCTAGAAATCAACTTCAAGGGAAAGAAGACATACAGCGAGGTCCATTGCGAGTCGCCTGTGACAGCCCCGAGGACGCTCAGACCTTCGATGTATTTGCCGGAGTTGTAGGTGAAGACCCAGCTTGCGGGTGAGGTCGAGCAGTCAAATGCGCTTACGCTGTCCAGTACCAGATTGTTCGCGTTGATATTGTGCGCTTTAATCCTAAGGAGAGGTGAGTTGGGGTCGCCTCACTGATACATGGCAATTAACGCTTCAACTCACCAGTTGGCGCTCAGGATAGCGGCGTTTGTATAGGTGGCGTTCTTGGTATAGTCGGCGAGGAACGCAGAGAGTCTAGAGTCGTCTTCAGCGAACATTCGGGCGGGTGAGAAAAAATGGCGTACGTGAGATACAGCCTATCAAGTCCTAATTAACCAACCCTCTCATTCTTAGAAGGACTCGCACTCACCCAGTTGTAATGGAATTGATGCTTTGATCATCCGATGTTGGGCGCTGCCAATATATGTGAGAGATGGATCGAGATGAGAAAGAAAAAAGAACTCACCCAGAACACCCCTCCGGCCATGGTTGCTATCAAAGTTGAGTTTTTCGGCCACTAGCAAGATTCGAAAAAAACGAACCTCCACCGCACGTAGATTGAATAGCAAACGCTTTATTAGGCTGCTTCCTCGCGCTGGCTTCGGCGGCGGTTATAACACTAACAAGGGTCAGCGCTCGATGGATAATTAGCAAGGGAAATTCCTCACTATCCTGTGACGTGCGTCCAAACATCGACAGCATGAGCCAGCAGATTGGTGTCCTGCAAGGGTTTAGATGCTGGTCGAATGGCCTGAAGTGAAGCATACGGCATAGGCCCGGTACCCGTAGAGCGCAGCCTGCGCCCACCACCTTGGAACCATTAGGTTGGTGTTAACAACGAAAGCGTCGATTCAGACGTACATGGCATCGTCGTTGTACTGGTGTGACTGAAGTCAGAACCGATTCAACCCAGATCGCGAGCGAAATTACCCTTGAGTTCAATACGGTTAATTACGGGAGACAGGCTCGAGCGCGAAACTCACTGGAATTGATCATAGTGTGCCCAGCGACTGGACACAAGGTTGAGGTTGTTCACAACCAGCGCCTTGTTCGTCGTCGTTCCAGCAAGATGATCTTGGTTTGCGAGCACCGACCAAACGTTGCCCGATTGCCAGTATCCGATGCCTGACAGAATTATGGTTCAAATTGAACGCGGGATATCATTACGATCGTAAACACGCACCGTTGAATTCCCCTGTGGCCGAGTTCAATTGCGGGGTCATTTGGTTTATGGCATTCTGCGCGATGGTAATCCGTTGTGCCAGGGTACGATGAGTTGCTGAATTCCTGCTCCATGTTGGCGATTGAGAACGACGATAGATACACTCGGGACACGCACCCGCCACCCGAGAGGAACGCCTAGGTCTTGAGATGCAGCCGAAGCGACGAGGGAGAAGAGGGCGAGACGGGAAAGCATTGTCGGGGAGGTTCTATCATACGGAATCCCAGTGGATGTTTTTATAACTCGGGGCCGGGCCAGATGACGTGACCATGGCTTCCGCGCTCAGCGGTTCCGCTTCGATGAGGCGGAGTGAAAATGCCGCTTGAACGCGGGTCTGCGGTCACCGTCTGCCGCGTTTTAAGGGGGCATCGAGGCGGCATTGTCGTGGACTAGCCTGCATTAGTTCCAGAATTATTTCCAGGCCTTGGAATGCCCTTCAGCAACCTGTATAAGTTGTTTAGACACAAAAGTCCGCCGTTCATACCTTGAACACGAGACTGGACCGATGACCTTGTCCGGTCAGCTGGAATATCGAGTAAGATCGAGTAAGTGTTTGGTGATGGAGTCTACTCCGGTGAGGTTACGATCACGATGGACCAGTGTCCCTGCCGCCTTCTGGCCGTAAGTTCTCGAGAAAGCACGAGACTTCCACCTGAGGTCTTCGAAAGTTCAAAATCCGACCGTTTTTTGTCATGGAGCCTCGAGGGACAGAAACAGGGTATTCTGTGAGGATGGGACTGCGGTATCTCCACCGTGCTGACGCGAGATACGAGCGGAAAGGCTCCGGAAGTCCCATGGTTCAAAATATCAGATCCAGACCGGCTTTCTCCCACGGTTCATCAATCCGGTAATTCGAATCACAGGCCGCAATATGTTCATCCACCTCGCGATTTTTCAGGACGATTTCCTGTTGCTGGGTCTGAATCAGTTGACTCTAGAGCCATGGTTCAGCTAAATCTAGAATGAAATAAGTCATAAGTATTGGTGCAGAGGAAGAGAGACTCACTC
The DNA here is from genome assembly GCA_029281495.1 of Mycena filopes. Classification (NCBI taxonomy): domain Eukaryota; kingdom Fungi; phylum Basidiomycota; class Agaricomycetes; order Agaricales; family Mycenaceae; genus Mycena; species Mycena filopes. Next base: position 869,935 of record JARIHR010000013.1, on the reverse strand, counting down.
GACAACGACAGCACAACTCTCGCCGACCATTCGCATGATTGGCGAAGTGCTCGCTTGGATTTATCAGACATCGTCCTGCACCTGGCACCACCCTAGTACAGTGCTGAATGTCGTGTTCGTCAGGTGTCGACAGCATCATGACGACAACGTGGACAATCCTGTCGACAATGAGGCTCCAAGGTGACTGAGGAGCAAAGGGTCGTGCAGGCACGCATCATTTTGACTTCGACGTCAATTTCGGCGCCTGAGGACGGGCTGGCGGAAGTTCGCGCTGGACAGGATGGTGGCAGGAAGCAAGCGAGATTTCAATCTCCGACAAGTATCGGAACATTACGTGGTGGTTGCCGCAACTTGAAGGGCTTTCAGTGCTGTGGACTCAGGGTTGTCACTTCGCTGTATATGTATGTCAAGTTCAACCTCGGCGATTATTAGGAGTGATTTTCATCCTGAATGTTGTCAGACGGTGGAAAAAAATAGAGGTAGAGGACCGGCAGACTTCGGTATCGTCGACACATAAAGGTTTTGGTTAGGGAGTTCGAGCATTCAGTTCGTTCTAATATTGACCCAAGCCTGTGTGGTGGGAAGAATATCCGAGGGCGGAACGAATTTATGGCTTTCAGTTTTTTTTTGGGTTGAAAACGTTATCGCTGATGTGACATGTCGAACTCTCCGGCTTTACACTTGCTTTACCCCGTCCCCGCCACCCCGAGCCTCCTCGGGACCCCAACTACGCTGGTACTTGGCTCCCGGCTTCTCTCTCCGTAGAAGTCCGTGAGACTCCTTCAATGGCTCGTGAGAGGTTCTTGCCCCGCACGTAGCATTTGCACGCGGTGCTTGTCTCACCCTCCAACGGTAACGCGCTGGACGACGCCTTTGTATCTCCTGGTCTCACCCTACATCACGAAAACGAGCCACCCTTGCCATGAATCCGGCGTGAGACAATCCCAATTGCTCGATGTCCCTTCTCTCGGTGGATCGAAAGGCGAATCTAGGGCACAGCGCAAGGTACAAGCAACGTTATAGCGCCCGTCTGTACGAGAACTTATGGTAGATCGGCATCCTGGGACCCTTCGACCGAGGTATCGCCATCCGTGGCAAATATTGGTTGTCCATCTATCTTCCATGCTTATAAGAAGGCGAGAACCCAGATAACCTACACTTCCCACCGTCGGCCATGATCACCCCTCTCTTGCTCCTGGCGGCGTCCACCGGCGTTGCGCACGCAGCAGTGTGCGTCCCCCGTTCTTTCCATCTCTGGTTCATTTTTGACGATACCTCGACAGTGACCCGTGTACACTCGCAACTGCGGCGACATGGGTGTCCAGCAAAACCGCTCACGCCTGCGAGCTCAATGTCCCTTTCAACAAGACGCGCAGCTTGTCAGTGGTGGGTTCGACCATCAAGGCTCTTCAATATTACTCTCTCGAGAATTGGTTCTTGCACTCCCCGAACCCGTTGATTCCCCATGATGTCAATGTCCGGGCCCTCCTCGAGAGTGCGTGCTTGATTACCGTCAGCGACAAACTGAAACTAATCCAGCTTCGAGATAGATGTGCAGACGAAGACCTCTGCTAGCGGGTTCAAGACGGATTGGGACTTCAACATGGCGGTAAGCCTTACTGGTTCAGGCAAGGTGTCATGAACGTACAGTGACATATTTCTCAGGTGGCGGATGCTTTCGACAGGGAAGCAGACGGACACACCGTGTTCACACCCTTTTGCACTGAAGCTTTCAGCTGGAACCTCCCCTTCTCGATCGCCACACTCGCCGAGTCGCCCTTCGATAAAACTGCCTTCCCGACATTCCTCGTCAACTACGACTTCCCGAATCAGGGGCGTGATGGGCTGGAGGCGTACTTCGAGAGCATTGGTGTCCATGTGCGCCCCTTCGACGGGGCGCGCATCCTTACGATCGACGGCGTCGACGCAAGCACGTACCTCGTCCAGCTCGCCACGGAGTCGAGCATTTTCAAGGGCCTCGTCGGCGCGTACGAGACGGTGAACCCGCGATACATGCGCCTCATGGCCCGCTACTCCGCAGACACCGTTGCCGGCCTCTACACGCTTGAAGTCGGGCGCTTCGGCCAGCGCGCGTTTTATCCTGGTGCCGACTCTGTTACGCTCACCTTGCAGACGAGTGGGGGGAAGTCGCAGACGGTGACGGTTCCGTGGGCGGCGACGTTTGTTGGGAGTGGGAATACGACCGCGTCGTTTATTGCTGAGACGTGTCTTCCGCCTGCTGACGAGTCGGATGCGCGTAAGCGTAGAGTTGAGCGCCGAGCTGAGATTACTGCATCGCCGATGAACGCCCGCCGTAAAGGAGTTGTTGCTCCGGAGGCGCAGGGCCCCGTTCGGCAAGCGGCTAGCGCGGCCAGCGTCGCCCCGCCCGCGAACATCGTTCAACCCAACCGTGCGTTGTCGTTCAGCTTTTTCTTTCTCTACTAATAAGCGAAACTAGTCACATCCTTCGGCCACTTTGTAACCCTCGACATCTACCAGCTTGCGGAAAACCCCAAAGTCGGAGTGGTATACTTTGAGCAGTTCGAGCCCTCTGATGGGACAGGCGCGAACGACTACTTCAACGGCATTTCTGACACGTTGTTCACTGGCCTAAACGCGCTCAAGGCCGCGGGCGTGGAGAAGATTATCGTCGACAATAGTGGGAATCGTGGTGGATTTATCTTCGTGCGTTGGACACAACCACGGCTTTTGTACAGTCTTTTTATGCGGATATTTTACAGGCAGGAGCAATTGCGCTGTGGTCGCTGTGGCCGCAGGACCTGTATCCGGGGTTCCCTGCCGTTTATCGCGACAGCGATTTGATTCGGCGTGAATCCGACGTCGCTGCTGCCTCCGGCCTTGGCGAGTCCGAATATTCGTACTTCTTCTACCGCGACCTGAGTGCGTATCTTCCTCCTCCTCAAACCCTATTTTCACTAATAACACGACGTAGATTACGTGCTATTTAAGAACAACACACAGTTCATGGACCCGCCAGTGCCGCAAGTCGTCAACGGCGTCCGGGACGCGTACTCGAAGCAGTTTTTGGACGACTTTGGGGACAACTCGAGCGCGGTGACGAGCTTCACGACGCCGCCGTTCGCGGGCGAGGATTATGTCTTTGTGGCGAACAGCATCTGCGCGTCAACGTGCTCCATCTTCAGCAGCTACCTCTTCCAGAAACACGGGGTGCGGTCGGCGGTGTTTGGTGGCACGCCCAGCGCGACGACGTCGCAGTTTGACGGCGGAGTCAAAGGTGAGGCGGCTCTGTTTCTTTGATTGTTCATGGACTGCGACTGATTGAGAGCAGGCTCAGAGGTGACGGACTTTGACAGCGTGATCGCTGAGCTCGAGCTTGCGGGCCTGCAGGACGATCCGGCTGCCCCGCAGCCCTTCCCCATCGAGGCGTCGCTCACGATGAACTTTAGGAACGCGATCCGTATATTGACAAGCAGGACGGGATCCTCGAGTACGTGTTTGAGCAGGACACGAAGAAGTATCAGTTTACACCTCAGCAATTCAACCGGCCGCAGAGGATTTGGGAGTTTGTTGCGGGGGAGTTCTTTGGGGATCTGAAGGAGTGAAGTTGTTGTGTATATAATCTGTTGGGAACTTGAATGGTATCGGTGTTTGTGTTTCAAAGCGAAATTCACGGATTTGCATTCCAATTCGTTTCGCGGCAGCTTCTGCCGAGATATTTCCCACGGTTGAAACTTGACATTTATCGAAGTCAAAATTCCGTCTGTACAAAGGCAGCTTGGATTCCGCCTGGCCACGGTATCGCCCACTTCGGCTTCTTTTTATACACCGGACAATTCATTCAGGTTCATTTATGGGCCCCTCAAAATTGCCGCGACTCGATTGCTACGACTCGATTGGTTTCATGGTTAACAGAGAGTAGAAGGCTATGCTTATTCTCGTTCACTACACCCAAGGTCACTAACTAAGTAGGAATAAGGAACGGAGAACTCAACCACCCGATGCATATGGTGTGCACCACCCACCATTTGAAACTGGGAGGTTCTCATGATTTTTGTTTTGTTTGTTCCATACATTCTTTCTTCCTCTCTTTTTTCACCGCCTCCTCCTCCAAAAGACCATCCCTTCTCGGTCGGTTCCGACCCAGAATCCCGACTCACTCTCAAATCGGGTGAACCATGTGCCGCACCTGGGTTCAACTAGGTACAGGGAAGTCTACCCTGCTCCTTCGCTCTCACCAAGGCAGCTAGCCAGGCAGGTAGTCGGAATTGGAAAGAGGAAATCAACCACCCGATGCACAAGGTGTGCGCCTGCTAGCAATATGCCAGCACTCTCCTATCAGGTGGCAGCTCCTCGTTCGATTCGGGGTCGCGTGATGGCACGTTTATTTCGTTTCTTACTGCCCTTTTTCCGCGCCTCCTCCTTCAAAGGCATCCCATTTATTCGTGTTCGAATCCATCCGTGTATTTGGCCAGCGACTCTCAAGCGAACTTCGTGCAAACATAATTCAACCAGTTCAGCTGAGTCTGTAATTGGTGATTCCAACACACAAACTGACCAAGGTGGACTTACAATCGGGCATGAGAACCACTCAATAGCAGATGGCGTGCGCCCATCAGTAATAGTGTGTATGGTCTGGTCATTTCAAGTGGGAGGTCCTCGTTCGATTCGGGGTCGGGTGATGGGCAGCACTCAGTGTTCTTTTTTTTTTTCAATCATCTACTACAGTCTTGACGAGAAATACTACATAATGTGGTCTCCCCACAGGTCCTTGCAGTAAGTTTTCATCCTTTGGACGCGGAAAAAGAGCGAAGATTTTTTGAAGTTTCGATTCCCCTACCCTTTCTTTCGTTGAAAAACCTCAGAAAAACAAACAAAAAACATTCTCCATTAAAATCGTACCGGAAGACTTGAACCTTTCAACTAGTCTGGTTTGAAAGCAGGCCACCTTTTATCTGCATTTTTGTTTGCGTGGTTGAATTCCGGGCAATGCCGGACCAACGCCGCCCGGGTCACGGCTGTGACACAGTATCACAGACCCCAAAGCAGACGTTTCACTGGACGGTCATGGCGACACTCGGTGCGTAGGCAATTGGCAATTGAACTGACTCTAACTGCACCCAGTCGCATTCCCGTCGACCGACAAGAGTCACCCAGTACCCCGCCCCCGTCCACCACACCTCCCCTTTCGCCGCATATCTCTGCCATCCAATCCAAGACATCGAGAGAGCGTAGTCAGTGTCGCCTCCTTTGACTCGCTGCCCGAGGAGCCTGCAGAGATGGAGACAGAAACAGCCCCAGTAATGCGGGCCCGCAAAGTCCGCCCGCGGAGCACTGATCCAAGGGAGGTTAAACGGCGCAATGTAATTCAAGAGTTCTATGAGACGGAAAAGGCCTATGTGGATGGACTGGAGCTGATCTACGAGCACTTTCTGACGCCAATAATCACCTCGCTGGACTCCTCAACACCTTTGCTGGCCCGTGCAGACCTCGCCTCGGTGTTTAGCAACTTTGTCGACATCTGGAACCTGCACCGCGCCTTCTTTGCGTCCTTGTCTGACGTTGTGGGCGATAATAGCGCCCCCCTCTCGCCTGTACTTGTCGCGCACTTTCCCTACCTCTCATTGTACAACCCTTCGTGACCGCCTTCCCCTCCACCATCGCAGCCATCACCGCCCTCGCAACCCCGCCCACATCCGCCCACCCGAACCCCCACTACTCCCCCGCCTTCGCAGCGTACCTCCTCACCCAGGAGACCCACCCCCGCTGCGGCCGCCTCAAGCTCCGTGACTGGCTCTTAACGATAGTACAGCGCTGCCCGCGCTACCTCCTCCTCCTCAAGGACCTCATCGGCTGCACCCCCGCCGGCCCAGAGCACACCCAGCTCACCTCCGTGCACGCCCTGGTCTCGCGCATCACCCTCACCCTCAACACCTCCATCCACACCCACGCGCAGACCCTCTCCCTGCTCGCCCTCCAGCGCGCGACGCCCTCGCTGCCGTTCCAGCTTATCCGCCCCGGGCGCGCGCTCGTGCGTCGCTGGCCCCTGGTACACGTCGAGAGCGGCAAGCGCGAGCGCGCGCGCGAGTTTCTGCTAGTTCGAGGACTGCATCGTTTGGCTCGAGGCCGAGGGCGCGGGCTACGGCGGCGGCACGCCCACCACCCCTGGTGCCGGCGGCGGCAATGGAAATAGCAACTGGGGCCGTGGGGCGACGCCGAGCATCACCGTCACGCCGTCGCCGACGCGCCCCGGCATGACCCGCACGCGCAGCAAGAGCGAGGCGGAGCTCCCGCTGTCGCGATCCCCTGGCGACGTCGAAGTCTTTGTCTCCGAAAGGGACCACGTCCGCGCTGCCGCCGACGACTACCCGCAAGTCGTCCTACCACGCGGCGCCGCCGCCCTCGCGCCTCAAGCGTCCGTCGCCGCGCCCGCATCCGCGCCATGCGAGCTCGAGCTGGTACCCGCATGGTTCTGGGTCTGGGTATGAGGAGAGCGGGGGGAGGTGGGTGTACAAGGGCAGGGCGGAGCTGGTGGATTTGGAGGTGGTGGTTACGCCGAGTGTGGGGAGGCGGAGGGGGGAGCGCGAGCAAGAAGGAGAGAGTGCGATTGATGACGAGGAGGAGGGGGAGGAAGACGAGGAAGAAGATGAGGGGGCGAGGCGGTTTGAGGTGCTGAGTCCCGAGGGCAGTTTTGTGGTTTATGCTGGTGCGTGGGTTTCAGTTCTCGTTGATTTCCTTCGCTCTCATTCGTTTGGGGCTTCATTCATTCGTCTTTCAACGTTTTCCGCGTCTTGTAGTGAAGCGTCACTTTTATTTCGCAGTGCTTACGATGACCTTATATCATATCTTCTTTCCCCCTCACTCTACCCTTTACTAACCAATCACCCACAGACTCGGAAGAAGAGCGCGACGCTTGGACCTCCGCCATCCGACAAACCAAAGCCGCCCTCTTCGTCTCTCTTAACGCGACACACCCCGACTCGACGCTCACCTCCTCCGCCTCCACCGCGCACCTCCGGCGCTCCCTCCAGGCCCTGCCATTCCCGCCCTCCGACGAGCGGTTGCTCACCACTGACGCTAACGGGAAGGGTAAAGGCGGGGATGGGAAGGAGGGGAAGGGCAAGTTGCGTAAGCACGAGCGGAGAGGACGGGTGGAGCACTGGGTGCCGGCGATATGGATCCCGGACGAGAAGACGGAGGGGTGCATGCGGTGTGGGCGCGCGTTTGGGTGGCGGAGGAGGCGGCACCATTGTCGGCTTTGTGGGCGGTGTGTTTGCGCGGGGTGTTCGGAGAGGGTGCGTGCGCTTTCTTTTTCCGCCGACGAACGCTAACACGCATGGCAGACGTTCTTCATCGCGGACCCAAACGCAAAGGACGACTCGAGCAAGCCCGCGCGCGCGTGCAACGCGTGCTACGAGACGGTGTTTCCGCTCCTCGACCCCCCCGCACCGGACGAGGGCGACCTTACCTCATCTACTTCCGCCGAGGCCGGGAGCAGCATGCTGGAAGCACACTCCAACACCATGTCCTCGCTCTCCAACTTTCCCTCCTGGCTCTCGATGCCGTCGCTGCCGCTCGCGTCCACGACGGAGGCGCTCATGGCGATTGACTCGCCGGGACGCGGGGCCCGCAGGGATGCGACGGGGATGAAGTACGAGCGGTTGCGGAATCGGGGGACCGGCGATGATGGAGGGGCGCAATATGCGGAGCAGCATTATGTGCACGGGGAAGAGGGGAGCCATGTGGAGATGGCGGGGGAGCGCGTGCGCGTGCGGTCGCCGCCGCCGAGGCCGAAGAGCTATCATCAGATATTGGAGGATTTCGAGGAGGTGGAGTCGGCGCGGGGGACCAGCACCACTCAAGATGCGAACGACGAGGAGGGCGAGTCTGGGGGCGGGTCGGAGGCGGGGTCGCGGCCTCCATCGACGGCTGGACTTGGCGTTGGCGGGGTCGGGCACTCGAGCGAGCTGAATTTCGGCATGGCGCCGAGGAGGGAGAGGAGGAAGGAGGATACGGCGAGGAGGAATAAGCGGTTTTCGATGCCGGCGGTGGCGTTGCAGACGACGAGCGTGACGGCGCGGACGCAGGGGGTGGAGGAGAGTCAGAGTCATGGTGGGGGTGCGGGTGGGAAGGCCGGGGGTGGGAGTCGGGTCGGGGGGAGGGCGAAGAGGTTTTCGTTGGTGCTTGGGAGTTCGCATGGGCAGGGGGGTGGGCAGGGGCAGGGGCATGGGCAGCGGGCGGGGAAGCAGGGGCAGAGCGAGATGATTGGGGCGGAGTTGGGGAAGGGCGTTGCTGCGGGCAAGTTGAGTGAGTTGCTGGGGCGGCATCGGGGTTGATGCCAACCTTCCTCTGGGTCTCTCTCTTCCTTTCCTTTCGTTTCGTTTGGGTTTTCGTTTATTTCCTTTCCTTATTTCTCATATTGCATGGCCCTTGCCCCATATTACATACATACCTTCCGACCCCCAACCCCGACACAGATACAATGCAGATACAGACGACAGACGACGACGACATACTTAGCTTATTCGATATTAACATCCCCGGCCCCGACCCCGACCCCTCACCCACCCACCCACTTGTACTTGGTAGTGCGTTTGTTTTGTAGCAGTATATTCCTTTCAATTTTGTTTGCACGCTAGTCTGGCCGCGAGGTCGATGGACTCCCAAGGTGAAGGTGAGTGTCGGATTTTATCCTGCGAGACGCGGTTAGGAGCTGATCGGTGCAGCGGAAGAAATGTCAGCATGCCAGCCAGCCAGACCAACCTCCCTTCCGCCTCCAGAGACTAGTACTGCAGCCAGCTCGTCGCCCACCTATCCACCTACCCTCGTCGCTCTTTCACGCCCACCACCACGCTCGTTACTTAAATCCACGCTCTTTTCGATTCGATTATTATGGTGTTCTCTCTGCGCGCGTTGACACTCCCGCGCCCCGCCTCCGCCTCTGCACCGAACGCAGCACGGACTCGGAGTCACCGCGAACGCGAACGCCAGCAGCACCAGCACCTGCACGCGTCGGTCACGCCGTACCCGCTCGCGCCGCATTTGGAGGGTTGCGTGCTTGATATTGGGCGGGGTGGGGTTCAGGTCGTGAGCGTGGGCGGGGGCGGGGGCGGGGAGGATGATGCTTGTGGGGGTGAGCGTCTTGGAGTTGCTAATGGCGAGCTGCGAGCTGACGCGTTGAGTTCCAGCTTCATCTATCACCACCAACAAGAATCGGCTACGGGCGCCGTCCATCGCTCACCCCGACGGAGGTTTCGACACTGAATCGCTGCCCACGGCCCCAGCCGCCAAGCAAGATTCGCACTCGTACTCGACCCGCCCGTTGGCGACTGTAACGAATTTCGATGGCCGCGCTGTGTCCGCCGGTGGTCCACCGCGCAAGAGTCTGCCTTTGCCGATCGTCAAGACGCGGGGCGAAAACGGCGAGAACATCCACATTCACAGGCAGAGCGAGCAGCCGCCGCCGAAGAAGAAGGAGAGCCCGGTCAGGAAGATGCCGCTGCGGTACAACTTGCGTTTTGGTACTAGGACGTCGCCGACCAAGGCCAAATTGAAGTCCGAGCGCGCCGAGTCCTCAGGCGGCTCGCCCACCAAAGGCAAAGCCATCTCCTCCGAGCTAGCGTCTGCGGCGTTTCACCATCAAGCCGCGGACGAGTCGGTCGACTGGGCGGCGCGCATCCGGAGCGTGTTTTATAACAGGCAGTGGGATGTGGATGATGATTTGCCGGAGAGCGTCCGGGACTACTTTTTCACGCGCGATTCGGTGGGGAGCGGGGGGGATGAGAGTGTCGAGATAAGCAAGGACGACGACGACCCGCTCGGCGTTCGTTCCACCCGGGCGACCGAGTCCCTGGCCACACCAGGCGCGCAAGCACAACAATCTTCCTCCGAGCTCGCGTACCTCGGCTCCAGCAGCAGCAGCAACATCGGGCATTGCGACAGCAACAGCGACACGGCGGCGCTCTCGACCTCGAGTTCCGGCGCATCGGGCGCGTTCAACGACCTGTTGGCGTCTGTGGACCGCAAGTACCCGGGGCGGCGTTGGGTGGAGATCGTGCAGTTTAGTGCGGGGGACGCGCAGGATGCGGATGCGAGGGGTGTGAGGCCGCGTGATAAGCGCAAGAGGAATGGACTACAGCAGTGGAGTGATATATTTTGTCTGGACGAGTATGCAAGTTGAGTTGTGAAGTTTGAAATTTTGACTTATCGGCCCAGAATAGACCAGAGATGAAGGCGCGCAAAAAAGTCGGCGGTGGTAGGTGGTAAAAAAAAACCTCACCCGTGCAAACTAGACTTGTCCGCGGAAGATTGCTAAATTCCCAAATAGGTTACTTGGTGTCGTGAATGATGAAACATGTGAAGAGTCGTTCTCTTCTTACCACGACAGTCAGCCTCAGTCAGCTCGGCGGGGAGCCAGGAACTTTTTTCTCAGTTTCAGGCCCAACATTTGACAGGCGCGCTCTTCTCGACGTGGGCGTGGGTTCGACCTCGCGAGCGCTTCGAGGCCGCGAATGCCATATGCAGCTGCACCGAAGATGCTGCCAGTCTCAAGACTCAAACGGAGGCCCTAAATTTAAAACTTGCTCGGTCGATTTCTAACACCGACGGTGGGTTCCCGTTTTGTGTGCTCTTGCGACGGTACAGCGGCTGGGAATCCGAGGTCGTCGCATCGGCGGGATGTCTGCTGTGTATATTCGTCCCGCTTCCCACCGGAGACTGCACTGTCCGTGTGGGAAGCGCTCGGTACTGTATAGCGTCAACGCACGGACACCACGGCGCGGCAGTGGTCAACTGGCAACTCGGGCCTCCCTTGGCCTCCCACGTTCTTCTCGCTGTTTCGTTGGGGACTCTGCTGGCAACACTTCCCACCCACACGAGCCACCCGAGACCGAAGATGGCGGGATGGGCCCGTCACTGACGATAGTTGCAGCTGCCAACGACTTCCAGTAAAGCGGATTCTCAGGCTGACTATGGTCTCTCCACCGCCAGGCCGTTCAATGGGGAAGGATCCGGAAGCGCATTGGCATGCTGCCGGGATGCAGTATATCGCAAGCGCCAGTGCTTCCAAACCTTCCAATCGCCACAGTCAACCAGCCCTGTGCCGAGGTACTCGGACGCCACCAGCAGGTGTTTATCGGGTACTACCACTAGCTCCTCGTAGCCACCCGTTGGCTCCAACCGTGAGACTCTTCCCTTGTCGATGATGGCCGTCTCCAAGTGCATACCGTCTGGTCTCTCAGGCAAAGTGATCCGCCGCTGGATTGACCGCAAAATGAATCATCAACCTCTTTAATTCTCTCTCGTCCTTGGTTGAAGTTCAAAACACTGACCGACCGCCACGAAGGCCTCTCGGCTACGCTGCCATCAACCTTCCCCCGCCTCAAGTTCGGGTGGGTTCAACTTCGACGACCTTCTTCTCCTCAATCAGTGATGCAACTGTGGGAGTTTTTTCGTCCGTCTCCTTGATGTTTTGAACAGATCTCGTAGGATCTCGCTGCCTCATCTTGCCTCATGTGGCTCGTTCAGGCTGAACGGCGTATGTAGGTCAATATTAATTTTCTCTGCTTCTTGTTTGGACGTTGAATCCAGCCGCCCATCCATATTTCAACCACGGCAGGATGGCAGCAAGCAGACTTGAGAACACGCTCAAAGGTTTAGACGTATTTTTGAACCCTTCCGGTCTTATCTTCTCAGGACTGTCCTGAGTGTCGTCGTAGCGAGAACGGAGGTGAATAAAACACGACCGATGACAATGCCACGGGTGCATGCGTGGCCTCGACCGTCGACGTGGGCTCTTGATCATGGAATCCATCGCGATCCGGGTCCCTTGTCATCACGATGTAAGGAACTTACTGTACCTATGTGTAGGGGAGCAACGGCCTGAAGACCGTGACAAGCCCGTTGCCTCTTTTTCAGGCAACGGACCCCACCGTGAGCGTGACGGTTGCCTGCAGAGGCAACCAAATATTGTTTGAAACCTCCTGTGAGGCACCATTAGGGTCTTTCAAAGTTGCCATTTCGACCTCATTTCCACCTCATTTCGCGCTGATTTCAATTCTGTTTCGCAGCCTGATTTGAGTGACCTGATGTGACGAATTTGGCCGACAGCGCGCATCACTGTTGCGTCCCACCCGCCTCTCAGCGCCGCCCGTCCCCGCCGTTGAAAAATGGCCATCATATACAATTCTCCGTGGGCTGTTAGGCTTACTATCGTCAGTCGTGCAACTTATGATCACAATCAAGAAGACTGGAGGGTTCTGGGCGGCCTGGAAGTGGAGATATATGAGCTCACTGTTGCGGCGGGAGGGTCGGGAGGGGCGGGAGATGGCGCGGGCAGTCAGCGGGACATTGATTGAAATGAGAATTTAACTTTGATTGTGATGCGAAATGAGCTTTCGGCCCTTGCCGGTCACATCTCGCCACGAAATGAGAAATGAAATAAGCTCGAAATGAGGTCGAAATGAGGTCGAAATGGCAACTTTGAAAGACCCTATTTTCAAGGGATTGGACGGTGAACTTGCTGTAAAAGGACAGTGCAGCTGTTTACAAGGCTTCAGAAAGCACAAGGATTTTTTCGGGATTTTTTTCCCATTATTCCTGAGGATTGTCACGAATTTTTCAAGCAACCAACCTCGCCGTTACCGTTACAAAGGCAACGCAACGAGCGGTCCGTTACCGTGACCGTTGCTCCCCTACACATAGGTACAGTATTTGGGTCCTTCGAAATTCTCAGAGCGAGTGTTGAATGTTGAACTCCCTGCCAGTGGGCGCTGCATGGTTCGTTCGACGCGGGCCGATCCGTTCGTCCTTCAAGTCAACTTCGATTGGGCGTTGTCACTTGTGTGCGAAGGCATCAGCGGTGCCGCATGTATGCTTCAGCTGCGGTCGCCGTCGCCGTCGAGCCTGAGAGGGAGTTAAGTTACACGAGCGGATTTTGTGCGTCCCGCGGGTGAGTTCAACTTAATCTTCAAGTCGCGATCCGATTCTCAAGGCATTCCAGGTTGCAGGTGCATTTACCGTCCGAGGTAGGCTAGTACGGCGACGGTATGAGTGAGTTCGCCCTCCCTAAAGGCGGAGGTGGCCAAGCCGCCTTCAGCTGCTGCTCGAATTTCCTCTTTTTGGCATATTCTTTCTTCCACCTCCACTCTCAATGTCACCCTATTCATCTAAGTATATCGGCACCGTACCTCCCCCGGTGGCTGGGCAAACCTCACTCTCTGAGACAGAATTCAACCAGCGAGCGGGTTTGATTTCCGCAGCACCACAAACTAGGTCAGGTCCAGTGAGCTTACGAGTGGATGAAGGACTCGTGTTAACCACTCGATAGTTCAACCACAACCACTTCATAGTTAACTCTGCCGTCTCGTCCAACAACTGCCCGGGAGGTCCTCGTTCGATTCGAGGTCGGCTGATTAGAGGTCTCAGTGTACGTCTTTCTTTCTCCCATCTTTTTACCCCCTTCAAAATTATTTCAAAGCCATCCCGCATGTCCGTGTACACTCCAGCGTTTTTTTTGGCCGCACTTCATCAATTCTAATCAAACCAAGTTGGCGGACGTGAACCTCCCTCCAATGACTCTTCAATTCACAACCTTAGAAAAAAGAGGAAAACAACCACCCGATGCACAAGGCGTGCGCCTGCTAGCAATGCGCCAGACCAGTTCGGTTAAGTAAGGAGGAAGTCCCTGTTCGATTCGGGGTCAGGTGATGGAATCGTAGTCGATGTCGGCTTTTATCCTTCGTCTTTTATTCCACCGCCTCCTTCAAAGCCAGTGCATTCAATTATCTGAATTCGGCTCGACTACATGGCGCAACCCTGACTCTCCAAGCAGACTCATTCGGCCAGAATTTTCATTTTCCCATACTTATATTCTTTCTTCCTCTCTCTCCTCTTTGCCCCTCCCTTCAAATCCTCTTATGTGTAACTAACCTACTATCTATCAGCTCCATTTCTCTCTTTTCTCAGACTCTCAAAGCCCAAACTTGGGTGAGCCACAGTGTTCAAGTTGAACTTAGGCAAGTAAGTGAATAGGGAGAAATAACGACCCAATTAACCACCCGATGCACAAAATGCACCGTGCAACCTGTTCGGATTTGTTACTTACAGGTCGGAGCAGCGCCCCGTTCGATTCGGGGTTGGGCAGTGATCCTGCTCGATGATTCGCCTTTTTTTCAACTTCTTTTTTCAAAATTTTCTTGCCCAAAGACTACGTACGGTCCCCTTCACGGGGACGCCCAACAAAGCCCAGAGGTATACGCAAAGGCATCACAGTTCAAAGACGTTACATTTGTCCGTATACGGTATAGACTCCGACCTTTTTTGGCTGACGACTGAACCGCACTTCAATCCAACTTGACGAACCTGAACCTCCAACGACTCTTATAATCCCAATTTCGAAAGGGAAACAACCACCCGATGCACAAGGTGTGCGCCTACTAGCAATGAGCCGAAACCAAGACTTGCGATCAAGTAGGAAGTCCCTGTTCGATTCAGGGTCGGGTGATAACTGAACACTCGCATGCTTTTACTTATCCTTCCTTTCTCTTTTTCTCGTCTTCTTCCTTAATCGCCTCCTCCTCCAAAGCCAGCGCATTTATTTGATGTCGTCTCGGTTCCATCTTCCTTCTTGGCGGCTGGCCGGGCAAACCTGACTCTTCAACAAACTTGGGCCAGAATTCAACCACTGGCGACAGATTGAACTGAGTCGAGCCAAATTCACCTGGACCGTTTTCTGGACTTGCGAATAGGAATCACCCAATACGCGGACCCATACACCAGTCCTTAGACTTCGGTCAATTGCCTTGAACCGAGCGCGGCGGCCGGCGGATTTCTGCGTAAGGCGACCACCGAGAGCACATGCATGGTGTGCACCGACAACCTTGGAAGGAAATTAACCACCCGATGCACTGGGTGCACCTGCTAGCAAATAAGTTCCAACACAGATTGAACTGAGTCGAGCCGAGTCCAGGACTGGGAATTAGGAACTTCTACCCGATACGCGGACCCATACACCATTCCCTAGTCCGAGTCCTCGCGACGGCCGCCGGATTTCTGCGCCATATGCGTAAGTGTGCATTCATTGACATTTCTATAGCTAGCTGCTGAGGCTCGCACGATGGTCGCTTGCCTTGCCTTGTTCGACGACGCTTAAAATTTGAGGAAGAATAATTCAACCCCGATGAACGGACCCGCGATTGCCTTTTCTCTCGTTACCGCCTACTTCAAGATAACCAGCCAGGCAAGCAAATGCGGCGGGACCATGCCCACAGACGCCTATGCCTATGTGAGAATAAAATCCCGCCGGGCGCAGGGACTTCAACCAGCGAAATTCTGTGGAACGGGGCTCCGTAAATCGCAGGTAAAACATAGACACAGCCTGACCCGTCGTTGTCTTCAGGAATCCGCTGGATTCGTACTTTAACTCCCCCTCACGCAACGATGCGTTCAGGCGCAGTGAGCCAGCCTGGTTGAACCTTGATGGTAGACCGCCAGTGACCGGCAGGACTCAGCTTCGCTTCTTCGATTGCCGCCGCGTCGGGATCTCTACCACACGGCGTACCGGCACGGCGTGCTAAGGCTTAGGTAGCAAGTAAGTAAGTAGGTGGGTGTGTCATAGAGTAAACAATTAAACAACCGACCAACCGATGGATCCATGGGGGACTGAGCACTGAGTGCGAACTGAACAGCGAAATCTCCGAGGTTCATGGTTGCGACTGCGCATTGGCGTGAATCCGAGCGTATGTATTGGACGTCCTCGTCGTACCGAGTGCTCCGGCGGCGTAACCGCGGGGTGAGTGAGTGCATACATACGTCGTTTCCCGCTCCGCGCCATCGAAAGAAGGTTAATTTGTGGCTTCCAATTGCTGCCGCCGTTCATCGTCCATGCCTGCTGTCGTCCGGCAAGGCGTCGCCGCAACTGAACCCGTGAGTAAAGACGTTAATTTGCCTTGCCTGCATACGCATGGTGAGCGGGGTGCAGTGTGAGAAGGGTTACGATGAGAACGATCCGTGCTGCGACTCGTCTCAGGGCAGGATCCGCGTGTGCTGCCCGCTCGGCGGTGAGGCCTTGTGAGCAGTGACGGTGGAGCTGTCGGGTAATTACGATACCTCGCGAATCGCTCGACCGTCGGCCGGCAAGTATACATAGGCTCGGCAGTCTATAGTACACACAGACGTTGTACGCACCTTTTTCGGAGGCGGGGCAGAAGCAGAAGAGAAGACACCAGATGAGAGCTGAGTTCGCAGTTTCCCGAGTGCGGATCCGGAATGTCGCCATTGAAGTCCTTTTGGAGATGAACACAAGATGAACACAAGCATGGGGAGGTTGGCGGCGTGGCAGTCGTCTCGGCAAAAGCGCTGCATTTCGTGCAATACCAGCATCTTGGGGATGCTGCAAGTAGTGTAGCACGGCGGCAAATAGGAAGTGGTGCGACGCGGATTCGAAGGAGTTCGAAATACTCCAAAAATCCGAGTCCAGTCCAAGTGGTGTGAGAGAGGCGATAAGATATGGATATCGATAAGGCGTGGTGATGGTCTAATCGGCAAACGCAGGTTACTGAGAGCGAGGGATGTGTGCCATTGGGGGACGACGATGTTGACGGTTACGGCTGGAAGCAAGAGAATCTCCGTGAATTGATGATCAACCGGGCGAACATTCCCGAACAGGAAATCTGAAATTCAACCATGGCGCTTTTCGAACCCGGCAGCGGGCACCAGTTCTGTCGCGACTGCGCAGCCAATGTTGGTACATTCGTGTGTTGGGGGCGTTCCAGGGATCGTCCTAAACCTAAAATGCGAGTGAGTATCTGCGAAGCGTGATACTAGATAGGCATCCGCTACGCGTCCTGCAACACATGATGTTCTGGCAGATGTTTCTGAGCGTCTCGGGTGGGAGCGCATTCACCATTGACTGCTTCTCAGTTCAGTTTAGTTCGCCTTGGTTGATAGGTTTATGCTCCGGGTCCGACATCGTGGTATTTTTGCGCGTTGAAGATCCCGACGCTGTCCGCCATTAAGGTTCAACGTTCGTCAGGCGCCGGGCTCACTGCGGTTGAACGCATCATTGCCGCTCCATCCATATTATCGCGAAGGGAGTGGACGTAAGAATCTTGATTCCTGAGTATCATAATGGGTCCGTAGCCAATACCTAGGTATCGCTTTGAGGCTTGCGATCTGGCCGGGGTTCACAGGACGACCGGAATAGGCTTAATTAATATTGAAGTGCCTGCGCCACCGGGCCTGCGGGATTTTAATTTTGCGCGGCTCCGGGGTGTAGGCCCGCCGCTTTTGTGGCGTCCGCGTCCGTGCGTGGCTGAGGTGTGTGAACACGACACGGCGCATGCGTGCGGGATATGCCGCGCGCAAGTCGTTTAATCTAGATCATAGTACTTGCGATGCATGCATGGTCGTTTTTCTGGCTGACGCCGAGTGGAACTGGACCGGCTGGTTCTCAAGCAGCATGGAGATGAAACCCCGTTCAAAATCGACGGCAATTGTCGAATCAATCCGATCGTCGGGGTTGAACGTTCAAACGCTAACGGATCAGACACCAACGGCTTTTTGCGTCGCTTCCCGAACATCGTGCGAGGCTGAGGACTCTGGAAAATGAATACAATAAATACGCACTCACGCGCGCCGACTCCACCGTTGCGCGGGAATCCCGCTGAGGTTGTCAAGGCCAAGGGGGTTGTGTTCAGCCACCCGCCACGAGCGGTCGCGCAACTCGGCGGAGTGGGGATATTTCTCGGATAGCTCGGCGGTGGGTGCGCAACTGAACCGGCACTGCCCGAGATCGCCATGTTGTGGCCATGGGTAAGTCGTAAGTATTTAGTAGCTACGTTGGTTGAGGTTACGATATTGCCGAACCGAAATGCGGCGCTGGCTTGGTAATTGAAACTGGAGGTTGATTCAACCGTGGTTGAACTTTCTTGATGGCAGGCAGATCTTCGTGGAATTCCTATGCATACCGCTGGTGTACGGGGAGGCTGTACGTGGACTTTGGGTGGGAGATGAGTTACTGCAAAGTTAAGGCGGCGATAAAAAAGGGCTCGCCCTGCAGATAATATCACCCGACGACCCCGAATCGAACGGGGAGCTCCGACCTCACGCATCTTCGTGATACTCATTGCTGGTCACTGGCAGCGCACACCTTGTGCATTGGGTGCTCATTCATCTATGTGCTCCTCGTTGAACAAGATGGTGAATGAGGAGATGTACCTAGATTATCTGAATCATGGCCGTTGAGTTTGAAGTTGATTGAACACAGTTGAAATAAGTGCAGCTCACCCAGGTTCGGTTGAGACTCAGCCAACATGGATGAATAGTGGCTCCTGAGGAGGAGGAGGGAGGTGGAAAGGAGATAGAACGAAAGAATGAACATATGAAAAAAAAAAACTGGATCTAAGGCCTAGGAGCGGAATCATCCGACCCCGAATCGAACGGGGACCTCCCACCTAACCATTCTTCAGAGAATAGGGATAGTGGGCACACACCATGTGCTATCAGATGGTAGACTCCTTGCTCCCATTAATGCGGTATGACATGGGATAAACATGGAATTCAACTCGACAAGAATTCTGGCGGAGGTTGCACTCACTCATGTAATTTGTTTGCGATTTGAGCCTAAATTGTGGCAGGTGAGATAGAAGGGAAGGACTGAGGCATTACGGGAGTTGGCAGCTTTGGATTTGGATGAGTAAAGGGGGTTTTTTCTCAGAGAAAAAACCGAAAACAAACCAAACACCTACATCACCCGACCCCGGATCGAACAGGGACCTCCCACCCACATGGACTAAAGCGAACATCCAAATTACCAGTGGGCCCACACCATGTGCTATCGGGTGGTTGACCCATTGGTCCCAACCTGGGATAAACACAGAGTTCAATTTGATAAGTTGAACAGCCTAACCCAGGTTGAATTTACACTCACTCAACCATGTAATTTGTTGTCGATTCAGGCCCTATATGTCGGAGATAGCAGGGAAGGGACTGAAGTAGTGAGGCATTGTCGGTTTTGAATTTTAATGGGTGGTGTAATGCTAATAAAAAGGACTCATAGGCCAACTACAACCTATCACCCAAGCCCGAATCGAACAGGGACCTCCCATTTAGTAATGCTTGACCATGAATTACTAGTGGGCGCACATCATGTGCTACCGGATGGTTCTCAAATCCCATTGCAAGCTCACTTTGTTCAACCCGGCTTGCGTTGGAGTTGATTGCGGAACAGTGAACTCGATGGTTGAATTCCGCCATTTCACCCGGGTTTCCGGAACCAAGGAGAGAGATGGAGCCGACATGTATGAATGGGATGACTTCGCAGGAGGAGGTGGAAAGGAGACGGAACGGAAGAACACTTGTATGAAACAAAAAATGGCTCAAGAGCGCGCCATCACCCGACCCCGAATCGAACGGGGAACTCCCACCCGTGTTAAGAGACTTCAATTACTATTAGTGGGCGCACGCCGTGTGCTGTCAGGTGCTTTACTACTGACTCCCACTGCGGAATGACCTGGAATAAACATGCAGTTCAATGAGACACCAAATCAAACGACCGGACCTATATCCTGGTTGAATTTACATTCATTCATGCAATTTGCTATCGATCCAAGCCCGATTTTTGCAGGGTAGAAGAGAAGGGACTGGGAACATGACGGGAGTTGGCGGCTTGAATTTGAATGAGTGGGGGCGATGGAAAGAAAAACATCTGAGAACATGAGCTATCACCCGACCCCGAATCGAACGGGGACCTCCCAGCTACATGCAGCGAAGAGCTGGGTTTTCAGTACGTGTAGAGCTTGCGCTCTCGGGTGGTTAACATTTCTTTATCTACCTGCAACAGTATAGACCTCAGCTTGCGTCGGTATTGATCAAGATTGAACCGAACCAGTGGTTGAATTCCGTCTCTTCGAAATTTGTTTTTACAGTCCACCGGGCCCAAGACAGAAAGCAGAGCCCAGTCTACACTATTGGAGATGAGATTAATAGGGAAAACTGCGGGTAACAAAAGGTTTGTGACGACACCCAAGGCTATCATCCGACCTCGAATCGAACGAGGACCTCCCACTTACACTCTCTTGTACAGATCCATGGCTGGTGGGCGCACACCGTGTGCTATCGAATGGTTAATGCTTTACTCCCACTGGCACATAAGTTGGTTCAGCAATGGATATTGTGGTTGAATTATAGAAAAAAGCCTGAGTCCGCTTGTGGTTGAATTTCCCGTTCGATCCAACAGCTCACCTTTCGTTAGAAGTCGATTGCCGGTGGTCACAGAGAGCAGAGTGCGCAGGGAGAACGAACGAGAGAAGGATGATTCAAAAGTATCTACGGGCACCCTACCATCACCCGAGCCCGGAGTCGAACCAGACCGTCTGACACTTTTCTGTCGTGAGCCTACGCTAGTGAGTGCACATCGAACTCTAGCGGGTGTCCCTTGCCTTTGTCTCCTTGCCTTGTAAGGCGTTGATTTCCAGGCCTCTGGTAATAATGTTGAGCGGACGGTCAGAAAGTGACCGTCGACGGATAACATACTCTTGAATTTCCCACCTTTGTGGTAATGACGGATCCAACCACAATGTCACGAGAATTGGCGAATAGCGGAACTCCAGCTTGGAGAGCGAAGTACTAAAGAATGAAAAAAAAGGCATGGGATCCAGAACCATGACCCGACCGGAATCGAACGGGACCTCCCATCTAAAGGAGTCCGAAATCCACAAAATAGATGTAATGGGCGCACACCTTGTGCTTTCGGGTGTTTCTTGGCCTGACCTACTCTTTACTTACGTCGACCGTTGACCAACCGTTGACCGACAAGTGGTAGATTTGAACACAGACATCGAATATCCAGACCAGAGAGAGAGAACCGCAAGGGGATCGCTGTGGGGCGGTGGAAAATGGGTTCCCGGTGAATTTCGACCGCCAGCTGTGAATTTGCACCATGAAAGCTGCGGCACGAAGCGCCAGAGAAATAAGGGAACCGCTCTGAGACCAGGAAGTTTCAATGGCATTTGTATCGTTTTTCTTGGAGGTTATGTCGGACGAGGATGCGCAATGAGCAGATTGGACCGCGCAATATCGTGGGCAGGTGGCAAGAACTGGACGGAAGTAAAAAGTGGTTGAAGTGTTGTTTGGCGGCAACGTGTTTGGTTGACGGCGTCGACGCCATTTCGCCAGCCAGCTCAATGTCCGTCAAGCACCTCGAAAGTACGCTGAAAAATAATTATATGTGGCCCGTGCTAACACTGCTGTAGACTTCCTGCTGGAGCGCAAGCACCTGCAGACGTTCCAGCTCTCCGTCCTCTCCGACTCGCGCCTCGGTATCGACGCCTCCCACTACCTCTCCCAGCTCACAGACAACCCCCCGTCCCGCGAGCCCCTCCTTGCTGCCACCGGTGGCCTCCCATTGGCGCTGACACAGCGCATAGAGGCCGACTTGCGCACCCTCGAGAAGCTACGCATCAAACCCGTCTTCGTGTTCCCTGGCCTCGCGCCGAATCGGCGCTGGAAGCCCAATGGCGGGAACAACAACAATAATAACAACAACAACATGGGCATGGGCGGCATGGGCATGGGCATGCAGGGGAACATGGGTATGGGCGGCATGCAGGGCGGCGGGATGGGGATGGGCCCGCTGCAGGACCACACGGAGGCGTGTCGCGACCGGCGCGACGCGTGGGCCAAGTACGAGGCGGGGCAGGAGGACGCGGCAACGAGACTTTTCGAGGGGCGCAGCGCGTTCCAGCAGTGGGATCTCTGGCGGATGGTCTTGCGCATTTTCAGGCATCGCAATGTCGAGTTTATTGTCGCGCCGTATGTTGCGTGGGCGCAGGTACGTTTCAGTTTTATCTTGTCCCCGCTGCCATATTTCTTGTGCTGTGGTATTTTGCGTTTTTTGCGTCCTGACTGATTATTTTGGCGCGTCCAGCTCATCTACCTCCAACGTCACCCCAAGCAATACATCCACGCCATCTACGGCCCCACCGACACCTTCCTCTACCCCGGCGTCGACAAGCTCATCACCAGCCTCGACCTCGCCGCCGCCTCGCCTACGTTTACCTTCCTGTCCAAGGTACCACCTTCATTTTTCCGGTGCGATTGTGACTGACGACACCCTCAGCGCACGATCCTCACGGAGCTCACGCTAAATGAGGACCAGTACCTCGATGTCGCGATCCTCGTGGGCGGTGCACACAGCCCGCCCTTCCCGCCGACTATGCATGAGCAGGCGTTGAAGGTGTGTTTCCATCCCGCGCTTTTCTCGTTCTAGGGCCTCTGTACACGTCTCATTTCGAGGACGGCGTCTATTTGCGCGTCTATTCCGCTAGACAACGACTTTTTTTTTACCCTGGAACGCGCCGCTTCTCATTTATCGCAAATTACTCACTGTACTTACCCCCAGGCCACCGTCGACATGGTAAAATACTACAAATCGGGCTTCGCCGCCGTCTCTGCGTTTGCGGAGCACCCCGCCGTCAAGGGCATCGCGTATACGGAGCATTATGCGCGTGTGCGCAATATGGTGGGTCTTCCTCTTCACTTGCGCATTCTGTTCTTTCGCCGGTCTCTCCACTTCATTCTTTTCCTCGTACCATTTTTGTTTCATTTGGTTCCTCTTTATGGCATGCGACGAAAGAAAAAAAACCCCGACTAACGCACGCCCAGGTCCGCTTCTCGCTCATCCTCTCCGCAGAGGGTGTCGTCCTGCCCCTCCCTGTCGCCACCGCCGGTGGACCCGGGGTCGGGCCTATGGGCGGTCCAGGAGGGAACACCAATAACGCCGGTCCGTCTGTGATTTGTTATTCAAGGTCGAGCGATATTGACGTCAGCTAGGGACTATAGACAACCGCAGCCCTACAGCGGCGGACGTGCCGACGGATTTGCACGAGGTGTTCACGCATCGGCTGCCGGATGAGGTGCGTTTTTCTCTTACCCTCCCTCCATCTCCATCTCCTCGACTAAGCCTTCACCGCGTCCAGGTCTTCTTCTACCTCTCCCGCGGCCTCCTCGCGCCGCAAGCGCTCATCTGGCTCACCTCGGGCCAGATCCTCGAGCCGCCGCCGCTCGACAACGGCGAGACGACCGAGTACAGGCGGTTCGTCAAGGAGGTCGTGACGGACGGGCAGACGGGGCCGCGGGCCACTGCGCTGGCGCTGCTTTCGTCGGTGGGGCACCAGTTTTGGCAGCAGAGGAAGGTGGGGGGCGTGTTTTGGTTTGAGGGGCCCGGGCAGGGGCAGGGGGGCAAGGGCGTGCAACATTTTGCGTCGCAGACTACGCAGGTGAGTTTTGTGCAGTGAGGGCGGAGGAAGGTGTCCTGACGAGTGTTCCTTTGCAGCTTGCGGAGCGCGTGTCGGGGTGGAATGTGAGCTATGCGGTTGTGGAGGAGGAGTTGAGGAGGCAGAACGTGCGTACACCTTGCTGCAAGAAAAAGAAAACACTAACTGAAGCGCTCTACTGGTAGTCCTCCACCATTGACTTTGCTTTGTGTCTCGGGGCCACATCGTCGGAGCGCCTTGCCGCGCGGACCAAGGGCAAGTCCAACAACTCCTCGAACGCCGGCGCTGGAGGGGCGGACAAGGACAAGCCGGCGCCGCTGGATAAGAAGGACGAGGTTGTGGCGAATGTGATTTGGCGGTTCTTGGAGCTGCGGGGGTGAGTAGTCGATTGTGCTTCTTTTCTACTTCGACTGAACGTACACTGACGATCACCCTTCAGCTTCCTGCTGAACACGCACACGCACTCGCCGCTCGCGCGCGCGATGTATGCAGCGATCAAGGGCGCGAAGGTGAACGACAAGTTCCAGGACCCGCTGTATCTATTCCTCGAGCTCGTGCGCGCGGGGGTGATGCACGGGCATCTTTGGAGCGGGCGGGCATTTAGCGGCGGGCCGAGCTTTGGGACAGACGAGGAGAAGGCGTGCATGCTGCTCGTCATGCGTGTGCTTAGTATCGTGCCGCTGAACTTCAAGGTGTGCTCTTTGCTGAGCGATTTACTCTGAGCTGCTGCTGACTGAAATTTCGCTTACAGCCCGCGCCGTGGTCTGCGCCGCTCTCACGCGAGCTGCTCGTCTTCAACTCGTTCGTGCGGAGCTTGACGCGCGCGCTGCGGACGCTGCTCGAGGTGACGTCGCTGAATATGCTCCTGCGCAACGATGCGCGGCGCGCGCGCGATGATCTGCTGGATATTGCGTTGAGCTTGCCTTTCCAAACCGAGGTGGGTTTCATCTTATTTTTCGTTGCTCTCGTGCTGATATATATTCGCACAGGTGAACACGGGCTTTGGCGTACTGGGCAAGGTGTACCTCGATGCGCTGACGCATATCAATAACCGCACGCGGGTGCGGGACCCGAATGCACCGGGGGTGCGGGAGGCAAAGGTGTGTTGCGGTCTCTCCTCATACACCTCTCTTCGTTTCCTTTCCTATCCTATCGCGGTTGCACTGCGGATCGGATCCCCACGCCCCTGGATTCCATTCCATCGACCAAGTACTGGGATGGAAACGGCGCCCTACCTGCGCTCTTTCACATTACTTGCTCCTCCTACCTCTATATTGGATCGGACCCGCCCTCCGTCTTACCCACGCAAACGTATCCGTACATGCTCCTCCCTCATTCACTTATCCATCTTACGCGCGGCCCGTCCGCTTGACTTCTTCACCGCCCTCTCCCCGCTTACCTCAACTGACGCACACACCCAGGCGATGGCGCTCGAGATCTGCGAGGAGACATTCCCGGGGGTAAAGTACCCCAAGCTCGAGGTCGAGCGGGGGTTCCGGTTCTGGGACGTGGTGCGTGTTTCTCTTTCCTCCATTCCCTTCTCGATTTCCCTTGTACTTTTTTTGGCGCGCGGTGCACGGTGCGGTGCTACAGCACGGTCGGGCGTCACGGCTCACCGCGTATATGGGTCTCCCACGGACGGGCGTCTATCCATATCCATTACAGGTTGACGTGGGTGTGGGTGTGGGCGTGCATGAGCTCGCGCCTCGCGCTGTTCTGGATCCCTCGCTTCCGTAGTCGGGGCTGTTCTCGATCGTCCGTCAGACGCGGGATGTGGGATAGCATCACTGTATCCGTGCATTTCTCTGCCCTGCCTCCCCTCCGTTTTTTCTTTCTCTTCCGCCGCTTCCCAAGTCGGACATTCGCCCCGCCCCGCCCTGTGCTCTCAGGCTCTCCGTTTCATTCCCACGTCTCCGCACGGTGAACGTCGTGCACCGTCGGCTTTCGCACGCAGTCTTTTAAATAAAGGGGTGACGGGGATGAAGCTGCTGCGTGTTGGCTGGACGCGTGGAGGGGAATGCCGCTGCGCCGTTGTTCCCCTCGCAACGTTGTCGAATTTCACCTTTTCCTTCTCCACTCGCTGTTTCTCACCACCCCCTCCGCACTCCGCATCTTTGTGAATTTCACATCCTATCCCATGTTACTTCATTCATTTATTCATCCTTCATTTATGCGTCCTCCTATGTGCTAACGGAGGCTAATCAACCCCTTTGCAGGCGTTGACTGCGATGCGGCAGCTGCACTCGGAGGGCGCTGTGCTGCAGGAGCTGATTGACCAGTTTGAGGCGGCGGAGGCGTGGTTGGCGCCGATGCGACCGTAGGTATTATCGTAAGGCGCGGCGCCGCGCGGTGAGGCTGGCCAAATGCGAGTGGTGTGGGAGTCGGGTGGTGGAGTTTCGGGTGCGGCGCGGGGAACGGGGGAACGCTGGCGCCAAGGGCACTACTACTATTTTGGAGGGAGGCATGGGGCACGACACGCTACTAGGATATCGATATTCACCAAAAAAAATGTTGCGCTGCTGCTCGGGACCTGGTGACAGACACATGAGGATCGACGGTGCCTGCGGATTTCATTGAGCTCGGGAACAATTAATTTGTGATTTTCGCCTTTGGGTGAAATGGCAAAGTGACGAGCGTCACGGTGTCACAACGCGCCCTGACGCGTACTTTCACCTGCTGGCAAGCTGTATCCATTGCCTGGCTCAGTCGGACACAGACATGGCCACTACACCACCAGCGACTAGTCTGCGTGTACTGCTGCGACTCCCCGGGTCTTAGACGAAGCTTCAAGAGCAGCCCGATTGAAGATTCGCGGCTGGCAGGTACAGCGCGTATTGAGTCGACAATTCTCGCGCAACGTTCGCCCTGCAAGACGGATCGAGTGCAGTCTCGACCACATCCTGCGTTGCTCTCTTTGTTGTCGTGCTCCTCGGAAATACTCACGGAAACCGTGTTTCTCTGCGTTTCCTGTTGGGTCAATTCCAAGCCGGGTCCTCTGCCCAAAATACAACTCCCCCGCGATGGCCACATTTCTCAACGTCCCGCCCACGCTGGTGCGAACCCAAGCGGTCCCCTCTCATATAACCGTCATCAGACCGTGGTGTTAATTCACGTTGAATTTTTCCTTCTAGGGACGGATAACTTCAAGCCAGGGAAAATCAGCGAAATCAATCAGACAGAAAGGGTTGGTGGCTGCTGTTGGAGGTCGCGGCCGAGCGTGGCGGGAGATCCGGCTGCGACGCGACGCATCTTTGGGAAACGGACCCGGGGCAGACGGTGCGTTGTTCCGAATTCGGAATCACGTCGACGCAGGTAAGGTTTCTTGGTTTTCTCCATTCGCGCTTCGTGGGACGTATCCAATTCGGTGTGTGAACGCCTACGTCCGTATTGGGATAGTCTCCCCCTCCGAAGCTTAGCTAACCTACCACCAGATCCGCACCCACGCAGCCCCGATATGGCCTGCTACAAAGCGGGTGGCACTGCTTGGCTTGTTTCTTATAAGGATCGCCACCAGGAGGGCTGGCCCCTGTTTGCTGGCGTTGACCGTTCCCCGACATGTATCCTCTCCACATCGCACTCGCCTCGACCTCTTCTTTGGACGTCGACGTCGAAATGGCCGTTGTCGACTCTCTCAAAGCTCACCCCAACGACCTCCTCACACCCACCAATGCTGTTCGTGTTATACAGCTTGTCGAAATGCCCGCCCCTCCAAGACGCATGCCGCCCAGTTCGGCATCTGCTTCTTCATCCTCTGCCTCTGCCTCCGAAGATGAAGACGATCAAGAGGACGACGAGGCTGCATCCTACTGCTCTAGTGCTGCAGACGACGTCGAAGACGAAGAAGAGGAGATACAGGCTAGGGAGGCGGAGGCGAGCAAGATGACGCGCATACTAGCGTGGCGCGCGCAGTTCGCGATCCCTCCGTTCCCTTCGCCTTTGTCTGTGGTCTCCGTACCCACAACGCCACCCTCCCTCCGCCTCTCCCCACCTATGCCCTCACCGACAACCCCGAGGCCCCCAGTGTGTACGTTGCTTCCCTTTATCTTCTTCTTTGACTTCTGAAGCTAATGAATTGTTTCGTCCGTCTAGCTCGCAAGCGCTCCGCCGCGTCCTCTGTCTCATCCGTATCCGCCCCGCACTCGAAGCGCAGTAGGACGAGCTCCGTCTCGATGCGCGCCACAGCGGCGCCTTCGACGCGATTCGAGAGCGACACGCCCACAAAGACTACCGGTCTTTTCCTCACACCGCCTTCCCCCACCACCCTCGCGCGAAGACACACTTCGCCACGGCATCACCACTCCGCTTCATTACCCGTCAACTCCCTATCTGCTGGGCCCTCTACGCCTAATCACCACCGCGCGCCCTCCCTCTCCCTTCCCCCGTCCCTCGATACCGTCGTCTGCCCCGCGTGCGACCGCCGCTTCAGCACCAAGCGCGCGTTCCGGGTACACGCACTGCACAGCGGCGAGGGGGTCGAGGAGCAGGAGGCGGCGTGCTGGGCTGCTGTCTCGTACGCTCTGGAGGCTGCGGCGGCGCGCCCTCCGAGTCCCTAAACCGCGCATTTCTTTCCCCACGTGGTCTCCCTCAGCGCGACGCACCACCTTCCCACGGCGCGCGTATGTTTGAGGGGCCAACGGTTCTCCCAGGCGTGCTATGTGCCCGGCGCCCGCACGCAAGCGACGGTTGTCGCACCGAGCAGACCCGAGCCTGCGCGGATCGTCTGGACAGGACGCACGGTGCCACGGTGGGCTTGTGGAGGGATTGGCGTCCACCCGAATACGGTGGCGCCGCTAAGCCCAGCTTGCACCTGGATGGTCGCACGGTCGTCGGGTTGTGCGGAGATCATTGCAGGCGCAACCAACCGATGGTGATGCCTACCAGTGCCACCAGCTCCCCTCCAGGGCGCGTGCGTGATTGGATTTGACGCGATACCCTGTTCCTCTCAGCGATACCTTGTTCCCCCGAACGCTCTCATCCCACACACAATTTTGCATTATCGTTGACAACAACAATCGTCTCTTCGCTTCGGATATCTTTCTTGCCTAGTATCTTGCATCTTGCCCAGTATTCGCATCTGTACTACTACTCTTATCCCTAATTGTAATTACTGTTCATATAGTGTATAGCGGCTCTTGGGCCTGCGTGTAATCGTTATTATCTTCGTATAAATGCCTTCGCTTGCTTTCGACTTCCTTCTTTAGGTTCGGTGCATAACGCTTGCTGCTGCGGAGCTATCGGGGTGCGAGAAGTGTGGCACTCGAGGGAACGCAAAGCGTCTGGGCGTCAGTATAACTCCGTGTAGGTACTCAGTACGTCGACAGGGGGTATATAAAGCCACTCTGGCATCTCTGCGAGGCTGCTTATTTACGGAGCGCGAGAGTTTGGGGGTCATTTCCGCGGGAGGGCAGGAAACGCACGGTGCTGCCAGGCGTGTAATGGACCCACAGCTAACTTCGTCGACGTACGTCGCGCATTGAAAGGGGATCCGAT
Source organism: Mycena filopes (assembly GCA_029281495.1). Lineage (NCBI taxonomy): Eukaryota > Fungi > Basidiomycota > Agaricomycetes > Agaricales > Mycenaceae > Mycena > Mycena filopes. Next base: position 841,193 of record JARIHR010000013.1, on the reverse strand, counting down.
GAGTCGATGAAGGACTCGAAAGATGACTCGAGTTGACTTGAATGTTGGTTGACTTGAATGTTGACGGGATAACTGCCACGACCTTCGACGCAGCAGTATTTCTCTGATAGCCTGTGACTCCAACCGACTCGGAGCTCACTCGAGTCGGGCACAGTCAACATCGGACCGTACACACAATCGGCGCCGAACAAAGTCAATCAGGGTGAGAGAGATTCTCTAAAATTTCCCGTTCTTTCTTCTTCTTTCAAGCTTGAATGAGTGAATTACTATCGTGGTTCCGGCCGTTCCAATTCACTCACTCCTCAGAACGAGGCAGGGCTGCTTCAAGACGAACCTCGAGGCGCGATTATCGGCACCCCGGGCCCAAGCAAATTAAATTAATACGTATCCCTCGGCGCTCTCACCAGGTTCGGCACGATGGTATCGGATCGTACACGCCCAGTCTCTTGTGTATCCGCCCCCAGAGCTCGTTGCGCTTCGACCCCACGGGGGTGGAAAGGAAATCCGTGGGGTCGAAGGGAAATCTTAAATCAAGTACGCACGTTGATGGCGCATTTCGTGTAGCAGACTCGGATATCCGAGTGCGACTGTATGGTTGGAATTCGCAAGAGACAGAGACAGAGAGATGACCGCCGTATCGTGTCGTTGGTCTACGAGAATACCTTCCGCGTCATGTCGTGTCCAATCTGCATGTATTCGCGCGAAGTCCCTGCAACGTGAGTAAAATCTCCACCTTAGGAAGGGGCGTGTGTTCCGACCGGCCGCTGTCTCGACACTTTTCCACTGGCAGTTATCCGCCTCAGAGAAACAAAACACAAGGTTGTACGATGGCCACGCCACCTTCCTTCGAACTCAATCGCACATCGACCAAAATTCAACCACATAGCACAGCCACATGTTCGATTTTCTTCGTGCAACAAAAGAAGAGAGCACTTTCGCCGGTCGGTCAGCTAGTAAGTGACCTCGATGACGATGAACTGTACTCGATATTCTCATCTGCGCGGAATTCTGGTAGTTTTCTCGGTGATGCACTAGGTAAACTTGAAATAAACCGAGTACAAGTTGTGCAACCACAAGAACGTTCGGAGAAACTCCCTAGAACCTCGGAGCTGCATCGAACGGTAATGTCTTTGCCGGATGCTGCGACCCGATGAAGTCCACATTGTTCTCAACACCTCCCGCGGCGAAATTCCGTCAGCGGGGTGGAATAACATTAATAGACAGTCGGGTGGGCGGCAGCGACGTCAGGTGGACCGCATCGGCTTGCACTGAGGACGACACTTCCATACCTCCCGTCCTGATTCCACCGTGAAGGACTCGGTACCGGGGGGCGGCAGCGTGGGCATGCGATGCGGGGAATGCTGGGATAAAGTGAGGCTCGCTATTGTGGCCGGCGTAGAGTTGGCCACTGGCATCAAAGCATCTGCAAATGAACTGAACGAGCTGGTAAATACCGCCAATACGAGGATAATGCTCTGTCAAAGGTAGGAAGAGTACTAAGTAAACCCACGGGTTCGAGATCCCGTGGTTGAATGCGCCCAAAAGACCGTCCTCGGCTCGGATGGCGAGACTGAAGCCGTGGCAGCGTGTTCTTGGGTGTGTCGGGCCCTCTTCTGCGCAAGAGAGTTTAGAATGGATTGCTCTCCCCCCGCTCGATATTTCCCCGGGCCGAACTTGGGAAGAACAAGAAGATTGGGGAGAGAAATCTCGGCTGAATATCCAACCACTCTAACGCCACACAAACTCGCAGAGTATGATAGTGAGCCTTGTCCGTCGCGCACGGCCAAGACACCGGTGTTCTGGGCTCTAGATCTTCTCTCTGAGGAAGCAGTGGAAGCAAGCAAACGGATCTTGCGTCGCGGAAATCCGTTCACCAATCCCTGGTCGACGGAGGCTCGGATCGAAAGCGTGGCGTCGTGGAAGCCAGTTTCCCTGTGAACTTTGTTGAAAATGAATTAAACCCACTCTAGGGGTCGGACACTGGTACGATGGTAGTCTCAGTGTCGTGGGGGCCCAATAGAACAGGCGAAAAAGAGCGACTTTGGCGGACTTGGCCATTGCCAAGGTTGGATGTGATACGACGTTGGGAGGAGATATATCTAGGCCATCGCGTACCGCACGCGCCGCCGACTCTCACAGAGCAGACAGATATGAAACCATAAAGCGAGCCAGATAGTGGGGTCCAAGGGGTGTGTGCGGGTGGCGGTTGGGCGGGCGCTCGCTGCGGTCCCTGATACCCGCACTCGACGTGAAACATGCGTTGGAGGCGTTGATGAACGGAACCTGTGTATGAATGCATGCCGGCGAGCGAGGCAGCAGCCATTTTGGTGATCCGGACCGGCGTTCCCTCGACGATGCCCCGCAGATTCACCGTAGACCTGCAAGGCAGAAGGTGAATCCTCCGCCTCAATGTGGGATGCACAACCCGGGTGCTGTTGCGGTCCAGACGCCTTCCAGACTCGATGTGAGAAACTCAACCATGCCGGTGAGAGAAAGATGTACAACTTGGGCGTGTTGAGGGAATATGGATGTTGACCAACTAGTTTGGGCAATCGAAGCCTTCAGGAAAGGGCAAGCTGATATGATCGATAGTGCAACCAACGAACGCCCTTACCAAGGATTGTTGCTTCTTCGCCGCACCTGAGAGAAAAAAATTGTCTCGACCGGTGCGTGAGAGGAACGAAGGCGACTGTTGTGGGAGGATCATGCCTGAGCTGGTTCAATGACTACAGCGCCAATCTCCATGGCGCGCAGCGTCAAGGCGGTGGAACTTCTTCACCGAGAGATAATCGAGGACCTGCCTCGAGGGCGAGACGCGCAAATTTGCAGACGCACCGCGTTTGGGAAGCGGGTTTGTCTTCCATCAGCGCATGTTCACATCCGAGGGGGTCGGTTTGAAAGCTGGGCAGGGTCAAAAGATGCCTGCACAGTGGCATAGTGAATGACACGAGTTGCGAAGGAATTTGGCACCGTCCATAGTTAAAGCACGGGACCGCGCAAAGTTTGGTACTAAGGAAGTTGATTGGGTTCCAAAAAAACAATCTTTCTCGCCGTAATCGTACGATCTGTAGGAGGCCAGGTGAGGAACAAAGGCTGTCATGAGACCAGTATGACTGCGGTGTTCACGGCGTCGAAAAAGTCAGCGGTGCTTCGACGCTCGCGGATGGTCTGGCCCCCGAACAAGTTTAAAGAGCGATCCCATCCCAAGTTGTTCGGGAGGGAAATTTTGTGAAACTGATTCTGCTTGTGAAGTTCAACCGGCCTGCCCCAGAGTGAGGGTCTGAACGCAGTTTTGTGCGATACCGTCCGGCGTCCGATTCTCGGGGCGAGGTCACGGCTCGGTTTCGGCGTTCACTGAAAGTAGAAACGGGAGTATCCTCGTCATAAGTGCATTAATGCCGAAGGTGCCGTAGCTGGTGTCGAGCGAGAACGGCGGGGTATCTATTTGGGTTTAATATACATTGCGGGGAGACAAAATTATTCACCGGCATCGATGATGGCGTGTCTTCGAGATTCCGATCCATACTCAAACCAGGTCCGAGTTTCCGAGTGCTGTAACACCAGGATTAGCGTGTGGCAGCGACGACGCAATAGTCAGCCCGGATCATGATGAGGGTGAGCGCTCGAATATTTATGTATTCTGCGGACGTGAACTCAGTCAGTCAGAACATATGTATGCATCGTGCGGACATACCATCACCCAGTTCGGCGGTTGAACCCAGCCCACAGTGAGCCTGAGAGTGAGCGGTGGAATGGGGGAACGATGATAGATGTATCCACACGACGCCGCCCGAGAATAATGTTGCATCCACATAACACCGAGAACGATTTTAATGTTGGTCGCACTTGGCGTGGGGGGACATGACCGCGTAGGTATTAATGGACCCGGCGTCTTCAGAGTTATGGCAACGCACATATGCAAGGGAGTTCATGAAAGAGCTTTTCGCAGAGCACCAAGCAGAGCACCCACGCTGCTGGATACCGGACGGATGGATGGCCTGGGACGAGATGATTATGAGTCTGACCGGGAGTTCGTTGGCGGGGGCGCACAGTTACCGCCGCTCCCATGCCAGTGCACATCGTACTCCCGACTGGCCATTGCCACGCCCTTGTCGGAGTAACCTGCTTCAACGTGTCAACAAGGGCGCGCTGCTTGAATGTTCAATGGGAAACAAACCGCTTTCGCTAGACAGACCTGCCGGCCGAAGTCGTTTTGGAATTTTTATCCTCCGCGAACCCCGCGCTGGATGGTGGGAGGCAGGTTGAAACCCGCTGAAACTTACGTTACCCCGGCATCCATAAAACTCACCCCTGCCGCTGAAACCAAGCCGAAACAAATATCGACCTCCCTCCTTCGTTCACCTCGGTCGTCTTGCACCTATGTGGAATTTCAGTGACCGCAACCCGTGCACATAAATCCCGAACTCGCACCAGGACTGCGGAAGCCACTACCCGACCAGCCATTCATGCAGTCACGACGTGAGGACACGCCTGCCAAAGTACTTCCTCGTCTAACACACCCTGAGCGGATCTGCCTGGCAGACGCATCTAAAATCCAGCATCGGCCGTTGATGCAGCCCACGCCCGTTCAGCTGACCGTTCCCGTTCTGGGCTGTTCAGCGTTAAATATACGCACCCATTGGATGACTGTGGTTACACACCGCGCGAGAACTGGCCAGGATCCCCCGATGTCGCCGCGCCGCCCACAGTGATATCGGCTCCAGAGTCCCAGACTGGACCACTCGCGGCTCTGAACAACATCGCCACACTGCCCGTGGTGGCTTCCCGATTAATCTAACTCTCTTCGTCCCGTTCCTCCCTCGCAGCGTGTATTCATCCCACCCCATTCTTGGGGCGCGTTATCGTTGCAAAATTGGCGTCCTGCGTCTTACGCCACGTCTCGATGCCGAAGTGCAACAAATCTGGCCCAACTCGCTCGAGGACCTGCTCTGGCGCATCAAGAACTAGCGTCGGCACCGGAAGGACTCTCACCCTTTGTGATTGCCTCTGGTTTGGTGGAAAGATTGTGAGCGTAAGATTAATTCCGAACTTGCAGCAAATAGGCTCCTATGTTCGAGTTCCTCGGGAATTGACCGCCGTCTTGTTGGAAATATCGGCCGCTACGGAACCTCGCAGATTCCATGGAGCAGACGGGCAGACTCGGCCAAACTGGAATATTCCGGCCATTAAAACTTGGAAATCCCAAAAGGAAAATTACCTACGCACCGGCCAAGAGACTAGAGTAACAAGCGCAGGGAAATTATTCAGTGGGACAGGCACGCCGAGGGCCGCCCGAACAGCCTGTCACCGGGAATGCGAAAGACGGTCCCCTGAGTGCAGGGTTGTACCTCAGCCATAACTTGATTACCGAACACGGCGGATCGTCCTGTGCACGCCGCACGGTGTTCAATTAAATTGCACATACATAGGCACCGCGAAGGAACCAGCGCTCCGAATCCGAATCGTGGTGGGTCCAATCTTACGAATTGAACCAGAGCGGCGTGCTGTGGGTTGAAACAGAAGAGTGGTGCCAGGTGGGTATTCGACTGACTGTATTGGGGAGTTCTGGTGAGTAAGAGACCGTTACGGTGAATGACCGACTCGCCGTTATTGTCATCGACCATGATAGCCGATTCAAGTGTGGGTCCCGCCCGATGGAAACCTTATGCCCAGGTCTCGCGTGGATGGTTGAATTAAGCGCCGAGGCTGATAGAAACACCATATTTCAGTCGAGGCGGTCAAACCGCAACTTGTTCGTTCGTTCGTTGAGGTGGTATAGCCCCGGGTGAGCTAGATTTCTTTATAATTTGAGGCGAGCCTGGACCGCGTTGACTCTAGGTTGAATCGCGTCTGACGTGGGTGAAATGGAGGGCTCCAACATTCCCGAGCGGCGGACATCGCCCGTTTACAATCCACGAACGTTCGGCGGTGAACAAGAGACAAGTACGCGTCGTCCGAACAAGTCTGACTTTCTGTAGGCGCGAGTGTGTACACCGCATGGATGGAACGACGAATAAATTCCCAGTGGCTGGTGGATGCCGGCGCAGTACTGCGGCAGGCACCTCGGCTGGAATAGTGTCGGGACCACCGCGCTCGTTGTATTACCATCGTGCGAGTCGACACGGAAAACCCGGCCTTGTCCTGTCGCAGGATATTGATTCGCCGCTCTTGGTCTCACGTTCGTGACGGGTGTCGGCTTATCTCGAACGCCAGTCAGCTTGGTTATAGAGCGGCCAGGATGAACTCTAGATCTATAGCAGCCCCGCGGGCTCCTTCGTAACTTGCTTTATTACCCGGAACCCAATTGAAGTTGATGCGCGGTGAATTGTGATTCGACTTCGCATTCGCCCTAAACCGACCCGAGGAGGTCTCCAGTTAGCTCAAGCGAGCTAGGCAAGGTACAGGGCTGAGTGGGTATCAAGTGGCGTGAACGGATCCGTTGGGCGATGAATGTTGGTTGAGGACAAGGACATCGGATTTTGCCGGGCCAGATTCAATTGAATTGCCGAATCTGCTGGAATCCCCTTCGTTCATCAGATATTACGCATCAATATGTAGCTCTATGAATCCATTGGCATTAGCATGGTATTGCTGTCCAACGTCCCGGACGCGCGGGCATCTAAGGGCTCGGAGCTTTCCGAAAGGACTGCATCTGACATTAGCTAAAACTTACCAGCGAATGATCAGAAGGGAAGCACTCACAAACGAGGCTACCAGAAATGAGTATCCCGCGGTTCGATGTCGTGCGCCATGCGTAGCATAACTGCGTTTGAGGTAAGGCTCGAGAACTGCGAGGGAAGAGAGCAGGATTAGTCGGGTACGAAGAGGGGGTACGAAGAGGAGAAGGTAATGCTAAGCATGTGAGATTCAGGATGAAAGCACTCACCCCGTTGCCTATGAACACTTCCGCCCTCGTAGCAATGTACATATCCAGGGCCTGCGCGACGTACTGCTGCTCCCAAGTAAGCACCAGGTCGTGCGACATCGAAATGCCGTCCCAGGTCATAGGCTTGCGTGGATTTGGGACGCCGACGTCGACCCACGCAGCCCGTAGCGCAGCTTCCAGCTCCCTGAGCCATCGAGGCTCACCATTCGTCATTACGTAAATCCACCCCAGACGGCGCCGTGTGCGCGCCTCGAAGACTGCGCGGACCTGGGCGATGTATAAGCTTACGGGAAAGAATGTAGGGATGGAAGGGTGCTGAGCATCAACACGAGAATGTGCCCGAAAGAAACAAGGGGCATCGATTGGACGAGGAGACCTAAGAAAAGGTAGACACTTGCCCTGTGTACCCTCTCTACGATCTGGGGGATACTGGGAAAACACCGCCGCAGGTACAGTGCATGGTTCGCAGGTGTCGTTGAACCCCATCTGTGTAACGGTGGAGTCAGCGACGGCGGTATGTATATAGTCAGGGCAAGCGATGAAGGGGTAGGACTGGAGGAAGGGAGATGCGAGATGGGCAGGGAGGCAAATGAGAGGATGTCGCGGGGGAAATGACGCACCCACCGCCCTCCGGCCGCACGAATGGTTCTTCCTCACCCCGTGGCCCCTCCAGTCCCCGCCCCTCTTCCTCTTCCCCCGTCTCATATGTCCCATTTGTCCACTCGGGTCTCGGATAGAGCCGCCCAAACGAATTAAAGGCATTGAATTCCGCGCCCCAGTTCGCCAGGTGCGTGCAATGCGCGGCAAAGTCCCCGCGGCGCACGTGGAGCGCGAGCAGTCCGGGCACGAGCGGCGGCGCTGGGGGCGGGTGCGCGTCGGCGTATGTGCGCTCGGGCGATGTGTCGTTGAGGGTGAGGGCGGATTGCGAGGAGAGGCGGTCGTACGCGTCACGCGAAGCGAAATCATAGACCGGGGGGAGCTCTTCGTCGTCGTCTCCACCGCTTGATGAGCGCACGTGCGCGGGCTCGCTGGCGTACGGTGCGCGCCATGGCCACAAACGCATGTACCACGCCCCACGATTCTCCGGTAACACAGGAAACCGTCGTGCATTCCGCACCAGAGCGGCCGTAACGAGAGGCGGCCAGCGGAAGCGGGTGATGATGGGAGAGACGCGGAGGGCGGGCCAAGCGGGCAGCAGCCGCTTTGGGGAGCCCAGGAGCCTGTGTTGGGTGTCACGGTCGAGTAGATGCGCAGGAGCGAGGAGGCTCACCAGATGTCGAATATTTGTGGACTATCTTTCTCGATCATGACACATGGGCCGAGGGCGTCGAGGGCAGCGACCCAGGCGGCGAAGATGCGCGGGGCTGAGGCGTCGGGTGGGATTGTGGCCTATGGCATGCGTGGCGTGAGTGGGTGGGAGACGAGGTGAAGAGCGCAAGACATTTTCACTTTGACCGTCGCCGCATCTAGCAATTCTGGCTCCGGGCACGCCCGTGCAAAGGCGGCGCGCGATACCGCGCGCGGGTGCGTGTCGGAGAACTGCTGCGGGAGCGGGGCGCCGACGGGGAGACCGCCAAGGAGTGCTGCGAGGGGTGTGCGCGTCGGGATGAGTTTGGAGCTTTGTGTGTCGTTGGCCGAGTCGGGATACGCGTATGGCCCGCCCTCGCGCGCCCAGGTGTAGTCATCGGTGACGAAGGCACGATTGGCGCGGAAGGCGAGCTCTGCATTGAGAAGGAGCTCCTGGAGGGCGTTGCCCCAGCCCGAGTCTGTGGACGGGAAAGTCAGCTAACAGGATGGGAGATTGAAATTGCCTGACGGTGTGCGTGGTTTGCGAAGAATAGGTAACCCTTCCCTTTCTCGCCGTTTTCACTTGCGCGTAGCTCATCCAGCTCTGCCTCCGCCTCTCGGAAGCGCATGTACACCGGGGGCAGTCCCGCTCTCCGCGCCATGGCGTCGGTGAAGTTGGGGGACCGAGCGAGCGCGTTCGCGGAGGCCAGAAGGTCTGCGAGCGTCTTCACGATTCTTCGACTTTCGGGGGTGCTCTCTGCACCCTCCGTCTCCGGCACGTCGAGCTCGGGGTCATTCGAGATGGCAGAGAGGTAGACAAGACGTGAATTCCACCCCGAGCGGGCTACTGCGGGAGGCCGCGACGGAGGCGGGGTGAGAGCGAGAGTCCAGCAGGCGAAGCCGAGCAACATGCAGACGGCCGTGAGGGTGAGGGTGAAGAGTATGCGCAGGGGACCTCGCTTGCGGAGGAGGCGCAATCTTGTCCGCAAGTAAGCGTACACCGCGGCGGGCATACTTTGCCACCGCTCAGTTTTCACAACGACAATGAAAAAGTCGGCCCCACCCAAGCTGAGATGCGTAGCGGAGGCTAAGCTCTCGATCGAATGGCACGGTGGCAAACGATGCATTTACGTCCTCGAAGGAAGCCTAAACGACCTTGAACAATTATTCCAGGGATAGGAGTATTTCCGAGTCGACTTGAAAATGGCGCTCCGTACACGGAAAGCGTTGGGATAGGGCAGACATGGAGAGTGAATACAAGAGAGACGCAGGATGATCCAAAGGTGGCAGTTACTGAATCTGTGGAACGTTGCGGGCGAACGCGTCTGGTCGCGTAAAGTTCGACGTGTGGCTTGGGCCGGATACAGAATGCCATACGCCCCGACGCACTACTGAACCGGCGATTTCTGCGCCCGGGACGCTTCTGTCATTTTATTTTCGCCTCCTTGGTAGATTGTCCGTCCGCGTCCGTCGTAGCATTGCGGGTGGCCACGGGTCGTGTGGGGAGTCTTGTGGCGGCGCCACAAAGCTACAGGAGGGCGAAATCAAAAGCATGGGAGAATCCCAGCGGACATGGGAGACTCGCGGGTCGTGGAGGAGGACAAGCCGCGCGTGGGAGCTTCTTGCGTAATACCGATAGCCGAGGGCGAGCCGACAGTTGCCATCTCTCGTCCTCCTCTCATGGGTAAATGAACCAGTCTTCTCCCACTCGGCCATCCAGTCCGCGCTCGTCGCGACAGACCTCCTGAAGCTATCATGAGGGATCTGACGTCGAAATCTTTGTGATTTGAACTGGGAAGGTCATCCAGACATATTGAACGTTAACTCAAGCGATAATTCTGCATAAAACTGGGACACTGCTTACTTGCGGACCAGCGAAGCTTTTGGGCAACTCCACCATTCTCACCAGCTGGTTCTCCCGCTGCCCGATGCGCTCCTCAGCCCCCTCATCGGGCGTTGCTCATGGGGTCGACTCTCATGCATGCTCAAGAATGACAAGCATGGTACGAACGGCGCTGGGCCGTTTACGATATCCTGCTTACCACCATACCCCATGTCTCTCAGCGTCTCCCATCCCCGAAACACATACTTGTAAGCTACGCGTCAAGCACCGCGCTTCTGCCGCGCTACTCCCAAACCCACCTCCTCCCATGCCGCCGTGAAACCCAGCATCTCACGCGCTCCACTGCAGCCGCCTCTCTAGCGCTCTTCTCCGTATCCTCTTACGATAGCTCGGCGTAACCATTCTGCGACATTTCCCATGCGCGCGTCGGCGGGTCTTGCGCCGATGCTAACTATATCAGCAGGCAATCAACGCAGTTGCTACATGCCACGTCTTGGCTCCATCCACCCACGTTCGCAGTTTTGTTCAAAGTTGAACCCGGATACTCTCAAGACTTTTCAATGTCACGTATACTCCTGTGAGTTCCGACAGAAAGTTCAACCACGAGTACGTATCTTGGGGAACAAGGTCGACGTGCCGAGCATCGTCTCGCGCAATATCACCCGCAACGCCGAGAACATAGGCACAGTTTAACTGGCATCGAAGAAACCAATCGACCAAGGTGCAACGACACGAAAACTGTGAAAATACATCGTCCCACGCAGTATCACCCTCAACGCCGAGAACATAGGTCCATTTCAACTGACAACGAAGAAAACGATCGAAGGAAACAATGGAATGAATTGCAACGAAACGAAATTGGTGAAGATGTAACAAATCAAGCCACTACAATCATGCCTGCTTCCCCTCCGCATGCTTCCCGTCAAAGCGCACCAGCCAGTCGCGCATATTCTGCATCGTCAACGCCGCCCCATTAAGGCGCTTCGCGACCTTGGGCTGCTGCGCGATCTTTGCGAGGATCTCGGGGGAGAGCGTCCACGTTTTGGGGTCGATGGAGCGGAGGTAGGATTTTTGGGCGTCGCGGGGGGCGGCGCGGAAGGATTCGAGGGAGGTGAATTGGGCGGGGGCGGCGGAGTCCGCGCGGGGGAGGGGCGCCTGTGGGGTGGACAGGTCAGTTATGTGGGAGGGTAAGGATTGAGGAAGAGACGTACGGCTGGATCGAGCGGCGTGGCGGATGCGACGACGGCGAGGGTGAGGAGGGTAGCGAAGATGGTGAAGAAGCGCATGGTGGATGAGTAGTGGTTATGAGGGGACTGGATGAGTGAGGTTAGTTTGGGAAGTGGCCTGTATTTATACATAAATGTCAGTCGGGGGGCGGGTAAAGGTAAGGGGGGTAAGACATATGGCGGTACATCCGCCTAAGACAGGGTCCGCGGAAGCAAAATTCAATATGATACCCGCGGCTGTCTCACCTGCAATGCTCCACAGTTCCTCCATTTCTTATTTACCACCGTTGAACTCATCTTTAACTTGAACGTGAATTCGGGCATTTCGGCGATGTTGAACAAATTCAGGCGGGTCCCGGTGTGCACTATAAACTACTGTAAGCACCCTGTAGGTGGACCTTGGCGGCGTTTTTTGAAGGAACGCGGAATAGTCCTCCGTCGCCAGTGTCGGCTCCCCGCCAGTTGAATCAAGGAGATTCGGAGCACTTTAATTGCTGCGAGTTGATTCTTCGTGCTTCCGGGTCAACAGTTTCTCTCCGGAAGTTTCTGGATGTGTCAAATTTTTAAACGACAGTTAAACCTCGGTGCTCTGAGCAGCAGCAGTACCGTAACGGCGGAGATAGTTCATTAATGCCCAAGTCGGCCGACAAAGCCGACGTCGGCAGTCAAATGATCTGTTCCCACGGTTGAATTTCTTGGTTCGAGTTGAATCTGCGCGGTTGAATTTAGAAGCTGTTCGGACTTCTTCTCTCCTGCTTCTTTTCTTCAGACTGACCCAGCTGCCTGAGTCCGTATAATTGCTAAGCCGCTGGAGCCGTTGATGTTTCCTTTACTGGCCAGGCTTGGGCCAGACCTAGGATCAAGTTCTCCACGGTCGGAATCAGTTATAGTGGCCTCCCTTAGCGTCACTGAGCCTCATGTGGGGCCCCCACATCGCGATGGCGCACCCGAGAGACCAGTCATCCAGGACATCGTTGAACTGTCACCCAGAACGCTCACCCAGCCGGGAATGGTGAAACTCGTAAGTTTATCTGTAACGCTTCAAAGGAGCTGCGCTGACGCTGTGAAAATTGAACCAGCGATTTCGAATTCCCAGCGCCTCGCATATGATTCTCCACCGACATATGTACAGCGTTCACTACTTTCAACTTGTCGGGAACAGTGTTATCCAATGGTCCTCGGAGCTCCCCTTTAGATGTGCGGCCCAAGGCATACCTGTCCGTTAACTGCGCGGCATTCTCTGCGGCAAACACATAGGTTGTTCGCTGTTGTTCGAGAGGATTCCTTTATCTTACTACAGTCACTTGCCTCGAAGATTGGCTGTTACTGAAACTGAGCTCGAAAGATTGTTGCCAAGATGCATCGCTTCAAATGGGCTCAGGCAGGCAACCGGTCTCGTCGCAATTGGGGACTTGGTGGCGCGGATCAGTGTTTTAATCATTGGATAATTTGAACCCACGGCTCCGCACAAGAATCGTGATGGTGACTATTGGTGCCGACGGGCGTCTATATTCCATCATTCTTGCATCCTCACATTACGCTCAGTCCTCCGGTCTACTCAAGTCCCTGGCCCAGACCTGGCCATTTCAAGGCCCAAGCTCAGCGGCGGCCCCCTAATTTCGCGTCAGAGTCGGACTGCAGTCTTATTCATCGAAATTTCAAACAGACACCGCATTCAAGTTTCGCTCCAAGAACAGCCAGTGCGGGCAAATCGCTCCGCACCCCGAAACCCATCGCTCTGTTCACTCTCGGCTCTCGCCTTTGTGATTCATCGACGAGCGTGCCCTATGCGCCCTGTGTAGCCAACGACACGGGAAACACCCGGTGATGTACCCATGGTTCCTTTCTTCGTCACGAGGATCCGTAAACAAAGGTTCCTTACCTCTTCGGTCCAAAAATCCGTATGGGCGAACCCACCATTTCCATGTCTCCGCCACTGATCCTGGTTTCGTGACCTAACCCGTCTCCGCGGTATAAAGCCTCGAGGGCTGGGGACGAATCGACGACCATTGTCAAATCACTGCCCACTTCCCAAGCCAAGCAATGTTCCTTCGTCTTGCACTGGCTTCCCTCGTCGCCTCCACGGCGGCTCAAGACCTTGGGGTTCCACTGTCGTGGCGGGTGCGTCTTCTACCCTGCCCGCATGTTGCTACGATATTGAACGAAAGCACAGAAATTCAGCAACTCCCGTGCTTTAGCTGAACGCATTACGATTGCGCAGAATGCCATAAACCAAATGACGCCGCAACTAAACGCCGCTACCGGAGAGTTCAACGGTGGGTCGTTTCCGTCAACTTACTGGTCGTCACCGGTTGAAAATTGATGCGTTAGGTATCGGATACTGGCAGTCGGGCAACGTTTGGTCGGTGCTCGCGAACCAGGACCATCTAGCTGGGACGACCACCAACAAGGCATTAGTCGTGAAGAACCTCAACCTTGTGTTCAGTCGATGGGCACACTATGACCAGAATCAGTGCGTTCTCGAGTTCGATTTTACCTTTTTCTCGAGACTAATGATATTTCATCCAGGGTGAATTCGTTCTCTTTGCCCTAAATCACCGATCTCATGATATCCCCTCGACAAGTTCAATGATGATGCCATGTTCGTGAACCCCAGTCCTCCTTTGATTCAGAAAATTTACGTTCCCATTCCCAAGGTGGTGGGCTCAAGCAGCCTTGTATGGGTATCGTGCCTACGGGGTGAGTGCTATTTCTAACTCAAACTCTCGTAAATAACGTGTTTTAGGACACCAACCTGTTGGCCCATGCCGTCGACGTCTGGACGCATGTGACCGGATAGTGAGAGCGTTACGGTCCATGCAAGTATCGAAAGACTTACGCTTGATCAGTGTCATCACAGCGGCTGAAGCGAACGCAAGGAAACAACCCAATAAAGCGTTTGCCATTGAATCGACATGCAACGGAGGTTGGTTCATAGATCGCTCAAATGATTTTATCGCTGAGTATTTGCAGCAACGATGGCGGGAGGCGTATTCTGGGTACCTTGCCTCCACTTTGCTTCGAGGTCGCTTCTAAATTTGCCAACAGCGGCCCACAACCACTGATCAAAGTATTAACTCAATCACAACGGGGTGAGCCCGCTTTATTCTGCTCGTACATACTGATTTTCGAACCACATGGCAGACTTTATATAACGTATGCCTCCCTGACCACTTTGCGGGCTAGATGCGCGTTGAAATCTCTCCAGAGTCTCCGCGTTCCTGGCCGAATATACCAAGAACGCCACGTACACCTCTGCCGCCATCCTGAGCGCGAACTGGTCAGTTCAAGTTCGACATTCATCAACCGTCTATCTGACTTCATCTGTGCCTTAGGATTAAAGCGCACAATATCAACGCGAATAACCTTGTATTGGATACCGTCAACGCATTCGACTGCTCCACCTCCGCCGCGAGCTGGCTGTTTACTTACAACTCCGGCAAGTACATCGAAGGACTCAGCGTTCTAGCGGCGGTCACAGGCGACTCGCAATGGAGCACCCTGTGAGTAATTGCCTCCCTTACAGCCACACGATACTCACCGTTGAATTTCAGGATGATCAATATACTGAACGCTGCTGTGAAGACTACCGCGTGGGAGGGCTCTGACGGAATAATTACCGAGGGCTCGAGCCCCTCGGCCAATAACGACGGGGTTGGATTCAAAGGTCAACCGAGCACCCGATCCCCCCCATACATAGGCTCACTCTCTCGCGTTGAATAGCTGTCTTCATCCGGGGACTTGGTGAGGCTTGGACGAGAAATCCCAGTAACACTGCGCTCCGGACCCTCATTCATAGCTACGGTGACGTGCAGGTGCGAATATAGACCAATGGTTCTAGAGCGCGACGAGCTAACATGGTGGTGTGTAGTACAATGCTCTTCTTGACCTCGCCGCAACTGGCAACACATATTCCTCCAACTGGCACGGTCCGCCCCAGGGATTCACTTCTTGGGGACAGCTCGCCGCGTTGGACGTATTGACGACTAATATCGCTACCAACTGATACATCGAAGGACTCCTCTTAAGTAAATAAATCTGTACTTTTCCCCAACGCGCCAATATTGTTTGTATGCATATCTTTGTTCCGTCATGTGATCGCTCCTCCTTGCTTTACGCGTCCACGCCACTTTCACTGTCTGTCGGCAGAGCTGCTCATTCTTCTGCGAAGATGTCCTCGAGGGAAGGAAAACCTGCAAAAGGCTCTACTGTGTACGCCACGGCCGTGTATACGCACCATCTGGACACTAAACCGATACAGGGCGAGCTCCAAAGTCCAACGCCCGAAACCGATTATTGTTGACGATTTTGAGACCGAAACCGACCACAAGACGTCTGGCACTAAATCCAAACCCGCCACACGCCCCGCCGCTCCTTCTGGTGGCACCCGGAAGTCACACAACACCGCCGACAAGCCAATTGTAATTGACGACTCGGAAACGGAGGACGACTCCGAGGTCGACGAGCTGTTCAATCTGCGCAAGAAACTCGTTCCAAATCCTAAATTGAAGCGCCAGGCAGGTACTCTAGCCGCGCCAACCACGAATCCGACCAGCGTCAGCGCCGAAAAACACAAGGCACCCGATCCTCAGCCTCTTCCTTCCCTCGGCTTCCTGTCCGACCGCGCCCAGATGGAGGCCGAGCGTCTCGCCCGTCGCAAGCGCATGCTGGGAGACGAAGATGCGGAAGATTCTAATAAACGCCAACGCACCTCCGGTCCCGCTGTTTCTGTCGCCACCAACAGAACCTCCCTCGCATCGAGGATGTTCTACGATGGCGCTTTCTTCCCCACCGCGACACAGCACGCGAATCCACGCGCCGACGGCCGCGAGGCGATCCGCTTCGCCGATATTGTTGGCTCCGACCTCAAACTCGCCATCCTCTCGTCCTACGGACTCGAGCCCGACTGGCTCGCGCCGCACTTTGATTCAACTCTTCCTGTGATTGTCGTGACTGGGACCGGGCGCGAGCAGAGTGGGCCGACCATGTCGCATTTGTTCCAGAACCCGAATTGGATCCAGACATGTCCCAAGGTCGGGACGGGAGGATGTTTTCATATGAAGGTTTGTTCTTTCTCCTTGTGGTCATATCCAAAGCTGATCGCTTACTAGTACATGATACTATGCTATGATTCTAAGGACTCCCCTTGAATAAATCTGTACTTTCCCGCGGTTCGATGGCGTGCACCGCAGAGTTCCCACGGTTGAAGTTGGACCTGGAATCAACCACGTGCTAGCAATGACGACTTTTGTCTCCCTTACGCTAAGTCACCCGTCGCCAAGTCTCCTCCGTCGCCCCGACCTCGCAACTATATGCTCACCGCGCGCGCACAGACCAGGCAAACATTTATTTGGTTTCTGATACCCTGGTCACGAGCGACCTCGACGATTTTCAGGTCGTCAGGAGGCCGTTTTCCCGGGGGTTGGAGCACCAGTAGCTACAAGTGATTCTGCGGTAGGGACACTAATTTCGACACGTATTTGACGCGTTTCCGATCCAACCTGGGCTTGTTTGGAGTCAGATTCAAATGAAAGTAGAGTTGACTTGCACATTGCAGTCGTATCACCGCACTGCCGCAGAAAGACTAGATATCTCAAAGCTAAGCTCGGTGTCAGATTTTTAGCCGCGCAGCGAAGAAAATTTGCAGCTTCGACGGCAATGTTGAGGGTTTTGCGGCCAAGAGTTGAAGGCCCCGCAGGGAAGAAAAAATTGCAGATCTACCGCGAAAGGGTTAGAGGTGCAGGGACAAGTGGAATGGCAAGGGTGCACACCGAGACGGCAGATGAAACTGAGGGAAGAACTTGGCGCAATCTAGCACGACGGGGTCAGACCTGAAGGGAGCGGTAGCATGGAAAGTACACACCGATGAACCCTTGTTGACGCCCCGCAGGGAAGAAAAATTCAAGATGTTGTGGGATTGCGGTGGGGGGAAAAGGATAGATATGGGAGGATGGTGGTGGTACGGAAGGAAGAGTGTTGTTTATTTGGTCGCCCTCGCGTAGAGTTTTGTCCTGCGCCGATGTTACGATCAAGAATAATTACGCGGCGCGGACCAACACCCTGCAGCCCTTGATGAGTGGGGTATGTATCTATCTATCCGTTTTATGTACCCGTTCAGCATAACTTGCCGGTTCTTGCACAATTACTGGTTGAATCCCGACTCGCAGTGCAAACACAACGAGGTAAGAGGTGTGCACCCAGAAGAAAGTCCAAAAGTCCTCTGCGGGTTGTTGAAGACGCGTCAAGACGCATAAACCTTGAACTGACGGCGCGTAAACGGCGCCCGTCGCGTATTCATGTAACACCGCCCGCATGCCGGGGGGACCTGATGCGATATTGGTAAGTATTCCGTCGCAGGACGCGCCGTGAACACTATTAAAACCGCACTCAAACGCGCAGCGAAACCCCGCTCGCGGGACGTCGATACATACAGTAATCGACGTTCCCCGCCCCTGGGACAATGGGGAGCTCTCACGCGCAGGAGGTGTAATCGATCTTGCCCGACCCAGGGACGGGAGCTCTCACACGGACGAGACGTCCCGAGACACTTGCCATGGTTTCTGTTAGGCGCGTTTATGTCTCGCTTCCTCTTGCGTCGGTTATTTTTGGGCTTGGAGGTGTATTGAGTCAGATGGTTCAAGGTCTTGAAGCTGCTTTTGAGGTAAGGTATACGGGGTGGAACGGAGAGGATTGGGCAAGTGGAAATGTCCAGAGGGGTGATCCGTCGGGAGGGCTCAGGGATCCCGTTATGATTGGTGAGCCGGATTTGAATGTGCATCTAAGACCGACGGGGGATGGATGAATAGGTCGGGTAGTAATTAAACCCTTCTAGTTTAAGGGCGAAACAAGAGATGTTTATACGCGAGGAACGAGTGACCGCCGCCGCTGCACGGCGGCGCACATCCGGGCAACTCCCCAACGAACACGTCCCTCTGCAGTCGAGAATCCCGCGGGCCTGCCGGCGGACAAGAAAATTTGAACAAAAAGGTTTCAACGGGAGTGCAGTTGGAATTCGTGTTGGATGTGCACCAAAACCCCGGTCGCGGGATCGCGATACATATAGTAATCGCTGTGCGCGCCGTTTCGCGGCGCCTCGACGGAGTAGAGATACCACAGGTGTAGTACACGTACTCGAGCCGAAGTTTTACACGTCGAAGCGGCGCGTGCCTGCCGGCGGCCAAAAAAATCGAAAACAAGACACTAAAAGACGCGTCAAAGTGCATTTGGAATGACTGGGAGCGAGAGGCGAGTGCGCACGAAAGGGTCGGTCGCGGGAACGCGATCCATATAGTAATCGTGGTGCACGCCGCTTCGCGGCAGCGCAGGCCAGCCCCTCAGCTATCCGCGAGACGATCAGGAGCTTTTGGGCGGGGAGGCGGTATGTGCCTGCCGGCGGCCAAAAGGTTCGGAACCAAGACGCTGGAAGACGCGTCAGAATGCATACAAATGCATGGGGAAAGAGCGGTGAATGCGCACCAGAACGTCGGTCGCGGGAGCGCGATACATATAGTAATCACCGTGTGCGCCGCTTCGCGGCGTCGGCACGCGCCCAGAACAAGGACCGTCGAGATGACTCCGTACGTGCCTGCCGGCGGCCAAAAATTTCGGAGACGAGGGGCTGTAAGACGCGTCATAATACACTCAACTGGGAATACGTACCAAAACATTGGTCGCGGGACATTCATACATATAGTAATTACTAATCGATACGCGGCCCTTTGCGCCGCTGCTCGGGAGCCACCAGACCCAGTATAGGGGCCGTGCGCTGGGGACGTTGCCATCCAGGTCGAGGGTGGGGCTGCCTGCCGGTGGCCAAATCTGCAGGAAGCTGTGAGAATGCCAGGCATTGGATGTCTCGTGAAGGAACATACCTCAGATGAAACTGAACTGCTGCCAGTAGAGCTCAATCCATCGTGGCGGGACGCTTTGGGGGGGGAGAGGGGGAGGTGGGATTTGTGGTGGTGAGAGTGAAGGTACGCACCAGATTTCAGATCCCATCACGGGAGATTTCCGAGCTCCGATCAAGCTCAGAAAAAACATACGCGAACGGACCACAGCGTGGATGCATAGCACGCTAGTGTGGGAGCATTGCGGAGAGCGGAGGCCGTGAGTTCATCCACAGACACCCGAAACCGCGTGGAATTTTCGTGAAACTTGGAGCACCGGCAGTAACCTTTGGTCTGGGCCTCGGCCCATGTCTAGTGTAACTCCGGTTACATTGTCGGCCATGGGTACTATGGCGCACCTGGATACGTACCTGGGTAGATAAACTGGCCCGTGCCCCGGCTCTCCAGTTCGAGCGCGCCAGGGCACTTTTATTGGTTCATAGTTGAATTTTTTTAGCTGTCTTGGGCAGCCTAAAACACGCGTAACGTGTACACCAATAAGCTCCTCTACGCCGAATCAGGTGGCGTTTCGCCCCGGAGGGCACCAGATTTTTTTTTTCGCCCTGCGCGAAGACACTTCCAAATCGGGATGCGCTGCGCCTGCCGCCCGAAAAGGAAGGTGGTCGCGTTTTTTTGTGGTGCAAGTGGATGTTCAGGCAGAAAAATCGGGTAAAATTACGGTTACGTGATGAGATGTGAATTAAGTTACTGAGGACGCAAAGGAAGCCGGTTGACGCGCCCTAACCAGCACTAATCAATATTTCGATTAAACAGTCAATTTACCACTGTATAGTCACAGCGGCCTCTGTGCCTCCACTGCACTGCCAGAAGTACGTAACGAGTTGATTGAAATCGCCGCCCAGATTTCTGGGCGCCGGGGAGCTCGCTGAGAAGCTCAGCAACCGGAAACTCGGAAACACGTATTTCGCGTTTGGGCGGGTTTCAGCGGGTGTCTGGAGGAGGCGCCACGTCAACGCTGATATGGATCATTTGCCTGACGTGTTCCGTCCGACAGACCGTGGCTGCGAGTGCCTGGAGCTCTTCAGGGCTCGGTACCTCCAAAACACATATTTGCCACTTACCTCTACAGAACTGGGTATGGGCGGACTGGACGCGGACAAACCCGAGAATCAGAGTAATTCAAAATTCGTTGCAAACTGTCTATCTCCCCTCGCGTTAATCCAACGCGCAGATTCGGCGAGACCTCAACCAAAGCTATTTTAGTTGCAGGTGAATAATACACCACTTCTCCGCTGCCCGCGCCTCCGGAGATTTGTGTCAGGATAATTCATCGCCTTCCCATGCCAAGAAACGCCTGAATGCTATAAGTACGCGCCGTTGTTTCTCAATTCCTCAGTCACTCACCTTTTCTCCCACTTTCTGGTTTCCCCACCTCGATCCTCCATCATACTTGGGCACGCCCGACATCGATGACGCCACCCAACTCCCACACACCCCCAACTCCACCCATCGGCCCTTGCGCCTCGACGCTGTCTTGAAAAAGCAGTCGACCCTTGCACGACTCGGCCGAGTTCGGCACGCGTTCCCACGCCGTCTGTTTGATATCAACCACCACCATCGTCGACGCGAACGGCCATTCCATGGCGGGTGTGGCTGGTTTTTGCTCTTTCAACTCAATATTTACTGACTAGGCATCTTCTAGCTTTCCAACCTACAACCCGGGTCTTTCCACCACATCTGGCAGCACATTGAGTTTTTATCAGTTCACCGCGCTAACTTGGTATCTGCTTTATCCCTCTCAACTTTGAGCTGGATTCTAACGCATTCTTGCCTAGCTTTTAATGTCATAGCCAGGCTGTTGTGGCTGCTTGCCTCAGACTCAAGTCCCTGGAACTCGACGTACCTTCAAAATTCACCAAACCTTCCACATCCAACCGAATGAACTTCGACTTCGGTAACTATCCCAGGAGTGGCTGCCGCGACTCCAACACAGTGTCCCATTGACTTGGAATCCATCTGCTGGGTTATATTCGGTCCGCACCCCTTTCGTTCACAATTAACTCACATTTATCCTTTCCAGAGCTCTCTTCCATTCACTTGCCTGCATTAGCTCTAGTGTGGCTTGCACCCAACTAATCGGACCCAGGCCGATGTCACTTTCCCTTGCTTTGAGCTCGAGGCGTTCAAAATACTCGGAGCGGCGTGAACTCTTGCTGGATGTACGTATCAATTCTCTGTCACATTCTCCATGAGACCTATTGACCTTTTCGATTACTCTAGAGCTTTAACGCCCACACTCGACGGTCCCTTCGACCTCTTGACGCCTTCTTGACCTTCGCTGACCTCTCGGTTCATTCCTGGATGTATTTTATATGGTCCTCGGTGCGTGCTTCTAGTTCAAACCTTTCCTTTGTTTGCCTTTAACGCTGACTATGAGTCTTTGCACAGCTTGAATACACTTCATTTGCATCCTATTATACGCCTACCCCCCATCGCAGTCGACGCCGCCGTCGAGTTTGACCGCAAATTCAGTTGAACTGCAGACTCAACTTGTTTAACAGACTTCGCACGCCGGCTTGCACTCACCGTAATCGGGGGGTTTGGGGTTGACCAAGGTCAGTTCCGTTCAATTTGGGTTCAATCTTCACCGACTAACCTTTGACCTTAGGTTTCGTGTCCCATCTGTAACCGATGTTGGTTTACTTACCTCGACGCGGCCAAAATGTTCCGGGAGGTTGAGATTATGGCGGTGTGGATCCAGGTCTGTCTCTCTCTGGTCTACGTCTCGTTCATTTAACACTCTTTAGGTCCAGTTCGACCCCCATTCAATGTGTTTCACTCCGATCCTTAACGGCGCGTGTCCGTGTTAAGCAACCCGACTTGTGGTGTGTTACACTATCTTTGGATGTCGTCCTCGTTCATACTAACATTCCTCCTTCGTCCTCAGGGATCTTCAGCTCCGCTTCCTTTCTGTTACCTCGAGTCCATTGTCCCCGAACTTTTCCCAAAGACTATGCCCAAATTTCTTTGGGTTGTGCCAGTTGGATCCAAAGTGCGTTTTATCATCCTCTGTCCTACTTCTCTCGATACTCATCCTCGTGCTTGTCCGCAGGCCCTCTCGAGATCATCGTCAAAACCAACACGGTGCATACTTGCATCGTTACCTCGAACCGACCACGGTAAGTTTTGCTTCTTTGGATTGACTAACGTTCGACTGACCGTGGACCGTTCGTTCCTCGATAGTTTGCCCTCTCCTGCAACCCAGCGCGTCCCTAGGCCCAACTATCGGCGTTTCGCTCCAGGTATGTCCGCGGTTGTACCTATTCAATAAATATACTTACCCAATCTCAAGTCTCAAGGTTCATGCATCGCAAGTAACCAACCAGTCAACGGACATCGGGACGAGACGACCTTCATCCAGACCGTTGCTGCGTTGAGGCTCAATTCGAAGCTACGCAAGGTCAGTCTTCGCATACTTGCATTCGTTCAACGTTCCACTGACCAGCACCCCACAGACATTCGACTCGACGCCGCGCCCTCTCAACGCAAAGTGAACGTCCTGCAAGCCCCACCTCCGAGACCGACGCAACTCGGATTTGGAATCTGTCCTACAGGTGAGTAAACCTTCCTTGACCGTTGACTCGCCGTTGACTCTCTTTCCCCGACGCAGGTCTTGGACCTCGAAATCGACGCCTTGGCCGCGGGGCTCACCTCGCTGCCTTTAGTCTCCGCGCGCAAATCCACCGGCACGCAACCCGGGGACTATCCGAGCGACCCAAGGTGCGACACGATTGTTTGGCCTCCTCGTCGATACTAATCTTTTTCTGCAGCTTCGGTTCGACGAACGACGGCGAGCATTGAAGCTTCAAGTCTAATTTTTCCTGGATAAGGGGAATCACGACATCGCGCAAAGAGGGGTCCGAAGCCCCCAGCTCAATTGAGATGGCGCAGGATTTCGAAGCGGGGCTCAGTTCGTGCCAGCATTCAACTTATTTTGTGTTTACTGCTGATGGACTCGCGTCCAGTTCATCCATCGGGATTCAACGCGACTGCGCGCGGCGCGGCGCAGTGTCGGCACTCACTCGCTTGCTCCGCTGAACGCAGCAGGTGCGCTTGTGTGTCTTATCTGAATTGAATCTCGCACCGACTCTGATTTTGACAGTGCGCGACGCGACTCACGCCGGCATCAGGCCAGCACGGGTGCGCCTCGGCGCACAGTGACCGCGTTTGGGCGGGCAACGCGGTGTCCGCGTCCGCGCGGGGTAGGGCAGCGAGGAGGGCGGAGGCGTGGATGACAGCGGCCAGGCGCGGGGACCGTGGGCGTTAGTACGCAGACTTGGTGAGTACGCCTAGCACATCCTTGACTTGGATGGTCGTTTGCTCATAGAAGCCCACAGGATGTGTTCGGGAACAGTGTATTTCAGGAATTTTGAATTGAATATGATACGCTGTAATAGTACCGATAGAGGGAGGAAAGGCAAGACGGCGTACCAGCTGTAGTGGAGAAGAGGACGGCGCCGGGGCACAGCGAGGGGCGCCGGCGTCCATGCGTCGTGCTCTCGAGCGCGGAACGGCAGGTGCCATCGGAGGGCGTCGACGGCGAGCGTGTCGACGGGGGAAGCGGTGTCGACAAGCGTGGTGTCGGCAGCGAGGGACTGCCGAGGCGCTGGTGGGCGTGTGCGGATGCAGGGGGGCGCGTCGACGGCAGGTGCGGAGGGCGGCCAGTCATGGCGCGAAAGGGCTGGCGTTGTGGAAGCAGACGAGCCTGTCCGTCGCCGCTCCGGCCGAAGCTTTGCATCGTTTAGTGAGACAACCGGTGTCGTTGCAATTGAGGATCCTCAGCGCGGATCAGTGTTTTAATCATTGAATAATTTGAACCCACGGCTCCGCACAAGAATCGTGATGGTGACTATTGGTGCCGACGGGCGTCTATTCCATCATTCTTGCATCCTCACATTACGCTCAGTCCTCCGGTCTACTCAAGTCCCTGGCCCAGACCCGGCCATTTCAAGGCCCAAGCTCAGCGGCGGCCTCCTGATTTCGCGTCAGAGTCGGACTGCAGTCTTATTCATCGAAATTTCAAACAGACACCGCATTCAAGTTTCGCTCCAAGAACAGCTAGTGCGGGCAAATCGCTCCGCACCCCGAAACCCATCGCTCTGTTCACTCTCGGCTCTCGCCTTTGTGATTCATCGACGAGCGTGCCCTATGCGCCCTGTGTAGCCAACGACACGGGAAACACCCGGTGATGTACCCATGGTTCCTTTCTTCGTCACGAGGATCCGTAAACAAAGGTTCCTTACCTCTTCGGTCCAAAAATCCGTATGGGCGAACCCACCATTTCCATGTCTCCGCCACTGATCCTGGTTTCGTGACCTAACCCGTCTCCGCGGTATAAAGCCTCGAGGGCTGGGGACGAATCGACGACCATTGTCAAATCACTGCCCACTTCCCAAGCCAAGCAATGTTCCTTCGTCTTGCACTGGCTTCCCTCGTCGCCTCCACGGCGGCTCAAGACCTTGGGGTTCCACTGTCGTGGCGGGTGCGTCTTCTACCCTGCCCGCATGTTGCTACGATATTGAACGAAAGCACAGAAATTCAGCAACTCCCGTGCTTTAGCTGAACGCATTACGATTGCGCAGAATGCCATAAACCAAATGACGCCGCAACTAAACGCCGCTACCGGAGAGTTCAACGGTGGGTCGTTTCCGTCAACTTACTGGTCGTCACCGGTTGAAAATTGATGCGTTAGGTATCGGATACTGGCAGTCGGGCAACGTTTGGTCGGTGCTCGCGAACCAGGACCATCTAGCTGGGACGACCACCAACAAGGCATTAGTCGTGAAGAACCTCAACCTTGTGTTCAGTCGATGGGCACACTATGACCAGAATCAGTGCGTTCTCGAGTTCGATTTTACCTTTTTCTCGAGACTAATGATATTTCATCCAGGGTGAATTCGTTCTCTTTGCCCTAAATCACCGATCTCATGATATCCCCTCGACAAGTTCAATGATGATGCCATGTTCGTGAACCCCAGTCCTCCTTTGATTCAGAAAATTTACGTTCCCATTCCCAAGGTGGTGGGCTCAAGCAGCCTTGTATGGGTATCGTGCCTACGGGGTGAGTGCTATTTCTAACTCAAACTCTCGTAAATAACGTGTTTTAGGACACCAACCTGTTGGCCCATGCCGTCGACGTCTGGACGCATGTGACCGGATAGTGAGAGCGTTACGGTCCATGCAAGTATCGAAAGACTTACGCTTGATCAGTGTCATCACAGCGGCTGAAGCGAACGCAAGGAAACAACCCAATAAAGCGTTTGCCATTGAATCGACATGCAACGGAGGTTGGTTCATAGATCGCTCAAATGATTTTATCGCTGAGTATTTGCAGCAACGATGGCGGGAGGCGTATTCTGGGTACCTTGCCTCCACTTTGCTTCGAGGTCGCTTCTAAATTTGCCAACAGCGGCCCACAACCACTGATCAAAGTATTAACTCAATCACAACGGGGTGAGCCCGCTTTATTCTGCTCGTACATACTGATTTTCGAACCACATGGCAGACTTTATATAACGTATGCCTCCCTGACCACTTTGCGGGCTAGATGCGCGTTGAAATCTCTCCAGAGTCTCCGCGTTCCTGGCCGAATATACCAAGAACGCCACGTACACCTCTGCCGCCATC
Organism: Mycena filopes; assembly: GCA_029281495.1. Lineage (NCBI taxonomy): Eukaryota > Fungi > Basidiomycota > Agaricomycetes > Agaricales > Mycenaceae > Mycena > Mycena filopes. The sequence goes on along the minus strand of JARIHR010000013.1, from coordinate 815,417 downwards.
CTGAGCGCGAACTGGTCAGTTCAAGTTCGACATTCATCAACCGTCTATCTGACTTCATCTGTGCCTTAGGATTAAAGCGCACAATATCAACGCGAATAACCTTGTATTGGATACCGTCAACGCATTCGACTGCTCCACCTCCGCCGCGAGCTGGCTGTTTACTTACAACTCCGGCAAGTACATCGAAGGACTCAGCGTTCTAGCGGCGGTCACAGGCGACTCGCAATGGAGCACCCTGTGAGTAATTGCCTCCCTTACAGCCACACGATACTCACCGTTGAATTTCAGGATGATCAATATACTGAACGCTGCTGTGAAGACTACCGCGTGGGAGGGCTCTGACGGAATAATTACCGAGGGCTCGAGCCCCTCGGCCAATAACGACGGGGTTGGATTCAAAGGTCAACCGAGCACCCGATCCCCCCCATACATAGGCTCACTCTCTCGCGTTGAATAGCTGTCTTCATCCGGGGACTTGGTGAGGCTTGGACGAGAAATCCCAGTAACACTGCGCTCCGGACCCTCATTCATAGCTACGGTGACGTGCAGGTGCGAATATAGACCAATGGTTCTAGAGCGCGACGAGCTAACATGGTGGTGTGTAGTACAATGCTCTTCTTGACCTCGCCGCAACTGGCAACACATATTCCTCCAACTGGCACGGTCCGCCCCAGGGATTCACTTCTTGGGGACAGCTCGCCGCGTTGGACGTATTGACGACTAATATCGCTACCAACTGATACATCGAAGGACTCCTCTTAAGTAAATAAATCTGTACTTTTCCCCAACGCGCCAATATTGTTTGTATGCATATCTTTGTTCCGTCATGTGATCGCTCCTCCTTGCTTTACGCGTCCACGCCACTTTCACTGTCTGTCGGCAGAGCTGCTCATTCTTCTGCGAAGATGTCCTCGAGGGAAGGAAAACCTGCAAAAGGCTCTACTGTGTACGCCACGGCCGTGTATACGCACCATCTGGACACTAAACCGATACAGGGCGAGCTCCAAAGTCCAACGCCCGAAACCGATTATTGTTGACGATTTTGAGACCGAAACCGACCACAAGACGTCTGGCACTAAATCCAAACCCGCCACACGCCCCGCCGCTCCTTCTGGTGGCACCCGGAAGTCACACAACACCGCCGACAAGCCAATTGTAATTGACGACTCGGAAACGGAGGACGACTCCGAGGTCGACGAGCTGTTCAATCTGCGCAAGAAACTCGTTCCAAATCCTAAATTGAAGCGCCAGGCAGGTACTCTAGCCGCGCCAACCACGAATCCGACCAGCGTCAGCGCCGAAAAACACAAGGCACCCGATCCTCAGCCTCTTCCTTCCCTCGGCTTCCTGTCCGACCGCGCCCAGATGGAGGCCGAGCGTCTCGCCCGTCGCAAGCGCATGCTGGGAGACGAAGATGCGGAAGATTCTAATAAACGCCAACGCACCTCCGGTCCCGCTGTTTCTGTCGCCACCAACAGAACCTCCCTCGCATCGAGGATGTTCTACGATGGCGCTTTCTTCCCCACCGCGACACAGCACGCGAATCCACGCGCCGACGGCCGCGAGGCGATCCGCTTCGCCGATATTGTTGGCTCCGACCTCAAACTCGCCATCCTCTCGTCCTACGGACTCGAGCCCGACTGGCTCGCGCCGCACTTTGATTCAACTCTTCCTGTGATTGTCGTGACTGGGACCGGGCGCGAGCAGAGTGGGCCGACCATGTCGCATTTGTTCCAGAACCCGAATTGGATCCAGACATGTCCCAAGGTCGGGACGGGAGGATGTTTTCATATGAAGGTTTGTTCTTTCTCCTTGTGGTCATATCCAAAGCTGATCGCTTACTAGTACATGATACTATGCTATGATTCTAAGGACTCCCCTTGAATAAATCTGTACTTTCCCGCGGTTCGATGGCGTGCACCGCAGAGTTCCCACGGTTGAAGTTGGACCTGGAATCAACCACGTGCTAGCAATGACGACTTTTGTCTCCCTTACGCTAAGTCACCCGTCGCCAAGTCTCCTCCGTCGCCCCGACCTCGCAACTATATGCTCACCGCGCGCGCACAGACCAGGCAAACATTTATTTGGTTTCTGATACCCTGGTCACGAGCGACCTCGACGATTTTCAGGTCGTCAGGAGGCCGTTTTCCCGGGGGTTGGAGCACCAGTAGCTACAAGTGATTCTGCGGTAGGGACACTAATTTCGACACGTATTTGACGCGTTTCCGATCCAACCTGGGCTTGTTTGGAGTCAGATTCAAATGAAAGTAGAGTTGACTTGCACATTGCAGTCGTATCACCGCACTGCCGCAGAAAGACTAGATATCTCAAAGCTAAGCTCGGTGTCAGATTTTTAGCCGCGCAGCGAAGAAAATTTGCAGCTTCGACGGCAATGTTGAGGGTTTTGCGGCCAAGAGTTGAAGGCCCCGCAGGGAAGAAAAAATTGCAGATCTACCGCGAAAGGGTTAGAGGTGCAGGGACAAGTGGAATGGCAAGGGTGCACACCGAGACGGCAGATGAAACTGAGGGAAGAACTTGGCGCAATCTAGCACGACGGGGTCAGACCTGAAGGGAGCGGTAGCATGGAAAGTACACACCGATGAACCCTTGTTGACGCCCCGCAGGGAAGAAAAATTCAAGATGTTGTGGGATTGCGGTGGGGGGAAAAGGATAGATATGGGAGGATGGTGGTGGTACGGAAGGAAGAGTGTTGTTTATTTGGTCGCCCTCGCGTAGAGTTTTGTCCTGCGCCGATGTTACGATCAAGAATAATTACGCGGCGCGGACCAACACCCTGCAGCCCTTGATGAGTGGGGTATGTATCTATCTATCCGTTTTATGTACCCGTTCAGCATAACTTGCCGGTTCTTGCACAATTACTGGTTGAATCCCGACTCGCAGTGCAAACACAACGAGGTAAGAGGTGTGCACCCAGAAGAAAGTCCAAAAGTCCTCTGCGGGTTGTTGAAGACGCGTCAAGACGCATAAACCTTGAACTGACGGCGCGTAAACGGCGCCCGTCGCGTATTCATGTAACACCGCCCGCATGCCGGGGGGACCTGATGCGATATTGGTAAGTATTCCGTCGCAGGACGCGCCGTGAACACTATTAAAACCGCACTCAAACGCGCAGCGAAACCCCGCTCGCGGGACGTCGATACATACAGTAATCGACGTTCCCCGCCCCTGGGACAATGGGGAGCTCTCACGCGCAGGAGGTGTAATCGATCTTGCCCGACCCAGGGACGGGAGCTCTCACACGGACGAGACGTCCCGAGACACTTGCCATGGTTTCTGTTAGGCGCGTTTATGTCTCGCTTCCTCTTGCGTCGGTTATTTTTGGGCTTGGAGGTGTATTGAGTCAGATGGTTCAAGGTCTTGAAGCTGCTTTTGAGGTAAGGTATACGGGGTGGAACGGAGAGGATTGGGCAAGTGGAAATGTCCAGAGGGGTGATCCGTCGGGAGGGCTCAGGGATCCCGTTATGATTGGTGAGCCGGATTTGAATGTGCATCTAAGACCGACGGGGGATGGATGAATAGGTCGGGTAGTAATTAAACCCTTCTAGTTTAAGGGCGAAACAAGAGATGTTTATACGCGAGGAACGAGTGACCGCCGCCGCTGCACGGCGGCGCACATCCGGGCAACTCCCCAACGAACACGTCCCTCTGCAGTCGAGAATCCCGCGGGCCTGCCGGCGGACAAGAAAATTTGAACAAAAAGGTTTCAACGGGAGTGCAGTTGGAATTCGTGTTGGATGTGCACCAAAACCCCGGTCGCGGGATCGCGATACATATAGTAATCGCTGTGCGCGCCGTTTCGCGGCGCCTCGACGGAGTAGAGATACCACAGGTGTAGTACACGTACTCGAGCCGAAGTTTTACACGTCGAAGCGGCGCGTGCCTGCCGGCGGCCAAAAAAATCGAAAACAAGACACTAAAAGACGCGTCAAAGTGCATTTGGAATGACTGGGAGCGAGAGGCGAGTGCGCACGAAAGGGTCGGTCGCGGGAACGCGATCCATATAGTAATCGTGGTGCACGCCGCTTCGCGGCAGCGCAGGCCAGCCCCTCAGCTATCCGCGAGACGATCAGGAGCTTTTGGGCGGGGAGGCGGTATGTGCCTGCCGGCGGCCAAAAGGTTCGGAACCAAGACGCTGGAAGACGCGTCAGAATGCATACAAATGCATGGGGAAAGAGCGGTGAATGCGCACCAGAACGTCGGTCGCGGGAGCGCGATACATATAGTAATCACCGTGTGCGCCGCTTCGCGGCGTCGGCACGCGCCCAGAACAAGGACCGTCGAGATGACTCCGTACGTGCCTGCCGGCGGCCAAAAATTTCGGAGACGAGGGGCTGTAAGACGCGTCATAATACACTCAACTGGGAATACGTACCAAAACATTGGTCGCGGGACATTCATACATATAGTAATTACTAATCGATACGCGGCCCTTTGCGCCGCTGCTCGGGAGCCACCAGACCCAGTATAGGGGCCGTGCGCTGGGGACGTTGCCATCCAGGTCGAGGGTGGGGCTGCCTGCCGGTGGCCAAATCTGCAGGAAGCTGTGAGAATGCCAGGCATTGGATGTCTCGTGAAGGAACATACCTCAGATGAAACTGAACTGCTGCCAGTAGAGCTCAATCCATCGTGGCGGGACGCTTTGGGGGGGGAGAGGGGGAGGTGGGATTTGTGGTGGTGAGAGTGAAGGTACGCACCAGATTTCAGATCCCATCACGGGAGATTTCCGAGCTCCGATCAAGCTCAGAAAAAACATACGCGAACGGACCACAGCGTGGATGCATAGCACGCTAGTGTGGGAGCATTGCGGAGAGCGGAGGCCGTGAGTTCATCCACAGACACCCGAAACCGCGTGGAATTTTCGTGAAACTTGGAGCACCGGCAGTAACCTTTGGTCTGGGCCTCGGCCCATGTCTAGTGTAACTCCGGTTACATTGTCGGCCATGGGTACTATGGCGCACCTGGATACGTACCTGGGTAGATAAACTGGCCCGTGCCCCGGCTCTCCAGTTCGAGCGCGCCAGGGCACTTTTATTGGTTCATAGTTGAATTTTTTTAGCTGTCTTGGGCAGCCTAAAACACGCGTAACGTGTACACCAATAAGCTCCTCTACGCCGAATCAGGTGGCGTTTCGCCCCGGAGGGCACCAGATTTTTTTTTTCGCCCTGCGCGAAGACACTTCCAAATCGGGATGCGCTGCGCCTGCCGCCCGAAAAGGAAGGTGGTCGCGTTTTTTTGTGGTGCAAGTGGATGTTCAGGCAGAAAAATCGGGTAAAATTACGGTTACGTGATGAGATGTGAATTAAGTTACTGAGGACGCAAAGGAAGCCGGTTGACGCGCCCTAACCAGCACTAATCAATATTTCGATTAAACAGTCAATTTACCACTGTATAGTCACAGCGGCCTCTGTGCCTCCACTGCACTGCCAGAAGTACGTAACGAGTTGATTGAAATCGCCGCCCAGATTTCTGGGCGCCGGGGAGCTCGCTGAGAAGCTCAGCAACCGGAAACTCGGAAACACGTATTTCGCGTTTGGGCGGGTTTCAGCGGGTGTCTGGAGGAGGCGCCACGTCAACGCTGATATGGATCATTTGCCTGACGTGTTCCGTCCGACAGACCGTGGCTGCGAGTGCCTGGAGCTCTTCAGGGCTCGGTACCTCCAAAACACATATTTGCCACTTACCTCTACAGAACTGGGTATGGGCGGACTGGACGCGGACAAACCCGAGAATCAGAGTAATTCAAAATTCGTTGCAAACTGTCTATCTCCCCTCGCGTTAATCCAACGCGCAGATTCGGCGAGACCTCAACCAAAGCTATTTTAGTTGCAGGTGAATAATACACCACTTCTCCGCTGCCCGCGCCTCCGGAGATTTGTGTCAGGATAATTCATCGCCTTCCCATGCCAAGAAACGCCTGAATGCTATAAGTACGCGCCGTTGTTTCTCAATTCCTCAGTCACTCACCTTTTCTCCCACTTTCTGGTTTCCCCACCTCGATCCTCCATCATACTTGGGCACGCCCGACATCGATGACGCCACCCAACTCCCACACACCCCCAACTCCACCCATCGGCCCTTGCGCCTCGACGCTGTCTTGAAAAAGCAGTCGACCCTTGCACGACTCGGCCGAGTTCGGCACGCGTTCCCACGCCGTCTGTTTGATATCAACCACCACCATCGTCGACGCGAACGGCCATTCCATGGCGGGTGTGGCTGGTTTTTGCTCTTTCAACTCAATATTTACTGACTAGGCATCTTCTAGCTTTCCAACCTACAACCCGGGTCTTTCCACCACATCTGGCAGCACATTGAGTTTTTATCAGTTCACCGCGCTAACTTGGTATCTGCTTTATCCCTCTCAACTTTGAGCTGGATTCTAACGCATTCTTGCCTAGCTTTTAATGTCATAGCCAGGCTGTTGTGGCTGCTTGCCTCAGACTCAAGTCCCTGGAACTCGACGTACCTTCAAAATTCACCAAACCTTCCACATCCAACCGAATGAACTTCGACTTCGGTAACTATCCCAGGAGTGGCTGCCGCGACTCCAACACAGTGTCCCATTGACTTGGAATCCATCTGCTGGGTTATATTCGGTCCGCACCCCTTTCGTTCACAATTAACTCACATTTATCCTTTCCAGAGCTCTCTTCCATTCACTTGCCTGCATTAGCTCTAGTGTGGCTTGCACCCAACTAATCGGACCCAGGCCGATGTCACTTTCCCTTGCTTTGAGCTCGAGGCGTTCAAAATACTCGGAGCGGCGTGAACTCTTGCTGGATGTACGTATCAATTCTCTGTCACATTCTCCATGAGACCTATTGACCTTTTCGATTACTCTAGAGCTTTAACGCCCACACTCGACGGTCCCTTCGACCTCTTGACGCCTTCTTGACCTTCGCTGACCTCTCGGTTCATTCCTGGATGTATTTTATATGGTCCTCGGTGCGTGCTTCTAGTTCAAACCTTTCCTTTGTTTGCCTTTAACGCTGACTATGAGTCTTTGCACAGCTTGAATACACTTCATTTGCATCCTATTATACGCCTACCCCCCATCGCAGTCGACGCCGCCGTCGAGTTTGACCGCAAATTCAGTTGAACTGCAGACTCAACTTGTTTAACAGACTTCGCACGCCGGCTTGCACTCACCGTAATCGGGGGGTTTGGGGTTGACCAAGGTCAGTTCCGTTCAATTTGGGTTCAATCTTCACCGACTAACCTTTGACCTTAGGTTTCGTGTCCCATCTGTAACCGATGTTGGTTTACTTACCTCGACGCGGCCAAAATGTTCCGGGAGGTTGAGATTATGGCGGTGTGGATCCAGGTCTGTCTCTCTCTGGTCTACGTCTCGTTCATTTAACACTCTTTAGGTCCAGTTCGACCCCCATTCAATGTGTTTCACTCCGATCCTTAACGGCGCGTGTCCGTGTTAAGCAACCCGACTTGTGGTGTGTTACACTATCTTTGGATGTCGTCCTCGTTCATACTAACATTCCTCCTTCGTCCTCAGGGATCTTCAGCTCCGCTTCCTTTCTGTTACCTCGAGTCCATTGTCCCCGAACTTTTCCCAAAGACTATGCCCAAATTTCTTTGGGTTGTGCCAGTTGGATCCAAAGTGCGTTTTATCATCCTCTGTCCTACTTCTCTCGATACTCATCCTCGTGCTTGTCCGCAGGCCCTCTCGAGATCATCGTCAAAACCAACACGGTGCATACTTGCATCGTTACCTCGAACCGACCACGGTAAGTTTTGCTTCTTTGGATTGACTAACGTTCGACTGACCGTGGACCGTTCGTTCCTCGATAGTTTGCCCTCTCCTGCAACCCAGCGCGTCCCTAGGCCCAACTATCGGCGTTTCGCTCCAGGTATGTCCGCGGTTGTACCTATTCAATAAATATACTTACCCAATCTCAAGTCTCAAGGTTCATGCATCGCAAGTAACCAACCAGTCAACGGACATCGGGACGAGACGACCTTCATCCAGACCGTTGCTGCGTTGAGGCTCAATTCGAAGCTACGCAAGGTCAGTCTTCGCATACTTGCATTCGTTCAACGTTCCACTGACCAGCACCCCACAGACATTCGACTCGACGCCGCGCCCTCTCAACGCAAAGTGAACGTCCTGCAAGCCCCACCTCCGAGACCGACGCAACTCGGATTTGGAATCTGTCCTACAGGTGAGTAAACCTTCCTTGACCGTTGACTCGCCGTTGACTCTCTTTCCCCGACGCAGGTCTTGGACCTCGAAATCGACGCCTTGGCCGCGGGGCTCACCTCGCTGCCTTTAGTCTCCGCGCGCAAATCCACCGGCACGCAACCCGGGGACTATCCGAGCGACCCAAGGTGCGACACGATTGTTTGGCCTCCTCGTCGATACTAATCTTTTTCTGCAGCTTCGGTTCGACGAACGACGGCGAGCATTGAAGCTTCAAGTCTAATTTTTCCTGGATAAGGGGAATCACGACATCGCGCAAAGAGGGGTCCGAAGCCCCCAGCTCAATTGAGATGGCGCAGGATTTCGAAGCGGGGCTCAGTTCGTGCCAGCATTCAACTTATTTTGTGTTTACTGCTGATGGACTCGCGTCCAGTTCATCCATCGGGATTCAACGCGACTGCGCGCGGCGCGGCGCAGTGTCGGCACTCACTCGCTTGCTCCGCTGAACGCAGCAGGTGCGCTTGTGTGTCTTATCTGAATTGAATCTCGCACCGACTCTGATTTTGACAGTGCGCGACGCGACTCACGCCGGCATCAGGCCAGCACGGGTGCGCCTCGGCGCACAGTGACCGCGTTTGGGCGGGCAACGCGGTGTCCGCGTCCGCGCGGGGTAGGGCAGCGAGGAGGGCGGAGGCGTGGATGACAGCGGCCAGGCGCGGGGACCGTGGGCGTTAGTACGCAGACTTGGTGAGTACGCCTAGCACATCCTTGACTTGGATGGTCGTTTGCTCATAGAAGCCCACAGGATGTGTTCGGGAACAGTGTATTTCAGGAATTTTGAATTGAATATGATACGCTGTAATAGTACCGATAGAGGGAGGAAAGGCAAGACGGCGTACCAGCTGTAGTGGAGAAGAGGACGGCGCCGGGGCACAGCGAGGGGCGCCGGCGTCCATGCGTCGTGCTCTCGAGCGCGGAACGGCAGGTGCCATCGGAGGGCGTCGACGGCGAGCGTGTCGACGGGGGAAGCGGTGTCGACAAGCGTGGTGTCGGCAGCGAGGGACTGCCGAGGCGCTGGTGGGCGTGTGCGGATGCAGGGGGGCGCGTCGACGGCAGGTGCGGAGGGCGGCCAGTCATGGCGCGAAAGGGCTGGCGTTGTGGAAGCAGACGAGCCTGTCCGTCGCCGCTCCGGCCGAAGCTTTGCATCGTTTAGTGAGACAACCGGTGTCGTTGCAATTGAGGATCCTCAGCGCGGATCAGTGTTTTAATCATTGAATAATTTGAACCCACGGCTCCGCACAAGAATCGTGATGGTGACTATTGGTGCCGACGGGCGTCTATTCCATCATTCTTGCATCCTCACATTACGCTCAGTCCTCCGGTCTACTCAAGTCCCTGGCCCAGACCCGGCCATTTCAAGGCCCAAGCTCAGCGGCGGCCTCCTGATTTCGCGTCAGAGTCGGACTGCAGTCTTATTCATCGAAATTTCAAACAGACACCGCATTCAAGTTTCGCTCCAAGAACAGCTAGTGCGGGCAAATCGCTCCGCACCCCGAAACCCATCGCTCTGTTCACTCTCGGCTCTCGCCTTTGTGATTCATCGACGAGCGTGCCCTATGCGCCCTGTGTAGCCAACGACACGGGAAACACCCGGTGATGTACCCATGGTTCCTTTCTTCGTCACGAGGATCCGTAAACAAAGGTTCCTTACCTCTTCGGTCCAAAAATCCGTATGGGCGAACCCACCATTTCCATGTCTCCGCCACTGATCCTGGTTTCGTGACCTAACCCGTCTCCGCGGTATAAAGCCTCGAGGGCTGGGGACGAATCGACGACCATTGTCAAATCACTGCCCACTTCCCAAGCCAAGCAATGTTCCTTCGTCTTGCACTGGCTTCCCTCGTCGCCTCCACGGCGGCTCAAGACCTTGGGGTTCCACTGTCGTGGCGGGTGCGTCTTCTACCCTGCCCGCATGTTGCTACGATATTGAACGAAAGCACAGAAATTCAGCAACTCCCGTGCTTTAGCTGAACGCATTACGATTGCGCAGAATGCCATAAACCAAATGACGCCGCAACTAAACGCCGCTACCGGAGAGTTCAACGGTGGGTCGTTTCCGTCAACTTACTGGTCGTCACCGGTTGAAAATTGATGCGTTAGGTATCGGATACTGGCAGTCGGGCAACGTTTGGTCGGTGCTCGCGAACCAGGACCATCTAGCTGGGACGACCACCAACAAGGCATTAGTCGTGAAGAACCTCAACCTTGTGTTCAGTCGATGGGCACACTATGACCAGAATCAGTGCGTTCTCGAGTTCGATTTTACCTTTTTCTCGAGACTAATGATATTTCATCCAGGGTGAATTCGTTCTCTTTGCCCTAAATCACCGATCTCATGATATCCCCTCGACAAGTTCAATGATGATGCCATGTTCGTGAACCCCAGTCCTCCTTTGATTCAGAAAATTTACGTTCCCATTCCCAAGGTGGTGGGCTCAAGCAGCCTTGTATGGGTATCGTGCCTACGGGGTGAGTGCTATTTCTAACTCAAACTCTCGTAAATAACGTGTTTTAGGACACCAACCTGTTGGCCCATGCCGTCGACGTCTGGACGCATGTGACCGGATAGTGAGAGCGTTACGGTCCATGCAAGTATCGAAAGACTTACGCTTGATCAGTGTCATCACAGCGGCTGAAGCGAACGCAAGGAAACAACCCAATAAAGCGTTTGCCATTGAATCGACATGCAACGGAGGTTGGTTCATAGATCGCTCAAATGATTTTATCGCTGAGTATTTGCAGCAACGATGGCGGGAGGCGTATTCTGGGTACCTTGCCTCCACTTTGCTTCGAGGTCGCTTCTAAATTTGCCAACAGCGGCCCACAACCACTGATCAAAGTATTAACTCAATCACAACGGGGTGAGCCCGCTTTATTCTGCTCGTACATACTGATTTTCGAACCACATGGCAGACTTTATATAACGTATGCCTCCCTGACCACTTTGCGGGCTAGATGCGCGTTGAAATCTCTCCAGAGTCTCCGCGTTCCTGGCCGAATATACCAAGAACGCCACGTACACCTCTGCCGCCATCCTGAGCGCGAACTGGTCAGTTCAAGTTCGACATTCATCAACCGTCTATCTGACTTCATCTGTGCCTTAGGATTAAAGCGCACAATATCAACGCGAATAACCTTGTATTGGATACCGTCAACGCATTCGACTGCTCCACCTCCGCCGCGAGCTGGCTGTTTACTTACAACTCCGGCAAGTACATCGAAGGACTCAGCGTTCTAGCGGCGGTCACAGGCGACTCGCAATGGAGCACCCTGTGAGTAATTGCCTCCCTTACAGCCACACGATACTCACCGTTGAATTTCAGGATGATCAATATACTGAACGCTGCTGTGAAGACTACCGCGTGGGAGGGCTCTGACGGAATAATTACCGAGGGCTCGAGCCCCTCGGCCAATAACGACGGGGTTGGATTCAAAGGTCAACCGAGCACCCGATCCCCCCCATACATAGGCTCACTCTCTCGCGTTGAATAGCTGTCTTCATCCGGGGACTTGGTGAGGCTTGGACGAGAAATCCCAGTAACACTGCGCTCCGGACCCTCATTCATAGCTACGGTGACGTGCAGGTGCGAATATAGACCAATGGTTCTAGAGCGCGACGAGCTAACATGGTGGTGTGTAGTACAATGCTCTTCTTGACCTCGCCGCAACTGGCAACACATATTCCTCCAACTGGCACGGTCCGCCCCAGGGATTCACTTCTTGGGGACAGCTCGCCGCGTTGGACGTATTGACGACTAATATCGCTACCAACTGATACATCGAAGGACTCCTCTTAAATAAATCTGTACTTTTAGCCAACGCGCCAATATTGTTTGTATACATGTCTTTGTTCCGTCATGTGATCGCTCCTCCTTACTTTACGCGTCCACGCCACTTTCATCGTCCTTCAGCAGAGCTGCCCGTTCTCCTGCAAAGATGTCTTCGAGGGAAGGGAAACCTGCAAAAGGCTCTGCCGGGTGCGCCGTGTCCGTGAATATCCACCATTTGGACACTAAACCGATACAGGGCGAGCTCGAAAGTCGAGCGCCCGAAACCGATTATTGTTGACGATTTTGAGACTGAGAACGGCCACAAGACATCTGGCACTAAAACCAAACCCGCCACACGCCCCGCCGCATCTTCTGGTGCCACCCGAAAGTCATACAACACCGCCGACAAGCCAATTGTAATTGACGACTCGGAAACGGAGGACGACTCTGAAGTCGACGAGCTGTTCAATCTGCGCAAGAAACTCGTTCCCAATCCTAAATTGAAGCGCCAGGCAGGCACTCCAGCCGCGCCAACCACAAATCCGAGCAGCGTGAGCGCCGAAAAACAAAAGGCACCCGATCCTCTTCCTTCCTTGCAGAGCGGTTCCCTCGGCTTCCTCTCCGACCGCGCCCAGATGGAGGCCGAGCGTCTCGCCCGTCGCAAGCGCATGCTGGGAGACGAAGATGCGGAAGATCCCAATAAACGCCAACGCACCTCCGGTCCCGCTGTTTCTGTCGCCACCAACAAAACCTCCCTCGCATCGAGAATGTTCTACGATGGCGCTTTCTTCCCCACGGCGACACAGCATGCGAATCCACGCGCCGACGGCCGCGAAGCGATCCGCTTCGCCGATATCGTTGGCTCCGACCTCAAATTCGCCATCCTCTCATCCTATGGACTCGAGCCCGACTGGCTTGCGCCGCACTTTGATCCAACTCTTCCTGTGATTATCGTGACTGGGACTGGGCGCGAGCAGAGTGGGCCGACCCTGTCGCATTTGTTCCAGAACCCGAATTGGATCCAGACATGTCCCAAGGTCGGGACGGGAGGATGTTTTCATATGAAGGTTTGTTCTTTCTCCTTGTGGTCATATCCCAAAGCTGATGTCTTACTAGTACATGATACTATGCTATAATTCTGGTCGCCTGCGAGTCGTTGTCAGTACTGCAAATCTACTGTCGCTTGACTGGGAGCATTTGGAGAATGTACGTAGGCGTCCTTCTTCCACGACATTGTGGCTCACCCTATGACTCTTCTAGGCCGTGTTTATACAGGATGTCATGCCCAGTTCCTCCTCGAATGTTCTCGGCAGTAAGAAGGAATCGGCCGAAACACTAGCTGGGTTCGCAACTCTGTTGGAAGATGTTTTGAGGGCGACCAACATCGGGCCTGCGCTGGAGGCTGTAAGGCTGCAGGTCAGCTTCCTCCCTTTCTCCCTGAACTCCTTCTGAGTTTCACCTTGATTGTTAGACTCCCGACATTCCCCTCAGGTCGATTTCGGACATTTCCAAGCTCTGGGACTGGAGTAACGTGACAGCCGAGTTGGTGCCTAGTATGGTCGGGAAATGGGAAGGGTGGAGGGACATTAAGAAGTCGGTTTCTTCTTTGGCAATCCCGTTTATCGATCTAATGGCTCGAACAGAACCGGTCATCCACGCCTCATGCGTGCTCTCAACACGCTCGGCCTGGCTACGAGCGATACGCAGAATCTCATCGTGGAATGTCAGGTGCGTGTTCCTTCTCGTATGTACACGTGGTTTATCAAAATTTCCAGGGCTCGAGCATCGGCACGTACACGACGCAATGGTTCAACCAATTTTACGTCTCCGCCACTGGCCACTCGTCTGCGCTCAAGTCTCACATGGATATATCGGAGGGCAAGCGCAAGAAGTTGGACTACCCGTTGGGCGTCAAGGTCGTCTTCCCATCGCTCGCGACGGTCAAGAGTACCGCTCAACATGTAAGCCCGAAATGCATTTTTGCGTCGATCGACGAATCCACACTGAATTCACGACAGGGCGCAAGCTCTTTGTTCTGCACGCGGAAGAAATGGGTTGTGGCGAACTTCCCTCGTACGGCTTTCCACGACTCGAAGAGTAGCGCGGGGCGGGTGCTCATGCATACAAAGGCGAGATATTCCATTTTCCATCTAAAAATTGCAGGGAATTAATTCGTTGCTGCTTGTGTAGATGATCATCGGTTCATTCAAGCAAAAGAAGAATACGACTGCCGATCCGTCGGATCCAGCTGGGTGGATGTATCTTGGGTCGCATAATTTTACAGCCGCGGCTTGGGGTAATTTGTCGGGGTCTGCGGACGCGCCGGTGTTGAATGTACGTCGAAGCCGTCTTCAAGTTGAAAGCACTGTTTAAACACTCATCCACATAGGTTAACAACTACGAACTCGGCGTAGTTCTCCCGCTGATGAGTGCTCAAGATGTGAACTCTGCGTCTGCTTGGGAACGTCCGCCCAAGAGGTATGCGCCAGCCGATGTTCCTTGGGTGCGTTCATTGGTTTTCCCCGTCCGTTGCGGTATTTACCTGTTATCAGTTTCAAGACGAAAACCTGGGCAGGTAAATTGACCTGAACCGCTTCTTGTTAGGTTTTGGACCGTGCAATAGATACATGTGAGCCCTCTGCTGTGTTACTGTAGCCCTGTATCTCTACATTTTCCTCTCTTCACAATCGAAATGTCGCAGTTTTGACCTGGAAACCGGTGGAAACTGCAAGACATAAAGAGCCTCCGATGAAGACCCTCGAACCTGGTAGAACGTTCGCCGCCTGAATCCCGTGCTTTTTAGGCGGCCTGTCTTACCAATGACTGCCCCAATTGCCAATTGCCCGAATGGTCGTGTAGGAGTAGTAGCCGAAAAAGGAAATGCCCGTGATGCGCTGATCTATCCTCCGCTCTCTGTAAGATGCCTCAGTCATGCCTGCTCGATCCAGCCTTTACCTTCTCATCGCTCTGCTCCCAGTCTATATAAGCCTCGCGCTCTACCTCAATCTCATCACACTCCCTCCAGCAGCAGAAAGCACCCTGTCTTCTCTCCTCAAACTCGCAAACCGAGCTCAGATCTTATCCAAACCCGCATCGATTTCAGCTATCAGCAGTACTATGGGTGTTAAAATCGTCCCTCGTCCCAGTCAGGAGCGTGGCCACGCCGATCACGACTGGCTCAAGACTTTCCACACCTTCTCCTTTGCATCGTACGCGGTTTCGGACCTTCTCTCGACAGTGGACGCAGTAACTCAAGACTTTACAGATATCAAGATCAGAAGCATCCTCAATTTGGCTCACTTCGAGTCATAAACGAGGACCGCGTCGCTCCTAGCAATGGGTTCGGCACCCACTCACATCGCGAATTCGAGATCTTCTCGTATGTAGTCTCGGGGCAACTGGAGCAGTACGTTGTCGCTTCTAAATCCTGCAAGCATTCAACTAACTCCCCCCTTAGCAAGGACTCCATGGGCAACACCGAGATTCTCAAGCGCGGGGACATCCAGCTGACGTCTGCCGGGACGGGCATTTCCCACTCGGAGGGCGCCTACGGCGACAAGCAGGTGCACTTCCTCCAGATCTGGTCCCTCCCCTCTGTCGCGCGCCTCCAACCCAAATACTTCACGCGCCACTTCACAGACGCGGAGAAGCGCGACGTGTGGGCGCGCGTCGTCGCGCCTGTTGGCGCTGAGGGGGTGCAGAAGGACAACCGGGAGGGGACGGGGCCCGCGCCCGTGCAGAGCCCGCTGACGCTCTATGCGACGCTGCTGTCGGACGGCAAGAGCCTGCGGCAGACGATCACGGGCTCAAAGGGCTACATACACGTCGTGCAGACGAGTGGGTACAACACCAAGGCGGCCTCGGGCGCGACCATCAAGGTCGTGGGTGGGGCAGGCGTCGAGACGGTGCTCAAGGAGGGCGATGGCGCATACCTGCACTTCGACAACCCGGGCGGCAGCGAGCTCATCGTGGAGAACGTCGGGGACAAGACGGCGGAGGTGCTGTTGTTTGACGTCGAGTAGATTAGTAGATTGGCCGGCTTCTTGTTTCGTTTTTGGCTGTACAATAAACCTGATTAACACCAGCGCAGTGAGAGGTGAATTGCGGCCGTCCGCAATATTATTATTGTAAGACTCTGGCCTGGCCCAGTCCTCTATCTCCGGGAGAGGCCAACGAGAAAAACACCCGCCCCTTCCTCCGTTTTTCACTAGCATGGCCATTGAAATAATCCCTCGACGGAGTCAAGATCGCGGCCTCACCAATATCAACTGGCTAAGGGGCTTCCACACCTTCTCCATGGCTTCGTGCGGGCGCCGCCGTCCTTGCTCTTCTTGACATTGACTAGCGACTGCTGCCCCACCAGATATCACGACCCCGCCCACATGGAATTCGGGCCCCTCCTCGTCATCAACGAGGACCGCCTCG
Source organism: Mycena filopes (assembly GCA_029281495.1). Classification (NCBI taxonomy): domain Eukaryota; kingdom Fungi; phylum Basidiomycota; class Agaricomycetes; order Agaricales; family Mycenaceae; genus Mycena; species Mycena filopes. Next base: position 798,989 of record JARIHR010000013.1, on the reverse strand, counting down.
CCGCCCACAACGGCTTCGGTGCGCACTCCCACCGCGGGTTCGAGATCTTCTCCTACATTGTCTCCGGACAGCTCGAACAGTGCGTCCTGAAAAGTCAGGTATCCAGATATGTATGATATTAACGCCAGCTGCAAAGCAAGGACTCGATGGGGAACACCGAAATCCTAACGCGGGGGGACGTTCAGCTCACATCCACCGGGACGGGCATCACGCACTCGGAGCAGGCGCACGGCCCCAGCGAGGTGCACTTCCTGCAGATTTGGGCCTGGCCGAGCGCGAGCCGCCTGGCGCCGCGGTACTTCACGCGCCGCTTCACGGATGAAGAGAAACGTGATGCGTGGGTGCGCGTCGTCGCGCCCGTTAATGCGGAGGGCGTGCAGAAGGATGCAAGGGTGGGGACGGGGCCGGCGCCAGTGCAGAGCGCGCTGACGATGTACGCGACGCTGCTGACGGAGGGAAGCAGTGTGAGTCGGGAGATGGTGGGGGTGAAGGGATATGTACAGGTTATCCAGACCAGCGGGTTCAATGACAAGGCTGCTACTGGCGCGACAGTCAAAATTATCGGCGCGTCGGGCGTAGAGGCCCACCTCAAGGAGGGCGATGGAGCATACTTGCACTTTACGGATGGCGGCAAGCTGAAGGTGGAGAATATAGGCGATAGGACTGCAGAAGTTCTCTTGTTTGATTTGGAGTAAACATAATGTATTGGTTTTCCGTGTACAACGTTCCAAAGTATTGAATCAGGGTCAGGTCGTGACCTCGCACAGTCCGCGCCGCGGTAGGTAACGCCGTAGAGGAAATATCTCTTTTGCTGCGATGTCCAAGGTCAGTCGAGTAGAGAAGCAGGACGAGCGCGCTTGAGGGTTTCACAGAGTCGTGCTAGCGGGCAGAAGAGAGCAGAGGTGATGGCAAACTTACCTTTTTGGGACTTGTCAGCTACCTTCACCACGAACAGAGCAGCGGTCTCTGGAGTCTCTCGCGCTCTCGCAAACAACTCCTTGAGAATAAAAAAATCGACCAACCCCGCCCACGGCCTGTCTCAGCGCGTCCAGGTCACCTCAAGACTCGAAACCCGCAATTTCCGTCTACAATACGATATTCAAGTCTCTTCGTTCTCTCTGGTCAATGACCGACTCCTGGCCCTCTAGGGCACTCTTGGGCCATACCTGAAACCGACCTCATGCTCCCGGGAGACAGCTTTACGATACGTGGGTCAAAAAGTGCATCGCGAAAGCGACTGGGGCACCATCGCGTCTGCACTTGAAAAGCCGATGTGCATCTCGCCAAGCTCGCGACGCGCAACTAGAACAGCCACAAGAGCCAATGGACAGCGGCTGGGAGTAGAATCTGCCCATCATCAAAACGCTCAGGATATAATCCTCTTAGACACTGTCCCCGACGTGGGACGCGACCAACAGTCAGGCGGCAAAATAATATTCGTTCGATTCTCTACAAGGCAGTCCTTCCCTGATTGACTCCAGTGCCGTCGCCGAATCAGTTCCTCCTCCAGCATCTCATATGACCTCTCGAAATCCAGGCGTTTATATGGCGTACCTCAAGTTTCTCTCCTAGACTGCTGAGCGAGACATTCTGGGCTTGATAGTCCCCTACGGCCACCGCGATCAAGATCGATGCCACTGTGTCCATGCTGACCGCCATGCGCCTGGGTAGCGACTCAGAAATTACAGGCTCGACAGGAACGATTGCGCGTCAATGGGAGCCGGGGAGCCGGGAGCCCTCGGCCGACTTGGAACGCCCCTACTTCAACCTGCACCAGCGACGACGGAAGACGGAGAAGCTACTGAAGGAGACCGAATCTTCGACAGTGATGAGCGTGAAGCGCAAGCTGAATCAGCTGCGGGGTGAATAGGGCCGGACCTGGTGCTACCTGGTGCTGCGAGTCCTTGTGGCCCATCAACGAACAGGAACTAGCGGAACGTGGAATTGGCCCTCCTTCTCTGGTTGCCTATGTGCCTGCTCGTTCTCGTCTCCGCTTTCTCTGCTTCTGGCTTTCGGGTCGGTAGTACTATGCATCCAACCGTCCCAGCCATCTCGTTTTTGATCCTGTGCATATCTCATTGTAGTTATCCGCGACTCGTCGCTAACTAATTAGCACAGCGAAGTGTACTGTTGTTTTTTGCCCTCTCCATGCTTTTCTCGTTTGTCTGCGAAGAAAAAGCTCTTGTGATGTGTTATGCTGAGGATTACCTTTTTGGGACTCAGCTTTCACTAACACACTCGATTCGTGCAAACGTCCCTGGAACGTCTCGGAACACCATAAAAGCGCTCGGATACACTCCCGCATCCCTTCTTTCCGACGGTTGCGCAGAGATTCGAATTGAAAATCGCTCAGGTCCGAGTCGGGTTCCCATCGCCTGCCGTCTTTCCCACCCTTATTCCTCTCCAGTGGGGATTTACGATGACCTCGTCTCGGTGCTCTCAGTGTGGCGCCGATAACATCCGCTCTCGCCCGCCGCCGCAGGAGCTCGACGTTGCGAGTCCAGGAACAAGACGACACACCCTTTTACACTCAAATGAAGTGCCTCTCGAGGCTGAGGCGGCCGGTATTGAGGCTGATTTGGCGCCACTCAATGACCGGCTACTTGACCTTGACGCCGAGATGCTCCGACTTCGAGGGGAACTGGAACAGCTGGAGAAAGAACGCGCGTTGGTGTCGGAATATCGTGCCCTGAATCTCTCCGTCATATCACCGCTCCGCAGGGTGCCCAACGTCCTCATGGGCAAGGATTAATCCTCAGTACTCATAGCACAATAATCCTGTAACATAATAGCATACATAATCCTATCGACTACAAGTACATTGGGATTAAGCTAGGATTAAGTACTACAAGGCTTAGGATTATGAACCCGTCCGTCATCGACAATGATAATCCCAGGATTATCCACCCACTGCCATTCCCGTCCGTCATCGACCATAATAATCCCAGGCTTATCACCCCACTGCCATCCACCACCGCCAGGATTATTGCCGGGATTAATCGAGGATTAATCCTCTATTACGGTCGCTGGGATTGATCCAGGATGATGTTCGCCGGGATTAATGCAGGATTAATCGAGGCTTGGATTATGTCCCGACGGAGCGGGATTATTGTGTGATATCAGCGCGTTAGCGATGTCAACGACGACAACGCCCACGGCGACGACGCACACCAAGATACCGGCAGGTGATGTTGTCCACCAATAGTCGACAGGATTATGTTTCCTGTCGAAGATTATTGAGCAAGATTAGCCCAAGGATTATTCGCAGTGCATGCGGAGGATCGCACTAAGAAGAGGAGCGGGGAAAGCGAGAAACAGGTTCAATTAGCATGTAGCTACGGGTAAGCTACTCAAAGGTTGGGCCAAACATTGGGGTCGGCTTCACCTGGAGAAGGAGTGAGCGACGGTAAAACAGTTATACTGCGGCACGTACCGCCCAGGTAACGGTGTATGGCTCATCCCAATTCACCCTGGAATCCCCCTTGGAAGGCTCAATCAGCGACAGATATGGATGAAGGGAAACTGCGTACCTTCTCGTAGAAAAATTTGCCAATCTGCCGCCCCTCCACCATAGTCTGCGACCCCGACGCCTCGCCGCGACGGCTCGAACGGCGGGTGGGACCCTCGGCAGTGGAAGGGTTGACCTTCGTCTTCTTCGTCGGCCTGCCCGTTTCCGGTTCCCCTCCAGCTTCCACCTCCTTTCTCTTGAGCCCAGCCGTTGCCTTTGGCTTTAGGACCACGGCGACCTTTCTCGGTCGCCCACGCGCAGCCTTGCCTTTCTGTTTCGGAGCAACGGGAGGGACTGGAGGAGCACCATCGCCACCATCACCACCCTCGGTACCGGCGGCAAGGGGCGCAGGGGCGGCAGGGTTGTCGACGGGGATCACGGGAGGGACTGGAGGAGCACCATCACCACCCTCGGTACCGGCGGCAAGGGGCGCAGGGGCGGCAGGGTTGTCGACGGGGATCACGGGAGGGACTGGGGGAGCACCATCACCACCCTCGGCGCCGGCGGCAAGGGGCGCAGGAGCGGCGGGGTTGTCGACGGGGATCACGGGAGGGACTGGGGGAGCACCATCGCCACCCTCGGTACCGGCGGCAAGGGGCGCAGGAGCAGCAGGGTTGCCGACGGGGACCACGGGAAGGGGCGCAGGAGCGGGAGTTACTAGAACGGTCGACGCGACGTTCTTCACTGCGAGGGGAGAGAAGTCGTGTGTCTCCTCCTCCGACAGTGCTGGGTTTGGGATTGGCGCGGTGTTGAGGATCTCGAGGATCTCGACGTCGTTATCGAGCGTGAGGTCGTCCACGTCCATGGAAGTGTCTTGAACGGAGGCGCTGTTTGCTGTATGAGACGTGAGACACAGATACACAATATGCCCTAGGAAACGACGTACGCGACAATCTGGCCAGGGACCAGGCTTTGAATGCGGCGGTTTCTCCCTCGTCTATCACCTTGAACTCGAAACCCTGCTTCTGATTCGCAGATATGGACAAGCTGCGTATTCAAGGTAAATTAGCCGCTCGATCGTCTCAGCGAACCACTTACTGCTTGGTCTTGATAACACTATCTGACTGCTTGTAGCTGAACCGAATGAAGAAACAACAGTCGCCCGCCTGTTTGGGCCCATGGCCGATGAGAGGACGTATAACGTCGTACAGTTTGTTCCCCAGGTAGGTTTGGGTGCTATTGAAAGATGTCAGATAAGCCACACGACGCAGTGAAGGACTCACTCGGCCAGGACTTCCTCGGGTGGTCTATTAGCATCAGCCTCATTGAAAGCGTCTGCACGAGCTTGCATGTCCTGCTTTACCGACTCAGCGCAAGCGTCCCACAGCTCCTTCGCGACGAGGTTTGAAGTGGTCAAGTCCAATCCGTCCTGATGGGTACGCGGGACGTTTAGAAGTCGTGTGGCGACGATGCCCTTGATTTCGTCATGACGGTCTGTTCTAAACATGTCTATCCCACGCTTCTTGCGACTGCTGCGGGGGAGAGGACCGGCTTTGGCAGCAGTGGCAGTGGCAAGGATAACGGGGTCGGCTGTCGGGCCAGCGCTCGGTAGCACACCGTTGTTCCTGGTCGCCTCGCGGACGAAGTTGCCCATGGCCTTGGTGATAGCCTGCAAAATTGTGAGCGGAACTTGAAATGCCATGGCGCCTCGAATCTCGTACCTGGATGAAATCTGCGACGACGAAACCGCCCGGGCCACTGATGTTGAAGCGCGCATCCATGAGCGGATAAATCACGTTGGCGACGTAGTCTTTCCGAGTTCGTTTAATGTCGCCTTTCGAATTCTCCCACTTCGCCATCATGGGGTAGTATTCGTCGCGCAGCGCGGTAAATATGTCGTCCATATGCTTCTTGACTGCTGAGGGAAGAGTCTTGGCGGTTGACTTGTTACGATAGTCGCTCCAAACAATCGAAGGAGGTAGTAGAGGTGTGCTGGCCGACGAAGACGCGCCTTCGAGACCAAGTTGATTCGCAGGAGGGGGGCTGGACATATCAGGCAGATAGTGGCAAACTGAGTGGGGGGAGGTGGACTGCGTGGACTTCAAGACCCGTATTTATAAAGTAACGCATTCAAAGCGCATCTGGATGTTTTGGGTCAGAATAAAGCGCTAACAATGAACGCGACCGAGACAAAGGCTTACCGTTAACGTATGTTTGTGCGCGATGCCACTGGGAAAGTGCGAGACGGAGAACCAGAGTCTGCCGCGCCAAGAACGCAGCGAGGAGAGGCGGCCTACAGGAGATTTCAGTACGTATGCACAGCGGACGTGCTATTCTGGACTCACACATCCCCACACATCGTTTTGAGAGACGAAATCCGCCCAGGCGACCTTGGGGCAAGGCGGACGTCGTAGTGAAGTCGTGAGGGTCCAGCTGACAAAAGTCACGCATATACAGCCGAACAACGTCAGGCTAGGGAGCGATGTAAGTCAGCTCAGGGTGAGGGAGGCCGTGGAGGAGAGCGGCGGTGAAGGGACTTGGAGGTCGTGGAGGGAGAAGGAGTGGCTTAGCGAGAGTTCCCATCACGTGTCACGGTCGCGTCGCGTAATAATAGAAAATTGGAAGAATTCATGCTCGTGTGATACATTCATCGTATTTTCGCTATGTATTATATCTACGTGTGTCCTTGCTAGGATTCCGTGTTCCCCAAATCCCACTCTGTATTTCCTCTCACAGGGTTGACGTCTGATCAGGATTCAGCGGGCAGTTACGGTGGAGCAGCAACGCATTTACTGAATTCGCCGGACACCAATTTGTTTTCAGCCGAGTACGCGACCCAACGCACGGTGTGCGTCAAGCTGCCACAGTCATTTGCGTCCTCAGCGGCGTCGACGGGGAGAGACTCAAGGTCGAGGGATACATGAGCCGCCAAGCTGTCGGGGAGAGAATCAAGATTAGCTTCTTCTATACAGCCTCTTGAGCAACAATTTCGACGAAGGACCACAACACATATGCGCACCAATGCTAGTTGTATAACGATTCGCGGCATCCGACCAGGAATCAGCTTCAGCGTCCTTCAACGTTCCCGAAGGGGGTCCTTGGTCTGCGCGAGACTTAGCTGGCGAGTATGGATGGAAGAGCGCAAGCTGACCCGTGTGTTCGTTCGTCGCCCAAGAGCAGTCTTCCCGTTCGCTGTCTGGTCAAATGAAGGGCAGGTGAGCGTCATAATCACGCAAGAGAACAAACACTCACCCTCGTCGCGAGATGGGCCCACCCATTTCACGATATCTTCGAGAGTTCGTATGATGCGGTGAAATTTCGCACCTATCTTCGATATCAGCATAGCGAATATCAGCGAGTAGTAGCCACGCACTCATTGCATCGGTAACAACCGCAGGAGGCCCAAGGGGATCCACGCTCACATATATCTCCAACGCCTCCTTGAGTATTTCCGACGCATCGTACATCCGGTTCAGCGCATTGTCGGATTGTATGAAATTTTTGAGATTTTCGAATGTGAAGTCGGCCGGTTGTTCGCGACACAAGAGTTCAATTGTAGAGGGTGCAGGAGGGCTCATGGTTGCGCCCAACAGGGACAGGGATCCACTTTTATTCTAACGCTAACAGGTCCGTGCGTGCCAGCTTTATTGTCTTCGGCTGGGCCAGTTGTGAGGCGACGCAAAGTCAGCAACATGGGCCAGTGGGCGACAATAAGTCAGCCGACGGCGACAATAAGTCAGCTCTGGCCGTTCGGATACTTGTGGGATGTAGGCGGAGGAGGGAGGACAAGGACAAGTCGATTGCCGAGATTGCCGAAATGTTCACATCACGTGAGTCGATCGCGTCGCGTCGCGTCCCGTAAATTACCGGCGTAAATTAGAAATTAAAAAAAAGCACAAAAGCTTCCAAAGTCTTCAGGACATCGAGATAGGTAACGGGCGTCTAGAAAATACATTCGCACCAGTATATAAGGCGGCCGCGTGACGCATGTGACCCAAAACCTCGTCTTTCTCTACCACCATGTCCAGTCGAACGGAGCCCTTTTTCAACGCTGTTGACGCGAAGCAAAGCATTGTAGCCCTGTAAGTACCTTTCATTAGTATTCCTTTTGCTCAAATGGCCTGCTATAGGCCGAATCCCTTCCCCCATGACGGCCCCGGCGTCGTCTACATCGTTCGACGCGTTCTCAAGCGCATCTATCGACTTTGGTGCAAGAACCGTATCTCCACCGCCACTTTCCTCCATTTCCTCCAGATAAAAATTGGGCACACGAAGCGCTTCCCCCGGCGTTGCGGAGAGTACCGGAAGTGCAACAAATCCCACCAAATCTTATGGTGCTGCTACTTCGACACAAGCAAACGGATGCTCCTGGGTGCGTACTTCCAATTCTTTCGAACCTTGCTGACTGCTTCTCAGAGCGTCTCGTTCAAGATAACCTGTACCGCCTCGGCGCCCCCCCGATTCGCGAGGATTGCGGCTGCGCGGTGAATCACCGGGAATTTGTCGATTTCAACGCCGCTGGAGGGATTCGCGGGATCTGTCGATTGGTTCGGAGATGGCAGAGGCGGATGGGGGAGGTGGTGTCTCGGTGAGTACTTTTCATTCTTCTCCCTCTGAACTTCTGATTTACTATGATTTCAGCACGAAGTTGAACAAAGCCGGGTATCCTGTGTAAACTAGCACAGTCAGGCAGAAATCCATGTAATCGGGGTGTTCTCGTGTAGTGCCTTCCTGGTGGTGAAAGTGAGTAACGCTCGAATGAGGAGGGCGTCACTCACAAGGTTTCCTACAGCTCCCCGTTGGACCCTGGGCCGCTGCGCGTGCAGGGCATCGATTAAGGGGGTGTTTTTTTTTAAACACGTAAAGCCGACGTTGACTAGTCCTCCTTCAGTTTCTGCTTTTCACGACGCGGAAGAGAGCGCTGGTAGTTGGTAACTAAACCTCGATGTGTAGATACGTCCAAAATGACATTCCTGGCGCCTTGATTTTAGTTCGCGTCGGTCGATTGCGTTCTTCGTTGACGGTCGCGTTGGAGAAGAAAAAAGTGTATCAATATAATCCAATTGCGGTTACAGGTCGTAAATTCGTAAAGTTTGCGAGGAAAAATAGTTTAGAGAGTCATGTCGTCTTCATCCGACAACTGGTCCGTCGCGGCCTGACTGAACTCCTCCCAAAACTCGATCCCAGGGCACACGCCTCTCGACAGGGCGCGATGGCGAAGAAGCACGACCGGGTTGCGTCCGGCCAAGTTCACAGCGTCACCCACAGGCCTATAGCTCCCCTCGGCCGTATACACCTGAAATTCACGCCAGGAAGCGGAACCAGGGGGGAGGGGATAGTGTTGGGGTAGGATGTGCTTCTCCGTAGGCACCAGCCACATCCCGTGGAACGCAGGCCGCCCGCTTCGGTTGAATACCACTGCGCGAAAGAGCCCACCTGAGCGCCGTGAGTACTCGATCGCAACCCGAACGAATCGAGAAACCTACGAGTGTTATCGGCCAGCTCGCAGGGGTAGGGGTGGGGAGTGCAACGAGCCATGCCAGAGTCAGGCCAATCGTCTACGGAAGTTCGGAATGAAGTCAAGAGGCCAGAAGGTAGACACTCACCGGCGTCGTCGGTTGTGCGGTAAGTCAGTTCTGATACAACTAGTGAGTTCACGTCATAGCGCAGTGCCAGGACAGAGAACTAACCTTCAAGTTCCTCCGTTTCAGAAGGTGATTCTGCCATTTCAGACGGTGGTTCGTTCTCTGCATCGCAAGATGAGGTGTGCGAATGAGACAGTAATGAAAAAGCCAAACCTTTGTCTGAATCGTCGCTAGACGATTCCTCGTTGACCAAATCTTGGAGAGTTTGCATGGTACGTTGGAATTTGTCGTCTATGTAAGTCTCAGCAACTTGATACGGGACGAAAGGGTTTGGGCCGCACTCATTGCATCGATTACAACCGCCGGAAGGCGAGGTCCCTGTGGATGGCGAAGAAACTTGGCGAGTGCCGCCTTAAGCGTTTCAGACGCATCAACCATCGTGTCCAGAGCATTGTCGCGCTCCACGAGGACGCGCAGGTCTTCGAAGGTAAAGTTGTCCGGTTGGTCGCGACATAGGAGTTCGATGGCAGAAGGGGCGGGGGAGTCCATGACTGGGTACGTGTTCGAGGATCTCCTTCGCGCATTTTAAAGGCTCGCTGCTCAAAGCGTTGGATCGCGCATTGGCTTGTCCAGGCCTGGACACCGCTTTCATCAAGACGCTTTCGTCTCGGGAGCAGGCGAAGTAAAGTCAGCCCGAGGGGTTCGCGGGTAGGTGAACAAAGTCAACCTGGCCCGGAATGAGCAAAGGCGACACGAAGTCAACCGTGAAGGAGCAAGTTAAGTTGGAACGGCAAGATTTGATCCGCCAAAGCACTTTCTCACGGGCAACTCTCTTCCTCCCAAACTTCCCTGGCTGACTATGTTCGCCAGCACTATGGTTGACTCTGCTCGCCGCCATTCACCCCACCGATCTGACGATATGTCGATCTCACTTCAGCGCGTGTATTCTGTGCACGCCAAAAGTGGGTCAAAGCGCTCGATGGTGCTCATGGACCCTTGCGCTTCGCGCTTTGACCCTCTGCTGGAGCTCTTAAGGCGATTTTTCCTTTGCAAGGCCCCCACCCACTCTACCGATGTCTCACAAACCCACTGCCCAAGAATTGTTTCGCGAAGGAGCCAGTAAACCTGGAAACGAAGATCGCTTCGACTCAGAGGAATTCAAACGTCGTCTGAAAGCCGTGGAAACCTTTGTCGACGCTGCTCGAGAGGTCGAGGAGGCTTTCGCGGTAGTCTGTGGCTTCAGAGTCGATGCCTCCTTGCCAGCGACTGTTCTTAGGGCCCTAGGTAGCTGCAGTCCCTTCCTTCCGTGTCCACGCACTGAACAAAATTTTAGACGAGGAGCTTAATCGCGGCAGGAGGCACTTGGAAAACATAAACCCTTCCTTCCTGCCTTGCCCAACATCCGTTGGGTACCATGAAGACGACGAAGGTTAGTTCCCCGTGCTTCGGACGTTCTCCGCTTACTTCCTCCCAAAGATGCTCCGACCCTGTATGAGCTTCACGCCGTCTACCCAAAAGGACGCTACCACTCTACTGCTACCAGTACGTACCCGTCACAACCCAAAACGTAATGACCAACGGCCACTCTTAGAATGCTTCATTCGCGCCGTTATATACCTTCTGTCAGGCCGGCCCCCACTGCACTTCAAGTTCCGCTTACCGAGTGCATCGGCTGTGGTGCTCGTTGACTACCCGGTTCCTAAAGGCTGCAAGTCCTGGTTGGAGTTTCAACACTTCTCCCCTATTACCGATCGATACGAACCGTCTGGGGGGCCGACATCTATGGATGGCCGTGGCCGCATCATGATATATCGTAAGAACGGTCTCCAAAGTGTCGAATGTCCCTACATCGAAAAATGGGAAGCAACGGCTCGTCAATCCGCAGGTATTTCGGTCGCTTCAACTCGTTTTGCTCCCCGCTGAAGCCCCATCCAGACGAAGAACCATATTCCCGCCCATCGGACGCCTCGTCCCCTCTTCCCCCATCCTCTCCGCCTCCTGATTCATCCATTGAGCTTCCCGCTGCTCCCATCGCCAACCTCGAGCCGCGCGCAGAGACCGCCGCGGAGCCTGCTGCCGCTGCCCTCCCCGCCGCGCCTCCCGCTGCTCCCATCGCCGACCTCGAGCCGCACGCAGGAGCCGCCGAGCCTGCTTCTCCCGCCCTCCCCGCCGCGCCTCCCGCTGCTCCCGCCGACCTCGAGCCGCACGCAGGAGCCGCCGAGCCTGCTTCTCCCGCCCTCCCCGCCGCGCCTCCCGCTGCTCCCGCCGACCTCGAGCCGCACGCAGGAGCCGCCGAGCCTGCTTCTCCCGCCCTCCCCGCCGCGCCTCCCGCTGCTCCCGCCGACCTCGAGCCGCACGCAGGAGCCGCCGAGCCTGCTCCTCCCGCCCTCCCCGCCGCTCCTCCCATCGCCGCGCCTCCCGCTCCCGCCGACCTCGAGCCGCACGCAGGAGCCGCCGAGCCTGCTCCTCCCGCCCTCCCCGCCGCGGCTCCCGCTCCTCCCATCGCCGACCTCGAGCCGCGCGCAGGGGCCGCCGATCGCGAGCGTCCTGCTCCTCCCACTGCGGGCCCGTCGAATGCCAAATCTGCTACCGCTCAGAAGAGGAAGCGGGAGTCAGTGGAGGTTGAGGGGTCGCAGAAGCGTGTAAAAAAGGTCTGGGAGAACAGCTACGATACGGCGTACCTCGTTGAAGACAAAGAGGTCTGGGAGAACGATTATAATACCGCTTACCGTATTTCAGACTAGGCAATCTTACCGGTTGCGACAACGGTTTGTATTCAATACATGTACCTACTGTAACTACAATATGGTCGCTGACGAGCCTCCATCGCTCCTTTGTATAATCTGCTTCGAGAATGAATATGTGTAGAATATATGTGTGCTGAATCGGTCTTCGGAGCCTTTCAGACTTCAAAGCTAACAATAACAAACAATCTTCTTCCCTCCTTCCTCATACTACACCGCTGACTTTGGTCGCTTCCGCGGTTGACGTCGACGTCGCCGGCCCCAAACGGTGAATCAATCTCGTTCCAACAACGACCGTCTGCGCCGCCCAACCCCAACGGCGTATACCTTTGGCCAAACAAAAATGGTGCTTGGACCGGCGCTTTGAGGTCTGCAACATATATAATGGTGCGTCAGCTTATCCGTCTGCCCTAACATGACATCTCAAGTGGCACCCAGGTCTTCGCGTCTTCTCGTTGCCGTCGACGCGGAACGTCGACCTCTCGCCTCAGTAGCTTTGGAACAGCTTTCCAATACCCAGCGCCAGGCCTTCCACACCTACGTCCAATTCGCAGATCGAAAGCCAACTCATCCACCCCCAAAACGCAAGTCCGTCAAGCTTCCTGCAAGAGGCGTTGCCCAGGCGGGCGGCAGCACTGGTGCACGCAGGCAATCACCTGCGAAGGCGGTGATATTTAACTGCTGGTTGGAGGTATGTATCAGAGTGACCTATTCGCGTTTCCCCGGCTTATAACCTTAGGATGGTGTCACTCCCATTCAGCTTCCTGCTGTCGTGGACAGCGGCGGCTTTACCACCCTCGCACCCCATTCTGGCGTGTTGCCATCCGACCTCGAGCTGTACAAGAAGTTCAGAAAGAATTGGTCCTGGAGATCTGTGGGCTTAGAATCCCAAATTACTCCGACCAGGGGGCAGAAGGTTTTTTTTCTACGTCGAGAGGGTGTGAAGGACTTGAAGGACTGGACCAAATTTACGGACACGCACCTCTAATAATTAAATTGTGATAATCACTGTACACGCACACATCAGTTGAATCCCTAAAGCATTGAATTTTCCAACGGTCATAATCTAGCAGGAACATAGGCGGCAGCGTTAGACGCCATGGGCGCTTGTCGCAATGCATACACGTGACCGCACCGCACCCTTCTTTGTCGACTTTATCCTTCTTCTCGCCACCCCACCCAACCAGGCAGGGCTTGACGTTGTCGGCCCCGCCTCAGCACCAGACTTTTGTCGGTGTGTCCACGGCTGACGTTTGTCGTCGTGCTTGCTACCGAGCCATCCACGCGGTCCTCGACTTGGCCTCTCCAGCCCCCACGGCCACTCACTTCTTACTTGACTTAGCGCTAGGTGGGTGCACCGAGTCGACACAGAGATTCGACCTGAGTTTCCTTACCGTTTCATTTCCAGATCTACAATGCCACCGCGTGGCAAACCCAAGGGTACGGCGGACGGCGAGACGAAACAGGGGGCGGTGAAACGACGACGACGGGGAGGGAGTGACGACGACGAGGTTGTCGCTGGTCCATCGGTCGGATCGTCGTCGACGATTCCAGCGCCCATCGAGCGGAAAGCCAAGCGTGTGCGCGGGGAGGACGACGGGGAGACCATTCCCGTGACGAATCCCATCCAGATTAACCCCACCTCGGCGGCTGCGCCACCCACCGAGGCATTGACTGAGCCCGTCGTTGAAGCGCCTCCCGTCGCACCTGAGCCTGAAAAATTCGGCCCCCTCGAGAACAAGACTCGTTCTCGACCACAAGTGCGTACTTTCAGATTTCAGTTTGTCCCCGCTCATCGCCTCTTTCAGGGTGCTTCCAAAGCGATGAACGCCGCTCGACCTCACTTCCCCGCGATACAAGCTGCAATATTGGCCAGTTTTGCGCATCGAAATCAAGGCAACCCCTGCACCTGCGGTGCACCGCCTGAAAAGACCATTTTTCGATGCAAGGACTGCTTCAAGCCGTCGCTCTACTGCAGGTCCTGCATGGTCGCCAGACACGAAGAAAGTCCGTTTCATCGGGTGGAGGAATGGCGCGGGAAGCACTTCAGTCGTGTTACCTGGGGATTGGTAGAGGATCAGCCCGCGCCAGTGCTTCAGACGTGTCTCCGGTCCCACTCTTCGACTATGCGATGCCCTCAGGTTACCACCACCACAACGCAGTCTCAAAACATGACGATTGTGCATCACAATGGTTTCCATACCTTCAAATTCGAATTTTGCTCTTGCAGTCCTGGTCAGGGACTCGCGTTGCTCCCTCATTGGAGGCAACTGCTCGATGTCGGCCTGTTCCCTGCCTCCTACATCAGTCCACAGACAGCCTTCACTTGGGACGTTCTGAAGCAATTCCACATCCACTGTCTAACGTCAAAAAAGTCGGCGTACGACTACATGAAGGCTCTATGCAAGCTTACCAATAACGCATTCGCACACGACGTCAAGGTGAGTAGTTCTACTCCTTCCGAAGCACAACTCCTCACGCCAGCTCAGGATCGTTACCGGGAGTTCCAGTTCGCCTACCGGATCTGGAGATACCTTGCCCTCGAGCGTCGCACAGGTCAAGCCTACCATATCGACGAATATCTCAGTCATCGCCGCAAGTCTTCCCTAACCCTGCGATGTCCAGGATGCCCAGAGGTCGGCTTCAATATCTCAAAGGAGACGATGGAGGCGGCGCTGGAATCAGAGCAGTACGAAGTTATCTGTGATTTTCAGGCCGTACTAACAAGCGTGATAGGCATAAATTTACATTGTACCTGTCGGTCGATGGTAACTTCAAGATGCAAAGAAAGAACAAGCGGGACGACCCCGACGACGTTGCGCTCAATGCAGGAAACGGGTACTTTGTCGAAACGGAGGAGTACCGACGCTACTTGAAGCTCGCGAAGCCGACTGAGGACGACGTGAGTGACATACCGCTTTGTCCAGCCCCCTTACTCGTGGTTAGATAGGGACTTGTTCGCATCTACGCGCTGCCCGGATGCAAAACATAGCGAAGTTCAAAAATGCGGTGATCAGCGGCGTGGTCGCGGTACAATGCGCCCGTCACGGCTTCTACCTACCTCAGGGGATGGTAGACCTCAAGAAAGGCGAAGCGTTCGTTGTTTCGTTTGTCGCATATATACCCGAGCTGACTCAACCCAGGTTTGCGAACACAGATTATGTGATCGTTCATAGTTTGGCCGAGGCGTCCTATCTGCGATGGATCTTGTTCACCTACGACATTTGGTGCCAATATGTCATCCACTTCAAGGACCGAATCGCGCAGTGGTTTCCGACCATGCTGAAGATTCTCGAATTTATCCGTGGCGCGATCCCCAAGATGCATATTCACAACCACATCGAGCTTTGCAGCATTCTGTGGAACCTGAATTGGCTGCTCTACACCGCGTTCACATGGGGCGAGATGATTGAAACAGGCTGGGTCGAGCACAACTTGACGGCTGGGCAGACCAAGGAGCAGAACGACGGCAATCGACACGATTCTGTCGATGACACCAGCGGCAGCTGGAACTGGGACAAAATGGTCGATTTCGGTGCGTCTTTCCGCAACACTGCTTGTTGGTCCCTCACCATTGGCTTAACAGCGAATGCGTTGCTGCGGTCGTGGCGCTCGTGTCAGCTGGAGCGCCGCAAACGCGCGGCCAATTTTCAGGCTTTGACCGACAAACATCCAGCAGAGCTGATCGAGCGCTGGGAGAAGGCGGATGTGATCTCAAGAATGGCGGACGGCAAGCTAGTGAGCGTGTTTCAAACAAATTTCAAGAAAGGTGTGATCTTTGTGCAGCTCATGCGGAGGGAGTTGAGCTGATTGATAACAGGCCCTCCGACCCACGCCGACGCGTACGCAAAGCTGCTCAGGGCCGAGTACGACGCGGGGGCGAGCAAGGAGACCCTGACTGGCGATCTCGGACTAATAACGAGCGCACTGCTGGTCGAGTGGGATCAGTGCGTCTGTTCTATCCTCCTTTGGAGTGCATAGCGTTGATACCTGCCACAGACACAATGTCAGACGACTCGTAGCCAAACACGCCGCCGAAGATCTTATTGCTAAATCACGACAGCGCTTATATCAGTCGGTCACAGACGTACGAACGCGCCTGGTCGCGCGTGCACCCATGCTGGAGAAGCATGTTGTGGATGCCGACCCAGAGAAACCTGAGAAGGAGGCGCTGTTTCTTCCCTCGCACTTCACGGAATCAATGCGCGACGAGCTCAAGCTGACGACTTTGGCGCAAGTCGAGTACAAGCTGCGCGAGGGCCAAGCCTTCGACGCGATCGTGGAAACATGCACCGCCATACGGACGCTCAACTACAATCTTACCCTCAAGAAGACGCACATCCATGGTGTAGGCAAAAACACCAGGAGCCAAAACTTCCTGCGGACCCTCAGCAACGACGTTCAGACCGCCGCCGACACTTATCGGCGCTCGCGCACGGCGCTGCTGGCGCTGGGGCTGGATGAAGGGAATCCTGCACTCAAGCCGCTTCTCAAGACGGACCTGCGGGGGAAAAGCGGGAGGAAGGCGGTCATGGGCGACGCGAGAACGCAGGATTCGTGGATTTGGAACACCGGGCGGGCTGCAGACCTGACCCCGGAGGAGGAAAAAGAGTGGGAAGCAGAATGTACGTCAATTCCTATGGTATCAGCTCGTGTGCTGAACCCACGCGCTAGTGGAGCGGGTTAAGTGGTTCCGCGATCGTGCACTGCGAGACCGCGCTATCGAGGAGGAGCAGACGCTGGAACAGGAATTCACGCGCGCGGTCGCGTCTTTTCGCCAGACCAGCCGAATATGGACCAAGCTTGGAGAGGCGGCCACAGAAGCGGGCGCGGCAGCGTACGCCCACAAGCAGAGTACGATGTTCGAGAAGCTGGCCGTCGGCGTCGAGACGGCTTGGGAGAAGTCTGCCGAGTTGGTGTCCGCCGACTTTTTGGCAGCGGAAGCAAAGGAGGCAAAAGAGCGCGAGGAGACGGAGCGACTTATGCGCGAGTACCGGCTCAGTAACCCCGACGCCGCTGAATTCGAGGTCCGTGTCCGTCGCATGGAATGGATTAAACTGACATCGGCCTGGCAGGACTACTACGAGACGAATGAAATTTTCCGCCCTTGATCCGTCGCATCGCCACCGGAGACGACGTCATCCCGCTGCTGCAATCCCTCGAATAATCCTCGCCGATAATCTCAGCATAATCCCTTCAAGATCACTCCTACAACGCTGGATTAATCCTGGCATGGAGTCTTTAATCCTGCGCGGATGGATAATCTTGGGATTATCCAATGGTGGATCAATCCTGGCGGGTCAAATAATCGTGCGCTCGATGGATAATCCTGGCCGGCCGTGCCTTCGTTCTATAATCCTGAGCCTTGTAGTACTTAATCCTAGCTTAATCCCCATGTACTTGTAGTCGATAGGATTATGTATGCTATTTTGTTACAGGATTATTGTGCTATGAGTACTGAGGATTAATCGCCATCACTGATATCACTGGGGTGCCTCCGGAGATCCTTGGGTATATATTCTCCTGGACGCTACCAACAGCCCGCGAGGCACTTCAAATGCCAGTCCGCGTGAAGGAGAGCCCGTGGTCCTTGTCGCACGTCAGTCGGTATTGGAGATCTGTTGCTCTCTCAGAAGCTTCATTATGGTCGCTTGTGACCCTTTACTACGACGCTCCAGCACCAGTTTATCCGTTCCCCATGGTCGAAACACAAGTGGCTCGGGCCAAAATACTGAAGATCCACTTCTATGGCCAGAAAACACCCACCGCTCAGCTCCTCCAAATCGAGACGTTTCGCCTTCTGGCGCGGTTCGCCCCTCAGTGGGAGGAACTCAGTCTCGGGCTAACCCCGCAACTGGTTCCTCTGTTGAGCGCGTTGCGAGACCGACTCCCGATCCTGCGCAGATTGTTTCTGCAGTGGCAACCGGATGTCCCTGAAATTCATCGCGTGGATTGCTTCCAGAATGCTCCATCCCTGGTCGGAGCCTGGGTGCGCGGCTTCCGTTCAATCCCAGTTCTGTTTCCCGGCCACCATCTCACCCACTATGAATTTCATTCTTCTTCTTGGGACACCCACGCAGACATCCTCAAACAAACACTGACTCTTGTCGTGGCTCGAATCACGATCGAGTTCGACGACGACGGCGACGATAGTTGGCAGGACCCGGATAGTCGCGAAATTATAAATCTGACTTGTCTTCGACACCTCTTCGTATCCCACGCGGAAATCTTAAACTTTCTTCGACTGCCCGCCCTGGAGCAAGTTGCCATCAATTCCAGCGCAGACGAAGGTTCCAATATTTTAGGTGCTTTACGATCCGCGGTCTCCCGGTCCTCGTGTGTTCTCCGAAGGCTTTGTCTTTGGGAGCTCCCCCTACTCACGCCGGTCACCGAAATCCTCACCCAATTCCCCTCCATCGTCGACTTCGCTGTCCTACTATCAACGCCTGAAGACAGTCCTTTAGCCGAGACTCTCATGAAGCGTCTTACGATAACCGCGGACGGTCCCGTCATCGCACCGCAACTACGCCGCATATCCTTTGCATACGAGGAAGATATGGTCATTGACCATGGCATTTATGAAGAGATGATAAACTCGCGCTGGAGGGCTGGTGGCTTCGTGGGCTCTCAGCTTATCGTAGCTGTAGGGTCCTCTCCTACCGCCGCTGTACTCCATGGACTGGAGAAGCTTCGCGAGGAAGGGCTCAATTTTGTTTTTCTCCAAGGGAGGGACGCTGCCGATGCCATTGTTGCCTGGACCTTTGAGGGACGGTGGGGTTAAATTCAACCCCATAACCAGGGTCCACGCACTGTACAATATTCTTGCAAAATGTATCACAACCATGTGCAAATTCTCGATTACCTTCGCTATAGTGAAAATCAGGTGACGCATTTGGATGCTCTCTTATCCCGCTCCTCTTGTCTTCTGCGGACGCTCTGCCTCTGGGTCTCGCGGACCTCCCCGCAACCTGAGCGCTTTTGTGTCGTTGGTTAGCCAAGCGCGTTTGCGAGTATCAAACAACGAAGGGGGAACCGAAAGACAAGGAAAGGAAATACATTCGCCCTGGCGGCACTAATTAACTACAAAGGTTCGCCGATGGCTACAACGAGATATGTATGGGACCAGAGACGACGGACTGATTTTGAGTGTGGCTATTGATACTGGAGATTAACAATCAAGACGGTAGGTTTGAGACGGTTCTCGCGCCCGTCCACCTCGAGTACTTCGGTATTGGGACAGGCGCCAAGCGCATCCTGCACGGTGCTCTCCCCCGCCCCAGTAACGGACAAGTGGGTTACAGACGGGGCGTCCCATCCAACGGTCCTCAGGTTCTGTCTCTCCTGCTTCTCGCGCAGGGATGCGAGGAGCCAGGTCGGCATCTGCGGGCTGAAGGAGTAGCGCAGGTCGAGATGCGTAATTTGGGGCGGGAGGGCGGCTAAGCCGACGCGCTGGAATACGTCGTCGAACCCCGCGTCGACGTACTCGATCGAGAGGCGGCGGACGTTCGGGGCCAGGAAAGCGCGCGCGTCGAGGGTTTCGAGCAGCTCGTCGAGGACTGCGCCCATGGGGAGGCGTATGCGCCCGTTTTTGTCGGGATGGATGTCGGTATTGACGAGTTGGATGGTAATCGATTGGCAGGCGAGGTTCGGGGAGCGTGCGGGAGAGGAGAGTGCGGGTTTCGAGGGGAGGATACGGTCGAATAGCCGACGGAAGGCTGAGGATGAGGCTCTGGGGAACATTGTGGTGGGCTGGTCGCGCAGACGCCGGATGAAATGGTCGGAGAAGGCAGCGGAGGGGATGTAGACGTCGCGGGACGATGCGACGTCGAATAACTCTGCCCATGTCGAGTTTACGAATGGGGAGGAGCGCATGAGAGTGATACGCTCGGCACAGGATAGAGGCGAGTTCCAGGCGGCATTTATGATTTGCTGGAGGAGTTCGACAGGGAGTCGAGGGATGGTTTCTCCAGTGGCCATGGTGTGCATTTCGGCTGAAATTTCTCCTCCTCTTATATACATCCTCGGTAAGATTTTCCGCTCGGACCCGGGGCTTGTGGGACCTGAGACAGCGATTGGGTCGCTCAAGAGGAGCTGAGGATCGAGGATCATCCAGGCACGACGAGATTGCGTCGGAAAAGTGGCAACAAAGCTGTTCGATCCATTCCACGCGAGGATTCAGGTCGGAAAACCCGCCGCTTCCGCGAGTCGGGGGCGGAACCGAGTCTTGGAGGTAGTATGTCGGTAAGCGTATATGCTGCTCTTGCTAGACTTGCTTCGCATTTCAGAGAAAGGACTGAGCTTGTCCAGTGAATTGTCGTAGATTGTCGTGGTAGAGGAGAGGCCAAGTTTGGCTAGCCAAAGCCGGCCATCAGTTCAGGATCAGTTCTCCTCTTGCTTTCATGCTCGTTCCAGTGGTATCGTCTAGGTCAAGAGGGTATTTTGGCACTACCTCTCCGCTTCATGGCACTACATCTTCGCCGTTGCGAGTCTCCTCTGCCTCGTGGGCAAGACCAGAGTCTGCGCACGATACCTTTTGCGTGCGGAGACTTCCAAACTTTCTCCGTACGTTGAAAAGACGCAACGGGAGCTCATGAGAGGGTCCAAGTCCAAGGTCTGCTCGTCCTCTTCGTCTGTAGTTATGTCGCTGAAAGTCTGAAAACTGCGTAGATTCAAATTTAGCGGAGAAGTCTGGAAAGTTGGAAACGGCTTGTGGCGCTTCCACCGACGAGCCTCGAAGGGAACTCCGGAAGATAAAAGAACAGGCGGTCTGCAGTGGTGCCCGAGGAGGTACGTTTGTCAAGCCGCAATACGTGCATTCTTGCTTCAGGCATACCATTCGAAATGCTCACAAAAGCCCTGTAGTGACTTATACTGTCGTGACTTAGACTTGCGTACGAAGAACACGCACGGGCCTTTGCAGCGCACCCAACGTCCTTGTGCATCAGCGCCCAGGAGCAGCCCATCGAGGGAATGTGTATCGGGGCGGGAAAGCAGTTTGGATTGAGAAGATACACCTGAGTGAGCGAGCGACACCGACTGTGCGCTGGAATCTCTCGAACGCTGCTCCGCCCGCTTGCTGCGAATCGGCGAATCGAGCTCCCATGCACAACACGCCCGCCTCGGGATGGTACAAAATGGGAACTGGCGTGGACACTCATTCCTACTGGGACTGGCCAGACGTCGCCCTTCCCACTTTCGAGCCCAAAAGCGGCCAATTTCTGGGGACCCGTTTGGTATGTGTCCCCTGCGTATTCAGCCTACCCTTCACTTCTGACTTTTGGAACGAATTTTAGGCCATGTGACCGCGCAATATAGGTCGGATCGCCGCCACACAGCTTTGGTGTTTTGCTCATCGCCTTGGGGGCGATGGAGCGTTATATCTGGTTTCTCTTCGTCCCCCTTCCTCCCCATCTTCCATATGCACTCCATCGCGCTCGCTGAGCTCCCCACCGGCGAAAACGCCGAAGGCCCGCCGCACGACTTTTTCTTGTCCTACCCGTACCTCCTTGTCTGGACCGATCAGGTCGACGTCTGGCGGTTCTCAGACTCCTCAAACCTGACGCACGTCACCTTGCTCTCGGAGTATGTGACCAAGCCCTCGGGTCCGACACCAATCATCGACCACGCGCGCCAACTGCTTATTCTCCCCGAACCAATCCATATCGGTGGTCCGCCTCGCCTCTGTATCTTCGACCTCCGCGATGGCGAGCTCGCGCGCGACATAGAGCTGCCTGGGGACCTTGCGGACGTGGATATCCAGTACCGGCAGGCGGACGGACATGCGCTCGTATTGCTCGTCGAGCAGGCGAGGACGACCATCGTAGAGGTGGATGTGACTGGAAACACATCCAATGCTCGTCCTATCAACCTGCCCCCGCACCTTGAAGAGCGCGAAAAGCACCGCGACCACCCGCCCCTTGTCCTGCACCCCGTATTTTTCGGCACGAACAGCGATATCATCTCAACGTCAACGACACGATGGCTCGGGAAGGTGGATCTCTTACAATGGGAAGCCCGGCCTGGTGAGGAAACACGACCGCTCACAAAGACTCTCGAACTCCTACCGACCCTGGAGGGCTGCGAGGCCATGCTTCCCACCCGCTATCTCGCAATCGACGACAGTACCCTCGTCCTGTGCACCTGCGAAGCCGGGCGTCTCGCCACCGACGAGCACACCTCCGTCCGTGCGCTCGATCCCTCGACTCTCACCGTGCGGTGGACCGCTAAACCCATCCCCGGGAAAGTCGAGCGCCTGTTCCACGTCCCGTCCCTCGGCGTGCTTGTCCTCTCCGCCGACCACGACGTCACGGACCACGGCGTGGAGCGCGAGTCGTTGCAGTATAGCACGGCGATCGTCGTCCTAGACGCGCGCACGGGCGAGCGGCGGGCCATCGATGCGGTCGATTCCGACGTGCAGGGCAGCTGGGTTGTGGATTGTTTCGTGTCGGCATCCGACGGAAATGACGGTCTTGTTGTGGGTTTGGCGTGGAAGAACGGCGACGTCCTCACCGTCGGCCTGGAGGAGTTCATCGCGCGGGGCTTCGAGAGGGAGGGCGAGGGCGCCGGCGCGAGGGCACGGACGCTTGCGCTGTTCCCTACGGAGCTCATCGCCGTTTCTGTGGGGCGCAGGGAGATTGTCGCGGTGGCGGGGGTGAAGAAGCACCCCGTCATATCAGAGGGAGGTCGAGAGGAGGATATTCCCGATTGGGAGGAGGAAGAGGGCAGGGTGATGTTGGCAAAGTGGTGAAAGCAGCTCATAACAAAATCGAATTCATTGCATGTCAATGTTCCTTGCGCGAATCGGTCTCCGACTCTTTTGAGTACTAGTACTATATTGCCGCACGGACTACCTTGATCCTGGTCGGTGCTTTTGGTGCTCGAGTGAGAGCTGTACAGACGAAAGTTGGATGGCGCCGGAGGAGGAGCATCGGCGCAACGTTCAGCTAAGACAAAGTCTGAGAATTATCGGAGAAGCAGTTACAGTCAAGGCGGATGGGTTATTAAAGAGCTCATATTACTACAATAGAATATTGTACCGAGTAATATGTACATCAAAACATACAGATTCAGTCATGGCGCCTTTCGTTACCTCAAGTACCTCGTTCACTCGTTTACTCTGCGACGCCCGAATCACCCGTGCAAGGATCGCCCTCCTGGCCCGCCGCGGTCCCCGTTCCAAGCGGGAAGCACGACGCCGAGCTGATGTTTATGCACACGTTCTTGTTGATGACGGGGTTGTGCACGACGAACCCGTTGTCGAGACCCGAGATGATCTTCAGCGGGGCTGGCGCCACGACCTTGCCCTTGCCCTTCTTCGAGGTGCTGGCGGCAGCAGCGGCGGCGGGGTCCGTCTTCAGCGTGCCAGCGTTCGATGGGTTCTTAAGAATACTGAGCTCGTAGCCGCGGAGACACAGCGCCTCAATCTGGGGCTGAGTGTAGACGACGGTGCCGTCGCCAACGTCCTTGTCGTTCCAAACGGTCTTGATGTCGCCGCTGTTCTGCCAGATGTTCAGCATGCGAGATCAAGCGTGTTTCCGCAGGCTTACTTGGAACTCGACGACACCCGTGGTCTTGTCGCGCTTGTTCTCCTTGCTGGTGGGGTTGGCGCTCGTCCACGCCTTGAGCATGTGCCGACCGCTGGTCTTCTTGTCCTTGGCCCCGACGAAGATGTGCGTCTTGATGGCAGAGGTGAAAGCGGTCTTTGCAGCGTCGACGACACGTTGGTCGACAACTGGCTTAGCGGCGGCCTAACACGAAGCGTCTCAGTACTTGGAGCTGCATAGAAAACACAAAAAATATACCTGCTCAGCAGCAAGTAGCGTCGTGCATGACTTCTTGTCCAGCGCCAACGTCAGGCCAGTGGTGGTCTTCGGCACGCATTTGTTCGCCTTCACATCGAAACCACAGTCGAGGCCAGCGCTCACTAATGCATGAATGTCGTCAGAATATGTTGCGGGGTCTGAAGCGATAAACTCACCGCAGGTATTGCAGCCTTCACCGTCGAGAGATGCACAAAGTTCGGCCGCGCTGGTCCCATCGCAGTCCTCAGTGTCGCTGGTCCCCGCTACCCGGGCCTTCACGCCCGTCTTGCTGCCCTTCTTGCGGATGGGGCACGCTACGGGGGCAGCCTTGGAGGCCTTGGCTGGTGCTGCGGATTTGACTTTG
Source organism: Mycena filopes (assembly GCA_029281495.1). Classification (NCBI taxonomy): domain Eukaryota; kingdom Fungi; phylum Basidiomycota; class Agaricomycetes; order Agaricales; family Mycenaceae; genus Mycena; species Mycena filopes. The sequence continues at coordinate 775,047 of JARIHR010000013.1, read as the reverse complement.
GCCGGCGCCGCCGCGACGGGCTTCGCAGGTACGATAGGTTTTGTGACGGGCTTGACCACAGGCTTCGCGACTGGCCTCGCAACAGGTTTGATAGGTTTTGCGACCGGTTTGACCACGGGCTTCGCAACAGGTTTCGCGACTGGCTTAGCCACAGGCTTCGCAACAGGTTTAGCCACGGGCTTCGCGACAGGTTTAACGACTGGTTTCGCGACTGGAGAAGAGTTAGGATTGATATCATGGCTCAGTTCAGGGAGCGTACATACCTGGCTTAGCCACGGGTTTCGCGACGGGCTTGGCCACAGGTTTGACGACCGGTTTTGCGACAGGTTTAGCCACGGGCTTCGCAACTAGGGAAGGCTCGGTATAATTTTCATCGGTGTGGGCTTCGGAACATACCTGGTTTCGCGACCGGCTTTGCCACGGGCTTCGCGACGGGTTTCGCAACAGGCTTAGCCACGGGCTTCGCAACTAGTGAAGCTCAGTATAATTCATCGGCGTGGGCGTCGGAACATACCTGGTTTTGCGACTGGCTTTGCCACAGGTTTCGCGATGGGTTTTTTCGCGACGGGCTTCGCGACTGGTTTGGCCACGGGTTTAGCAATCGGCGCTGCCTTCACAGGCTTCGCCTTCGGTGCCGCTTTGGCCACCTTGCGCGAATCAAGTCCGCTGTCGATGGGAGCCGCTTGCAGAAGAAGGAGTGTGCAGAGTACGAGCAGGAGGGAGAAGAGGTGCCCGCGCATGACGAAGGATCGCAAGAAGGAAGTGGTAGAGAAGTGGGTAAGGTCGAGCCGGTCGAAGGAAGAAGTAAAGAAAGAAAAAAGAAAAAAAAGCAGGGGAAGGAAGAAGGGAAGAGTGGGGCTGGCCTGGGGATCGTGGTATCGTTGAGGTCTTTCTTATACAGCTCCAGAGGCGCCCATGGTCGAATGAATCAAAGTGTTCCGTAAGCCCGAGTCGTCTCATGAGCGTGAAGGCTGTGCCGAGACGAGCGCGCACGGCGGCGTCCCGACTTTGGATATCGCTCCCCACGAGTGCGCCAGGTAACTTGATAATACAGCGGTTGCCTGCGGTGGCGATATCTTCTGGTAGCCAGCCCGATTCGCCATGACCTTGAGGTTGAGTGCTCTCACTGCCAGGCACCGGGCGAGAGCGGGGGAAGGCTGCGATAGCTCACTGCCCTGAGCGCCGAGGTACAAGGATCAGGATATGTGGTTGTGCAGATCTTCTGGTCAATCAAGGCTTTGAAACTTGGATTCATTCTTGTATGATGTTTCCACGCGTCAGGCTAGGGACACTGAATGGGCCCCAGGTAGGTTCGGAGGTTCGTGGCCAGGTGTAAACATCGAGCGGGGAGGTCGGGCTCTTGGCGCCGCCAATTGGAGGAACAGTCGGAGTCAGACGCAGTCAGTGGATGAAACAGAAAAGCGATTTGGATCTCCGACTGATCTGCTTGCCGGAGTTCCAAATCAAAGCTCGTTTTACCTCCTCGCCATTTACTCGGGATTCGCCCTCAGTATCTTCCTACGAGCCCATCCCAAATATCTGAGCAAACCGCGATCGAATGCCTACGACCGTTAGCACACAATTGAATCCAATCCCTGGCATGGCCAACGTCAATAGGACTCAATATGCGGCGTGCGCCATCTAGGCAATTCTGGGCTCTCCGGAGTCAATGATCGCTCTACAGCGGCTTTGTTACAATAGCAACTCGTTTCTTCAATAGCAAATTGTCATTTCGTCCTCCTTCACGCTGTTGCCGGTGCTCCCTGGACGACAAATCTACAATCTATGACGACTAGACGGATATCAGCTTCAGGTGGCGATGTGAACGGTACCGCTCTCATGCTTATGGGCCTGCGTGGACAACGACCTCTTTGTGCCGCGGTCGGACGCTTGCTTTCCCAGGCAAAGATACTTCTGCCCGCCGACCATCATCTTCGCAGGTCGTCCTTTGTACAAAGGTGATCGTGCGGCCTGGTCTAACTCACTCCTCACGCGCCCCGCGCTTGACGCAAATTCAGTGGTGAGAGGGCAAGCCATGCCCGACTTTGTCGCGGCCACGGACCAATGCGCACCATCAGCCAGGCGAGTCCGGCTAGCGTCGTCGTCGAAGGAAAACGGCGACATCAGCAAGATCGCAAGAGGCCGCGTCGTCCGCGTAAGTCGTTCAGTCGTTTTTCCTCGTATTTACGCTGATAGGACGCAGAGACGTGCAATTCACCAAAGGCCCGATGCCGACCTGGCGATGCTGCGCGAGCTCCACGCCGACTTCGGCGCATCTGCGTCGGCGTCCAGCCCTGGGGTGCCCGTATCACCGTCGACGTCGAGAGTCTCCTGGTACCAGCCCGCTTTCGACGCTCGCACTCATGCGGCGCGTCGCCACCTCGTGCCGCTGGAGCCCGCAGGGGGCTCCAAGGCGACCTTGCAGGCGTACCTCCACCGCCGCACGCGCTGCGCGACGCCCACAAGCAGACCCTCGGCGCGAGAAACTGCCGCGCATCCCGAGTCGACCACACTTCCCTTCTCCCCGGACTCAGAGATCCGGTGGCAGTTAGGGATATACAAGTCGAGGTCCAGAGGAAGCTTCGGAGCGTGAAAAGAAGCGGACTATGAAGACCAACGCAGTATATTGAGACTCCTCCATCTCGCCATTGTAGTGCTTGCTCCGGAATTTTATTGTTTTCGGCTGTGGCTCATCACCTGACCCAACCAATCTTGCCACCAACCACCGCAACCAAGTTAAAGTTCTTTCCACAACATCCCTACGCTCTCATCCAAGTCCTCTACTCAGGTTCGTGGCGACCCACAGTCCTAAACAATTATACTGACTCTATTCAGATGGCCACATCCGTCCTCAGACTGTGTACGCCACGCCCTACGGTTCCTGAGGCTAGCCCGCCGGAGGAGAATCCCTTGGATTCACAATTCGCTGTTAGCGCAGCGCACTCTAGCCTTTTGAACTCCAATGAACCACCCCCCGACGGCATTTCGCACTCCGTCGAGTCGGTCATCTCGGAAATCGACGAGAGGATGAGACAGCTCGAGGACGAACATTTCGCGTACTACCTCAAGACCCTTCTCTCGACAATCTGGGAGGAGCCGACACAGCTCGGCGAAGAAGAATACGAGGCGCTGCTCAAATATCGTGCACAAAATCTCGCAGTCATCTCCCCACTTCGGCGGCTCCCCTTCGAGGTGCTCGCGGAAATATTTTCATGGACCCTGCGGCCGGTCTCTGAGGTGGGCGATCGATACGGCGGCTTCGACCGGAGGTGTAACCCATGGGCCCTGACCCATGTCTGTCGACGCTGGCGCGCTGTTGCCATCTCGAGCCCTGCGCTCTGGTCACTTTTCATGCTCGTCTTCAACGACGACGATGCCTCGTACGATTACCCTCTGGATATGATCGAGACCCAGCTCGAACGCGCGCGTAATCTGAAGATCCATTTCTACGGAAGCGAGACGGCCGACTCCCAGGCTCAAATCGACACCTTTCGACATTTGGCGGCACACGCTGCCCGATGGGAGGTGCTCGATATCGAGTTGACCTCCGACCTTGTTCCCCTACTTGCCACTCTCCAAGGTCGCCTCCCGGTTTTGCGCAGATTATCGATCGGGTGGGATAGCGAGGAGAGCCAAGCGGGTGTGCACTCCATCGACTCTTTCCAATCGGCACCCTTATTGGTCGACGTTGCCGTCTACGCCTTTGGCCGTTTCGTGTCGGTTCCCGTGCGGTTTAACCAACTCACCGGTTATAACCTCGACGCCCCGTGGTCGATCCACCATACTCTGTTGGCGGCGGCCCCCAACCTCGTTCACGCCCGCGTTACCATCATCGGTTCCGAGCCTCGCCTTCCTCGCGTTCGCAAACCCATCCAGCTGCTATCTCTTAGACGTCTCTTCGTCTCAGACCTACACATATTGGAGCACCTCCATGTACCGGATTTGGAGGAACTCGCCTTAAGAGTCCGCGACGGAGACGGCCCTGCTATCGTGGAACGTCTTCAAGATATCCCACTCAAAAAAGACTCCCCAGGTCTTCGAAACCTCCATTTCGATGGCTGTCCTGACGCGCATTCAATGATCGTCATCCTCCACCACCTCCCCTTGATCACCGAGTTGGCGATCTCAATAGACCAAGAAACATTCCATGAGCTTGCGGAGGTCATGGACGAGCTTTCTGACCCGCACATCGCTCCGAAATTGAGCTGCCTATTCCTCCGTTGTCAGACGGCGGACGAGGAGCCAGGTATTCCCTTCGACAACCGTGCATATTTGCAGATGGTTCAGTCCCGCTGGAATTCCCCATCCTCCGCCCTCGAGCGGGTCGAACTAGTCACGGACGCACACGACGGTTTCGATTCTAAAATGATCGACGCGATTACGGTGCTTCGCGAAGAGGAGTTGGAGATCGTTTTCCTCGAGTTGCACAAGGGGACCCTACACCATATTTGTCGAACAGTATAGGAACTAGTGGCCCTTGTAAGTCGAGTTTTCCGTCAAGCTTGGACATTCCTGACCTGCAAATTCAGCAAGCCAAGCTCATCCCGGAGAATGCGCACTTGAGTCTCAATGTGTCCGAGAATACTTACGATGGCAAATGTTCTATTGCATACATCTTTCCTCATGCCTTCCTTCCTTCCGTCCAAAGTTCCCAGTCAATACTAGTTTCCCTCGTTTTGCTAATACATTAGTGAAAAAAATACGCTCCAATGTGAATTCGAGGTGCCGTGGCATATTCAACCTGCACCCACCCTCGTTGAAGTCCGGGTCAATATCTGCCGTTCTACATGATAGGTCACGTTGTCGTGTGTACGCGTTTGATGGATCACGTTGTCGTATATGTACGCGTTTGATGGACCAAACAAAGACGCCCCTTTTCCTTCTTACCACCACCCCACTCTACCCACCCCTCACACACACACAATATGTCCGGAAAAGTCAGCGGCAAATCAAAGTCCGGCAAAGCAGCGGGCAGCGGCGACGCGTCAAAGTCGCAGTCGCGTTCCTCCAAGGCGGGCCTCCAGTTCCCTGTCGGGCGTATCCACCGTCTGTTGAAGAAGGGCAACTACGCGCAGCGTGTCGGAGCTGGCGCGCCTGGTGCGTATTACCGCGCATTTTGACCTACAATACCCTGACTCGCTTGCTGCCCTGCCCAGTTTACCTCGCCGCCGTCCTCGAATACCTCGCCGCCGAAATCCTCGAGCTCGCTGGGAACGCCGCGCGCGACAACAAGAAGCACCGTATCGTCCCTCGCCACCTGCAGCTCGCCATCCGCAACGACGAAGAGCTGGGCAAGGTGTGTCGCGCCCTTCCCTTTTCTGTATTTTCCTCGCTCATAACATCCGCAGTTGCTCGGTAGTGTGGTTATCAGCCAGGGCGGAGTGGTCCCCCACATCGACCCGTCTCTCCTTCCCGGCGCAAAGAGTGCGTTAAAGCGCCCAACTTCATTAGTTCCGTACTAACTGAATTGTTCTCGCAGAGGGCAAAGGCGGCGTCACATCCCAAGAGCTCGACTAGATTCTGCCCACGGTGCGTTCCTGTCCCCTCCCTCGCGCTCCTTGCCTGATATCCTTTGCAGTGAAGTTTTCTTGCGCGTCGTTTTGTACTCTTTACATTACATGTACATTTCCTCTCCTCATCAGTGCCGAGTGCATGTAACATCATCGTGTTCCTGACTCCTGCGCTCGACGGCTACTTATCCGCAATACCGTCAAGGGAGGCCGCTGGGGAGCCAGCTGGACCTTTTCTTGGAGGACCCGGGCTTGGAATTACCTCTTGGAAGAGAATTCGAAGACAAATGTATTCCAGATGGGACAGGCGAGCGGGAGTGGTATTCGCGGGCGTAAGCATGGCGTCGGCGAAGAGGGCTTGACTGGGCGGGGGGCGCGTACGGTGCGCTCGTAGAGAGGGCTAAAACCTCAGACTTCGTTGGTCAGTTTACAAGCACCGAGACTCGGACAAAAGATTGGTAAAGATGGATTCCGAATGTACAAAACGACATGCAGAAATTAACATTTACTGCAAACCACGCCACGATGAGAATACTAGATGATGGCGAAAATGAGCGAGGGAAAGGTAACGAAAGGTAAAACGCACAGTAACGTCAACGCTGGACGTATCCTCCGCCGCGATGTCCCCACTCTCCATGTTCAAGTTACCTCGGCGAATTGTAACTTCATGAAACCTCAGCACTGAGCGTTGAGCGCGAACACACGCACTGCAACCCACCCAGACCGCGGGCGAGCCTCGCGCAGTGCTCACTACGACCACGGAGCGACAACCACTACGGAGCCTCGCGCGTCCACAGTGAGCAACTCGACGAGGACGGTCAGGGTGATATTGCAGCCAGCGTCGGGGCCAAGTGCGCAGGCCCAATTGCGCGTCGGGGGGTCGGTGGGCGGGCCAGGTAGAGGTCGTCCTGGCGAAGGTGAGTAATTCCAGACATAGCGTGAAGAATTATACTTACCGATGCTAGGCAGCTCTTCGTGGGATGCGTAGGGCCCAGGTACGCGTCGAGGGTCCGTGGGCGGTTTATGACGGCTATATGGATGTGAGAACAGCGAGAATAGACGATGGAGAGCTCGTACCATTCGATAATGCGGGCGAGGTGGTGGGAGGAGACAAGCCATGAATGTCACAGTTACTCGTGACAGCCAAACAATAGTCAACCGACGGGAAGTCTCCCAATCCACTCCCCACTCTCCCTGCTTTTGTAACTTGTTGTTCCTCGAGGCCTCAAGGGTCATGAATCTGGTATCCGCAGGTCTGGCCAGGCTCAGCCATCTGCCCCCTCACTGCCAGCTCCTCGTTCAAGCCCAACTTTCCTACTCCACGGCGTCTCATGGGAGTCACACATACGCTTTCCCCACACAAGCTCGACCTTCACCCCATGAAATATTTCATCTACCCCGCGGCGCTTCCGAGGAGGCTATCAAGAGGCGCTGTTCGTCCTCTTTTGTCCTAACTAAATTGGTGATTCGACTCCTGGCGTTTAGACATTGAGCTAGTGAAGCTGCATCATCCCGACGCCCAGTCAGCCAGGGATCTCTCTCCAGCCGAACGACACCGACGATTCCAAATGGTTGCTTCTGCGTATGAAACGCTGCACCACAAGAGAGATCTTCCGGACCGCGACCGCGATTACTCTACATGGGCGGAAATCGATCGCCGGAAGCGGGCCCAATATCGACACTCTCGGAAGGCGGAATACGAGCACGCGGAATGGGGAAATCCAAGGCTGCCCAAGAGGCCGACAGACAGAGTGATTCTCACGTTTGGTTTCGTCGTGAGTTTCATTCTGGTCCTTTGGATATGCGCTTTAAAAGCCGATTTACTTATGATTTCTTCAGGCCTTTATTAGCGGAATGACGCCCATGATCCTATATCGTCGACAACAAACGATAGAGCGGCGGACGACCTCTGCGTCTGCGGTCGACCTCTCGGAAGCCCGCCAGGTGGCGCGCTTGAAGTACGAGGTTCGCATCAGGGAATTCGAGCCTGGGGCGAAAGGGAAATAGTTGGCTGGAGTGCGCTGTATTTAATTCTTCGTTCGTCATGTTGTGCGAAGCTGTATCTAATTTAAACCCTTCGGAACAAGGCTTGCTAGGATCACACAAGATGTTGTCTGGAGGATTTTGGCGCGTCTATCACCCTCCCATGGGCCAAGAAAAAGCGCTGCACAAGAAGCGCAGAAGCTCGACCAGGCGCCTAATTTCTGCTGCATATATGCGCTTCTGAAGGAGCGTTTCTGTTCGCCCTCGTTGTGATGCTGCTCCATGCCGATGCTTGCTGGCTTACTTCTTTACAGCTTACCCCACAGCAAACCCGTTTGGCGGCGAAGATACTTTCCATGCCTCTGTTTTTAAACCACCGCCTCCATAATACATCGTACCAGCTCACGAGGCGCCTCTTTGAATAAAATCAGAGTAGAAGGACGTCTGCGTGAGGTACCTGACAAGCGGCCGTACACAGACGCTTCTGAGGCGCTTAAATTGGCAACACAAATACACCTGGTGGGTATTTCACCGCTCATCTCTCATCTGCACCCAACACCAACCGACGTTGGTTCTCCTCTTCGTGTCTGTCCGCTCTGACTCCTTGCACGCGTGCACCTCGAACCAGATCGAAGTTACAGCCTGAGAGTGCGTTCGGATCGTCCTGAAGTTCAGGTTCAGGTTCAGGATGCAGGATCGGGCCTCGGCCAAGTAATTTGCCGTTGCGGTCTCCAAGGACCTGACACATACGTAACACTCGGGAATTTTGTTCCAGGACCTCTTTGAGCCTGAAAAAAAACAGACTTGGGCCAATATCGGTGCGGATAGGCCACAGGAGTCTAGGAGGATATACTGGCACTAGTAATAGCCAATTTCGGGGCGGTAAAGCGTAATCTAGTGTTATCTACTGTTATCAAATCTTGATCAAAACATTATCTTTGACACTGGCGTACTTCGGGCAGCTGGTCGCCGGGTTGCCGATCCTGCATCCTGAACCTGAACCTGAACTTCAGGACGATCCGAACGCACTCTGAGGGTAAGTAGATCGATGCTTCCATCCCGGACCCTGGCGCCTATCGCCAGCCATAAATACAGAGGGCACGTCGTTTACTTCATCCCCTCGCCTCATCCTCATCTGCCCACAATGCGCACTGCTCAGGCCCTCTCCGCCCTATTTCTTGCCGTAGTACTCGAGGACGAAGTCGCCTATGACCATTGTCAGACCGGTGCGTAAACAAGTCCCATACAATCAACACAACATTCGTGCTCATCGCAGTCCAGGCTGCAACAATATTACTACAGCTTGCTATTCAGCCGCAGGTCTTGTTTTCGGAAATGTAACCGCCGACTCCAACGCGCCCGTCGCAGCTCTGGCGTGCAACAAAGTGCAGAGCGAGTGTTTCAGCAACTGCACCGCGGTGTCGGTATGTCAGACCGGTGAGTGAAAAGTATTGTGCAATCAGCGCGATATTCGTGCTTATCACAGCCCAGGCTGCAACAACATGACCGTAGCCTGCTATTCAGCTGCAGGCCTCGTGTTTGGGACAGTAATTGCCGACGCCGACGCGCCCGTTGCCGCTCTCGCGTGCAACAAAGCGCAGGGTGAGTGTTCCAGCAACTGCACCACCGCATCGGCAGTAGCCCTTGAGAAGCCGATCGCATCGGTAGTAGTCCTTGAGAAGCCAGAGGCATAGGGCGATGATCGATGCTCAGTCATCTCCGCACTTCTGGTCGGCCGTGGTCGATATGCTTCGCTAGAAGGATTTTGCTAGAAATATAGTACTGCTACGAGTTTGTTTGTTGAAGAAATCTGACCCCGTATGGAATACGCATCGTCAGCGAACGAGAAATAAGTGGAAGTGAGAGTCGCTATCGTTGGGCTAAAGGCAGTCGAGAGGTGAGCCTACGAATATGGTGCATGAGTGGATGAAATCAGCCGGGGAATTTGAGAGCTGAGAGCTACAGATCGCTCATGATGCACCGCCGAATGCGACAGTGAGCCTCGACAAGGTCGATATCAAGCTTCAATAAGTCACGGCGCGCCGAGTCGACAAGAAGATGGTCATTAATGAGCAACATGAATGAAGATATCGATGGAAATGGACGCTAACGAACGATTGTCGTGTTTTTGGACCGTTTGAGAATTGAATCACGAGCTTCAGTGGCAGGGCCACGACCTGGGAGTTTGCATATCAGGGTTGTCCAAGCTTGGCGAAAAAGACGACCTACAAAAGGACGACTAATTCCAGGTCTGCTCAAGAGACCAATCAAACATGGTCATGGATGCCTCGTCCCCTTCGAGTAAAAACAAGTCCAAACCCTCTTCGCGAAGGATCCTAAACACATCTGCCGTCTCGGAATTGATAACGTGGCGTCCGGCCGTGAGTAGTTCTGTCCGCTTGAAGGCGCAGGATGAGGATTTCCAGCGGGATTGAACCACCTCCAAATAGATCGAGTAGTCATCGGTAACATCCTCCATGTTCTGAGAACCAAAAGACAAGCAACGCAATTTCGGTGCGACTGCTGTGTCGGCAAGCCGTTCCATGACGGCCATGACTTCATGAGCCGTTTCTGGTTCTATTATCATCGCTAACTTGGCGAGCATGGGAAGTTTTTGTAGGATGCTGGTGAGCGAATAAGCGTCAGGACAGCCAATGAAAAGTAGTTTTCGAAGAGGAAATGGGGAGCGCTGGAGTGCATCCTGAAGGTGCTCCAGAATAGAAGGGCCGTCTCCGTTGCGGGGTTCTAAGACGAGTTCCTCCAACATCGGTAAATGCAGGTACACCAATACGCGTGTGTCTGAGACGTAGAGACGTCTGAGACACAGGAGGTGGATGATTGTATCCGCGGGAGGCCAGGGTTCATAGTCGAAGCTGATAGAAACGCGGGCTTGAACGAGGTTGGGAGACGCTGCCAACAGATTACCGTGGACCGACCACGGGGCATCGAGGGCATAACAGGTGAGTTGGTTGGACGGGAAGGGGACCGACACGAGACGGGAACAGATGTAGACCGCAACGTCGACCAATAAAGGTGCCGATTGAAAAGCGTCGATGGAGTGCACGCCCTCTTGGCTCTCCGCTTCAGCCCAGGCAACTGATAATCTGCGAAGAACCGGGAGGCGATCTTGAAGAGCGTCAAGCAGTGGAACAAGATCCGAGGTCAGCTCGACACTAAGCTCCTCCCACCGGGCAGCGTGCGCCGCCAGATATCGAAATATGTCGATTTGAGACTGGGATTTCGCCGCCTGGCTTCCATAGAAATGGATCTTTAGGTTGCGCGCGCGTTCGAGCTGAGTCTCGAGCATAGCCATAGGATATTGGTACAAAGCATCGTCGAAAATGAGCATGAAAAGCGACCAGAGCGCAGAGCTCGAGACTGCAACCGCACGCCAGCGTTGACTGACGTGGGTCAACACCCATGGGCTATACATCGGGCTGAAGCCTATGGGTCGATTTCGCGCATCCGAGACCGGCTCCAGGGTCCACGAAAATATTTCTCCCAACACCTCGAAGGGAAGGCGTCGAAGTGGGGAGATGATTGCGAGATTTTGTGCACGGTAGCTGGACAGCGATGCGTGTTCTTCCTCAAGCTCTTTGAGGCGCTCCCGAAGCGCCGCCATGGTGTCAACCAAGGAGGCCAACTTCTCGTCGATCTTCGAGACGACCGCCTTGACGGGGCGCGACTCTTCGTCGAGAGGTGGTTTGTTGGAGTTCAGGAGGGTATAGTGAGGGGAGCCAGCAGCGACTCGGACTGAATCCAAGGGATCCTTCCTAGGTGCGCTAGGAATCGCACCACATTTCGAACACTGGAATGTAGGCATCTGGATATCTTCAGTATAATTGTTTTGGGCCAAGGAGCGACGCAAACCAGGGAGAGTTTCTTTTGATTTTGTTGGAAGGTGGTGTCACATTGTGACAGCCACATCGAAGTGAAAAAGTATTGATCGCCCAGAAGTGCGACGCAAAAGAGTGCGATACATGGCTACAGCAGGAGTCTCAATATCTGCCTCGTCCTCCCCGGCCTGCCTTGGCCTTTATAGCCCGCTTCCGTTCCCTCTCCTCCTCCTTTGCACGTGCGCCTCTCTGTCGGGGGTCGATAACCTCGTAGTCGCGCTCCGCCTTCATCGTCTCCTCCCCATCGTCCTTCGGGAAGCGCAGAGCATGCCCCATGAACCCCGAGTCATCGTCTACCTCCATCCCCGGATCCTCATCCCACCCCAGCTTCGGCGCCTCCTCCGTCTCACCCTCCTCCCCATCACCTGCCTCCTCCTTACCCGCCATGTCGTCATTCGCAAGCGGCATGTCCTCTTCCACCGTCACGCTCGCGAGCTTCCCGCGGAACGAGCTCAGTGCAGCGAGCACGTCCCCCTCGTCGCGCCGCTTCCCCTTCTTGTGCAGCCCCCGACCTTTGGCATACCGCGCGAGCTCCTCCTCCAAGTACGACTTGCTCTTCCCCTTCTTCGCCTTGCGCATCGCATCGAGCTCTTCGTCAGAGTCGTCGCCTCCCCGCCGCCGCGCGAGGGACCGGATCTCCGCCTCCATCTTCTCGATTTCCGTTTTGCGTGAATTTCTGCGAGAGCTATGGGTAGCAGTACAAGAAAGAATAGGGAGTGACTTACGCGGACGACGCGACCTCCTGCGCGTGCTTCTCGCGGATCTTGCTGATGTCGTCGTTTTTCTTCGAAGACGACGCTGGCCGGTCATCGTCAACAGCGGCGCGCGGTGCGGATTTCTTCGGCTGTGCTGCCACAAAATCGGGGACAGGTATAGCTTGCGGGTCGTCCACCACTATATTTCGGCTTTGAGTGGGCACAGGAAGAGCGAGCGATCAGACTCACGGTCGGGGCGCACGATCGCCTTCTTTGCAAAGGTCACCGGCGCCTCCTCCTCTTCCTCACCGAAGCTGAGCAGCTGGACGTTTTTCTTGGCACCCTTGCGCCGCTCCGCCTCCTCGCGTTCACGCTGCGCCTCTTCCCGAGCTCGGTGCTGAGCGCGTTTTTCTGCGGTGATACGGGGCACGATGTCATCGAAAGGGTTGTCCACTATCCGGATCGATTTGATTTTCGGGGGGCTACGAGTGGTGAGTGAAGTTGCGAAACGTCGTGGGACTATGCTCACTATACTGGCCGTCCTTCCTTCCCAAGTTCTAGTGGAAGGGTCTGAGTAACGCATCATTGTCCAACTCGCACGAACGCACCCATCTCGCCAATTTTCATTACATCTGAGGATAATCAGAGGCTGAATATGTGCACGGAGAGCCACCTACTGTACACCGTGTCACCCATACACCGCCCAAAGAGCGTATGTTTTCCATGCAGTTCCTCGGCACGGTCTAGCGAGGGTTTGAGCTCCGTGTAAGCAGCCATACGGACGACGTACCGAGTGTTATGATAAACTGCGAGTCGTTCGAGTCTTTCGTGCCGTTGTTGGCCATGGCGACAATGCCACGGTGGGCAAAGCGCAGTCGAGGGTGAATCTCGTCCTCGAACGGCTCTGTAACATTACATCAAGGCTTGCAGAGCACTTTTCGAAGACTGTGCACCTCCATAAATTGATTCTCCTCCTCCCCCGGTTCCGGTCTTGTCCCCAGTCTGAACGAGAAACCCCGGGACGACGCTGAGGGCCGGAGTCAATGATTCGTTCCCCGTCCGAGTCCTGGAAGCCCCACCGATGAAATATCACATTGTCATAATAACCTATCGTATTTTCGGTCAAGGGTTGTGCACTTTTTCCGTGGAAAACTCACAGACCCTCCAATGCAAGCGTGATAAAATTGCGACATGTTTTTGGGGTTTCCTGGCGCGGATTGAGCGACAAAAACGAGCAGCAATGGGGTCATTACTTTGGACCAAAGCTCAATGTCGATCTCGCCGACGGTGGTGTCGATTATAACGCGTCCGTTGGTCGGGAGAGCCATGGCGGGTGGGAGAAGTAATGTCACAGCGTGACCATCACTCACCCACCAACCACTTTCGGCCGCCACTCATGGTTCGACATACGGGCAAAGAGGATGTCGAATTCATATTCGACTACTGTCCTTCTGAGGTCATTTGCAAAAGAGAACACATCCTCCCTATCCCAGACCGTCGGTTAACATTCTATGATCGACATCTCGACAAAACTTTGCTGCTTCGACGCGTCCTCCCCCTTCCGTCTCTCCTTCAAACGGTCTCGCGGCTGGCAGATGAAGCACTTGGGGATGCTCTGAACTCTGGTGTGGCTATTCCAGATGATGCGGAGGAAAACGAGGTCCGCTTCCGGAGAGCCAGACAAAGTGTTCGATCTCGAAACGTCGAGGGCATCGCAGGATCGTACGGCCTCTCACAACACTTGAAAGACACCTCAATCGATATCCTGCACCCTACCGCGTCATTGCTACTGATTCGTCCGCTCAACTTCTACTCCATTTTTATGTGGAATAACGACGAGCGCCCGGAGCACTTGGACCCATTCAAACACGGCCTTCCTTTCGTTGTCGACGGATATTCCCTCACCATCCTACGTCTAGGCAAGGAAATACAAATAGACGAGAGCGTCTTCCGTGAATATGATGCGGAGACACAGGACCACTTGCGGGGCGTCGTTCAACATTGCCCGGTCCTGGCCACATGGCAAATATACCCGCCGTCAGCTGAGGGCGAGCATATCCTAGAAGACATAGGTCGGGTCATCTCCTCTGGCTCATTCGCTCCGGCAATTTGCAGCACTGCGGGGTTCCTGCCTTCGCCTTCGCAAACCCATTGTACCCCCAGTAACGACGCGACCCGTGTGCCGTGGACGCCACCATCCCTCGCTAAACTTGATCCTCTCGATGTCGCCACTTCGCTTTCGCTCAGAAGAGGCGAACCGACCTCCCTTCGACGGAGCGCTCGATTGAAGGACCTTCCCGCGCCCGGTCTCCCGTCTAAAACATCGACGGCTAAACGAGGTCGGAGCGCCGCTCCAGCCCGAGTCGATGAACCCCGAATCACACCCGCTGTACCCTTCCTGCGCGCCCCAAATCGGTCAACGGAGGATTTCATAAACCACGTAAGTTCCTATTTCTTTCCCGTTACTGTTAGCTTATGCGTTGCCATTTATCAGGGTTGGAACGAAGCTGTTATTGAAGACTCGACATTCATTGTTTTTACCAATGGTGTCTTTGAGCGGATCGGAATTCGACATAGGGAAACGCAAACCCTCCTCCTTTCTGACCTGATAGAGGTCCCCCGGAGCGATCCATCTTACGCTCGGATCCACATCGGTCTTTATATCACTGCTTATCGCGACGCCGTGAATCGTTACCTCCAAATTCGCGAAGCCAACAAAACACCTGTTGCGGAAAGCCGTCCTCGCGTAACCAGAGGCAGCGCGACCAAGCGTGGAAGTCCCGAGATGGATGAAAATCCTCATCCGGTGACACGACGGCGCAAACTGAAAGAAAATCCTCCCAGCACTCTCGAGGTATGACTCCTCAACCGGGAATTATGTGATCCTCATTCATCTACCAGAGTTTATTCATCGAGGCGTCGTCTCGAAATTTGTTGTTAGTTCGGCTTGTCTACGGAATCTACAACTCCGTGACCCCCGCGTCCTTCCAACGTGCTGGCCCTAGTTTATTTCCCCAGATATCCCCACGACCGTCTCGCAGGCTCAAGACGGCATATACCTCAACAGAGTATGCCACTGTTACCCTTGGCCCTCCGATGACCGGCGGGGCTACTGGGGTTGTCCACGCCGCCGTCCTCGAAGTTCGAGCGAAGGATGGCCACCTGGCTGCTGGGAATGTGATCGCCAAAGTTGCTCTATTCCCCGACCAACAGGAACGCATGCGCCACGAATTCTCCGTGTACGAGCGGCTTGCTGCCGCGAAGGTTTCAGGAATTCCTGCTCTTCTCGGCATATTTGAAGATATCGAAGGCAGCGCGACCATTCTGATTATGAACAATTGTGGTCAGGCTCTGCATAAGACACACCTGAAGGAAGACAATATCAATGTCAATGTTTCGGAGGCGGAAAAGTAGGTTATTCTTGACAGTTTTGTGTGTTCACGCTGACCACTGCGTAGGGTCGCATTCATGTCCATCATCGAAGCTATCCATAGAGCCGGTGTACGGCATCGCGATGTGCGAGCCCCGAATCTGCTGCTCAACAGCGCCGGGGAGGCTACTATAATCGACTTCGACCGTGCAGAGTTTGATCCTCCGGAGTCTGGCCAGAAGAGGGAACATCAGCGGCTCCAGCAGCTCCTGGAAGGCAATTATACCGACGCGGGACACTCATTGGGGCAGTTTGAAGAAAGAAAAAGAATAGAAAAAGAAAGAACATTGTTTACGCCGTAGTCAACGACAACATGTAAATGATGTGATACTACATTACGCAGGTGCGGTATCGTTGGCAGTGCTAAACAAGTAATTGCGCAAGCATCGCGCGGTCTCTGGCTACATTTCTGTCCCATTTGTGTATATCCGCAACATCTCCCTCTGCCGGACCAGTCAGGTCGAGTCCGACCAGGGTCAAGCGCAAATCGTCGTTGATCAAAATATTTCCTTGATCGATTTCCGGATACAGATACCCGGCGGCATGCAGGTCTTGGAGGATGACCTGGAACGTAGACCTGCACAAATTTCGTCAATACACTGCTTAATTAGTGATGGCCCTTTGGCTTACTCCGCGACTTTTTTAACCTGGGTGGTTTGTTTTTTGGGATCGTAAGGAACGCCGGCGAACGGCATCACGAGAGCCAGATGAGTTTCACCGTTGTGAGATGCCTCGAAAAGGTAGACTGGTCGCAGAATTCCAAGGGGGGGTATGGCTCGGGCAGCGAGCTTTGAATATACGGCGAATTCATTGCGCAACTTGCTCTGTTGCTCGGAGGTCGTCGCGATTTTGACAACCACCAGTTGTTGAGTTGGAAGATCAGGCTGTGCCGGGTCAATAACGAGACCACTCAGTTCCCCGACCCAACAGTTCCCATGCCTCTCTTTGGCGGTGAAGAGAAGATCGGGATGGCGAGAAAATGGCGCGTGTGGGTTGGCGTTCGTACACTTGGTGAATGTGATCGCACGGCCCATATCAGCGATGGAAAAAATGGGGTACTTGTCAGACTTGATTGAGAGTTCGTCCTGTGTGCCAAATATGTCGATGATGTCCTAATTGTCGTAAAAATAAGCATCCAAGATCCAAGAACTTTGTCAACGCGTGGAACGTGCCTCGTAATTACAAGGATTCGCCTCCACGATAGGTGCCCCGCTTTTTCGGGGCCGTTTGGCTCGAGGGTAACTGTAGTTGCGAGTCCAAGAGTCAGGTGCGGTGCTCGGCGTCGCGGCCAGGGCGTTTTGCATCATCAATGCACGCTTTTGGGCGTCTTGGATGGCCATAAGATAAAGCCCAGTATGCAGCTTCGCATATCCCCCGCAAGGGCCACAGTCGGCGGAGGGGGAGAAAAGTTCGGAGAGATAAAGTGTTTGGCTGGAACGGTGCCGCACTCCAATGTATTCCCAATTGCCGGAGTGTATCACGAGAAATGTGGTGTCGTGTTTCACCGCTTGGGCCCACACCTAGTAGCTCGAGGTCAGTAATGTTTATCCACTTGTAGGGCCCATACCGACCTGCTGCAAGATATGTCGTGCGTTCAATCCGTGTACATCAGAGTGGGATGGATCATAGAGACTGCTATCGGTCTCGAGGGGAGCAAGATCGCCCGGCCCCTCCGATTTCGGTTCGGAACGTTGCGCTTCCCCGGTGGCTGGAGTCGGTTTGAGTGGGATTAAATCGGCATCGAAGCCCATGCGATGACCGGTCACTCGTGCCTCCTTGCGGTCTGGAACATAATGCTGTTGCTTATTGGTGCAAGCCTCTTTGGAACCACAACTAGTCCAGTGAAACCGGCGATCCATCCCTGCGATTCGAGCAATCTCAAGCATCATAGGCCGCCCGCCGACGTTGATGCTTTTGAATTCCCAGACCGCTAGCGTGCGATCAGAGAGGTCTTCATCCAAAAGCGTGTCGATTAAGCGCTGGCCGGCGGGGGAACTGTCGCTTCTCGCCTCGTCGATATGGGTAAGGTCAATCGACAGAAACCCGTCCGATATGGCGCCTCCGTGGGAGTCGCCCTTGGGAGAAGTGTTCGAGAATGTGAACAGTGTCTGCCAGTCTTCCCCGTCCTTGCTTAATGCCAGACCCGAGGCCACTTGCATCGCTATTGCTGCTGTGGTGCGGGCGTAAAAACTGGCAACCATGGCCTCATTTGCCACGGTGCGAGCACGCTGCCAGCCACTTATTTTGGTTTGGGTTGGGAAGATTCCGGGAGGATGACCAGTGCGACTGCTGAGCGCAGCGTCGACTGCACTGCACAAAATCTCGCGGATATCTTTTCCAAAAGGCAACCACTCGACGTGCTCCAGGATAAGATCAGGGTGGAGGTGCATGTCGTAGTGTTTCGGTGGCCGCGTGTTTTGATTGGTGGTGGTATTGCCATGGCTCTGCGACTGGGCGAGCTCTGGCGGGGAGATATTGGGGAATCTGAGAGGGAGCAGAGTCTGCGAAGCTTTGGGAAGCGAGGTCATATCGGTTGGTTTGTCGTTCAACGAGGGGTATGCTGGAAGCGCGACAAAAGACCTGTATATATACATGTACCAAGAATACTGCATGCACGCCGTCCGGTCGTCACCCTACAACAGGAATACAATGAGGACAAGAACATACGTGGCAGCGTGGTTTCGGCGGCCTTTCATATCGCAACAGAATCTTGCCCTCCGTGATGTTGAACAATGTTTGTGGGTCCCAGTAGACACCTTGTTCCGATGTCGTCGCGAGATTTTGAACGCGGCAACAGCACATATTTGGTTGAAGATGTGAGCGTGTCTCTGGAAGAGGGCTTCTTTCGCCGAAAAGTGCGTTCAAAATCCAAAATTTAGGAGGACAGAGGGACTTACTTCCACGGAAGGTTCGTGGGCATACGGACTGATACAGCTATGCAAAGAACAAGGTGTTATTCGGTTTCCAGACACAATAGGTTTAAATTTACCTGTGAGAATGTACCAAAGCACTGGCTCGCGTTTTCCCTACCTGGGGACAAGCTGTTGAGGAAAGGGCTGTTAATATCCAGAATGGCGCGTTGTTCTCGTCCGTTAACACAAGGACCCTGTGCAGGTCAAGACAAAAGGTAACCGTAGCTACGCTAGTATCATCCCTGGTCCTGAAGACCGTGTTTGGGTCGTTTTGGGGCGACAACGGTTGATCAATCTTAGAGTTTGAGTGACTCTGTGGAACCGCCGCGGCCGTGCCGACCATCTACGCTTCCTGTTAGAGACAATGAACACGCGTTCAACCGCATAGTAAAAGAGATGTTCTAACCTGGAAGTAAGTAACTTCAAGCTTAACCAGCGACCGGTCAACCTGATCGAGCAGGCGTCATGAGATTAATCCAGCGCCCCCATGGCACCTGGCTGGCCGTTGTGGAGGCGCCCACCGCAAGGTAGCGAGGTTAAAGGAGGACTGGAGCGTCAAGGTTATACCAGGTGAACTGAGTGGAGGGAAAGGGGTACAAAACTGCAAGCGTGTCAATGAGTTAAGGCGCCGCTTGAGAAGAGTCGATGAAGTCCACGCCCGTTGTGCTCTCCGAATGGATAATCTCCGCGGTGTCATTTGAGGCTGAACGGAGCGTTCGCTCCCGTGGGATGCGTACATATCTTTAGATCACGCGCATGTGAGTTGCCCCCGAGAACGGATTGAGAATAGCAAGAGCTTGTAGAGACCCGCCGCCCCGACGTCTCTAAATCGACGTTGGTGCGCTGAAAATTGCTGAAAATGATATCAGAATTCAGTGACGCTGCCAGATGGTGTATCGAAAGTCGAAGAGTCATCCTGGGGTGAGTAGTGCGAATAAATCGTGGGCGCAACTACCCACAGGTCGCGCGGGGCGGGGGCGAAATAGGCATGAAATTAATGGCTGAAATTGGGAGAGGATTCTGCGAAAGACCCGATCGTGGCTGTATGCCTTGTTTGGTCGGCTCCTCTACATCAAATAAACCGACCTCTGCAAACTTTACGGCTCCCGACCAATGGACGCGTTATAATCGACACCACCGTCGGCGAGATCGACATTGAGCTTTGTTTCAAAGCACTGAGCTCGCTGCTGAGCATTTGTGTCGCTCAATTCACGCCAGGAAACCCAATCGCAATAGCACTTGGACGGGGAACGAATCATTGACTCTGGCACTCAGCGTCGTCCCGGGGTTTCTCGTTTAGATCGGGGACAAGACCGGAACCGGGGGAGGAGGAGAATTGATTTGAAAAGTACGCTGCAGAGCTTCATGAACGCGAGAGCCCTTCGAGGACGAGATTCACCCTCGACTCACGAGTCGACTGCGCTTTGCTCACCGTGGCATTGTCGTCATGGCTAACAACGGCCCGAAAGACTCGAACAATGTTCATAACCCTTGGTACGTCGTCCCTATGACTTCTCACACGGTCTCAAACCTCACTAGTACGCTCTTCGGCCGTCGTGTCGGTGACACGGTGTTCCCCCGTGCGTCGTTCCCCGTTTGTGGGCTATCATCAGGTTTTCAAGTCTCTTGACAGCTGACATGGTCAGTGTAGCCCATAACCGACTCTCACATCTCCACTCACCACTCGCAGCCGATCCAGACTAAATCGATGCGGATGGTGTGTCCGACAACCCATTCGGCGGCCTCGTCCCTCGAATCACCGCTGAGAGATGCGCGTGACGCCGCGTATGAACGAGGTGCAGCGCGAGAGCGGCGCAATGGCCAGCTGCTCAGCTTCGGCGAGGGCGAGGACGAGGACGAGGACGCAACACCGGTGGTGGCCTTCACAAAGGAGGCGATCCTGCACCCTGACCGCAGGTCCCATGATTCACTCATCACGCACCCCACCCTCGGCCGCAAATACAGTGGTGTACGAACCGCAAGCCGTGCCTCCCGCGCGCTGTTGTTAACGATGACCGACCAGCATCATCGTCGAGTAAAAGGCGACATCAGCAAGGTCCACGAGAAGCCAGCGCAGGAGGTCGCCGCGTCAGCGTACGCCGCTCCTTGCCTTCCTTGTTTCTGGTACTTCCGCTGACAAGGTTTGCAGACCTCGTCCCTCGAATCACCGCGGGCGACCCCGGGCCCGGAACAGGTGTACCGCGAGCGCGAAGAGGCAGAGCGGCGTGAGTGCGTCCAGAACAATGGCCAACTGCTCAGCTTCGGCGAGGACGAGGACGAGGAGGCGGCACCAGTGACCTTCACAAGAAAGGCGATGCGGTCTGCCCGTGAGTCCCATTCTCCAGTCTTGGTGTCCCCGCTGAGCGCAGAAATACAGTGGTGGACACCCGCAAGCTGTGCTCGTGCCTGACTTTGTCGCACGACTATCTCGACGCGATGACCGGCCAGCGCCGTCGTTTCAGAAAAACGAAGCCATGAGCAAGATCCGCGAGAAGCCCGGGCAGGAGGTCGCGTCGTCCGCGTATGTAACTCATTTTCTCCATCCCTTCTCATCCCTCCGCTCACATGCTACGCAGAAATCCACCCAAATCGAAAAGATGGAGGCGGAGATTCGGTCGCTCGCGCAGCGGTGACCACTCTGACGAAGAGCTCGACGCGATGCGCAAGGCCAAGAAGGGAAGTCGTATCTGGAGGAGGGGCTCGACCCGGTGCACAAGGCGAAGTAGGGGAAGACCATCGTCCTTGGAGGAGGAGCTCGCGCGGTATGCCGAGGGTCGCGGGCTGCACAAGAAGGGGAAGCGGCGCGACGAGGGCAACGTGCTTGCTGCACTGAGCTCGTTCGCGGGAAGCTCCCGAGCGTGCCGGTGGAGGAGGACATTTCGCTTGTGAATGACGACATGGCGGGCAAGGATGCAGCAGATGGCGGGGAGGAGAGGAGGCACCGAAGCGGGGGTTACGGACACGCGCCAAGTGGTACTTGCTCCCAACACACCCATTGCCAAAGCCTGTAGCGTCAGCGTGCGCACGACATGGTGTTTCTCACGCCGGGAGGAGGTCGCGGAAATGTATTCAGGGAGGCGTCGAGCTCTATTCGGGACCTCAGCGTCCTGAGTGAGACATTGGCGCAAACGCCAAACCGGCCTGGAGCTCACGGGCAGCGCCGTCGCGCTTCACGATCCGCTTCACGACAAACTTCGCGCGCGATGAAGGTGTTGGACTCCCCTGCCCCGCGGATACAACGAGGACCCGGGGATGGATGTAAACGACTATCCGGGGCTCATGGGGCACGTCTTGCGCTTCCCGAAGGCCCATGGGGAGAAGACGATGAAGGCGGAGCGTGACTATGAGGTTATCGACGCCCGACCGAGGCGGAGAGGGACCGGAAGCAGATTATAGAGGCCAAGGCAGGCCGGGGAGGACGAAACAGATACTACGACTCCCACCGTAGCCATGTATCTCACTCTTTTGCGTCGCACTTCTGGGCGATTAATGTATTTTTCCCCCTCGATGTGGCTGTCACGGTGTTACACCCCCTCTTGCCTTCCACGACGTCCTCTCCAGAACTTCGCTCTGGTTCGCGTCGCCCTTGGCCCCAAACAATTATACTGAAGCTATTCAGATGTCTACATCCCAGTGTTCGCAATGTGGTGCGATTCGTAGCCCACCTGCGAAGGATCCCTTGGATTCAGTCCGAGTCGCTGCTGGCTCCCCTCACTATACCCTCCTGAACTCCAACAAACCACCTCTCGACGAAGAGTCGCGCCCCGTCAAGTCGGTTATCTCCAAAATCGACGAGAAGTTGGCCTCCTTGGTCGACACCATGGCGCCTCTTCGGGAGCGCCTCAAACAGCTCGAGGAGGAATACGCGTCGCTGTCCAGTTACCGTGCGCAAAATCTCGCAATAATCTCCCCGCTTCGGCGGCTTCCCTTCGAGGTGTTGGGGGAAATATTTTCGTGGACCCTGCAGCCGGTCTCAGATGCGCGAAATCGTCGCATAGGCTTCAGCCCGATGTATAGCCCATGGGTTTTGACCCACATCAGCCAACACTGGCGTGCGGTTGCCATCTCGAGCCCTGCGCTCTGGTCACTTCTCATGCTCATCTTCGACCATCCTTCGTCTTCGTACAATTACCCTATGGCTATGCTCGAGACCCAGCTCGAACGCGCGGGCAACCTGAAGATCCATTTCTATGGAAGCCAGTCGACGAAATCCCAGTCTCAAATCGACACATTTCGATATTTGGCGGCGCACGCTGCCCGCTGGGAGGAGCTCAGTATCGAGTTGACCTCGGATCTTGTTCCACTACTTGCTCCTCTCCAAGGTCGCCTCCCGGTTTTACGCAGATTATCGATAAACTGGGATGAAGCGGAGACCCAAACGGGCGTCCAGTCCATCGACTCTTTCCAATCGGCACCTTTATTGGTCGACGTTGCGGTCTACATCTGTTCCCGTCTCGTGTCGGTCCCCTTCCCGTCCAACCAACTCACCTGTTATGCCCTCGATGCCCCGTGGTCGGTCCACGGTAATCTGTTGGCAGCGTCTCCCAACCTCGTTCAAGCCCGCGTTTCTATCAGCTTCGACTATGAACCCTGGCCTCCCGCGGATACAATCATCCACCTCCTGTGTCTCAGACGGCTCTACGTCGCAGACCCTCGCATATTGAAGCACCTCCATTTCCCAATTTTGGAGGAACTCGGCCTCACAGTCGGCGACGGAGACGGCCCTGCTATTCTGGAGTGTATTCAAGATGCACTCCACCGCTTCCCATGTCCTCTTCGAAATCTACATCTCGCTGGCTGTCCTGACGCTGATTCAATCACCGAAATCCTACAAAAACTTCCCATGCTCGCCAAGTTAGCGATGATAATAGAACCAGAAACGGCTCATGAAGTCGTGGCCGTCATGGAGCGGCTTGCCGACACAGCAGTCGCACCGAAATTGCGTTGCTTGTCTTTTGGTTCTCAGAACGAGGCGGATGTTACCGATGACTACTCGACATATTTGGAGGTGATTCGATCCCGCTGGAAATCCCCATCCTGCGCCCTCAAGCGGACGGAACTACTCACGGCAGGACGCCACGATATCGATTCCGACACGGCGGATGCGATTAAGGTTCTTCGCGAAGAGGGTTTGGTTATGGTTTTTCTCGAAGGGGGCGAAGCAGCCATCGCGATGTTTGATTGGTCTTTCGACCACACCTGGAACTGGAGTCCGAGCTAGTGGTCCTTTCGTAAGTCTAGTTTTCCTTGAACTTCGACATTCCTGATATGCAAATCCACAGTTCGTGGCCCCACTGAAGTCAAGCTCGTTCCCGGAGAATTCGCACGTAAAATCTCGACCTACTTATCCATCTCGTATCCCTCCACAAACCCGATAAGCTATTAACAATTATCTTCCTGTGTTGAACTCGACGCGCCGTGGCATATGTATCTATTGCTATGTATCAACCTTCCTAAGACTGCAGTGTAGAATACTCCTGGCGAAAAAGATCAATCTCCGGCGCTGACCAGAAGTGACGGGGTGAAGGCTGTGCTGCATGCTTCGCTCTTACCGTCCAGCTTTTTTTCGATCAGTCCAGTTTTCCAAAGCGCCCGGCGTGCGCCATGCATCGAGCACCCGTCGGTTGATGGCGGGGCCCGGGATTATCTTTGTGTCCGGCGGAGTTGTTCTGGGACTGGGAGGCGTTTGGGCTTCAAAAATCCACGCGGACTCTGCTGTCTCGTTCCCCGCGACTTCCAAGCCAAAACGCGACGAGGGCGCGACACAGAGCTCTCTCAGTGCTCTGGTGCGGACCTATGTCGTCTACACGATGTGCTCGATTCCAGCGCTCGTAGACAATGCTCCGTGGCTTCTCAAAACGCTATCTGGCATTCCTGGTGTTCGGTGGATCACTGAGAACGTTGTACGAGTTACATTCTTTGACCAGGTACTTCATTCAGCACGTCCGAAGCATGTCTCCAACTGATCCATTGTCAGTTTGTTGGGGGTGACTCCGCGACCGAAACGCTTCCACTCGTTCATGCTCTGCGTTCTGCTAATACTGGGACTCTCTTTTCGTACTCTGTCGAAGTAAACGAGGAGGAACCTGTGGCGCCGTCCGGATCTGGCTCTTCGCGAGGCAGCTCCCACCACAAGGCCATCCTGGATGAAATGCTCCATTGCATCGACGTTGCCGCCGATTTTGAGAACAACCTTGGCGTGAAGCAGATAGGTCGACGGACCTGGGTGGCAGTAAACATTGTACGACCATTTGCTGCGTAAAATCTCTGAATGCTCATCGACTCGCCCAGACTGCGCTGCTCCCAGACGCCAGTGCTCTCATCCGCCTTTCTTCGCACATTATCTCGACGCGTCCGCCGACATCAGCACCTCAGGTCGTATTCCCCGGCAACCCGACACATTCAGACCTAGATATCCTCTATGCACCCAAGTCATCAAAGGGGAGTCTCTCCGATGCCGATCTGACGATGCTGCGCGAGCTCCACGCCGACCTCGAGCGCATCTGCATCCGCGGCCAGGCCCGGGGTGTTCGTGTCATCATTGACGCCGAGTACTCCTGGTACCAGCCCGCTCTCGACGCTCTTACGCTCGCGCTCATGCGACGCTTCAACGCCGTCCAGTCCACTACCGGCTCCCCCACGCAGCAGCCGCTCGTCTACGCGACCTTTCAGGCGTACCTCCGCCGCACGCCCGCGCAGCTCGTACACGCCCTGCGCGACGCCCAGAAGCACAAGTACGCGCTGGGCGCAAAGCTCGTGCGCGGCGCGTACCACCCGCACGAGCTCGCCGCGCATGCCGAGTCGACCAGCTCCTCTGACGCGCTGCCGCCGGTGTGGGAGACGAAGGCGGACACGGATGAGACCTACGACGCGTGTGCGGCGCTGCTCCTGGACGCGGTCGCGGCTGACTTCACGCGCGGGCAGCAGGGCGTCGGGGCCCTCTTCGGCACGCACAATTGGGTCAGCTGCAAGAAGATCCTGGAGGGTCTCAAGGAGCGGGGGCTCGCGCTGGCGATGCCAGACGGAAGACTGCGCGTGGCGGACTGCGTGGGCGAGCGGGTGGCGTTCGGGCAGCTATATGGTAGGGTTGTTAGGCTGATGGTCGATATTGTGCTCACTCGTCCCGACAGGAATGTGCGACGACCTAACGCAGTACCTCGCGAATCAGACTGAGTCGGGCTCGCCCATGGTCGTCAAGTAAACCTCCTCCTGCTTCTCAGTTCTGTCCCCGTCTCATCTGTTTCCGTCGCCGCAGATACCTCCCGTATGGTGCTCTCGCCGAGGTGCGATCGTGATAGATCACCCGCTCTTCCGCAAACGCGCTCACATGTGTATGTTCCCAGGTCATGCCTTATCTGAGCCGCCGCGCCATCGAGAATAAGAGCATGCTTGGGGGCGGCGCCGCTCAGGCCGAGAGGACGCGCGCATGGAATGCCATTTGGCAGCGGGTCTTCGGCTAGGTGGGCGCTCTGCGCCGGCGCCGCAGTGAAGAGATAAGGATGTCACGAGCAGCCTTGGGCGTGAAGATCGCAGTGCGCACTGGTGTGTCGCCATGGGGTAGCCTAAAACGAGTGATTTCTAGCCGCCTGGGTGGGACGGATTTCTTGGTCGTGCTTGTTCGATGCCACGGCGCGGCTTCGGGAGTGCGGGACCGCCCGCGGGAGACCACGTCCGGCTACCGAGCGAAATCTCACCCCGTCCTCCCATTTCGCCTGGGATTGACGGTCATCGAAGCCTGCGCCCGGCGTCTGCATATAGTGGAGGAGTATCTACACCATGATGTATGTGTCATACACCGGACCTAGATTTAGTGCGAGCTGTCATGCTGAGCTCGAGTTGTTATCCCAGGATTTTTGGCCTCTACACGGCTTCCGGGTATTGCCGACGCTTACCGAGTCGATCCGTGTGGCCACAACGCTTGCCTCATTCCACCAAGACGACTCATCTCATTCCACCAAGACGACTCATGAAGTTCCAGACCCACACGGGCAAAGAGGATGTGGATTTTATCCTCAACTACTGCCCCCCTCGCATCTTCTGTACCAGGGGCCACAGTTCCCCCGTTCCAGACCGTCGCCTGTCATTTTACGATCGACACCTGGACGAGAGACTCTTACTTCGACGCGTCCTCCCGATTTCGTCTCTCCCTCAAGCATTTGCCGACGTAGCGGATGGGGAGCGTACCGTGTTCATGGAGTCGGCACTTTCTATCACCGATGAAGAAGAAGGAGAAGGCCGTAGATTCATTCGGGCCCGGGAACATGCTGACACTGGTGCCGCTGAGGGCGTTGCAGGGTCATATGGCGTCCCGCGTCAGTTCAAGAGGGCGGCAATGGACTTTGTTGGTCCCACAGCATCTCTCCGAGCTATTGATGCGTCCGCCCAAATTCAACCCTATTTTCCTCTGGGACAACCGCGAGCGGTCTGAGCACGACGACCCACTTCGCCACGGGCTTCCCTTCCGCATAGACGGATATGCTCTTACCCTTCGTCATTTGCACAAAAAAATGCAGATACCCGAGGGCGTGTTCCGCGAATACGACGCCGAAACCCAGGAGCAGTTACAGGGAGTCCTTCAACATTGCTCGGTACTCGGAACATGGCAGATATATCCACCCTCGATCGCAGGCGACCATGTTTTGGAAGATATGGGGGAGGTCCTTTCGTCTGGGTTGTACACGCCGGGGATTTGCAGCACTGCGGGGTTCCAGCCTTCGACATCCCATTGTTTCCCCAGTAGTGACGCCACTCATATCTCATGGACGCCACCACCTCTCGAGAAACTCGAGGACTTTGATGTCTCTGCTTGTCTCCCGCTTTTGAGAGGCCAGCCTGTTTCGGTACGCCGTAGTGCGCGGCTGAAGGGCCCGCCTAGTGTCGGCGGCTCGAGTAGAACCTCCAAGTCCAAACCGACTCAAAACACTCTTCTTGAGGAACCTCGAATTACACCTGCTGTCCCCTTCCTTCGCGCTCCCAAACGACTATCGGAGGACTTCATCCAGCACGTGCGGCCTATTCAATTTGCGGATTCAAATTGCATGCGACTAATATTTTACTAATACTCAAGGGCTGGAACGAAGCCGTTATCGAGGACTCGACCTTCATCGTTTTCACCAATGGTGACTTCGAGAGGATCGGAATTCGACACAGGGAAAGCCAAACCTTGCTTCTTTCTGACCTTGTACGAGTCTCCAGGAACGATCCACCATATGGCCGGATTCACGTAGGTCTTTGTATTGCCGCCTACCGTGATGCCGTGGACCGCTATCTACAAATCCGCGACGCCAGTAAGACACCCGTCGCGGAAAGCAGTCATCGCGTTACCAGAGGTAATGCTGTCAAGCGTGGAAGCCCCGAGATTGAGGAGAATTCCTATCCATCCACACGCCGGAAAACGAAAGAAATTTCCCCTAGTAGTCTCGAGGTAAGACTGTCTCGGATCGAGTATCCAACACTCATGTTCATTCCGCAGAGTATCTTCGCCGAGGCATCGTCTCGAAATCTACTACTCGTTCGGCTGGTATACGGGATTTACAACTCTGTGACTCCCGCCTCGTTCCAACGCTCGGGTCCCACTTTATTCCCCAAGATATTCCCGCAACCGCCTCGCAAAGTCAAGGCTGCATATACCTCAGCGGAGTACATTGTCGTTATCCTTGGCCCTCCGTTGAGCAGTGGCGCCACCGGGGTTGTTCACGGTGCTCTCCTCGAAGTTCGTGCAAAGGACAGCCAGCTTCTCACTCATAATGTGATGGTCAAAGTGGCTTTATTCCCCGACCAACAAGAACGCATGCGCCACGAATTTTCTATTTACCAACGACTAGCTGCGGCGAAGGTTTCGGGAGTCCCTGCTCTTCTCGGTATATTTGAAGATATCGAGGGCAGCGCAACGATCCTGGTTATGAACGATTGCGGCCAGCCCCTGCATAAGACACACCTGAAGGAGGACGGCATCAACGTCAATGTTTCGGAGGCAGAGAAGTAGTTTTTCTTTCCAGGTTCCCCGAATACCTCTAAATGACTTCTAGGGCCGCATTCCTGACCATCATCGAGGCCGTTCACAAAGCTGGCGTCAGGCATCGCGATATGCGTGCCCCGAACCTCCTCCTCAATCCGGCTGGAGAAGCTAGCATAATCGATTTTGACCAAGCGGAGCTCAATCCACCGGAGATAGGTCAAAAGAGGGAACATTTTAGACTGAAGCAGCTTCTTGAGGGTAATTTCACTGACGCAGATTCAGTTCGTACCCCATAATCACATCGGTTCCGAATTTCTCGTTGTACCTACTACCATATTCTCGGTAATCTCGATGGTTCGTCCTCACGTCTCTTAATAACTCCCAGCCTCCATCTCGTTCCAATTTTACTATTACCATGATGTATATAATACAGACTGAATCTACTTCACACCTGCGAGTTTCCGAAGGTCTCCGAGTTGATCCGAGTGGCCACCTTGGATCATGATTCATTGATCAGGACGCCACACACCTAACCTGAACCACGATGGTTCGGCACACGGGCAAGGAGGATATCGAGTTCATATTCAACTACTGTCCGCCTCAGGTCGTTTGCAAAAGGGAGCACATCCTCCCCATCCCAGACCTAGTCTGTAGTTGAACGCGGGGCCATAACCGCTCGCCTGCTTATTACCAATCATGACCAATCTTTTTGGCGGAGGCTTATCAAATCAGTTTGCTTCTCAACTCCTCCAGCAACCAACACACACCATTACCTCAAGATTCCACAAAATCGGTGAATATTAGGTCTACTCGGAGGCGTCTAGCTGTTCAAAGTATTTTTTTTGCACAGTTTTAAGTTAAACCACGAGCTCGGCTGTTGCGACATGCCGGTGGATCAAATTTCGGCTTCCTTCGCACGGAGGTTTGGCACTTCAAAATAGTGGAGAAAGATACTCATTTGACCTCACTGAAGATGTAGGCGGCGTAAAACACGCGAAAGACGCGTTGCGGACAGCCTTTTCGCACCCGGGAAAATTGTGATTGGTAATAGGCAAGCGAGCGATCGACTGATGGGTTTCATTAACAGACTACAACATAACGAGGTACGAGATAGATTGTTGTAGCGTCTGTCTACGAGAGACTATCCCAGACCGTCGGTTAACATTCTATGATCGACATCTCGACAAAACTTTGCTGCTTCGACGCGTCCTCCCCCTTCCGTCTCTCCTTCAAACGGTCTCGCGGCTGGCAGATGAAGCACTTGTGAATGCTCTGGACTTAGGTGTGGCTATTCCAGATGATGCGGAGGAAAACGAGGTCCGCTTCCGGAGAGCCAGACAAAGTGTTCGATCTCGAAACGTCGAGGGCATCGCAGGATCGTATGGCCTCTCACAACACTTGAAAGACACCTCAATCGATATCCTACACCCTACCGCGTCACTGCTGCTGATTCGTCCGCTCCACTTCTACTCCATTTTTATGTGGAATAACGACGAGCGCCCGGAGCACTTGGACCCTTTCAAACACGGTCTTCCTTTTGTTGTCGACGGATATTCGCTCACCATCCTACGTCTAGGCAAGGAAATACAAATAGACGAGAGCGTGTTCCGTGAATATGATGCCGAGACACAGGATCACTTGCGCGGTGTAGTTCAACATCGTCCGGTACTGGCCACATGGCAAATATACCCGCCGTCAGCTGAAGGCGAGCGTATTCTGGAAGATATGGAGCGGGTCACGACCTCTGGCTCGTTTGCTCCCGGAATTTGCAGTACTGTGGGCTTTCCGCCGTCGGCTTCGCAGACCCACTGTACCCCTACCAAGGATGCAACCCATGTACCGTGGACGCCACCGCCGCTTGCAAAACTTGATTCTCTCGATGTCGTTATTTCCCTCTCGGTCAGAAAAAGCGAAGCAACCTCCCTTCGACGGAGTGCTCGATTGAAGGACCGTCCTACGGTCGGCCTCCCATCCAAATCGTTGACGGCTAAACGAGGTCGCAGCGCCGCTCCCTCCCGAACCACACAACCCCGAATCACACCCGCTGTACGGTACCGCGGGTGTGATTCGGGGTTGTGTGGTTCGCCTGTACCTCACTTGCCTGCCCCAAATCGGTCAACTGAGGACTTCATACAGCACGTGAGTTGATTTTACTATCCCGTCACCGTTAGCTCAGGCGTTGCCATTTATCAGGGCTGGAACGAAGCCGTCATCGAAGACTCAACATTCATTGTTTTTACCAATGGTGTTTATGAGCGGATCGGAATTCGACACCGAGAAACGCAAACCCTCCTTCTTTCCGACCTGATAGAGGTCCCCCTGAGCGATCCATCTTACGCTCGGATTCACATTGGTCTTTATATCACTGCTTATCGCGACGCCGTGAACCGTTATCTACAAATTCGCGACGCCAATGAAGCACCCGTCGGGCAACGCAGTCCGAGTCATCGCGTCACCAGAGGTAGTGCAGCCAAGCGCAGAAGCCCCGAGATCGACGAAAATCCTCATCGGTCTACGCGGCGCAAAGTGACAGAAAATTCACCCTGCAGTCTCGAGGTAGGTTCTTCCTGGCAGGGTATGCAACACTGATGTTCATTTGGCAGATTATATTCAGTGAGGCCTCATCTCGAAATATGTTACTGGTGCGCCTTGTTTACGGAATTTACAACTCCGTGACCCCCGCGTCGTTCCAACGCTCGGGTCCCACCTTGTTCCCCAAAATATCCCCACAACCGATGTCGCAGTAGCGAGTTCGCGTCACGCAGACAGAATTATTGGGTCGGAGGTCCGTAGTGCTGAGCAAGGGTGGGGTAAAAAGTGCGGTGGTGGTCCCAGGAAAGTCGTCGAGGCGTGGAGTAGAAATGCGAGGAGATAGGGGCGAATGCCGTGAGGGCGTGAAGTAAGGCTCGGGCTCGGATTGTGCTCGGAGAGGATGAGAATGAGGAGGAAGGATGTTCGGGGTTCACTGGCGGCGTGCACTCGTTGGCGCACTCAAGTCACTGGCCGCGTCGATAGATGTGGTTCGGGGGGAAAAGAAGATCCATTACCAAATGTACCCAAGGAGTATAAATACCGGACGCTACCTAAGACATCGAGGGGCAAGTCAGAATGAGCAGAAAGGGGAAATGCGAAGAGCGGGTCATCCCCCTCTTCCACAGTGGGGACAACTTTAATGTCGAC
This sequence comes from Mycena filopes, assembly GCA_029281495.1. NCBI lineage: Eukaryota > Fungi > Basidiomycota > Agaricomycetes > Agaricales > Mycenaceae > Mycena > Mycena filopes. Next base: position 743,483 of record JARIHR010000013.1, on the reverse strand, counting down.
CCCGACATTACCTACTCGAAGGGAAGGAGGATGAACCGCGACTCGGCGAATAATAAGTAGTGAAGGGGGATGGTAAGTAAGAAGAGCAGTCAAGTAGGAAAATGGGAAATGCGCGTGAACACCGGTTGAATAAGTCGTCGCAACACCGCGGGTTCCAGGCCGGACAGCCCATCGAGAGCAACAATGATTGCGCTGAGCTGTCGCCGGAAAACACTGTTGAGCAAGGACTCCAGCAGAACAACGAGGAGCGAAGCCCGTGCACGACATGACGACTCGCTCGCACACCGCGGCGCGTGGGGACACGAAGGAGCATCTCGGCGAGGAGGGACGTGCTCGGGAACAGGTGCAACTCGGTCGCGAGGAACGGTATGCGGGGTCGTCGGGTTGAATGTGAGTGAACGAGCCTTGTCGCGCTCGGAAGGAAGACGGTGTGGGATATGAACAACGCGAGGCGGCGATTGGGATTGTTCGAGGACAGCGCGCAGAGGTTGATGGGAACGGGAGAGCAAGTGCCCCGCTACACCGCCCGGATGTCGAGTCATGGGAAGAGGAGCGTGGTCGAACAACACGAGACGTCCATCGTCGTTGACACGTGCGAGGGATCGGCGCAGAAGGACAGCGGTGCGCGGGCAGACACGGAAGTCAAGTGGATGTCTCCCGGTCGTACCACACACAAAGCAACGACGCGAGCGTGGCTTGGATAACGGCTCGGATGGTGGGATACTCGTGGGATGAGCAGCGGCTCGGCGCGTTTGGAAACTCGAAGAGCTCGGCTCGGAGGGTCGAGGGGCGATGTGGCGAGTGGTCATGGATGGAAGAAGGGGAGGAGGGACCGATAGGAAGGTGGAAGGAGGGAGGAGTGAGGGATAGAGAGCACGGACGACGCAAGTGACCCAGAAAAGGTTCGTTAGAAGAACCTTCCCTCGCGGTGGGCTCCACTGTCGCAGTAGCGAGTTCGCGTCACGTAGACAGAATTATTGGGTCGGAGGTCCGTAGTGCTGAGCAAGGGTGGGGTAAAAAGTGCGGTGGTGGTCCCAGGAAAGTCGTCGAGGCGTGGAGTAGAAATGCGAGGAGATAGGGGCGAATGCCGTGAGGGCGTGAAGTAAGGCTCGGGCTCGGATTGTGCTCGGAGAGGATGAGAATGAGGAGGAAGGATGTTCGGGGTTCACTGGCGGCGTGCACTCGTTGGCGCACTCAAGTCACTGGCCGCGTCGATAGATGTGGTTCGGGGGGAAAAGAAGATCCATTACCAAATGTACCCAAGGAGTATAAATACCGGACGCTACCTAAGACATCGAGGGGCAAGTCAGAATGAGCAGAAAGGGGAAATGCGAAGAGCGGGTCATCCCCCTCTTCCACACCGACTCACAGAATCAAGGTGGCATATACCTCGGCGGAGTACGCCACACTTACCCTTGGCCCTCCGCTGACCGGTGGGGCTACCGGGGTTATTCACGGTGCTCTCCTCTCAGTTCGCGCGAAGGACGGTCAGCTTCTCACTCGAGATGTGATTACCAAAGTGGCTTTATTCCCCGACCAACAAGAACGCATGCGCCACGAATTCTCCGTGTACGAACGGCTTGCCGCCGCAAAAGTTTCGGGAGTCCCTGCTCTTCTGGGTATATTTGAAGATATTGAGGGCAGTGCGACCATCCTTGTTATGAACGATTGCGGCAAGGCCCTCCATCAGACACACCTGAAGGAGGACGGCATCAATGTTAGCGTTCCGGAGGCGGAGAAGTAGCATCTGTTTTACGTTCCCGAATATTTCTAAACAACTGCCAGGGCCACATTCTTGACCATCATCGAAGCTATCCACAAAGCCGGCGTACGCCATCGTGACGTGCGAGCCGCGAATCTGCTGCTCAACAGCGCCGGAGAAGCCACTGTAATTGACTTCGACCGCGCAGAGTTCGATCCTCCGGAGGCTGGCCAGAAGCGGGAGCGTAAGCGGCTCAAGTGGCTCCTCGAAGGCAAATACGCGGACGCAGGTGGCTCGCTGGCCTTGTTCGAACAAGGGAAAAGAATAGGAAAAGGCACTGTGCCATCCTCAAGTGACTTCTAGGAGGAAGATAATACATTACTGGCAGATATCCTATAAGAAAGTGGCAGGTAATAACCGAGTAATATTTATTGAACCACACTGAAACCGCATTTGAACTGTTGAATGTCGTTTCCAGTCTGAGCGTGTCCAGTTGAACCGTGAGAAATATGACCGAGACCGGTCAGATTCGGTAAAACGACTTCCCCGGTCACCCCCTTGAAGATACACCCAGGACGAGAATACATTCGACTGACAAGGACCGATCCAAACTCGGGCGCGGTTCTAATCTTTGCTTCTGCTGGATGTGGTGGTTGTAAACTGACCGCTCGTAGTTGTGAGTGCCACTGAGTATAGTCCTCCAGATCTAAAACTGTTAGCCAGACAGACGTCCGTTAGTTTTGTTGGTCCAAACGAGTCAAGATTGAGCGTTGGGAGTTCAGCTGACCAAGAGAGTTTGCATTTTAACGGAGACGATGATCGCGGACTAAGTCGTCGATAAGGAACCCAGTATGATTACAAATGTACGCAGCGTTCGACGTGTTTTTACTGGAAAACACATACACTGAAGGAAAGAGATGGTCAGAAATATGTTTTTGTTGAAGCAGGATCAAGGCCGTACCGACGCCATTCCTACCAGTCATGTCAGTTCCACGTCGGCTGTACGGTCGCGTCAGAAATCGCATCCGACGCATCCACACCGTCAAGCACCCGAACGCCGAGTCCCAGTTCCCGAAGGGCGTACAGGCGGTTGTAGGTGGCGGCATCGGGGAGATCATCTAAATTGATGAACAGCGCGGTTCGGTGGAGGGAGGAAGAATCCGCGATGTGATGTGCGGAGCCGATGGCCCAATAGTCCGCCTTGCGGCGCGAAGAGACCATCTCCAAATACACATCGTAGTCGATGTACGCCTCCTCCTCGAACCCAAAGGATAGGCTGCGGAGGCGCGGAGCCATGAGGTAAGGCGCGACAGTGAGTTTGAGCATGAAGGCGCGGAGGTTGTCGCTGCCTTTGGCGTTCTCCACCATGACGGTGAGTTCGCCGATGGACGGTCGGTGGTCCACGATGGAGAGGAGCAGATCCGCGTCGGGGCACCCGAGGAAGGTGAGTTTGTGGGACTCACGCTCCGAGCGGGACAGGGCGGATTCGATATTCGTCTGAAGCTGCCCCACGTCTGTGATGTCCACGATCATCGCGATTTCGCCCAGCGCGGGATAATCGAGATACGTGAGGACTTGGGCGTCCGAGACGTACAGGCGCTCCAGAGACGGCAGAGTGAGGAACACGCCGGGAAACTCGGGCCAATCTTCGTTGTTTTCGAAGATGACGCTGATACGGGCGTCGAGAAGGTTTTTAGCGTCTTGGAGGATGCCTAAATGGACCGTGAGCGTGGCGGACAGGTCGTATCGCGTGAGTTGGTGAACGGGAAAGGGGACGGGGAGAATTCTATAGTACATGTTTGCCCCAGCGTCGACGAGGGTAGTTGTCGTCGCGAAGCAATCAATGGACTGCCCCTCCGGCAGACTTCTCCAATCGTCGGTCTGAATCCATAGTCGGCGCAGCAAGGGGACAGAGTCCTGAAGACCTGGCAGGAGGGGAAGGATATGTGAGGTTACTCCAAGGCTGAACTCCTCCCATCGCGAAGACTCGTTGGCCAAAAGCTGGAAAGCTTCGACCTGCTCCGCAGGGTTGGGCGTTTCACAGCCGTAGAAATGAACCTTGAGGTTCTGCGCGCGCGAGAGCTGTTCTTTTAGCATGGGTAAAGGGTAGGAGGAGGATGGGCGCATGTCGCGGCGGTCGTATCTGATTACCACGAGCGACCACAGTGCAGTGTTCTCCAACGCGATGACTCGCCAGCGTCGATTCACGTGCGTCAAGCACCATGGGCTATCCAGCATACTAAACCGTCGGCGCTCGTCCAGGTCAAGGGCCACAGGCACCGTCCATGCGAATATTTCCCCCAGAATTTCGGCGGGAACCTTCCGAAATGATGATAGGATGGCTTTATGACGGTTGCGCTCCTCGTTCAGCGAGGTGAATTCCTCTAGCAGGCGCTGGAGTTGTGCTTGAAGTGGTGTGATCTCTTTCGACATGAGCGCCAACAAGGCGTCCATTTTTGAGACCGTATCCTCGACGACGTCTACGTCAGATTCAAGAGGCGTGTCGTTGGAGTTCAAGAGCGTGTGGTGTCGTGTGCCCGGCGTAACATCGAGAGTTTGTAACGCACGGTGAACGACACCGAGCCAATTAGGCAGTTCCTGATCGGGGGGACGGGCCACAATCTCTTGGAGTTCCTGCGCAAGACTTTGGACGCTGGGGTTGGCGCGAGGAGGCTCGGAGGGGGGATCAGAAGCCATATGAGCTCACTCTGGAAGAAAACGCTCAAGTAAGCGTGTGTGATATAGTCTGCGGTGAACGCACGCTGGTTGAATCTCTGCAAAGATGGTCGACGTTAGCAGACAGGGCTAGACAGATGTGACCCAAGTGTGACAGTCCCACGCCACGATAGTCACGGGAGGGAGAGATAATCGAACCGACTATTGGACGACGCCCTGAGCCCATGATGATGATTCCCCCCCTGTCCAGGTACTTTCGTCGAATATTCCACCCATTAATATTGACACAATTGTGGGGAAGTCACAGATGCTGAAAGGGAGAGATCAAGGACTCGGAGATAACTCATCATAACTGTTGCGATTCCTCTATGAAATCACGTTGAGTTGTTTCACTCTCATCCGGGTTTGAAGCGGTGGTTCATTTCACAAGACTCCCCAAGTCCTACCAAACGTTCCACTGGTTCGACCACGATGAACTGTCCAACTGAATATGTGAACATCGCCGAGATGCCCGAGCTACCCAGCTGAACTCGGGCTGTACCTCTTCAGAAAATTCCCGCATGCAGGCAAGACAGTCGGCGGAGGTCTGACTTAAATTTTGCTTCCGCGGACCCTGCCTTGTGCGGATGCACCGCCATCTGTCTCAACCCCCTTACCCCGCCCCCACCCCCGACTGACACTTAGGTATAAATACAAACCAATTCTTGAGCCATCCGCCCTTCCACCATCTTCGCTACCCTCTTCGCCGCCGTTGTCGTCGTATCCGCGGCGCCGCTCGATCCCGTCGTACGTTTTTCCCCTAAAGCCTACGCTCTCAAAAACTAACCCACCCCGCTCAGGCGCCCCTTCCCCGTCCGTGCAGAGTCAGGCTTAGTGATCGGCACGGGCCTCCCGCGGGTACTAGCGCGCTGACCCGTACCCGTACCCGCCAAAACCCGTACCCGCACTCACGGGTACGGGTCGGGTCGCGGGTCGGCGGGTGACCCGCAACCCGTATGACCCGTCGGGGACCCGGACGCTTTTCGTGCATGGAATTATAGTTTTACACACACTTTCCTCAAAATCAGTCATATAGAGCTCTCACAATCCTGCCAGTCCCAAATCCACCAGTTCCAGGGAGGTTGAAATTGTGCGCTGCAAAACACAACCGTGAGAAAATCATCGGCCTCTTCATCCAGTCAATGAAACCCACGCCGCTTCAAAAACCCGGACCTCTGCGGCGTTAGTTTTGCAATCTGACGCGCCGTGGAGGGGCTGAATCACCTCATACGTGCCTTGGCTCTTGGGGGCATATGCTCCCACGGGTCCGTACGGGTACGTGCGGGTCCAAAGAAAATTCTTGGTCGGACCCGTACCCGTACCCTGATCGACCCGTACCCGGGACCCGTGGCGGGTTGTCTGACCCGTGCCTATCACTAGTCAGGCTCCGCCGTCCCCATAAACTCCCTCGCCTCTTTCCGCGCCGCCTCCCGCGACGCTCAAAAATCCTTCCTCCTCACCATCGACCCCAAAACATGGACCCTCCCCCCGCGGCGCTCGAACAGATCGCGAAGCAGCCGAAGGTCGCAAAGCGTCTCAACGGGGCGGCGCTGACGATGCAGAATATGCGGGACTGGTTGGTGCGCTTCGACGCGAAGCATGCTGAGGTCCAGGGGAAGCAAGCATGATTCGAGCTTTGCTTTCAATTTATTTTGATGCACTGGGTCTTTAAGTTGCAATTTATTTTCGATTGTTCGAGTTCCACGCCAGTTGAATGCAAATATTCTGAACGTCTTATTCCTACTAAAGTGAGCGTGACGCTCGTTTTGCCAATCGTATGCGCACAAATAGAGCTCCCAAGTCCGGTCAATCTCTTCCCAGTCTCTCCTGAAAGTCTTCTGTGATGCTCAAGCGAGTCCCGTACTTTTTTAAGAAACAACACAAAACAACATGGAAATCGCGATGATCTACGATCAATGATTCGGCATCTGCCGAGTTTCCTTCTGGGAATTTCGCCGTCACACTTCAGTCACTCTTCCTCTTCCTCTTCACCACGACACGCCAGAATGTACGTATGGTTTCTTAACGGTGTTTCCCGAATTCATGTGCACTCTACAGATGAACTCGAATCCCTGTTCGAAATGTGGCAACGTGCCCGAAAATCGAATCGACCACGCTTTTGTCAAGGACTTGCCCCAAGGGCTCAGTTTCGGACAACTCTTGAACTCCAATGATCCCCCTCTGGATGCCGACGTGGCCGTCATTAGGTCGGCTCTCTCTGAAACCGATGCCCATTTGGTGCTCCTCGGCGGCCAGATAGCCCGACTCAGAGAACGACTGCAACTACTCAGAAAAGAAGAGTTAACGCTGTCCATCCACCGCACACGAACCTCCGCGATTCTCTCCCCGCTCAGAAGGTTTCCACCCGAGATCCTCGCGGAGATATTCATGTGGAGCAACGCAATGGCACCCAGGCAAGGCAGGACGAAGCGCGCCGGGGCATGGCGCTTGGATAGCCCATGGCTCTTGACACATGTCTGCCGATATTGGAAACAAGTCTGCATTGGCGCGCCTTCATTGTGGTCGCTTGTGCCCATCATTTTCGACCCCGACCCCAACATTTGGGTTCGGCCCTCACCGATGCTCGAACTGCAGATCGCCCGCGCCGCTAAATTGCACATAACCTTCGTTGGAAGCCCATTCGTCGACTCTGAATCCCAAATCGCGATGTTCCGCTCCCTAGCGGGACATGCTGCCGTGTGGGAGGAGCTCGATCTGGTTTTGACCCCCGCGCTTGCCCCCCTTCTTGCCGAGCTTAAAGGCCGCCTCCCCGCGCTGCGCAGGGCATGCGTTCGGTGGTATAACGGGGGAAGCATGACGGCAACCGAGCCCATCGACTTCCTCGAAACTGCGCCCTCCCTGGTGGACGTCACCATTCGCAACGAGTTTTTCCACATTCCCAGCCTCTTCCCAGCGCACAATCTCACCCGTTACGAGCTGAACGGCCCATGGCATACCCACCGACACGTCCTGCGGCTTGCGCGGAACCTCGTTGAGGCTCACATCGAAACCACCTTCGTCGATGATCCTCAGGCAGACCCTGGTGAACTCATCGAGCTGTTGAACCTTCGCCGGCTCAGAGTCTCGGCACCACAAGTGCTGGAATATATTCAAGCTCCAGCGTTGGAGGAACTGGCATTTGCCTTTCACCCGCCCGTCCACCCTCTCGTCGTGGAGATTGTTCGATCATTGCTTTCTCGCTCCTCATGCCGCCTCCGCGTTCTTGCCCTCTTCGGCTGTCCCGATGCAGAAACATCGCTAGCATTCCTGCAAGAAATCCCTTCCCTCGTCGAATTCAGGATCGTCATCGACGGTCTGGTCGCCATCCACGGCGCCAACACATTGCTGGCCAAACTAACCGTCTCCGACGGCAGCCCGGCCCCCGCTCCGCATCTCGCTTGCATTTCCCTCGGAATATCGCCGCGGGGCGTCGTTCACGGCGTCGATTACCAGGCCTATCTGCAGATGCTGCAGTCGCGCTGGAGGTCGAAGCATTGTGGCCTCACATCGAGCAGGCTGCTCATTTGCGCCGGTCATGGGTGCTCTGTTTTGACGCTCGAAGGGCTAAAGAGGCTTCGTCTGGAGGGTTTGGATTTCTGTTCGTTATTCAATCAAGCGGCCTCGTCTGAAGTCTGTCGCTGGATGTACAGTAGTTCTATTCAATGGTGATACGTTGGGCTTTTAGGAATAACAATGCGAGATACTAGGGTGTGTGACATCGGATGAAGAGATTTTGCAGCATGGGTTACAGCGGGACGTTCGCGGATTGGTGAGAAGAGGTCGCAAAGACCGGCACGCCGGACAACTAGCCTCTAAATTTGGTCCCACTCTGGCTCAAAGGTCCAGGTAGTAATAACAGCAGCAGCGTCCTTCCCTTCGAGATACACGAGATTGAATCCTTCCTCGCGAAGCTTCTCTATCCTACGGAGTACAACGGCGTCAGGGCGGGGACCTGAGGCTACGAGAAGTTCGGAGGTTTTGAAGCCGCCAGCCTTCCAACGGGATGTAATCATATCTAGATAAATGCCATGAGCGACGGAGGTGTGCTCCTCGCATGCGAAAGATATGTGGCACAGTTGTGGGGCTATGACGGTGCCGTCCGCGGTCACTGTAAGCCGCTCCATGAGAGGCCCAGCTAAAGGACCTTCACCAGGTATGGATACCATGACGGCGAAGTCGACGATGGAGGGGAATTGACTCAGGATTTCGATGGTTGATGTGAGGAGGGGAAGGCCCCAGAAGCAAAGCCTTCGAAAGACGCACGATGAACGGGATACCGCAGATCGCAAAGCGCCTAGAATATTGGGACCTTCATCGTCGTCGCAATTGATCGCAGCTTCCTCCAGAGCGGGGACTCGAAGAAAGTTTAGAATTTCCGCGTGCGATACGAAGAGACGTCGAAGGCGAGTCAGATTGATGATTTCCTGACTACGCGGATCCCGCCAACATATATATTGTCTTCGCCGCCAAACTCGACCGAGATTCGGGCCACGATAAGATTTTGTGTGTGTTTGAGAATGTCCGCGTGGGTGTCCCAGGAGGAGTATAGTTCGTATCCGGTGAGATGGTGTGCCGGAAACAGGACTGGGATGGACTGGAAGTGGCTGCTTACCCAGGCTCTGACCAGAGATGGAGCATTCTGGAAGCAATCCACGCGATCGATTGTGAGCGCGTTCTGCCATTCCCACTGGAGGAAAAATATGCGTAGTAGTGGGACCCGGTCTCGCAACGCGCTCAGCAGAGGGGCGATGTGGGGAGCCAGCGCGAGACTGAGTTCCTCCCACCGAGGGGCGTACTGCGCTAGAAATTGAAACGTCTCGATTTGAAGCACAGTGTCGAATGCTTCACACCCATAGAAGTGAACCTTTAATTTTGTGGCACGAGCGACCTGCGTTTCGATCATGGATAACGGATAAAGCGGCGCTCGGTCGTAGTCCAGGGCCACCGTCGACCATAGCGAGGACTCTGACAGCGCCACTGCCCTCCAATAGCGACTGACATGCGACAAGGTCCACGGACTCTCTTTGAGGTGGACTACCGTTCGCAGTGACTCGGCGGTCCCCGGTAACGTCCAGGAGAATATTTGTCCCAGAATCTCCGGTGGCATTCTGCGGATCGCAGAGAGGATAGACCCATTTTGTGTACGATGTTTTGATACCAAAACGCGTTCTTCCTCTAGCCGTCCCAGCTCCTCTCGAAGCCGGAGGCTCTCGTCGTCGAGGATATGTAGTCGGTCATCGAGTGTCGCCAGCTCAGCCCCGATGGCGGCCGCCTCACCCTCGAGGGGCACGTCGTTCGAGTGCAAAAGGGTGTGAGAGGGTGTGTCGTCTTGTTCCCGGACTCGGAATGTCGAGCTCCTGCGGTGGCGGCGGCGGACGACCGTGGATGACATCGGCGCCGCACTGTGAGCACTGGAACAGGGGCATCTGAGAAGGAATAAGGATGGAAGAGAGGCTAACAAAGGGCGCAGGGAGGAAGCCGACCTGGACGCGACTTTTAGTTCAAGTCTCCGGCAGAACAGGTCCAGGGAATGTGGGAGTGAAATTGAGCCCTTCTAGTTCGTTGGCTAATCTATTGAGAGCTGTTCAGTGTTCAAGAGCTATTTGCCAGAATCAAGAAAGCACAGTCCCGAAAAGGCAATCGAGGTGGCAGCCAGAAAAACATCGCACGCAGACAACCTCGTAGTACTAGTAGTTCATACCGCCATACTTACAAACATACGTCCAGATAGAGATGTAGATACGTGAATCGTATGTACTCAATGTGTATTGATTATGAGGCTAGTAATACCATGCAAGGAACGGGCGGAAGGTACACAGTGAGGAGTGAGGAAGAGGAGAGAGGAATGTAATAAGGAGAGTAGAAGGCGCGGGGGTACCATATTTAAAGCTAGTATACAATGTGGGGTGACGGTGGTGACCATGGCCATGGCAGGATATCTCGTGAAAAAGGGTAGACAAAAAGAGACGCAAGAAGAGAAAAAGATAAAGAACGGTATCGCAAGTCGGGAGGTGTGCCGTGCCCAGTGCCAATGCGACGAGGAAACCAAGACAGGCAAGCGACCGCCAACGGTCAAGTCGCCGATGAGAACCGCGACACCATCACCGCCAACGCAATCAACAGGCCCCAGCGCCACTTCTCCCACAGCACCTTGCCCAACGACGTCGTCCACGCGTCCACATTCGCTGGTACGCCCCCTGTCCCTGCCGCAGCAGCGGTCTTGTCGTTGGCAGCGTTGGCAGCCGTCGGCGTGGCTGGAAGGACGAAGAGCGGCGCTGGTGGTGCTTGCGCCTGTGCTTTGGCTTGTGCGGCAGCGGCGGGCCCGCGCTCGCGCTCGCCCATGTTCGGGAGGTCGCGGATTTCGGGGGCGGAATACTGCGGACGGCGTAAGTGTTTGTAAACGAGAGGTGAGTTTGAATGAGAGGGCGTAGGCAGGATCGAGGACGTCACGAGAAAAGGGAAGAAAGACAATACCCACATCAGGAAACGCCTCACGAAACCGCGCCTGTCCAATGTTCCACGCATGGCTGCGCACGGCGAACGCGCGCTTGTGCGCCTCGGTAGAGGTGACGGAGCCGGTGGTCATTTCGTCCGATAGCATGAAGGAGAGAAGGCCAGTTAATCTGAGGAGGAGAAGAAATCAGTTACGGATGCGAGGATGACAAGGGAAGGGAAGGGAAGGGAAGAGGTGAGCAAGGAGGACCGGGAGGGTCTCGAGCCAAAACGACGAATGGTGGGAAGTCAAGGACAAGCGCCCGCCTAAGATGGAACAGCTCCCCGGCACCACATCTGGACAAGTAGGAGCTATCGCTCCGCGTAAGCTTGTGTCAGATACCTGGGGCGACTCCGGGGTAGGGGACGACAAGCCACGTGGGGAAGGCGGGGCTAGATGGACGGCACAGCTGGGTCTGCTCCACAGATCGCTCCGCCGTGCGCCTGGCTTGAGGACAACGCGACCACACGGCGTCCCAGTCCACGAATGCAGTTGATGAGACTGCCCAGAGGGGATTGCGCGCCTCATTCGACCAGCACCGATTCCCCGCCTCGCACCGACCACATGCAGGCGACGGCGGGATGCTGGTGCGGGGCCGCGAATGCACGAACGCACAGGGCCCAAGCGAGGTGAAAACGATACCCGCCTGCGGGCAGGCAGGAAGGAAGGAAGTCGCGCGGAGATGCATCGATGTGGGTCTGGCTGCGCTCTCCCCTGACCCACAGATAACCCGTGGCGGAGCGGGGAAGCGGGCGAGCAACACTCCCCGAGTAATGTAACCCCATTCCCGAAGTCAAAGCTGGGCACTGCAAACCGGTCTCCCCGAATGAACCCGGGTCGGTCCACATATCCAAAGGTTCGGGACGGAGGATGCGAGGCCGAATCTGGCGGCCACTCTCACCGAGTGCCATGACACTGGCGGTAGTGGAGGACGCAGCCCACCACAACGACAGAAAACAGCGATGGATGAAATCTCCCCGCCAAAGTAAATGAAATTGAGTTGAGGGAACGAGCGCAGAAGACCCCAACGGGATGTACGATACCCGCCTGGTGGGTAAGCGGCCTCGTGCGCATCTAGGTAAGAGCCGCTCTGCACCGACGTAGAACAGGCGGCGCTCCGCACGACCCGGATAGAGATCGTCCGCTAAACACACGACGGCGGAGTGGCGAAGCGGGCGAGTAACACTCCCAGAGTCGCGCACTCCCGTTCCCTAAACCGCAAAACGGGGTGGAGCCTTTATTCGGGTCACCCGAACCAGCGAAGGTGTCCGAGAGCCTGGGGACTGGAGCCCGGTCTGCCCACATAGCTCCCGGTCGCCCACATATCGAGGTAAACGTCCGGGGTACGCTTGTGAGCCAGGCTCCGCATATCGCAGTTAGAACGCCGGGGGACAAGGCCAGTCGCCGGAAGCGCGACGCCACGCGACCCTTGACTGGAGCAGAGGTGCTCTCAAGGACCACAGCGTTCTCCTGAGGCCCAGCCATGCGAGATAGCGAATCCAAAGTACGAACGAGGACTAAAAACGAAAGTGCCACTCACATTGTGGCGACACTCCATGCTGGGTTCCACTGCACAAAACGGGGTCAGAACTAGTCCCAGGCACGCACACGACCAGACGTACTGTGCCCGGGTGGAAATCCGACATGGAGAAGCATATTTTCTTGTCAGGATGGAAGCGCCCGGACGGCGTTAGCATCTGCTCCACAGTCAGCCTCGCAAGGTCTCGCGCATGCAACAAACGCACCTTGATGCCCGGTGGCTTGAAGGGGTACTCTGATGGAAACTGCAGCACACCATGGTACTCTCCTCCCGCGAACGGCGAGTCGGAGGGGCCGCGCTAAATGAAGCCGGTCAGATCAATCGAGCAAGCGACGCGGGAAAGCGCACGATAATGAAGTTCCCTGCAGCAGAGGATCAGTATGGGCGTGAAGTGGCGAGAAGGAGACAGGGCGCACAGGTGAGGATATTCTTCTCGTCGGGCGCGGCCCATACAAACGGGGGTGGCTCCCGCTGCATCGTCACGTATTCCTTGGTAAGCTGTGAAACGGCCCTGAGCGTCTACGGGTGTGGGCGGGACAAGGAGTCTTACGCGCTTGTAAGCTGCTTTGCTCGCCATTGGGACTAGTATCCAAGATAGAGTCGGGAAGGGAAGAGCCTGCGAGTCACGGCGTCACAACGTCACAACTGCTGTCTTCCGCCTTTCCGTGTCGATTTCTTGTCGACCACCATCTCGCGCTCGTTAAATTCACATCGTCGCTCGGGAGGTCGAATCTCTAAATCTAGGCGCTTTCGTGGTGTGCCCTGGGCTATGCCGCCCTTGATCCCCGGTCTACGCTCCCTATAGGCCACGCTGAAATTCCTTGGGGCGGATCACCTTTTCGTAGGCGTAGGCGGGCGCTGGCCGGTTACCTAGCCGCGCAAGAGCCTCTAGAAACAGTGCGGGACTGGATTTTACCGCATTCCGAGACACGATGCGATGCAATACAATAAACCATCAACAGCCTCTCAATCACTCCTTGCTCTGTTTCTTACCCCGCTGCGTTGACTTATCTACACGCCGGAGACGAGCCCGCACACAACGGACCTCACGTAACGTGCCAAACTATGAAGACGGCGATCTTCTGCTGTGCCCGAGATGTGCTTATATGTAACGACAGTTTAAACTTGGAGCATCTCCCGAAGCCCCATCCAGCGGGTGCGAGCCTCGAGGTCGACGCCGACACGGAATTTCCGCCCTTCAAATTAACCCTCCGGCGATTTTGTCCCGCCACTGGTCGCAAGAGGAACTCCAAAGGACACGGACGCCCGAGTTTCAACCCACTCTAACGCAGTAGTACCGCCCTCAAACCCACGGACGCCGGGTGCGTTGTTTTCGACGCCGAGTGCATTCTGGGTTACCGCTACTTAATTAATCTGACCGACGAACACAGCCCACCGGCCCCGGATTTGATATGCAAACTCTTCATTGCTGGACTCGGAGGTTGGATAAATCTTGATGCGTCCATGAACGCGGGGATCGGGATAGCGGCAAGCGATGGTTGATTTACCGCAGCCTGCTGATTGGAGGAGGAATCCCTTCGCGTTACTTGCCCTGAAACAGTGATCGTATAATAGTACGCTAGAGAGACGCGGGGTAGGATTGGTGTGGGGTAGGATTGGTGAGTTGCCCGCCGAAAATTCCAACTTACTCCTCGGATACCACTTGAAAAGTATGCATTCCAGCACTGAAAGAACACTTCACTGAAACTAAACTCTTTCCGATTCCAACAAACAAGAGATTCTCGCTACCTTACCTGAGACGAAAAGCTAATTGTTTCGGCTGCACGGCAATTGCTCTGGCTATTGTCCTCTCAAAGGTGGTATGCATACTCTCCACGACATTGAGTTACTCACTCACATACGTATCAAGTTGAAGCAGCGGTTCATTATCTTTCATCCGTATTCAGGACTAACAATGTTTGAACAATGTCCGACCAAACTTTCCACTGGTTCACAATCTGTGAACATCCCCGAGATGCCCGAGTTCAAGCTCAATCCGAGTTAAACCGCCCCAGAATATTATCGCATTCAGGCAAGACAACCGGCGGAGGTCTCACTTAAATTCTGCTCCCGCGTACCCTGTCTTGTGCGGATGCACCGCCCTGTGTCTCACCACCACCCCCTTACCCTCACCCCCGATTGACATTTAAATATAAATACAGGCAAATTCCTGAGCCATCCACACTCATCGAGCACCCTCATCCTTCCCACCACTACTCATCCAGCATGCGTCCTTCCACCATCTTCGCTACCCTCTTCGCCACAGCTGTCATATCCGCCGCGCCGCTTGATCCAGTCGTATGTCTTTCCCCAAACCCTACGCTCCCGATTAACTAACCCACCCCCCTCAGGCGCCCCTCCCCCGCGCAGACTCAGGCTCCGTCACCCACATCACCTCCCTCGCCTCCTTCCGCGCCGCCCCCCGCGCCGCCCAAAAATCCTTCCTCCTCGCCATCGACCCCAAAACATGGATCCTCCCACCCGCGGCGCTCGCACAGATCGCGAAGCAGCCCAAAGTCGCGAAGCGTTTGAATGGGGCGGCGCTGACGATGCAAAATATGCGGGATTAGCTGGTGCGCTTTGGCGCGAAGCATGCGGCGGAGGGAAAGCAGGCATGATTTATTATTCGGACTTACTTGGGGAATTCCCTCCCTGGTGTTTGTCTTCGTTATAATTTCTTTTGTGTTCAATTTCACCCGAATATTTCTCGCCATATCTCTGAGTGTCATTATGGGCAGCCTGGTGAGTCTGGCATATCTGTAATTCTCACGGTTGAACTCGACCGTAACCAACTTCCTCAGGCTCTTGGAACCTAATTTTGAATCAAACGGTAGCGGTGCCGTATATTTTTTTAACATTTGAGTGAACTGTTTACAGCGTTCAAACGCGAGAAGATGCGACGGGGGTTTCGCGCTGGACACCTAATAATCCCACATAACCTCTCTAATAAGAGAGCCATCGGATGTCAGATGACTCTCTAGTTAGAGGGAAATTTAGCGGTATAGGGCTACCTCCAAGAAACCCTCCAATATCTCCAAGAAATATTTTCAATATCTTCAATACCTCACACCACCGAACACAAGTCTTCAAGTGATGCGTGTGGCAGTGTCGGCCGCGCCCGCGCGCTTGTCGTCGGCGATAGCGTCGGCGTCGTTCTCAGTGAAAAATAGGTATAAAATCATGGTAAAATCGGAAAAAAAATCGGATTAATGATTTGATCCCATCTGTCTGGGTGTGCCATGATGCGCCGTCGTGCTCGCTGTCGCCGGCGATGCCGACGATGATCTTGATGAAAAATACGCGGAAAATTGCGATAAAATAAGATTAAAATAACTGAGGCCTATTTTTGGACTCCTGAATACCTTGTCAAAATTTTATTCATGTGTTGAAGTACTCTAGCTATAGGTGAGCTTTGTATTCGACGCGTCCGTGACGTTGCAGGCCATTGTGACCTTTGTGACTTCCGCGTCACTTCCTCTCCTTAACCACCATGACCGCGTCCAAAAAAACTTCACCCCATGGCCCAACTCCCTTCCCCACCTCCCAACTACAACCCATCCACTCCCCCCACTCATTTCCCTGATGATCTCGCCGTCGCAGCGCACCAACAACACCGAGGGCGCTGATGGTGGGCCGGACTCCAAGACCCATATAGTGGGGTATATTCCACTCGGTATGTCCTCCTGTTGCTCCTTCTGGGGGGATGCCATGCTCGCCTAGGCTTAAGTACCTTCGCGCTGCGCGGCCAGCATGTTGCCGCTGTTGCGCACGAGTCATACGAGACTCGTGCAGTCTGGAAGAAGTTCTGCTTCAACACCCTCCGAAGTGCGCTGCGCACCACCGCACCTGCCACTACACGCCCTGCAACCACCTCCCCGTCGATCCGGCCCAACACGGGCGCCTGCCCCTCGGGGGCAATCATCCACACCCCGTGCCCAACCTACTCGAGAAACGGTGGCCTCACGTGGGGGCGCACCATCGGGCAGGGGGCACAAACGGCAGTCCAACTGAAGCTCTGTTGCGTCGGTGCCGCCTCTGCACCTGAGCCCGTCGCACCCAAGTCTTGTGACGTGGATTGCGCCTATATTGCTTCAAATCCCCGCCCTTGTCCCTTCTCCCCTTCTCCTCCTCCCTACTCCTCCCCTCCCCCCCTCTTTCAAACCTGCAACCGATGGCCAAAGCGTGCAGCCACGGAAGAGGAACGGGAGGTGTTGTGTCATCTTATATGCAAGCCGACGGCGGGACACCACCCAACGCGCAGACGAGCGCCCTTGCCACTGCCATCCTGCCCATGCGCGGGAACCCCTTCTCGCATCCACCGGGATCATTGTCTCTTCCACCGTCCTCCGCACCGGGGGCTGCACCCACCTCGACCTCCGTGCTCGCAGCGCATCCTCCGCACACTGATCTCATCTCCCATCCTTTGTGCGGGTGGGGGGCTGCACTCACCTCGACATCGCATTCCCTGTCCTTTACCTCCCCGGCATTCGAGCCAGTCTAGACAAAGACGAGGAGGAGGATTGATTTTGATTTTGATTTGGGTCTGTTTAGGACAAGTCCGACACGTAGAATCAAGTCGTAGAGCAGAATACAAACACAACTACCGTGTGTACATGATCTGTACGTTACTTAACATAGACTCCTTTCTTAGATTTAGTTGAGCCCTCAGGAGGACCACACCATCGCTGCTGCTCCTCCTGCTCCGCCTGCTCCTCCTTCTTTTTCTCCTCCTCGAATTCTGAAACCTTGATCTTCACCCCCGCAAGACAATAGGAATTAAATTTGGTAAGGAGGGATACATACGAGTTCAAGTAGGTTCGCTGCTCGCATTCCGTGCTTTGCAGCAAATTTCCTGATGATTGGTAAGGAGGTGGAGGTTGAGTTGTGAGTCTGTCCCTCAACGTACTGGCGTTGGATGCTAAGAAGAAGTAGAGTTAGGCTTTGAAAGCTTCAGAATGGCTCTAAGGGACTTACATCTCTCGGTGTTCACTGTCTGCCTCACGTCGCTGCTCGCGCACTCGACTGACTTCATCAGCTGATTCCTTGACTTTGCCCCAATATCTATGGCTGTTTGAGGCATGAAAGGGAACAGAAGAGCCTCCTAGCTGACCTTTCCATCTGGAGGGCTGCTGCCTCTCGGAGACGTTCAGTATTTCTGACCGAGGATGGATCAGTGGAAACTTGACAACATATTTATTTGTGGTGTCTCACTTGGCTCTGTACTTTGCCTGTGAGGCGAGGCGCTTCTGTAGGGTGATTTGTGCCTTCTTGTAATTTGTGGATTTTTTTTTGGTGGTTTGGGTGTCTGACATAGTGGTAAGACGAAACACGGTCTAGCTTTCCACTGTCAATATGGCAAAGCACACGAAAACTTGACGTGTTCGCGACAAAAATGACCAATTGATCTCTTTCTTTTTCTGTAGACATTCAACAGGCCCAACTCTTTCCACCATCCTGCTTCCCACTCTGCTGGACCTATACAAAAAACACTGGGTGTTGAAGACCACAGTCTGGCAGGCAACAGCATATTTCATCGCTCATCGGACCTTCGGGAAACCATCTCGGCCGACGTCTCCGCATCCATTTCAAATCTCTAAGTCGGCGCGCGAAATGACAAGAAATTCAAAATAAATTCTCTGCACTAAGCTTGGAGGCTATCGACAGTAGAGTACATAGCAGCACCATCCTCCCACCAAGTCTTAGCCTCCTGCACCCATGCCTGCTTCTCCGATTTGGTGGCGGTCATTTCGAGGACCTCGGTCTTGAAGCTGTTGCGGACAAAGTAGAAGAGGCCGCCAGTGGTATACTGGGTGAAAGAGCAGCACAACTCCTCCTTGGAGATGGGGACGTTGAAGTCCCGGATCATTGCAGATAGGATTGTCGATCCAGGAGGAAAGCAATTGTCGAGCTTGTATTGAATGCCCGCCCAGGTCGGAATTGAAGCGACAGAGGGCGGTAATGACGCACCATCCCCAGGCGAGGTTGCCAAAGTGGAGGTAGGGGACAGTGATTGCGTGGGGCGCAAAATTCAAGGTGCAGTCGGTGAAGACAGTAAAGACGGCGTTCCAGACCATCGACGGGTTCCAGTCGCGGACATTCACGGTCACAGCAGCAATTTGACCCTGCCTTCTTGTAATCCATGTCGGTAGGCAGTCCGCTGCGTGCTCAAGGGGGAGAGAGAGGCGGGTTAATCCAGAACGGGAGAGGAGGCTCAAGGTCGTCATGGGGTCTGATACAATACATCGATCATGGAGCTATCTTCCTGGTCCTGGATTCGACGGGCAAGACAGTTGGTGAGGTTGAAGAAGATGAGAGGGGAGGGGCAGGGGCATGAGCAAGGGCCATATCAATGATAGAGAACTCCTTGCTGGAGCGAAGGGTTTGACGCACCACTAGATGCACAATCAAATTGAAGAAAGCAGAGAAAAGAGGAGAGATAAGAGGGGAAAAGCATACACGGAGTCTGCCATAGTTCCAGGTTCGGATCTCAGTCTCTCCGGTGATTTACAGCACAAAAAAGGGGACGGAGAAAAAAAACAGATGCCGAAACTGCCGTAGTTCCAAGTTTGGATCTCAGTCGCTCGTGCGGTTTACAGGGGAGGTGAGGAGAAGAAGGAAAAGGAAAGAAGAGGATACAAAAACAACTGAAGACGACAAGGTGTACCTATGTTATATGAGACATGTTTTTGCCATCTGTGCCACCCAGACTAATGACGTGTTCAGGGCGGCCTGAGGGAAGGAGAGAGCCAGGGAAGGAAGGGAAAGAGCTAGGGAAAGTCCTAGGAACAGCCAGCCCCAGTTGTGTGGGGACGGGGTAAGAGATGGTGGTGGTCAAGGAAGGAGGGTCTGCCAGCGCTCTACGTGACCAAACACGTGACGTCACATATGTGACACACATGTGACACCTGCACTCTTGTCTGTCAGGAATTTGCAAATGAACCTTGATCCAGAAATACCAACTAGAGTGCCTGGTTTGATCAGGCGCGCTTTGAGAAGCTGTCCAGGAAGCGGGGGGTCCATAGTTGCCAGGGTATCCAAGGCAAGGTCCAAGGAGCAACAATCGCAGCAGGGCCAGGATGAGGACGAGATGGAGGTCAATGAACCAGTATTTGTTGCTGGTCAAGAGCCTGACCTGGAGGTGGATGAGGATGAAATCTCGGCAGAGGAGGATGAAGATGAGGATGATGAGAAGAAGGAGAAGAGGAGCTTGCAGAGGCCATATATGAGCTTGCAAAGTTCAGTGGACGCAGAGCCCAGCATATCACCAGAAAAAGACATCCTGGTGGCAGGGGTAGAGGAGGTGATATATGTATGATAGTGTATTGGGCTCAGTTATTTTTACGTGATTTTATCACAATTTTCCGCGTATTTTTCATCGAGATCATCGTCGGCATCGCCGGCGACAGCGAGCACGACGGCGCATGATGGCACACCCAGACAGATGGGATCAAATCATTAATCCGAATTTTATTCCGATCTTACCATGATTTTATACCTATTTTTCACTGAGAACGACGCCGACGCTGTCGCCGACGACGAGCGCGCGGGCGCGCCCGACACCGCCACACGCATCACTTGAAGACTTGTGTTCGGTGGTGTGAGGTATTGAAGATATTGAAAATATTTCTTGGAGATATTGGAGGGTTTCTTGGAGGTAGCCCTATACCGCTAAATTTCCCTCTAACTAGAGAGTCATCTGACATCCGATGGCTCTCTTATTAGAGAGGTTATGTGGGATTATTAGGTGGCGCTGGAGTCCGGTGAGGCGCAAGGGTCCGAGCCCAAAAGGGAAGTTCTGCTGATCGCGGATCATTCACCGCCGTTGCGAATTTTGCCGAATGTCCCTTGTCTTGCGCTCTAGCCTCTTCCTTTCCCCTACGTCCGACGAGAAACAGTTTCGATAACTCCGACTGAATAAATTTCCATATACCCCGCAGCCCTTCTTGGGTCCCTCCAGCGGTTGCGCGCCCTCTCGCACGCTCCGCTTTTCCACAGTGCCCACTCCTGCACCCTCAAGAATCAAGCACTCTAGTAAGATTCTCCTCTATGTACTTTTGCACTGCATTCACGCCCTAATCTGCGCTGAGCGCCTGCCACACAAGCTACAAAGGAACGCACCTCGGCGGCATGAAGACCCCGCGGCGGAGAGAATATCTTGATGTTTGGGATGACTTCCTTTGCGATGCGAGAGATCTCCTACAGGCAGGGGACGAGTTGGTTAAATAATTTCAGCGGTCCCGGGGCTTCAAAAGCTCACCTCTTCTTGCTCTGCAGTCCACCCCGAGGAGATAAACTGGAGCGGAGTCAGTGTCACTGCCGCCACAGGACCAGGAAAACTCAACGATAACATCCGGCCGTTCGCGCTCAACAGTCGCTCGCACATTCTCGATGCCTGAAAAGCATTAGTCCTCCTTATCTTGGTCACATGCAGCCGGATCTCACTATCGCTGTTGCCGACGTGGGTGAGCTCGTAGCGGTCTTTGAATTGCTCGATAATCTCCGCTATGACACGGCGGGAGCGCTCTGGCACGGTGTTCGTGCTGAGGAGTCTGTACTGTGGTTTGGACATCGAGGTATGAGTCGGAGCAAGGTGGGGGTGCTTAGGAAGTAAGCACGTCTTCCCCATGACCTTCTTAAAGATCAGTCCAAATTTGGTGCATGACGGCCGGAAGGAGGAAGTAGGAAGGAAGTATATTTTAACCGCGGACGCCTCGTCGAGACTGCGATTACTAATAAGTCGCCTCCATTCAGCGTCGATGTCTGCACCGTTGGGGCCAACGCTCCGCATCGCTATCGCCGGCGCAGGGATGAGTGGGCTTGCGGTCGCGCTTGCCCTCGCTCGAAACGGGTTCACCCAGGTCCACGTCTACGAAACCGCGAGCAACCTGGGATTTGTCGGTGCGGGGATTCAGGTCGCCCCGAACCTTTCGCGGCAGCTTCAGCGGTTGGGGGTGTGGGACTACATGGCCGACGATGCCGTGGCGTTGACAGAGGCCTCGGTTCGCGGTATGCATCTTGCTTCGTATCTCGACAGTGATTCACGCCATAATCTTAGCGGGCGCAAGTGACGAAGAACTCGCGAATGTCCCGATGCAGCATGTTGCCGGGCGATATGGCCAGCCACATCGGGTGCGTATTTGGTTGGACCCGCCTCTTTGAGTCGAAAATAAATGCATTACAGGTCGCACACCGGTCCGCCCTTGCGAACGCCCTGTATGAGGGGTGCAAAGCTGCTGCGCCTCGCATCACCATGCATTTTAGCACGGCTATCGTCGGAATGGATTTCGACGGTCATCGGATTCAAATCCGAGAACGCGACGAGGCAGGTGGTGGCCATTGGGTCGAGGCCGACGTTATCTTGGGAGCGGACGGCGTGAAGAGTGTGGTTCGAAAATGCATGCTGGGACAGCACGGCGAGGAAGACCACGGTGCGTGGTGCCCCACCGGTTCTGAACTCTCCAATGAATCGAATGCCAGCTCAGGATACAGGGCAAGCGGCCTATCGAATCATGCTTAGACGAGAGCAGCTGCTCCACGACCCGGAGCTCCTCGCAATGATCGATTCGACCTCTACGTTCCGTTGGATCGGAGCTCAGCGACATATCATTGTAACCATTTGTCGGCATGATACTTATGTTCAACTTTGACTCAATCATTCAGGCGTATCCAATCTCGAATCACACAATATTCAACATATCCACGACGCAGCCGGATGTGAACTTTGCTGCCGAGCCAACGGCCACTTGGACGGCGCGCGCCGACAAGAGCACGATGCTGAGACGCTACTCCGATTTCTGTCCTGTCGTCGTGCGTATGTTGAATTTGGTAACAGAGAGCGAAATATGTGAATGGAAGCTTCGTGTCCACCATCCACTCAAGACGTGGGTGGAAGGGAACGTCGCTCTCCTAGGAGATGCGTGCCATCCCACTCTGCCGGTGCGTTAAAATTTATCTATTCCTTCTCGCTGGGAGTTAATAATCGATCGTGGGCGCAGCACCTGGGTCAGGTATGCGTTATCATCGTCGATACTTCGCCCTGACAATTCAACTTGAACAGGGCGCGTCCCAGGCCATCGAGGACGGTGTCGTGCTCTCGGTGCTCTTGAGCAAGTTGACCTCTCCGGAGGATATTCACCGCTGTCTTCTCGTTTACGAGGTGCCTAATTTCAAATCATCATCCTTGCCCCGTTTAACTGCTCACCTTCACCGTGCAGCGTCTGCGAAAGGCCCGAACAGAATTCCTCGTCGAGCAGGCCGCTGCATCGGGGCAAGACCTGCATCTCGCCGATCCAGCTGCCCAAGCGGTGCGCGACGAGGCATTCCGACAGGTCAAACATGGCGGTGCGAATCCTGACAAGTGGTTGGATCTGACGGTGCAGGATTTTGTGTATGGCTTCGATTGCGTGGAGGATGCGGAGAGATTTTATGCCCAGTATTTTGCTGATTCTGCGTGATACAATACCTTGACTTTAACCAGCAGACCAACTATGCGGTGTTTACCTCGAGAAGAGCTATAATATTTTCCCACAAGACCAGGTTGAACATCAGTTGAAGGTCAAGCTAGTTCGGCCGACGGCATTCGGCAATTACGTGGTACCGAACTAGTACTTCTTCCCTCCCACCACGGTGGCCCACTCGAACCTCTTTTCTTAACGCCATCCTGAAATGAGCACCGATACTAGTACACAGTCTCCGTTGCAGTCACGGTCTTTCCACCACTCGGACTTTGTCCTCAACCCGCCCGCCGCGTCCCACACCATCTCCGCCGACGGCAAGAAGGTCACAATCCGCGCCCTGCCCAAGACCGACTGGTGGAGAGTGCCCCCTCCCGAACCGGTTGAAAGTCGCACCGGCGCGTTCTTCGGATGCACTATAGACGCGACGCGAAACTTCTCTGCCAGCGTCCGCATCCGTGGCGAGTGGGGCACGCAGTTCGACCAGGGA
This sequence comes from Mycena filopes, assembly GCA_029281495.1. Taxonomy (NCBI): domain Eukaryota; kingdom Fungi; phylum Basidiomycota; class Agaricomycetes; order Agaricales; family Mycenaceae; genus Mycena; species Mycena filopes. The sequence goes on along the minus strand of JARIHR010000013.1, from coordinate 720,089 downwards.
TGCTTGATGCTCCTGGCCGGGAACAGCGACGACGTCAAGGGCGATTGGATCAAGGTTGGAGTGGAGCTGGAGACTGGGAAGGAATATATAGGGCAAGCATTATATATTTTTCAAATCCCAGGCGTACCGCGCTGACCTTGCTCAAAGCGCCGTTGTGACTTCGCCGTGGTCCGACTGGGCGATCGCTCCCGCAGCTCACTCGACATCGACTCTGGGAGATTCCTCTTACGCGTTGTACATGAAGATTGAGCGTGAAGGTCCTTTGCTCACAGTCAGCCAGCAGCTTGTGCTGCTCGGTGAAAGGACGGCAGAACCTGATGTCGTGAAGATCAGAGAAGTACGTGGCTTCAATGTCGACGTGGACGGGAAGGCCCAGGCAAAGCCTGGGGACAAGTGGAGGATTGGACCCATGGTCTGTGGACCGATGAACGCTGAGGGCACCATTGCAGAGTTTGAATCGTTTTCGTTCCAGTACCTTTGATTTACCGTGCAGGTTCTGATGTATTATTGTATCTTGAACGAGTTAAATAACGTCCCTCCTCCTCCTACTCCTTCTTCCACCCAAGGCCTGACCATCGTTTACTAGTAGTTCAATTTCACAGATAAATTATCGTATTGCGGCCAGCGCAGTTTCGTCTGAGTCTCAGCTCATGGAACCCTGAAGAATGGCAAGTCAGTGTTTGACTCCACACTACGGACCGAATGAACAAACCATGAGATGCGAACTATCTCTCAAATAATACGTGCTTGTTGATATGGATGATCTCAAGGTTCGGCAGTCGAACCTGGAGTGCGTTCAAGCCAACCAGTTCGGGGGGGATAAAGACCGACGCGCTCTCGATGTATATGCGCCGCAGTCCCGGGAAGGAACTAAACCAGTCCAACAGAGCTTGAACAACACCAGGAGCGAGTCTGGTGTCCCTCAGCTCAAACCCAAACCAGTCCCAATGGCATTCCACTGCGAGCTCGGCGATATGCCGAGCGGCGTGCGTCCATTTGCCCTCCAGGAAAGCAAAGTGCGCGAGCGTGGTGGAAAGCGAACGCAGGTCCAGCTGGTGTGTAAGGTGGACTGATATTGTGGGAGGGTGGGTCACGTGTGACTCGTGGATGCGTTCGACGAGGGCGGTAAGGGCCCAGCCCAGGTCCGCGAGGTCATCGACGCGGATCTTGAGACGCTCTAGGATGGGGAAGGGACTCTCACATGCGTGGAGGAAATGGGAGAGGAATGCGAATGGGGCGGTGAGCACGACGAGGTGGTCTAGACGGAGGGTCAGACCCGGGTAGTGGTCGGTGCTGACGGCCAGGCTCAAAGTTGTGAGCCGCGGATGTCGTTGGATAAAGTCGACGAAAAGCCAACTTGGGACATATCCGCCATCGAGGCAGAGGGTCGTGAGTGTTGCTGAGAAATCGACAACTGCTAGGTTGGTATTGACCGCAAGCTTGAGGGTTAGGGATGAAATCGGGCTACGTTTCAACGCAGAAAAGAGCCACGAAGGGTAAGACGAGGGTTGGTCCACGTCGACGTCGACGTGAAGATCTACTATGGAGTCCGCGCCGAGGATGGCTGTGGAAGAGTCGGAATACGCAGAACCAACTGGCGCGGGACATCCGACAATGCGGAGCGAGGTGCTTCTGGTATTGCCGATGCCCAGTAGATCCCATAGAGCATCATAGCAGAGCCCCCATATTCGACTTTCCGAGTAGATCTTCGGGGAGAAGTTGTCCAGCCTGAAATGATTATGGTTGAATTCCAGCCAAAGTTTGTCGACTTTTTCCAGGCGCATCAGCAGTCGGGTGACTCGCCGCATACTCGCGAGATGACGGTGGATGGATACCGGATCGGGGAAGACACAGATGAGGTGTTTGATGGACGGGATAAACAGCGCTATGGTGAGAGCACGGAGGACGTCATCGTCCGAGGGACAATAAGTGTCAATCTGGAGGAAGGTCCTCTCGCAGGGATCTAGAATGGAATGTCTTTCGAGGAAGAGGGGGAGGGCGAGGAAGTGAAGCCGGCGACAAAGGAGGGAAAGGGAGAATAGCTCGGTGTCCAAATACTCGAGTATCGAGAGGAGAACCTCTGTCGGTAGATTAACCAACAGCGAGCCCATTCCATCGGGATGCCCCAACGAAAGGACGGCGTCGACTCTGTAATGGGTGCCATGCACCACGAGACTCTTGACCGTCGGGCACACACCGGATATCTCGCGAGCAAGACGCAAGATGTTGACAGTTACCGTGGGGTGGTACTCCTCGGTTTCGCGCCACGAAACCTGCTCGAGGGCTGGAAAGAGTCTCAACCAGTGATAGAGGCAGTCGCACGGCGACTGAAGTGAAGAGTTGAAATCCTCGAAAACCAGATGGGTGATCTCGCGCAGTGCCTCGCGTTCTTTGGGATCCAATGCCAACGACGCGTCGGTCTGCCGGGATAGGAGGAACGAGGTTTCGCGTCCGTTCCATCCTGAAGCGAGGGTGACGGGTAAGGGATATACGACATGCTTGATATCCCGAAGCCGACGAATAATTTTGGGGAGATGAACGTAGAGGGATATGTGCTGACGCGTCGCGATTTGCCAAATGTCGGTTGGAGGGATTTCGAGCGACGTGAGAGCGGGCAGTGGATTAGGGCGCATGAGAAAGAGGGAAACGTAAGAGGTGGGAGCAGAGAGCGTGGATAGGTTTCGGAATGCCGGGAGGTACCAGCTACTGAAATGCGGGAAGATGCGGGGGTAGGTGAGATAAACCGACATGTGACGGCCGATTTTTAGGCTGGTGAGCCGTTTTAGGCGGTTGAGGATCCACATAAGACAATCTGGCTCGATTTCCGCGTCGTCGAAGTCCAGCTCGAGAAGATTTGGCGCAGCATCCACGAATTTGGACGCCACGGCGCCCCAGTCGGATTGAGAGATGCTGAGGTCAGAAAGGCGGATTGAAGTAATCGGCGAATGTTTTATAATGGAGAACGTCCAAGCAGCGATACCTGTTGAAGCTGGTCAGCAAATGCTTCATAATGAAGAATGAGCAATACCTGGGAATAAAAGGAGGGTCGTTTGGATGGTAAAGTGCGTGAGACGGCTGCGTGGTCGAAGGACGACAGCAGCAGGAAGGCGGTGAGGGCGATATTTTATGCCCTCCCGTCGGGCCAGAGCAGACATGTCCGTCTCCCGGCTCCGTTTGAGGACCTTCCTGACGAGATGCGGGACCAGTCTGCCTTTTGCTGCCGTGGGGCGGCTGACCGCGCGAGCCCCGGGCAAAAAGGGGGAGGTGGTTACCGCAAGCGAGGTGCAGTGGGTTTGTAGAGTTTCATGGAGAAGCGAGATGAGGGGCAGCCACGAAAACAAGTCAGACGTGTCACCGCGCTCGAGATTCACGTCGCGGAGGTTCCACTCCAGGCTGCCAGGCAGTATGAGGGTTATATCACCCACAGTCTGGAGCTTTTCCAGGACCCTGCGAAGGCGATCCAGTTCTCCCAACAAACGGTTGGATGTTGACTGTAATTGCCCAACCGTTAATGCCCACTCGACTATGCCGACACCAGTCGATTCCGAGCTAAACTCCACCGAGAGGTGTTTGACCGATGGTAGAAAGAGAGCAACTCGGAGCACCTGGAGGGCACTGCCGTCCTCTTCACCGAGATGGAGTTCCACTTTCTCCAGAGGGTGTGGGATACCACGTCGCGAAAGCAACAGGGAGAGAGCTTGTTCATGCAACCGGCGGCAGGTAAAGGAGATGTCCCATAGTTCGAAGTCCTCAAGAAAGCAGAGGATATATCGAATATGGGATATAGAAAGCTGTGATAGCAGAGTCCCACAAACGGCGGGATCGCTCATGGTGGTGCGAGCGGAAGAAAGGCCGTGCATCAGTGATTTACGGAACTTGCCGTCCACCGGAGTTCGGACTTTGCTCGGACTTCATATACCTGAGGAATGGCCCTGCCGGGCGGAGCCTGGATACGTCCTGCACACTCAAACACTTTCTGTGGCCACCGCAGTTGGCAAACTCCGTATATGAGAGCGTAACAAAAATATTATCTTACCCTTTGCTCTCATCTATACTCAACGATGCTGGCGTGAAGAGTCAAGACAGGTGGAGGGGCAGATTAGACGGGTAGAGGTGCTTTCAGCGATGCCTTGCACAAAGATTAATATTCTCTTGTGTTTCCACTGCGGGTCAGATAACATCCCGCTACGGTTCCATACTGGTCAAATAAATCTTGAGAACATTATTTCAACCAACAAATAGAATGAAGAAAATGTCTTCTCCTCTGCGCTTGGAGTAAACTGCTTCCCATATGCTCTAACCAAGGCTTTCAAAATAAAACGGCAGTCTTTGCGGAGAGCTGGTTGTGTTGTGGCTGTGCTCCGAGAATTTCCGGTAGATTTGCTGGTATCCTAGACCCAGATACTTACGTATCCAGGCATTAAATCCGTGTGCGAGCGACGCGCTTTTGAAGACACAAGCTTCAATCAAAGTGGAAGGTACATTTTCTAGGAATTTCTTTTGTCAATAAAGTACTCGAGGGCCCAACGGCATGCCATGTTCGTTTCCCAGCACGTGTATGTCGCGTCGCGTCGCGTCGTCGACTTCCATCAAGATCGTCTCAGGAACACCGGGAGAGCAGATACGGCGAGCAATCCAAGCATACTAAGGAAGGTCCATGTAGTCGCCGGAGACTGAATGGGAGCAGCTGCGGGGCGCTGAGCTTCAAGAAGATTCCGAAGCCTCTACTCCTGTTTCAGTGAACCGTCAAAATCAAGGGCGAAAGATACGCACCTGAGGTGAGGCTTCGTTTGCCAATATGGCGTTTTCAAGCGCTTTGACCGCTTTAAATACCCTGGCCTTGACACACGAACGATGAGGATAAATGGAAGGGATCGTTGTTCAGCGTGGGACTCACATATTCCTTGCTTTTTTTGTCGGGATGGAGCGCCAGATATTTAGAATACTCAATGTACACTTCGCGTGCATTCCCCTCATCCGAATCCGTGCCTTCCGCAATCATATCTTCTGCCCTCTTCTTATAGGCCTCTGCGATGGCGAGAAGAGGAAGCTCCGTCCACAGGGTTGCATTGACTTCTCGAACAAGGCGCTTTATGGGCGAGTCTGTGATTCCGATTGGTAAATTTGCGGGAAGACTTGGGGAGGCGGGCTTTACCGCCATCGTTCTGCACTGGATGGGGCCACGGCAGACCGGTGAGTTCTTGGTACTGGTCAACGTCTATGGCAGTCTTGAGCGCAGCGGAATTGGGAACCGAAAGCCATTTTTCTGCTGTCATGGTGGGTGGCGAGGTGGTGAGGGGGGGAAAGGAAGCTAAGGTGCAATATAGTCCATCTGCTTACGAGACGTCGTATTTATCGCAGTGCTGTTCGGGATACGGTTCTGAATAGCGGGATTTAGGACTGACAGCCGCCACGCAAGGTCCACCAATTGGAATGTTTAGTCGGAGCTGTCATTGATTCAATTGCAAGGCCGTCATCCAGCGAGTACGCACCATTGCTGCCGCCTCGAAAATCGGCAATCCTTGGTGCAGAGTATATCCCCAACTGACGCGGCGGGAAAGGATGGCTGACTGGACCAGAAGAAGGCGGGAAGTACCTCGAAATTGAGCGCCTATCTGCGAAGAGACGCGACGGACTTCGACGGACGCCGACTGTTATGGCAGTTGAGATTACCGCTTGAGGGATTATTGTCCCTGCTAGATTAGCGCCTCTCGTCATTGAAATCGGGGCCGAACGGCGGCGAAGGTAAATATTCAGTTGGAATATACGCACCGTCCTCATAATTTACCAACCAAACTGCACTTCGTTCAACCTCGTGCGACACATGGGCATCAGACACGGAAATTAACTAGGCGAAAAAGTCTAAACGAGTACATATGCGGTTGAAGTGATGGATGAACCAACTTGCTTCTTTGAGCGCACGCCGCAGGTGAATGATGTCGCCGGTTCCGTCAGTGTAATAGCAGTTGTTTCCACACACTGGCATGCCTTTGTGTGTCGAAATCGCTCGCATGGTTCAACTGTGAGAAAATTTCCGGTTGACATTAAACGAAGTGGGTCTACTACCGCTCTCCCGACGTTTTCGATAGGTGAGCCGTCGTACTGGGAACTTCTTTCCCAGCTTTGCAATGCTGCTGTATTTCGTGTCTGTTTCATGCCCTGCGGTCGATATGGGAGCTGACATTCGTCTGGCAGATTGGAAGTGAGAATCTGAATCAGCCGCGGGCCATATACGGATTGCCAGACCTTGTGAGAAATTTAAATGGGATCTGTAAGCGGGACCGGCCGTGTAATTCTACCTACCTGAGAACGAGTTAGTAATTTTCGAATCCATCCACCTTAGTCCAAGCCATACACGCACAGGTTCGGACACAAGATGCCACCGGTAGCTGCCCAAGCCATTTGAGACGACAATATTAAGCTTGAGATCCTAGCTCACTGCCAATTAGCGGTTTCTTTTCGACCAGAAGCCAAATGATTTAGTTCAGGGGCGAACCTTGAGTGACTGAATACTCCTGGCCTGTTGCTCATGGTATGGTACGTAGTCGTCCGTCCGAGTCGAAAGAACTAGAGGTCAGCTTGAGCGTTTTTAAACAGGAGCCAGACGCTTCGACGCGCCACATTAAATATCGTTTTTGTCCGGCGTCCGAGGAAGGCGCACAGACGGCGGTGATATCTGTGGGCACCGCATTGCCGCTCAATTGCCGCCGACTTCGGTATAATATCACTGCAGGCCACTCCCGCCTCAGTTGGACGACAATGATGTCCAGCGGTGGGGTGCACTCACAACAACGACCACTATGGCACTTAAAATATACCGCCACTGCGATGCTGAGAAGACGTGCTGTTGAGGTTGAGGTGAGTGCACGGTTTCTTCGTTCGATAAATAAGACTTCATATCGATATGATCACCAAGTCGCACCCTTTTCCGCGAGGCAGCTTGTTTCGAGGTATACAGCCTGGCATTCTTGCGCGTGCGCGGGTGCGCAGTAGCTGCCTCGTGCTTAGCACTATGCACTGAGCATAACATGCGAAAACCACCTTGCTCTGTACACCATCGGGCTCCTCCACCTCCTCCTCCTCCACCACCACTCGTTCAAATAATGGTCGGCCAATCTCAGAAAATAGGAATTGCTCTCGAAGCCGCTGAGCTGGGTCTTGGTGTTGTGGGGGGCGTTGCGCAAGTCCTCCCAATTCCCTACGCGCAACAAGGAATAGCACTGGCGCAGAAAATCTTGAACACCACACAGGTACGTCGTGAATTGCGTCGTCGTCGTTGCAGAGCTGCTTCATCGTGAAATACAGCAAACGCGGACCAATAAAGAAGACTACACACGACTGGACAAGGACCTTCGGGAACTTGTTGGCGTCGCAGACGGGTTGATGGCGCGAGCGCAGTCGACCGAGAGAAAGAAGAGTCTGCGTAGTTTAGTCTGGTGAGCGCATCCAAATGTGGTTATCTTTGAGCGGATCGCTGAACAAAACGATTTGTTTAGCTTGCTGACGGAGCTCATAAATCTTGGACTGGAGCGGGCCTCCCAGAATGTGTTCCTCCGCCTTTTGAGCAGCGGAGCGGACGTCGCCAAGATCAAGAATTATCGAGAGCAGATCGAGCATGCAGTCACCCTGTTCATGGTGTGTTGAGCGGGGCGCCGACGAGCAAAGCTTTGCGTTAATATTCTTCCTCCAGGTCGAAGCGATAGCCAATATCGATGCCAGGACGGAGCAGATGGCAGAGGACGCGCGAAAGAGTGAGCCCCAAGTGACTCGCCGCCGCCGACGTGATCGACATTCATCACCAGAAATATCGGTCTTGCCCGCACCTTCCTCCTTGCCGACCTTACCGCCCGTCTGGACAGTCTTCAATAATCCGGTCGGAAACTTCATAGACCTCAGGTCTGAAGGAACCGTTACAGTAATGACCTTGAACGGGGAGCACCTCATGACCACCAAGGATTAACGTCTCGACTCCGAGTCAGCGGTTTGCACTCACATAATTAAATCCCCGCAACCTGTATAGTACCACCATTCTGCTCGTCGGGGAATTCATTGCGTTTCTTGTCCCCCAGGACTCGAGGAAAATCCTAGCAAATTCAGAGAAGAGCGCCGAGTCAGGAAGTGGTAGAGGAGAAGAAGGTCATCAGGGCCATCATCGGAGCTTCAAAGTCCCATCATCGGCGACTGGTTCCGATTCGTGCTTGACCTCCACCACGTCCCTCGCTCTATATTTCTCGGTTTTCTGGACTCTGCCCAAACCCGTACCGGCCGCCAAATCTTTTGCATTCATTTCCCTTCTATGGCTATGGAAGTTTCCTTGACAGTCGGGGCTGCTGGTAGCCGCGTGTTTACCAGGTGTATGCCATATGAATCGGACCTCAGCGATACCACCCCCCGCGATCTCACTTGCGCACCATGCCCTTCCTTCTCAGCTTGACTTGGCTTTTGTCCATTATCTGCAACAAAAACCACATCACGCTCAGTACTCCTCACCTGGCTCCACCAGATGAGGATGGTGGCTCGGAGATCGGAGAGTCTGCCCACAGGCCTCGCAGCGTCGAGCGTCTCTCAAGAACCCAAGATCCTTCCATTCCCCACCGGCCACGATATGATCCCAACCACAGCCCGCCCCCATATTCTGAGATCGCACACCCCATTCATCGTTCCTTTCCCACCACCCTCGAGGCCAACCCCCAACCGCCACCTCCACGTCTCGATGCCAACTTATTTCATCCCACCATACCCAATGCCCCGATCCCGGATCTCAGCCCCTTCCCCACCCCATCTCTACTTTCCGACGACTTCTACGCCCGGATCCGGGACAACCCTCGTCTCCTCCCAATCTTCGGCGTTGCGATCGTCTTTCACGGCCACCCCTCTGTCCTGCAGATATCCCGAGTCCTTGGGGTGCAGCCCGCTGAGGTCACTGCGGCGTTGAAGCCCCTTTACCTCTACCTCGACTCCCTCGTCTCTCCCGTTGATCATTTCTCCAACGTCGTATTGCGGAACGACGTCAAGGACGCGCTCCTCCGAAGATCCGCCCCCCTTTGGGTCGACGCGGCGAAATCTCACGCCCTCGTCGCGCGGTGGTGTTTAATCGGAAGGCGGACTCTGGACGCGCGGTGAGTGCTATATTCCGTTACAATGCGCCCACTAACCCTCCTGTTGCAGTGATATCACGTACGCCGCAGAGTTTTGGGCGTACCATGTATGCAACTCTGACCCGTCCGCGGACCTATGCGACGCGCTCAGGATGTCCAGGATCCCACTGGATCCTCTATCGCGCTCACAACTCGCAGACGTAATTTATTGGTTGGAGGAGGTGTGTGCTTGCTTCGCGCCCGAATGAGATCATCCTTCTTAACTGTATCCCGATAGAATGGAGGGCCACAGGTGTCGGATTTGTTGGAAGCCTACAGGGCGCAGTACAACAAACCCCCGGAGCGAGTTAATATCATGGGTGGAATGTTCAATATGTTCTTCTGGTGAGTGTTCATTCAATCAAGACAACAATTGTCCCTCAAATTAACGACTCCTCGCAGATTCATCACTACATCTATCTGATTTTTAGTAGACTCTATAAAACCTTCCTTAAAAACTCCAAACTGAGCCTCGCGACCTCCACCGTGTCGGTCTCCTCCGCGAAATGGCCCGCGTCCAAAAGAACGACTTCAGCATTGGGCAAGTCGCGTTTGAACGCCTCCGCGCCGGCCGGGATGAAGAACAAGTCATGCTTTCCCCAAACCGCGAGCAGCGGCACCTGGCTCTTGCGCAGGTACGCCTGGAACTCGGGGTACAGCTTCACATTGGTCTTGTAGTCGCCCAGCAAGTCAAGCTGGACATCAAAGTTCCCCGGCCGCTGCAAGAGCGCCCAGTCCAGCGTGTACGCCTCGGGCTGGATGGCCTCAGGCGCGCGCGCGCCGTGCGTGTACTGCCACTTGGTCGCGTCGAAGGTGAGCATGCCGGCGGCGACCGCCGCGCGGTCCGCCGCACTGCCCGACGCCCAGTACCGCTGTACCGGCGCCCACGCCGCGCCCAGCCCCTCCTCGTACGCGTTGCCGTTCTGGGACACGATCGCGGTGATAGCACCGGGGCGCTCGAGTGCGAGGCGCAAGAGGACGGGCGCGCCGTAGTCAAAGATGTACACGGCGAAGGATGTAATCTGCAGCGCGTCGAGGAACGCGCCGAGCGTTTGGGTGAGGGCGGCGAATGTGTATTTGTACTCGCGCGCCGCGGGGACTTCTGTGAATCCGAATCCCGGGAAATCGGGGGCTACGACGCGGTAGTGTTGCGCGAGGAGCAGGATGATGTTGCGGTACTGGTGGGACGGGAATCCGTGTAGGAGCAGGAGAGTCGGCGCGTTGGGGTTGTTCGGCGGAGAAGCGGTGCGGTAGAAAACCGAGATGCCTGAGTCGACGACGACGGACTTGACTGTGGTGTAGGACATGCTTGCGTGTTTATGTACTTAGTTCGTCGATGGCATACCTTTTATACGCACAATTTCTATCCCCGTTTACGTTTGGAGGATACTTTCGGGCTGTCAGGTGATCGCGATCCGTAAGCCTCGCTGAATAAGGGCGAGTCAGATTCATCCAGGGGAGCACGGCGAGCGTTAGCAAGCCCGGTGTTTGTCGGATACCGTGGATTTTTTGGGCTTCCGTCCCTTCCCGCTCCGTTGGAATTCAAAAATAGAGGGCCAAAGAGATCGAACCACTTGGAAGAAACGGAACCACCGGAGGGCAAAGCAAATGAAAGGAACGAAAGCTCAGTTGAAATCTCAAGGCAGGAATGCCTGAAAAAAGAACGGCGAAAAATTGAAACCCTTTTAAGTCTTTCCAAGTTCAGTGGTTGAATTTTTCAGGTTGAGATAATTATTACTTGCCACAATTCCGCGCGAAGGGAATTCATTGGGAGCGCCGACAAGCTCAGCGGACGGTTGAGAATTGCGCCAGATGTTGAAATCTAGCGCAAGGTTGTTGTCCGCACATTGAATGCCGGTTAAGCCGAAAGCAGTCGCTTGTGACCGCGATACTGTGACTGTGACGAGACGCGTCTGTCTTTTGCCACCACCTTCTCCTGCTGCACAAATGTCCGCGAGCGTCTTTACGCTGCCAAATCCTCTCGTCCTCCTGATTCACCTTCACCTCTTGCAATACCCTCACGCGAACAAGCCCGAGTATGACCACAACCTCTTCGACGCGCGGGTTCGCGGTCTCCGCGATCGCACGCGAACCATGGAGGATATCTGCTACTTCTTGATTACCCGCATCGAGGGCTCAAAAGAGCGTGCGAGGAAGGTGATCGCGACCTATCCATGTGCGCAGCCTGCGGAGACTATGGCCTTTCGTACATCGCTGGCGAAATTTCTGGACAATCTTCGACATGCATCCATATCTTCGACCCAGAGAAAAGGAGGGATAAAATTCGCCTGGTGGTGGAAAGACCTTGTCGTACGCAAGTCCTTACTCGAGGAATGCGCGGGAGAGAGGTCAGAAATCTCGAGGTTCTTGCTGTCAAATTACTAACCTTGTCAGATTTGAGCGGCTCATGCTTGCTCTCTCCACCCACGCCCTGCTGAAAGGGTCCACGATTCATGCTGAAATGCACCAAGCGCAGGTGCGTTTGTCCTTTCGCTGTTGTTAGTTTCGTGCTCATTCTGTACCCAGACCCTTCTCCGCAGCCAGCCCCGCGTTTACGTGGCGCAACTTGCGACATTTCAGTCGCGCCGCAACATCTGGGCGCGCGCAGCGGCCCTGCTCGATCAGCGACAACACGACCTCCGGATTCTGCACGTACGTCGCTCGCTCACGCTGGCAATTCTGCCCAATATGTATTTACAAAGCGAATTCACGCAGGCCCACGTTCAAGGTCATTCGACCAAATATGCCTCCTTGTCCACAGTGAAACTCCAAGCTGTTGCGGATTCAACCCTCCCGGACCTACTGGTCAACGCTGGCGCGTGGGCTGACCCAGCCGGTCGCACTGCACTCGCGTTCCTCGCTGACCTATGTGGCCTCGCACCGCCCGAAACCCTCTCAGATCCACAGAATGAGTCACAACTCACACACGGAACTCCTACGGCGCGTGGATCCTTCCTGACCAAACCTCCGTTAACATTCCTTCTTTCTTTCAGGCCTCGTCACCTCTACCTCCGCTCCCCATCGCCGCCGCGCACCATCCAGACACCCTCCGCAAACTCAGCAAGCGGCTGTTTTCCAAGACTCCTAAACAAACTACGACCACACCTACGCCGACGACTTCAAAAAAACGCCGCCTCTTCGCGCTCGACGAGAAGTTGGACGCCGAAACGCGCATGGGCCAGGCGCTCAGTGATGCGCTCGCACTCGTGCGCACACGTAACGCCGCGAGTGCCCGGCGCCGAAGGCCCAGTCCGCGTGCTCTCCGCCCGATGGACATGAATCTCTGGCACCCAGCAGAAGTGGCACCTCCTTTTGATTTCGCTTCCCCACAGATGGCGCTGGACGACGACGACGCCGACGTGGAGAGGGTTGAGGCAAGGGTGGCTGCCATCCGAGCGGACCTGCTCCCCAAATACCCGCCACTGGCAGCAGCAGTTCAGTCTGCGCCGCAAACGCCTTCTAAGAAACATAAATCTCAAGGCCTGCGGGCGCCGCCAGAGACGATAAAGGCGCCGCGGCGGCCAGTGTCAATACCGCCGTTCGACGCCCACAACCAAGACGACGTACGTTGCCTCCTCCCTGTCCATTCGTTCGAGGTTCTGAATCACTCGTCGCGTTATGTGTAGTGGGCAGGCGCTACACCACGCCCGTCGCGTACCGCAGCAAACTCCCTCAAGCCCTCGTATGCCGACGCGGGTGAAGATTCCGATTCCGATTCGAACTACTTCGGCGACGAAGGCGGAAGCATGAGCGTGCGCGACTTGCTGTTGCAGGCGGGCTCGTCGTATCTCGGCATCATCGCCGACGATGATTCGAGCGACGCTGAGCTTGGGGAGGAGTCGTTTGGGTGGGCGTGAGTATGAGCGCGAGGTGCGTTAACGGAGTGAGTGAGTAGCTCTAGGTTGATATGCCACCGCGACTGGACTCGGAACGGACATTGTTTTCCTGAGGTGGAAATAAAATTGACACAAGTGCCTGCCTGGCACTGAGGCGAGACCTTCGAGGTTGTCGCCCACACGTTCCAGCCATTGGGACGATTGCGGCGAGTTTTCAGCCTGTTCTGGCCATGTTAAGAACCATATGTGATACTACAAGCCGTCACTGATATCTGACGGGGTAGAGTAGATGCACCACCGCCATTGACAAAACAACTCCCGTGCCAAAAAAAAATGGTCGTGTCGTGGACATTCTCGACATGAAACATCAGGTTCGGAAAGCTCCAAGCAGCTCGCCGTCTATGCGCACGTCGTTGAGAATGTGACGATTCAGTTTTCTATAGTTTGTAATTCAAATGAACGAAGCGTCGTTGCAAGGCATCTTCGAGGGGAACCGAATCAAGGACATTGGCGAATTAGAAAGAAGGAAAGTACATTGATTTAGGTTTATTTCCACTGTGGCTCGAGGGTCCAGAAAGTAATAGTGTCGGCCGCGTCCGGGCCGTTGAGATAACGAAAATTGAATCCTTCGTCGCAAAGCTTCGCCATCCGGGCGAGGACAAAGGTGGTAGGGCAGGGACCAGAAGTTACGAGAAGGTCCGAGCTGGCGAAGTCGCCAGCTCTCCAGCGCGATGCAATCATCTCCTCGTAAAGGTCGTGAGCGATCCATGCCTGTTCCTCGCACGCGAAGGATATGTGGCGTAGTTTGGGGGCCACGACTCCACTGGCAGCGCCCGCGGTTATCGTAAGACGCTTCATGAGAGTCTCGATCAAATGACTGTCGCCAGACGTGAAGATTATGGCGGCAAAGTCGACGATGGAGGGGAATTGGCCGAGGATCTCGGTGACCAATGAGGGAAGGGGGAGCCCCCAGAAGCAAAGCCTTCGTAGGACGCACGAGGAGTGGGATATCGCGGATTGTAGAGCACGTTGCATACTGGGACCCTCAGCAGCTGCGCCAATCTCGATCGTGATCTCCTCCAGGACCGGGAATCGCAGAAGTTGTAAGATTTCTGCGTGGGATACGAAGAGACGTCGAAGACAATTCAGATTGACGATCTCGCGACCATCCAACCCATTATCATCGAGGTCAAACGTGATTCGGGCCTCCACAAGGTTCAATGTTTGTTTGAGAATGTCTGCGTGCGTGTCCCAGGAGGAGGAGTAAGATTGATATCTGGTGAGCTGGTGCGCGGGAAATAGGACTGGTATGAAACGCAAGTGGCGTCCGGCTACCCGGGCGTCGACCAAGGATGGAGCGGATTGAAAGCAGTCCACGGGTTGCGTCGGAAGTTCGTCCCTCAACGACTGGAGAAAGACTCTGCACAGGACTGGGAGCCGGTCTCGCAACGAGCTCAGCAGAGGACATAGATCTGAAGTCAGTCCGACACTGAGTTCCTCCCACTGAGGGGCATGCTTTGCCAGAAGCCGAAACGTCTCGATTTGAACTTGGGGGTCAGATGTTTCACACCCATAGAAGTGAACCTTGAGTTTTTTGGCTCGACCGACTTGTGTTTCGACCATCTGTAACGGATAGACTGGTGGCGCTTGCTCGTAGTCCAGGGCCACCATTGACCATAGCGAGGACTCTGACAGCGCTACTGCCCTCCAATACCGACTGACGTGCGACAAGGACCACGGACTCTCCTTCACGCGGACCACCGTTCGCCCTGCTTCGCGAAGTGTCTGCAACGTCAAAGCGAATATGTGTCCAAGGATCTCCGGAGGCATCCTGCGGAGTGCGGAGAGAATTTGTTGTGTCTCTACACGACGGCTCAACGCTGAGGCGCGTTCCCCCTGCACTCGTTCCAGCTCCCCTCGGAGGCGAAGGATCTCGTCGTCGAGATATTCCAGCCGGTCATCGAGCGACTTCAACGCAAAGGTTATCGCGAGCACGTCAGAGTCGAGGGGTGCCTCATTGGAAGTCAAGAGGACGTGACGTCTCGTTCCTGGACTCGCAGCGTCGACTTGGAACTCCTGCGGCAACGGCGGACGATCGCGGATGGTATCGGAGTCGCACTGAGAGCATAGAAACGAGGGCATCGACTGGGCAAGAATCAGGACGGAAGGGAGCGCGCAGGAAGGAACTCGACCTGTGTACGGTGTGCCACTGACAATGACTGAGTTATCCTGCGATTTTCAGTCCGGTTTTCTGACAAGCGCTGGGAGAGCCTGGAAGATTTTGGAGACGCAGGAGTGAGCCTAAGCGTTTTTGTGTCGTTGGCTGAGGTTTTAGAGAGGTTGGCAAAAAACCGACCGCGTTGGAAGAGACTGAGTCCCGAAAAGGCAATCCTTGCCGCGGCACCACAATAGGAAAGGCTCTTTTTCTCTCAGAGGTATAGAGAAGCGCGAGAAAGGACAAACTACACTACGCCTTACAACAACGAGTTAAGAAGGGTGGCCTACGTAGCGGGCAAAGACGACAGAATAGGTGTATGTAGAGCGAGGAGAGGGAGGTCGCGAGGTTCATAGGATATGCGAGGAGCAGGTCAGAGTCCGATTATGTCGTTAGAAGGTCGACAGAGTACTATGTACGTGAAGGGAAAAGATACGGACGAGGCCGAGAGCGAGAAGGGAAACAAGACCGTGGACGTAGAAGTATAGCAAACAGGACGGAGAGACACTGACAGTCTGCACCCACTGCCCGCTCATTCGCACCCAGCTGTGGAGTCGCCGTCGAGAGCCAGACGCTCGTGCTCTCTCGCGAAGTAGCACCATCATCTGCGGACCAGCGCCCTCCCATCTCCATCCTCGACGCTCATCCGCCGCGCCGCGCTCGAGGTGCTGTGCGGAATCGAGGAGCGGTGGCGGCTGCCTCCAAGCGACGGTGGGGGTTAACGCAAGCCGGCGGCCATTCGCACGTGGAGCCCGTGCTCATCCACTCGCGCATGCATGGTAATGCGCTTCGTCTCTGCAGTTCCTTTACTTTCGGCCGCCGTCGCGCGTGCCGCATGCAAACCTTTTGAAGCACGCCCGTGGACTGAGGGCGTGGTCCTGCCGCACGCGCGCACACTCCCGGATGCGCTGCGCATGTCCGACCGCAGGGGGGGGGTCTCGAACAAAGGACGAGAAAACACGTTCGAGCGAGCGACTTCGTGAATTTGGAGGATTGAAACGGATACGACAGTAAGAGCGGGGTGGCCGTGGCAATATTTTCCGCGGGGGGTGAGATGAGAGGAGCTTGCGATGAGAGGAGTTTCCGGCGTTTAGGTGAGGAAGCTGGACCTAGGTCGAGAAGAAATTCGCCCGTCGGAGCGGACGGTCCTCAAAGAGGATTGTGGTCAGCTGCTATATGGCTCCACGCCGATATCGGGTGACGGGGGAGTACCCGACGAAGCGGAACGACGTGAGTTCGCAGAGGACACCGGCCTCAACCAGGGAGGTGCATCTTGAAGAAGATAGTTGCCGCCTTGAATGTCCGCTCTGTCGATCCGACTCGGATACCATCCGTGAACAGGGAAGCATCACATGAAGGCAAGCACAGGGAGCGTCGGGAGGTTTTTCTTCCTGCCATCGGGGCGCTTTCGACTGAGTTGTAGAATTCGTGTGGTGTCTCCGGCGGGGAATTGAGATGGATTCCGGGCCATGCGTCCGAGTAGGTGACGTATATGAAGGACCACAGGAGGCCTGGAGACGCCACTCCGCCACGATAACAGCTGCCTCAGCCTCGAGCGGCACCTCATGGGAATTTACAAGGAGATGCCGTCTCCGCAACGTCGAACTACGGCGACGCAGAGCCGCGGGTGACATCGGCGCCACATTGGGAGCACCGAGATAAAGGCATATGAGATTCAACTGGGGAAGGATAAGGATGGTAAAGAGGGCAAAGGGAGGAGCAGTTACCACTGGACGATATTTCTTAATTTCTTGTGATTTTCAATGCGCAACTGTTGGAACAGGGGAACGTGGGAGTACTGGGGGCGCTTTTATGTCGTCGTGTACTCTCGAGAGGTTCTCCAAGGCGGTTGGCCGGAATTCCAGTGTGGTGGAGGAAGCTGAGTCCCGAAAAGGCAATCTCATCAACTGTCCCGCTTGACAGTCACCACCACTGCAAGGCGGTGAACTCCAACGTCCCTCCCATCGAATCGGTGCCCGTGGACACACGCGTGAGCCCGGTTCAAAGCCTTCAACGTCTCGAAGAGAACACACGCAAGAGCGGCGTTCCTCCCAGGGTATTCATAGCGATTCGCGGGACCGGCGTCAGTGGATACCATGAGTGGCAAATAAAAAATGGCCCTTTTGCTTGCTTCGCCGGACGTTGGCGGAATGCCAGAGGATCGACTACTTACTGCCCTGTTGCTGATTGCGTCGATGTGTGTTTTTCAGGTCGCTCTGCTGCCTTACCGCCTTCGGCAAACCGGTTCCCATGGCTGTTCACACCGTACCACAAGCTCTTGCACGGGTCTTGCGCACGAATGGGCGCTCGCGAGGTCTGCCAGTGTACATCAACTATGTGTGTCCCAGTGCCGGTATGTCCTCCGCTCCGCTTGCGCACCCGTCTGGTCTAATCAATTTCTTTCGACGTTACTGGCGGTCGGCCGCCCATATGTTTGTTGCGTCCCAGTTCTTCGCACTTTCGTAGGATGTGACGGACGTGTATAGCATATGCTCATGAAATCAACACGCCAAACCCGCCCAAGGCCAGAGAAGAAATGGTTTGGCCGCTCACTCCGAAGATCCATCACCTCTCGAGTTACCTCCAAAAGTCGCCAAACTCGCCCGAACAGCAGATTCAGGATATAGTGTGATCATCGCCCGCCAGGAAGCCCACTCAAGAAATCGCCAGTGATTGCACGATGAAAAACATTCGACGCCAAAATCAACTAGCCAAGCACGTTTAGAGCATTGGATGCCTGCAGAAAAATGGCACACTGATCCCTGCCGCGCCTCAAATTCGAAACACACGAAGACGCACACAAGCCCAGAACGATTTCTTAAACACTTGGGTCTTTCTCTGGCCGCCGCACACCAAATGCAAGAGACTCGACAACTGGAAAGTCCATTGAAAAACTTTGGCCCCTCCGATATGTATTGATTTCGCCCAATCGCCCGAACTTGAGGCATCAGCGACGCCTTCTTTTCCCACATACGCGACCAATTAAAAGGCTAAAGCTGTTTAACGCTGCCCTCATCCTGGTGTTTGGTTTGTTTGTCGCAAAAGACTGCGCCTCGGCTTGCTTCCTCCTTCATTCGTCGACGCTCTCGCTGAATTCCTCTATCATCATACTTACCATGCCGACTGTCAGTAAATCCCCCAAGTTTCCCTGCCATCCCCAAGCTGAATCCTTGGTTGAACACTTTTACGAGAAGGCCGCGCCGATGGATGAAAAACAGACACTGTCGCCAGCAAAGGAAGCGGTAATGGACGTGTTGCCTCCGCCCCAGGTCTGTCTTTCTTCTCCCCGCAACCGGTAAATCCAACTCACTCATCCCAGACTCATCGGTTGCGCCGCGCTCGGGCGACCATATATCAGGCAATGCGCCGCAGGGTTCGCGCGGTTTTCCAGTTCATGTTCGGCTCTCCAGCGGAGGAAGAGGAGGAAATAGAGATGATAAAACTGTGTTAACGGGGAAGGAGAAAGACTCGGAGGTGCGTTGTTCGATCCATACATTGAACCGTCGATACTTACTGTGGCTCAGATGACACCAAGCGAAACACAAATTCTGTAGATATTAATCCGTGCCGGCCTATAATCGACGATACATTTCCTACGCCCCATGCTCCCATCCCTTTTGGCCTTCAAGAGTTTTCGGAAGCGATCCGCTCAGACGCGACCGAGCGAGCTGTAGAGTCCAGTGACGGTCGCTAGTACGGATTCAGTTCTTCAACGATCGACGACTCTTTATACGAGCGGTATCAGGAAACGTGAAACGAGGAGAGAATCCTCGCTGCATTGAATGCCCCCAAATGTGACGACGAAACAAACCAGACTCACATCATGCGCCTTGTCTCAATCCTTCAAATACTACCCAAGGAGATTTGACGCGTACGTAGTCGTTACAGTCCCAGTGAGCGAAATACAGCCAGCACTGTTGTGTGCACAAGAAAAGATCATTCACATTGCGAAAAAGAGTGAGGCACTAAAGTATGAATAAACAGAAACAGACTCGAACTAGTGGGACGTCCATCGTTAATTCCACTGGGCGTCTAGGGTCCAGTGGTTGATCGCATCGTCCGCGTCCTCGCCTTCAATGTAAACAAGTTCAAGTCCGTCCTCCCGAAGCGTCTCCATCTCACGGAGCTCGACGGCATCTGGGCGGGGCCCTGAAGCTACCAGGAGCTCAGAGCGTTGGAAGCCACCAGCCCTGCAACGCGATGCTATCATCTCTAGATAGTCGCGATGGACGAGAACAGCGCCTTTGTCGCACGCAAAGGATATGTCGCGTAGCTGTGGGGCCAGCTGTGGGGCCACGGCGCCGGTGGTGCTGGTCGCGGTTCTCGTAAGACGCTTCATGAGAGCCCTAGCCAAACCATTGTCGTCCGGTGTGGAGATTAGGACGGCGAAGGCGAGGATGGAGGGGAATTGACTGAGGATCTCGGTTATCGATGTCAGGAGGGGAATCCCCCAAAAGCAAAGCCTTTGGAGAACACATGATGAGCGTGATACAGCGGAGCGTATGGCGCCTAGAATTTTGGGACCCTCATCAACATCGCAATCAATCGTCAGTTCCTCTAAGACAGGGAGTCGGAGGAATTGTAAAATTTCCGCGGGGGATACGAGCAGACGTCGAAGAGAAGTCAGGTCGATGATTTCGTGACCGTCCAACAGAGGCAGATCATCGAAATTGACCATGATTCGGGCCTCGAGAAGGTTTAGTGTTTGTTGCAGAATGCCTGCGTGGGTGTCCCAGGAGGCTTGAAGTTGATATCGGGTGAGATTGTGTGCTGGAAACAGGACTGGAACCGAAGGAAAGTCGTTGACCCAGGCTCCGACCAGGGATGGAGCATTCTGGAAACAGTCCACGCGATCAATTGCTCGTTCGTCCTCCCCTTCCCACTGGAGAAAGAATCTGCGCAGGAGCGGAAGCCGGTCTCGCAACATGCCCAGGAGAGGAGCGATGTGTGAAGTCAGCCCGAGACTGAGCTCCTCCCACTGAGCAGCGTGCTGGGCCAGACACCGAAACGTCTCGATTTGGACTTGGGGGGTGGATTTTTCACACCCATAGAAGTGGACCTTCAGTTTTTTCGCCCGAGCGACTTGTGTTTCGGCCATGGGCAAAGGATAAATTGACACTGGCCCGTTGTAGCTCAGGGCGACAAGTGACCATAACGACGTGTCTGAGAGAGCGACTCCTCTCCAGTACCGACTGACGTGCGACAAGGACCACGGGCTCTCTTTGACGTGAACCACCGTAAATTGTAGTGTCTCTTGAGGTCCCGGTAGCGTCAAGGAAAATATATATCCAAGGATCTCTGGTGGTACCCTGCGGAGCGGGGAGAGGGTCGATCGGCTTTGAGCACGACGTTTTAACACCGATGCGCGTTCTTCCTCCAGCCGTTCCAGCTTCCCGAGCCCTCGCCCTCGAAGCCGGGGGATCTCATTGTCGAGGTAAAGTAGCCGGTCATCGAGTGTCGTCAACTCTGCCTCGATCACGGCTGCCTCAGCCTCGAGAGGCGCCTCATTGGAATTCAAGAGGATGTGCCGTCTTGTTTTTGGACTCGCAGCGTCGAGTTCCGGCGAGCAACTGGCGATGGAGCGTTGGAATGAGGGCATCGCAGATTCAACTAGGGAGAGCTCAGGAAGGAAGGGCAGACGAAGGGAGGAACCTGAGACGTACCGGTATACTATCACGCTGGAGGACTCTGGAGGATCGAATTATGGCGCGGTCAGGACGCGGTTCTATGTCTCGCGATTGTCTGACAGCTCGCAGCTATAAGGCGGGAGACGGGGGACTTTGAACACTTTCAGATCGTCGTGTCGTCTCGAGAGGTTGGCAAGAGATTTACGCTGCGCTCCACTTTCTTGCGCGATTGTATTCGGTTTTCTGTCTCGCGATCGTTGGAGTAGGCCGAAGTGACGAAGGGGGAGAGACACGAGACTTCAAGCGCTTTTCCGACGTCGGATAGTCTCTCGCGAGGTACCAACGAGGACGGCAAGAATTCGAGCACGTTGGACAAGACAGAGTCCCAAAAAGGCAATCCTCTCCACCGTGACACAGACTTTATTTTTCTCCTCCGGCTTCGAAAGACACAGACACGTATTCGCACAAAAACAAAGATGAAGCTAAGTAGCAGATCAGCACCAAAAAATACATTACACCCCGCGACAACGCCGATTAACTAGTTACGGAGAGGTCGCGCGCGCGGCGCGGCGGATAGCTATAACACGAAGATACGTATGTCTAGGATCGGAGACGAGTCACGGAGGTAAGTGCGTAGCTAGAGTGCACGAAGCAAGGAAGTAGGGAGAGGCAGAGGAACAGAATAGAGGAGAGTCGAGTGGATATGTTACTAGAAGGCGGATAGGGTATTAGGAGCAGGAAGAAAGAAGAAAGAAAGATACGAGCAAGGACGAGGACGGAGCGAGCAGAGACTACGAGTATAAGAAACCGAAACCAGCAAAGGAGACAAAGCCCGTACTCACTCGCGCGCATCGCCATTGACAGGCCACACACTCGCGTGTGGCGCACGCTCCAGCCCCCGCTCCTCAGCGGCACGGCCCCGCCCCCGCCTCATTCGCGCACCACCATCGCTATGCCCGTCTCCTCCACCGGCCCCACCCCCTGCAGCTGATTCAGCCCACGCTTCACGTTTACCCCGAGCGGCTGTGTATCCCGCAGCAGCTCCTCCGTCTTGCTCGTGCAGGTAAAGGTAGTGCCGCTCCAACTCGTCCGCGCTCCCATTCCCATTCGTGGTGCCATCGTTGTGGTAGTGCCGCAGGGGCGCGAGCACACACAGTTTGTTCGCGCTGACCCCGCTCGCAGGGGACCCCGCCTCCGCGGGACTCGGCGCTCCCCGACCCGGACCCCGCCAACGCGCCAGAGCGGCGGGAGGTCAGACGAGTCCCGCCGCCGTACCCAAAAGGGAACCACTGGCGCTGTTACTGCTCTTCTCCCGCGTCGTGCTCGTGGTCGCGCCGCTCTTCCTCAGCCGCCCTCGGTGCCTTCCTGCGCTGGCGCTTGCTCCGCAGCGCGTCCTCCGCGTCCTCATCTGTCGGGCGCAGGCTGTTGCTGTTGTCGTTGAAGTGGGCAGAGGAAGCAGCGAAGACGGCGACGAGGGCCTCGGCGACTGCTTGGTCGGCTATGGCTGCGTGCAGAATTTTAATCAGCATCTATTATCGACAGATTGAAAGAGAGAACAAGGTGGAGGAGGGTTGCGTACGTGGTTCACTGTGGTCATCCAGCCAGCCAGGCGGCGCCTCACGCTCACAAGGCGCGCCGCCTGCGTGTCAGACTAGATTCGCGGGTCGCCACGGACTCCGCAACGCTCCCATCAGCGCGTTGGCGTCGAGTCTGGACAGGCGCGGACGCGGGCGCGCTGGTATTTTCCCCGGGATTGCAGCTGGGCCTGTAAAACATCGACGAAGAGCATTAGTAGATGGGCTACGGGCATGCGGGAACTTGACGAACTGCAAGATTTCTGGGATGAGGGACGTATGGACCCAAATGAGATTCGGGGAGGCATTACTGGTCATTTGAGGTATATCCGGAGAATCTGGCAAACTGAGCCGAAAGGTAGGGAAAGAGTCGTGTCTCTACTAGACTGGCTTCATCCCGTCGGGAGCATTTTCTATCAGAAAGTGAGCCAGACAGGTAGCGTTGAAGCCCTCGATTGCTCGATTTGCAGCCCGCGACTTGACGGGCACGGTGAGGGATGCGTTAACGCGGTCTCGCAGGGTAGGTGGCACAGCTACTAGTAGAGTTCCCATCGAAAACAGGCCGTCGTATCTTGAGTAGCGCGATGACGATGGCCGTCGCGGTTCGGGTGTTTTTGCAGCTGTTGCGGGTGTGCCTGCGCCGGAGGCGGACATTGGGACCGGGCTAAGAAAGCGAAGACTGGGATGTTTTAAGGATCGCAGACTCGGACGGAAATTGCGGGTTTCGAGGCGACGCGGACGCGCTGACACACGTTAAGGACAGGCTATGTCGACCTTGTATTCCAAAGCTTGTTTGCGGGAGCAGAGAGAGTCCAGAGGAGAGCGCCGATGTATTTGTGGTGAAGGTCGCTGTCAAAGCAGTTTTGCCATCACCCGCTCTCTTTTGCCACCCACCACCAGCACACCCTCAAGCACGCTCAGAATCTCACAAGCTCTCGCAACTCCTCCTTGTCTGCTTTTGGTATCGAGAATACAGCAAGAGCTCTTCCTGGGGGCTCGGAATCACTCAGCTATGAAGTAGCTTTTGCGGTGTCGCCTACTAGTAGGTAGGACGTCCCAGATAGACTCAGGACGACCAACGAGCTCTAGATTGTCCTCAACCCGCATCCATGTCCTCCCAAGTACGGCCGTTTCGAGACTGGTTGCCCTGAAGTGGATCTACTACGGCACAGCAGATGTTCGCGAGAATCGTGCGGAGTAGAAAGCCCTCGTGCTAGCCCTCCGCGGGTTCATCTCTTCACTGGTGCGTAGGCCTCCTCGTATGCTCGTCCCGGAGCTGACTGGCTTGCCCACGTCCTCTTTGTCCTCGAAGACGATTCACCCATCCACGATGTCTGTACCCTGCCCTTCCTCTCATGGCCACGCCGACTCGCATCTTTAGGAATCAAAAGGAGTTGAAGAGACTTGCGACTTGCCGTGGTCTTCAAGTTGAAGCCGTGGGCGAGCATTCGTGTACAGTGTCATCGAATATATCCTCTTCGTCCCACTTCCGCATTGCGCATTCTTTCTGGATATTCTCGACCTCGGATGGCCTCTGCCCAAAATCGCTTCACACAGCAAGAAAATTGACAGGCAAGTAAGGGAGAGGCGGAACGTGTGTCGGGGCCACAAACTCAGCATCTTTCTCGGTAGAGGAGCATGCTGCGATGAATCCTCGACGTCCAGGTATCGAAAGAACGCCGACGAGCCTACGTCCTGTCATTCTCCTCTCGATGGAACGGAGCGCCTCACAAGATATCCGACATCGCGACTACACACACAATATATTAATTCCAAAATTGACTGTACGACCACCCGCCCATAATTTCCGAAGCCTCCCCACCATTCAAGAGGAAGAGATCAAGGCCTCGGTCGCGAAGAGCTTTGAGTCCAGCAAGCGTCTCCGCACAGGGCCCCGCATCTCGATGTGTCAGTAACATAGCGCTAGTGAGCGCGCAGTGAGGTGCTTTCCAGCGCGACTCCACCATCTCCAAATAAGCCTTGTAGTCGATGGCTCCATTGTAATCGCATCCGACGAAGATGCAGGACAACTGTGGAGCGATAGGCTCGTCGTCCGCCGAGTCCAACACCGTGAAATCCCGCAGCAAGGTGTTCATTCCTTTGGACTGGAATCCCTCGGCCTTGATGTAGAACCCTATTTCCGTGACGGATGGAATTTTGAGGAGGATCTCGGCGGTTACAGACGTCGTTGGATGCCCCTTGAGGCAGATACGGCGGAGCGGGCAGGAAGACTGGAGGACGAAGGAGTACAGATCCTGCACAATCTCGGACCCACCACTGTGATCTCGCCCACAGTAGAGAACGATCTCGTCCAAACGATGCGCCTTCAGTCGACCCAGAAGGGCGGCCTCCGATAGATAAAGCCGGCGCAGAGTGGGCAGCTCGATGGGTTCCGAGTCGTAGGGCGCGGATGAAGTTGGATCATCGAAGCCCACGAAAATGCGGGCTTCGACGAGGTTTTGAGCCAATTTCAGCAGCGTTTCGTGGATATGCCATGGGGCGTCGAGGTTATACCGAGTGAGCTGCTGCACCGGGAGAGGAATTGGTATGTGCCGATATTCGTTATAAAGCCCAACGTCAACCAAAGAAGGCGCTAGCTCGAAACAATCGACGGCGGCGACACCGTCTTGGGTCTCCGGAGTGTCCCATTGCACCCATAATCTGCAGAGGGACGGAATGCGGCCGCGAAGACTGGGGAGGAGCGAAACCAGATCTGGGGTCAAGCTGATGCTGAGCTCTTTCCAACGAGCAGACTCGGCAGCGAGGAGCTGGAACATCTCTGTCTGAGCACGAGCATCCGCGTGTATAGATCCATAAAAGTGGATTTTTAGCTTCTGCGCGCGGGCAAGCTGCGTCTCGATCATGGCCAGGGGATACACAGTCGGCCAGTTCGTCCGCCCCCCGGTGTAATTGAGGGTAACCAGCGACCACAGCGACGGAGACGACAGAGCTACCGCTCTCCAATTGCTACTGATGTGGCCTAGAACCCAAGGGGTCCCGGTGACGTCGAATCTGTCCATGTCGCGCGTGAACAAAATCGACGGCAGAGTCCAGGAGAAGATCTCGAAGAGGATCTCGGGCGGGAGGCGTCGGAGGGGAGAAAGCAGTGCCTTGTGTTGGGCGAGATGAATAGAGAGCGCGAGTTTGTGGTCCTCCAGTTGTGCGATTCGTTCACGCAGTTGAGCAATCTCGTCGGAAACACGTTTCAAGCAGCTTTGGGTGGCGGAAACGATCGACCGGGCCATTTCCACGTCGTTCGAATTCATGAGAGGGTCGTTGGACGTCAAGGAGTGGTCATAAGATGTTCCTAGGGTGGCGACTTGAAGGAAGTGACCTCCAAGTACTGGGTCATCCAGTGGGTCGATCGAGAAGCCACACTGCGAGCACAAAGGCATTGAGTAACTATCTGCGAAATAGTCAATAAAGCGTAGGCGCAAAAATCTCATTACTTGTTGACCGTGCCAGTGACGCAAAGACTTGGTTCGAGGAGAGCGCGACGGGCACCGCCACTGTGATCCGCAGGCACCGCCACTGACGGCAAGCTAAAACAGAACCAAAAGAATTCAACCGCGAGTTCACCCACATGGCTCGGAAAACAAGTTTCAGGGAAGGAGAAAAAACACGAGATAAGGACCAAAATGACCACCGCAGGTCTCGAACCTGCAATCTCCTGATTCCGAACTATCAATCGTAGTCAGACGCGATGCCATTTCGCCAGGCGGCCATTGAAGATGCTGAAAAGCATGTTTCTACAACGACCAAAGGACTCGGTTCAACTTTACACCACCAAGTTAATGCAAATCAGCTTGAACTCAGCGCTGAACTTGATTGAAGGAGTCAACAACCTCTAAGTTCGCTTAATCCGTCCCTACCTAAGCCTCCGGTTCTCGGAATAAACGATGAATCGACCGGGAGTGTCTCACGAGCTACAGATATGAACTCCTCCATCGTCTGGAATGAGAAGCTATGGTCAATGGGCCGGTGTCCTGGTCCTGCGGCGGCTAACGAAGTGTTGAACAATATATATTTCAAGTAGATAGATAGTATGTAGTATCTTCGGAGGGCAACCTAATCTGATTGAGGGGTTCTGCAGCGCGTGAGCAAGCTATGGGGTTCGCGCATTAGTAAGAAGGTTATAAGGTAAAAGAACTGCTTACACAGTACTGACATTGATTCAAGTCCACTCCGCGTGGAAGGTCCAGTCAAGGAGGGCAGCCTCCGCCTCGAGGCCCTGGAAATAAACAAGATTGAATCCTTCCTTGCGAAGCGTCTCGATCTCATGGAGTACGACTGGGATAGGGTAGGTACCCGAAGCTACGAGAAGCTCAGAGCCCACGAAGCCACCGGCCCTGCACCGGGATGTGAGCATGTCTAGATAGACGCGGCGAGGGCTGAAAGGCTCATCGTCGTCCCAGCCAACGGAGATGTGGCGCAATTGCGGCGCTACCACAGCACCGTTCGCGGTTATTGTAAGACGCTTCATGAGAGTCTTACCCAAACGGTTGTCGCTAGGTTTGCAGATTAAGAGAGCGAGGTCGACAATGGAGGGGAACTGATTGAGAATCTTGGTGACCGACGAGGGCCTGGGAAGCCCAAAAAAGCAAAGTCTTCGTAGAAAGCATGAGGAGCGCGATATAGCGGATTGTAAAGCACCTCGGATATTGGGACCTTCATTTTTGGAGCAACTGATGGTAGCTTCCTCCAGAGCGGGGAATCGAAGGACGTTCAAAATTTCCGCGCGGGACACGTAAAGGCGTCGAAGACATGGCATATGGATGATTTCGTGGCTCTCCGGATTGTCCCAACTGCCATCGTCGGACAGGACCGAAATTCGGACGTCGACGAGATTCGGTGTTTGTTTGAGAATGGCGGCGTGGGTCTTCCAGAAGGGGGAGTAAAGTTGATATCGGGTGAGACGGTGTAGGGGAAACAGGACTGGTACGTGACGGAAGTCGACGCTTACCCAGGCCCCGACAAGGGATGGGGCATTCTCGAAGCAATCCACGCGATCGATGGTCAGTTCCTCCCTCACCCTCCAATGGCTCCAATGGAGAGAGAATCTGCGCAGAAGGGGCACTCTATCCCGCAATGCGGCCAAAAGAGGAGCCAGCTGTCGAGTAAGTCCGATGCTAAGCTCCTCCCATTGAGGAGCATGCTGCGCCAGGAACCGAAACATCTCGATTTGGGCGGGGGGGTTGGATACTACGGACCCATAGAAGTGAATCTTCAATGTTTTGGCCCGAGCAACTTGTGTTTCGGCCATGGGCAACGGATAAACCGGGTTTTCATTGACCGAATTCCAAGTGAGGGCCACAAGTGACCACAAGGAAGCGTTCGAGAGCGCGACTGCCCTCCAATACCGACTGACGTGCGACAATGACCAGGGGCACTCCTTCACGCGGACTTCCGTTCGAAGTACCTCGTCCAGCGGCGGTAGCGCCAAGAAAAATATGTGTCCCAGGATCTCCGGTGGTACCCTGCGGAGCGGCGATATGACCGAGATATTCAGCGCACGATATTCCGACACCGACGCGCGTTCTTTCTCCAGCTGTTCCAGTTCCCCTCGCCCTCGAAGCCGGGTGATCTCGTCGTCCGCCTCCAGCTGTTCCAGCTCCCCTTGAAGCCGAAGGATCTCACCATCGAGGTAAAGTAGCCGGTCGTCGAGTATCCTCAACTCTGCCTCGATCACGGCTGTCTCCGCCTCGAGAGGCACCTCATTGGAATTCAAGAGGATGTGTCGTCTTGTTCCCGGAGTCGCAACGTCGAACTGCGGCGGCGGCGGGGAACCGCGGGTGACATCTACACCACATTGTGAGGAAGCCATATCAATTCCAACTGGGGAAGAATAAGGATGGAAATGCGGGCGAAGGGAAGATAATATCTTCCGCTGGACGACATTTGTTACTTTCTGCTATTTTCGCAATCGTTTGAATAGGCCGAAGTAATAACGCAGGAGATGGGGGAGTTTGAGCGCTTTTTATGTCGTTGGGCAGGGTATTTACGCTGTTTGCCACTCGATGCCACCAGAGTTTTCTTGCGCGAATCAATCCGGTTCTCCGCCAGAAACCGCTTGGACCGAGCGACAAAGCCTTAGGAGAGGCGGCAGTGAGTCTGAGCGCTTTTCCGACGTTGGGGAGGTCCCAAGGACGTTTGCGAGAATTCGAGCGCGTTGGAGAAAGACAAGTCCCGAAAAGGCAATCCTCCGCTTATCTTCCATTGTCTCCTCCTCCTCCGACCTTCGGCCAAAACCATACTCGCAGAAAGTAGGAAAACAAAGACGAAGCTAGCAGAGCACCATCGACACCAAAAAAAAATACATTACACGCCGCGGCAGCGCCAATTAATTATGTATGTAGTCGAGTACGGAGGGGAGGTTGGCGCGGGCGGCGGATAGCTACAATAAGATACGTGTGTATGTATGTACAGAACCAGAGACGAGAGACGAAGGGGGGGGGAGGTAAAGAAGTAGCTAGAGTGCACGAAGGAAGAGAGGAAGTAGGTACTTGGAGGAAAGACAAAACAGAGGAGAGAGTCCGAGTGAATGAATATGTTACTAGAAGGCGGATAGAGTAGAGTAGAGGACCATGTATCTGAGAAAGAGACGAGCAAGGACGAGGACGAGAGCAGTACGAGTATAGTCACCGAAACCAGAAAAGGGGAAAGGAAAGTCCACACCCACCGCTCACTCCCGCACATCGCCATTAACAGGCCACACACTCGCATGGTGTGCGCCCTCGCGGCTGCGCTCCCGATCCCTCTCCCTTCCGCGCTCCCTCAGCGGCACCATCTCCGGGCCTCCATTCCCATTCGCACTCCCAGCGATGTTGTGAGTGTTATTTTCCTCCGGGCCCGAAGCAACCCCCCTCAACGCATCCAACCCCCTCTTCACATTCATCATCAACCTCTCCGTCTCCCTCAAAAGCTCCTCCGTCTTCCTCCTCTGCTCGTGCAAATTGAAGTAATGCCGCTCCAAATCGTCCGAGGTCAGCACACCGCCGCTCCCACTCCCATTTGCGCCATTGGAGGAAGCACCGCCAGGCCCATCGGCGGCGTAATACTGCCGCACCGGCGCGAGCGTATACGCACTCGCACTGCTAACCCCATTCGCAGGCGACCCCGCCCCCCCACGACTCGGCGCGCTCCCGCCCCCGCTCCCCGCCGACGCGCCGCGCATGTACCCTCCCCCCTGCCCACTGCCGAACGAGGGGAATCGCCCCGCCTCGAGCGGCGGGAGGTCCACGCCCCCGTTGCCGCCGTACCAGGCCCGCTGCTGCTGCTTGCTGCTCCTCTCCCGCTCATGCTGCTGCTGCTCGCGTTCATGCTCCCGCTCGCGCTGTTCCTCCTCGGCGGCAGCCGCGGCACCAGGCGCCTTCCTCCGCTGGCGCTTCCTCCGCGGCGCGTCCTCGCCGTCCTCGTCCGTTGGGTGCGGGTGCGCATTGCTGTTGTGGTGGCTGGGGTGCGGCGACGCCGACGCGGCAGCGATGCGCGAACGGCCCACAGCGACGAGCGCTTCGGCGGCGGCTTGGTCGGTCATGGCTGCGGGTGGAATCAGCATTGGCTCGTGAATCGAATCGTTATCGACGGAAGAAAAAGTGGAAGATGGATGATCTGCAGCCGTGGCCGTGTTCGGACCAAACCGCATAGATCGGCGTTATCGGTTCGGCTCCCTCCTCCCAAATCACGAAATCACGAAAACCGAAACGACAACGAGAATCGCCCCACCCCGCCCCGCCCGTCCCAAATCACAACGCAACGCAACGATTCAAAACGAGACTCACCATTAACCACGCCCTCCCCACTCCCCGCCCCTCCTGCACCCGCACCAGCAGCAGGCACGCGCTTGCGGCGCTTGATCACGGTCTTCTTCATCGACGTTGGGCGGTGGGTGCCGTGGAGCTTGAAGTAAAGTCCTGTATTGGAAAAAAAAGGAAGTTGGTTAGTCGCTGGCTGGGGTATGCAGAGGAGGAGGAAGGAGGAGGGAAAAGGAAAGAGAGAAAAAAGAGAGGAGCGCCGCCCGACACCGCCAAAAGAAAAGAGAGAAAAAGAGAAGAAAAAACAAGGAAGGGAATGAGGAGCGCAAAAACGACGTGCCCCAAAAGTCGCGTCTCGTCTCGGCTTGTCTCGCTCGTTCTCCTCGCTGCTGTTCTCGAGGAACGAAGGTGGAAGATACGCAGAGGCGAAAAGGGAGAGCAAGAAAGAAAGCAGAAGGAATCTGATAAGATTCCGATTCCACTTATCAGATTTCCCCCATCCTCTTTCCCCCATCGTCTTCCTCTTTTCCCCCAATCCTTCCGTGCGTCACACACATCCGAGAATTCCCACCGGCCGGGTATCCTGACGAGTGTCATGACGCAAGCACAACGCCGGCGCTACCCGGAACGTGCAACGTGCTCGTTTTTGCGTTTTGACACAACAAAACGAGGCTTGTTGGGAGGGGGAACGAGGCTGCACCGAAGACGGGGCGTGGGCGCATTGGGCCCAAACGAGGAGGTTTCCGTGTCTGGAAAGGCAGGGAAGGGAAGGGAGGGAGATAGGCATAGCGCCCGCGGAGACACGATGAGACAAGACGAGGGGTGGGGGTACGGAGAGATAGCGGAGCGGAATGGAGAGATGGATGGATGCGGTCCGTGCAAAGGTGGGGCGAGCGCGGACCCGAACGAGCGAATGAAGGCGAGGGAAATCCGACGACGCGAAGTCCCAGACGTGCGTCGTAGCCCAGCGCCCACAAGCTCGCGCAACCGCAGCCGGGAGAACGAAGAAAAGGTGGGCACGAAGAAAAGGGCAAGGTGAAGAAAAGCAAAGCAAAGCGAGGAGGGAGGAAAGACAAGACGAAGAGCAATCCCCTGCTGTTATCTTATCTACCGCCAGTCCCCTCATCCCAACCCCATCTCATCTCATCTGCCCCCGTGCCCAGATAAGATGCGCGATAATCCAAGGCAGGAAAGAAATGAAGAGAGAAGGATTGGGTTTGGATAAGATTGGAGCGATGGATGGGAGATAGAACTCGAGAAGAGGTAGGGCGATGCAACGAGGCAGGTCATGCTCTGCCATTTATGCCGTCCTCCTGTCTCGTCCGCCGCTCGCTCGCTGGCCGCTCTGCTCTGCAACTCGGTGGGTAGGACGCGCGCGACACCACCACTCCCGGTCATCGCGTAACCTCGAGCCCAACCCAGTTCCCCAACTCTCGACTCCCAAAAACCCCCAACAAAATGAAGGAAGAAGCGGAGCTTTTTCGCCCCACTTCCAATCCCACTCCCACCCCGAACGCTTCCCGATCCCCCAGGATAAGATACCGGTATCGATATCTGATACCCTGCGCCGCTGTCTGATAAGACAACGCAAGGCGAGGCGAGGCGAAGTCTAATCTGATTCCCCCAATAACGGGGAAGCGAGTGGCTTGGGGAGCGCCATGAGCTCGGATGTGCGAGCTAGCGGAGGCGGGATGGGTGCAGGGTCGGGTGCGAGGCAGGGATGGGGAGGGAGGAGACAGGTGGGGAGGCGCGGCGGGGTAGCGGGGCACATGGGCGCGGATATCTGACGACTCGATTCGCCCGCCCATCGGGTCGCTGCTCGGCCGTGCGATGCGGGTGCGGTTGAGCATATCCGCAAGAAAAGGGGCGGGGCGAGCCAGGCTCGACGACGGCGCGGGTCCAGTCCGGCGGTGCGGGCATGCCCGCAAGAAAACAAAAGGAGGGGCGGGGGCAGCCGGGGAGCTGCGCAGAAGCCCCGACTCGACTCGCTTATCCGAGCTGACGGCGCAGCACAGCGTTGCGGACATGCCCATAAGAAAAACAAAAAAGAAAGAGAGAGGGGAAGGGGGACGCTCGTCGCCGTCGCGTCATATTGCGCCCGAGGTGCGTGGTGCGGCGCAATGCGATGCAATGCGCGCATATCCACGAAAAAAGGAAGAGGCTGGACGGGGGACGAGGCCGCGCATATGCCTCGACAAGGAGAGGGGGCAGTCGGGGAGCTGTGCACATCCCGCGGCTCGAATCGACTCGCCCATCGCATCGACTCGCTAGTCGGGTCGCTCGGCCGAACCGTGCGGGTGTGCCCATAAGAAAGGGGAAACGGTGCTGGGCGGCGGCCGACCCCGGCGGGGGTATGAAAGAAAAGAAGCGAAAATAAACGAAAAACAAGAGAGAGGGGGCCAGCCAGGCTCGGAAACGCCGAACGGCGGGCGGCGGCGGGGCGTGCGTCGTCGCGGCTGACACGCCCGAAGTGCGCCCCTCGTAAGGAGCAAAAGAAAGAGGAGCGACACGGGCCGCCTCTTCCTCCTCTCTCTCCAAACCATAAAAAAAGCATCCGATTCGACTCGGTCGCGAACGCGTCCGACTCGAGAACAAGAAGTGAGAACAAGGAAACGCACGCACCACACGCATTACAGATATTATTCCCCACATCATCCCTCCTCCACAGCGGCGTCGTGCTCGTCCCGCAGTTGCCGCACGCGAGGGCGTTGATCTTGGGCTCTTGGGGAGCGGCGGGGGCGGGGGCTGGGGAAGGGGGCGCTTGTGTGGGGGTAGAAGAGGGGGCTGGTGTTGCAGGAGGCGCTGGTAGTGTTGTGAGTGAGTGTGAGGATAAGAGCTGGAGGGGAGGGGGTAGAGGAACGTACCACCCGTCTGCGGCGGAGGCGTCGGGTTCAGAATCCCACGCATTCCCGCTGGTTCCTCCCCCCCATTTCCTCCCCCACCCTGCCCTTGTCCCCCTTGATTTGAGGCACTGGCGGAGGCACGCGCCCCACTATTATTCCACGTCGGACACCCACTGCACGCGCGCGTCCCGCCGGTGCCGTCGCAGCGGCCGTCGCCCGGGCACGTACCCCCGCTAGTTGTATTTGCGCTAGAGGCAGGGTAGGCGCCGGGGTGGGTGGCACTCGGCGTACTCGTCGCGGTATGTGAAGAAGCGGTATTTGGGGTAGAAGAGGTATTGAGCGGGTGAGGGGAGTTGGTAGTGGAGGACGAAAGGTGGGGTTGGGCGGGGTGCGCGGCGGTGGTGGGCGAGAGGCTCGCGGGGCGCGGCATGTTGCGCGATTTTTGGTAGAGGCCTGGGCGGGTCGTTAGCGATGACATTCCAAGGCCACGGATTTTTTTGAAAGCAAAGTAGAAGAAAGAAAGGGAAAGGGAAGTAAGGAAAGGTAGATGAAGAGGATGGAGAGGATTTGGGGGAGATGGGGAAGATGGGTAGGACGACACGACACGCAGTCGAGTCGAGTCGAGCCGAGTCATCCATTCATCGATACATGCAATAGCATCGTGTTTCGTGTTCTGCCCAACCGGAGGCAGTAGCCCCCGCACGCACGCACGCATGTACGACACGACAATCCAATCGATACCTCGATCCTTCGAGATTAAATGATCGTGGAATGGAGGGGAATCGTGGGGATTGCAAGTATCGTCTCGTCGATTGCATCGGGAATTGTGAATCATGTCTGTGCAGCGGGTCGCAGCACGAGCGTGTGTGTCGCAAATACACCAGCCGAGAAATGGAACGAAGGGGAGGGAAGGAAGGACGTGGGATATAGGCAGCAGCGATGAAGGAAGGAAGGGATCGAGGAGAGTATCGATTGGCGTTTCAGTAGCGTGTCCGTGGGCGCAGCACCACTACCGGCACCGCAGACCAGCATGCATGCCTGACGCCAAGAGATGGAGGGAGGGGGACGGAGGGTAGATGAGAGATGATGCGGGGCGACGAGGGAAGGTTATGGGTGGATCGAACGAATGGCGTATCAATCGTGGTGCGTGCGGGGCGTGTCCGTGTCCGTGGGCGCAGCACCACCGGAACCGCAGACGAGTGTGTAGGTACATTGCCAGAGTCAGAGGCCAGCCAAAAACCGAAAGAAAGGGAGGGAGGGAGGGAAAGAAAAGGTAGATGAGACGCGGGGCGAGGAGCGTCGACACGGACGCAGCAAGGAATGGGGGTGGGTGGTATGGTATCGTGTGGTCTGCCTGCTGCATTCGAATCCGAGTCGGCTAGACCCAGATGAATTGTAGCAGGATGATGGATCGGAGGGAGTAGGTGGTGGGTATCGATTGGCGGCCGTGCGTGGCGTGTCCATGGGCGCAGCAGATTGCGCCAGCACCACCGGAACCGCAAACGAGCGTGCACGTATGTGGTATGCACGTCGCAAGACGCCAGCCAACGAACGGGAGGAAGGGTGGGTAGACGAGATGCGGGGCGAGAGGCGTCGACCGAGGACGCCGCAAGGGAGGGTAGGTGGAGCATGGTGGTACGGTACGTCGAATCCAGAAACAAATTGAAGCAAGAAAGAAGAAGGAGAAACACGACCCACCACAGGCATTACAAACGGGGCTCCCCTCCGCGGTGCGCCTCCACAGCGGGGTCTCGAGGGTGCCGCAGTTGACGCACGGCAGGCGCGCCGCCTCGGGGCTCTTCTTGCGCCCGCTCCCAGTACCGTTGACGGCGTTGGCAGTACCGTTGGACGCAGTGACGGCGGGAGTGGATCCGGGGGCGGGGTAGTATACGTACCCCTCTGGCGGGGTGGGCTGGCGGTGGCGCAGGGGGTCCATCACGGAGGACATTAGAGTAGAGGCTTGTAGGTAGTAGAGTTGTTGTAGGAGAGGGACGGAAGAAAAAAGGGAGGACAAGACGGCGATATTGGTGGCGAGTCGGCTGTCTTGTTTATCTAAGATAACATCAACCAATCACAGCCCTGGGATTACTGCACAACAACAAACCACATCCCAAACTCTGCCTCGCTGCTCCCAGCCCATAAAGGCAGGAGGGGCCCACAAACTGCCAAGTACACGATATATCTCGGCTGCCCTCAAAATTACTGGGTGCAGGGCTAGTTTAGGGCAGGACATCTTATCGCATCGCGACGGTGATCACTCGATTTCATTTTTCCCCCGCTGGCCGATAATCTGCCTCCTTCCCTGCATGACATGATTGCGTTTCATCTCCCCCCCTTTCCTGTCTTCCTCCCCTTGCCTGTCTCTGAGATTCTTGTGGGTACCTCGTTCCTCGGCCGGTCGTTTCGTCTCGTTTCGTTACAACAGCAGCACTCTGAAACGCCGACTATCGCATATATCCACCTCAAACACAATCTAATCTTAGGCCGTCGCTGAAGGAAAGAAAAAAGATCCACTATCACTGGGCGAGGTTGACCTCTGCGGCAAGTCGCGACCCGACCCCGACGTACCCCGGTCCTGCGGCCCCTGGATCGCCCGAGGCTGCCCGCGTCTCACGACGACCAGACTCCGGCCCTGCAGCAAGACAGACGGCTTAACGCGGTTTCTCACTGCGGCCGCGGCTTCTCAGGCCACGGCAGACGGCGTCCTCCCTTCAAATCCGTCTCGGCTCGCCCTCGTCTCGTGTGCTCGCTCGTCCTATCTATCTGTAATCTCGCTGGGCGCTGATCTCCCTCCTCGTCCTAGACCGACTCCCGTCACCCCAGACGGTTTCCTCTGACTCGGCCGCGGCTTCTCATGACACGGCGCCTTCAAACAAAATATCGTGTCTCATCCGCTTGTCTGTCTCTATTTTCCCTTATTAAGCTCTATAATGTCTCTTGCTGTGATTACTGATTACTTGCCGAACACTTAAGGAACCCAGAACCTGATATGATATAGTACCAAGGAACCTTATAACTCTGATCATGATTCATGATAAAGGCCTCGCGAAACTGATGATCTCTCCCTAGCTCTCCCTATCTGCGAACTTCTTGACATAGTCATAGTTGTGATCTCAATCCCCTTGGAAATGCCGGATTCTCGGACTCTGGCCGGCCTCTCCCGACGGCGGACTCAGAGGTTTGGATTTCATTATGCCGTTTATGGTCATGGTGCGTTGGTCTGTGTTGGCTGGGTTTTGTTCTGGAGTCGTTCTCGGTCGATGATGTGGATGGGAGTGGGACAAAGCTCGGTTACTAAGTTGTCGTCAGCTCCGAGTCGCACGGAAACCGGCGGCGGGTGGGACATATGGGACATAAGAAGGTAAATAAAGACCCAGAGGTCCTCGGCCCGGCCCGAGTGTACCCCCGCCTCGGACGTGTGTAGTTTCTCCGCACAGCGCAGGGCGAGTGTGTTCGCGTCCTAAACTTCAACATACACCGAGGAAGAACGAGAAACAAAGAAAACTGATCCAATCTTCTTGGTTCAAGTTTAGGTCTTCGTCTTCTCGCGCTCAAAAGTTAAAACACCTTCTTCAAGGCTTCGTGTTCGGGAATCTCAAGGGTCAGTGTCTATCATATCTATCCATCATCTTCTGGTGGTGTGTTGGCGGTGTGTTGGAACTTCGATTCAGAATCGAGTACGTTCGTTCTGAATCCCTTACCCGCACCGAGGATTCACTTGCATTCTCTTTCTTGTCTTCCGTGTCTTCTCTTCACCACCCCCCTCGACGATTCAAAATTTCAAATAATCGCACGAGTCACACAAACGATTCTTCGCCACCGCATTAACGCAACACAACTCCCCCAAGTTGAAATTTAATCTGCACGCAAGCAAGATAGGAAGGAAGAAAAGTGATCCAATCTTCTTGGTTCAGTTTTCGAACTTGAACGCCGGGACGACGTCAGCGCGAATCTTCCTCGAAACACCTTCTTCGCCTTCGTGTTCGGGAATCTCAAGGGTCAGTGTCTATCATATCTATCTATCCATCAACTGGTGGTGTGTTCGAAAGAAGTCGTTCCCTACCCGCACCGAGGATCTTCACTGCGATGTTTGCGATTGGTGGTTCAAATAATTGCGCGCACCTCAGGTTCTCAGAGGTGGTTCGTTCGCCACCGCATCAACGCAACTCCCCAAGTTGAAATCGGAAGAAATCAAGAAAGAGAGCCAGAAAGTGATCCAATCTTCCTCAGACTCCTTTGATTCAATTTTTTGGTCGAAGACGAACTTCGACCACGTCAGCGTTCTTCTCGCGCTCAAACACCTTCGGCTGTGTATCATATCTCTCATACCTACCTATCCATCAACTGGCGAATCGAGTCGAGTCGTCGTGGTTGAAACTAGTAAAATTACTTACCGCCCGCCCGCGCAATCACGAATCCGAGTCCCACACAACTTTACCTACTATGATCCAGACGCAAAATAACTCAAACACTTATACATCGCCTCAACTCAGAAAAAAGGAAGGCTCAAATTAAAAATTGACCCGATCTTCCATCCTCCATCTTCTCTGCAGTGCACCACACTTATTCTCTGGAGATCATCCTCGCGAGTGAGCAGAGATACCTCGGCAACTCAGGGCTTGATCTTCGGTGGGTACTCAAGTATTTATCAAGGATGCTGCTGCCGATGTGATGGTACCTTCCGGACGGGTTGATGTTCATTCAGGTTGAAAATTAAACCTCACTCACCAGAACTGCCTTTAGTGTACTAAAAGCCTTTGTAGACCGTGGCGGTCACCTCAACCTGATTATACTCCTTCGCACATCTGGCATTTGAGGAGGATGGGGTTCGATTCCCTTCGACGGCATACCAGACCGAGCCTGAACTGCCTTTTTTCTTCTCAATCCACTGGCAAGACAACATCCTATCCTACTACTATCCATCAACCGGCGGCGGCGGTGCGCTCGAATCGAGTCCTCCCGTCCTGGGAGATGACAAGTCGAGTTGAAATTCCTTGAACACTTTGGTAAATTAGGCACAGATTTACTGCTCCTTCCCTCTAGGCTCTACTGGAATCTCAATTCTCCATGCAAAACACTTACTTACACACCGCGTGACGCGTTGAGAGAACTTGGAAACAAGAACCCTTCAAGGAGGATTGATCATGACCCGATCTTCCATCTCACTTCCTACTCCCTTCCCGCCACACTTCTTCTCCGAAGATCATCGTTTGAACTTTGAACAGATATAATGCGGCGACTCAGCCTTCAGGCACTGGTGCTTGATCTTCTTGCGTACTTACTTTATCAACGGGGGTCAAATCGATGAGAAGGGAAGAAGGTGATTTTTCGTTTAGGCTGAAACAATAATAATAATTGAACCTTGCTCACAGTGAACAGGAGCCTGATTGAGTATGGCGAAAGCCTTTGTGGACCGTGGTGGTCGCCTCAGCCTGATGTCCTTTCCGCTATGTCGGT
Source organism: Mycena filopes (assembly GCA_029281495.1). Taxonomy (NCBI): domain Eukaryota; kingdom Fungi; phylum Basidiomycota; class Agaricomycetes; order Agaricales; family Mycenaceae; genus Mycena; species Mycena filopes. The sequence continues at coordinate 681,649 of JARIHR010000013.1, read as the reverse complement.
ATTGAGGAGGAGGGGTTCGATTCCCCACCAAGGTGTAAGTGGTATCTTGAGCCCGAACTGCCTTTTTTTCTTCTCATTCCACTGACAAGACAACATCCTATCCTACTATCCATCAACCGGCGGCGGCGGTGTGTTCGAATCGAGTCGTTCCATCACAGTAAATCACAAGTTGAGTAGGGCTGTTCACCGTGCCCGTTGCGCCGGTTCTACGGGTCCCGTGCAACGGGTAGCCGACCCGTTCCGTCGCAGTTTTTTCCTAAGCAGCGACGGCGCGGTAACGGGACGGGTACCTGCCGTTTCTCACCGTCGATCGACGGCCGTCGACGGCACGACGGGTGGTGCCCTCAATCTTTGACAATCATTCAGTCTTTCTCCCCAGAAAAGGTGAAACAGTCAAGCCTCCTTCAATCTAGCACTTATCCTTTTCAATTAAATCTTTCTACAAGGCTCCTGCCCAACTTTTTCGCGGTTCGGCCAGTGCTGATTACGATTTCCCCTTTTGGAATTTATGTTCAACCTTGGTATTACCTGACCCAACGACCTTGTGAGGGCAGGGGATCCTCTGCGAAGCTTGCCCGCAGGTATGACTTCAATTCTAAGGCTTCGATTGAGCTCACGATGGTCGTACCTGGTCCTCCTAGCGCTACAAGTCAACCTGTGAGCCATTGATAAGGCATGGTAGCTGACAACCGAATGCGAGGTGGGGTTTTGGTCCATAACAGGCCGATATTGAGAGCTAAATGAGAATTTTGTGTACCACTATATGTCCGTCACCGTCTCTTTACCCGTGACGGCCGTCCCGTTGGCCGTCCCGCCCCGTGGAGGCTCCTGAAAAACCTGCCACGGCACGGCGACGGCACGGGCTTACCCGTTCGACTCCCGTCAAAATGACGGCCGTGCCCGTCGACGGGACGGCGAACAGCCCTAAAGTTGAGTTGAAATTACTTGATTACTGTGGTAAATTAGGCCCCGGAGCGCAGATTTACTACTCCTTCCCCCTCGAGGCTCTACCGGAATTTCAATTCTCGACGTAAAACACTTATACACCGCCTCAGGAGAAAAAGAGACTGAAGAATTGACCCGATCTTCCTTCCTCCCATCTCACTTCCTGGCAGTGCACCACGCTTCTTGTCCGAAGATCATCGTGAACAGACTCAACAGATAGCGGGGGGACTCAGGCACAAGCTTGTGCGTGATCAAGTTCTCCCAGTACTTTGTCAACGGAGGCTAATGATGTGGTAGTTTCCGGACCTGAGACAGCGTGGTTGATTTTCTGGGTGAGAAAATTTAACCTCACTCACTGAACAATGGTTCAGTCTGCTAGAAGCCTTCGTAGACTGTGGCGGTCACTTCACCTGGATAAGAATTATAGTGATCGGCACGGGCCTCCCGCGGGTACTGGCGCGCTGACCCGTACCTGTACCCGCCAAAATCCGTACCCGCACTCACGGGTACGGGTCGGGTTGCGGTCTGGCGGGTGACTCGCGACCCGCATGACCCGTCGGAGACCCGGACCACTTTTCATGCATGGAATCATAGTTTTAAACACAATTTCCTCAAAATCAATCATATAGAGCACTCACAATCCCTGCCAATCCCAGATCCACCATTTTCAGGGAGTTTGAAATTTTGCGCTGCAAAACACAACCGTGAGAAACCTATTGGCGCTTCATCTAGTCAATGCAACCCACACCTCTTTGAAAATCCAGAAGTCTCAGCCTGTCACGATTCGATTCCAATCTTATCGCGACAACACCTATCTCGGAGGCGCCTAATGAAGCGCCCACAGATGAGATAACGAAGGGATTAGATATGGACTTAGATTAGATAGTTGAACACCTGGCAAACACATGGTAAAAGAACATTGCAGAACATTCCGGCACTACATGTTGCAGCAGGATGGTTTACGCACCGAGTACACACACGATTCATATTCACACGGTTCACAGAACGGTATAAGTAGAGTAGTTAGTTTCTTGTATTCCTTAGTCTTTTATTCGATTCATTTCTCGAAGTCCTGCGCATCTCACTCCCCAATCCGCTATCTCTGTATAGTCGGACGAGATAAGGCTTTGATTGTGACACAGCCATTAATTTTGTGATCTGACATGCCCTGGAGGGGCTTAACCACCTCATACATGTCTTGAGCCTTGGGTCGCGCATGCTCCCACGGGTCCGTGCAGGTCCAGGAAAATTCTTGCTCGGACCCGTACCCGTACCCTGACCGACCCGTTGTGAGGTCGGTGTGACGGCTACGCCTGTCTCACCGCCTCATGGGCGACACAAGCGACGCACGGGATCGCGATATCCGACTCATCACAAGAAACAACGATCCTCAAAGTCTCGCTGCGTAGCTGACGCAGAGTCCATATCGGGAAATCAACTTACCACATTCGGAACATACGACCTTCCTCGGCCAAAACCAGCAGTTTGACATTCAGGACGGGCAAACACGGTTGTTATTCCACCAACAACCCTTGTTCCACTAGCGCCCCGTTTGCCGGACCTCCGCACCACGACTCACCTAAAACGACGACAAATCTATTCTTGGACCCTCCGAAACGGACACAGACGCTCGACTCTCGAGGATGACGAACGGGGTGGACGACACACGCGCCTCCTTGCATCGCCAAACACTTTCCGCCACGAAACATGGACCGAAACAATGTTCACCCCTCGTTCTAACCAGGAGTCCATACTCTTGGTCCTGCGTCTGCTACGAGTAACCTCGGACACCGTAAACTTACGTCTATCAATCGGGATTGGCGTGTCGGGAACGATCGGAGCCTCTGCGAAGCGAACACAGCCTCGGCTAAACTCTGCGTAGCGGACGCAGACATGGAAGACCAATTCACGGCTTACGAAGGCACGACGTTCACTGCCTCGCAGCACCGAACTGTCGGGCGTACCATGTGGGGTGCTCCTCGTATACGGCATGGTGGAAAGGTATAAAAGCGGAGCAACGGGTTTCGGGTAGTCAGTCAATTGCTGGGCTGAGTTCCCCCTCTCCTCACACCAAGTATCCCTCACACAATATAAACTCGAGTTGACCCACACACTCTCACTTGCCTCTCATTGAGTGCACTTTACTCTTCATCCTCGTCGCTCACTCGCTCCTCACCCGAGTCCGACCCCTCCCATCCCGTCCTCTCGCACATAGGACCATCGGCTCCATGGGCTATATGCTCTGTCGAAGACGACCTGAGAAGGACTTGTTGTAACAAAGCGCCGTCCACTCCCACCTTTGGGACCATTGGCCGTCGTCAGAGCCACATCACACACCGTCGCCACGGCTTCGCAGCCAACACACCATCGTTGAACGTCGAGAGGGAACAAAGGAAAAGGCGGATTAGCGGAGACTCTGGATTGTAGAGAAGCCATAACCAACGCGGTTGGGATATAGGCTCAAGGAGGTTATTTCTGTTCTCCAACCGTTATCTGCTAACCACAGGACGATTGGAACCATTACGACACGGTCTACACTGATGCACACACACACACACGCACATCACCAAGCAATCGCACTACAGTAGAAACCTTTCAGAGGTCGAGGAGAAATATATCCCATAAACCAATAACCACGGCTTAGCCTCTACCTTTCTTCCTATCTCCTACTCTCCAGCTCTACGACACCCTAGAGGACGATCAAGTCTCTTAGTGACACCCAAATTCACATAGCAACACCGCGGTCCTTATCACACCGTACCCGGGACCCGTGGCGGGTCGTCTGACCCGTGCCGATCACTAATAAGAAATAACGACCGATTCCATGGGATGAAGGTAAAGGGGTTCGATTCCCCACACAGGCATGGCATCAGTCAGTGACTTCGCTTTTTTCGACTCCGAGGCGGCACTCTCTTGCTGCCCTGACTGCGTCTCGACTTGGTATGTGGATGCCACTGAAAAGAAGAGAAAAAATTGACCTGATCTTTGTTCCCGCCATCACACACAAACCACGCTTCTCCGAAGATCATCATGATCATCCTCGCAAGTGAACAGAGATAGCGCGGCGACTAAAAGCCTTGAGGTACTTGTGCTTGATCTTCTTGCAAGTCTAGCCTCTAGGGTTGGTAGGTGTGTACTCAGTTTATCAAGGATGCTGATACAACCCTTCCTTCAGTTCAGTGATGATTGGTTTTTGGGTATACATAGATACGTAGGTAGAATTACACAGGAACTCTGAGCTTTAATCCGAAACTGCTTCAGTATGCCAGAAGCCTTTGTAGGACCGTGGCGGTCATCTCAATCTGATTGTTGTCCCATCCACTCACATGGTATTGAGCAGGAGGGGTTCGATTCCCCACAAAGGCATAAGTGATTTCCATGGCACAATTTTTGCAATCCACGAATGTTGCAAGTGGGTTGGGAAATTTGTTTCTGTTCATCAAGATACCGCGGCAGGCCTAACCTGGCTTTATCTTCTCGTATCCAAGTGGTTGATGTGACATCTTTCAATTGAAAACTTGATGTGGTTGACATTCAGGTTGAGGAAAGAAAATTATCCTTGCTCACCAAAGTTACTTTAGTATGCTGGAAGCTTTGTGGACCGTGGTGGTCACCTCAATCTAACAACATCCTGATGGTTTCCTGAATTGAGGAGGCGGGGTTCGATTCCCCTCGAAGGCATGGGGGGATCCTAGCACACCTTTTTGCAAGTGGGTCCGGGAAGAAATTCAAGTTCATCAAGATACCGCGGCAACTCAGGGCTGAGGCTTGATCTAATGGGTCGGTTAGTACTTTATCTGATGTTTTCCGGACAGCGTGGTTGATTTTGATTGAAAAATATATACCCTTGCTCACAGTGAACAGGAGTGAGGAGGAAGGAAGCCTTTGTAGACCATGGTGGTCACCTCAGCCTGGTTACATTTCACACACGACGGTAGTGAGGAAAGGGGGTTCGATCCCCTACGAAGGCGTGGGACGAAATTTGCCACTGCAATTTTTTGCAATCCATAAGTTTCAAATAGGTCGGAAGATTTCTCCAAATACCCCCAGTAGCTCAAGCACTTGTGCTTGGTCTTCTCACAGGGTGTGCCTTGTCGGAGATGCTGCTGATGTGATTGATCTCTTCCAGATGGTGTGGTTAATCTGTGCTTGGGTTGAAAAGAAATTAACTGCTGCCCACGATGAGCAGCGGGTAGGGAGGAAGCCTTCGTAGACCGTGGTGGTCACCTCAACCTGATTGCACTCCCGCATGACAGTAGTGAGGAAAGGGGGTTCGATTCCCCACGAAGACATGAACAGATTCCCTGTTGAAATTTTTCTTGCCTCTGCAATCCACAAAGACAAAAGGTGCCAGTGAATTCATGATTGGGAAATTCCTTAATATAAGTACCTCCCGGCAACTGAGGCACTTGTGCTTGATCTACTGGTGAGTTGGCGGGTGATATTTTCCAGACGAAGTGGTCGATTTTCATTCAGGTTGAACAAAATCACCCTGGGTCACCAACAATGCTTCAACATTCCAGAAGTCTTTGTAGACCACAGTGGTCACCTCAACTTGCATTCCACAATGGTATTCAGGAGGGGTTCGATTCCATTCAAGGCATTCACCTCTTTCTGGTAAGTTTTTTTCAAAAATCTGGAATCCAAGTCCCTTCGGAGGGTTGGGGGCAAATAATCAAGATTTATGTTGCACGCAGTGTTGGTTGGATTGCATATGCCTCACATGCTCCTAGTTTTTTTGGACTCTAGTGTGGAATTCAGAAGTACTTGAACTGACAGGCAAAGTTCCACTTTGTATCTCACCTCTGTTCAACTCCGGTGCAGTGCTCTTGAGGAGGAGGCGTTCAATTCCCTGTGAAGGCATTCGTTGTTCCTTCGAACTGCCATTTTTCTTCTCAATCCAAAACAATGTTCCGAAGGAATCATGGTTGCCTTTTTTCTCTCTCTTGTTTCTGGCTAACAGGGGAAATCTAGAAAAGACCTTTTTGCGAGTAGAGCTCGGAAAAGTATCTGGCGCTGGCGAGTGTACACCTTCCTGGGAAGGAGCAAAAGGGACAAAATGACCACCGCAGGTCTCGAACCTGCAATCTCCTGATTCCGAACTAGCAATCGTAGTCAGACGCGATGCCATTTCGCCAGGCGGCCATTCGTAGGTGTAGTGCGGCTGGGTCCAGCGGCCGGAGGCACTGTCCAATTAGTAAATCTACTTCATGAGCAAGACACACTCTTCGACAGTGGTATGTATGTATGGAGCCGCAAGTCTGACATTAAATGAACAAATTGTAACACTTTGACCTGGAGGCAAATTCAATGGAACCAAGGGAGAAGTCAAGCTCACCCTTATGTAAACTGAAACTGTTCACCCACGGGGGCTTTTACTTGGTTCAGACTGCATTCAAACCAAAGTTCAAAGTTCCAGCCTAACCCGCGCCGCGGATCAGGGTGCTGTGAAATCACCTATCCGACATGGCCGCCTGGCGAAATGGCATCGCGTCTGACTACGAGTGCCACTTCGGAATCAGGAGATTGCAGGTTCGAGACCTGCGGTGGTCATTTTGCTCCTTTATCCGGTCTTTCTTTCCTTACCTTGACCTGTTTTTTCGAGCTGCCTGCACTCAGGTTGAGCTTTTCTTTTTGTTCCCGCCCCTGTCAATTTTAGCTTGCCGTCAGTGGCGGTGCCTGCGGATCACAGTGGCGGTGTTCTTCCTCTTCTTCCCTCCGACACCCAAACGACGCCACCCAGGACTTGACAGCGACCTTCACCACAAAAACGTCGGCGCTCTCCTCTAGACTCTCTCTGCTTTCGCACACAAGGTTTGGGATCGGAATTGCACAACCCCGTCCCGACAGCGCCTCTCGGCCGACGGCACGTCCACATCGCCTCAGACCTCGCAATTCCGATAATTGTGTCTGCAAGACATCTCCGCGTCCATCGCCTAGTCCCAACGTCCCGTCCCGCCAGAACTTTCTCAAAGGTGCTCATAATCACATCGACGCGGACGTCAACAAATCGGTTTCGCAATGCACTTGAAGAAAACATGAACGAACGAGGACGACAGACACCTGCCACCCCACGCAAGATGCGAGGGCCACCCCACGCAAGATGCGAGGGCCGTGTCTGGACACTGCCTTCGATCCCAGCCGCGAATTTCCAGTCCGTTCACACAGCGAATTCGCGTTAACCCACACGGGATTCAGGCGCTATTCAAGTCGCGGGATTGCAAGTCGCGGGCTGCAAACCGAGCAATCGAGGACCTCAACGCGCCCTGTCTGGTCTAGTTTCCGGTATACACTACTCTTTCCTCACCTTTCGGGCCTGCGGCCGCCTGCCCCCTGGTCCCTCTCCATGTATGGATCCCACCCAGCCTTCAAGACGCTCCTTCCTCCTCCTTCTTCGCTGATCGACCCCAATGCGCCTATGCGCCCGCCGAATCTCCCTTGCTTACGGCTCATCCTTCCCCAGCCCTCGTAGACCATCTGCTGATGCTCTTCATCTGGCATCTGATATCTTTGGTTTCGCAGGCCCTGCAGCTGCAATCCCCGAACTTTACGAAGCCGCCCACTCAAGCGCTGCACATGCGGGCTCGAGCGAATCCGGTCGTGTTCACGTTCGCGCGCCTGTACAGCCGTACGCCGCTGGACACGACCCCAACGGCACTGATGGAATTGCTGCGTGGTCCCTTCGCGAGACGACTTGTAGAACAACGACTCTGGTCTGACGCGCAGCAGCGGGAGCCCGGGAGCCCTACGATGACGTGAAGCGCCGCCCGGCTGCGGTGGGGATGGGCACGGTGAGCACGCACACCCACCTTTTCCTCCTCCGTTGATGGCGGATGCTGATTTCAGACGCAGTCATGACCGACCAAACAGTCGCCATAGCCTTCGTCGTGCTCCGCCGGTCGCATATCTCCTCAACGACCACACTCACTCGACCGACGAGACGCCGAAGACGCGCCAGAAACGCGACAACCGTGGTTACAGTGGTGGGCGAGGAGGCACAGCATGTGGGCGAGCACGAGCACAAGCGGGAGAGGAGCAGCAACGGCAGCAACAAGCGCCAGTGGTTTCCGACTGGGTTGGGCGGGCTGCCGCCGCTCGAGCGCGGGCTCCCTTCGTTCGTGCCGAGGGTGGGGTGCATGTGCAACGCCGGCGCGGGGTCGGGGAGCGTCTCGAGCCGCGGGGGCGCCAGCCCTTGTCAACAACGGAGCCAGCGCCAACTCGTCCACGCTCGCGCCTGCGCAGCGCAGGGATACACGGCGCGGGTAGGCACGATGGCGATACCACAAGGTTGGCGAATGGGAGCGTGGGGGCATCGGGCGCCCAGGAGCACCTGCATGAGCAGCGGCGGAAGACGGAGGAGCTACTGCGTGGGACGGAGAGGCTGACGATGAACGCAAGGTGCGGAGTGGATCCGCTGCGGGGGGTGGGCATAGCAATGGAGGAAGCGGGGAACGGGAATGGGAATAGGAACGGGGTGGGGCCGGAGATGGTGCGGCTGAGGAAGCGTGGGTGGGAGCGGGAGCGTGCGCACAGTCGGGAGGGCACGCAGTACGCGAGTGTGTGGCCTGTTCATGGCGATGCGCGCGAGTGAGTGGGTGCGGACTTCGTCTCCTTCTCTGGCTTCGGTTTCCTATACTAGTACTCGTCTCTGCTCGCTCTCGTCTCTGCTCGTACTTTCTTCCCCCTTCCTTGCTTCGTGCACTCTACCGTAGTACTTATCTCCTCCTGTGTCTGGTCCTCGACATAATGTTATTCTTTGTAACTGATTGGCGCCGCGGCGTCTGTGGTTTCCCTGTTTCAAGAAGAAATCTGTGTGCATCACTGTCTGTGGTCATGATTTCCTTTTTGGGACTCGGCCTCTCCAACGCGGTCGATTTCTTGCGAATCTGCTTGGAACCTTACTCAAGGACACAAGGCGCTCAGACTCACTGCCGCCTCTCTTGAATCTCTCAAACAAGGGCTCCTGGGAGCCGTGACCGGATTGAAATTGCGAAAACGACGTCGACGAGTGGCAAACAGCGTAAACAGGTCGGATTCCTCCCTGCGCCCTCCTTTCCACCCTTATTCTTCCCCAGCCGAAACACAAATGCCCTCGTCGCTATGCTCCCAGTGTGGCGCCAATGTGACCTCCCGCCATCCGCCGCAGCCTCAGGGAACTCTCGACGCTGCGAGCCCAGGAACGCGACCGCACATCCTCCTCAATTCTAATGAGGCGCCCCTCGAGTCGGACGTGCCTGTGATCACCTCCGCGTTGAGGTCGCTCGATGAGCGATTGGTTCATCTCGACGACGAGGTCCTGCGACTTCGACAACAGCTGGAACGGCTGGAGGAAGAGCGCGCGGCGGTGTCGAGCCGTCGTTCACAGACACAACGAATTCTCTCAGCCCTGCGCCGGATACCTCCGGAGATCCTTGGATACATATTTTCCTTGACGTTGCCGATACCTCGCAAAGCACGGCGAACAGTGGTCCCCGTGAAGGAGAGTCCCTGGACCTTGTCACACGTCAGTCGGTATTGGAGGGCAGTCGCACTGTCAGAGTCCTCGCTCTGGTCACTGGTGACCCTGGACTACGAGGATCCAGCGCCATTTTATCCATTATCCATGGTCGAAACACAGATCGCTCGCGCTAAGCGATTGAAGATCCACTTTTATGGGTTTGAAAAATTACACCCTCAGCCCCAAACTGAGATGTTTCAGTTTCTGACCCAGCACGCCGTTCAGTGGGAGGAACTCAGTCTCAGGGTGACTTCGCACATCGCTCCTCTGCTGAGCACGTTACGAGACCGCCTCCCGCTCTTGCGGAGATTCTATCTCCTGTGGGAGCCGGAGGACGAGCCAGCCATTGATCGCGTGGAGTGCTTCCAAAATGCTCCATTGCTGGTCGGAGCCTGCATCAGCGACTTCCCTCCCATTCCAGTCCTGTTTCCCGCACACAATCTCACCCAATATCAATCTCACGCCTCCTCCTGGGGCACCCACGTCGAAATTCTCAGACAAACACCAAATCTTGTCGACACCCGACTCACGGTCGATGCCATTGAGAACTGGCCGGATGGTCAAGAAATCATCGATCTGACTTGTCTCCGACGTCTCCTGGTCTCCCACGCGGAACTCTTACACTTCCTCCGACTCCCTGTCCTAGAGGAACTTACGATCGATTGCGAAGAGACTGAAGGTCCCAATATTCTAGGTGCTTTACGATCCGCTGTGTCCCGGTCATCGTGTGTTCTCCGAAGACTTTGTTTCTGGGGGCTTCCCGTCCTCACATCGACCAGCGACATCCTCGGTCAATTCACCTCCATCCTCGCCTTCGCCGTCATAATCTCCAGGCCCCACGACAGTGATTTGGCACAGACTCTAATGAGGCACCTTACAATAACCGCGACCGGCGCCAGCGGCGCCGTGGCCCCACAACTACGCGACATATCCTTTGCGTGCGATGAAGGAGGCTATCTCGTCCACCGCCTTTATCTAGACATGATCGAATCGCGCTGCAGAGCTGGCGGCTTCCAAACCTCCAAGCTTCTCGTAGGTTCAGGTGTGCGCCCTGACCCCCTTGAACTCCATGATATGGAGATGCTCCGCCAGGGAGGACTTGACCTTGACTATCTTGAAGGGGTGGACGCAGACGATGCTATAACTGCCTGGACCTTCGAGCCACAGTGGATCTAAATTAAGGTACATATCGTATGCGTCGTACCGTCTGACCAATGCGTCGATGCTCAAACTCTCTCGTACTCCCGCGCTGCAAAACCCTCAATCAGGTCGCGCTCCAACGATCTCAGTTGTACTCCTTCGGATACCATTTGAAATATACATGACAGTGCTCGATGCCTGGAATCGAACCAACCTTGGCTTTGCCTTCCGGCCGGACGATGCTGGAGTTGAACCTCCAACTCGTAAGGCACCCCTTGGTCGATCAATTCTGATAATCGGATGCTCAGTTGTGGATGGACAAATTAACTAAAATGACCGAACGCAGGTGCTGAGCAGCGCCCGCTAAGACGGCGAAAATGCGGGAAGTTTGTCTGGCATTACACCTTCAATACATCAAGAACGAACGTCGTCTGGTCCGGCTAATGGTTAGATCCCTGCAGAATCATATCCCTCCTCCTCCTCCTGCAAATCCCCCTCCTCCTGAGCTCGCCATCTGATTCTGTAGGTTATTTTGGTTATTTAGCATCGTCTCCGGGTTGTTGTTCACTGTGGGCCGATGCCGGTAGTGCATTGGCATGGCCCCACTCGACCCCCCACCCATGGGTTGGGCGTTCTGGCTCGAAGCCCTGTGACGTAACCAACGCGCGAGGATGGCAAGCAAGGCAAATATTATCATGACCGCGACTGGAATGTATTTATCGACTCGGAGTTCAGAACGCTTTTCCGATGAAAGTGGGGAATGGATACTTGCAGAACGCGATGAGGAAGGTACGTGCAGGAGTACTGAGGCTGCGTTTTCGAGGTCGTGAGGTCCTCTGGAAGATCCCATCGCTGTGGCCCTGCTTGTCAGACATGGGCAATTACGCAGGTCGCGTGGACGTACTACTTGGTATCGGAGACGCCTGGCGCCGCCCGAATATTTGGGAGAAGGTTGAATATGAAGCCCATGACAAGAGAGACGGTGGTTGAGATTCGGATCCTTAGGGGCATGTTGAGCAAAGAGGAAGAGTGTCGAAGGATGACCACGGTGAGCCTTTATTTAAATCTCAAGAAGCTATGAATGTCCTCATGATGTCAAGCCGCTCTGCGTGGAGGTCGGGGTTTATCTGTGGAGTAATGCACTGCGCAATGCAATGCTTGAACTTGCTCGAGGCTAACCGTATAAAAGCAGCTCCTACAGGCGCTCCTCTGCAGGAAGGTTGGCACTCGCGCCCCGCCCACTGAGTGTTCAATCTCTTGGTTGAACTCCATCCAAATCAGGATCCCCATTTCGTCTCCTTCCTCTTTGAAATATTCGGGCAGCCACAGGTCGATAACTCGACGGTCGTAGCGAATGGTAGAAGGCATATATATATACGTAGGCCAAAACAACCACGATAATGTTCTAGCCACTGGTCATCCCTGGGTTAGACGCAGGTGCCATCGTCGTCGCGATCTGATTCTGCATGTTAATCTGGTTCTGCATTTGATTCTGCATGTTGATCTGGTGCTGCAGGTGAAATTGGTTCGATAGTGCTCCGTTCGGGCGCCGAGCTGAATACGCCGGCGGTGAGTCCGACGAACTCGCGACGGCGGCGCCGGGGCCGACCGCGAAAAGCACATTATTGACCTGCGCGTTCCGGCGGTTCCCTTGGCGCACACAGGCCATTATTAGAGTGGCGAGCCCCAAGAACGCAGCTAGACCGGAAGTCAGAACGGCCTGGCCGAGGTAAATATCAGGCGTGACCTACCGACCCCGACGAAAGCGCCGATTATGGCTCCCGGATTGGGTCCATGGCTCGGCGATTCAAAGGTGCTTTCGCAGACGCCGCTGTGGTTCCTCGCGTCAGCTATGTTTCCCCGACGAACGTAGAGAAGACGTACTTGACATCCGACACGCATGAACGAGTTATCGTCGCCGCTAGGACACTGTCAAGGGAGTTGAGGAGAGCAAGATACGCGACCAGGGAATAATGGTGTGCTCTGGACATACTGGGGAAGGCAGTCAGCAGAACCACGGTGGCTCTTTATATAGATACCAAAAGCTGTAAGGCTGGCCTCCCGCTCTGATGGTTGGAGTACCTATGTAATCCAAGTAGATGAATACCTCCGGCAATTGAATGTGCATGCAGTTCTTTCATGCTGAAACTCCACCTCTACAGCTTTGCGAAACTCGTTGTCGCAGTGCCCGAGTCGCCCTATATTATCCAGGATTCGGCGGATTGTCATTTAGAAACGGGCTGCGACATTTTGAACCAACGAAGTTGATGAACCAAACTTTGACAATTTGAACTCCAAACGGCTTCCGTATTTTCATTTGGGGTATTATTATGGTTCAAGTTTCAATGCGGCAACCGCGCGGCCATACATACAACGCGCCCAGGTGTCGAGGAAACTTCCATGAAGGGAATTGAATGCAAGATTTGGCGACCGGTGAACGAGGTGGGCCGGGCGGTCCAGAAAATTGGGAAATAGCGAGCGAGGGTTGTGGTGGAGGTCAAGCACGTCTCGGTCGGAGTCGGAAGCGGTGTTGCTGATGATCGGACCTTGATTCCGGGTGATGGCCTTGATGGCCTTCTTTCTCCTCTACCACATCGCTCCTCTCTGAAGTTGACTAGGATTTTCCTCGGGACGTGGTGGGCAAGAAAGAAAGCGAATTCCCCGACGAGGAAGATGGTGTGGTACTAAGTATACAGATTGCAAGGATTCAATTATGTGAGTGTCGAGTCGTTAATCCAGGATCCTTCATGAGGTGCTCCCCGTTCAAGGTCATTACTGTAACTGTTCCTTCAGAACTGCAGTCTATGAAGTTTCCCACCGGATTATTGAACACTGTCCACACGGGCGGTAAGGTCGGCACGGAGGAAGGTGCGGGCAAAGCCGATATCTCTGGTGACGAATGTCGATCATGTCGGCGGCGGCTCATTTCTGGCTCTCTCTTGCGCGCGTCTTCTGCCATCTGCTCCGTCCTGGCATCGATATTGGCCATCGCTTCGATCTGGACGAAAGAATTAAACGCAAAGCTTCGCTCGTCGGCGCCCCGCTCAACACACCATGAACAGGCTGATTGCATGCCCGATCTGCTCTCGACAATTCTTGATCTTAGCGACGTCCGCGCCGCTGGCCAAAACGCGGAACAACGCATTCCGGGAGGTCCGCTCCAGTTCGAGATCTATGAGCTCCGTCAGCAAGCTAAACAAATCGTTGTTCAGCGAGCCGCTCAGATGATTACATTTGGATGCACTCACCCGCCCAAACTGCTCAGGCTCTTCTTTCTCTCAATTGACTGCGCTCGCGCCATCAGTCCGTCTACGGCGCCAACAAGTTCCCGAAGGTCCTTGTCCAGTTGTGCGTAGTCTTCTTTATTGTTACGCGCTTGCTGAATCTCGCGATTAAGCAGCTGCAACGACGACGACGCCCTTCACGACATACCTGTGTCGCACTCAAGATCTTCCCCGCCAGCTCTGTTCCTTGTTGCGCGTAGGGAAATGGGAGGACTTGCGCGACGCTCCCCACAAGACCAAGACCCAGCCCAGCGGCCTCGAGAGTGATTCCGATTTTATGAGATTGGCCGACCATTAGAACGGGTGGTAGAAGAGGAAGAGCCTGATGGTGTACAGAGCAAGGTGGGTTTCGCATGTTATGCTCAGTGCATAGTGCTGAGCACGAGGCAGCTACTGCGGACCTGCGCGCGCGAAAAGTTACTAAACTGTATAAGCTGCCTCGCGGCGAAGGGGAAGCCTTGGACCTTGGTGAGGCCTATCGATATGAAGTCTCGTTCATCGAACGAAGAAACCGTGCGCTCACCTGGATCTCAACAGCGTGTCGTCTTCCGGGCACGTCTTCTGGGCACGTCTTCTGGGCATCGCGGTGGTATATCCTAAGTGGTATCGTCGTCGTTGTCTCCAATCGACCGCTTGACATCATAGTCCTACGGTGCGTGACGTGCGCTGATACTCTACCGCGGCCAACGGCGATTCCTGTTTAAACGCTCAAGTTGACCTCTAGTCCTTCCATTTGGATAGTACCACCTCCCCTGAACTAAATCCTTTAGCTTCTGGTCGAAAGAAAGCGCCGTTTGCCGTGAGCTAGTATTCCAAATCTGACGTGGTTATCTCGAATGGTGTGGGCAGCTACCGGTGGCATCTTGTATCCGGACCTGTGCGTGTAGGACTCGGACCACCGCGAATGGATTCGAAATGACTGACTCGTTCTCAGAAAGGTTTGCCAATCCATCGCGCGATCGCGCGGCTGTTCAGATACTTCCAACCCCGACATTTATGCCAGACGAATGTCAGGATCCATATGGACCGTAAGGCGTAAATCTGGACACAACTGTAGCACCATTGCAAACCTGGTTAAAAGTTCCCAGTACGACGGCCCACCTCATCCAAATGGTCGGCAGAACGGCGGCAGACCGACTTCTTTTAACGTTGTTTGGAACTTGGAACGGACCATACCTGAACCAGACTTGGTATCTCGACACAACAGCCTTCTTGAAGACGACGAGCTCCACGGAACGGGGGACACCATTCACCCGCACCGAAACAAGCCAAGGGTCCATCCAACATGTACACTTCAACTTCACATAGCCTCACACCGGTTTAGACATTCTCGGCTGGTTAATCTCCGTGTATGATGCATTGATGCTCATGTGTCGGAGAAGCTCGCGGTGGAACGAAGTTTACTGAGTTCAGGTGGAGGATGGTGCGTAAATTCCGTGAATATTTATCTACCTTCGCCGCCGTTCGGCCCCGGTTTCAATAACCAGA
Source organism: Mycena filopes (assembly GCA_029281495.1). NCBI lineage: Eukaryota > Fungi > Basidiomycota > Agaricomycetes > Agaricales > Mycenaceae > Mycena > Mycena filopes. The sequence goes on along the minus strand of JARIHR010000013.1, from coordinate 666,295 downwards.
GGCGAAAATTTATTAGGGACAATGGCTCCTCAAGCGGTAATCCCAACTGCCAGAACAGTCGGCGTTTGTCGAAGTTCCGTGGCGTCTCATCGCAGATAGGCGCTCGATTTCGCAGTCCTTTCCGCCTTCTTCGGCAACGGTGCGCGCTGAATGACGGCTTTATTATTGATGAATGTCGGACTCCGATTCAAACTCAGCGAGTCAGCATTCGCGAAACTTGCGTTGCGGTTGTCGGGCATAAATTCCACTATCCAGAATTGCATCCCCAGCGCTATGATAAACACGAGTTCTCATAAGCGGGTGGACTATAAGTATGGGGGGCAGCGTTTGTTCCCCCTCACCACCTCGCCTCGCCACCTACCATGTCAGGAGAACAATGGCTTTCGGTTCCCAATGTCGCTGCGCTCAAAGCTGCCATAGACGTGGACCAGTACCAACGGCTAACCGGCCAGCCATGGCCCCATCCTGTGTACAACGATGGCGGTAAGGTACCTTGCCCAGTCTTCACGCAAATTTTCTAATCCGAGTAACAGGTTCGCCCATCATGCGCCTTTTTCAACAAGTCAATGCAACTCTGTGGACCGAGCTTCCTCTTCTTGCCATCGCAGAGGCCTACAAGAGGAGGGCAAAAGAAATGGAGGAACAAGGCGCAGAGTCGGATGAGGGGAATGTGCGCGAGGTGTACATCGAGTATGTTAAATACCTGATGCTCCATCCCGACAAAGGAAGCGAGGGCTATGTGAGTCCCGCGCTGTAAAGTGATCAAGTTTCCATTTATCCTGATTATTCGCGTGTCAAGGCGAGGGTATTTAGAAAGGTCAAAGCGCTTGAGCAAGTCATATTGGAGAACGGAATCTACTAGGTACGTATCCTTCGCGTTGGGTTTCGACGGTTCGCTGAATACTTAGGACTCAAGGTAGACCACGCCCGCTCCCATTCAGCTTCCGACGACTACATGGACCATCCCTTTGCTTCAATTTCCCCGTATCTTCTCTCCCGGTCCGGTGTTCCTGAGACGGTTTTCACTGAGTGCGCGACGCGACGCGACATACACGTGCTGGCAAACGTTGAACACTGGTTGAATATTGAAATAGTAGCCTCAAAAAAATGTGCCTTATCTACGAGAACATTGTAGTTCGTGTACATATCTGGCTCCACCTTCCTCTTGCTCGTACTATTTAATCCAGTCCGAACCTGGTGGGCGGCAAGTTCCGCACATCACTGATGCACCCCTTTCTTCCGCACCATCCCGTCGTCTGTGGGACTCTGCTATCACAGATTTCTGTACCCAATACTCGATATATCCGCTGCTTTCTTGGATATTTCTCACTATGGGACATCTCCTTGACCTGCCGCCGGTTGCACGAACATGCTCTCCCTGTTGCTTTCGCGACGTGGTATTTCAGACCCCAGGAGAAAGAGGATCGACATCTCCATGAAGAGGACGGCAGTGCGGTCCAGGTCCTCCGATTCGCCCTGTTTCTGCCATCGAACCCCCTTCGCGGCCTCGTCGAACAACTCCAGACTGTGGGTGATAATCGTAACCCTCACATTGAGATTTTGTTACATACGAAAGGTTATGAATATCCTCATGATACTTATTTGATATCAAGCCGCTCTGCGTAGAGGTCGGGCTGATCTTTGGAGTAAGTAATGCACTGCGCAGTTTCTTAACGCTTCCGTGCTCGAGGCTAACCGTATAAAGGCACCGACACTCGCGCCCCGCCCAATTGTTCTAATTCCTTGGTTAGATTCCAACCAAATCCGTCTCCTTCTTCTCTTTTATATTCAGGCGGCCACAGGTGAGTAACTCAACCGCGTCGTAGGGAATGGTTTAAAGATATCCATAGGCCAAAACAACCAAGCGATAATCTTCTAGCAACTGGTCATCCCTGGGTTCGACGCAGCCGCCGAGGCCGCCATCGCCTGGTTCTGCATGTTAATCTGATTCTGCATCTGGTTCTGCATGTCGATTTGGTGCTGTATATGAAATTGATTCAACAGTATTCCGTTCGCGGGGGCGGAGTAGGCAGGCAGGGAATCCGCCGGCGTGTCCGCCGTTAGCGACTCCGACGACCCCCGAGGCGCTGCGGCGGCACCTGGGCCGGTCGCGGTGTGCACATTAGTAGTAGTAGCCGGCGCTTTCACGCGGGGCATGCAGGACGCTAAGGCGGCGGCGAAGCCCAAGAACACAGCTGGATCGGAAGTCAAAACAGCCTGAGGGGGCATTGAAATATCAAGCACGACCTACCGACCCCGATGACGACGCCCATGATAGTGACTCCCGTATTGGATTCATGGCTCTGCTTCTGGGTGCTTTGGCAGAGGTAGCTGTGGTCCCCCCCGTCAGTTATATTTTGCTAACGAACCTAGGGAAGACGTACTCGTCGGCCGCGCATCTGCCAGTGAGCGTCGCGGCCAGAACACAGTTGAGGAGAGCAAGATGCACCAGGGCATAATGTTGTACTCTGGACATGCTGGGAAAAGACCTCAGCAAGCCGACTGCGCTACCTCCTTATCTAGATATGAAAAGCTGTGAGGCTGGTCTCTTCCCACTCTGACGTTTGGAGTACCTAATTCAAGCGGATGAGTACCCCTGGCAATGTTAAGCATGAGATGCCCGGCCACCATGAAGAAACTGTGTCTTCTGGGTTCAGGAAATGGCTAGCCGTTATACAATGAGCAGCTCGCCAACTCGACTCGAGTAACTGTTGTTCTGGCAAGAATATTCATGCAGAGGTTTCATGACGAAACTTTCCTCCCTGCATCTCCCTATATTTAATAGCGCTGCTCAGGGCTTTTTATTAGGATCCATTCGTTTACAAGGGGGCTGCACCATTTTGAACCAACGAGGTTGAACCACATTTTGAAGGACTTGAACCGGCGCTGCTGCAGAGAGCGTGTAATGGCCGAAAAAAATGGAAATGCGCGTGGTAAGTCTCAGAGTCTGTATCCTTGCCTTTTCCCTATTTTCGTTTGAGGTTTAATTCAAAGTTGAAATAGGTTGAGCTAGCGGCCGCCGCGGAGCCACCGGTGTTCTATGTGGATCCAGACTGACAGGTCACCAGATCACTAACCCATCACACGGCTGCTTTACCCCGCACTTTCCCCGCACTCTTCCCCACACCCCCACACAAGAGCCTACCATGTCCTACCGCATCGCGTCCTCCGCCCTCAGACTTCGCTCGACGCCCATCGCGCAGATCGGGAAGAGGTTCTCCTCTGGCCACGGCGAATACCGCGTACGCACCCCGCTCGACTCGTTCTCACCCCGCAAAGCTGACCCTCACCGATACGCAGCAATTCCCCTTCGACCACAAACAGGCTGTAACGCACAGGGGAAAGTTCGCCGTCAAGTGCGCGATGTTCATGGGCACGGGCTTCTTCATCCCCTTCACCGCGATCTACTTCAAATGGTGCGCAGAGCCTTATCGGTGGCGACGTTGAGCTGTTCCTCATCCGATTACAGGCACCGCAAGGGCGGATTGAAGAACCCTTGAGCCTGTGGGGGGAATAACGGCACTCAGAAGGGCCGAAGATTGAAACCGCCCTCACCATCTTGCTTGTACTTATAGATATCCACATTGCCCCTGTAAAGTTTGCCCATATTGACCACATACCACCGTTGCTTTGACAAGTTTCGCTTCGAGTGTAGCTCCACCTGGGGTTTCTACAGATCTACATATTGTCCTGGGTGTATCATACATTCGTCTACGAGCTCAGAGGGCCGAGTTCGCCAACGCCGCCAAACTGGCTTTCATCTCGTGTCGCAGCTGACCACCGATGACCGCCGGCGCGTCCCTGTGCGTGTAAACCCTCAACCCAACAACCACCGTGTCGTTGCTGTACCCAGAGCCAGAGTCAGACTCGGGCCTCCACTCCAAGTCCGAGTCCGAGTCACTATCTGAGCCCGGGTCAGCAACAACAGACCCGGATAACCCCAAATCCTCGTCCGCAATCGACGTGGGGAGGTTATCCAAATCGACCTCGCCGTCGTCGTTGACCCCGTCGTCGCCATCATCTGAACCCTCGTAATCCTCGTCCGAGCTCGCATCGTCGACCTTTGGTCGAGCTCCGCGCCCATTGACCATCTTCGCCCCCCGCTTTACCCCTTCAACGACCGTAATCGACACAGTCTCTTCCAACTTGGTGCCTTTCACGAGTTCCTCAGGCGCAAAACTGGATCCGGGATTTTTCAACCCCGCTTCCGACGCGCGGATCTGCTTCTCCGCTTCCACCGCCTTGGCCTCGAGTTCCGTGAGATCCTGACCAGCGAGAACATCCAGCGGAATCGGGAGATTTTCCAGGACAGCACTAATGAATGGTCAATGAACGGGAAATACAACCGAAGAAAGAAATCGAACCTGGGCTTGAAGTCTGAAATGCGAAGCGCGCGTTAGATTGGAGGAGATGTCAGGGTTATCGCTCTTACTAGCGGCGATCGACTGGCTTTTGGCACGCTCAGTCTGTACGCGAGAGAGCTTGCGCGTATCCGTGTTGCTCGGATTGTATTCCTGAGAAAAAAATCAATCAAGGTCGAACCGGGCAGATAAGAACCGACCGGTATCTGGTCGTTGACAACCCGATCCAACCGAACCTGCAACATGGGTAAATCCAACCGTGAACTGTGCTTGAATCACGCGCCGGACGTACATGCACGACATACTCCCCCGCCTCAAGCTGCGCTTCGAGGTTGACGCTGCGGAGGTAGAACCGCGTCTGCGTGCTCTCCGCCACGAGCTCCTTATGCCCTTTCTTGAACAGAACAAACTCGAGCATCCAGCACGAGTTGCCCGAGATGTCGGGGAAGTAGCGCTCGTCGAGCTTGGAGAGGACGATGACTGCTTTAGTGGGTGCGGGGACGGTGATGGTGACTGGATTGAGTACATTGATCAGCGCGAGTAAGCGTGTGGAGGGAGGGATGGTAGGAGACGAACACGATACGTCGCCGTAGCTCCACGCAGCGGCCGGGGGACGCGCGGTGACCTGCAGCCACTGCGATGACATTACCCACGTCTCGTCGAACAGCAGCGTCCTCTCCAGCAAGCTCCAATTATCCAGGAAATCCGAATCTAAAGGACGCGTGGTCAAACCAGACCTAAAACCTAGAAGGCGCGGCTCACACTCCATAACAAACTGCCCGTCATTCCCAAACGAGTGCCTCAGCACCTTGAGCGCAGGGAGCCACTCCTCCGTCCACTCGCGCGCGCCGTCCGCCCACGCGCCGTGCCACTCCGAGTCGCCCCACGGGTTGCGCAGCACGACGAAGCGCTTGCCGCCATACTCGACCGCGCGCAGCACCGAGTACGCGTGCCCGCCGATGAGCCCGTTCACGGTGATGTCCTTGTTCCCGCTCCGCGTGCTGTCGAGCGTGTCAAAGCCGCAGCCGAAGAGCCGGTCTTTCGTCGCGAGGAGGAGCTCTTCGCGCCAGAAGACGTCGGGGTCGAGGATGTCCTAGGGGTGTTAGACGCGGGGTGGTTCGAGTGAGGCTGGGTACCTTGGTTGGAATGAAGGTGGAGACACCGCTGCGCACGAGGTCAGTAAATGTGTACGTACTTGGACTGAAGATGTAGACCGACCCAGTGAGATCCTCTGTGCGAGGAGTCAGATTCAAGATGGAAATACTTAGAGGGTAACACGCACCGATTGCCTCACATGAAAATCCCCCGTCAATCGCAGCGTAATCGCCGTGCAATTTCGCAAAAGCTGCGCTCAAGTAAGGCCTGGAAAGAAGGGAAACTGGGAAGGGACAGACACACCTTTCTCGATTAACGGAAGCCAAGTCTCGTTCTCCGTTCCCGAACGCGAAAAGTACAGGCTCTTGCCGCCTTTGCGGGCAGAAGAGTTGTAGAAGTTCTTGTCCCTGTGGTACAGCTCTTTTTCCGGAGCCGTAAGTTCTTCGTATTTCGGGATGGACGTAAATAACAGGCTGAAATGGATCAGCATGAGTTGACCGGTGTAATCCGATGGACTACTCAACTCGTCGATGATGACTGAAACCCAGGCGGTGTCTCTGAAAAACAAGAAGCCATAGATTCCGACCTATTCGAGGGTGAGCAAGGAGAATCAGACTTTTTCGCAAAACAGACCTGTTCATCACGAGCGACACAAAATTTCTCCAGCAGTCCAGGAGCGGTGGTCATGGTCGCCAATGCCGACAAAAACCAGCAGTCGCCCATCTTGCCCTGCACGATATCGTTGCTGTCGACTCCGTCCACAAAAAACGACGGGTTGCTGAAGATCTTGGTGCCGCGCTGGACATCCGAAGGGTTGTACGTGCGATTCTCCTTCGACAACCCGAAAAGACAGCTGCATCTTGGATTCAGTCTCACGTCGCATCGAGCGAGGGCGTGCGTACCGGTCGCGGTCGTTCTCCAAGTCAAACTCTGCATCTCTTAAAATGACTCTTCAATACGGGGAAAAGAAAAACCGGTGGTCTGACACACCTGAAGCGCCTGTTCTTTGCGCGGCAGTCCCTTGCAATGCGCTCTACCTGCGCCTTACATCCTGCGAGCGCCTTTTCGAGCTCATCAGTCACCAGCAACCCCGCGCGTTTTGCTTGCTGGGGAAAATATGCTTGCGGCTCTACTTTGCGCTGGCGTTGCTTCGGGTTCCGTAGGTTCATGGTGGGAGAAGGCAAGACGCGGTAGGCGGACGGCGGTCAATGCACACCGCCATGATGGGCGCTGAATCAGAGCGCTGGCTCGGCTGTGTTTGGCTGTGCCGCTTTGCCGGTTGACAGGATGGTTCCCACGGTTCGGAATCCTGGGTTCGGAATTTATATTGAACTGATCACACTAGTGCGATTAGATATTCAAGACAGCCTTTTTGAAAGTTATGTCCATTTTGCTCATTTCACTCCTCAGGCTGACAGTTATTCCTCACCCAGCCACAGCAGCGCGTTCCACCAAGACTGCTTCCAGATCTCGCATGCAGGAATATCTTGCCACTTCGAGTTCAGTGCAGCAAATATATATTGTGTTCAGGGAAAACAGAGATAAGAAGAAGAAACAACAGTCAGTAAATTATCCAGATAGTTCGATAGTGCAGAGCAGAAAGGAATGTGCTAGTTCGAAGCAACCATCAAGCAGGGATCACGGCGGTCGCAACATCATCTTCACTCCCTTCCCCAGAGCTCGGCGCCATTCCCTGGAAGGCCGGAACCACAGACGGACCAGACGTCTTCGAAAGCATGCTGGTATGGATGATGAGCACCATGCAGTCAGAGGAAGGATGAAACCCACTTGGCGATCGCCGCTTCGTCCACAGGCGGCGAGGCGCCAGTGCCCACGAGCGTCTTATGCCCAAAGCTCGGCGCGCCCGCGTTGGTGACGACATACAAGAACGCCGGACCAGGGGGATAAATCGCCGCCGTTAGCGGCCCCGTGACGGTGAGCGTCTTCTTGTCCGCAGACAGCGTCGACACCAGCTGGACGAGGCGCTGGTCCATGTGCACGCCGTGCGTTGCGAAGCCGAGGTCCATGAGGGACACTTCATTCGACGACGCCGTAAATTTAATTGTGCCGCTCAGTAATATCGATCTGCCACATACCGGTGACGCTGGTGGTGTTGGCAGGAAGGGTGACAGCGAGATTGAAGATTGCATTATAGTTGATGGTCGCCGGCAACCCGGTGTAAGATGGCCGCGCGACGTTCATATACGGGGGAGAGTAGAATTCAAGCCTGCGGAGTCGTCCCAGAATGAAACTTACTCGTGAACCTCGACCAGCGTAAAACACTCACCGATATTCAGTGGCGTACTTCACGGTCGACACGTCGTTATTTGGGTTAGACCCAGCTTGAAGTTGAAATTAGACTATGTGAGGAACATAACAATCTACGCACCGAGCATGACAGTTCCATTTGGCGTCAGAGTCGCGGTTGAGTGATACATTCGCGGAATTGTGGACGCCACAAGCCCAGCTGATGAGAAGCGGCTCCCTGCGGGTGCGACGGGGTCGTAGATTACCGGGGTGAAGGCAGGGTTATCGGCATTGCTCTGTCCTACTTGATTGCCAACCTGTACGCAGTTGTGTCAGTTCCTGAGGGTCAAAACACACGATGCTACCCGCATTTCCGTAACCCGCTACCCCGGTCCGTGCACTAACGGTGTCCTGATTATTTTAGGGCTAAGTCACTCGCAACTGAATACGTACCCGTTCACAAGCATCACACGTCCGTCAGGGAGCAATATCATGTCGACCATAATACGACCTTGCGGCATCGTTTCTACCTTCCAGCCTGCGGCGATTCCTGCGGCGTTCAGAACCATCCGGATGCATTGCGTCGACGTCGCAGCTTGAGAGGAGATGGAATTCGCGGCGACTTTATCGCTTACGGTTGATCCACCGCAAATCATCACTTCGGGGGTGTAGTTGTTGGCGGCAGATAACGGCAGGAGGACGTGCCCAGCCGAAAACGGAGAGCTATGGTTGGAAGTATCATGAGCATCGAGTCTCTGGGATGGCAGTAGCATACGTACCTGATACGGACCCCGTTGGGGATTCCCGGGAGGCGCGTCTCGGTGTTGGTCTTCCAGTTCAGAATCATCGCGGCCTGGTTAGCAGATACGAATAGCGTTCCATCAGGAAGGGTGACGAGGTTGGGGAAGTGGTTTCCGTTTAATGTGTCCGTCAGGAACTTGCTCGGAATCTTTAGGCCATTGAACCCTGTGAACCCCAGTCAAATCGACTTTACGAAGAGTTGCATTCAGCTGACCGTTGATGTTCTTGGGCGGAAAGAACTCGTATGAGGGATTGTTTATACCTTTGGACACAGCCAATCAATTGCGAGCGAAGGTGGTTATCTTTGACTAACCGGCCGAGTTGATGAATCTTGCATTCCAAATGTCAGTCATCTGCAGCGTCAATTTTATGAGATAACTCACCCGCCAGCGACGGAACCTCCGAAGATGATGATTGATCCATCTTCGATTCGTACCTGATTTTGTCAGGTCAACACGCTCTACTTCGAGAATTCAACAGAAATTCACCGAGGACGGGTACCACCTAGCGGACGAGAGACGGATACGGGTCGGGTTCTCATACACGTCGCAGGTTCCATCCGTGCACGGCGTGAAGAGGCGCAGCCCTTGAAGACCATTGGCGCCTTGGCATTGCCGTTAGTTCATTGATCAGGAACGGGACGGTAATAGTTATATTCACCGCTACGATTCAAAACCACCGAATATCAGAGCGGCAGCTGGACCAAGCGTAGAACTTACGTGATTACGACCGGGTTACCACCGGTGTTCACGAGCGTGCCATTGGAAAGGAAACTGCCTGCAGCGCACCAGGAATTGCTCAGAGGGTTCAGAGCACGAACTTGCTGCGTGTTGAGGTCAAGCTCCACCGCCCACGCGACGTGCCCGTTGACGGTGAGCGCGTTGTGCTCGCTGCATCCGATGGTCAGGGTGGGTTTCGGAGAAGCGAGACCGTACGCACACTTTGTCGTAAATAATTGCTTTGGTTTCGGAGACGACTGCGAGCTGCATTCCACTCACACCGGTCGTCCTATGAGGCTGCGTGAGTAGACAGTCAAGCTAAGCACTGAGACGACGGTACGTACCCTTTCTGAACGAGAGTCCATGCCCCGGGAATGGAGGCGCGGTTATCGAGCTGGGCCGAGCCCAGCGAGCGAGTAGCAAGCGAGAGGAGTAGGGAAAGGAGGGTGGGGCTCCGCATGGTTGGGTCGGAATAGCGCAAGCCCAGTCGACCTGCCCTCCCTTTTATACAACCAGCTCCGGGTTGACGGAGTTGACCTCACCATTAAGGGGGTTATGTTATTGCTAAGAATGAAAAGCCGAGACGAAGGCGCCGGTCCCGGACGGGAAGACGCATGGTTCCTGGAAATTTTTATTTAGAAAGGGAAATAATGCGAAGAATGAATCAGGATATCAGCGCACAGACTGCGCAACAGTCATATCAAAGTGGAGCCGCAGTGGCAGACAAGTGATATTGCTGGGTTTGTGGCAAACTTGGGCGGATACATACCGGGATATAGGCAAAAAGGTATGCGCTACTCACTTGGATTCTATTAGATTCGGGGATGGCATTCATCTTCAAATGGTTTCAAGCGCGGTTTCTTGTGATGGAGGCGGAACATTTCCCGTTTCTTGTTACGTCTAGGATTCATGCCAGATGTCGGGCTGTGCAATGGTGGTCATCGCAGAACCGGGGCCATGGCGACTCGGGCGTTAGTGCTATGATAGTCGGACAAGATGTCTGGATTGTTCGTGAAGAGCATATGGAAGCGGAACCGCTGCCAAAGATCGTCATCGTCTAGACTCTGGAGGCGTACGTGAACCGCGTTGTAATTATACCTTCTGAATTGGAACGGTTTGCCCAGTGCGGTCTTCTGGGCTCTAAAGAATCGGGTTTCCCAGTGGTGTTCTTCCCTTCTTGCTGGTCGGTTGTTCTTCGGGAGCTTCTCCCACCAGTGTTTACTGGCCCCGCTGGCCGAAAAAGTTCGAGTTTTCCACAAAAGAGCGCTGAGGATGTTAAGAACGAGCGACGAGGACATGATGGTCAGGCAAGAGTGACAGTGCGGATCAATGATGTGACTGCTCCCGTCTCGGCAGTGCCGCAATTCGGCATCTCTGGTGGTAAACCTATGCGATATGCAGATGTAGGTGAATTTAAAGCCGCGGTCGAAGGGAGAGCTGAAAAAAAAAAACCCCCGCCACGTGGCTTGTTTTAATCGAACACAAAGTCCCTACGTCGAATGTTTATTTGAACCGTGGGACTTGGCTGTTCTCGCTCGACAAGTCTCACCGTTAGAGGGAGAGGGAACAGAGCTGAGACGACAACATGCAGAGTTTATCTCTTGACCCCTCCGATGGGTCTATCGGGGCGAACATCACAACAGCTGCCTGTCTGAACCCGCCGTTGACGACCCGGCCGGTGACTGTGACTACGAACAAGCCAATCTGGGGGAAGCGAGACTCGACACAGTCGGCGTTTTGGTAGAGAACTTTTGCGTGAGCCCAATCATCCCTCTAGTTCAATTTGACCAAGAAGTTGAACCGTGCGAACTTGTCTACAGATCAATGATTCGTGTGGCAATGGACCCACAATCTCACGTGTCGCATATCAACTTGTCCTCAACGCCTCAATATGCCGGGAGTAGATCCTCAGCGAGCTGACCGCGAGCTGGAGGAGATTCTCGCATGGAACCCTCCGATCCTCACGCAATCCTCGAAACCTGGACCTGCTCTCACCATTCCTCCCCGTGCCTTTTACGACAAACACGTCGACTCGAAACTCTTATTACACCGCGTTGTTGCACTGGATTCCCTCGTCACTGACATTGCCAACGTTGCGTCGGACCACTCCGCATTCATATCTGCTCAAGGACTCCATCTACTGCTGCCCAGTGAAGGAGTCACGACGCTGCATCAATACAATCGCTCACGATCGGCGGTCGTCGACGCAACCGATGTGGCAAATTTCTACGACAATGGCACCGCCAAACTCTGTCTCGGAGTAGCCACCAAGCTTTTCCTGGCCCCCAGATCGCCGGAGTATATGGAAATTCCCATGTGGCTTCGACGATTTGGAGCCACTGGCAAGACATCGTCGGCGCTGGACGACGGTTATGTTTTGTGCATGCCTGAGGAGTCGGGGAAGCTGGATCTCGACGAAGATGACCGGGAGTTGATGGATGAACCCATGATAGCCAAGCTTACCACCCTGGTTGACCGACACCCGAACATAGGAAACTGGCAGATCTTGTCGGTTTCCCCGGAATCCAACGCCCTCCTCAATGATCTCGGTCGTGTGACCGAGTCCGACGCATTCCCGTTCAAAACCTGTAGAACCAGTGGATTCCCACCCAGAACCTCTACTCGGGTGCTCCCAGCGGATGTATCTGCCCCACCTTGGAGGCTTCCTGCCTCGGGTTCGGAGAGGGAGCCTACAAACGGTAGTATACCGCTGGTAAGCACACTGGATTTTTCTAGTCTTTGTCCACCGCTCAACCGAGATGATAGACTCCTCGACGCAGCAAGCGGTTGAGTACGAGCACAACCCCAATGGCTACGAGGACGTTATCGACCGCCACACGCGTCAAACCAGCAGCTTTGCGTCGACCCAGAGACAGCAGCCACGTCGACGTGGATGTGACCCCCGAATCTTCTGTGCAACTCGTAAGCCCAATTAAAGACTTCTGTTAGAAGTTGACTCAGCTTTAGCAGGCTTGGTGCCGCGCCGTGCGGTCAGACTCGACCGTAATTGTTTTTCACAACGGGAACCTCGAGCGGATCGGTATCCGGCACCGCGAAAGTCAAACTCTGTACCTGTCCGACCTGATCGATGTGCAGAATTGCAAGGACCCTGGATACGCCAAACTTCATACCGGTCTGTATATCGCTATGATGTCGGACGCGATAAATCGAGTTACTGAGGAGTCGTCCGAACCTGGAAAGGGGAAAGGGAAGCGAGGACCAGAAAATCCAGGCCCTGCGATGGCGTTGAAGCGTCGAAAGATCACTGCCACCGAGGAACTGGAAACCAAGGTCCCGTCCCATTCATCCGCACCGAGAATCTCACTCCAACTTGACGTAGTCCGCGACTGAGCTCGCTTGTGCCCGCAATTTCGCACTGTTGAATATCCAGTACGGTGTCTACGACTCCCCCGTGCCTGCATCCTTCATTCGCTCGGCCCCCTCTCTTGCCGGTTTGTCCATGGATGCACCGTTCACCTTGCCGCCGGTCAAACGGCATTATCACGAGTCCGAGTACATCACCCTCACTCTCACCTCTGAACTCGGTTCCGGTGCGACTGGCATTGCACACGCCGCCATCCTTCATGTCACCACCAAGGACGGTAAAACCCTTGAGGAAGATGTGGTGGTTAAAGTTGCCTTTCTGGCCGAGCAGCAGCAGAGGATGCGCCACGAGTACGAAACGTATCGTCGTCTGGCCAAGTTCAGTGTGGAGGGAGTGCCCAAGATATTCGGACTCTTCGACGATCTCGAAGGCGGCACGGTTGTTCTGGTCATGAGCCCTTGCGGTGATTGTCTCTGGAAGCTTCGACCGAATCCTAAGGACACAAAAGTGACCCTTTCCCCCGAACAGCGGTATGTTCACTTCATTTTTGCGACGTCTTCCTCACAAGGTAGTTCACAGTGCACAATTCATCGCCATCCTCCAAGATATACACCGAGCTGGTGTTCAACATCACGATATACGACCCCAAAATCTGATGCTAACCCCGAGTGGTGAACCTATCATCGTCGATTTTGATCGCTCAACCTTCGACCCATCGGCTGGGAGAAAACGGCGCGAGGTGGAAAGGCTCACAGATCTTTTCGAGGGCTCATATCACGATCCAACAATGAGGAGTCCACCAACCACGCCAGAAACGAATAACGAGGACGACGACTGAAACTTTAGCTTCGTGCCTGATTGATGTAGTTGACCGTAGAGAAATTGTGCATCATGCCAATTCTCGATTGAGTTCAGTTCAAAGGTGTTACCGTGGCTCGGCTAGCGCTGTTCTAAACTTGAACACTACTTGAACCGTGAGAAACTGCGATGAACCGTGGGAACTGATATGCCTCGGGTCGGGTAAGCACACAGCCGGGGTTATGTACAATTGCCACTGAACAAAACCATCTTCATGGTGCACCAACGCCTTGAGCGATTTCTCGAATGGAATCCCCCTGGCCTCCTTTCTCACCCTGACGCTGAAGAACTCTGCCCTCCCTTGACGTTACCTGTTCGAGCATTCTATGGACGCCACATCGCCCAAACTTTACAGCTGAAACGGGTGACGACCATGTCTTCTCTCGTCGCCGATATCGCACAAACAGCGTCCGAAGAGATCTCAAAACTTGCTGCTCGCGGTGTTCTGCTGCCCTCCGGAAATCCGGCTGTTCCCAGCGACCGACGGTTGGCAAAAATAGAGCTCCTCGACGCAACCTCAGTCTCGGACGCGTATGCGCAGACAGCAGGGTGCTGTATGGCAATAGCTTCGACTGTTGTCCTCTCCGGATCCGAAACATCGCCGGACTGGTTGACTGTGATGCACTGGTGCGGATACGGAGGGTCAAGGGTACCACCAGGCAGACACGTTGCTCTGGACGAACACTTCGGCCCAGTCATTGGAGACGGTCCGAACCGACCCTTTAAAATCGACGCAGAGTCGTGGAAACTGCTGGATGAAGACTCGCGCAGCACGGTTCACCGTCTCTTTCAAAATTTCCCCGTCCTGGCCGTGTGGGAGGTTTTCCGGAATTCCGCCGCCACCGATGAACTCATCAGGGACCTGGGACTCACGACATCTGTTGAACACGGAATGTACCACACCAGTGGTTTCCCGCCCTCCGAATTCATTCCGAAACCATCTCTCGATGCGATAACCACGCCCTGGAACACACATCACGACGCAGAGCACGGTATCGTACTAGCGACGTCGACTGACAATGGACCCACTGCCGTACGTATGCTGTTTCCCATTTTTTATCCTTTATCTTATTCCCTGCTCTGAGCAGACCACTCCGCGGCGGAGCACGCGACTACGAGGAGACGAACTACGAGGAGACGACCAAACAAAATCTGCGCCCTCTGAGGCTCAAGAACGCGCAAAGTCCACACGCATTATGCCAGCCTTTCAAACACCTCTTTCCCCTCACCCAGGTGACGCGCTCACTCCGGCCGCCATAATAGATCATGTGCGTCGTACTTCAAGCACCTTCCTCGCGCAGTTTGCTGATGGCATAACAGGCTTGGTCTCGAGCGGTCGAGCAAGACGCCACTATCATTGTCTTCCATAATGGAAGCTCTGAACGAATTGGCGTCCGCGACCGCAAAAACCAGACACTATACCTTTCGGATGTCATCGACGTACAAAATTGCAAAGCACCTGCATACGGAAGAATTCATACCGGTCTCTTCATGATAATTCTCCGGGATGCTCTTGATCGTCTCACTCGATATGAAAAATCAACGCCAGAGAAGTCATTGACGGCCAGATCTGCTGAGGGCTCGAAGCGATCGTTGGATCCGGACTTGGATGCAACACACGTGGTCGGTGTGGGCAAAGCGAAACGCCGTAAAGTCTCAGCCGCGTCTTCACACAAAGAACCAGAGAATACTCATGAGGTGAGCGCAATGTTCAGAGATACTTACTCGGTTATTTCTTACCAATTTTCTAGGTTCTTGTGCGCGAGATGAGCGCGCGCAGTTTCGCGCTGCTACAGTTCCAGTACAAGTGCTACAACTCGCCGGCTCCGGCCTCGTTGCTCCGCATCCGGCCGTGTGTTGCCTATGCCACGGAGCCCTCCAGCGCATTTCGTCCCCCGAAACTCAAAAAAGCGTACGCTATCCACGAGTGCATCTCACTGACAGTTGTTTCAGAAATCAACACTGGGGCGACCAGTATTGTCCACGGCGCCATCCTGAAGCTCGAATCGGAGAACGGTGAAACCCTCAGCATGGACGTCGTTGTCAAGATCGCCATTCTGCCGTTCCAACGCGAGAAGATGAAACACGAGTACGCCATGTATCTGCA
This sequence comes from Mycena filopes, assembly GCA_029281495.1. Classification (NCBI taxonomy): domain Eukaryota; kingdom Fungi; phylum Basidiomycota; class Agaricomycetes; order Agaricales; family Mycenaceae; genus Mycena; species Mycena filopes. The sequence continues at coordinate 650,782 of JARIHR010000013.1, read as the reverse complement.
CCTCGGACCCTCGAAAATCAAGGGCCTTCCAGAGGTGTATGGCCTGTTCGACGATGTGCAAGGGACCGCTACGGTCATGGTCATGAGCGCATGCGGCCAGAGTCTTTGGAAACTCTGGATCTCAGACAAGTGGTCCACTGGTATCTCGCCCGCTCAGAGGTGCGATCGTATTCACTGTACTAGTTCCCACAACCCTCATCATTCGCCGCCTAGGTCTCAATTCATTTCCACACTTGAACAGATTCATCGCGCGGGCGTCCGGCACCGTGATCTTCGGCCGTCAAACCTCATGTTCACCGATTCTGGCGAGTCTATCATCATTGATTTCGACTGCGCAAAGCTAGATCAGAGCGGGAAACCGGATAAAAAGGCGGCAGAGATGGAGTTGTTTATGGCCCTATTCGACGGTGCGTACCCAGAGCGGGAGGAGAGCAAAGCGACGATGAGCCATGAAACGGAGTCGAGTCGTCGGACTCGTGGCAGCGAGGAATCGTCGGAGGAGGGCGCGTCGGACTCTGGATCCGAGACGGAGTAGGGAGGACAGTTTAACACGAGGCTTCTGTATCGAGTCAGCGTTTTAGCCGCGATAAACGCACCGATATTCATTCCGTGTCTGAATCCGAATAATCATCGTCCGGACCGTGCCAGCTCGCCGTCCTTGCTGTTGAAACACTTTCGGGTTTGTCCCCCGAGCCGTTGAATATACCTTGAAGCTGCTCGACTTCGGCGTCGTTCTTGGTCTTGCTGAACCTTGGATTGATCCGAGAGCAGTCGAAATCAACGATAAATGCCTCTCCCGCATCACCTAACATGAGGTTATGCAGGCGAAGGTCCCGGTGGCGGACACCTGCGGCGTGGATGTTCTTCAAGGTAGCCATGAACTGCGCCCTAAAGCTTTTCAGCGAGATTCGACGCTCAAGGAAGGGAGAGGCGGATTCACTGTTGAGTGGTAGATACAGGTGGGGGTCCCGGCTTCCCAGAACAGACCGTCCAAAGATTGGAGCCGCACGGACTCATCACCAGAGCCAGACTTCCAGTCTCCATGTCCTCGAACAATCCATACACTTTGGGGATGCCAGAGATGGTGGAAGGCGCCAGGTGGCGATAAATCGAATACTCGTGTCGTAGCCTTTCGCGCTGGAAGGGAAGAATTGCAATCTTGGCGACGACGTCGATCACGGAGGTTTCTCCGCTGGTAAGTTTGACCGACAAAGTACCACTGTGCACGACGCTACAGGCGCCAGCCCCGAGTTCGGCTCTCAGTGTCAGACTAATGCACTCGTGGATGCTGTAGGATTTCTTTGCCCGTGGTGGGCGGTATAAACCAGGATGAGGGGCCTCGGCGAGAGAAGGCCCAACTCGAAGAAATGAGGCAGGAGCGACTGAGTCATACTGCCCGTAGTGAAGACGCAGCAAGACGAGGTTACGAGTGGCAGCTTCAAGCACCGCGGGCTAAGAGCTTTGCGTTAGACGGCTCATTGACATTTACGAGATGGCGAACCTCAGGGACAAGTTCGTCGTTTGGCGGACTGCCTGTTCTCTGACGCTTGGTTGGAGCGGTTTCGATGTTCAAGGACTCTGACCGCCGTTTCGTGGGAGTGTTTGTGGCCCTTGCGGCTGGTGCCGACTCTCCTTTACCAACTGTCCCCTGCGCTAGCCGATCCAGTGCATCTCGGAAAATGGTAATGTACAGTCCAATGTGTAGCTTGCCGTATCCAGGCTCAGAGCAGGTCGGTACCTCGATCAGATCCGAGAGGTAAAGCGTCTGAGTCGCGCGGTCGCGGATGCCGATACGCTCGAAGTTTCCCGAGTGGAAAACGATGACGGTGGAATCCCGATTCACGGCGCGAGACCAGGCCTGCGGTGAAATTCAACTGCGTTCCAACATGTTACAAAATTACGCACGTGTTGCACGATGGATTCTGGTGTCGGTGGGTCTCCCGGCAACACATCCGCCGCCTTCCCTCGGGAAGACGGCACTATTCTCGGTGGGTTTGCGGCATCTGTCCGCTTGCGCAACGGGTACCCAGCTGCGTTGGATAGTATTTCCCTCTGTTTAACGGGTGCCTGGAATTGTCATTAGCAGCGCCCAAATTCATCGTGGTCGTCCTACCGCGGGTCTCTTCCAGGGTGTTTTCAGAGCATCTAAGGGCAGCGGGGACAGGCCGAGCGTCGCGCTTTCACTGTCGTCGAATGGAAAGACGGTCGTCCGATCCAAGTCCATGATAAGTTTGTCCGCAGCGTCGGATCTACTGAAAATCTCCCAGATGGCCAAGATCGGGAGCCGCTCGAAAAGGCTACAAATCCTATCCCGCTCGACGAGTTCCATGGATTGCCAGACCTCCCGAGGAATTTCGAATGGGAAAAAGGGTCCGTGGGCCACCGCTGGCCCGTATTCCTCCTCGAGAGCTATGAAGCGGCTGGGGGGAACTCTGGCTTCTCCGTCGGGGCGAAACTCCACAATTTTCCGCCATTCGGGTGAATTGGGGTGAAAGACAAGAGTAGAAGCAATCGGGAGACAGTATTGTGCGGTGGTGGAATCGTAAAATTCTGCGACCGCGGTCGCATCTGCCATTTTTGTCTTCATCGGGCGCGCTCTGTAAGAGGCTCCAAAAAAGCCTTGGGCGACGTCGGGCAGTTTGTGCTCCGCCAATACGGATAGCTCGTTAGCAGCTTGACTCGAAATATCCAGGAGGAGAGACGGCAAGGTGCGGACTTGTTTAAGCGACAATTTGGGATCCAAGTGGCGGTCGTAGTAGGCGCGAAATGGGGTTGCCAGGGGAGGGCATTCGTCCGAGTCTGGATGAGCCGCCAGGCGCGGAGGATTCCAGTCGAACAGCTGCTGGATTTCATGCTCAAGGCTTTCTTCCATCGTGGTTTGTGGCAAGCCAGCGGTTACGTACATTTTAGCCGGTGGCACCAAGGGTCCCAGTCCGATAATCCCGCAAATCCCGAAGGTTGAACTCGAACAAGATATTGCGTTCGTCTTCAGCTTGCGCAGTCTTCCACTTGTACTGTAACCATATTCCGAATCAGAAGATTTGCTTCCCCGTTAAAGGCAGTCGAAGGACAGGTCGGAAAACCCAGGATCCGAGACGGGACAATAAATCCGAATAATATCCTTTTTATTCAACCACTGAGTCCATAGCGTTAAGAATAGAGAGCTTTGACCGAATGAGTGAATCTTCGAATCCACCAGCATCCCGCCGGCGGAAAAAAGCCTCCCGCACAGATAATTTACGTCTCCAACCCAGGCTCAGGACTGAATCTGCATCGACATCGCCCCGCCCATAATCTCCATCCGCATCCCAGCATTGACAGCGTCCTCGGTCCTCCGATACGTCGCGCGGTATAACATAATTAATTCGCGCGTGTCCTCGGTATCCACCTTCTACAAATATCTCATCTGTTCAGCCTGGGTACAATAGCGGGGATGAATGAAATCATCCGCCGTGAGTTGTAACTCACCCCGAGCCACGTAACGACCCATGGCAACATCGCATGCGAGCCAATCCGGCAGGGCAGACGCGACCGGCGGAGGGCGTCCCACAGCCCCTCGGACGGGCGCGCCTCGCAGAGGTGCTGTGCCCAGAATTCGGCGGCGTAGAGGATGTCTCTGACGGGATGCATTTGAATCGAAGTTCAGAACTAGTAGGGCCCAGGGGAAAGAGCCGCTCACCGAGCGTCCTGCTTGATATCGCTGCGGGTGAGGCACCACACCGCGACAAAGGCATGCCATCTGGGGGGGTGCACGTACGTCGCAGATTTCGCGGGGTCCATGAGAACCTCGCGCATGCGGTCCGAGAGCCGGATGGCGGAGGAGGAATGCGCCGGCGGCCCAGGCGGATTTAGGAGTAGGGAAAGCGGGAGGAGGCTCCGAAGCACCGTTTCGCTGGGGATCTCCAGCAGATGCGCGATTTGCAGTGCGGACGGGGGCTGGTAAAGCGTCAGGCAGAGGGAGAGAATCGAGTGCAGTTGGGGGTTCCGGACGACGGCGTCCTGGACGACAAGATAATCATGGTCCGGATTGTGGACGCCTTGGGCTTGAATTGGCGTCGAGAAACCCCCGCGACGAGAGTGCTCCGATGACTGCATGGAGGGCGAATGAGAGTTTCGGGCCGTTGGCGTCAGCTGAGTCTCGGGTCTTATAAACCTGCTACATATCTGAACTCCGCCGCTTTGGGTGCGTCGGGCATAGAGAGAGAGAAAAGGTTGAGTGAACAGCGGCTCTGTGAGCGACAATTAGAAACAAAAGGCGTGATTTCGTCCTTCTGTTGTGGAAGGTGTCAACGTCGCAGGTTGGCATAGAATTGAAATGGGAATATTTCGCGCCGCCCGCGGTGAGGGTAAGTGTTCCATCCATCACGGAAAAAGTCGGACTTGAGTCACGGACGAGTGCAGGAAATAGACAATTTGGGCTGTTTAGACTGAAAGAGCATCAGCACGACAGCACCGTGTGGCATGAAAAGGGCAGACCTCGTCAATAATGGACCCCAGGCCCGTAGAGCCAGTCGATAGGCAGCGGCTACGTCCGGGCGAAAATCGAACACCACGAGCGACCACAACAACGGGCTCGAAAGTGCGACTCTCCGCCAGTGGCTGCTGATGTGGTAAGAACCCATGGACTTTCGCCGGCACAAAAAGGAGTTCTGCGGGTCCTGGTACATCCTCCGTTTGTTTCTTCATCTCCTCAACGCGGGCGATGCCACTTTACCGTCTCCAGCCGCGCGTCGGTGACAGAGATGGATTGTTTGACGACGGGGACGGGAACGTGAGAGTCGAGAGCCGCGTCGTTGGAGTTCAAGAGGCGGTAATGGCGACTCCCAGCCGGTGGATTCAAGCTGGGTGCAATGGCAAGAAATTGAATTCTTTCGCCGAGAACGTCAAAGGGATTCTTGCAAAGCATCAACCGTGAAAGGGTTTGCTTGCCATCATAACATGCCGGTCTCAGCCACAATAGCGTCCTTGTGGGCTTTGAATAGGCTTGAATGAACGGTCGCGGCACTTTGTTGACTGAACAAAAATTGGAACAAAAGAGAAAGCGCCATAGTCCCAAAGCGGAAGGTGGCCAAACAAGTACAACGCGAACGGCCATTGTCCTCTGCGCATTGTGGCCAGCGATGGCCATCCTTGTCCGCGCCTATAAAGCCATGCCACAATCGCCGCTATCCCTCACTCCTCGTCACCCACCACCCACGACCTCCCCAAGGACCGGTTCCTTTTTCACCTTTCCCACTTTCAATCTCCGAGCATCTTGGCACGACTCACGACTCCAACTCTCCTTCACGAATCTACTTCCACTCCACGACTAGAAGCTCCTCTACAATGTTCTCCTCCTCATTCTTCACTGCCATCACCGTCGTCCTGGCGCTTTCCTTGCGTGCCAGCGCGCACGCCATGCCCTCGCCGGCCCTCGGTGTCAAGGGCCTCCCTGCGCGCAGCGACGTGCAGCGCCCGTCGACCAAGTCGCCGTGCGGCAGCGTTAACATCGCGTCGAGCCTCGACACGTCCACCGCCGTCCCCGTCGAGGCGGACGGTACTACCGTGATGCTCAATGTCACGAACTTCAATGCGTGCGTCTCTCTCTCCTTATCTTACTCCTTCGCGTCGAGGCTGACTGGGATTCGGCGCACACAGCGGCGGCGACGGCTCGCGCTCCGTCTCGGTGCTCGTCGACCCCACGGGCACGGGCAAGAACTTTGTCGCGGCCAAGGTCACCAAGAACGGCGACGCCGCGCCCAAGAGCACCGGCACGCAGCAGGTCACGCTCACCCTCCCCGCGGGCACCGTCTGCTCCGGCGGAAAGGCCAAGAACCTGTGTCTCCTCGTGCGTCCTACCTCCCTTCCTCCCTTCCTCCCTTTCCCCCATCACCCACTCCTTCCTCGCAATATCATACTAACAATTATTATTCGTGCTTGCAGTCGGTCAAGTCCACGGCCGATTTTGGCGGCTGCACCGTCGTGAGCCAGCTCAGCGCCAGCACCGGCGGGAGTGGCACCGGCGCCTCTGCCGCCGCTGCCGCATCGGCCCCCGCTACGATCAAGACGCCTTGCAAGAGCAGCAAACGTCGCCGTGCCCTCGTACGTCTCCCCTCCCCTTGCTCTTTGCTTCGACGTTGAACCCAAATTTTGTAGGGCACCCGCGCGCCCCGCGCCCTCCGCCGGAGCCTGCACGAGAACCCCGTTTTCGCGGCCTAGCCTAGATGAACCCCCCATCGCATACGCTGTATTTTTAGCACCGTTGTTGTATTGACCTCTTTTTTTCTTGGGTTTCTTGTGTGCGATATCCTGCGAAGGCTTTCTTTTGGGACTCACGCGAACTTGAATGTTCTGGCGTTGCTCCCCTGGGCTCAAACTGCACTTGCACCCTTAGGTTTCCTTCCATATGCATAAAAATCCGGCCAGCCTTTCCTCCTTGAGACCACCAGTTTTCGCTCTGGTGGGTTTTCATCGTATGTAACACTTCCATTCGTTGTGCATATGTAAGCCGCGCGAAGGATGATCGATGATCGATGATCCCATCCCTCGATCCCATCTTTCCCAACAAGTCTTGCCACCGCCCGCAATGACTCTGACCATCCGCCGCGCATCGAAAACCGACCGCGTCCTCCAGTATGGGACGGTCGCCGCCACCCTCCTCAAGGATATCGGGAATGCCTCGAATCAGCCCTACCTGCAAGCTATCGCCAGTATATCGCTGCTCATTATGGAGACGGTCCAGGTGCGTCGGCTGCCCTTTCTCCCCAGCCACCGCTCATCGTCCGTGCTGTCCCTTAGAGAGTGAAAGACAATAAAGACGGTATGTCTTCCTCTTTCGATTCTCGGTAAAAAAATATTGACCTTGGGTCAGAGTGCATGAAGTTGACGCAGCGCGCGGTCGAGCTCGTCGGCGCGATCATCAACATCTGCGGCGACTCTGAGGCAGAGCTCGCGCCTGCAGTGATAAGAAGCATTCACCAGTTCTCCGAGTACGTCGGCTCCATTCTAATTCGCGAACAAGCCCCGCTCACCCCTCCTCAGAACGCTCGAAAAAATCCTCACCTTCGTCCGGAGCCAAGTCAAGGGCGGCTTCTGGCGCAGAGTTTTCCGCTCCATGGAGGACGCGGACCTCATCACCGAATGCAATGCGGGTTTGAAGCACGCCCTGGACGTCTTCGGAGTACGTCTAGCTAAATCGATCAGCCCGTATACAGCTAACAGGGATCCCAGGTCCAGTCTAGCATCATCGCTGCGATGACTATGGGAGCGATGCAGGTGCGCTACCCCTCCCTATCTGCGCCGCAGGCGTCTGTATGTATACTGATTCCCTTTGCAGAAAGAGCAGAAGCAGTACTACGAGGAGCTCATCGCCATCCTCAAGGAGAAGCGCTCCCGTCCGAAACGCTCCTCGAGCGGGGGCTCCGACGGCTCCTCCCCGCGAAAGAAGCGGCCGACGAGCCCCAAGATCGCCGAACCCCGGTACTTATTTAGCGCCTGGTGTAACACCCTTTCCCATACTAACTACGCGCCACCCAGCCCCATCGCAATACTCCCCGCCTCGCCGAAGATCTTCCACGGGCGCGAGGAGGAGGTCGCGCACATTATCAACACCACCATGCGCTCCAAGCCCGCGGCGCGCATCTCCGTCTGTGGCGCGGAGGGGATCGGCAAGACGGCGGTGGCGCTCGCGGCGGTCCACAGCGCGGAGCTGGCGGAGACCTTCAAGGACCACCGCTACTTCGTCGACTGCGAAGGCGCGACCGATAGCAAGCAGCTTGTCGCGGCGCTCGCGAATCACTTGGGGCTGGAGAGCGGCGGTAAGAAGCGCGTTGTGCGGCACCTCACCGCCCTCGCGACGGAGGCCAGCCCGGTCCTCCTCGTGCTCGACGCCCTGGACCGCGCGTGGAAGCCGCACCAGAACCGCAACGACGTCGAGGACTTCCTATCGCTCCTCGCCGACTCGCAGCACCTCACCCTCATCGTAAGTCCCCCTCCTTCCCTCCCCGCACCACGACAACAACAACGGCTAACACCTCTCGCTCGCGCAGGTAACCGTCCGCGGCGGCGGCGAGCGCCCGCGCCAAGTCCGCTGGACACGCCCCTTCCTCCCGACGCTCCACCCGCTCCCCCCCGCCGCCGCACGCCAAACCTTCCTCGACATCTCCGACGTCCCGACCGACGCGCCCGCGCTCGACGCGGTCCTCGCGCTCGCGGCCAACAACCCCGGCGCCATCACGCACCTCGCGCGCCTCGCCTCCTTCGAGGGCTGCGCCTCCCTCGTCTCGCGCTGGGAGTCCGAAGGCCCCGCGCTCCTCCGAGTCCTCGACCGCGCGGATGCCAAGCCCGTCTATGTCGGGGGCGACGGCGACGTCTTCACCGACGAGCCGGAGGAGATCGGGGACCGGGTGCGGACGGTGGTGGCGGAGACGGATATCCTGGCGCTGGTGGAGAGCGACGCGGCCCGCGGGCGGGAGCCGCTGCCGACGATCGACAGCCTGCTCGTGCGGTGGCCGAGCCGCGAGGGGACGCTCGCGAGCTCGATGCGCTCGGCGGGGAGTCGGGCGAGTACGGGCACACTGGTGTCGGTGACGACGTGACGTGTGACCTGTGTCCGCGCCCGCACCTGCGCCAGAAACAGCTATGCATGACTATCACGCCATAACGCCTCAGGTCGAGGGACCCGCTGCGGTGGTGGGCCGACGGGGGCCAGCTCCACCTCCTCCGTCGGTTTGGGCAGGCGACGGACGCCTGAGCTCCTCACATCTAGGCAACAACCAGCTGCGCCCGGTCTCGCGACGGTGACCGCGCCTTTCTGGTGCCAGCGCCGCCACTCCGAGCGCTGAGCCTCACCGCGCCACGAAACTCATTATAATTCAAGTCGAAAAAACACTCTATGCCGCCTTCGTCTTCCACTCTATGCCTATGCCGCCCTCGTCTTCCTACCTCTATGCCGCCTTCGTCTTCCTCCGCCTCACGAGCTCAGCTATGTACCTTATTCAATCACCAACCCCAAAAACAAACCCGCGCCACCAGGCGCCGCACAGCACCCAATCACTGTACCACCACTCGCATCTATGTATACTCTTTATCACACACACTGTACCCCTACCATCCTCGAAACGATCTCATGATCAATAAGTGCGATGGACAGATAGAGCACGTTTATTGGCGAACGCGGAGAAAAGATACCACTGCTAACGAGGCTAGTCAGTGAACAAAAGTGAAACTGACGCCACTGAGGCCCGTTGACGCCCTCAGTTTTCCTGCGAGTGAGAGCATTTACTTGTTCACGAGTCTCAATTAGGTTTAAATTCGGACCTTGTTTGACCCTCGAGATGGTTCAATGTTCGTTCATGGATGTGCCCAAGTTCTGTCACTCGTGGCTCTGAATCCGACGAAGGTGAGCAAAACTGAGATGGCGACTCCACGGCTTGCAACGATTTACTTATTTTCGTGTTCCTCCTGCAGGCGCGCTGGGTAAGTTGCATGCTACTACACGGTTACATGAAGGGGTACATACGTCGTATAGCATGCGGAAGTCGCAGATTGTTCGACCTCGAGCGGCTATTTTTTCAACACTCATCGGACCGTGCAAAATCAAGGTATTTCCTGACCTATACCAAGGAGCGCAGCTCAAGCGGCATCGAACTACTCCCTTCCCATAAAACTGTAAAGTCTCAAGGTATCTGCTCCAGTTCATGGCCCTCTGAAATATATCAAGAAATTTTACATGGCGGAGCTAACTTAATTTCCCTCTTTCTTTAGGCCCCAGCGCTGGGACTGGAATCTCCAGAACTTCCCGCGTCCGCGGATTCCTCGAGCCAACACATGATATTTGACCACCTTTCACCGAGAGCCGGCGATGAGGACGAGGGAATCCGGAACGCAGCCAACACATCTTTTACTGTACGCCGCGCGGACAAGATGTCCAGCCAGTGCAGATACCGCAGTGGTTGTTCTGAGTTGTCACTAGAGTTGTCACTTGAGGGCGGACTCGGAGGTGTTACTGTAAAAGGTAGGGGAAACATGGGGAGAGAAACAGTCTCCTCGACTCGGAGCAATGCGGGGTTGTTGTTGCGGAACCTAGCTTGGGGTGGGGGAAACAAGGGGAGAGACATAGCCTCCCCGAGCAATGCGATGTTCTTGCAGTTCGCGAACATAGCCTGCAGTCCCTCGGCGAAGCGCAGCTGGTGCGCGGGATGAACTCCAAGGCCGTGACGCTGGAAACCGAAATACTTCAGGGACCGAATGCAGACAAGCGTCTCCAGCGCCTCGTGCGGCGCGGTACTCAACCCACAACTGTGGAAAAAATCTCCGAGCAGGCGAATGTACGCCTCTTTGACTTTCCCGTCCACACATTCTCTCAGCAATGGCACAGCTGTTGGATCGGAGCCGTCGAGGCGGATTGGGGTGGGGACTGGGAAGCGACTCTCGTCGTCCGCAGGAAGCGCAGGATGCGCCAACATGGTCGCAAGTTCTGTTAACGTCGGTGTGGCCTGCTGCTCCATCGCGACGGTCAGCGTAACCAAGAGTCGGGCATGAACTAGAGCAAGGGCGGAGGGTTTCGCAGCCGAGTCCGGTAGGCCACGAAGTATAAGGAGGGCCTCCTCCAGGTGCTCCCGGGCAACGGGTGTACCGCGCAGCGCTGTAACGCGCCAGAGCGCTTCCCCGAAGTCTCTCGAGGGCTTCGTCGTAAAGTCGCTGCTGTGCTTGTGATTCAAAATCCCTTGCCAGACTCCTTTGACGCCGGCCGCATACATGACCTTGAGCACGGCCTCCATGGACGTGCGGCAGCTTAGGTACTTAAGCATACCATGCGGCAAAACCGTCGTCTGCGCGCGCGCCCGCGACCAGAGTCCCGCCAAGGTGACGAGGATCTCATCGACGTGATGCGTTTCCGTCTCGCCAGAAAGCGCGTCGAGATGGTCGGCACAAATAGCGTTGACGGTCGCGTTGATGTACAGGGAGAAGGTGATGCGCGGGGACGCCATCGCGGGTCGAAAATCGAACGCGGAGACGGTGTCGTGATAGTGGTAAGGTAGGCCATCCAACATAGCCGCCCTGCAAATGTAATCTGAATATACGAACCAACCACCAAGGTCGAGGAAGAGCTCAAGATTGTCGCGGGTGTCTTGGAGCCATGCCGACGAGGGTACGGACTGAAAGAGAAGTTCCCTCCCGGCGATTCCCAGTCGACTTCTCTCGCGCAGAATTCGGTTCGCCGCATAGAGAATGGGACTGAGATCCGGCTCTTTCCCGGCCTGTACATCGATTTGGCACTGGGATATCGACGTCAGTGTGCCGAGGATGTCGTCGTTGATGGAGTGCAGTATGCTCCGACCAAGCAAGGCGCGAGCGGATACTGCATAGTGGGCCAAAGAGGATTGCGAAGGCATCGAAAGGATGTGGTGAAGGAGGGGATTTTGTGGCGTCGACATGAGAGCGATTGCCCAGATAGCTTTTAGACAAACGAGCTGACGTCGTTCCTTCACACCGTTGACGAGTACACCGCTCTCACAACTGAGGAGGAGTCCCGCGATGTGGGTGGAGAGCGAGGCGTTCGGGATGTGGACCATCTCCCGAATGTGCGCCGAATATGTGGTTCTATCAATTCGCGGAGCATCGAGGACGTGTAGGATGCCTTCCAAAAACAACTCGATGCTGGCGTCGTCCGACAGAGAGCGGCAGGTCCATATGAGTGCCCTGCGGTCGCGCAGATTGCGTGCCTGAGAAGTTTGGATGGCGCGTTGTGCTATGAGGTCCGACATCCGCCATCGCGCGGAGAGTGCGGAAAGCGCCGAGGCGTAGGGCGTGTTGAAGTAGAACTGCTTTGTAACCACAACAACACTTTGCAACAGCGAGAGCAGCCCGCTCGAAAGTGGTGTGCGGTACGGGCAGTCGGGCCAGATGATGGGAAGGACCGTCAAGCAGGAGTAAATCGCGAGCGTTAGTCCAAGAATGCATGCTGTTATCGTGACTAGCAAGCGGTCGACAGGGAAGAGAAATGCCACAAGTCCGGCGAAGAAGAAGACCAGGGACAAGTGTAGAAGTAGGGGCACAAGCTCCACCACGACATGGAGCTTGAAGCGCTTGAGACCGTGGAACAAATAGGCGAAGATGCGGGCGCGCACGACGGGCGCAGAGTGCATATCGGCCTTGTGAAGGTAGTCCCGGGCCCATTGCTCCAGTAGAGTCGCAATCAGAGCACAGGTGAGGCTGAAACCCAGGCTAATGAACCATAAGGCGTTGCAGACCACGTTTGAGGTCGCGGGGCTGAACGGGATCGGCGCAGGGATCGTGAATGCCGTCCCATTTGCAGCAGCCGCCAACTGAAGGGAAATTTGGGTCAACAGGACCACGGTAGAGTCTCCAGAGTCCGGTAAGAGAGTCTTGTAGCTTTCGACGATGAATGCTGTCAGACTTGCAGAGAAGAGACCGGCCTGAATTCGTGATTAGACAGAAGAAGTTCTAAGAGCCCCCGTGTCGGGTAGCAGACCCACAAAGATGAGCATTCCCTGCATGTCACTTCGCCAACTCTCGACAAGCGCATGGTCGTACTTTTCCGCCTCAGACAGATAAACGCCCCACAATTTGGCGCTCGCGCTTTCGTCCCGAACTGAGCCAACTGGATTCAGACGCGATGAATGATCTTCAGACAGCACTGACCATCGTATCGTGGGTCAAAATGGATCGCAGTTGGCATCCTGTCCGGGCCACAGATATCGATGGTGGAAGCTCGTGTAGAGGGGGATTTAATGCAACGTAACACGGTCGATGCCGAGATCCTCAGCGCTTATTTGTTCGGCGTGATAGGCGCCGAGCAATTTGGCCGAAATCTCATGCAGAAGGCGGAAGCTGGTGGAGGGGAAAGGGTGTTTTCATGGCTACCTAATCTATCGAGTGCTACCTAGCTAAGCCCTTTTTCCCAACACATTCGCGGTCGGATCTTGCCTCTAGTCCTTTGTTTTATGTAGAGTTGAGTACTCCGGGAGTGAATCTGGATCTGGGTTTAGCAGTGGATTTGGATTAGATACCGGTGGTGGTGTTCCAAGCAGAGCAGTAGTACCTAGAATGCCCAAGTTGAGCAGCTGCAAAGGGGACTCAACGGATAAAGGGGAGACCGTCGACCCCGCAAACGGCAAGCCAGCGGGATAGTGAATTCGGTGCAAGTACAGAATGGCCAAGTGTCCTACTCCGTCTCGGATCCAGAGTGGGACCCGCTGTCCTCTGACGATTTCTCGCTGCTCCGACTCCGACGGCTCGACTCCGTTTCATGGCTCGCCGTCGCTTTACTCTCCTCCCGCTCTGGGTACGCACCGTCGAATAGGGCCACAAACAACTCCATCTCTGCCGCCTTTTTATCCGGTTTCCCGCTCTGATCTAGCTTTGCGCAGTCGAAGTCGATGATAATGGGCTCGCCAGAATCGGTGAACATGAGGTTTGACGGTCGAAGATCACGGTGCCGGACGCCCGCGTGATGAATCTGTTCAAGGGTGGAAATGAATTGGGACCTGGACGAATAATGAGCGCTCGTGGGGACTAGCGTAGTGAAATACGACCACACCTCTGAGCGGGCGAGATACCAGTGGACCATTTGTCTGAGATCCAGAGTTTCCAAAGACTCTGGCCGCATGCGCTCATGACCATGACCGTAGCGGTCCCTTGCACATCGTCGAAGAGGCCATACACCTCTGGAAGGCCCTTGATATTTGACGGTCCGAGGTGCAGATACATTGCGTACTCGTGTTTCATCTTCTCGCGTTGGAACGGCAGAATAGCGATCTTGACAACGACGTCCATGCTGAGGGTCTTACCGTTCTTCAACTCGAGTTTCAGGATGGCGCCGTGGACAATACTGGTCGCCCCAGTGTTGATTTCCGAGACAACTGTCAGTGAGATGCACTCGTGGATAGCGTACGCTTTTTTTAGTTTCGGGGGACGAAATGCGCTGGAGGGCTCCGTGGCATAGGCAATGCACGGCCGGATGCGGAGCAATGACGCAGGAGCCGGCGAGTTGTAGCACTTGTACTGGAACTGTAGCAGCGCGAAACTGCGCGCGCTCATCTCGCGCACAAGAACCTAGAAAATTGGTAAGAAATAACCGAGTAAGTATCTCTGAAGATTGCGCTGACCTCATGAGTATTCTCTGGTTCTTTGTGTGTTGACGCGGCTGAGACTTTACGGCGTTTCGCTTTGCCCGCACCGACCACGTGTGTTGGTTCCAAGTCCGGATCCAACGATCGCTTCGAGCCCTCAGCAGATCTGGCCGTCAATGACTTCTCTGGCGCTGATTTTTCATATCGAGCGAGACGATCAAGAGCGTCCCGGAGGATTATCATGAACAGACCGGTATGGATTCTTCCGTATGCAGGTGCTTTGCAATTTTGTACGTCGATGACATCCGAAAGGTATAGTGTGTGGCTTTTGCGGTCACGGACGCCGATTCGCTCAAAGTTTCCATTATGGAAGACAATGATTGTCGCATCTTGGTCGACCGCTCGAGACCAAGCCTGTTAAGTCATCAGCAAACTAGCAAACCGCCCGAGGAATGGACTCGACGCACATGGTCTATTATGGCGGCCGGAGTGAGCGCGTCGCCGGGGAGAGGGGAAAGAGGTGTTTGTGGAGCTGGAATAATGCGCGTAGACTTGGTACGTCTTTGAGCTTCAGACGGCGCAGATTTTGTTTTGTCGTCTCTTTGGAGTCGCGTGCTCCGTCGCAGAGTGGTCTGTTCAGAGCAGGGGATGAGACAGATAATAATACACGGGAGACAGCATACGTACCGCAGTGGGTACACCTTCCGTCTGCGTCGGCAGCGGGGTATCGCGGGATGCGTCGTGACGTGTGTTCCAGGGCGTGCTTATCGCATCGAGAGATGGTTCCGGAATGAGCTCTGACGGTAGGAAGCCACTGGTGTTATATCCTCCGTGCTCGAGACATGTTGTGGCCCCCAAGTCCTTGATGAGCTCATCGGTGGCATCGCAATTCCGAAAAATCTCCCAGACAGCGAGGATGGGGAAGCGTTGGAAGAGACGGCGCACAGTCTCGCGGGTGGGAGCGTCCAGAGCTGTCCAAGATTCTGGGCACTGGTCGCGGGGGAAAATCGGATCACCTGCAGGCAAGGAGCCCCCTCGAGCAGCAAGTTTTGAGATCTCGTTGGAGGCCGTTTCTGCGATGTCGGCGATGAGCGACGGTACGGTCGTGACTTGTTTCAGCATCGAAGCTTGAGCGATGTGGCGGCCATAGAATGCCCGGACAGGCAACACCAAAGGAGTCAAGAGTTCTTTGTTGTCAGGATGGAGAGTAGGATGAGGAGGATTCCAGCCGAGGAACTCTGCGAGGCCGCTGAGTTCTTCGACCATCGTGGTGTGAGTTGGTGTGAGACAAGCCCTTGTGGCCACTAACGGCATGATCGTCAATTCCCACGGTTCGAGCCGATTTCTCACGGTTCAACCTTCTATCTGCACCCACACGTCCTTATCCGAAGTATAATGGAACAACCCGACTGAGAATCTATTGTTTTCTGAACAAGCTGGTCCTTGTACTATTGAACAGCTCAAATCAGCATTGTGGCGGCACATTCAAGCGAAATGTGTCCCTATTGTACTATGTGGGCTTGTCCGTTGTCGTCTGACTACCGTTTGGCTTCGACTGTGACAGACTTCTCTTTGGACCCACAAGGCAAGTCTTGTGGCGCGCTCACTTGGCTCGAGTGCAATCGCCCAGCGGAGACTCTCTAATTAAACACCATCAGAGTCTACATGCCAGCCGACATTTCAACAATTTAGTGACTCTGTTTGGAGGAACAAGCGGGGTTGTTTGAAATGGATGACAATCGCCTAGGCGGTGGCGTCCCTCAGAACAAGACAACGAACAGAACAAGGTCGTGGAATTTTGCCTTGTTTTCGGGACGAGGCGGCTGCACAAGGTGGCAACCCGTGTGAAATAATAAGGAGTGCCACTACTGTACAATTTCGTTCAAATCGACAGTCACGCGTCACGCGGGACCCTTTTTATTGCGGCAATAATTTTTTCTCGATTTATGGGATTTAAAATTTTCGAAAATCATCGGGGGTCGTGTCGAATTGAATGAAATAGTACAGTATATAGAGTCCAAGGACGCTGACTGCACCATACAAATCTCTCCCGTCATTGCAACATCTCATTCAATTGACCTTCCTCCTCCCTCTGTGGTATCTCCAACAGGTCCTATGTCGTCCACAATCCGATCCGCGGCTGTCGACGTCGAGCGCTTCTTCCAAGAGTCCTTTCCCCCCTTGGCCCAAGCCGCGGGAGAAACGACTTCCGCCAGTATACATCCGCCAGGCAATTGGGATCGACATCTCGACGATCGTTTGATCCTCAAGAAAGTGCGGTATCTGCCGTCGATCGCGGATGCCTTGCAACGTGTGGCTGGTGAAGCGGCTCAAAACCAATCTCTCCCTACCATCCCGCATAGGACAGTGGCCGCCACATTTCCCGACACGAGATACAGAAAGAGACAGCAGAGGTCTGCACTTCAGCCACGGGGCGAAGAATCGGAACTCGCTGCTTTCTATGCTGCTACCGTAGCAGACTACTGCATGACAATCGCGGCAACTCTCGAGTTCAGGTTGCCCGTTTGGGAGCACGGCTTCATGGAGTGGTCCTCCGATCCAGTCAAGCGCCCTGCCGGTCCTGTCGCCGCTGGATATCTCCGAGTTGCGGAGGAGTTTCCGGCATGTCAATCTCTCCCCCGATTGCAGGAGTGTTGGCCGGAGATGGCGGCGATCTCAAATTACTTCCCGGATTTGGCAATTTGGAACTTCAAGAGCCTGGACGAGGGGGGAGACTTACCTTTGTTCGAGTTGCTCATGCAATTTGCCAACGAGACAGAGTTCCCTTGGGAGCGATGTGTCGACCCGAATGACTGCAAGTTCTCGTATTCGAACTGGTCTCGAACCAACCCGGCCAAGCAGCACTGTACACCGAGAACAGGAGCCAAAATGGGCTATGATGACCCTAATGTTTTGAGCCTCGACCTCACGAAGGCAGAAACATGGACTCCACCGAACACGATGGGACATTCTCCTACTGCTCATAGTGCCGCATTTCACAAGAGAGCCCGGCACTTGATGCAGGAGGTACTATCTCCGACTGCCTTCCGAGCCAAACTACGTTCCGAGCCATTTCGATAATTCAACCATTTAGCATGCCCCCTAGTGTGATTTGACGCTTGAGGGACGGAGCGGGATGTATGAGGCTGTTGTAGACCAAAATTTGGCCCGGAGTGATGCGTTGATCAGAAGCTGTGCCTCGGTTGTTCCCGTCGGGTGGGTGGGAATTGATGATTTCTTATCACCGACCAGGATCCACGCTCTTCCTTCGCTCATTGCTCCGTCAATTCTCCGCCGATTCATGGGTTTGGGGGCTCGTTTTGTTGCCTATACACAGGAGAATGTCCCCAAGGGTTAATGGGCTCCATTAGACTGCGGAAACCTTTGATATATTGGCCAAGAATGACCGCACGTCATTTAGGTCAAGACCGCACGAAAGGGTCTCTGGTGATCCATCCAACACGCGGGCGACCTTAGGATCTGGTATGTACACTCAGAGCACACCCTTCGACATAATTACAACTCTATTGCCCTGCCGACTGGGTGTTTTGACCTTAGTTGTGGCCCACTCTCCTCGACGACCCGTTTTCACTGTCACAGATACATGAACCTTGTTCGGGTGGTTCTTGATGTGAGGAGGACATTTAACGCGCTTTAGTGCGTGCTATTACTTCCCATCTATCCTTATGAGTGTCAATTTGGCCTCAGGTTACACCCTTTTCCTTGCAGCACACAGGTTTTTGTCGAGACACCAATTTCACCTACTCTGCGCGACCGGAAGGACCATTGATTCAATTTTTTGTAGGGCCTCAATTCGTGCTTTGAGTGTATAGAATGGTTCATCCGAACCCCTTGAGTGAGTCCAAAGTCACTCGGCCTCAGCGTGCGCTTGTGAACAGGTTATTTGGCGGGGTGGCTCGGAAGGCCGTTGATTGCCATTTTGGGATAGGGCTGAAAATAAATTTGCCAGGTGCCAAAGTCAACCCATAGAATTGCCATAAAATATGCTATTCTACTCGTAGGATGCCTACCTTCATTGTAGGGTACATATCCGGCCGGTCGCCGTCGTGTAGGGGGGAAACAGGGGGCAAACGTGCTAAGGTGGCTCGATAGCCGGTTTCTGATAGTAGGCAATCTCGCTCTTGACAGTCATCCACAACTCAAGACAATTTCCAATTTCCAAGGTATGGGCTGAGGCCGTCGGTATCGATTCAACATTTGTCATCCTTCATTGCGGACAATTCGAAGTCATCGGCATCCGAAACCGTGCAGAACAGACACTGTACCTGTCTGACATCATATCCACCGCAACCCAGGAGCGGTACTTACAGATTGAAACGGGGCTTTTCATGGCAATATTTCGGGAGGCAAAAGAGCGCACAAGGATGCTTTTGACTGCCGAGCCAGAATCATGGGCCGCGACTTACGAGGTCGTACCTGGTTCGAAGACCGAAATTGAGGACAACGGCGAGTGGCGCTTCGTGTCGACATCGGAGGTTAGTGTGCTACTCCTACCCATGCAAGATTTGTCTGCTAACGGGCCAATGATCATCCAGCTAATCCGGGAGGGGGAATTTTCTCGTCCGTTCCTCCAATTGTTTGTCACCCCAGAAACGACAACTTCAGCACCATTCCTGGTTGGAAAGCCATATGTCCGCCAAACGACGAATGATGAACCGGACCTTTCACTCGCCGAATTGGGTCAGCGAGAGGGAGTCATGTATGCCGAGGTGCAGGAGTGTCACCTATTTGCCGCTGGCCCCACTATATACTTTGCTCAACTCAGAGCATCGGGCCAGGTTCGCAGAGTAAACGGCCAGAGCGACCGGTGCAAGAATATCGCACTCGACTTCCCTGGCATGGTCGTCATCAAGAGTGCCTCAGAAGCAGCCAACGTCGCAAAGTTGAAAGGCGAAGTCGAGCTATACTCGCGTTTGAAGATTCGCGGGGTCGCCAAAATGATAGGATACTTTTTGAGGCGCTCCGAGTGCCCCGAATCAGCACACGCTGTTCTGGTATTATCCCATGTCGGTTCACCCCTCACTGAGATTCAAGTTGGCACATTGCAAGATAGCCAGAAGTAAGCACCTCAAGACAACTACTTCTCCGTCGGACTGATTCCTTCCCTAGAGCCGCCTACCTCGATATATTGAGAAACTTACACCGTGCTGACTACCTCCATGGAAAGCTTGGTCTCAATAAACTGCTGGTTAGTCCGGACGGCGAGGTATCTATCGTCAGATTTGGTCATTCCAGACGTTACGTCGAGAAGCCAACGTCAAGAGAAAGGTGGCGGGAATTCGTCCTCGAAAAGAAGGCAGAGATTGCCTGTCTTCAATCTCTTCTGGGCCTTTCGGATGTGGTTCCTGATTCATGATAAACACATTCGGTCGAGTGTGGTCCTCTCCAATATTCAGCCGCATGTTAACATCGCTTGTACGGTTGTACCTCTCTGGATATATTGCAATCTGATTTTCGGTGCTCTGACGCTGCCGTCGAGAAACATTTATCACGGTGTTCGGATTTGGGAAGACCAAGACTAAGGGTGAGGCTTATAGAATGTGGTTTTGTCCGCAAGCGCGTAAGCAGCTGGCCCTAACAGTCACGCGGAGCTGCGGTCCGAGTCCACTGTAGGTTCCGGCGAGTCGGAGACGTCGACAATTAAACACTTCTTAGACTCAACGACCAACCACCCTCGGGCGTCAAGACACACACCCAGACTTGTGGCGAGCCTCGAGAGGGTCCATGAATGGGTGGAGTTGAACCACCTAGATGGTCAAGTTGTACTCTTCCCGAGGGTAAAATGTGTGGTGTAAATTGAACGTAGAAAACTGTCGACATTCAGTCTAAGTAATGAAACACAACATGAGATTTTTGCAGCTGTCTCAGCAAGGTCCAGCAGAATGGTAGATATATACAATATCAGTCAGCGTCCTCGTTATTCGGTTCTGGTGTCGTCGGCAGACTCATCATTTTTGGATCGTGATATGAGCCCTCGAAAAGATCTGTGAGCCTTTCCACTTCGCGCCGTTTTCTGCCAGCCGAGGGGTCGAAGGTTGACCGGTCAAAATCGACTATGAAAGGTTCGCCACTCGGGGTTAGCATCAGATTCTGGGGTCGTATATCGTGATGTTGAACACCAGCTCGGTGTATATCTTGAAGGATGGCGATGAATTGTGCACTGTGAACTACCTTGTGAGGAAGACGTCGCAAAAATGAAGTGAACATACCGCTGTTCGGGGGAAAGGGTCACTTTTGTGTCCTTAGGATTCGGTCGAAGCTTCCACAGACAATCACCGCAAGGGCTCATGACCAGAACAACCGTGCCGCCTTCGAGATCGTCGAAGAGTCCGAACACCTTGGGTACTCCCTCCACACTGAACTTGGCCAGACGACGATAGGTTTCGTACTCGTGGCGCATCCTCTGCTGCTGCTCGGCCAGAAAGGCAACTTTCACCACCACATCTTCCTCAAGGGTTTTACCGTCCTTTGTGGTGACATGAAGGATGGCGGCGTGTGCAACGCCAGTTGCACCGGAGCCTAGTTCAGAGGTGAGGGTGATGGTGATGTACTCGGACTCGTGATACTGCCGTTTGACCGGCGGCAAGGTGAACGATGCATCCACAGGTAAACCCGGAAGAGAGGGGGCGGAGCGAATGAAGGACGCAGGCACGGGCGAGTCGTAAACACCGTACTGGATATTCAACAGCACAAAATTGCGGGCACTTGCGACCTCAGTTGCGGACTACGTCAAGTTAGAGTAAGATTCCCAGTGCGGATGAATGGGACGGGACCTTGGTTTCCAATTCCTCGGTGCGGGTGATCTTTCGACGTTTTACTGCCACCCCTGGCCCCGGATCTGCCAGGCCTCGCTTCCCTTTCCCCTTTCCAGGTTCGGACGACTCCTCAGTTACTCGATTTATCGCGTCCGACATCATAGCGATATACAGACCGGTATGAAGTTTGGCGTATCCAGGGTCCTTGCAATTCTGCACATCAATCAGGTCAGACAGGTACAGAGTTTGACTTTCGCGGTGCCGGATACCGATCCGCTCGAGGTTCCCGTTGTGAAAAACAATTACGGTCGAGTCTGACCGTACGGCGCGGCACCAAGCCTGTGAAAGCTGAGCCATGGGTCGCGGAACAATTTGATTAGTCTTACGAGTTGCACCGAAGCTTCGGGGGTCACATCTATGTCGACGTGGCTGCTGTCTCTGGGTCGACGCAAAGCTGCTGGTTTGACGCGTGTGGCGGTCGATAACGTCCTCGTAGCCATTGGGGCTGCGCTCGTACTCAACCGCTTGCTCCGTCGAGGAGTCTATCATCTCGGGTGAGCGGTGGACAAGAGGAGGAAAAATCCAGTGTGCTTACCAGCGGTATACTACCGTTTGTAGGCTCCCTCTCCGAACCCGAGGCAGGAAGCCTCCAAAGTGGGGCAGATACATCCGCTGGGAGCACCCGAGCAGAGGTTCTGAGTGGGAATCCACTGGTTCTGCACGTTTTGAACGGGAATGTGTCGGACTCGGTCACACGACCGAGATTATTGAGGAGGGCGTTGGATTCGGGGGAAACCGACAAGATCTGCCAGTTTCCTATGTTTGGGTGTCGGTCAACCAGGGTGGTAAGCCTGGTTATCATGGGTTCATCCATCAGCTCCCGGTCCTCTTCGTCGAGATCCAGCTGCCCCGACTCCTCAGGCATGCACAAAACATAACCGTCGTCCAGCGCCGACGATGTTTTGCCAGTGGCTCCGAATCGTCGAAGCCACATGGGAATTTCCATATACTCCGGCGATCTGGGAGCCAGAAAAAGCTTGGTGGCGACTCCGAGACAGAGTTTGGCTGCGCCCTTCTTGTAGAAATTGGCCACATCGGTTGCGTCGACGACCGTCGAGCGTGAGCGATTGTATTGATGCAGCGTCGTGACTCCTTCACTGGGCAGCAGTAGATGGAGTCCGCCTTCAGAGATGGATGCTGAGTGGTCCGACGCAACTTTTGCGATGTCGGCGACAAGGGAATCCAGTGCAACAACGCGGTGTAATAAGAGTTTCGAGTCGATGTGTTTGTCGTAAAAGGCACGGGGAGGAATGGTGAGGGCAGGTCCAGGTTTCGAGGATTGCGTGAGGATCGGGGGGTTCCACGCAAGAATCTCCTCTAGCTCGCGGTCGGCTTGCTCAGCATCTACTCCCGACATACTGAGGCGTTGCGGACAAGTTGATATGCGACACGTGAGATTGTGGGTCCATTGCCACAGATCATTTGATGCGTGCCCACTGCCGAGGGACTTTCTTCGGGATGACTTGAGCAGACTTGAGACGACCTTCATGAAAGTCAGAAGTCCGGGAATAAATGCAGTTGGATACAATCACTGCACCAAGGCATCGCCGTTAAACCAACCCACACTCAAGTTCTCACGGTTCAAATAGGGCGTCATATCGCATAAAAACTGAAACTGCACCTGAACTCGTACAGACCCTCTGGTCATACACCACGAATTAAAACGAGTCTCGCTTTTCCCAAGTTGGGTTGTTCGAAGTCACCGGGCCTACTCCTCCCTCGAAGATGGAGTCAACGACGAGGTCAAATGAGGCGATTTTCGCTCCCTCGTCCCCGGTCGCCCAGACGGCCAACACGACAGTGCTGGGGTAAAATTTTAGACAACCTTGTTGCAATGCTTGCGGAATCTTACTTTCCGCCGTTGTAGTCCAATATTCCCTGAGGGACGGGGAAACGGTTCTGCGGCCCCAGATTCGCCACGTATCGCCCCATGTTCCACCTACTTCTGGTGAGCGAAGAGGTAATTCTCGCTGTCGGAAACAACGACTGACCCATTCACGTAGAAGAACGCCCGATAAGTGCCGCCGCCGTACGGGGGGAAGTTGAAAGACATCTTGACGTCGTAGTTGCCCGGAACGTCAAGGTTGAAAGTCGTTCTGAAGTATCGGATTCCGGCGGTGGACAGGCCCGCAGACAGGGTCGTGGTGTTCCAAGTCGCGTCGTCGAAGCCGGGCAGATGCCAACCTGCTCTGTCGCCAAAGAACCCTCCTTCGTTCATGATACCACGGACGCGGTCGGGGAAGCTGCAGTGTACCAACGTCAGAGTGTTGCCGGTAATAAAGAGAGACTTACTCTTGAAAGCCACCTAGTTTTCCCTGAACCTTCCAGGTGGGTTGGGAACTCGAGTTGAGCAGGAAATATCCTGAATCCAAACATGAGCCCCCGGAAATGAACTCGATCCTGTGAATTCTTACCCTGGATGCCCCGGGGAGTCTTGAGCCACTCGGAGAACTCTGAAACAAGCCTCGGTATTGTTATTCGGGGATAGCTGAAGAGACTCACGATTCGCTTGCGCTTCCTCCATTCCCATATTGTCTGGCCAATAATGAGAGAAGTTCGGGACCACGAAGACGTGATAACATACCATGAAGAACGGTGATAACATTCGGCCCAGGAGCCAAGGCGTCCGCAGGGAAAGTATAGGTATCATTCGTGGTCTCGACGATGACCTAGATAATATCATTAGTTATTCATATTCAGACCCAACGCCGGAGCGCGAGACTCACATGCCCATCGTTGTTGCTCGAGTTACCGTACGCTGCGCCGAGGAAGACATCGTTGAGCCAGACACTGCCAGCGAAACCTGCAGCAGATGGCATTAGTTCACCCAGCGCCAAAGAACGGTAAAGCAAACCAGACCTCTTCCTCCAGTGATGCTCAAGTTCACGGCCGTCTCCGAGCCCGTGCTGTTGAAATGACCTCTCCAGAGGACCGGACCTTCGCAGCTACCAGACAACGAGTCAGTCAACCTATGGAGCTCGACCCGGATACTCACAAGCCGTATTCGCAAGCGTATAGGTAGTTCTAACACGGCCAAATTAGAAAGCGTTCCTGATAGAAGGAGCCCCACTCACATCGCCATAATATTTGAAGAACGGATTCGTAGAGTTCACCCGATCCGCGTCGACCCACCTCGAATCGTCGTACCCGCTCTGGATCTCCGGCAACCCGTCCGCAACCTTCCACTCCGCCGAAAAGAGATCCGGCACGGTGACCTTTGGCAAGCGTCCTCCGACGGTGAAGGCGAGTACCCCAGGCGCAGTAATATTTACGCGCGCGATAGTCTTCCCATTCCAAGACGCGGAGGTTACGGACTCCGGGGCGTACACAGTCACAGCGGTTGTCGAACTGTTCGTATCCCCCCAAAGCTCAATCCTCGCCCCACCCTCCACGATGCTGGCGTTTCGAAGCAACGGAGGACCCAGCACGAGCACGGTCTCATTCGTCGAGGTGCGGAAGAACGTCGACCCGTCGGCGCCGGGGATGATCGGGGCGAATAGAGTGTCCATGGCACTCGTGTCGCCCAAGATCAGTACGCTCGACTCCGAGATCGCCACGGCCATTTGGTTCTGCGCGGGGGAGAAGGTGAGCGCGGTGTAGTTTCTCGGGACGCCGAACGACGGGCGGGTGTTGATGGCCATGTTGCCCGAGAAACGCGACGAAGAACTGAAACCGTGGAGATTTAGTGCGACCTCGAAGGACTGGGAGGCTGGTCCGTGCAGGACGAGGACATCCCGGTTGCCGACGGCGCCGGAGTAGAAGAGGGTCGCGGTGCTGTATAGAATGTTGCTGCTGCTGCGAGAGTTGTTCTGGTTTAATCCAAAGCGGTGGTCTGTTACTACGGTGCGAGACTGTCTTCCCACGAGTTCGACCTCCATGCTCGGTGTCTGTGGGACGGTGAAGTTGCCTTGCGAGGTGGAGATTCGGACTTTGGCGCCGACTGTGGCACTGGAGTTCTTTCGGTCAGGGCCAGAAGCGCAAGAAAATGTAATTCCAAACGCACTTCGAACTGGTCATAGTCTGGCGCACGATATAAAACGCCGGCTGCACCCCGCCCGCCCCTTCCTCCAAATTCCGCAACTCCGTGACGAACACCGCCCGATTATTTGTGTACATTGTCCCATTGCCTGAATATTATTCGATGATCAACTTACTGGGGGCAGGAAAAAAAATAGCACCCACCTATGTTGCTATTCCGCGCCAGGTCGTGCTCCACGCTCCGGATGAAAGTCCCGAGATTCTTGAGCTCGTTCCATTTGGGCGTGAGGGTGCGGTCTTCGGCGATGGCTGCACCGTAGTCGTCTTGGGATGGTTGTTCAGGTTGGAGGGACAGGAGCGAGAGAAACGAGAGACGAGTGCTTACAAGACGTGTATACGCCGGGGAACGCGAACTGGTCTGCATCAGTCAAGAAAACTCGAGGCGGAGAAGAGGAGACGCACGAAGCCCCAGTTCGTCCCTCCGTAGGTCATCTGTATACAATCCAATGAGCAACCGCTGGGGCGAGATGGCGGGTGGGACGCACATAGATGTTGTTGAACTTCACCCCCGTCGCCATCTGGTTCAGGTAGTAGACCTGCTCGAAGTCGGAGCCCGTGAGGACGTTGCAGTCCGTGTATTGCTATCATTCCCCTTAATCAACCATCCTTTGCTCGCCACTGGGCAAAGACTTACAGGAGAGTTCGGGCCCCATCCAAGCTTCATTGCGCATCAACTCGGCGGACAGGGTTCAAGAAACATCGCGACGCACGAAGCTGCCTCCCTGGAACTCGGGCGTGATCCACGGCTGTTGGGGGTTCGTAGAGAGGTGGTAGTTCCAATTGTTGACGGGGACGCCGCTCCAGAGGCGTGGGGTTGCACAGGAGCCCTACAAGTCTGTCGTTCGTAGTGGGTTAACGGCGAGCGAAGAGCACATACCTGAGGATAAGAGTCGAGTCCGTATACGTCGACATCGCCGATGATAAGTTTTCCGATGCCGGGGGCAAAGTTTTGGCCCTGGTACGAATCGTTGCTGACTGCCGCGGACGTCAGCCACAGAAAGGAGATACAGGATACATACTGAGAGGTAAGACGATGCCCAGCGCGCGCAGGATATCCTCGAGCGCTTGCATGTACTGGTTCTTCGTCACCGGGTTGGGCGTAGCGAAGTTGGTGTTGTTCGTGTACTCGTTTTCGACCTGCCGCAGCGTTTTCTGTATCGCAGAACGGCCATTCCGAGGGCTAAATACGCACCTGAACGAGGACAATTGGGCCCCCCTCGGTCACCTGGTACCTGCGGATGATATCGGTCGCGCTGCGATAGTAGTCTTGGTACGACTCGTAGTAGTCCGTGTCGTTCGAGCGCAGGAAGCCCGCGATGTTGGTCACTCGGCCGGGGATCCCGCCTGCGGATGTTTCGCCTTCACAACAAGGTGAGTGGCAGTAAGTAGGATTGGGTGAAGACGGCGCACCGTTTATATACGGCCCATGTCGAGCGGTGACCCAAAGCCCTGCCTCCTGCGCCATCTGGATGAACAATTCGAAGTTTCGATAGCCCTCCCATTCGACGCGGCCTTGACTAGGGTTGGTAGCTCCCCAGTGGACGTAGCAAGATACCTGTTGCAGATTCGAATTGACATCAAATACTCTTGGAGATGGGTGGACGCACCCCATTGAAGCCCGCCGCTTTCAGTTTCTGTTGGAATCATCCTAAGCTGAGTCGCAGTGTCTTGAGACCGCGTACCTGCAAGATGTCACGCCATAAATCGGGGACCTGCGACGACGACTCAGACTTCACTCGTGGAGAAGACACCGACCACTCACAGGCAACCTCCAGAAATGAAACTCGGCACTCCATCCATAGATTCTCTGTCCCTTCACAGTGAAAGACGTGCTATCCCACTGGACATCCGCAGTCGCAAGGCTTTCTTGTCGCTGATTCACTCCAGATATCGGCCGAATGGCCTGTGCCAGTGCGCCAGCGAAGAAGAGGATCCCCAAGGTCAAGCGCAGGAGGAATAGCATCTCGTCGTCGGCGTAGAACCAGAGAGACGTTGACGCGAAGGTGAACGGGATGCCTCCCATTTATACTGCTGGTGGCATGAGAGATTTGGCGGCAAAGGTGGAGCACGAGCGAAGCGGCCCTGCCCGGGACGATGGAAGAAGTCTCCAGGAGGCCGTATGACCTGAAGTCATAACACCACAGCAGACGAACGGAACCAAAGAAGTGGCAAGAAGCAAGCGCCGAGCGGTGATGGCGACCGGGGCAATCAATCTGATTCGGCAAGATCGGCATGTTGAAAAAAAAGTTGCACTTGCGTTGAACTCACATTCCAAGGGCAAATTCGGCGAGGGAGTGGAGCTGTCGGCTACGAATGTGGTTTGAGCTTGTGTCCATGAGAATGATTCCATACTCGTTGAGCTCGGTATTGCGTCACCTCGAAAATTTTAGGTTTTTCTGCACAGGCGCGGGTTATAGACTGCGTCCCGCGGGCTTGAGTACTCCCTGAACTTCAGTGAGGAGTGAGCTTGGGTCTTTGAGCACCACTTGGTTCTCAAGTCGACACATTCGATGGATTGTGGTGTTGAACCATGTACATGTTGCTGGCACTAGTGAATTACTATAAGTATCACGAGTCTGGAAGCATGACATCGGTCGGTAGCTTTCGATTTCAGTGGGTGCCTTTTTACCTGCTTGTTGGAGCTGGAGTTGGACAACACTTTGCTCTTCAACCATGGGCTACACCCTAGTTGAAAAACTTCCGAGACCTATGCTATCTGAGCATGTATGAGGACCTGTGTACCTCGTTATATATAAAGAATCCTCAGCTGGCAGTCACCTGTGACTCGACACGGTGAGACTTAACACCTACGCTAGGACGATACCCACGTTGGGCTGTCATGTAGCTGTGTCTAGGCATGGGTGCGGTGCATGTCAGAGCAGAGAAAGATGATCAAGGAAGGGTATAGCACGGTCGAACAAGAATTGTCAAGTTGTTTGTGATCATCTTACACAAATAGAGATATCAGCGGAGTCACTCCTAGTCTCCAAAACAGACACTATGAACAATTGTGCTCGTTTCTTGCTAGTTCAAGTCACTACCACCAGCGGGTCATGATGCATAGGGGTATGTACAGTCAGAAAATCAAACTGAACACATGTACATAGCTGGACGATCTGTACATGTCAGAGCAGAGAAAGATGATCAAGGCACATGAAAGCACAGTTGAACAGGAATTGTTGAGCTGTGTGTAATCATCTGTTGTAAATGGTATCAGTGGACTTTGCTCCCACCAACAGGTGTTCAACATGCATATAGAAGAACAGCAACACAACAATAGTAAAGGTCCAAATCATATAAAGCCCCGACCGTTTTGGAGGTATCATGAATCAAACATCCATAACAATGCATCCACTAACCCCGGAAACTCGCTTAAACAATATCTCAAAGTCTTTGATGGTTACTACCGACACCCTTGAGCTCCTTGTGGAGACCCTCAAGGTCTCTGGTTTAGAAGCCATCTCAAACACCGTGCAATCTCTGGCAAAACTTGTTTTGGTAAGGTTGCAAATCAAGTATCGTCCAAGCTCTCCTCACTCAATGCCTAGACTATCAAACAAAACAAGGAGGGTTGTGCTGAGTTGATGGAGCACACTTCAACTCAGTTGCTCACTGCGATCATCGATGTATACCTGAAGTCAGACAATGGCGAAGACCTTACCCCCAGCCTGAGTGTGTTAAATCAAATTGGAAACCTTACAGGGTAACTTGAAGGCCTAGCGTTCAACTCGAGGTCCACTCACCAATTGATCAGGACTCTCCACAAGATCCATACATTTGTTGAGGCTCAGCAAACTGGTAGCAAATTCAAGATTTTTTTCCGACAAGGTGAACTTGGAGCCTTGCTCAAGAGATGCAAGGCAGAGTTGCAACATGAGCTGGCTTTCTTTTCAGTGAGCACACTTTCTTCCGGAAAACTTGGATAGCTAAAGGGAAAAATGCAGATTACAACTGTGAATATGATAGCCGACATGCAAGCAAATGCACAGGCCATGCACCAGGAAGTCCTCAATATTATTGAAACACTTTCTAGCTCAGATTCAGCATCTTCTGTATGTTTGATATATTTACTTTGGCCATCAGTGCTGAGGATAATGTTCTGGCAGATTAGCAAAATGTACTCTGGTTCCTTCGCAAGGTTAGCCTTCTGGAATTCATCTTCTATGTTGTGCTCACTGGAAGTAAAGCTCCACCTCAATCTCAATGCTGCCAGCAAGCACACAAATCTTCTATGGACGTGAATCAGAGCTAGCAGATATTTTCAAGCTCTTCGATCAAGGAAATCCACGCATTGCCATTTTAGGTACAGGTGGGATGGGAAAGACCAGTTTGGCCAAGGCAGTCTTGCACGAGGACACAATTGCAGGCAGATACACCCAGTATCGGTTCTTTATCCCTTGCGATAAAGTTGGAAGTACAGCAGAACTTGCCGCTCTCATTGGTGCACACCTCGGACTGAAACCAGGGAAGGATTTGATTCGGGCAGTTTACCAGCATCTCAGCCAGAATTCACCCAGTCTCCTGGTGCTCGATAACCTTGAAACACTCTGGGAGCCAGTTGAGCTCCGGAAGGAGATTGAGGAGTTCCTGTCTCTTCTTACGGACATAACTACACTGTCTCTGATGGTACGTTGAGGCCCTTTGTGTTCCAGCACAGTGTTGCTCACCAGACCTCAGGTCACAATGCGGGGAGTGGAAAGGCCATCCAAAGTGCAGTGGACAAGACCTTTTCTACTGCCTTTGCAACCCTTAGCTGAGGATGCTGCTCAAAAGGTCTTCCGAGATATTGCAGATGATGGACACATGCCGGACGACATCAACCAAGTTCTTCAGCTGACAGACAATGTCCCTCTTGCAATCTGTCTTCTGGCTCACTTGGTTGATGCGGAAGGCTGCTCCATGGTCTTGTCCCGCTGGCAGACTGAGAAGACCTCCGTGATTTCAGATGGCCATGACAAAAGAACAAACATGGAGCTATCCATCTCCATCTCTCTCTCGAGCCCACGGATCACATCTATCCCTGATGCTCGTGATCTCCTGAGCCTAATGGCCATCCTTCCTGATGGACTCTCGGATGCCGAGCTTCGACAAGCAAAGTTTCCGTTGAGGAATATTCTTGGATGCAAGGATGCACTGGTTCGCACTGCTCTGGCCTACATTGATGAGCATAAACGACTCAAGGTGCTTGTACCCATTCGAGAATACATGCAGAACCTCCTTCCTCCTACCGACCAGATGATCAACCCCCTTCTTTGCCACTTTCGTGAGCTCCTTGAGGTCCACGAAACACATTGGGGCCAGATGTCCGGGGCTATGTTGGTGACCCAAGTAAAAACAAACTTTACCAATATCCAAAACATCTTCCGGCACAATCTGTATTCTGACCATTCCGAGTTGAGAAATACAGTTTCTGATATATGCGGGCTGAACTACTTCAGTCTCCTTGTGGGACAAGGGAGAACATCTTTGTTGGAAGAACTCAGTGGTTTTGGTCCCAAGTTTGACCACAACTCACATGTCATATTCACTATAGAGACACTGAGGTCCTGGGATTTTTTTTCAATTTCCAATTCAAATGGCCTGATTGCTCAGGGCATGGAACACCTTCACCACTGTGATGATCTCATGCTCAAAGGTATGTTTCTGCAAATTTCTGTTGAATAGACATTAATAGAGCTCTGCAGCCCGCCTTTATCATGCTATTGCAGCCTACTACTTGAAATGCAGCCATGACATCCAATCAGCCAT
This sequence comes from Mycena filopes, assembly GCA_029281495.1. NCBI lineage: Eukaryota > Fungi > Basidiomycota > Agaricomycetes > Agaricales > Mycenaceae > Mycena > Mycena filopes. Next base: position 620,085 of record JARIHR010000013.1, on the reverse strand, counting down.
TGAGTACTATGGAATGGCTCTCCACTTGGCAGAAGCAGCAGAAGATGCCACAACCCAAGCTCGTGCATTTCATGGACTGGCACAGGTGAAATGGTTGATTGGTGACTATCCTGCCGGTCAAGCCTATGCCCAAAAGTCACAGCAAATTAGTCGGATCCATGGGAATCTGTACACAGAAGCATGGGCACTATACTATGACAGCCTATGCTCAGGGGCACTAGGAGATTACACACAATCCCTTACACTGGTGGGCAGAGCCACGGCTGTCTTACCTCTGTGTGGCATGGCCTCCAGTGATCTTGCCTATGCTCTCATGGAAAGACTGGGAGAAGTTCACAAACTGAAATCGGAATATGAGGAAGCACACAAAATCCACAGCCACATTCTCCAAGAAGTGCTGGACCACAACCCACGCCGACATGGCTTTACCCTGCTCAACCTGGCCGAGGTTGAGGTCTCGATGGGTGTTTCACATTCCGAGATACAACAAAAGCTCCCAGTGATTCAAGTCATTAGTGATAACACTGGGGAGACACGGTTGAGAACTGGTTGTGAAGCCATTCAGGCAGATCTCACTCTCCGAGAGGGGGATATGTCTGCCTTATCACTGTTTTGCAAGTGTCTGACAGTGACATGGGGCAATGACTCTGAGCTGGTGGCTTTATGTCTTGATGGGCTTGGAGACATTGGTCGTTGGGAAGGGTCATGCCATGATTCCTCATGGAGTACAATTTGCCTTGTCCACTCGCTCAAGCAGAAAGAGAGGCTAGGAATCCATAAGGCTTTGCAATTCATTGGAGATGTTTTCCTCAAAGATGGGGATGTAGCCACCGCCACTTCCCTGTTCAACCTTGCCTTGGATGGTTTCACGCAGATGGATGTTCACCGTAGCAGGACAGAATGTCTCATCCGACTTGGAGATATCTCCAAACAGAATGCCGACTCATCAAAGGCTCTGGAACTGTGGAAGATGGCAAAGCCCCTCTTTGAACGCTCATCACAGGCGAAACGGGTTGCTGATATTGAGAAAAGAGTTGCTGAGATGGAGCTCAGTGATCAGATAGAGGGGATGTCGTTGCAGGTGCAGGAAAAGGTGGTCGCTAGCTGACTGTTTGAGAATTGAACTGGGGGGCTGAAATATTATTAAGACTTGGTTCATGTTTATTTAATCACTCTAATTAGTCTGAGTGCAGCTCGGGAGCTCGGTAAGTTGAACCGCAACTTGGCACAACACTGTTCAATTCAGGCATAGGTCATGTTCATTGACAATTTTTTTTTCCAATAGCAACTAAGGTAGGGGACATCCAAACACGGTGAACATCACGTGAATTGGATGGTTTCTCGAAATAAATGTGCCAGATAATATGTAGAACGTTTCCTCCTTATCCCTACCATGAATCTCAAGCTAAGCTTCCCATATACCCCCCAGTGAAAATTCTAAGTAGCCGGGTGTGAACTGAGTGAGGAGATGTCATTGCAAGGTGAAAACGGGATTCCCATCAATAAGTGATCCCAAACGACCTACGACTTTGCGAGAACAACTCCGTATGCGAATTTCACTTCTGGCCTTACAGGTCTCATTGAGACATACATGCTATATGTATCTCAAAATTTATGGCAGGGATAAGGCAGAAACATTCTACATATTATCTGGCACATTTATTTCGAGAAACTGTCCAATTCACGTGACGTTCACCGTGTTTGGATGTCCCCTACCTTATCACGGTCCTCCAAGACCTGTCACTGTCCATAGGCAAACTCACTAGGGTCAAAAAAAACTTCCTTGAGAATACTTGTTGAACCTGACTGGCATGATGTTTAACCATAGGATTCCAGGAAACATCACTCGTTGGAAGAATCCTCATCCTGTCCAAGTTCACCAATGCCGGAACTGCTGTAGGCGTGGGCTGTTGATCTGCCGGTCAGTTGTTTTTCACACATCCAGCGGTTCAGCAGCTATCTATGTTTTCTTCAAACATGCAGGAAGGCCTGTTCCAGTGGCTGCATCTACACACTTTATCGGCTGATCGCAACATATATGTGGGCCGCCTTTTTGATTCATGCACGCAGATGCTTGAACTATTTTTGTATATAACTATGAGAACTCAAGGAAATTCAACAGCTGTCCATGTTTGCTTCAGGTCCTATCAAGACCTGTAGTGGTGGCTGCACCCACCTTCGCTGAAAGCTCTATTGTAGTGTGGGATTGCCTGTTCGATTCAGGTGCGGTCATAACTTGGGTAAGATGTTTTTGATGACATTGCAATTGAAACACTCTCCAGCCTATTCAAGCCTACTTCAAGACACATTAGGACCTGTAGTATGCATCCACACACTGTACGTTGGTGGAATACTTGTTATTGGCTGCCTGTTCGATTCGGGTGTGGGTCATCATGCCGGTTTGAGCGAGAAGCTTTTTTGTATATAGCCACGGAGAACTCAAGGAAATTCAACAGCTTCAGGATGCAAGAAGACCTGTGGCAGTGGCTGCACCCACCTTCCCTTGTTCATTCACAAACAGGAACGAAGTGACGGTTTGTGCTCCCAGTACCGAGAATGTCGCTGATCTACCCCGTGACTTGTTCCTTCGGCCGAAAGTCCCGCCTCGGTGTGTTTGGAAAAAAAAAACACGAGGGACTCGCGCTGAGGAACTAGGTCGTGCGCGGGTTGCGAGGAGGACAATTTGTGCCTGCCGCTTGCCGGCCACTCCCAATCATGCTCCCAGTACCGAGAATGTTGAGTCATTATGTCCCTGACAGTCCAACTTAATGAATTCACATTCCCACCAACGGAGAATCCACAGCAGCACAGAAAATGTGTGTCGATGACGAGCGGTATTTCATCCCTCTAGCAATTCTTTCGCAGAATTTGCGCAGAATTTCATGCGACTTCTAGTCTCTTCTAGTCAATGCGCGCGAGGAACTCGAGCCGCCCGAGGAACGAGGGCGGTGAGTGTTTCGAGCCCATGCCATTACTTATTAATTTGCTCCCGTATGACCTCTTCCAACCCTGTTTGTGCCCGCCGCTTGTCGGCCACCTACAATCATTTTGGAATTTGACATCGTAGTGTCGGGCCCTACGGGTCACGCTTAGTGGTGAAATTTTCTTTCATTCTGAATGACACTAGTACTGCAATTGAGAAAAACTCTCCAGCCTATCCGGGCCCATTTCGGGATGCAAGTATTAAGACCTGTAGCAATTGGTATGCACCCACACTTGTACGTTGGTTGAATACCTGTTATCGACTGCCTGTTCGACTCCGAGTCGGGCGCGGGTCATAGCTGGACGAGATATATTTTGAAGTTTGACACCCCGAAATCGAAAAGAAAACTCTCCAGCCTATCCAGGCCCACTCCAGGATGTCTCAAGACCTGTAGCATTGGCATGGCATGCTCTGGCAGACTGTCTCTTCGTAAATTGCAACATGGATGCGGGCTGCCTGTTCGATTCGGGCACGGGTCGTATACTAGTCAGGATGAGATTTTCTTTTTGTATTATAGTTACCAGGACTCAAGGAAATTCAACAGATGTCCAGGTTTGCCTCAGAGCCTATGAAGACCTGTAGCAGTGGCCGCACCCACTTTCGCTGGCAGTCGGGACATGCAAGGTTGTCATAACTTGAACGTAGTTCGCAAAGTCTTTTTAGTGACACCCGCAATTGAAGAAACTCTCCAGCCTATTCAAGCCTACTTCGGGATTTAATAAGACCTGTAGCATTGGTATGCACCGACACACTGTTAAGTACCTGGAATGAAATATAGAATGTTGGCAGCCTGTTCGATTCGGGCGCGGGTCATGTTGGTCTCAAGTTGGTCTGTTATGGAACTTTTTTCTTTCTTTCTTTTGATGATACTCCCAGCTGCAGGCACAAGTCCAGTACCTACCACGGTCTGCTTCCAGATGTAAGGAGACCTATAGTGGTGACCGTGGCCACCTTTGGTGAAATTTAGAAGAAAGCTGTAGCGTGTTCAATTCAGGTGTGGGGTTGTTTTCTTTTCTTTTCGACAATAGCACAGCAGCCATCTTGGTTTAAGTACTTCGAGATTAGGAAGACCTGTAGCGGTGGCCGCACCCACCTCCCTGTGGGCGAACAGGAATCAAATGTACGGTGCCTGTTCGATTCGGGCGCGGGTCATCATCGGGGTTCAACCTATCTTTTTTTCCTTCCGCAGCGCTGTTCACCTTGATACTTTTTTGGTGCAGGAGTCTGAAACGCTGACCGCACGACCTCCTCTCAGTCAGTCTGAATGAAGGCAAGGTATACATTTCAAGTTCTACTATTTCTCCACGAATTCCTCGGTTTATATAGCGTCGTGATGCGCTGAAACTGTTTGTTTGAAACTCGACCAGTGTTAATCCCCGCTTGATCCCCTTTCATACTCAAGGAAAAATCACAAGGAGGAGGATGTCGATCTCAACACAGGAACACAGAGGCCGACCCCAAATCGGAGTTGAACCTTGGTTGAACCGCAAATTTCGAGGTCACTGAAACTTGAAAGAATCCGAATCAGCGCAGCTGGATAACTCGTTTCTCTTCATTTCATTTCTTCCCAGTCATCCTCGCCCGAATTTCGTCGTCGTCCTCCGCATCGCCTTTGGACTCAATTTATAATTGCAAAGCGCAATGCGGCGGGATAATCACACGGTTGAGTTGGCCGCGGGCAAGATGGATGCCACAGCAAACAAACACATGCGTTGTTTAGACGCCGATAACACATGCCGCCATCGCTATTCTTTCCTCCTTGATTCCCACCTCACACCGCCGCCCACAACCCCCACATATCACTCCTCGACGACGACGCCGACACACGTGAAGACAGCGCCGACGACGCCAAAGACATAGCGCCGACGCCGACAACGACAGCGGCGCCGAGAAGTACTTTTTTTACTCAGGAGTTGAATACACGACACCGACGGCGATGGACCTGGAACTCGAGGACGAAGACGTGCGCATCGCGGTGCGCGCGCTGGGGGCGATGCGTAGCGGCCACGGGGCGGGGGCGCCGCCCGTGCCCAAGGGCGGGGGTGCGTTCTGCCCTCATCCTCTTCGCTTGCTAATCTTACTCGGGATACATGTAGCCAACTTCGTATTCCCCACCAACAACAGCAGCAACACCACCAACACGATAACCCACCACCAGCAACAGCAGCACCAAAACCACACAAGCGCGAGCACGAGCACGAACCCGAGCACGTCGCACACGCCAGCGCTGTCGCTGTCGCTCGCGTCCGAGGCGGCATCGTCGACGCAGGCGCCGCGGACGCCGCCTGCGCAGGACGACGACGAGGACAATGACGATCGGGATGCGGAGCACGATGGGGCGGGGGCGGGGACGGCATACCCGACCCTCGCGCGCATGCAGAGTCTGCCGCTCGTGAGCGGCGCGTTGCGCGTGTACGAGGCGGGGAAGGCGAATTCGCGCGTTGTGCAGGTACGCTTGTTTCCTTCCCTCCCTCGGTGTGAGTGTGATAATGGATGACATGCTGATGCATGAGCCCGCAGTACACCTCCTCCCTCGTGAGCACCTCGCTCCGGCACGCAAGCAGCCGCCTCCCCGCCGGCTCCGGCGAGCGCATCGACGAGTTTGCCGGGGGGATGTTGGATCGGGTGCGTCTAGCTCTTTTCTTGTCCTCCCCTTCTTCCCATCTCTTGCTTCCCCCTTCCCTTTGTTTTTCGTTTTTTTCCTTGGCCATGACTCGGCGCCGGGCACTTTTTTCCGCTTCCCGCTTCCCGCTTCCCGCTTCCCGTTCGCGTGGACAGGATCAATCTCGTCGCATGCGCGGACGCGTAGGCCTTATCTGATTCTCCGGCTACCCTTCACCGCCGCCTCTTGCGAGTCGGGGCCCGGGGACGCAGCAGCGAGGAGAGCGGCGGGAGCAGTGAGCGAACGGCGGGAATCACATGCGCTGTGAGACCAGACGAGTGGATGACGCGACGCGCGCGTTTGCCGATGATGGGCGGCGGCGGGGACGGGAATCAGCTGCTGCTGCCCTGCGTTGGCACCTTGCGCAATTTTCTTGGACGTTTTCACGACCCCCCGCCATCGTGAACCTCGACGGGGATTTCATTATCCTCTCCTCCCTGTGTTTTCGTTTTCGTTTCGCCCCTTCTTCTTCGCCGACCCCCCTTTCTTCTATTTTTTCACGGGGGTTTCCTTCCTTTTTTCATGCGCGACGCACGCGCTTTGGGCGGCTTTGGCTTTATTCACGCGCCTGATTCACGCGCGCGTCTCGTCGCCGCGGCCTCGACCTCCACCTCGTTATTCATGTGCGCAAAGCCCTTGTATCCGCTGGCGTTTTACGTCTTCCTTCCTGCCTGCCTTCTCGCGTATTTGCCACCGTTCCTTTGCGTCATGGCCCCCCAACGCAAACGCAAACGCTGACCTCGCTCTTATCACTCCTCCAGCTGGACAAATACCGCCGACCCTCGCCCGCACCTCCGCCCGCCTCTGCCTCTACCTCCACCTCCACCTCGACATCCACCTCGGCGACGCTGCGCAGGGGCTACGGGCGCCCCGGGCCATACGATGAGCGTGGGTACGTGCGGACGTCGTATGAGGATGAGGAAGACGTGGATGTGGATGTGGATGTGGATGCGGAGGGGGAAAAGGATGAAGACGAGGATGAGGGTGGGGATGTTGATGCGGAGGGGGAGAGGGATGATGATGAGGATGGGGATGCGGATGGGCAGCAGCAGGTGGGGTATGATGGGCAGGGGGAGGGGCAGGGGCAGGGGCAGGACGGGAAGGGGAAGGGGAAGAGAAGGTGGGTTGGGGATGAGGCGCAGGGGCAGGTGGAGGGGAGGGTGCCGGGGTGGTTGGAGGGTGAGTCGTTTTTCGTTCTTGCTTTCACGAAGGTTTGAGGCTGATGCTTGGCGGTGTAGGGACGTCGTCGTACTCTGCCCCGGATGGTAGCGGTAGTAGTACCAATGGCGCAGTCGCTGGGGAAGAGCGGGAAGAGCATCGGCAGGTGGCGCAGCGCAGTCGGTGGCAGGCGGTGCTGCTCGAGGCGGGTGGGCTGAGCGCGGCGTTGAGCGACGAGAGTATGCGGAGGCTGCGGTATTGTTTGCAGTGGCTGCAGGTCGGTCTTTTCTTCTTTCCCTCCTTCTGACGGACACAAGCTAACTAACTCGCGCATGGTACGGCAGTACGCAACGCAACACATCGACTCGCAGATCCTCGTCCTCCGCGAGTTCATCGCCTCCCTCCACCCCCTTCCCCCCGCCGTCGCGTCCGCGTCCTCCTCCTCCCCCTCCTCTTCATCGTCCACCGCAGCCCTCTTCGCAAGCGAGGAACCCACCCTAATCCTGACGCCGGACCACCTCCGCACGCTCGCGCACCTGCGGAGCGACATCGTGCACACGATCCGCCAGGTTGTCGGGGTGGTGAGCAAGTATGCGGGGGGTGCGTTGCCGGAGCCGGCGCGGGGGAGGGTGAGGGGGTTTATTTTGGATTTGCCGAAGAGGTTTGGGAAGGAGGCGGCGGCCCCTTCTACCTCTTCCTCCACTTCCTCCAATTCTACTTCGAGTGCAATTGGTGTAAGCGGGGTAGGAGGGGTAGGGGTAGGGGGAGGGACGGGGACGGGGACGGCGGCGAGGAGGGGTGCAAGGAGGGAGCGCGGGGTGGAGTCGGTGCCTGCGAGCCCGACGGGGGGTGCGGGTGCGGGTGTGAGGCCGTTGCATCCGCACTCTACTGCGCACTCGCATTCAAGCCATAGCCATAGCCGGCGCGGGTCGACGCAGGGTGGCAGTGGGGTGGAGCCGGGGAAGGCGCTGGCGGCGGCGCAGCGGGTGTTGACGCTTGCGACGGAGAGCTTGGATATGATGAGGGGGGTGACGGCGGTTGTGGGGGATAGTTTGGATAGGGCGGATGCGTGAGTTTTCTTCCTCCACTTTATTTTGAATTGCAAAACTGATGGTTTTTAGGTGGGTGGACCGCCTGCGCACTGTAGGCATCCAGCGCGGGATGGACGGGCTCGCGCTGCCTCCTCATCCTCCTCCTTCTCATAACGCCGCTCCTCCTCCCCATGCCTCTCACACTCATAACGCGCAGCAGCATTGGGCGGCGGGGGGCAGTCCGGCGGGGTATCCGTATTCGGGGGCGGGGAGTCCGGGCTTTGGGCTTGGGGGGATGAGTTTGGGGGAGCGGGAGGAGGAACGGGAGGGGGGTGCGGGTGGGGGGACGCCTGCGGGGGAGCGGGATGAGAGGGAGCATGAGAGGGATGGGCATGGGGAGGGGCGGATGGAGGTTGATGGGTAGGCGGTGCCCGCGCCGTCCCAGTGCCCTAGTTCAAGAGCGCATCGGCTTCTCCGCGCCTCGACCTGCTCTCCACGGCGAAAGCACGACCCGTTCAAGATCACGAACCCCAGTGTACTTGTATCCTGACCACGCCCACGACTACGACGCGACCCGACCTGGTGTCCTATCCTCATCCACTTCTCCACCCACTCGCCGCTCATCGACCACGACCCGATCCCGACCGACCTGGTGTCCTACCCTCTCATCCACTCACCCACCCATTTGTACCACCCGCGACAACGCTGCTACCGCCGCGACCGCCACCATCCATTGCATACCCTCGACTACTATGTCTACACTTATACCATTCGTCTTCTTGTCGTTTCGTTTCGTTTCTTTCTTTTCGTTGTCGTTTATACCTACCCCTTTCGTCACCGTACATAACCACCTCGCCGTTACATATACACCACACAACTGCCCAACGCACATATCTACCCACACTCACTCCCTCATTTTGTTTACTTATCTTGACTCTGACTCGCTGCGCTTGTACATACAGACATGCATGCACACCCACATCATTGTAGCGCCGACACTCCCTGCCCTCTCCATACTTACCTTCCTTTGTCTAAATCTCCTTTGCATACTAACCTCGAGCTCACATACAATACGATACGGCCGACCGTATCTATTCATCCATCCAAAAGCTACTAATAAGTCTGTCTCATCTGTAGCAGTAGACCCCCGCCGAATACAGTTTCTGTGTGTATACCACGATGGGAGGATGTGGCTCGTTGCGGATACGATTAATATTTTCGTTGGGGTTGGGGATGGATTCGTTGGCGAGGTTGGGTTGGGGCATGTGTTTTGTGGGCGCTGGCATGACATGTGATTGTGGGGTGTTGCCCGCGGCGAGCTCGAGGTGGGGCACGTTCGAGTTAAACTTGTACAGGACGCCGACGAGCAGGTTTGGAAAACAGAGCCAAGGGAGATCTAGAAGGCAGTTCTGCGCCGCTTCAGAATTTGCAGGTTGAAATTTCCAACAATCTTGGGTTCGATGCGACTTATACAAGTTCAACAGCGTCCCCCTTCCTCTGCATCGAGTGCCACTGGGCCTGGGGCCAAGCCGGAATTCGTACTGTTCCCTTCCTCAAATCACCTCGAATGAAATGGTACGCCGACAACAATGACCTCAATTTCAAAACACCCCACTGACTTGCGTCTGCGTGGCCTCTCGTCTCCCTCATCGGAGTTACCTTCGCCGCGTGATCTGCTCTTACTTACATCCGGGCCGCAAGAACCTGCGGTATGTCGAGCCACTCGAGCCGCCGTCTCATGTACTTACCTATGTCTTCTTTCACAGCGCCTCAACAATGAATGGCACTTGCAAGTCAGGCAAATCCTGGGCGTATAGCATCTACCGCACGCATTTGTACTCGCACGCCTCGTAATGAATTTATTGTCGACTTTGTATTTGTGCGGCAGGAGAGATTTGAGGGGTGAACTGAGCGACAACCTGGATGGAGTGAGCAACACACACTCCACGGCAATCCACCGCGAGACGAGGCCCTGGACGTGTGCGTGTGCTTCTCGACACTTTCTGGTCGTTGCGCGGCGTACGGTACCGATGTGAGCGAAGGAGGACGGACCAGGTCAGCTGGCGCTACCGCGTAAATGGATCGCTGCGAGGTGCGTCAGTACTTATCTCTGGCCAGCGAGCGATTCGTTCATTCGAGAAGGGTGTGTATCGACGGCGTTCGGTGAGGCGGGGGCTTCATGCAGTGGTGTATTGGAGTTCTACGAGACGCACCTTGTGCGATGAGGGTGTGGCGGGGAACACTTTTCTGACCTCGGGCAAACTGATCGGTGTTCTCTCAACCGGGTGGGAGTTGGCACGGAAAGGACGGAGTTCAGTGAGGAAGGGCGATTGGCAACGCACTGTTCACGCACCGGGTACCACAATTATACAGTTCCGCGTCGAATTCGAACGAAACTTGCGGTTGTTCTCGTGAACGAAGTCCAATCAGTGCCGCGTCGAGGATTGCAGGGACCACCTACCTCTGCATGTCAGTTGAAGCTTTAAAAGGACTCTGAACAATGTCTAGAGTATACTGGGTGCTTGATTTACCATGACCAAAGTTCGAATGACAGAGGAAAATTATTCTTCCCCCAACTTGAACCGTGGGAAGTATCCATCAAACCAGTCGGCTTGAGCTCGGTGAGCCAATAACGCGTCTGAGTGAGCTTTCCGGTCGACAACAATGTTGCAAGACGACGCTTGCACGACGCGGGTAACTTGAGGTGCATGTATCCACGATATTCCGCGGGAGCTGGACAAAATGGAGGAAGCGAGGCTTAGTAGGTGGACAGAAGGGTCGAGGATGAAGGGGAAACGCATCAGAGGGTTTGTATGCATCGAGGGTATTGAGTTGTATGCACTCTGGATGATTATTTGTCGTGAAGTTTGGGTTGTCAATTGGGTTGAATGGATGTTCACCTTGATTCACCTTGGTGGTTCAGTGGGAAGAACAGCGACGAGGTCTGGAATGTAGCTGAATTAAGGATGAGTCATAACGCTGAAGTAGTGGTTCACGGAGAACGAGCACTGACCTCGGGTAAGTCGACTGGCGCGGGTTAACATCAGTGGGACGAGGCATGGAAAGAACGGTGTGAGTGATAGAAGTCAATCGGAAACGGGATAGAGACACCCCGAGTACGAGATTCTAGTACTCGATACGGTCCCGCGTCGAACTGGAATGCGAACTGGAATGAAACCAGTAATTATCTTCTTGCAAAAACTCCAGTCAGTTCCGCGTCGAGAATTAGAGTGAATGTGAAGCACTACCTACCTCTGCATCCCAATTGATAATATAGCTCTACAAGCACTCAAACTGGTGTCTAGAGTATATTCAGCAATTAATCCACAATGAGCTGGGTCCGAATGGAGGAGAAATAATACACTTGCCCAGAATTCAACCGTGGGAAATATACATCACACACTCGACTTGCGGCCCCTGATCCAATAGCGCCTCTGAGTCGATTGGTTTAGCAGTGGCGTCGTTGTAGAAGGGTATATACATCTTTGAAGAACGTCTGTGAGCATCAGAAAATGAACCGAGGCGCATATATTGAGGATACTCCGGAGGAGCCACACAGAATGGAGGAAGCGAGGCCAAGTAGTGGACAGAAGGGTCGAGGATGGGGAGAAACGCACCAAAGAGCTGTTATAGATTGTATTCGTTGACTGGTATGAGTTCTGTAGGAGTATCTGCAAAAAGGTTCGGCCGAGTCCTTCCGCCGTGAGTTGAGCTGAATCGATATTCAATCTGATTTACCCTGATGGTTCAGTGGATGAGCGGCGACGAGCCGGAATCAATCTCGGGTGAGCAGTAGTCGGAACATGGAAGAGGTGGTTAACAGAACGGAGACTGGCGCGGGTTAACATCAGTGGGACTAGGCATGGAAAGAACGGTGTGAGTGATCAAGGTTGGTCAGAGGCGGACTGAATACGTACCGGATGCAACGATGCAGTACTTCTATGCCAGTTCCGCGTCCAATTGGAATGAGAACTGCGGTTCTTTCCGTCAAAAAAACCCAGTCAGTACCGCGTCGAGAAACCGAGTGAGCATGAAACACTACCTACCTCTGCATGTCTATTGGAGGTCCAGAAGGACTCGAGCAGGTTTCGAGAGTACAATGCGCGCCTAGTTTCCGATGAGCGAGGTTCCAATGAAGGAGAAATAATATTATTACCGCAACTTCAACCGTGGGAAATATACATCAAACCATCCGGCTTGAAGACGCTGACTGCCGGTGAGTTCTACCAGCAATGGTGATATTGGAAGAGGGTACCTGCATGGATTTGGCCAGTACCTGAGAGGGGAAAGCAGGATTGAAGTGCATATATCCACGGTATTGAGAGGGGAGCTACAAAAACCAAAGATTCGGAGGTTGTTGGCTGTCCGAGGGCCAACGAGAATGGATAAACTCACCGAGGAGTTGGAACTTGTCGTATGTATACATCTGAATGTTTTTGGGATGGATATCCTACGAAAAGTTGAATTAGTGTTGAACCATGAACCGCTGTTTGCGCGTCGAAACTTACCTTACGTGTTTGAGTTGTAGGACGGTTCAACGCCAGCGGGGTGTTGATTAGGTGGACTGCGAATGTCAGGATGAACAGGGATCTGACGATTGCGACAACGATGAATTGACCTTGAATAGGTTGAAATGACGACGTGCTCTTGACGACAATTTCAGCGGGAGAAAGACGGAGGCTAGTGGGGAGCATCAGCCAGAAATGGATGGAGGCTTACCCTGGTAGTTTAGCGGGGACGCCGACGAGGTCTGGAATGGCTCGGGAGCAAGTAGGAGTGAGAATGGAGTAGGAATCACTTACGGCGAAGGAATGACTCGATGTGAGCAAGTTCAACCCTCGCTGGCTCTCTTAGCTTCCACTTGAATGAAAACAGCTGGGATTGAGCTGGGAGAAGGGAAGAGACGAAGGTTAGGTTGGACTGCAGGCTGGAGCGCATCGCAGGCTACGATCCACTAGCTCGACGCGATCACGCGTCCAATTGGAAGGGAGCCCGGGGTTATTTCCGTGAAAAATGTTCAGTAAGTGCCGGCTCAAGTTGAAACCGAGTCAAAGTCGAAATGAAAGAGGGAAAACAAACCCGCCGGGATTTCAACCGTGGGAAACTCCATCAAACCATTCGGCTTGGGTCCGCTGAGCCAATGGTGCGTCTGGGTCAGTTAATTTAGCAGCGAGATCGTTCTAAGAGGGTTTTTACATTGTTAAAGGCCGTCGTTGAGCATCCGAGAATGGATCGAGGCGCATATATTGTGGGTATTCTGGGGGAGCTGCACAAAATGAGGCTTAGTGGGGGATAGAGGGGTGGCGGATGAGAAGGGAACGCACCAGGGAGCGCTCATAAATCGATTTCATCGATTTGTATGTGTCCGGGAGGGGTTTCTACACGAAAGTTTGAGCAAGTCCTTGCGTCGTCAGTCGATGTTCAACCTGGTTTACGCTGGCGGTTCAGTTGAAACGGCGACGAGGTCTGGAGTGAATCTGATGTTAGTATTAGTTAGAAGATGGAAGACGTGGTTAACGGCGAACGAACACTGACCTCGGGAAAGTTGAACGGGGCGATGTTCTCTCGACTGGCGCGGGTATCAGCGGCAGCGGGAGTGGTCATGGAAAGGACAGGGTTGCTGATAGAGGGCAATCAGAAAAGGGGCGGAGACGCACTAGATACGAGAGTAGAATACTTCAATGCGGTCTCGTGTCGAACTAGAACGAAACCTGTGACTCTTTTCTTGAAGAAGCTTCAGTCAGGACCGCGTCAAGAATTGGAGTGAATGGCAGCACTACCTACCTCTGCAACTCAATTGAAGATCCACGGGGCCTCAAACAGTTGTCGAGAGTATAATCCGCGCCTAATCTCCGATGAGCGAGGCTCCAATGAAGAAAGAATCATATTCTTACCGCAACTTCAACCGTGGGAAATATACATCAAACCATCCGGCTTGAAGACGCTGAGGGAACGACGACTCCCGGTGAGTTCTACTAGGAATGAAACTATTGGGGCAAGATACCCGCGTGAATTTGAGTAGTACCTGGCTGGGGAAAGTAGGATTTATGCACGGTATCGGGAGGGAAGCTACAAAAACCAAAGACTCAGAGGTTGTTGGCTGACCGAGGGTCAACGAGCATGGATGAGCTCACTGGAGAGTTGAAAATCAATGTATAGATACATTTTACTAGTAATGTGTTTGGCATGGATTGCCTACGAAAAGTTTGATTTGAGCCATGGATCACTGGTTGCGCGTTGAAACTTACCTGCTTGAGTTAGAGGGTTGGAAGGAGACGCCGTATTAATTGAACCAGCTGCGAGAGTCAGGAGGATTCATGCTGGAAGTATTTGGCAACGACGACCTTGTGTAGGTTGAAGTGGCGGCGTTCCCTTGACTGAGTCTGTGGAGATATCAATGGGATAAAAGACGGAGGTTAGTAGCGAAGGTCAGTCAGAAGGAGCTGGAAGCGCACCAAAGATGACGGTAGGACCATTCGATGCCATTGCGCCAACATCTGGAACTATACCCAAGCTTGTTTCCGTGAATGATGCAAAGTTTGTACCGCGTCAAGAGATTGAGTGATTGGGAAGCACCACCTACACGCTGGAGATCGGGTGAAGCAGGAAGGAAGGCTCTTCCGTACACCTTGAGGATATTGGCTGGCTAATTTGAGATGAGCGACCCTCGAATCCGCAACGGGGAATATTCTTACTGGGAATCAACACCGTGGGAACAACATCAAATTTCCCCGGAGTCGGTCCGCTGGACCACTAACGCGTCGGGGTGAGTTGAAATAGCAACTGCGATGTCAAAGAATGGCACCTACATGAAATGGGATGGGATCTGGGGAGGCGATAGCGATTTGAAGCGCATATATTCGTGATATTCCGGGAAACTACTCAGAATTGAGAAAGTGAGGTTTGGTGTCGCAAAGAACGGTCGAGGATTCAATTTGGACGTACCAGGGAGTATTTGAGTATCGGATACATAGATTTCTATGCCTTACGGACCATTACCTGAGAGAAGGTTGAGCGGCCTTGAGCGGTGGAAGGTAAGGTATTCAACTGCACTTACCTGGAGGGTCGGGTTGCAAGGACGACGACCTCGTGAATGAGCCTAGAGTGAACAGTGACTCGATTGTGCCAGTAATCCTCTACGGGAAACGAGTACTGACCTCGAGCCAGGTGAAACTAACGGTGTTCTGTATGTGTCTCAGTAGCGGGAGAAGGAAGGGAACGAAGGTTGAGCTCAGATCGTGGACAAAGGGAGCTTGAGACACATCGTATATGATGGTAGAGGAAGTCTATGCGGTTGCGGGTCGAATTGGAATGAAAACCGGCGTTGTTTCTGTGAGACGTGTCGGGTTAGTACCGCGTCAAGAAAACTCAGTTAATGAGGGACATTATCATCCGTGTAGATCAGGCGAGCACTTGTGAAGGCCCTCGCATATGCGGATGGTATACTGGATACCTAATTTGTGATAAAGGATGTTGTAATGAAGGAAGGAGAATATTCTTACCTGCTCGACCTCGGGATCAACATCGTGGGAACACGATCAAAGTCCCCAGGTTGAGTGCGCTCAGGGAAAGGCGAGAGCGGGTGAGAGGGAATAGCGATGAAAGTATCGGTGGAATCTACCCACGTTGTGTCCGATAGCATTTGGACACGAGAGGAAGAGCGGCGGTAAATATATTGATGGAATGGTGAGTGGCGGACCAGAAACCAAAGAATTCAGCGTTGAACGGGGAAGGGGGAGTCAAACGCAGGTCAAGGGCAATGGAAAGACGTACCAGAAGTGTCTGCTCGTCTTGGACATGTATTCAACGCATTTTGAACAGCTGATCTGGCACGAAGACGGATGAGTTCGCAGATGTACTCGAGTAGACGAGACTGAGGATACTTACTTACATCGACTTGGCCGGAGGTTGCAAAGACATTAGAGTCAAGTCAGACAGGTACTAGATGAGGCTCACAGTGGTCTACGTCCCTAAATTTCGCGAAGACAGAGGCTTGGATGAACTTGAAGGGTGAGTGTTTGTAGCAGAGAAAATGTTACCGGCCGAGCAGTGGCGAGGCGAATCGAGGTGCTAGAAGCGCTTCCTGTGATGTGCCTAGCGGTCTGAGTGAGTTTTATGGCGCAACAAACGTCGCTACCCACGTTGTAATGAGTAAACCGGTGGTTTTCTTTCTGAAGCTGATTGCCAAATACCATGGGATGTCGAAGGATTGAGCTCAAGGGAGCTGGTATCAGGGAATAGAGAAGTGTAAAAACGTAGTGTTCCAGTCTGGATGCGTTGCGATTGCGGGAGAGTGCGGAGGCAAGAAAACGGGGTGGAGGGAGTGAAAGAAGCCTGCCGAATTTAGGCGCCCGCCCAAATCTGGATGTTTGGATCGAGCGGCCAACAAGCGCTGATGGCGGTGTTCCGAAATCTTGCTTGCTGCCACCATCGACGGGCTTACTGGGGTTCGTCCAACCTGCCTGCTGCCAGGTTGCCGCGGAGGTGTTTGCTTTACAATTACTCGCGCCTCGTTGGAATCTCACTTGCCACAGCGCCACTGCGCGCTCTGTCTTCTTTGGCTGGGACTTGATTTACTCCCGGTTTTTTTTGTTAGGCTGCCCTCGAGGATGTGAATTCGACGCTGTAGCTAGCGAGAACGGGGGCCAAGTTGGTATAACTCGAACCGAACTGCGCAACCCAACGATTCGCTGACGACGTCATGCATTTAGCCAAATGCAGCACAGATTTTGTACCCGATCCCGCCGGGATTCACCGGGATCGTCGAATTTCGCGCCCAGAACGCGTCGCCGACGGCTCCTCGCGCGCCCATCTCCTCGGCCAGTCCTCCTCGTCGTGTCCCTATTACCTCTCGTAAAATCTCCCGGCCAAATTCGATGAAAAACACAACCCGCGCTGCCGATCTTCCGCACCCTATACACGGTTCACGGCGCGTTTTGACGCGTCTATTGGCCCTGGAGTGTTGGGTCCACATCGGAGGCGGCTTGGGATGGGCAAGCAGCATTTTCCATGGTCTGTGTCGCGGTTTCCTTAGTGCATCGCGGAATGACGCGCATGACGCAGGCACACCTTATTCGCTTCCCGCCCTCCGCCCGCCCTTCGTGTTTCTCCTGCGTGTGGGGCACGATTCGCACCGCGTTTTGGCACAGCAGCAGGCCCTGGCAACGCCGAGTCAACGACGAGTAGGCCACCGCAGGAAAGTGAGTCTGAATTCAAGTCTTTTTGTCCAATTCGGCTCAAGACGTAAATTTCAGAACTGGCCAAATTAAATCGCAGTCGTGGGACTTGATGGCGAAGCACCCTCCAGGGTATATAAGGACGGCGACCTTCGTTTTGCCTCTTGTCCTCTTACCACCACCATCCCCCACTTTTCTCCCCCGCTTTTGCCCTCCCCTCAAACTTTTCCTTGCCCACGGCGACCTCAACACCCATACGACCTTCAACACACCCTTCGTGAGTCTCCTCCTGCCTTCTTCTCTCTCTCTTCCGCCTTCTCCACCCTTTTCCGTCTTCCTCGCTGTCCTCCACGCCCTCGGGCATCGTCTCGACCCGTGCCACTCACTTTTTCTCTTCTCTTCCTCCTTCTCTCTCCTTCTCTCCTTCTCTGCTCCTCTACCCGATGCTTTCTTCCCTTCCTTGTCGTCCTCCACGCGCTCGGGCATCGTTCGACGCGTGCCACCAACCTTTTCTCCTCTTTTCATCTCTCATTCCTCTGTTTTCTCTTCTTCCTCCACCTTTTCTCTCTTCCACCCTTTCTTCCTCCTCCTCCTCGCCCTCGGGCATCGTCTCGGACGCGCGCCACCCACTCTTTTCCCTTTTTTCTCCCATTCTTCCTTCCCTTTTTTTTCTCTCCTTCCTGCTGTGTCCTCTCTCAACACGTCTCTCGTCCCAGTCATTTGTTGTCGTCGTTCGTTTGTCGCTCTCCGTGTTCACGGCAACCACCCCCTCTTCTTTCTTTCTGCCTTTCTTCTCTGTCTTCTTCCCCCTCACGGAGCATTCGGACGTGTCCTGTCCTTGTCCCCTCCTTCTGCCTTCTTCTCGACCTCCGCGGGGTCTCTCGCGTTGTTTCGACATGTCCACTGTCTTTTTCTCGTCTCTTTCCTCCGTGTTTCAGTTGTCCCCATTCTATAGTGTCCTTTCACCCCTCCTCGGACGCTGTTTCCACGCTGTCTGTTCCCCTGCTTCCCCTCCTCTTGATGTTTTGCTTCTTGTGCTACCTGCGATGCCGTCGAGGTCATACCGCGGCGCTGCGCCCCGCCGCGGTTTTTTCCCCTGGCGCTGTGTTCATTTATTACCCTTTCTCCTCACCTTTTCTCTTCTATTAATCTATATTCAACCCTCATATACTCATTGACTCATCTCTACTTCAGCCCCAAGGCTCGAACCTATCGCCCAGCGTCGACCTTTCTCAACCTGAACATGCCGTGATCCCATCAGATGTCTGCCGAGGTTTGTTTTCTCTTCCCATCCCTGCATCTTTGTATCCACTCCATCCCCCTTCCGTGCCCGGCTCCTGTCTTCCCCACTTCACCCAATCTCCCCTCACCCCTCACCCACACCCTCCCTTTCGGTAATTTGCTCATAAATTACTCCTAGACGCACGCCGAAACTACGACTCGACACCAAATCAATGCCTAGACTATGGTCCGACGTCGCAACCATGCCGAACTTCTGCTCCGACCACGGACCTATCCCGGAACTTTGCTTTGACCTGGAAACTCTGCTCCACCGTCCCGAAACTATTGAAGTTCGTACCCAGGTAAGTCTTGCCTTCGCCAGAGTCTCCTCGGTCATCTTCAGCTCATGCACATCGTTCCAGCCGACACCGGAAGACCGCGAAGCCATCAATCTACACTGAACCGATGCTAAAACTATTGTCCGACCCCGAAATTATCCTTCAACCAAATCCGTCAGCACCGTGAGGCTTGGTTCATCATTCCGATCGTCTTGTGCGCTCATCACAGCCATCTCAGACCATTTTCCCCAAGCAACTATCCCCAACGTTCACGCAAGGCCGAAACTATCGTCCGATGATCTTAAACCTTCCACCGAGGTAAGGGTCGTATGATTCCGCCCATTGTTGCGATCGTTTCGAACTGATAGAACGTTGCGCCAGGCCGCTTTGACCCCCAAACTCCGATTGAGCCTCAAAATGAACCCGAACCTTGCTCGGAGGCCGAAATTATGCCTGAAGACTTCTCACGGTACGCCTTTCTTCCTCGACTTCCACAATTATCTCGAGCTCATGAAGGCTCTCATAGACCCCTGCCACGCCAAAACTATGCCTCAACGCCGAACGGATGCCGGAGCCATGAACCTACGTCGTACCGGTCTCGAAATTAGCCTGGAACTCCGTGGTCATGCTTCAAACTTCAAGTACGTCCACAAGGTAAGCTCTGCTTCAGTTTGTTCGGTTGCCTCGATCATCCTGAGCTCATAAAACCCATCCCAGACATCTTTCTCCACGACACTCCCCTCCAACGCTGAAACGAGGTTGAAACTATGATCGTTCAATTATGACCGGAAATACTCTCGAGGTAGGCCTTATTCCGATCGCTTTCATTGATACAACCCTGTTTTAGGTCTCTTCTACCCCAGAACCTCGCCTGGACGTCACAATCATCCCGAAACGTTGCTCAAGGCCGAAACTATGCATCAAGACTCCTTAGTTCGACTCTTCAGGTGAGATTTTGCTCCTGTACTCTCACCTGCACCTTCATTAATCGGTGCGACGTCCTCTCAGATTTTCTTTCGTCAAAACCACGCAGTGTACGCAAATCAACCTTGAACCTTCAAAATTCAACCATGCACGTGATCGCCGGCATCCTCCGAGTTCTGGTTCAACTTGGCTTCTGTTCGTGGTAAGTTGGTTGAAGCTTCTTATATCGTCCTCAGTATGTTTGTTGAGCTCATGTGAACACTCACAGGCCTCCGCAGTGCTCGCTCACCCTTTTTGCCGACCTGCCGACCACGAACCCCAACGCCGCTGCGGAAATTCAACCTTGAGTTTTAAACCCAACCACGCCCACGCACGTGACACACGGCCTTCTCGTATTCAACTCGAGTCTCGTTCATAGTAAGTTCGTTGAAGCCTCTTATATCCCCTCGTATGTGCTCCGAGCTCATGCGAGCGTTTCCAGGCCTCCGCACTGCTTATTGATTTTTTTTTGCCCTCGGGCGACGCCGCAACTAGGCTCCTGTGGTTGAATTCAACGCCTGGCAGACCTTTTTGTGTAAGTCCTACTTCCTGAAAGGTGTTTTGATTCAAGTGAACTCATTAATGTACTCATAGACCTCTGCCACGCCTAATTATCCCGCGAGGCCAGAACTATCGTCCAACGTTTGCCCTCAGCGAGGTAAGCCTTCGATTTGTTCAGTATTTTAATCATTTTGAACTTACCCAAGTCCCCTGCAGACCACTGTGACCGACAAACCACGTCCACGCGTCAAGCCCACCCCGAAACTTTGGTCCGACGTCGGAACTATGCCTCGACACTTCAAGTTCACCGGGACCTTGCAAATTCGACTCCAACAACTTTGCGATTGTAAGTCATCCTTCCTAGCGTTGATGGGGTGAATTCTTACGCCGGAACAGGTCAAAATCCATCACTTTTTTCCGAAGGTTTTGCATCGAGTCCACTTAGCCCTTGGCTCTCAACCTCAACACACCCATCGTGAGCTCTATTCGTCCGCAGCGGTCCGCCTGGTCCTGTCTATCTATCCTCAACATTCCATAGGCCAAATAGATGCCTCCGGGCTCCCATTTTTCAAATATTTTGGCGTTCAATCTCGGAGTTATGGCCCTGCATAATGTAAGTCCATTCTGCTTGCTCTTAAATCTTCAATACACCGTCTTTTTACGTGCATCAACTCTCCTCCGAACGTCCCCAAACACCAAACTTCCACCTCCGACGTCGCCGATTGCTCGTTTCATCCACATCATTTACTCATCCCTCCTTATCCTCCCATAGATCGAACGGACACCTCCGGCGTCACATTCTCTCAACATTTTCACGTTCAATTCCCGAATTTTTGCGTCAAGTCCACTCAGCCCTTGGTCCTCAACTTCTCACACGCCCACAGTGAGCTCTCCTTCTCCATCTAACCCTGGCGCCCATCCTCAACCTTCAATAGACCTCATGGACGCCTCCGGCGTCGCATTTTTCAAATATTTTGGCGTTCAATCTCGGAGTTAAGTTATGGCCCTACATACATTCTACTTGCTCTTAAATCTTCAATACACCGTATTCTAACGTCCCATTCCTTAGATCTTCCACTTCGGCGCTGCAACTCTCAAATATATTGACTTTGAACCTCTCGCATCCCAACCCCACCTCGCCCGCCGCGGTCCACTTACGTCTCAACTCATACATTCTGCTGCATGAATTCTGACCCTTTTAATACCAGAATCTGCGCTTCCGAGGCTCCCATTTCCTAATCTTTTGGCGTTCAAGTTATCACCAATTCCCGCGTCGTTCAACCGGAACTTTGACTGCTTCTGAAGTACGTCTCACTCTAACGTTTCACCTGCATCCCTTCCTGACGTTTTAATCCCAGAATTTCTGCTTCCGACCGCCAAATTCTCAAATATTTTGACGTTCAAGTCCACTCGGCAAGTTCCGGCCAGTCCTCGGCACGACCCTTCGAGTCTCATTCAACCCACCTTCGACGTAAGTCTCGTTCTGGTGCTTCCCCTGGACGTATTTCTGACAATTTAATGCCAGAATCATCGCCTGAAGCCCGCAAAATCTCAAATATTTTGACGTCCAAGTTCGCATCAACCCACTCGGCAAACTCCGGCCAATCTTCCGTCGCCCATTCTAGTCTTCCTCGCGGCAAATTCGGCCACGCGCAACGCAAACCCGATTCCAGCAATTCCAGCGAACAAACCCCCGACGATTCAAGACCCAAATTCACGCCTCCAAGCCGCCAAATTTCAAATATTTTGACGTTCAGTTGACTTGGAAAGTTTCGGTGAGTCCTTTGACCTTCCGCTATCGTTTCCACTGCTAACCCACGTCGTTCCAGCGCACAAATAGATGCACCACCACTTCCGACGCAAACTGACCGCCAGTCCGCCGCCTCAGCTTTTTCAACCGCGCAAGTTCAACCGCGCCGTTCTTCAACCAGGTAAGCTTTCTGAGCGCTTTTCGTACTCCCTTCGCATTTCTGACGCGTTCCGCCCCAGATTCGTCCAACCAACGCGCGCTGGTGAGTTCCCAACCTAACCTTTTCTTTTTTTTTTGTTCCCGTGAACTCGCGCCTCTGCCGTTCGTCGCCGACTCTCCTCTACGCACCCGGAGATAGATTAGCCTTTTGGGGTACGTAGATAGAAGCCTCCTGTATGTTTTTTACGAGCCCCAATGCGGATTTATCGCCGAGAGGCCGAACCCATGACATTTTCCCACACTTACGTAATCAAACCTTTAATTTCAAGAATTTTCGATGGTATTCGTTTAACATTCTTGCATTAAGCCTTTCTGGGCTCGCTTAGATCACCCAGATCTTCCTTTTTGGGTTGCGAGGATGAGTGGTCGAATTGGGACGCGGTTTGATGTTGCGTTTTGTGAGGTCAGTTCGAGTCGGGGCGAGGTGAGTTGAATATGAATCTTCTCGCCTCGATGAGTACTATGGGCACTGTGGTGAATCTAAGCGGCAGGATCAGAACTCAGCATACCCGCCTATCCGCCAATAATCCCGGAAGTAGAGGTCCTGAAGCAATTTGGATCATCTGGGCGGGGTCTACGGGTACCTAGTTAGTGCTTTCTATGTTTGGTTCAATATTTCTGAACGTGTAGAGCCCGGGATAGTGATTTTGGTCATTTCAAGTTCTGTATGGCTCAGTATCACGCTGTGGTCAAGGAGGGCATGGTTCGTGTGTCGGAATCGGTGAGAGGAACATGTTGGAAGTTTGTGACCCCAACAGAACACTACTGAAGGTATTCAAACGGCTTTTATGAATTCATTGTGCAAAATCAACCACTCACTCACGGAGAATCCAAGGCAAGTTCCAGCGCGAGTTCAGTCGTTTCAGAACATCGAAGCAACTTGATACGCTGTTTAGGATCGCCAAGTCGACACCAGGCTATCTTCAAACCGGTCTTTCTAGCCCAAGTTGAATTTGTTCAGCCGAGTCAACGTATAGCCCTGTGGTGCAGGAGGGTGTCCAGCGCGCAAAGACTAGGTTAGAATAGCATGTTGGAGGTCTGTCGCTGCGACAGATTGGCCCACGGCCATTCAAACAGCTCCTACAAATTTATTGGGTGATCTCGACAACGCAAGTAGTACCTATGGTAAGTCCCAGCCGCATTCCTATCCACTCGGGGTATCAACTGCGACTCGCAATCGAGTTCAGATTCGCGATTACTTACCTGGACAGCCTACCGTTGAACGCGATATTTTATGTAACCATGTTTGGTTCCTTCGGCCGAGCACCTCA
Source organism: Mycena filopes (assembly GCA_029281495.1). Classification (NCBI taxonomy): domain Eukaryota; kingdom Fungi; phylum Basidiomycota; class Agaricomycetes; order Agaricales; family Mycenaceae; genus Mycena; species Mycena filopes. The sequence goes on along the minus strand of JARIHR010000013.1, from coordinate 596,812 downwards.
AGTCCATGCCAGAAAAGGTTCAAGTCAGCCCTCGGCTCAATGAACGCACGGTAACCCACCTCGGGGCGACCCACTATGAGGTGAACACATATGCGGGGACTCAACTGAATTCGACGACGGTTCTCAGTATGCATACCACCATCTTCGACACCGGCCAGGATTTCATAACAGGAATACATACTCTAAATCACACGCGGACGTGCTCATTCTGATGTGTGGTTCGGTTAGTTTCTGCCTGCAATTCTCAGGAAATCTTGAGTCAGTCGCCAGGTCAATAACACGCCAGTGATTCATCGTGGACGACGTACCACGTTTGTTATTCTAATTTCTTATTCGCATGGTCGATTTCGATGAGGTCAAGACGCCAGTTCCCGTGTACAGGATTCAAGGTGCGTACATACACTGTGATTGTCTGTCCCTGCTTCACACCCGCCGAGCACTGAATTCGCGGTCAACTTTAACCAACCAACCAGCCCTCGGGCATCTCGGCCAAGTTGAGCTTGCACTTGGACGAGACGGTGAACCGAAGTCCCCACGAGTGAGGTTCAATGGCGAACTCCGCGTCGATGCGTTCAACCCACGGTTCGATTCCTGCACCGCATTTTTCGTTGAGGTCAGTGAGTTCGGGTTTGGTGAACCAAGTTTACTTGACGGATTAACGGATTAACGGACTTGTTTGTGTCCCTCGACGCGTAGCGAACCGAAACGAAGGGAAGCGACCGCAGATTGCGGGCTCCCTCCCCCGGGAGTCGGACATTGGCGGACTTCATTCTGTAGGCCGGTGCCCCAGTCCTCGGCATAACGGAGCCCTAGTTATGTTTACACTTGACCCCGAGAAATATGGAAACTAACCTCTGTTCGTTCGAGGGATCCACCTTGGAACTTGACCTGGGTGTCGCGATATCTAGCACACACTCCGTCACTCTGCATCAGTGTGAAGTCTGCAGTGCTGCTCAACTTCCAGGGACTACGGGATTTATGCAACCGGTGAGGGTAGTTGAAGTAATTTGTCGAGGCCTGCTTTCAATTCAACCACATACTCCGAGTCATTGAACTGACTTACCAGTCCAACTCGCCGTTCCACGGACCACGGTAGCTCTGTCCCTGCGACCACCCTCCCAACCTTCGATGCGGTGAAGCAGAGCTGTGAGTTTGGTCCGAGTCCGTCTTCGCTGCGAGACGGCACTAACCGCGAAGGAAATCGAGGCCTGTTGACGTATTTCTTGATAGATCCAGGTAAGACTTCACCCCATCGACGTAAGCTTCCGGGGAGATAATTTTCGAGGCCCGTATTGACCTCGACCACACCGCAGGACAGCGCCCCGTGTCGACGCGCCCCATTTGTTTGAACGCTTACCCGTGAGCACCCAACTCGCCTGGATGTCTTGATGCGTCGAATGACCTGGATGCAGTACCCAGCGCCCGTGGGAGACAGATCACACAAGGAATTGACAAGGAAGTCGTTGTTGAACGAAGAACGAAGGTGTCGTTCAACGATCAATTGATCACGATGATCATGTTTGAATCCAAGACCCGCATCGACTCCTTTCCCACCACTCCAGTTTTCTCGAGGACATCCTTGGGCACAAGCCCCGCTGCTGTGCCGTCCGCCTGGACCTGGACCTGGACTTGAACCGTTTGTGTGCGGCGCCGAGCATGGAGATCTCACGATGCTTGCACGATGCTGAGTCTCCACCCGGACCGCTCCTGTGTTTTTTCTTTTCTTTCGCCCCTTCTTCGCGGATGCCCCTCCTTGACGACGGTTTCTTTGTTCATGCGCGACGCATTCTGGGCGGCTTTTGCATTATTCACGCGCCTGATTCACGCGCGCACATCTCGCCTCGTCGCTGCGGCCTCGACCTCGTTATTCATGTGCGCAAAGCCCTTGTATTCGCTGGCGTCTTACGCCTTCCTTCCCTTCCCCCTTCTTGCCTGCCTGCCACCATCGCTTTGCACGATGACCACCCAAACGCAAACGCAAACGCTAACCTCGCTCTTCTCCCTCCTCCAGCTGGACAAGTACCGCCGACCCTCGCCCGCGCCTCCCCCCGCCTCCACCTCCACCACCTCCACCTTCACTTCTACGTCTGCGAGTGCGAGCGCGACGCTGTGCAGGGGCTACGGGCGCCCCGGGCCATACGACGAGCGGGGGTACGTGCGCCCGTCGTACGACGAGGAAGACGTGGATGTGGATGTGGATGCGGAGGGGGAAAGGGATGATGAGGATGATGTGGATGTGGATGTGGATGTGGATGTGGATGTTGATGCGGAGGGGGAGAGGGATGATGATGATGATGAGGGGCAGGTGGGGTACGACGGGAAGGGGCAGGATGGGAAGGGCAAGGGGAAGAGAAGGTGGGTCGGGGATGAGCCGGGGGCGGGGCAGGTGGAGGGGCAAGCGGGGAGGGTGCCGGGGTGGTTGGAGGGTGAGTTTTTCGTCCTTGCTTTTCACGAAGGTCTGAGGCTGATGCTCGGCGGCGGTGTAGGGACGTCGTCGTCGTATTCCGCGCCGGATGGTAGCAGTAGCAGTACTAACGGCGCCGTCGCAGGGGAAGAGCGGGAAGAGCACCGACAGGTGGCGCAGCGGAGTCGGTGGCAGGCGGTGCTGCTCGAGGCGGGTGGGCTGAGTGCGGCGCTGAGCGACGAGAGTATGCGGAGGCTGCGGTATTGTTTGCAGTGGCTGCAGGTCGGTCTTCTTTTCCTCCCCTCCTTCCTTCCTTCCTTCCGACCGACGCTAACTCGTGCATGGTACCACAGTACGCAACGCAACACATCGACTCGCAGATCCTCGTCCTCCGCGAATTCATCGCCTCCCTACACCCCCTCCCCCCCGCCGTCGCGTCCTCCTCCTCCTCCTCCCCCTCCTCCCCCTCCCGCTCCTCCTCCCGCTCCTCCTCCTCCTTCGCATTCACCACCACGACAACGATGGCGATGGAGGAACCCACCGTAACCCTGACCCCCGATCACCTCCGCACGCTCGCGCACCTGCGGAGCGACATCGTGCACACGATCCGCCAGGTTGTGGGCGTCGTGAGCAAGTATGCGGGGGGTGCGTTGCCGGAGCCGGCGCGGGGGCGGGTGAGGGGGTTTATTTTGGATTTGCCGAAGAGGTTTGGGAAGGAGGCGGCGGCCCCTTCTACCTCTTCCTCCACTTCCTCCAATTCTACTTCGAGTGCAATTGGTGTAAGCGGGGTAGGAGGGGTAGGGGTAGGGGGAGGGACGGGGACGGGGACGGCGGCGAGGAGGGGTGCAAGGAGGGAGCGCGGGGTGGAGTCGGTGCCTGCGAGCCCGACGGGGGGTGCGGGTGCGGGTGTGAGGCCGTTGCATCCGCACTCTACTGCGCACTCGCATTCAAGCCATAGCCATAGCCGGCGCGGGTCGACGCAGGGTGGCAGTGGGGTGGAGCCGGGGAAGGCGCTGGCGGCGGCGCAGCGGGTGTTGACGCTTGCGACGGAGAGCTTGGATATGATGAGGGGGGTGACGGCGGTTGTGGGGGATAGTTTGGATAGGGCGGATGCGTGAGTGGCTTTTTCCTTTCTTTCTCCGCCCTGGGAATCGTTCGCTGATTATACCTCTTCTTGCGTTATAGTTGGGTAGACCGCCTGCGGACGGTAGGCATCCAGCGCGGGATGGACGGGCTCGCGCTGCCCGAGGGGGCGCCGCCCGCTCACGCGCAATCGCATGCGCATGCGCACGGGCATTGGGCGCCGGCGGGGGGCAGTCCGGCGGGGTATCCGTATTCGGGGGCGGGGAGTCCGGGCTTTGGGCTTGGGGGGATGAGTTTGGGGGAGCGGGAGGAGGAGGGGGGGGGGGTGGGGGAGGGACGCCTGTGGGGGAGCGGGATGGGGATGAGAGGGAGCATGAGAGGGATGGGGAGGGGGAGGGGAGGATGGAGGTTGATGGGTAGGCGGCGGGCTGCGCCGGCCCCGACTCGCGCATTGCCTGTGGATGGGTCGACTGCGTTCCAGACCCAGCTAGTTCCTGCGCTCTGATTCCCCCGACCGGCGCCTCGACATTACTCTCCAAGGCCCAATCAAGATCACGAACCCGGTGTACTTGTATCCCGACTACGACGCGACCTGGTGTCCTATCCTCATCCACTTCTTCACTCGCTCGCCGCTCATCGAATATGACACGATCCCGACCGACCTGGTGTCCCATCCTGCCTTCCCTCCTCATCCACGCACTCGGCCACCCATTTGTACCACCCGCGACAACGCTGCTTCCGCCGCGACCGCCACCATCCATTGCATACCCCCGACTGACTGCTACGTCTACGTTTATACCATTCGCCTTTCTTTCGTCTTCTTGTCGTTCCGTTTCGTTTCTTTTTGTCGTCGTTTATACCTATCCCCTTCGTCGCCGTACATATCCACTCCGTACATATCTACTCACGCACCACCGCACATACACTCCCTCATTTTGTTCATCCTGCCTCTGACTCGCTGCGCTTGCACATACAGACATGCATGCATCATTGTAGCGCCCACCCACACTCCCTGCTCTCCCACCCCACCTTCCTTTGTCTACATCTCCTTTGCATACTACCTCGAGCTCAAATACAATACGATACGGCCGACCGTATACTATTTCATCCATCCATCCAAAAGCTACTAATAAGTCTGTCTTGTCTCATCTGTAGCAGTACGTAGACCCCCGCCGACCATTGGCCGAATACAGAATGCATGCATTTGTATACCTGGACCACGATGGGAGGAAGTGGCTCGTTGCGGATACGACTTAATTTCGTTGGGGTTGGCTATGGATTCGTTGGGGAGGTTGGGTTGGGCATGTGTTTTGTGGGCGCTGGCATGTGATTGTGGGTGTTGCCCGCGGCGAGAGGAGGAAGGGCACGTTCGAGTTAAACTTGTCGAGGACGATGAGAATAGGTCGGGGAGCAGGTTTGTAAAGTAACAGAGCAAAGGGATAGAAGGCAATTCCGTTACGTGCCGCGGCGGAATTTGCAGGTTGAATTAAAATTTCCAACAATCTCGGGTTCAACACGACCTTGTACAAGTTCAACAGCAGGTTCTTTCGTACTTGCTCCTGGCCATACAGAGCGGATTGACGTCCTCTCACCCGTGACTCCGGTTTACTGTAACTGGGATTATCGGGGCCCGGCCCAAGCGGGGATTCGTACGGTTCCCTGTTGAGGTTGAGTTTCAACAGTTTGAGACCATTCGGCGAACTCGGAGGATTGGGAGAATTCAACGTTGACCATCCCATGCTTTCATCCAGCGACATTCAGACTCGCCGGAAGCATATCCTACGTACAACGGCGACCTAAGATAAAAAACGCAGTCTTCGTCAAGTTATGACCCTCGCCTGAATCGAACAGGCATCCCCACGTTACTGTTCGCCAAACGCCCTTAGGAAAGGTGAGTGCGGCCACCGCCATGGGTCTGTTTTCGTGTTGGCGTGAATCCTGCACAGCCTGCTGACTTTGGTCAGTTCTTTCTGATAACTTAGATGATGAATAAATTATCACCGTGGTCCAAATGATTGACCCGAATCACCGACTCGAACGGGCGGCCCTCAATCAGGTCCAGGTGCAATTCTTTTATTCTATCCTGGAAGAGTCGGGTGGGATGGTTCCAACGCCAGGGACACTGAAGTGGGTGTATGATGGACTTTCATGGAATTGTGGATGATGTTTTTCACGGTTGAACCACGAACCGTCCGGCCCCTTGAAGCAGAGAAATTGCATATTCCACGGGAATTTTGAGTCCGCCTCGAAGGAAAGGTGTGCAGACACCGCTCCAGGTCTATGTTGGAATGTCGATCGAAGCACTGTTCACTTTTGCACTGCAGTCTGCCGCTGCAGCAGGTGTTGGTCACCGCTACGCTGCCTCATTCTTCACTCTGAGTCTCTGACGCACCCTCCTCTGGACCACCATTCACTGCATTCCCTCAGTCCCTAGGCAGTGCTTGCCTTGCTCGGCCGTGCTCGACCTAGGTACCAAGGCCTCGATGCCTTGGTACCAAGGCACCGGTGGCTATCCGCGGCCCTGGTCCCTAGGCAGAGCAAGGCCGAGCAAGACTCTCGCTGCCTTGGGGCTCGGGGAACGCAGTGATTCATACGCAACTGTGTTCCCCTGCAATTCAAGCAACTCTTTAATCCTCTTTCAGATGAACACTTCTGTATCCACATGCGGCAGCTGCATGTGGATACAGACACCCTTCGAAGCCGAAGCCGAGTCAGAAAGCCTCGGCTTCTGGTCGAGCGAGGTGGGAGTGAGAGGATGTGAGAGATGGGTTATTGATCTTGCCTGGTAAACACACTCATCACTCGCACAGTGGTTGAAGTATTCTAGCTTCCACACAGATATATTCCCTGTGATCGGTTTTTGAACCTTCGGCAACCTAATGCCGAGGGTTCCCACGGTTCAATTCTTTAATGGCGTCGACGCAATTGTGCCGAACATGCGCAAGACACAAAATTCACAGGGAACATTGGAATATGTTAGTCAAAAGTCATTTCAAAGCTATTTTCTTGCTGCTTACTGGCCAGGACTTCGCAAAGAAAATATCGCCAAAAGCCAAAGCCGAGCCAGGGAGGCGGCTCGGCCTGGGATTTTGTGGAGCCCAAGCCGGGGCTTTCAAGCCAAGTCCGACATGACTATGTGACATGCTCTGTGTGTGGCCAGATTCCTCGGCCACACTGACACTTGAAGCCTACCGCAAGGCCACTATAAAAAGCTCAACACGTCTTTCGGGATTATCGCCATCTTCCCTCGAATGGTTATGTGCTTTGAACTCTGGACCGTGGAGACCCCACTCGTAATAAAACCCACCGGGTCACAAGAATTCTGTGACCGCTCCGCGGCCAGGCGGGTCAGGTCACAGACTTGTTTGACCGCCTACAGGGGTCAGGGTGTTACTGCTTTCGTCTTGTACCTCTACCTACCACATATACAATATCTCGCCGCTCGCCGCTTGCTCAATAATCCAACATGGACATGAGCAATATCGACCCGGCATTACGTCCACCGGAAGCGACCGCCGCGGCGTCGACGGCGTCTACGAATGGGGCAACTGCCTCGCTTCCACCTCCCACGCCCACGCCCACGCCAGTCGCGTCTACCTCCACCTCCACCTCTACCTCTGAGCCTCCGCGTCTCGCGCACCAGACTGGCGAGTCGCAAGTGGGTTATGAAGCACGCCTGTAAGTGCATTTACCTTCTCTGGAAAGCTCGTACTAATCACGCTGCAGTGCGCGCGAACGGCACAAGGCCCCGCTCGTCGAAACCTGCACCCATTTCGAGATTAAAGTTCCCAAGACCGCGTCTCTAGCGCGTCTATGCACGGCGCTAGTGCAGCATTGGTGCGTCAAGTACTTTCTACGCAAATCTTCGTGTGTACTGAGGTCATTTCCCAGGTTTCCCCCACCCCCGCGTCGCTCTGCCAAACCGAATGCTGGCCCTGCTTCTTCCCTCCCTACCTCGAGCGGTCTTCGCGCTGACGCCGTCGACGCAATCACATCTACCTCCACCAGAGCACCTTCTCACTCTACCGCCGCCGTTACCGCCCCGCATCCTAGACCACGCGCGCGGAAGGTCCGCTCACACGAGGTGCTGGCCTCGGTTCTAAACCCAGCAGGCCGAGTCTTCGTCGTCCCACGACCCAATGAAGGCGTTGTCGGTCCATCCCCTTTCACTGGGAGCTCGCGCGGGGAGTTCAGAGGCGGCAATCCACTCTTCAATAGTACGGGTGGTCCAGTATACGTGCCTGCGCAGCCTGCTGCTTCGGGGAGTCGTTTGCCGCCCGTCGATACAGTCGGCGCTGGCAATCCTGGACCTCGTCTCGGGGCCTCCGTACCTATCACCTTGGGCAGCACTCCCTTCAACCCGGATGTACCGACGGGAGCGGACCAAGGCGACGATAACGACGCCTCTCTCGACGACGACAAGGACGAGACCTCTCTTGTCAAAACTTTCGGTATCGAAGGTGCAAATGCGGACGAGTTGCTTGGCTACGACGAGTCCGACGACTCCGACTCCGATGAATCCGAGCACGCGAGCGACGAAGAAGCCCAGCATGCTGCATTCCAACGTAGTGTACGCGTCAAGGCTGTTCTTCGGGCGGAGGGGAATCGACGCGAGGGGGGTAAGAAGACACAGAGGGCTATGGTCAAGGCATGGCAGGTGGCTTTGGGACGGAGCTGGTGAATATTTTCTGTGTTGGCAGCCTGGAACGCGCGAAGTATCTAGCTGGATGGCGCAACAAGGTTCGCGAAGAGTTACGAACCAATTCATCTGGATGCCTCGGCAGGCGATGGCCCAGTCTAGCCGACAACCTCCTTGACACCTTCCCCAATCCCCGCGTCGTCGATTTGTACCTCAATCCCCTAACCTCCGCGTCGCCCAGCTACCTTGGACCGATGCCAGCGAACGCTTGGTTGCCGAGAGAGCCGGCTATTCACGACGTGTCGAACTTGTGTAGGAGTCTGTTCCGTTGGAATGGCGAAGCGCTGTTGAAGAAGCTGAGTTCGTGTCTTTGGCCTAGCGTCGCATTTCGAATGCTGTCATCGGTGAGTCAATCAATGTTCACTCGAGTGCATTTTTCTAAATTTTTCCCCCCTAGCACTTTGTCGTGTATAGCAAGAGCACGAATTTCGTCGCTTCCCCAACCACCCGAGGCGAGTTGCTCAAGGTCATGAAGGCTTCAGGATTGAAGTCCGCATCAATGGATCTCGCCGCGTTGAACCTGTATCGGGTCCGCGTTTCGACGCAGAATTTTGTTGCCCTTGCGGGACTGGGCCATCTGCCGGCCATCGCACCTGGTGCCATTAAACTGGTCTCAATTCCAAGTGCCATCCTTGCCGTTGCACTGCGTGATATCTCGCTCCCGTTTACGAATGTGAGTCTTGATCTTTTGCGAGTCTCCGCCAACTCTCACATTAATCGTGTCAATAGTTGGCCCATGTTCCGTTCGAGGATTCCGACAGTGGTTCCGAGACGTCGGTGGACTCTGACGGGGCCGAGGAGGATGATGCGCATTCTGCCATCATAGTCGACGTGATGGATTCTGATGAGGAGGACTTTGTGAATGCCCACCGGGCCTTGGGTTTGAATGGGATTATCGACTTGACTGATTAATTGAATGCTTATTCTACCGTGTAATCTCTTTCTTGAATCCTGTTCCCGTGTCCTCTGTGTGCGGCTCCGCGCGTGTCAGATACGTGACCGTGTTATGTGAATTGAGCAGACATTTTCTCGGGGACGGGGGCTGTGATGAAAATATTCGGTGTTGTACTCTGGAATGCTCCAAGGTTTGGGTCTACAAACTGTGCTTTCAACTAACAATGAGCCTCCGCACTCCGCACTGGATTATATATTTAATTATATATTGTGCATAAAATTGGGGTCTGCGTCCCATTACATTACAGGTATCAGTACTGCTGTACACACTAAGGAAGGGGGAAAGGAAAGGGATTGCATGCCAAGGAGATAAAGTTTTCCGCCTCCACCAACACAAAGACTTCCATTTTGGGGTTGCTGGAGGTTTGGAGTGCAGGGATTGCCTGTCTGGGAAGGCCCGATCGTTGACCCCGCCCACCAAAAACACATTGACCTCAACGAGCGCGACGATCGGGCTGCCGAGACGAAGCTGTGACCGACCGCCAACGAGGGCTCGGCACACGCCTAGCGGGGTTTGAACCCGAGTGACCGCCGGCGATCGAGAGCGATCGGGGGCGATGACCGGGTCGCGGGGTCACAGCCTACACGCTATAGAACGAGAATCACATGTCGTTGGAATACCTCGGCTTTCAGTTGTCTTGGAACTTGCAGTCTCGACAATGGACATGCAGGTGGAGAACTCATGACGATTCGGGCTTCCAGAGGAATGCTGTGGGTAATCTCGAGATTCTCTCGATCGTCGTGAGCAATCTTTGCTCCCGCTCTGATTTCGCTAACAACTTGTAGAAGTAATACTATCATACAGGCTCAATACATCAGCGTTAACAAGTAAGTAATTCGACATGAACCCGAATCGAAAAACCATTCAATTCCAACTCTGGTGATAAGTCCAGTCGTTCATGATCCTCTTCGCTGCCGGCCCATCGAGGACGAGGAGGTCCAGTCCCTCTTGTCGCATATTCAACACGTCAAGTGTATGATGGGGGGCCAGAGCATCGGGCGAAAGCAGCGCAGCAGCCCTGAGCGCGCGATGCGGCTGCCTCCATCTCGAGGATATCATCTGCAGGCACAGTCTATGATTGGGGCTGCGTCCCAAATGACACCCTAGAGAAATGGACTGCAGCTGCGGCGCGACGTTTGGTGTCTCCATTAGCATGTGTAGGAGCGCAGCCTCGTCGATTTCGGCGCCAGATACAACTGACTTGATAATCACAAGCTCTGTTATGCTTGTCGTGTCCTTCAACATACGTGAAAGCGTGGCAGCCTTGACATAGCCATCGAGACACAACCGCTTGAGGGTACAGCCCGATCGTTCGACGAAGGGCCCGAAGCTCCGCTGCATCTCCGTCCCATTGTCGGGCCAGTAGTTCAGGGCGAGCTCCTCGAGGGAAGGGGCAGTGAGGAAGCCGAGCAAAACGGGATGGGACACGTAAAGGCGGCGGAGACAAGGTAAGTGGTAGGTTTCCTTGACATTCGGTCGCGGATTATCGTCGAAGTCTATGACTATCCGGAGTTCGACAAGGCTCACCGCTAACCCTATCACGCCTTGATGGACGTCCCATGGGTGGTCGGCGCGATAGGCGGTGAGCTGCTGGACCGGCAAGCGGATGGGCACGGGGCGGAATTCGTTGTACACTGCGAAATCGACAAGGCAAGGGGCGCGCTGGAAACAATCGAGGGAATCGACGTTTGACTGGCTATCCTCGTTCGACCACTCGATGTATAATCGGCAGAGCGACGGGATGCGGTCTTGGAGACTGCCAAGAAGAGGAACGAGCGCAGAGGTCAAGGTAAGGCTGAGTTCCTCCCATCGCGGGGAGTGCGATGCGAGGTAATTGAACACCTCGATCTGAGACACAGGATCGCGTGCTTCATCGCCACAAAAGTCGACCTTCAGCTTTTGTGCTCGGCCGATATGTGTTTCAAGCATCGGCAGTGGATATAATCCAGCTGGATTCCGGGGGTAGTCGATGACCACCAGCGACCACAATGAGGAAGTTGAGATGGCGATTGCCCTCCACCGGTGACTGACATGGGTCAAGAACCATGGGCTGTTCTCGGAGCTAAAGCGGTGGCCAGACAGACTCCAAACAGCCGGCAACGTCCACGTGAAAATTTCGGCGAGAACTTCAGGCGGGAAGCGCCGGAGTTGGGAGACTATGGCGCTGTTCCGGGAACGGAGACGAATGAGCGATTGACGTTCGTCCGTCAGCTGCTGCAGGCGCCGATGAAGCAACGCTATTTCCTCATCGATCGCGATCATTCGCGCGTCGATTTGAGAAGTGGTGGATTTTATGAGCAAGATTTCCGAGTCCAGTGGCGTTTCGTTCGAGTTCAAGAGTTCGTGGTGACGCGTTCCTACGGCAGGAGTCAAATTGCCACCGCTGAACTCTTTCGCATCAGAGCTGGCTTTGGATCCCGATGTATCCATCTGAGGAAGGTGAGGATCGCTCGCTCTATCACAGATTGAGGTTTACAACTTACTTTTGAGTTCTGGCGGACGAGATGATGGTGGTTTGGAAAAAGAGTCGCGTTGGCGTCACAGCGCAGGTGCGTGACTGATGCTAACACTCCACGGTCCGGGCCCACTCCGCGCTGAATATTCCTGATGAATTCATTCTGTAGAATGCTCCTTTTCCAAGTTGTGGGTAGTCTCCCTAGCTAGATGGGATAACATATGTTCATAGTTGTGGTTGAATTGGAGCCGGTACGTTTCGTCTCCCCTGGAATATTTAATATTTATTCCACAGTGCTGAGTGTAACACGTCTACAAAGTCGACAGCAAATTCATTGCGAGACGTGCGAGTACAAATGCGGGCGGTAGATGCTATAGAAATTCGGCAGAGGTTCCTGGGGGCAATAAGCCTGATGTGCGCCAAGAAAACACCGAGGATAAGGACTTACTTGACGTACAAGTCCAAATTATTGGCGCTTCAGAGGCGCTGTGAAAGTCTAAAAAGACATAAATGTAAGTACATGAGACGGCGGCTCGACTGGCTCGACATACCGGTATTGACTTGGGTTCTTGCGGCGGAGATAAGTGACTACAAAAACATATAAGAGCAGATCACGCGGCGGCGAAAGTATACCACATACTCTTGAGAGGGCTTAGGTAGAGACACGCAGACGGTCGGATGCCAAGTCAGCGGGGTGTTTTGAGGTCAAGGCGATGGGCGTACCATTCCATGTGAGGTTATTTGAGGAAAGAATTGAAGCGGGCGGCTAAAGTCAGGAAGTTGGCGAATGGGTAGAGCACGATTCGAGTTGTGTTGAGATTCTCGGTCGTATCACTGGCAAACACAGCCGTGAGCGATGAACGAGGCAGACTCAATAAAATGCATACGTGATTGACAATTGATTACATGCCCTTGACGCATCGCCCGCATACCCTTGACGGTGGTAACATCGTTAACGTCTTGGGCGTGCGGCTAGCGGAGCCAGGGGCGGCGGAATCTGAGCAATCGAAGTGCTCGAGGTCAGAGAGGAATCTTAGGAATCTGGGACTCCAACGGCAGCAGAGAGGACCACAAGCGTGTTGAATTCCGCCCTTGAAGTCGTCGTCGTTGGTGCCGCGGAGCCTGAACGACGTGGCGACCAATTTGAATGGATAATGGTATCCCTGGCAGGTATGGTCAAATGAGTAGTCGGACACGAAAGAGGACGAGAGGAAGACGTACTGGCAGTAGATAGAGCTCAACGGCCGCGCGGAGGTTGTGACGGCCATCGCAGCGTTGGGGGCTAATATCTGATTTGAGCAGCAGCGCAGAGGGAGTTTGGACGAAGCGCACCGGGGTGTGTCCAACGAGGATGGATGGCACGAGCAGCGGCCGTGTCTGCGGGCGAGGTGCGGCGCAAGTCGAGGCTTCGGAGGAGCTAACAACAGCGACCGCATGATTGATTCATCAGTCTGGCGGGGAGGTGCGTATCGGACGACGTCAAGGAACGCGTTGGGTGCGTAACCCACGCGCACACAAACGAGGTGCGCATCCTTTTCTAGTCCGACGCGACGACCTGGCTGCTGGTCCTTTTGGCTGGTGAGAGGAAAGGGTACCGGGAGGAAGATGACGGCGCCGGTGGGCGACGGGCGGCGAGGAGGACAAGGCCTAGGGTGATCGACGAGGAGCCTGATGACGATCAAAGGGAAGTAGGAGCAGCCTGTTCGCCTGGGTCCCGCAGGCGACGTAGCTATGGGAAGCGGCAGTGAGATGGCGCAGGCAATACTACAATGCAGAGACCGTACCAATGTCGCGTAGAGTGGCCACAGGACCGTTGCGTAGTACCTGCTCTGCGTACGAGAACGCCTACGCCGCGCGCAGGTGAGCCAAAGGATGGGGACGGGGACGGTGACATGGCGGCGCTGCGGGGGATCATCATCAGCGACGCCGGGAAGAAAGACCAAGACGTACCGCGCGAGGAGGTAAAATAGAGTCGGCTGTTATACTCAACGCACCCGGCGCCGACGTCGAGAGTGTCGTGATGTTAAGGCCGAAGACGTAGAGGCATTGCCAATATTTCGGCGGGTCCGAGAGGCGCCGCTCGTGGGGGTATCGAAGGACAGGGTTTGGGGAGGGCCGAAACTGTCCTGGGGGGTAGGGCCTATAGGCAGTTAGACGGGCGACGATGCGGAAAACGTGGCAGGCAAGCTCTGAAGAGTGCACAGGTGTGCCCGCTGTTGTGCTGGAGCAGGTGCAGCGACGTCGACGGGGACGCTGGCTGCCCAAGCCGTCGGAAGACCCTACGTACGCGGCGGGAACGAGGTCGCCGTGGCGGGCGTTGTAGTCGTGGTCGTCGCGATGTGGCGGGGGATTGTCGGCTCAGATCCTAGAGAAATGGAGGCGACATGGGAGTCTATGAGCCTGAGCCTGAGCCTGAGCTCGACGATGGATAGGTGGTCTTACAATATTTTCGAGGTCGTATTGGCCTCGACGTAGCCACAGAGACAGAGGTGGTGGACGCGACGAGCGGACCACAACTGACGCCAATGTCGTCGCTTGATGGGGAACCTCCCCTGGAGGGAAGTAATTGCGAGCTCCTTCAGCCCAGGAGTTGAAAGCGCGACTAGCGGGTTGATGCTCCACAGATATCAGCGGCGGAGCCGGAGAAGGTTAATCACCTCGTCGAAACGGGGCGTCATGGTAGAACAAGGTATCCAGCGGCCTTCAGTATACCGCGGCGCATCTCCCACGTGCTGTCGAGCCGATAGTGAGTCAGCCGGTGTGCTGGCAGGAGGAACGTTGCACACGCTGATGTAGACCACGGAAGGGGCCGTTTTTGAAGGAATCAGAGTGACTGCCGCTCACGTCCCACTTTACCCAAACCTGGCGCAGTATCGAGAGATGATCCCGCAGTCAGCTGAGGAGGGGACGACAGTTTGAGGCTAAGCTCTTCCCAGCCCGAAGAGCGTTCAGCGAGGCACTCGAGTCATCTTGAACCTACCGCGCAGAATCCGGGGTTTGTGTCCGTGTAAAAAAACATTCCGGGCCGCCGTCTTGATCCTGGCTTATGGGAACTGAGAGGCGGGGACTTGAGGTATACGTGATTGCCAATAGCTATATGTGGCCGGACTACAGCGAGACTACCGTCCAATGAACTTGCGGAAAGCCGATATGGGTGAGAGACGGTATAGTTCAGCGAGATATTTCAGAGCAGCTCGGAGGGCATTCTGCAAAGCGGGGAGAGGACCGTCCTATGGCCACTGTCTGCGAACACAGGGTGGTCGCATGCTGTCTGAACAAGGGTTTGCGGTGTGGTGGTGGGAAGTAGATGCTGGCAGCTGCATCACTATTAGAACCAATCATGATCATCAATTGATGGTGGTTGGATTCATAAATATGAACTTGTCCAGAACATCAACTTCCCTTCCTTGTTCTCGTTTGGAAGTTCTCCTTGTTCAACAATGACTCCCTTGCTCTCCTTTCTGACGGTTCTTTGTGAGTTGGGTTACGGCCACACACGACCACAAGGTTTCTGCCATGTCACCCGTCAAGTTCACTGGAATACAAGTTAATTGCAACTGTCACTGACCTCAATTAGGTCAGTTCACAGGTCTCCGTATCCCTCACCCGAGCCAGTGATCGTAATACGAGAGTACAATGGGTGGCGTTCGTTGGCCCTCAGAGTATATATGTAGAGGCGTAGTTCTGTCCACTTCCAAGTTTTACTCCTTCCCTTACCTTACTCCCGCAATTTCGTTGGTTCCTGCCTACGTTTCGCTATTTGTTATGAAGTAAGTTCCTTCCGTACTGACAAGTGGCGTTCTCTGGTAACAAATAACAACAGGTTGTCGTCGTCGATTGTCCCTTCCTTTGCCCTCCAACTCTTCCTGGTTGACCTCGTACTCGCCCACACTCTCCAATTTTTCTCCATCATGATCCCGACGCAAGCTGGCCTGCGCAACTTGTTTCCAAGAGATACCAGTGATCCTGGGTACGCATTCAATTTTAACACATTTGATAATAAATAACCCATGTCGTCCAAACTTTAAGTTTCACGCCTTCCGCATTCATTTCCGTCCCGACGCAAACTGGCCTGCCCAACTCGCCTCCGGGTGAAGATACTGCTGACTCTGGGTACGTATGCGATTTGGCACCACAAATTCAACGGATTTACGCCGAGCCCTATCTTAGCGACGCGACTTTCCCGACTGTCAGGTGCTTCATCGTCTGTCCGGAGCCATCCTCAAGCACATCACCCCCCGCGACCGCGACAAAACTGGCTAAGGCTGTGTGCGTTTTCTAACTTTGCTTTGTACATTCACTGCGTTGGTCAATTTACGCCGGGTCCTATTTCAGTGGCCCAACTTTTTTCTTGCCGATTCCGACTTCGACAATCATTTCGGCGTCAATCTCAAGTGCATCGCTTCCAGCCAGCTCATCGGTCTCGTCGCCTACCGCCTCACCTTCGTGAGTCTTCCGATTTTATTTGCACAATGAGTGCTCAACCTCTTCCGTGATGGCGCGACAGTCCGACTTTGGGCCCACCGTTCACATTTTCTTCTCCGTGAGCTCCTCCGTGCTATCCTGGAACAATATCGGTTGACTCACTCTTGAATCTGCAGATCAATAACTATCACACTCCAACCACCGGACGAATCATCATCGTCCCCGAATGATAAAAACAACACATCAGCCTCGCAGCCACGTACCCAAGGCACGGTGATCATAGGTTTGATCACCGTCGGACTCGCGCTCCTCGGCGGCCTGGCGGCTGTTCTCTTCCTACTCCATCGTTGGAGCCTGAGCAAGCACCACAACTTCACCACCTTTCCCCTCGATGCGGAGGCGGCCCTCAGCCCACCCTCACCGAGCCAGAAAGGAGGCAGTGTTGGCTACGCACACCCGGCCTCCGCTGCTACCGCTCAGCCAACCTCGGAATCCGACTTGGCGCGCAAAGTTGCGGAGTTGGAGGCTTGGATGCAGGAAGAACTCGCCGCTCTCGGGCGCGGGCAGAACCATTCCGAGGTGGAGTCCGCCACCACCACCACGGGCCACGCGGTAAACCACGGCCGACGCGCAAAGTTAGATATACTCGCCGCGCACCGTGTGCGTGAGAACACCGTGGACAGGCTCCCTTCTTACAGGCAGTTTGACTCGGGGTCTGTTTAGGTAGTCTCTCGTAGACATACGCTACAACAGTATGCTCGTACCTCGCATGTTGTACTGTTTATGGTGCTTCCATAGCTAGTATTTCCGCAACACTTTTTTCTCCCTATATTTTTAGTACATACCCCGCATGTAGCTCTAGCGTATTTAGGCTGTGTATGATAGTATCGTGTCTTCAAGTTGTCAGCGAAATTGGAGTGGGAGCAAAGATTGCCCACCATGATTGAGAGATTCTCGAGATTACCGACAGCTTTGTATAATGACCTTGCGGTAGGCTTCAAACGTCAAGTGTCAGTGTGGCCACTGGCGGAGGGATCTGGTCACACAGAGAGCATGTGAACATAAAATTGTTCATCTGAAGAGGGTTAAAGAGTTTTTTTTATTTGCAGGGCAGGCTCACAGTGAGATGGTTCGAGGGGGGGGAGGGGGGGGGGGGGGGGGCTTAGGAAGCAAGTCGGATTTGCGTCAGTTCAAAATTAGTTGCCAGATTGCATCAAATTGATGGTGGTTGAATTCTGAATTTGGTCGTCCGAATCCCCGGCGAATATGCATTCAATCCCTGTTTCAAGGGGCCGGACGGTTCGTGGTTCAACCGTGAAGAAACATCATCCACAATTCCATAAAAAGCTCACTGTCCAGATAAAGGAAACACATCTGGACCTGACTGAGGGCGGCCCGTTCGAGTGGGTGAGGGTCATTCATTTGGACCGCAGTAATGATTTTTATATCACCTATCAGAACTAAACAAAGTCAGCAGCTGCAGTTGTGCTTCACACCAGTGTGGAAAGAGACCTATGCCGGTGGCTGCACCTTCCTTGGAAGTGCGGATGAAAGTGATAACGTGGGGATGCCTGTTCGATTCAGGCGTGGGTCATAGCTGGACGAAGACTGTTTTTTCTGTCTTAGGTCGCCGTTGTACGTAGGATATGCTTCCGGTGAGTCTGAATGCCGCTGGATGAAAGCATGGGATAATTGAGTTTGCCCAATCCTCCGAGTCCCCCGAATCGTCTCAAACTGTTTGAAACTCAACCTCAACTTGGAACCGTACGAACTCCCGCTTGGCCCCCTGATAATCCCAGTTGCAGTAAATCAGAATTGGCGGGTGAGAGGACGTCGATCTGCTCTGTATGGGCAGAGGGAGGGGACGATCCTGCTGTTGAACTTGTATAAGTTGTGTTGAACCCCGGAAATTGTTAGAAATACTAAATACAACCTGTAAATTCCGTCGCGGCACGTAACGGAATTGCCTTCTAGATCTCCCTTTGCTCTGTCTTCCAACTCTGCTCGTCGGCCTAATTTCCTCGTCCTCTACAAATTTAACTCGAACGGGTGACATTCCGGAGGAGACAAAACGCACCGACCCAGTTCAACTAGCACTTATGAACAGGTTTTTTCCCATCCGCCTCTCTAAAAGAACTAAAAAAACCATCTGTTTATTGTCTGATGAGGGAGACTACCCACAACTTGGAAAAGGAGCATTACACGGAATTAATTCATCAGCGATATTCAGCGCGGACTCGGAATGGCCGGACCGCAGATTGTTAGCATCAGTCACGTACCTGCGCTGTGACGCCAACGCGACTTTCCCAAACCACCATCATCTCGTCCGCCAGCGCTCAAAGTAAGTTGCAAACCTCAATCCGCGATGGAGCGAGTCATCCTCATATTCCTCAGATGGATATGTTGGGATCCAAAGCCAGCTCTGACGCGAAAGAGTTTAGCGGTGGCAATCTGACTCCTGCCGCAGGAACGCGCCACCACGACCTCTTGAACTCGAACGAAACGCCACTGGACTCGGAAATCATGCTCATAAAATCCACCACTTCTCAAATCGACGCGCGAATGATCGCGATCGATGAGGAGATAGCGTCGCTTCATCGTCGCCTGCAGCAGCTGACGGACGAACGTCAATCGCTCGTTCGTCTCCGTTCACGGAACAGCGCCCTAGTCTCCCCACTCCGGCGCTTCCCGCCTGAAGTTCTCGCCGAAATTTTCACGTGGACGTTGCCGGCTGCTTGGAGCCTGTCTGGCTACCCCTTCAGCTCCGATGACAGCCCATGGTCCTTGACCCACGTCAGTCGCAGCTGGAGGGCGATTGCCATTTCAACTTCCTCATTGTGGTCGCTGGTGGTCATCGACTACCCCCGGAATCCGGCTGGATTATATCCACTGCCGATGCTTGAAACACATATCGGCCGAGCACAAAAGCTGAAGGTCGACTTTTGTGGCGATGAAGCACGCGATCCTGTGTCTCAGATCGAGGTGTTCAATTACCTCGCATCGCACTGTTCGCGATGGGAGGAGCTGAGCCTTGGCTTGACCACTGGGCTTGTCCCTCTTCTCAGCAGTCTTCAAGACCGCATCCCGTCGCTGTGCCGGTTAAACATCCGGTGGTCGGACGAGATTAGCCAGTTCGACGTCCGTTCCATCGATTGCTTCAGGAGTGCCCCTTCCCTGATCGATTTCGCGACGTTCAACGAACACCGCCCCGTGCCCATCCGCCTACCGCTCCAGCAGCTCACCGCCTATCGCGCCGACCACCCATGGGAGGTCCACCAATATGTGATAGGGCTAGCGCTGCGCCTTGTCGAACTCAGGGTACACATAGCCTTCGACGGGAATCCGCGACCGAATGTGAAGGAAACCTACCACTTACCTTGTCTCCGCCGCCTTTACGTCTCCCATCCCGTTCTGCTCAGCTTCCTCACTGCCCCTTCCCTCGAGGAGCTCGCCCTGAACTACTGCCCCGACGATGGGACGGAGATGCAGCGGAGCTTCGGGCCCTTCGTCGAAAGATCGGGCGGCACCCTCAAGCGGTTGTGTCTCCATGGCTATGTCAAGGCTGCCACGCTTGTGCATATGTTGAAGGACACGACGAGCATAACAGAGCTTGCGATCATCAAGTTGGATCTATCTGGCACTGAAACCGACGAGACTGCGTGGCTTCGCATGCTAGCGGAGACCCCAAACGTCGCGCCGCAGCTGCAGTCCATTTCTCTAGGGTCTGAGTTGGGAAGCAACCCCAATCATAGGTTGTGCCTGCAGATGATATCCTCGAGATGGAGGCAGCCGCATCGCGCGCTCAGGGCTGCTGCGCTGCTTTCGGCCGATGCTCTGGCCCCCCGTCATACGCTTGACGTGTCGAACATGCGACAAGAGGGACTGGACTTCCTCGTCCTCGATGGGCCGGCAGCGGAGAGGATCATGAACGACTGGACTTATCACCAGAGTTGGAATTGAATGTTTCTTCGTTTCGGGTTCATGTCAAATTACTTACTTGTTTATATCTTTGAAGCGCTCCTATTGCATGGTGGACTATGTTTACATCTCTCATGCTACCTACCTACCTACCTCAGAACGATTGAGCCCCGACTTTCAAGCTACGATTCACACAGAGCGTTCTCGACGCAATTGAGTGGATTTATCACTTCAGTGAAATCTTTCAACCAGAATGTCCGCCGACGTACCTCGAAGTTAAACCACCTACCGTGACTTGTCTTCAATCTGGACTCGGAGGTTCTCCGTACTTATTGTCGCGTCCGCCAAAATGTTCTACAGCATGGGTATGATCCCCAAGCAACCCTCATGCGCAGAGCTCGCGCTCAGCGGCCGTGTTCACTCCCGTTGTCCGCCGACGCCCATTCACGCATCCAGACCACGCATGTACTGTAGATATCCGGGGCACCATGTTGAGAACTATACAACGGCACGCAGCTCGGCGCGGTTGTTCGCGTGCACGTAGGTTTGTTGTAAACGCTTCACCACGCCGCACACCGATGGAGGGTTTGCCCGCAGAAATGTCGATGAACGCAAATGCAACAGTCCTGCCGTCCGAATGCGGGCGCGGCCGCCGGTGCTGTTTATGAAGCGGCTGAGGAAGAGAAAGTCAGCGGGTACAAAGGCCGTTGCAGTCCATGCGCCTTTGCTATTCAAATATTCAAGAATGAGGAGGAGATTGCGTGGGAGGCAGGCGCCAGCGACGAACTTCAAGTTCACATCTCCATCAAAGTTTCTATATAGCGAACTGAGGAGATTGCGGCTGAAAAGTCGCAGTCAGTGGCATCTCAGCGAACCGTGCGGATGGGACGTCCTTGAGTTAGACTTCGTTCTTGACGGATGCATGTCGAATCACAGACGAAGATGTGAAGGATTACTCCTTATTGCTCGTCCTGCTTCACGTCGCCTCATGCGAGATAGACAGGGAAATGTTGCATCTTCTCGGTACTTGCCTTAGACCCACATAGGTATGTTCGTTGAATTGCAGATGCTCGCACTGGAACCCGAGTGAAGTCGGCGATGCAGCCATCCGAAGCCAGACGTAAAGGAAGTGGAGCCCTTCGCTCCCAGATTTATTCAGCGGGACTGGAGGAGGAGAAGAGCTGCGAATCGACTGGTTATCAGCTGCGTCCACACAGGCTCCGAACGTGGAAAGGAGAGTCTATGCATCCGCGCCCCGTCTTAGACTCTACACCACCCGCTCCTTGGCAGCCTCCTCCGCCGTTTTCTCGACTTTATGCTCGAAATCGGCCACCTTCTCCTCAATCACCCGCTCCACCTTGCCCTCCATCGCGCGCGCCACGCCAAACGCCTCCCGAATTTTAAGCCCCGTCAGCCCCTGCACCTTTTCCACCGCCTCGAGCACGCCCCCGCTTATAGTGTTTCGGGCGCGTTCCGTCGCATCGCGCACGCGGTCCCAGCCCATCTGCGTGTGCGCCTTGCCCGTCTCGTGGAACTGCGCGACGGCGGGGAGGTGTGCGTCTTCGAGGTCGCTCGCGTATGCGCGGAGGTTGGCGGACGTCCGGGGGAGGAAGTGTGCGAAGGCGGCCGCGCCGAGGACGGGCGGGAGGAGTGCGCGCATGGGGAGGATGCGGTGCCGCGCGACGATGGCGCCTGAAAGAAAGGCGATGGCGGCGTACAGCACGCCGGGGACGAGGCGCTCGTCTGCCGGCAGGAGAGATTTGACGCGGTCTGAGGGGTCAAATGAGCGACAATCTGGATGATGGAGTGAGCGACACGCACTTTCAACTCGGTTCTCGACGCCAATCCACCGCGAGACGAGACCCTGGACGTGTGCGTGTGCTTCTCGATATTTTCCGGTCGTTGCGCGGCGGACGGTACCGATGTGAGCCTCGAGCGCAGAAGGGGTGTCCAACAGGACGAGGTCAGCGGGCGCTGCCGCGTAAATGGATCGCTGCGAGCGCGTCAGTATCTCTGGCCAACAATTTATTCATTCGAGAGAAGGAAGTGTGTCGACGGCGAGGCGGGGGTTTCGTGGAGTATATCGCTAGGAGTTCGGCGAAACGCACCTTCTGCCGTGGGGGTGTGGCGGAGTCGGACTGCATCGGGCAGACAAGGAGAGTGCGGCGCGGTGACGGTGTGGAGGAGAGGCTTGTTTGGCTGCGCCTTGTTTGCCATGAGTATCCATCGGCTTCCCGGCATCCCATCACGGCCTAATGAGGCATCCCACCGACGCCGTCGCCCTTTGCTTTGCGGCCACCACCTCCACTGTCACTCCAAGAAGTCGTCTTCCTTCTCACCCTGGCCGCGCCCCCCCTCGCCCCATGTCCATCGACGAACTGCCACTTTTTTGTTCTTCTCCCCCCAGAAAAATCACCTCGACCCACCTCGACGCGGTGTTTCTACGCCCCAACAGCCCTTCTCCCGCAACCTCAAGGACTCGGGCAGGGCCCGGGCAGCGGATACACGGAAGAGATGCTCAAATTAAGCACTGTCACAGGGTTATCTGATCGGGTTTGGGACAACTACAGCCCGACCCATCCCACCATCTGCCAGTCTTAAGTACCCCGCATCTGCCCCGCACACACACCGTCTATCTGCATACGATACGAAGGATGAACACCGACCTGAAGACCCAGTCGTCGCCGTGGAGCGCGTATTCGCTTGGGGTGTATCTGAGCCGCAAGGGCGCGCAGCCGCTGGGGACTGTCGTGTTTGAGGAGATTGAGGAGAAGGCGAGGGAGGCGCTCAAGGATTATCCAGGTGAGCAGCCTTCCCCACTATGCGCTGAAAGTTAAATGGTCCACGTAGGAGCGTTCATGTACGCGGGCGGGAGCGCCGGCACCAACTCGACGTACCGCGCCAACCTGCGCGCGTTCGAAAAGTACAGGATCATCCCGCGTATGCTGGTGGACGCCACCGTCCGTAACCTGGAGGTACGCCCGCCCTCCGCCCTCCTACTCGGCTGACCGTCCTTGACGCTATTCCAGACGACAATCTTCGGCGTCAAACACTCCTCCCCCGTCTTCATCGCCCCAATCGGGGTCCAGGGCATCTTCATGGCCGACGCCGAGCTCGCCGCCGCGCGCGCGGGGCACAAGCTCGGCGTGCCGTTCATCATGAGCACCGCGTCCTCGCGCAGCATCGAGGACGTCGCCACAGCGAACGGCGACGGGCACCGCTGGTTCCAGCTCTACTGGCCCGCCACGCACGAGGTGCTCCTCTCCATCCTCGCGCGCGCCAAGGCGAACGGGTTCACCGCGCTCGTCGTGACGCTCGACACGATGCTCATCGGCTGGCGCCCGCACGACCTCGCGACGTCGTACATCCCCTTCGGCCACGGCATCGGCGTGCAGGTCGGCATGTCCGACCCCGTCTTCATGAAGCGCCATGGGCGCGAGCCCGTGCACACGCAGCCCAAGTTCCCGTACGACGCGGCGGAGATGGATCGGCTGTATGCGGCGGGGGATAAGACGGTGCAGGAGAATGTGTTCCTTGGGCGGGAGTGGCTGAAGGAGTGCAATTCGGGCTTGTTCCATACGTGGGAGGAGCTGCGCTTCATTCGGGAGCATTGGGACGGGAAGCTGGTGCTCAAGGGCGTGCAGAGCGTGCCTGATGCGGAGAAGTGCCTCGCGTATGGCGTCGACGGGATCGTTGTGTCGAACCACGGTGCGTCTGCGCAGCTGGCTTAATGAATGGATGGACACCGCTGACGAACCTTATCTTAGGTGGACGCCAGGTCGATGGGGCGATCCCGTCGCTGTCGGCGCTCGCGCGCATCATGCGCTCGCCGACGATCAAGGAGGCGCAGGCGTCGGGGAAGCTCACGGTCCTCTTCGACTCGGGCATCCGCACCGGGCCCGACATCATCAAGGCGCTCGCGCTCGGCGCGCAGGCTGTCATCTGTGCGTATTCCTCTCTCATCTCCGTTTCACCCCCAATACGACCATTGACGTTAACGCCGTCTGTATGTAGTGGGCCGGCCTTGGCTGTACGGCGGCATCGTCGCGGGGCAGGCGGGCATCGAGCAGGTCCTGCGCCACACGATGGCGGACTTGGACACGTCGCTTGGCTTGTCGGGATACAGCTCCGTGAGCGAGGTGCAGGGCAAGGCTGACGAGATGTTGGTCGAGATTGAGCTCTAGTTGACTGCTAAATGCCAGATATACAGTGGATGAATGTACGAACTAACTAACAACTACCGCGGCGTAGATGTAGACCAGTATCCAGTTTTCTTTTGACGACTCTCAGTTTTCTGGACGAGCTCCTCAGGCGGATGGATATGTTGCGCTGAAATTAGTATGCCGGTGAATGAATGAGTGAATGGGATCATGACCTCGGACACCCACCGGGGGCCGACGGGCGTGTGTGTCCAGTCTCCGTCTTCCCCTCTGCCTTCCCAGTCCAGTCTGCGGTGTCACGGCGCAGAAAAAAATAGAAAGGGCCAATGATTGATAAAGGTTCTACTATTCCCCCTCGTCGGTGAATCAACACCCATACTCCGGACGCAACTTGTCAGATCACCTCCTGCGCCGGGTACGTGTGCGCTTGCATCCCATGGCCGACCCAGAATTCCAGATCGATTTCCTCGAGGACAGGGGCGACAAAGAGGTCCAGCACGCTGTTGGGTTGGACATTTGAAACAAATAACGATTCAGAGAGAGGGAGACAGAACATGATAACGTTTTGTCTCTGTAGTTTCAATACACATCAGTGTGCGCCGCAGATATTACTCGATGTCGAGATACATTTGGTCACTGTATGTAGGTAAAGTCAAGCTAAGGTCATTGTTTTACGGAGGGGTTTAGTACGCATACTGATTCCTGGTCGGGCAGAGACGGAGGTATTAGTGCAAGTCGATTATCACGTATTCGTTGAGAGTACATACGAAATATTCAAATCCACCTCGGATGATAGGTCCAGTCGTCGATGAATACCTGCGCCAACTGACCACTTTGGATCATGAGATTGAGCCCCTCTTCTCGCATATTCAAGTCGTCGACCGGCTCCAGACGGTCGGCCGAAAGAAGGTTAGCAGCCCTGAGCGCACGGCGGGGTTGCTTCCATCTGGAGTGAATCATCGCGAGGCATAAGGCGCGAGGGAGGGTATTTCCCGGCTCGCATCCCAGGGAAATAGACTGCAGCTGCGGGGCGATGTCTGGCGTCCCTGGGCCGATAGTCAGCACGGCCAGGAGAGCAGAATCGCCTCCTCGTCGGGTTCAAGCGACTTGATAATCACTAGCTCCGTTATGGTTGTGGCGCTCTTCAACAAATATGCAAGTGTGGCAGCCTCGACGCCTCCATGAAGAGACAACCGGTGGAGGGTGCATCCCGATCGCTCGACGAAGGGCCGAAAGCTACTCTCAATCTTCTCCCCATAGCCGAGCCAGATCTCCAGCGCGATTTCAGTGAGAGCAGGGACAATGAGGTAGTCGAGCACGACTGGGTCGGACACATAAAGGCGGCGAAGACAGGGTAGGTGCATGGCTTGTGTGACTTCTGGCCACGGTTCGTCGTCAAAGGCTATGAGTATCCGTAGTTCCACCAGATTCAAACCTAGGCCTAGGACGTCTCGATGGAACTCCCAGGAGTTGTCCGCGCGATAGCATGCGAGTTGCTCGACCGGTAAGCGAATGGGCACTGGGCGGAACTCGTTGAACAACGCGAAATCGACAAGGCAAGGAGCGCGCTGAAAACAATCGATGGAATCGATGTTTGACTGGCTAGCCTCGTTCGACCACTGGAGGTTTAGTCGGCAGAGCGACGGGATACGGTCTTGGAGACTGCCGAGAAGAGGAACGAGCGCAGAGGCCAAGCTCAGGCTCAGCTCCTCCCATTGCGGCGAATGCGACGCGAGGTATTTGAACACCTCGATCTGGGGCGCATGATCGCACCGCTCTTGGCCATCAAAGTGGATCTTGAGCTTTTGCGCTCGGCCGATATGCGTCTCAAGCATCGGCAGTGGATATAATCCAGCCGGACGTCGAGCGCGAGCATTCGCGCGTCGAGGTCAGAGTCCATCGCTTTTATGAGAGGTAAATCCGAGTACAGAGGCGATTCATTCGAGTTCAAGAGTGTGTGGTGTCGAGTCCCTGCGGCGGGAGTCAAATTGATACCGGTGGACTTTTGCGTCTGAGCGCGGGCTTTGGATTCGAATACATCCATCTGAAGGAGATAAGAACAGGTACCAATATGCTATCGAGCATTCAAATAGCTTACCGCGAATCGGAGGATCTGCGAGATGGTGGTTGCAAGAAAAGTGGCGTCGGTGGCTGTGGGCCGTGATCATTCAACACGACCAAATATGCCCACCAGTTTCTTCAACGTTTGTTCAACGTCCAGACTTACCTGGTCTTAATCAATGCTTTTCTCACTCTCGACGGTCGTTACGACTTGAATATGAGAATATTATACGTTGAATCAATGCTTTTACCGCGAAAGCTTCGTCGGAAGCCCATGTTTCAAGAGAGAGGAATTACATAGTGTTCAGTTGGGGTACAGAGTATTAATTCCAGCTCGTCTGATACGTCCAATCGCCCATAATTTCTTCCGCCCGCCGCCCATCTAGAATGAGAAGATCCAGGCCCTCCTGTCGCATGTTCAAGTCGTCGACCGGGCTCAGAGGGTCAGCGGACAGAAGGGTAGCAGCCCTGAGCGCGCGATGCGGCTGCTTCCATCTTGAGGAGATCATATGCATGCACACATTGAGATTCAGGAAGTTCCCCTCTGCAGACCCTAAACAGATAGATTGCAACTGTGGCGCGAGAGGGGGCCTCTCCGGGGCCAGAGTCAACACGGGAAGGAGAGCACTGTCGGCGCCGCCAAGTTCGGCTGCCTCGACAAGCACGAGCTCCGTTACGGTTGTGGTGCTCTTCAATATATCTGCAAGAGAAGCGGCCTCGACGCGGCCATAAAGACACAACCGCCGGACAGTACATCCCGATCGTTCGACAAAGGGCCTGAAATTGCTCTGGATCCCATCTCCATAACTAGTCAAGAGCGCGATTTCATCCAGGGCAGGGGCGACGAGGAAGTGAAGGAGAACGGCGTGGGACACGAACAGGCGACGGAGATATGGCAGGTGGATGGCGGAATCTGACCATGGTTCGGTGGCCTCGAAGTCGAAGTCTAGAATCATTCGGACTTCAACCAGGTTCGACCCCACCCGCAAGATGTCGCGATGAAGCTTCCACGGGCCGTCGAGTTGATAGCGTAGGAGCTGCGGGAACGCCAAACGGAGGGGGACCAAACGTTGTTCGTTGACCACCGTAACATCAACAAGCGACGGTGCCCGATTAAAACAGTCGATCGAATGGACACCTGCATCACTCTCCGGGGAGGACCACTGGAGGTGTAAGCGGCGTAACAACGGGATACGGTCTTGAAGCCCCTCGAGAAGAGGAACGAGTGCAGAGGTCAAGCCAATGCTCAGTTCCTCCCATCGCAAGGAGTGCGATACGAGGAGCTTGAAGACCTCGGTCTGGGGCCGAGGATCGCATTCTTGCTCCCCATAAAAGTGGATCTTGAGGTTATGCGCTCGGCCAATCTGAGCCTCGAGCATCGGGAGTGGATATAACCCAGCCGGACCGAGGTCGCTGGTCGTGAAGCTGATGGCCACAACCGACCACAAGGAGGAAGTGGAGATGGCAGTCGCCCTCCAGCTGCGACTGACGTGTGTCAAGATCCATGGACTGTCGTTTAAGCTGCCAGTGGAGCGCCGGCGTTGAAAGTGACTCCGAATCGTCGGGCGCGTCAACGTGAAAATTTCGTCAAGAATCTCGGGGGGGATGCGCCGCAGTGAAGATAAGACGGCGTTGTTTTGGGAACGGAGACGAACGAGGGATTGGCGTTCGTCCGTCAGTTTTGCTAGGGGATCTTTTGAGAAACCGGTCAACAGTCCGGGAACTTGGAAGGAAACAAGAAACGTACGGTCTGTATCAAGCTGTTCATTATCTTCAAGCGGACCTCCGAGCTCAAGAAGCACCGCAGGCGCCTGCTGCGTCCACTCCGTCTCCCCATCCGACCGCTCGCCGGTCCACTCTGATTTTTGACGTTCGTCGGTTGGTCGTTCAAACTGACCAAGTAACGCTATTTCATCGTCGATCGCGAGTATTCGCGCGTCGATTTGGCGGCTCATGGACTTGATGAGGAGTAGATCCGAGTCCAAAGGCGTTTCATTCGAGTTCAAGAGTGTGTGATGTCGACTCCCTGCGGCAGGAGTGAAATTGCCATGTGTGCTGGCTATGTGTGATATGTCCATCTGAGAGGGTCAGTCTCTGAACCAAAGATGGGATTCAGGGTGCGTACTCCGACTTGGATGGCGATGGTCGGAGGCAAGTCACATCTGGCAGCGGCATCATATGTGATAGCCGACATCAGCCGGCGCTGCCGCTGGAGTATTGTCCCACGGTTGAAACCACTGGACAACTTCATTCAATTTGAAGCTAAGCTCACAACCGCATGATACAGCGCGTCTTCCGGGATCGATCCTACCTTTCTTTGACAACCGGATCCGCGGAATCACTCGCTGTTGGTACGAGGGAACTTGAAGCACCCTCGGGTCTACTGTAATATTTCGTTCAAATCGAACCGGGGGGTGACGCGTGACGATTTGAACCAATTCGACACTTCGACATCGCCCTCAAAGGTGCGTGACGGCAGAAAAATTTCGATAAAGGCCTGAAATCATACAGCTAGGTTCCATCTTGGCTCCTGGACATCTGCATAATATTTGGGCTGTTTGGTTGAACACAGATCACAATTTTCGGTTTGCTTCCTCGGAAATGCAATTTGAACCAAGAAACTGAATCACACAGTGGAAGTTTGAGTTCGGAGAGGCAATTTTGGTCCAAAAAACACCAGAATGAGTGAATTTATGACCACTAGTATGGAAGGAGCCCAGAAAAATGACATTCCCCGTCCAATGGGATTTTTTTGCTGGGTGACGAACCCTCAGACCTATTCGACATCGACCGTCGTGACGCGTTACCTCGACCAATATTCGTGATCGACAAGGGGGTGCGTGACGGGTGACTGTCGATTTGAACGAAATATCACAGTAGTCTCTCGTAGACAGACGCTACAACAAATTATCTTGTACCTCATTATGTTGCACTTCGGGTCTCCACTCCGAGTCGCCAGTCCGGAATAACACCATCGGACAAGGCAAGTTTCGGCTCACCCACTGACCGGGTCCGGCGGGATACCCTAACACACTTAATCTAAGAGGCAGGGAAGAAATCACCGTTAAGATTTATCAACTGGTACAATTTTATTTCCCGTGTGCAGTTCCGGAGGACTCGGAAGGACATACTCGCAGTCAAAGACGGCCCCACAGAAACACGGCCCTGGCGGGCAGATACAGGGACTGTGGAGGTGGGGGTCAGTACTTAGCAGACGAGCCTTTGGGCGATATGCAAAAACAGACGGCGCACATCAGAGTGGGTTCAGACTCGGGTTCCAAACGCCCACTAAAATTATCGAAGTGTAGGTGTGGAACTGGGAGGCCTAGTTCCAGTGCGCTATTGGGGAGCATGTGCCGATGTGGATGCGCAATGTGCTTGGTCTGAAATATGGGGCGGCCCGTAGTGACTTCGGAATCCAGGTGCAGAGCTCCGGGGTGCAACTGGGCTGCAGGCTGTTTGAATTGTCCGACGGTGCGCCCCGGAGCCGAGGGTGTGCCTGAGCGCGAGGACAACGGCGAAGGCGACCCCCGCTCCGACGGAACCGACTCGGATACGGTGCTAAATTCGCACTCGAGGCCTTTCAGCCCGCAGCGCGTGCAGGCGCTAGCACCCCCGTCTTCCATTCGCGTGACGCACTTGGGAACCGGTGAATGAATGAAGTTTGTCGGAGCTATTAGTTTGCACTGACTTTGACCTTCCGCTTCCTGCCGAAACGGAGTGAAGTAGCCCACAATCGAGCAGTCATGATCAGAACACGCACCTGCATGAGGCGCACGCGACGTACGCCCGACGCCACTTTTCCGGCTTGGTTCGAGATTTTGGCGTCGATGATTTTGGCATTGTGATTCTGGGATGATTTTGGCATTGTGGCATCAGCCATTTGACAGATTGATTGCGGTGTTTCGGTGTTTTAACGCATTTCGGCATTGTTTGATGGCTGTTGCCGACGACGGCGAGCTCGATGCTGGGCTTAGGTAGTGTTGCCGCGAGGTGGAGGTAGATCGAGGTGATTACCAGCTCGCCTCGGTGCGTTACTATACTGGGCACCTCGAGCTGATGGCAGCTCAGCTCGACTCGAGCTGACTCGAGCTCCATCAAAATGCACTTCCTTTTTGAGTACTTTATCTCCGTTAGAGCTCGCGAGAGTCCGTATTTCAGAAATTCCCTGTGGGTGCATACTAGCAGTCTTTATTCATTTCTCAATGTTATCCTACTGAACATGATAATGTTCGATCAGCCTTAACAAGAATTCTACAGGGAAGGTCGTGTACTGCCTTCCGCCAACAAGATTTATTGAGCAAACAGATTCTCCAAACAACACAAAGACATGGGCCCAATTAATCGGAGGCTACCAGAATATCCATCACTAAGGGTCCCCGAGTACGATGCACAATTTACTGATCCTCAATAGGCCCGGTTGCGCCGCAGTTGGAATATCTTGCCCTCAAGTTGTTTTGCTTCCCTGCCGTGCGAAATTGGTCGTTTTGGGCCGGAAAATTTTGTAGGGACACTGAAGCCTCCCTTGCACCGTATTATGTTGATTCTGGGGCTGCGATGGGAAGATACAATGCTCGTCGACGTTGTTGCGCATGCGTGAGACTCTGGATTACCCTTTAAAGACCGTTCACGTAATAACCTCGAGCCAACTCGAGGCGAACTCGCTCCACCTCGAGCTGCTCCAAGCTTGATGGACCATCACCTCGAACTCCCTCGAACTCAGCTCGCGGCAACACTAGGCTTAGGTGCCTCAGCTGATTTACAGGATGGAGTTTGCAATGGGGCAACATACTGTGGCAGCGGTGAAAAATATTTTTTTATTTGATTTCCGTCGGCAACAACATTGTAAGTCGGTCGGCGTTGTGGATTTTTCCGTCGACGTTGTAGGCGTTGTGCGTTTCGGCGTTGTTGGGCGTTTTTGGGCGTTGTTTGGCGTTGTTCGGCGTTGCACAACGTCACAATCAAAATGTCAAAACTCTGATCAGTGATTCTGGGATGATTTTGGCATTGTGATTCTGGGGTGGTGTTTCGTGAGTCTCTTGTTAGATTGCAGCTCGCCTCCTTATATATCCAACTCGCTTAGGCGAGCTGTGCTGTCCGTCACTATCACGTTGAAGCGAAACGTTGCAACTCAGAGATTGAAGTGAGCTGTTGCCGCTCCAGGTAACTCCATTGAGCGAATTTTCCCGAACATGACCCATAATGAGTAATTTTCAACTTGTTGAGCCGCCGCTTGACGGTACTCTCACACCACAGTTCGAGGCCGCGAGGGCCGCCAGGCCTCTGAAGCAGATTCAGATGAAATTTACAATTGCGACATTTGCGAAGCGAAGCCAGTGTGACAAAAATAATATTCAATCCCTCCATGTAAGTCGCGGGACTCCGGAGATAAATACACATGTATATTAGAACGGCCGAGCGCTTCAACCAAGTTCGATGTGCTCCAACCCCAAGTAAGTCCGAGCGAAGTCCGATGGGGGCATCTAAAGAGAAATCAACATCCAGCACAAAGATCCGAGGTATCTCATGTACTCACCACACGACGCGGGGCCTCCAGAACAGCAGTGCGCGTATAGACATGAAGCTCCTGCGCCTGCGCTTGGGGACGGAATCCTCATCCGACTTCAGCGATATCCTGAAAGGCAGCAGGGGCGAGCGCCGGTGGTGGTCAGTGACGACTATTCTGCCACTGGCGGTGGAAGTGAAGGAAGTGAATGATTCGAGCGATGAGCGCGTGGATGGGAGGGGGTCGGTGCTGACGAAAGTGGTAGTCGTGTAAGAGGCCATTGTTGTGGTAGGTAATGTGAGTGGGTGTTAGAGAGTTGAGGGGGAGAGGGAGGATTCGAGCCCGCCTTTATACGTTTACGGTGTCTCGCAAGTGCGAGACTTCCGCTCGTCGAAGGAGAGACAGCCGCGCCTGTACCCCGATAGGGGGGATCCTGTTTAACCGTCTCCGAATCCCTTACATGCAACTATAGTCGGAGTTCTGGATAGAATTCGAGGCCGTGACACCACATGACGAGTTGGTTTCGTCCGTCGGACCCTCCGGATCCAGAACGCACCTGAATACGGCGTGAAAAGCGTTGAGTTCAATGATGCCGCCGGTCGGCCGAGATCGCCGATCGAGCAATAAGACACGGAAGAAAATCAGCTTCCGCGGTCTCACATTTGCGGGAAATTCAGCTACGGAATGTGAATCAAGCTCCAACTTTAGACGGTCCGTAAAGGATTCATCGGCAGCTTTGCACGTACGAGGTGCGACGTATGAATAAATAAAGGTGGCTTGAAAATTCCAGAGACTCTAAAGGTGCTCCAGTTGACGCATTGGGCAGAAGGGCGAGCTGTGGGGAGGAGTTTGGAAGAGGCGCGGGGGGAAAACGTCAGTACGACGCTCGAGAAATAGTCTGTTTACTCATTTGCACTTTGAGAATTAGACTGGGTCCAGGGTATTGAACATGGATCTTCGCCGCAAGTGGCGGCATCTTGAGACTCCGGAAAATCAACTTCCATGTACAATCAAGTAGAAATAGGAGTGTTGAGACTGAAGCTGAGATCGTTATGTTCAGTGGCTTCACCCTTCACGAAGAGGAATATCCCACAAGCGCTACCTATACCAATACACCACGACCTGTGCCGGATATCGCAACATAACGACACCCGTCTCCGACATGTGCAGCGCAGTCGAGCGTGTATCGTGGACGTCGCCCTCCACCGCCGTCGGCAGTGTCCTCGGGTATTCAAATGCCCCTTGCCGCAGCCGCTGGAAGATAATCCTCCCCATGTGGTTGGGCATTGATTCAGGGGCCGAGGCCCACCGAATTCCGTACCCCGACGCAGCGACGGCTGTGAAGAACCAATAGTCTTTGGCGTGCCAGCGAAATGTGGGGCTCGGTGCGGGGCGGTGGAACACGGGGGCTGAGGGGGTGGGGAGGGTGAGGCGATACAGCGTCCGTGTGTTGATCCAAGTTTTCTTCGTGACCGACCGTGTGAGGAAGCGGTTGCGGAGGCGCGCGAAGAGTGAGGAGGGAGGGGGGGCCGTGTCTTTGGAGACGAGGTCCTTGGCATTTACGACGAGGATGTATGTTCCGGCGCGGATAGGGCTCTCGTGAACATGAACGTCGGCAAATTGATGATATATGGTGGAGAGGAGGGAAGGTGGAGGGGGCAACAGAGTCATGAAATTGACACCCTTGAGGACCATGGGATCGTCCACGTCGAAGTCATCGAGTGGCTGCCATATCTGTTCGAGTGAGTCGAGAGAGTAGATGCGAAGACTGTCTGGGGCAGAGGTCTCCACGGGCAGTGTCAGCACGAGATGGCCTGGGATTAAGGCGGATAGTGCAGTTCCCTGAATGATTACTGGAATGTCAGGACGTAAAGGAGACGTGTTGGAAAACCCACCTGAGTGCGAGGAGTCAAAGGGAAGAAGACAAATTTCCGAGAGGACCAGTCCAGTAACAGCATGTTCCATTCCGACGTTGCATACAATGTGCAGGCGAAGATGGACCCCAGAATTTGCGGAAGGTGAGGGATGCGGGGCAGGTCGTAGAGAAACATTTCGGAAGAATCACCAGTCTCCAGATCCACGTCGAGAATAATGACGCGACCGTGGTCAAATCTGGAGCGATTAATTAGTAGAAATTCGTGGAGATTGAACGACATCATACGCGGTGATTGGTGCACATACCAGCGCCACGAGGGGATGTAACTCTCCGCGGCTGAAGTCGAATCTCGCTTGGCTCACATAATGCGTGGCGGAGCGCCATGTCCACATCTGGCGGGAAGGAAGAACCTGCCAGCATTCGACTCCCAGACGGCCATCGTCGAGATAAAGCAGTAGGTATTTGCCTCCGTGCAGGAACTGCGCAGCGCCTCCCGCTTCGGGGTCAAGAGGAATTGTGACTTGGCGCCGTATGGTGGCTACCGCGCCGCGGTCCCAACTACGCGGACCATCGGCTGCGCGCCGAACCTCTTCGATTAGTTCGTCTGTCGAGAGGTCCTCCCAAGAGTCGCCGGGAGCGATTAATCCGCGTCGAGCAAGATCTTGAACAATCAAAAGCCAAAGCTGCTTGGTCGAGGCAATGGTGCGGAGGAATTTGCACACCTTCGGAGAGTCAATTCGGTTCATTTGTGGAGAGCTCCGGAAACACGAGAACGTACCCTGGATAGCGACAAAATTGTGTAAACGTCGGTCAGACGAAACACTTGGAGGAGTACGTCCCCGTCCAGTTGATCGAATGCCATCTGGGTGAGGTCTTTGCGGATGTTGCACAATGCGTCGCGCTCAAAGGAGGGAAAGCTGAATGGTGGTGGTCGTGGTCCAAGTCGAGGAGTGTGACGTCCACAGCCTCGTGTATAACCATCAACATTCCCATCCTGGTCCGTGCGCAAAAAAGTGTGTAAGCGAAGTTAGCTTTTTTCTAAACGGCCTGCGGAGCTGCTGGACAGGCCCTCCAGACGGCTTTGAGCCCTGAGCACTTTTGCGGCAATCCCTCGAACAAGAGGTAAAATGCTGGAACGCGAAATTGAACTGTGGGAAAGAGTTGCCGGCTCGGTGGTCCGATTCTCCGTTTTCCACGGGAGAACTCCGAGATCACCAAAGACCCCCGAAAGAAACACGACCCCACACGTCCTGCTTCTTACCCACCCAAACCAACTTACGAACGGAAGCTGAGGGAGGTCAAGGAAGTCCTACTCGGTTCCCTCATTGAAAAGGCACGTCATACACCAAACAAAAGCGTGTTATTCGCGACATTGAACACGAGACAGCGCAGGATGCAGAAGGTAGAACTACAGCGTTTCGACAAACTCCGAATCCGAATCAAAGTATCCGATGAGGCGCATTCGTACATAGCGCCTAGAGAGTGATCGGGATGCAGTTGATGGCGATGAGGCCACCTGCAAAGAATGCGTTAGTACAGATTTCGTGGAAGGACCAGGGAACGGAACATACCCCACTCCTTCTCGGGCGCGTCACAGGTGACGGTGGTGCCTCCGCTGCAAGGTGGGGTGAGTGAGTCAAGCGATACATCGGGCGCGGGAACGGCGGGAGTACAGACCAGTTATTGCCGAGGACGGTGATGGGCGAGCAGCTTAGGCCGACGTCGACGAGGATGCCGGAGAGGTCGAGCCCGAGGACGGCGGCGACGAGGCTGGCTGCACCGTTGCTTGCGGGAACGACGCTCGCGCAGCACTGGGGCGAGGTCGGGGGCGTGACCGGGGGAGGGGGCGTGCCGTTCGGGATGGCGGCAGCAAGGGTCTGCAGCTGACGAATTAGCAGCACTCAACACCGGGAGGAGGAAGGGGAGGTGCGCGTACGATGAGCACCGAGGTGACAACGACGGAGAGCTTGGAGAACATGGTTAAGGGCTTGGAGAGGGCTGGCTTGAACTGGGTGGTTCGAGTGAAGACTGAGGGTGGACGCACCTGGCTTTTATATGTTTTTCAGGTCCAGTTTCCCGCGTTTGGCCAAGACGGCGTAGTGGTATCGTTCACCCTAGCCTGCTGTTGAAGTGGAGCTGGTGGAGCTACTGAATAAGGGTGATGTTTTATCGTGCCTAAATGAATACCGCGGACAATGTGGACTCACAGGGTCGACAGCGAAGGTTGAGCAGCTGGGTCGTTTTGCGAAGGCTTTTGACGTGATGAATGTTTTGTGTCTCCTTTCGGTTCCGCTGTGAATATTGCGAACGCGTACGGAGTAAATGTTTTAGTGGGCAAAAGAAATTGGATCATGAAGCTTGAAGCCCCAAAGTCAGTCGACAATAAAGACCCGTTTCTTCCCGGGTAAACCGCGGTCTTCAATTCACGCCCAAGTATTCTGTTCCGGCGGGGGAAGAGCGCGGCTACGCCCGTCCGAAGATAGACAGTCCTCCGTTTTTTAATCTCGAACGTCACCGACAGCCATCGCCCAGGCACCAACTTGAGGCAAAAGGGCGACAATACAAGAGGTCGTGCAACGTCACCAATGCGTTGCAGACTGTTGCACAATATTAATACAAAGGGTCCGGGGCGAAGTCCAAGGTGAGAGATTTCAGGGTACACCTGACGGCGAAGATAAGTACGTGTTCCCACTCCTCACCAGCGTTTCATGAGGTGCATACGTATTATTAGACGGGGAGCGCGTCCGCACAGGCGAGTAAACCCGAGATTTAAACTGCAAAGGCAACCAGTTCAGACACCAGACAAATTGAGATGGCCTGAATCGGGGGCGAGATCCAGGGGCGCTGGCGCAGTGGCACTACTCTCGATTGAAGTTTGGAGGAAGTCGCGACAGAATCCGAAGTCCTCCAGGAGGACTCCAGGGATGACGCAAACACGGGTATTAGTGGCAAGGAGCAGAGTAGCCGACAGCAATAGACTGCCCAGTAGTCGGGCGCCGTCGCAGTCACTGTGCATGTGCCTCATGAGTGCGCACATGCCACACGCAGCAAGAGGCGCCCGTGATCGTGATGTGACGGCGCCTATCAGACCCCAGTCGTGCTGACGCCGCTTTTCTCCTCCTCTCATCCTCCCTCACTGGCATCCACCTCCGCTTTCGCTGATTCTGGCCTGTTTGGTATAGAATGCCCTACAAACGCTCTAGTTGGACTTGAGTCTCCTCTCCAAACGTGGCACTCGTGGACGGATGGCAGCGTACTGGAACCGTTTCGAACTGTCTTTTGCCGCCTGGTCCTACTAGGAAAACTCCCATTCATCGGCAATATATTGGACTCACCGGAAAGCCGCCAGTGGGAAACGTTCATGAACTGGAGTCGGATATACGGTACCTCCCATTCTGAAGGAGGTGGTGCGTGTCCCCGATAGGTTCGCCGACGCTGGGGGCCTGTGGCACTGGCTCGTGCTGATGACGTTCCAGCGCTTCCGCGCGTCGCAATTGAAGACGAGAGTATCGGGGATACAGGTAAATGGAGCGGCCCGAGGACGATCCCATTAAGCCTAGTTATAGGATTCCAGCACGCTCAATTGTCGTTCAATATGCCACGACGGGGCGAGTCTTCACTTCGTGGGATCAAAATTCCCATTCCATTCTTACAGGTTCCTTCAAGTTGTGAATTCCGCTCGCACGGCGGCGCCACACCCCGATGCCGCGCTCGGCTTCGGTCGCAGGCGGGCGGCCTTCGTGTGCTCCTGACTGGTTCCGACTGACTTAGATATCTTCAGAATCTGCCCTGGGTGGCACCTGGCCTCCGCGTCTATGCTGGCTGTGTTCAATATCACCAAGTCCCCCGCGGAGGACGGGACGCCGACTGAGCCAAGCCAGGAGTATCGCGAAGGTCTCGCAGCGTAAGTTCCTTTTTATGCGTTTGACGATAATAATTTTCACGCCGTTAGACACACTATGCCGCTGCCCTTCAAAGGCTCCATCAAGCCGCGCTCTGAAGACGCCGCCATCCTCGAAGCTCGGCTGTAGATACTCCGGCGGGGGATTGGCGTTCGGTTGTTGAATTGATCGCCGTCCTTTATTCTTGGATTTGGCGGAGGAACTCCGATCTCACGCCTCAACTAGTGAACCAAGTCCGGTTACCTTCCTAGCTCCCGAAACATCTCCGCGCTTCCCGAGCGCCCAGGTTGCTTCTCGGTCTGAATGTGTGTGTGTTTTTTGTTCTCAAAAAGTTGAACTTCCCGGTGCGGTCGGACACTTGACCTGACCATTTCCCTTGCTTATCTTTCCGGACCAGGTTGGGTCACCGGGGAACCACATCTCAAGGACTCTGCTCCGTTCTTTTCAGGGGAGCCCTGGTTCATATTTATGGTATGAACCTCTGTAACCCAGGGGTACCGCCGAAAGTTCCTACCCGCGGGCACAACGCCGAAGCTTTACCAGCAAGGTTAGTCATTTCCCGAAGCACTCGCCTGATGACCTCCGTTTTACGCCCCTCAGATTCCGCTGTGTTATTTTTTCCCTCAGGTTGGCGCCGCGGCCCCGATAACCGCCCTAATAACAGGTTAGCGCCTTTGTTTCCAGTGGGTTGTGGTTCTATTTTGATTCTTCGATTCATGGGCCTATCACCATGACTCCTGCTGGGGTGATTATAAAGAGGGACGCTTCGCTTCCTCAATTCCAATAGCACTGCGAATCAGCCATGTTCCCACCCGTGGTATATAGCGCTCTGACCTGGGTTTTCGCTGCCCTCGCTCTATTTTATGCTCTGCAACGGAAGCGTAATCGTTCCAGGCTCCCACTACCCCCTGGCCCACGCCAATTACCCCTCGTTGGAAACCTGTTCGACATTCCCTCGGATCGGCAGTGGGAGAAATACCTGGAGTGGAGCCAGGAATTCGGTAAGCATATCTGCTTCGCCTTCTCTTATCCTGTTTCTCAACCGTCTGCAGACTCAGACGTCATTCATCTGAATGTCGCGGGCGCCTCTCTGATCGTATTATCCTCAATGGAGGCGGTAAAAGACCTCTTCGAAAAGCGGTCTTCGCTGTATTCGGATCGGTGAGATATTCGCAGTCCAGGTGTTGGGTGCACTGATCGAAATATTGTCCAGGCCACGGGCGCCCATGCTAAAGGAGCTCATGGGATGGGAGTTTGGTATCGGTGGGTGTTTCTGTCCCTCCACGATCGTATGTGGTTAACCATATACATAAGGATTCATGAAATACGGTGTGCATTCCGCCGTCATCTCCCTATCCAATAATTGCTCACCTCAGAGCTAGGTGATCGATGGTGGGTAGTACTGGCAGGCGTGCACAATCGATTCTTGACCATTCCGCAGGCGCGCCCACCGCAAGATGCTCCATGAGGCGTTCAATATCGGCACCGTGAAGCAGTTCCAGGCCCAGGAACGTACCGCAACCCACGCGCTCCTTCGTTCCATTCTCGAGGATCCCAAGGAGGATATCACCGAGCAGTTTAGACGGTGAACGACTTGATTGCCTCTCTCTTCAATGGCGGTTCCTCATGCGTCTGCCATCAGTATGGCTAGCGGCCTGATCATGGACGTCGCGTACGGAATCAAAGTGCGTGGCGCGGACGACATGTATGTTCGCATTGCGGAAGAAGCCATGCGAGGCCTCTCTCTCGCCTCGCTTCCTGGCGCGTTCCTCGTCGTAAGTGTATCGTGATTTCGGGGATCGCGATGTTCACATCACTTCCAGGATACCATCCCTGCGTTGAAATACGTACCCGAGTGGGTTCCCGGCGCAGGGTTCCAGCGTAAAGCCAGGCAATGGAAGAAGGTCACGCGAGATCTTCTTGAAGTGCCTTTTGCCGAGACCAAGCGCCGCATCGTATGCCCTCCACCCCAATAGTCCTTGTGATCCTGCTGATGCCTTCCCTTTGCAGGACAAAGGGGTTGCTTCAGCCTCGTTCACCTCGTTGAACCTCGACCGACTGAATGACTGGTCAAGCGCCGACAAGGCGGAGCGGGAATCGACCGTGAAAGCGAGCGCCGCCAACACCTACGCCGCTGGCGCCGATACAACGGTCTCAGCCCTCGGAACTTTCGTTCTCGCCATGATCCTGAACCCGGGGGTTCAGAGGAAAGCGCAGGCCGAGATTGACTCGGTTGTCGGGGTCGGTCACCTTCCGGACTTCTCAGACGAATCACGGTTGCCGTATATATCTGCGATTGTGAAGGAGGTCCTTAGATGGAGAAACGTCACTCCAATCGGTTCGTTCTTTCTTTCGTCAGTTAGTCTCTAAGATGCGTCGACTCAATCCCATCCCAGCCCTACCACACTACCTTGAGGTCGAAGACGAATACCGAGGGTATAGAATTCCGGCTGGCTCTGTGGTGCTGGGTAACGCATGGTGAGTTGTCTCGACGACCGCTTGAGCAAACGACCCGTGTTGACTCGGGGACCTATCAGGGCGTTGCTCCACGATAAGGTCAGCACTGGCCATCGGCGTTGGTTAGTGACGCTGACCCTCGGACAGGATATGTACCCCGACCCGGATTCATTCAACCCCGACCGATTCCTGCTTGCCGGGAAGCTCAATCCAGCAATCCGAGACCCGGAAGCTGCATTCGGATTTGGCCGGAGGTCAGTGCCCGCAGCTACCAATAGTAATCGTGGAAAGAGTACTCAACTCAACCAAAACAGAATCTGTCCCGGCCGCCATCTTGCCAGCGCATCTCTCTTCATCACCATCGCATCCATTTTGGCCACCTTCAATATCGAGAGGGCTACCGATGCTGACGGGAACGTGGTTGAACCGACATGCGAATATGTTCCCGGATTGATTACGTGAGCGCTATGCTTTGGATTTCGTTGCATTATAATACTGACAAAGGGCGGTGGGGTAGGGGTCCCAAACCTTTTGAATGCTCCATAACCCCCCGGTCTCCGGAGGCGGCTCAGGCGATTCAATCCACGTTCAGCGGAGAGTAGAAGACGATTTTGATATGATACAGTCTATATATTTAGTCGCTGAATTGGTGTTGAGTATATGTATCAAACTCCTCCTCGGTCGTAGGAAGGAAGACAAATCCCAACCAAATTGGACTTGAACCAAACTTGAACCGTGGGAATTTGATGTCGGCTGACGGCACCGGAGCCAATCGGAGTTTGAGAAATTCAACCACGAGTACAGACCGACACGCCACAGTAGTAGCTTTGTCGACCGATAGATCTTGTGTCTTGGACGTTGTATCTCGAACAGGACTTGGAATCTAACAAGATTTGCCTCGACGAATACTGAGTATCCTCGAGGATTCTAGCGTGTCGTCATACACGGAGCGATACATAAGCGTACGACGCATAAGACACCCATTCATTACTCAGTCAATTCGGCCATCCCACATTCCGCCCAATAGTCCCAAAACCAAAAACCGAACTGAAATCTAGCGAACCCTAGTCGATCCATCCACCACTACTGCTGATCAACCGGCAACGCATTATACGTAGGACACAAGTCCAAATACTGCTGCGACACAATCCCGCTCTTGGGCCCCTCCTTGAACTGGCGCGGCGCCTCAGCGAAGACGACCGCGAGCCCGGCTTCGAGGTGCCAGTCGATGTGGCAGTGGAGGAACCAGGGGCCGGGGTTGTCGGCTGGAGCGGTGAGTCGTCAGTTGAATGTGCGAAGAGATTGGAGGGGAGGAGGCGGACGTACCACGGAACCGAATGATGACCCCGCCATCCGAGACGCCGATAACGTCGCGGCGCGGGGGGTTCTTGTAGTTCACCGGCCCCGACGCGCTCTTCACCACATCGAATGCGTGCCCACTATGCGTGCATTCATTAACCCTTACTCCGCCGCGCGCAAAGAGAGAGCAATTTAGACTTACTGCAAATGAAACGGATGCGTAATCCCATTCGCCGACCCATGAATACGCAGCTCGCTCCACCACCTCGTCGGGCTGCAGAATGAATGTATGCTCCGCGGTGGTGTAGTTCGCGTCGTAGAACCCGCCGTTGATCATGTTGAGCAGGGTGGCGTGTAGACGATGTTGTTGATTTGCCAGGTGCCGCTTCCCGCCTTGAAACAGAAAAGAAAGACACAAAAAAAGAGTGAGTGAGACGAAGGCAGAGGGGGAGGGGAGGGGGGGACGTACGGTGCCGAATTGGAGGTCGATAACGTGGTCGGCGGGGGCGTCGCCGCCTGGGGCGCCGGGGTTGATCAGAGTCTGTCATGCGCACCGTTCAGTAAGATTGTTTCGAGGTTGAGGTTGAGTTGAACAAGGGGTCATATCATACCTTGAGCAGATACTCCTGCAGCGGGCCCGGCTGATTACCGCCGCCTCCTCCTCCCCCGCCTCCGGAGCCGCCGGAGTTGCTAGTGGTGGTGGTGGAAGCGGCTGTCGTCGTCGTGGTGGTCGTGGTCTTGCTACTCGTGGTCGTGGTCGTGGTCTTGTCGTCGGCCCCGTTCTTGCGCGCCACAACAACGGAGGCGGAGGATTGGGTGGTGGGATCCGCGACGGGGGCGCCCAGGTACCTCAGGATCGCTTTCACGTTGTTCTTGTCCACTGAAGCAAAGTTGTTCGTTCATTCGGTACGCTGATCATAAAGGGTAGAGGGGATAGACTTGGACTCACGGGTGCTGCTGGATCCCTTTGCAGTCTAAATTGAATGAGGCACATGTTAGATTAGAGAGAGGGAGTTGGGTTGGGTAAGGTAAGGTTGTGCGTACCATCGGTGCGCGTATCCAGTAATTCCCCACCGGCGCGTCGGCGCGCAGAACGACGCTGTACCGCTGCGCGGCATGGATGAGGAAACTGCTGACCGTCTGCAACAAGTTAGCCATCGCACACAAGGCAGAAAAAAACAAAAAACGAACCAAAGGCTCCGTCGCAATCCCATCCGTCTCGATAACATCGAAATTATGCCCGTCGATAGAGAAGGTGAACGCGGCGTACCCCGCGATATCGATAACGCGGAACCGGTAGCGCTTGCCGCGGATGACGTTTATGACGGCCCAAGGGACTGCGGGCCCACCGACGTAGCGCCCCACGCCGTTGATCAGCCCAGAGTCCGGCACGGGCTCCTTGCCGTCGAGCTTGAACTGCCTCATGAGGGCCTCCGCAGGGGTGTGGTACCAGTCCGCGAGCGTGATGATGGTGCTCTCGTCGTCGACGTCCCACATGCTCTTTTGCGGGTCGTCGGGGTCGTCTGGAGTTCATAAGAACTTAGAGTGGGTGCGAGGAGGAATGGGTAGTTACAAATAACCAGGGTACCGCGCTCGCCGTCGATGTACTGGGTGGATAGATGGCTGTGGAACCAGAAGGTCCCCGTCTGGTCCAGCAAGGGGAAGTTGTATTCTGCAATTTCGAGGTCAAACGGTGAGGTAGAGTTGGAAGGGGTTAGTACGAACGATAAAACTTCTGCGGTGCTATAGGACATTGGTTGACGAATGACGGTCTGCGCGTGTTGGTCAGAAATCGAATCATCACTTCGATGTGGAGACTCACCCGTCTTCAGTTGCCGTGCGGCTCTGCAGAATACCGTGCCAGTGCTATCACAAAATTTGTCAGAGTGGGACAACCGCAGAACAAGAGAGAAGGCTTACGATGCTGGTTGAACGCCGCATGTTTGGATTGACGAGATTGTTGGTAACGTTGAGATGGAGGACGTCGCCCTTCTGTGCGGTGATTAGGATGCCGGGGAAAGGGCCGGCTTGAATGGCATCGCGAGGGAACCCGTCGGGAGCCACTCGGACATTATCGATCTGGGGGAGGATGAGGGGAATTGGGATGATATAAAAATGGGATTCGCACGGAAATTTGATAGTTGCGGTCGGCGGCAATGACCTCTCCGATAAAGAGATGGAGGAGAGCGAAGACTGCGTGCTTGAAGCCCATATTGAACACAGTAGGAGGTCGAAAGGACTCAGAGGAGAGAATGGTTGAGCCATTTACGCACAACCCTTTATAACGCTACCACGCATATTTCCACAGGAGCACTCCTTCTTGGCGCTGGATCCTCTTGGCCCGACAAAAATTAATCTCGAGGGTAGACACGTCAAAGGAGAGTCAGGAAGAGACAGGAAGAGACAGCGCCAAAAGCTGATTAAATCAGTGATCGATGATCCCGACTTTGCTTCCGGTCGGTTTACATCTGTTCCATACCGTTCAAAAACGCCAAGATCCTACCTGCAAATTTTCCACCTCCTCTGCGCCTGTCACCTTCTCGACCCTGGGCTCGGAAAGCTCGTTTCCGGGCGTTCAAATTACATTTATCGGTCGTCGTGTCCCTGGAATACAGTGGAATTACACGACGCCAAGATTGCCACTTTTCAAAGGAGCAAGAAGTCGGCGACAAGGCGGAAGTAATTACGAGGAGCCGACGTCTAGGCGCCGGAAGCGCTAGAGTTCGACAAGGTGATTCCAAGTTTCCAGTAAAGATTGTATCCGGGGCAAGGCAAATGTCTCCCGTCGTTCTCGGTACCCGTAGTTAATTAAATTTTGCTTCGTCCGCGATGCTGTTGGTCCCCAGTCGCTCCTAGCACAATTAGGAGCATGCGGTGAACCTCACGACGCGCTGTCGCGCCAGCCGATTATCGGACAGCACAGAGAGTCAGGAACCAGTAAGGTCCACTATGTGTTATCCCATTCCGGAGCATTCAACCCAGTTATCACGTCTCCAGAGCGCCCGAATATATCAGCCTCCTTCCAGGGGATATGGACTACGATGACCCCAACCGAACTTCTCTTCATTGAAGGCTGTGAATCGGAAACGAACCGTGGGAATATCTGCGGTTTGAGTTTAAATTTCCGCATCCCGGTCGATCCCTCGAGTCAGGAATGCGCTGGCTGTCGAGATGTGCTATCGAAACCATAGGAATGCGGTTTGACTTAGCCTCTTGGGCCGAAGAGTTGCCAGGCACAGGAGGAAAGCCAAGACCAAATACCGTGCGCATCCCTGTCCCCGAGTCCAACACCAAATTTGCAGGAAGAAGGCAAGAGTTG
Organism: Mycena filopes; assembly: GCA_029281495.1. NCBI lineage: Eukaryota > Fungi > Basidiomycota > Agaricomycetes > Agaricales > Mycenaceae > Mycena > Mycena filopes. The sequence goes on along the minus strand of JARIHR010000013.1, from coordinate 552,293 downwards.
TCATGGAATGTGCGGGGCTTGGTCACCGTCCAACCGCCGCCGCGCGATACGCAACAAATCTCGCACTCGTTCCAGGCTCTTCGTTCCCGGACTCCCAGCACCCATGGCAGACTCACAACGAGCATCAATTAATCTCAACCAAAGCACGGTTACTTCCCAGGACACTGTAGCGCACGATGTTCCACGTCGATGTGTCCTGCGACCCCGGCTCCCTGAATTTATGTTCATTGAACTCCAATGCGTACTACCCCGCGGCATCTGAGCGGCGCGCTCGCGCTGGGAACCCCAAGGGATGATTCTCTGTTGAGGCCTTTATAGTTAGCTTGCAGGTACACCCATTTTTCCCGTCTTCCAAGTTCTATTGTGAGATTTGTAGGGACTAATTGGCCCTATGATACCACAGCGATAGGGCCGTTGATGGCTGTAGCATACATAGGACGCGTGTATGTCGGTACAGCACCTGCTTGTTCCTTATAGGGACCTCTGCAGTAATACTACCTCCTCCTCCTCCTCCTCCTCCTAATTTGTGCGCTCAAAAACCCACATCTGCATCCGCCCTGCACTCTTGGCGCGAAGTGCTGCAGTCGATCAAAAGTTCTCTCCTAACTATCAACTAGTTCCGTGCTGTATAAAGGAACGCGCCGATTGATTGACACGACACACCCAAGTCATGTTCAATCTCGCGACTCTCCTCGCCCGAAGCGCGCTGGCGTTGGTCGTCCTCTCCAACACTGTTGCCTCTCAGGCGCCTACATACGACCCGAGCCCCTTCAACTTCATCGGCAACATCGATGGGTATTTTATGCGTATCTCTTGACTCGCACGATGGTGGACTGATGTATATGCTGCTTCTCCCAGCATGACGGTCAACTCCACCGATGGCCCGTTAGCGGGTGGGACGATCAAGGTCAACGGTTTCACGATCACCGTTCCTAAAGTCAGTCTCCTCCTTACTTCCCACTCGCAAATTCGTTCTGATTTCCTTGCGTCGTAGAACACTCTCGTTACATTACCCTCCATCACGGTCGCCTGGTCAGAATTGTTTACCACCAGCGGTCAACCGGACTTGCCTTTATTCGGCTCTGTTTCCTGGGAGGCGACGGTCAGTAGTATCCCATTTCATTCTACTCGCGAACTCAAATAATCAATCTCCAGGTTGTGGGCAACAACGTCGGGGGCAAGAAGATCGCCGGCCTGATCTACATCGCTCAACTTTCGGCGCAATCGCTCCAGGGCTTCATCACGAGCATCGACTACAGCACCGGCCACTTCACCATCGACGGCGCGGTGGAATGTGTCCTCAACGACGTGGGTTCAATCTTTTTATATTCTTTCATCCATCGTTCCTCAACCTCGAACTTTTGCGCCTTTGCTATGTAGCCACTTGGCCGCTTTTCGAGGCCCTACACCGCGAACCCACTGTGGTCGGTGGATGCTGAGAACCCCTCCGTTCATGCTACCACGGTACGCTCCCCACATCTCGCACTACTAGAAAGTATTTTGTTAACGATATACAATTCAACCCAGGGCTTCCCCGTCTGCATCCCCCGCAACACCACCGATCCCGAATGTCCCTTAACTAATCGGTACGTGGTAGTGCATTTTCTGGCTGGGTTCGTTCGCACTGACACTATTATTCTCTACGTCTACGCAGGCCGAAAGACTCCGCCGGGAAATACCAGACGACGTACACCTACCCCGACCCAGCAACCGTCGTCCCGAACGGCCTCGACCCGCGCATCATGGCGCCCCTCGTCACCGGCGACTACGTGACCTTCAGCGGCGTCCAGACCTCCGGGGGGGTAAGTATGGGAGTAGGCAGCGACCGAGCCATCAGTGAAATCTTTGTACATGTTGTTTGATGAGGCTTCCCTGCCTGCCAGAGGACTAGTGATGCCCCGGCATTTTTGAGGCTCTGTGCCCCCGGTGCGCCCAAAACTAAGACAGAGGATGTGGTTTGACTTCAGACTCGACAGATTGGTTAGGACAGAATTTTATTACTCAAAATAATCATATTTTTTACACCTCGGCACCTGCGCCGTGCTCAAGGCAGGCTAATTCGGCTTAACCAATCTATAGATTAATATAATAATATGCCTGTGCCGGTCAGCCGAACCCACTCCGGGGAGCTCGTGTGCCGACAGACGCCGGATGGTATGGGCCGTCATCAAATCTGTTACGGGTGTGACGTCGGAGTGACTCCACGCGTCAAAACGGCCGCCTCGACCACTCCCGACGCGACGGGATCTGGAGGAGGGTGGGGACAAGGTTCGTCTCCAGCTAGTGTGTCTATGTCACGTCCCTGAGACCCTAGAGTGATTTTTAGCTTTAAATCTCGGGTCTACACGCACCAAATACCCCGTGCGCAAGACTGCGCTACTACCGTACCATGGCCAGCGGGAAGAAAACAACGCCGTCAAATCGACGCAAGGGCCCCACTGCCGCCCAGCGAGCCGCAAGATCGCGCAACCTGCACGGAGACGACAAAGAAAATGACCCACCTGTGCCAACACCTTCCCCTGCCCGGAAACGTCGTCGAACACCAAAGGACTTGAACCAGGACTACCGGAACCTTCAGCGAAAAGTCAAGCACATACAGAACCGTGAAACCAAGCTTCTGGTTGAAGTTGCGGCGTTGAAGGTGTCGGATGTGTCTGTCAAGCGTACCGCCCATCTCGCCTCCGCCCGGATCGCAGAATTGACCCGAATGGTCGAAGAATATGCCGTGGAGCGCTGCAAAGCAACGGTGGACAGCCAGGCAGCCCTTGCCGAGACCCAGGAAACAATTACGCCGCTTCGGAAACAGATTAAATCCCTCAAACAACGGATCAGGCGGTCCATTCGGAGTGTTGCGCGCACGGCCACGTCCTCGAGCCTTCTTTTCCCAGGGATGCGGTTCTCACAGATGAACAGTTCAAAGCCTTCGAAGCGTCAACTCGGGGCGGTGTCAAAGCTTGCGCAATTGCCGGCGCAATTTTCAACAACAAGGACGATAAAAAAGGCCAGGGTGACCGCCATGTCGATTGGATGTCAAACAAACTCGGCCGACGACACTTGCGCTTCCCCGACACCAGCAACACGCGCTTCGGCAGTTATGGAGACGCGTCCGCGGAAATGGTTACACATCTCTCGCTGTACAAGGAGAATGTGGGCGTCATCCAGTGGTCCAAGAAAATTCCATCCCTCACCAACATTGAGAAGAACCTCGGTGTTGCCCTCGCCGATCCCTGCACCATCACCGAATTCGTGGCCATGACCATCTATCAGAACTGTATCACCCACCCATACATGCGACAAGTGCGGGGACCAGGAACAGAGAATATCAACCTTCTGGATCTCGGCCCATTACACCTATCTTTGCGCGACCACATTCAATCAATCCTCGACAATCCTGACCTTATTTTTGGATCCGACGCGTCGTTTGTAACGGCCACGCTTGACGGCAAGCCATGGTTCAAGCCCGACGCGATGGAGGAGGTCTTCCGGTTGATACCATCGCTTCCACACATCCGGAAGATCACCCTCGCATTTTTCCGCGGCGCATTAGTTACGTGGGTCCGCTTCAGCGTGGAATTCGCGCCGAGCGGCCTGATTGATTCTTGTACGGCGACGGAACGTCAAGAAGCTTGGATGCCGCCTACCAACGACGCGAACGAGGGCGGCCTTGGTGGATACACCGTCGCCGTTCGCAACAAGCCGTGCCTCACGCTGCATCAGTATAATGCGCGTGCGATGTTCCAGCGGAACGATACCCAAGCTTTCATGGATGCGGTTCTCGCACCTGAAGACCACGCCTATATCATGCGCGAAGCGCGGCGTATTGACGCCAGCGGAGTGGAAGCAGAGAAGCGCCGTCAGATTGTTGACTTCCGTATTCAAACCGCGCAGATGAACAAGGACAAGGCAGAAGCAAAGGTAAAACGGAATGCGGACATCCTCACAGAGCAGCTGGACCGCCCACTGGTGTCCCTTGCAGACATGAAGACCCTAACCGTGCCGAAGCTCGTCGACCAGCTCAATTCGTACCGCGCGCGAGGTGTGCCAAACATCAAGTTAATCAGTCATTTGCAGTACAAGGCCGACAAGTTGGAGGCGCTAGAAGCGGCGTATGAGTGGTACCGTGTCAACGGCAGCCCTACTGTGTTGCCTGGGATGCCCACAGTGGTTCCGCAAGTCGTTGAGGACTGGACGCCGGAGGAAGACATCGAGATGGAAGAATAGCTTGGAAATAGTGTCTAATATTTCAATTACGGTTACCTAATGTATGTTTACCTTCAGTATAATTGTTTCGACCTATTCTGCACCCAAAACGACTGAAAACAAGCCAGGTAGTCGAAAGTAGGTTGAGGTTCAAAGTGCGGCGCGGTTTGATGTGGCTGTGTCGCTTGCCGACGGCCCATCTGATCTCGGTCGCTGCCCACTCCCAGTAAGTAGTCTAACGTCTAACCCCAATTCATCATGTCTCATTAATTTCGCTGCGCAGGTGCTGGCGGTGTACGAGCTGGAAGCGAACCTCGGAATTTGGACCGCGCCGGGGACGAAGCCCGCGTACATCACCGTCGAGGAGGCCAACTACGGCGTCATCGACCCCAACACGAACCTCGAGACCGCCGAGACCCGCGCCGTCGCCTTCGGCACTGGTCTGTTGATCTTTCTCGACGTGCAAGCACCCAGTCTTATGATTATCATTGTAGATACGGGGACGACGATCGAGTGGTTCGCGATCGACGTCAATCCGTGCACGGGGGAATCGACAGAACGGCGCCTGATTGTGTCCCAGCCTTCTGGCATTGCGCCGGTTGGGCGGGTCATATACCGGCTGGGGAAGACGGACGCGAGCCCGGCGACGCGCGAGGTCGGGTTCCGGTATAGCAATGGCGTCTCCCCTGTATGTTCCTCCTGGTTATATCTTCTCGGAATATTCACTTACGCGTTTATTCACGCAGGGACCCCGCGGGCTCACGGCGGGCGAATTCATTCAGCCGATCTTCAACTTTATCTTCCCCGAGCTCATCGCGTTCGGCGGGAACCAAGTGCCGAACCAATTCCAGTCGATGCCGTTCCTCGCGCAGGGCTCGGGGCCGCTTGAGTTGGGCAACTACCTGACGGCGCCGCTGTCGAGTCCACCGATTGTGGGCCAGCTGTCGCCCTGACCAGGCGCCACGCCGCCGAGCACGACGGCGTGCCCGCCACCCGCGTCCACCACCGCCGCGCCCACCTCGACTGCCGCGAGCAGCACCGCATCGGCATCAACGTCGGCCACCCCGCCGCCGCCTCCGCCAAAGGACGTGATCACCATCATCTCGGCGACGACCCGAAACCAGAAGGGGCAGACGACCACGTCGGTAACGGCGTCGTCGAATAGCACCTCTGCGGTGCTCTCGATGGCGATTACGGGGCAGAATAACGTCTCGCCGCAGGTTATGACCAAGCAGTCGAATGGGCAGTATCAGCTGGATATCAGTACGAAGGGGAAGCCTACCTCGGTGACGATCACTTCGAGTCTTTTGGGGACGCCGGTGACGAGGAATTTGTGATTAAGTACTTGGCTGGGATCTTATTTGCTTGTCTTGGGGAGGGGAATGTATCCAAATAATCTAGAATGACGGGTTTGATATTTATGATGATGTACTGGGGCTCCACCAGTGTCTTATGTGATTGTCTCCTGGCAAGTTATGTGCTCTGTGGAGTTGCAGTATGCGGCGATGAGTTTAGTTGAACAGGGTCTTTCAACCGTGGGACAATCATTTACCGGCAGCGTCGGCTGATGTCGGCTATCACATATGCCGTACGGCTGCCAACGCAGCTTGCCTGCAACCACCATCGCCCACCGGAGTCGGAGTGAGTACTCTGAATCCCAGTCTTTGATTCAGCTGCTTATCCTCTCAGATGGACATATCGTTCATAGCCAGCACCCATCCAAAAGCCTCTGCCACGGGGAGTGGCAATTTCACCCCTGCCGCAGGAACTCGACACCACAGACTCTTGAACTCCAATGAAACACCTCTAGACTCAGACCTATCCCTCATAAACTCCACAACCTCTCAAATTGACGCGCGAATGGTCGCGATCGACGAGGAGATAGCGCTGCTTCATCGACGGGTGGAACAACTAACGGACGAACGCCAGTCGCTCATTCGTCTCCGGTCACAGAACAACGCCATAGTCTCCCCACTGCGGCGGATTCCCCCCGAGGTCCTTGATGAAATCTTTATGTGGACGCTCCCCCTCCTGCATTGTTTGTCTGAACGCCAGCAATTCTCCTCCGCGGACAGCCCGTGGTTTCTGACCCACGTCAGTCACCATTGGAGGGCGCTGGCCGTCTCGACGTCCGCCCTGTGGTCCGTGGTCGCCATCAGTTACCCTCATCACCTGCATCCATCTGGATTATATCCCTTGTCCATGCTTGAAACCCACGTCGCACGAGCGCAAAAGCTGAAAATCCACTTCTACGGCCACGAAGCGTCCTGGGCGGGTCCTCAAATCGAAGCTTTCAGCTACCTCGCGTTTTACGCCTCGCGATGGGAGGAGCTGAGTCTCGGCTTGACGTCTGCGCTCGTCCCTCTCCTCGGTAGCCTTCAAGACCGTATCCCATCACTCCGCCGCTTATACATCCAGTGGTCGAACCCGACGAGTCAGGCGAATGTCGAGTCGATCGATTGTTTCCAACGGGCCTCGTCGCTCGTTGATGTCACGGTCGTCAACGAATTCCGCTCGATACCCGTCCGCATGCCGATCCAGCAGCTGACGCGATATCAGCTGGACGGCCCATGGGAGCTGCACCGCGATCTGTTGGGGCGGGGGTTAAATCTCGTCGAGATCCGGCTCTCCATTGACTTCGACGACGATCCGTGGCCAGATGTGAAGGACGTCGTCCAGCTGCCGTCTCTGCGCCGCCTATACACGTCCTACTCTGATGTCCTCGACTTCCTCGTCGCACCCGCTCTAGAGGAATTGGATCTGGTGTTCCATCTCGGTGAAGGGGAGGACATACAGAGCAGCGTCGAACCTTTCGTCGAGCGATCGGGGTGTTCCCTCCGGCGACTCTGTCTCGATGGCTGTGTCGAGGCTAATACAGTTGCACGCCTCTTGAAGGACAACAAATCGATCACTGACCTGGCGATCATCCACAACAATCTCTCGACCGCCGACGTACTTGGTGTGCTGGCTATGCTCATCATCGTCCCCGGGTCGTCAGTACCACACATTGCGCCGCAACTGGAATCAATTTCTATTGGATGCCGGGCGGGCTGCCATATCGACGAGACCTTATGGATGAACATGGTGCACTCACGGTGGATCCCGCCGTATTCAATACTCAAGAGTGTTGCCCTCCTCTCCGTCGATACCCTCGGCGTATCATATTCTCGGATGATGAGCACCTTGGCCACGCGAAAAGAGGGGCTTAATCTTCTGGTCAAGGATGGTGAGGACGCAGATGAGCTCATGAACCACTGGACTTGTCATTCTAGTTGGAATTAGATACCTCGTATGTATTACTCTCAACTGGTGATCAATAATCGACCTTGGATCTAATTTCCCTTCTGTCCCATAGAAAGCCTTACTCAGTCGACCACACCTTGGTCCAACTCGTTCCGCTACGGAGGTACAACTGGCTGGCCCTTCTGTCAACCGAACCGCTGAGTCCAGTTGGAAATTGTAACTCCCCGCCAGAGGGCCTGGATCTTCTCGTTCTAGATGGGCCAAGGGCGGAAGAAATTCGGGGCGATTGGAGGAATTAGACGAGTTAGGATTGACATTGTGTACTCCCACGATTGCTTTTTTTGAAACAGAAACTTCCACGCCGCCAAAATTAGCCAGGATGCGAAAGCATTACTCACGTCAACGCCTCCTAGTCCCGTCTTCACGAATCGCATTCCAAAAAAAAACCTCCGGGGAGTACCAGGTAAGTAGATCAGTAGATATGAACAATTTTCGAACGAACCGACCGGCATATTTGGCCACAGCCACCGCCACGTTTCTTGCAACCACCATCTCACAGACCCAACACAGACCTCCGGTTTGCAGTAAGCCTCTTAAATGCTCGCTATTGATACCCATTCTGATCTCCTTCAGATGGATGTACTGGAATCCAAAGCTGGGCCCCGTACGAGAGAGTTCACCAGTCTCAAATCCAATCCGACTGCGACTGCAGGAACTCGACACCGTGACCACACACTCTTGAACTCGAAAGAACCGCCTCTGGACTTGGATTTACATCTTATAGAAACAATGGGCTCTGAAATTGACGCGCGAATACTCGCGCTCGGAGGAAATAGTACCCCTTCGACGTCAACTGGAGCAACTCGTGGACGAACGTCAGGCGCGTTCGTCTCCGTTCCTAACAACGATATAATAGTCCCGCCACTGCGGCAGATCCCTCCCAAGGTCCTGGGCGAAACCTGCAACACCACTGCGGGAATTGGCTGCCAGGTTGTAGAGTTGAACTCTGGTTGAACTCGAGCTGACCTGTTTATTTCGGGAAAGTTTCAAATTGCAGACATTTAGGTCGCTTTGCGGGGCCCGGACCCCGTAGACCTTGAGGCTGAAGTTGATGTTCACGAAGAAGAAATTGAAGCGGCTCGACAACCACAGCTGTCACCTCGGCATCGAAGGTGACTGTCACTGTGACCTCTCGCGACTTTCTTTGTGCCACCGTCGACGCCACTGCAAAGCCAGTAGTGCAACGCACTACGGCCTTCCACACGCTTCGAGGTAGCTGCATATCATTACACTGTGCGGTCAAACCATCATGAAATTCGGGATGATTGTCACGATGTTTTGTGCCGAATTTCATGTTGGAACATCTTGAACTTCCTAGCAAACCATCGTGAACCAGGCTCCAAATACGTCGTGAATTTCATGGTGGTTTTAGGAACATTCACGATGGCCTTTTCATGATGTTTCGTTGTGAATTCCGTGTGGTTTCGTTAGGAATAATACCACTCTGGGACGCGAAAAAATCCACTATTCACCGAACCCAGGGACCTGTTACATTAGGGTACGTGCTAATTTAATGGTCAAGTAGATATATGAGTAAGTAGGTAGTGAGGAGATACATATGTATTAGCAAGTTACTAAGTCGAAGTTCAATGTTGACTTCGCGGTCGCGCGCATACATGTGAAGGAAAATTTTGGGAGGTCATGACATGAGTTATGTACCTTGCTCGAGCCCCGGGGTGCAGGCCCCACTCAGCTCCACAGCCTGGGAAAAGCTAAGGAGGTCGTGAATTCATGTTGAAACATTAGGAATTCATGATGCTCAGAAAAATCCAGAAACGGCCGAGTCAACCATCATGAATTGGGTCATGAAATTCAAGTCCCCTTCCCTGATGAAACATCAGGAATCATGAAATTCAAGATTTTTCTGCTGAATTTCCTGACGAATCCTTCTCACAGTGTTATCGGTGGTCGAACATCCTTCTTACTACTCGTTTCCGATGATAACACTCTCAGATGAGTTCACGCGCGCAATTCACTCGAACTCGACACCACAGGCTCTTAAACTCAAATGAACCCCCTCTGGACGCGGAGATATCCCTCATAAAGCTCGCAAGCTCTCGAATCGACGCGCGAATCGTTGCGATCGACGAGCAGATACTTGTGTTCACTGTGTTTCGGCGACGGGTGGAACAACTCACCGATGAACGCCACTCGTACATTCGCCTCCGTGGCCAGAACAGCGCCATAATCTCCCCACTTCGGCGGATTCCGGCGGAAATTCTCGCCGAAATCTTTGCGTGGACGCTGCCACTCGTACCTCGCTTGTCCGAACGCGAGCGATTCTCTTCCATGGACAGCCCGTGGTTCTTGACGCACGTCAGTCACCGGTGGAGGGCAGTCGCCGTTTCGACATCTGCTCTGTGGTCGGTGGTCGCCATCAGTTACCCCCCCTCACTTGAACCCAGCTGGATTATATCCTCTGCCCATGCTTGAAACACATGTTGCACGAGCGCAAAAGCTGAAAATCCACTTTTATGGCCACGAAACGTCCCCCGCGGGCCCTCAAGTCGAGGCATTCAACTATCTCGCGTTTTACGCCTCACGATGGGCGGAGTTGAGTCTCAGCTTAACCTCCGCACTCGTTCCTCTTCTTGGAAGTCTTCAAGACCGAATTCCATCACTCCGCCGGTTACACATCCAGTGGTCAGACGAGACAAGCCAGGCGAACGTCGATTCGATCGAATGTTTCCATAGCGCCCCCTGCCTTGTCGACTTCGCTGTGTTCAACGAATTCCGCTTCATACCTATCCGCCTTCCCGTCCAGCAGCTGACGCGATATCAACTGAACGGCCCATGGGAGCTGCATCGTGATATTCTGGTGCGGGGGTTGAATCTCGTCGAGATCCGGCTCTCCATAAACTTCGACGGCGAACCGTGGCCAGACGTCACGGACGCCGTTCACCTGCCGTCTCTCCGCCGCCTATACACGTCACACTGCGAGGTGCTTGACTTCCTCGTCGCACCCGCTCTGGAGGAATTGGCTCTATTATTCTACCTCGACGAGGGGAAGAACATTTAGAGCAGTTTCAGGCCGTTCGTCGAGCGATCGAAGTGTACCCTCCGGCGACTCTGTCTCGACGGCTGTGTGGACGCTGACACAGTTACATGCCTCTTGAAGGACAACACCTACATCACTGACCTGACGATTATCCACGACGATCTCTGGAACGGCGACATAGGGGACGTAATGGCTATGCTTATCATTGTCCCCGGGTCGTCAGAACCACAAATTGCCCCGCAACTGGAATCGATTTCTTTCGGGTCCCGGGCGGGCTGCTGGCTCGATGAGACTTTATATCTGGAGATGGTGCACTCACGATCGCTTCTGCCACATTCGATACTGAAGAGTATTGCCCTGCTTTCGGCCGATGCTTTCGACATATCAACCTTTCGGACGATGAGCGAGGCCATGGGAAAGAAGGAGTTGAATATTCTGGTTAAGGATGGCAAGGACGCAGATGAAATCATGAACGACTGGACCTATCATCCGAGTTGGAATTGAATACCTCCTACGGCATGTATTCAATTACTTAGTACATTCCTCAGTCGAGCGCCCGTTGGTTCCACTAGCTAACCGAACCACTGAACCCAGTTGACGACTTGAACATGCAACTGGCAACAGGAGGGCTGGATCTTCTCGTTCTAAATGGGCGGGGGGCGGAAGAAATTGTGGGTGATTGGACGTATCAGACCGTCACCACTGTAATTCAGACGGGCTGAAATTCATACTCTGTATCCCCAACTGACTATGTAATTGATCTCTGTTGAAACATGGACTTCCGACGAATCTTGCGCGGCGAAAACATAAATTTAACCAGTCATGGCCCCGAGTTCTCGTATCCAAGTCGTAAAGACCGTCGAAACTTAAAAATGAAAAAAAAATGTCCGAGACCAGGTAAGTATGAACGTTTTCGGTCGGCGGCATATTTGGTCGTGTTGAATGATCACGGCCCACAGCCACCGCCACTTTTTTTTTTGCAGCCACCACCATCTCAACACCATCTCGTAGACCTCCGGTTCGCAGTAAGTATTTTGAATGCTCGATATCAATACCCACTCTCATCTCTTTCAGATGGATGTATTCGAATCCAAAGCCAGCGCTCCTGAGACGCAAGAGTCCACCGGTACCAATTTGACTCCCGCCGCAGGGACCCGACACCACACACTCTTGAACTCGAATGAAACGCCTCTGGACTCGGAACTACTCCTGATAAGATCCATAAGCTGCCGGATCGACGCGCGAATACTCACGATGGACGAGGAAATAGCGCGACTTGTTTATCAGGTTAAACGACCACCTGACGAAAGTCAGGAGTCGGAGTGGCCCCGCGCGCGGTTGGACGGGGAGGAAAAATGGACTGGGCACTCGCTCGGGCTTTTGCTTGCAAATAACGGCCAGTTTGATACGGAGTGTACGTGCCGTCTCGTTTCCTTCCAAGTTCCCGAGTCGCTCGTCGTTAACTGGTTTCTCAATAGATTCTCTGAAGCAACTAAGGAACGAACGCCAGTCGCTCGTCCGCCTCCGCTCCCAAAACAACGCCGTATTATCTCCACTGCGGCGCATTCCCCCCGAGGTCCTTGGCGAAATTTTCACGCTCACGCTGCCAGATATCTGGACTCACTTTGAACGTCAACGGTTCAGCCCCAAGGACAGCCCGTGGTCCTTGACGCATGTCAGTCACGGTTGGAGAGCGACTGCCATCTCCAACTCCTCGTTGTGGTCGCTGGTGGTCATCGACTACCCCCAAAAGCTGAATCCGGCTGGATCGTATCCACTGCCGATGCTCGAAACACATATCGGCCGAGCACGAAAGCTGAAGGTCCACTTTTATGGCGAAGAAGAGTGTGATCCTGCGCCCCAGAGCGAGTTGTTCAGCTGTCTCGCGTCGCATTCGTCGCAATGGGAGGAGCTGAGCCTTGGCTTGACCTCTGCGCTCGTTCCGCTTCTCGACAGTCTTCAAGACCGTATCCCGTCGCTGTGCCGGTTAAACATCCAATGGTCGGACGGTACGAGCCAGGGGAACGTCGATTCGATCGGTTGTTTCCACCGCGCCCCTTGCCTTGTAGATTTCACGGTGTTGAACGAATTCCGTTCAGTCCCCGTCCGCTTAGCGATCGAGCAACTCACATGCTATCGCGCGGACAACTCTTGGGGGTTTCATCAGGGTGTGCTGGGCCTAGGGATGAACCTGGTGGAAGTACGGATAATCATAGCCTTCGACGACGAACCGTGGCCAGAAGTCACACAAGTTCTACACCTACCTTCTCTCCGCCGCCTATACGTTTCCCACTCGGAAATGCTTGGCTTCCTTACCGCCCCTGCCCTCAAGGAAATTGCTCTGCAAGTCGAAGCGACAGAGAGGCGGGAGATCGAGAGTAGCTTTCGGCCCTTCGTCGAGCGATCGGGATGCGCCCTTGACCGGTTGTGTCTTCGTGGCTGTGTCGGGGCTGCCACACTTGCATATTTGTTGAAGAGCGCCACAACCATAACGGAGCTAGTGATTACCAAGTCACTTGAACCCGACGAGGAGGCCGACGATTTTGCTTTCCTGGCCGTGCTTACTATCACCCCAGAGACGCCAGACATCGCGCCGCAGCTGCAGTCCATTTCTCTGGGATGTGAACCCGGAATTACCCTCCCTCGCGCCTTATGCCTTGCGATGATTCACTCCAGATGGAAGCAACCCCATCGTGCGCTCAGGGCTGCGAACTTTCTTTCAGCCGACCCTCTGGAGCCGGTCGACGACTTGAACATGCGAGAAGACGGGCTGGATCTCATGATCCAGAGTGGTCAGTTGGCGCAAGAAATCATCGACGGCTGGACCTATAATCCGACTTGGAATTGAATATTTCGTATGTATCTAAACGAATACGTGATAATCGACTTGGACTAACACTCCCCTCTCTGACCAACCAGGAATCGGTATACGTTTTTCTGGGGAGCTAAAACCGCTCCGTAAAACAATTACCTTAACTTGCCCTTAGTTATAGTGACCAAATGTATCTCGACATCGAGTAATCCCCACTGATGTGCATCAACACTACGCTGAGAGATAAAACACTCTCACCTTCAATACCGGCCCGTCTCCCTCGCACTGAATCGTGATTCGTTTCAAATGTCCAACCCAACAGCGTGCTGGACCTCTTTGTCGCCCATGCCCTCGCTGAACGATCGAATCCCCCTGATACTTCCTGGGCCCCGGCGTTCCTAAGCGGGACCGGCCGTGTAATACTACCTACCTACCTACCTACCTACCTACCCCCAGGGAGCACATCGTGAGCGACTGCACTTACCAACCGAGTTGGATACGAATATCTTGTATTCTCAACAATGGATTTACCAACCACGTTGGAAACGAACATTAGAATTCTTATGCTCGTGTTGAATTACTTGGTTCGACATTCGGAGCGTCAGAGGTTGCAAACTTTTTTGGGCGTTGAAAATGCGAGTGTACTCTCGTGTTGAATTACTTGGGTCGACATTCGGAGCGCCAGAGGTCAGAAACTTTTTCGGGCGTTGAAAATGGCGGCGAGTGCACTTGATTTTTCCGCTGCCTATTGTACAGAGTAAATAGTAAAGTCACGGTAGAAAGATGACTGGTCATGTTGACATCCTCCAATCGATGTGCGGTGCAGTTTTTCAGCGGTACCGGTGTCTTACTGGAATTAAAAGTAAGCTGGGTTGACTATTTCATTAAGGAAGGAAACGTGAAAAACCCACCGGCGCAGTCCCGTCAAGAAACAGCCTGGTCGGTGAAGTTGTCAGACAAAAACAATGTAAAAATCTCGTTTTCTTAGCCAATGGCCGTGAACAACTTTGCAAGACGTCAACATGAAAGTTCAGTCGAACGCGTGCCCCGACGTACGTTCACAACTCAAACCAAAACGCCAAATACATTCGTATACTTCTCTTCAATTTGGCGGTTCCCCAGGAGCGTCGTATCGTTGGCTGCGGCGTCCGCCAACGTGTTCTGTGCCCTGGGAACGATCCAGAACGATATCTCACAACCCCCAGCCAAGTATTCACCCATGGCTGCGGAAAGTGCCTCCCAAAGATCGCGGTTAGCGGCCTTCTTCTTCCCCCCGGCGGTGCGCCAGTCGTTGCCCGCCCACTTGCGCATCCGGGTCGTCGCTCCCAGCCCTACGTATTCCGAATCCGTCACAATGACAATACGCCTCCAGCCCTCGCCCCACCATCCTCTGAATTCGAGCGCAGCGAGAACGGCGCGCAGCTCGGCGCGGTTGTTGGTGTGAGGGTAGACCTGCCCGTCGGGGCCTTGACGCTCCAGGACACCGGCGCTTTTGCCTCCGGGGGTGCTGTTGAACACGAAGCCATAGGTCCCGCGGGCGGATGGGCTCCCGTTGTTGGCACACGCGCCATCGGTGTAGATCATCATGGTTTTGAGGTGCGAGATCGCGGGGACAAAGCGGCGGCGGATGCAGAAGCGCTGGCGGGTGTAGCTCGAGTTAGTGTTTATGAAGCGGTTGGGGAAGAGGAAGTCGGGAGCGGTGTCGGCGGGGGGTACGAAGGGAGTTGCGGTCCATACGCCGTTGCTGGGAGAGGAGAGCGAGTCAGGAAACTGGCGTTGTGGGCGGGGACGACAGCGGACTTACTGCCCATCTCCCATAGAGCTTTTGGCGTGAGCGACGGCTTCGGCTGCTGGTATGGGGCGAAGGGCGAGGACTCCCGGGAAGGGTATCATTTCACCGTCCAAAGTCTCGACCATTGGGTTGAAGTTCTGGAGCTTGAATGGCGCGGATGGGTCGTCCGTCATTGTGTACTCCGCGAGCGGGTCGGCGACAAGGCGAGGGTGGTCCTCGTTCTCCGACTCATTGTCGGACATGGTGGCAGGAAGCAAGCCGCAATTCGCTTGTTCGTTCGCTGTTGGGCAATCACGGCGATCATAAATATCTCGGCAGGTGCCTTTGGATTCAAGTTTTTGGGACGGCGAGAGAATGTCAGTCAATTAACAGGCCAGCGGAAAAGCGACCGCAAGCAGCAATACTTGCAAGTGCGGTCGGTGTTTGCCGGCGTTCTTTTGTTTTGACTGGAGACGAAATCGCAAAATCTTGCATTGAGAACTGAGAAGAGCTTAGCTTTCAGACTTTCAGCTTTTGGCACTAAATAAAAGCACAGGCATCGAAAAACTCACACTGCCAGAGGAAGAGAGCTGCGCGGAATTCTCGAGGCTCATGGAGTTATTCGAGACCGGCACGAGACGCGCAAAGTCCGCGAATGTCACCCAATTCTTGTACGTCGTGGACAATATTTGACCGGGTACCTTGAATCGGGTAAGAGTACCTCGAGGGAAGGTTCGACGAGCAGCTGCAGAGGAAGGCGATTCGTCCTCATTCGGGAAAAGGGCGCGTCGGCGCGAGCAACCCTTCAGTCGCTGAAGAAGTTCTCCATGGGGGAGCTGGGAGACTAGGCAGAGGAAATTGCTCCCACACATGCCGGGGAAATACTGGAGACCGCTGGCAGGCCGAGCAAGGATGAGGAGTCTTGTATTTCAGTTTGGAGCCAAACCGGTTGCATTGCTCGATACTCATACTGAGCTCTCCGTCATCATGCCACACAAGGGGGCTGCTGGTTTTCGAGCCCAGTGGTGCCTCAGCAATTCTGATTCGCAGGGTTTGACGCCAGGTTTTGCATTTCCTCGAATTGATTCCGTTCAACAAGATCCTTGGAATATTCGCCCCAGTCTTACAAACGGTGATCAAAACCTGGATGGACGATTTCCCCCAGGTAAATGCTATGAATTGAAGCTTTGAAATGAACGACCGAGTCAGCGTCGCCATGTTGGAAGTGAACAAAGAGTGAAATCAAACTCCGACGAATGGCGCCGATACACGAAGCCAAACACCACGCCTTTCTTCTCGTCCACACTCGCGTTATCCTCGCTTTTCTTGACGCTGGACGCGCAGAAGCTGGCTGCCACCCAACAGGGTAGTCTCACGGTGGACCGGACGCGAATCCGGGCGAGAAACGGGACATTTTAGTGTCTCAGAATTGTTGTTTGGCTGGCTCGTTATATACTTCCGCGCGCCAAATCATCCGCCTCTCCATCCCACCGCCATGCAAAGCCCTCTTTTGCACCAAATGTCCTCGATCCGCGACTCCCTCATGCACGATGACCACCATCCCTTCAACCTCGCTGCTCCAGGTTCCTCCATGCACCCAGGCACAGGTCTCCGTCCTCGCGCACCCCACAGCGGCATCCCGCTCTCCAGTCTAGCAAGCAGCAGCAGCGGCCCCAACATCCTCGCCGCTACCGTCCTCGATATCTCGGCCGCATCCCCCCGCACACCCTCCAATTCCCATTCTATCCCAGACCAGGCACAACCGCAGTCCAAGTCCGAGCAAGACCTCGCTCATTACCTCGCCACCTCGAATCTTACCCCAGACAGCATCCAGAGCCAGAGCCTCCGGTCGTCTTTGAATCGAGAGCCGACCCTCCTTCATTCGAGTTTGAGCGCCGAATGGAACTCGCATCCCAACGGACTCAGCGAGGTATTTGATCGCGGCGGTGCCTTTATCTCGTGGGGCGAGCTGAGCGCTGCACCCACTGCGCCTCCCCCCGCTGGCGAGGCGCCGGCTTCCTCGACCTCGCCCCCGGAGACTACCGTACAACAGCTCTACAACCCCCGTGGCGAGTACTTCTCCCCCGCACCTGCTATCGCTGCGCCATCAGCCTCCCAAATCGAAACCTGGTCCTCCGATTCCACCCCCAACGCATCCCAGGGATCCGAATCCTACCGCCTCCCCACCGTCACCCAAAGCAGCCACTCGCACACCCCCTCCCCGGCGCTCGTCCCGCTCTCCCTCCCCCTCCCTACCTCCCTCCTGCGCGTGAACGTCAACACGGGCCCGCGCCTCCCCATCCAGCACGACTCGCCGCACCTGCGCGCGGACGCGAACCTCCCCCCGTACGCCGACTCGCCCCACGCGAGCGCCCTCAGCCCGTACGCTACGCCGGTGGCCCTCCCCCACGCCGTACACGCCCACCCGCGCTCCGGCGCCAGCTCGCCCTACCCCGCACTCGAGCTCGGGTACCCCAGCGACGACGGCATGCTCGGCGACGCGACGCCCCGATACGTGAACCTCTCGGACCTCATGCACCCTGCGGCCGAGGAGCCCGGGCCCAGCACGGGCGTTGAGCAGGAGGAGGAGGAGGTGGTGGTGCTCCTACAAAGCAGTGCGGGTGGCTCCAAGCGGCGTGGAGATGAGGGCGATGCTGCGACGGCGGGCACGCAAAGAAAGCGGCTTTGTCTGCGGGATCGGCCTGGGACTGTGCGCTCGAACAGCGGGTCCTCCCGCGAGGGGCTGCAGGCGCAGGCGCAAGAAGCCAGCGAGGAAGACGAAGGGGAAGAAGACAGTGAGGATGATGACGACGACGGGTCGGACTTTGACGCGGACGACAGCGGCGAGTTCGTCCCCGGGCGCTCGACGAGCAGCCGCCCGCGCCGGCGGCTCCCCCAGCGCGGCGCGGCCGTCAAGCGCGAAGCGAGCGACGACGACGAGAGCTTCGGCGCAGTAAGCGTGTCTGCGAGCCAGCGCCGGCGGCGTCGCTCCGGCTCGGGGCCCAAGGCGGCGCGCGCGAAGCGGCATACGGGGAGCGCGGCGGCGGCGCTGCGGGCTGTTACCGAGCTCGCTTTGAGCGCCGGCGGTGGCATGGGGAATGCGCAGAAGGCGCAGAAGGAGGAGGGCCGGCTGGGGGGGCTGGACGCGGATTTGGGGATGCAGCCTGCGGTGAAGGCGGAGATGATGGAGTTGGAGTATGTGGATGCGGCCGGGGGCGCGGGGCATATGTATGGTGTGGGGTCCGGGTCGGAGGCGCAGCAGCAGCAGCAGTATTCTATGCCCTTCGCGAGCACGAGTGCGTACGTCGGGCACGGTGCGAGCTTCCACCCTCCGCCCACGCCCGGCGCGCCTCAGCAGCAGCAGCAGCAGCACTATCCGGCGCATACGTACGCGCCCCAGCACCCAAACCCACACACGCACGCGCATCCGAATGGCATGAGCCAGCACCCCGCGGCGACGTACTACGACCTCCCCGCCCCCACGCCTCCACCCGCCCCGGTGCGACGCAACGCACAGATCCCCCTCCCCGTGCCCGTGCCGAACCTCATCAAGAAGAGCCGCGGGCGGCGCGTGCCCACCCCGAGCCCCGCCAGTGGGCCTACGCCCGGGCCCGATGGCGAGGCGCGCGCGTTCGTGTGCAGCGTCGAGGGCTGCGGGAAGGGCTTCGTGCGCGGGGAGCACTTGAAGCGGCATGTGAGGAGTATACATACGTATGAGAAGCGTGCGTTTTTCTTTTTTCCTTTCCTGTGGTGGATGCTGATTTGTTTTGTAGCGTATCAATGCCCGTACGATGGGTGCGGGAAGGTGTTTAGTCGGAGGGATAACTTGGCGCAGCACTCGCGCGTGCATCTTCCTGGCTAGTGGAGCCTTCGGTTCTCGGTCCCCTGCGTCGGCTCTCTCTCTTCCCTCCTCCCTCACTCCTCCTCGTCCACCGGCACCTGGCACCTCTGCTCCTTTCCATTCCATCGATTCTACGACCGCACACGACCATCAAAATCCAATCATAGAGGAACGAAAGCAAAGAAGTAAAGAATATCTTGTTGTATCCGGCGTCGGCGTCTCCACCCCATTTCGTTGTATTTCTACCTGTACTGTATCGTGTCTCTTTCCGTGCCCGTGTCTCTGTACACCACCCACCCCCTCCCCTCCTCACCCCGTATCCTACCTCCCACTCGGTATAATCCTCCCCGCGCCCAGACCGCCTATTTTATCTTATCCCTGCCCTTCCTATCCTATCCTACGTATCACTTCCTGTCATATTCCTAGCCTACCTCTCCACGTCTAAAGTACCCTATCCCATCATCATCCCATTTTCTTTTTTACGACACGATACCTATATACGCGCGTTTGCGCCGCCGTTATGGCAAAGTACTGTACTTAGCACGGCATGTCGAACGGAATTCCAGTCGGTGTCGTTTTTACTCCGTGCGTGAAGGAAGGTACAATGGGGCGAAATACAGCATTATTAAATCCTCCGGAAAACGAATACATGCAAGTAACAACGAGCGTAAATCAATCAATGGTCGTCCGCGCCGATCTTCCCCCAATTCACCATGCGCGTCGCGCCGTCCTGCCACGCCTTGACTCGCAGCTTCGCCAGCAGCGACACCGTCGACATCTTCGTCCCGACGAACCCCGCCCCCGCCGACTGAATCGCGGCGTCAATGAGCACCGGGTACCAGTTCCCGTACACGGACCCCGTCAGCGTGTGATTGGGGTGCACCCAGCCGTACGTCTCCGTCTCCTCCCACCACGACGCGTTCTTCTCGTCGCTCGTGACGACGACGCGGCTGACGGTGAGGCCCTTGGTGTCGAGCAGCTCCGCCTGCACCTCGTCCACGCGCCGCTTGATCGCGGAGAGGGGCGCGAAGCACTCTTCCTTGGGCACGCGGCACCAGGCGGCAAAGTCGTTGTGGCGGACGTGGATGGCGATGTACTGTGTGGCGGGTCAGGCTGGGCAAGTGCGCGGCAGAAAGGAGACACGTACGGGTGGGATGGGGTCGCTTGCGCCGATTGCGAAGGCCTCGCGGAGGTATTGGTGCGCGAGCTGCTCGACACGGGGGGAAAAGTGCAGATTCACGCCGATGAAGCGCCAGGAAGTGCTGTAATCGTGCTCCATCTCGTGCGCCTGAGTATACTCGCGTTAGTCCCTGAAGCAAGCCCCGCCGTAGCACGCACCTCCGTGTTCGCCATCCAGTACATGTTGTCGAAGCACACGAGGTGGTCGTCGGGCGGCAGCTCCCTCTTTAGAATGGGCGACTGCGCAGGCCTGCGGAGGGATTTCTTGCGCATTTCGGGGAAGGAAAGGGCCATGAGTGAGGTGAATCGCGCGTGGGGCTCGTCGCCCTTGTAGAGGCTGACCCAGGTCGGGGCGATCGTGTAGGATATATCTGGGTGTCGGTGAGCAAACAGCTTTTCAGCGGAGGGGAGGACACGCACCGAGTCTGAGACGCTCTGGACCAGAGCTGAAATGTGGTCCTTTGTTTACCGATGAAGTGGCCTGCCAAAGGTTCCAGCATCCCAAGAGATCCACCTGCTTGCTGTCGCGGTCCTAGTGGCAGGTCAGCTCTGCGAGCAGTCTTCGAGAAAGTGGGCGCGCACCTTGACTTGCCACCACTCGAGCACAGGGTGACCGAGTGCCTTCGCCAGCCTCGGGACATCGAAGACTTCACCGAAATCGATGTTGTGCGCATGCTTGACGTGTGTTGGTGTGAAGAAGGGGAGCACGGGTACGCGTTGAGTCAATAAGGAGAGGTAGAGGAGATTCATCTGGAAAGTATGTGAGTGAGCGGGATACGCCTAAAGGACGGGACATACAAATGACATGACGTCGTTGGCTGAGGAAGAAGATCAGAATCCAGCGTGAATGGTGCGCACTCGACTCACTGAATCCAGCCCCCGGCCAGGACGTGATGTATTTGACGTCGGGCCGTAGATTATCTGTTCGTCGATGAGCCTGTGTCCTCCGAAAATGCCAAAGGAACGCACCAGCGAATGCCAAAGTTGGCGGACCGTTCAACGGTAGCGAGTCCGCCTCTGGGATATCGGCCTTTGGCGTCAACACCTCGCTTGTCACCGTAACGGTTGCTTGCGGTGCCTCGACCTCCACGGTTATCGTGGCCGGTGGCGACAGAACAGTCACCGTGACGGGCGCTTGTGCGTGCATTTGAGGAGCAACAACCTCTGGCCACGGAGAGTCGGGGTTTGGGTCATACTGCCGAGTCGTGGGCTGTGGTGAGGGGCCCGCCGGGTCAGAGAGAGTATTAGTGTAATATCCGAGGCAAGCCAAGAGAAGGAGGAGGGCGAGGAGTCTGGGATTAGGGCGGCGAAGGAAGGGCATTGTGGTGAGAGGAACGGATAAGGACGTTTTGCATCCATGGCTCCTTTTATCCTCCTGTTATGTTCCGCGACAGGGTCTCTGCGGAATCGGATTCAGGACAGCATCTTAGGAGACTCGATCGGAGTCTTGGCCGATCCTCGGCAGGGACGTGGGGTTGCAAAGTGGCCGTCCTCCTAGCACTGCGCTGGGCCGCTGGTGTCGTTCGTGTGATTTTGAGTGATTCGCGAGCTCCCGAGAAGGAACGGGGTGGAACAACAACCAAAAGACTGGCTTCGGTGGAGGAAGATGGGCTTTGAA
This sequence comes from Mycena filopes, assembly GCA_029281495.1. Classification (NCBI taxonomy): domain Eukaryota; kingdom Fungi; phylum Basidiomycota; class Agaricomycetes; order Agaricales; family Mycenaceae; genus Mycena; species Mycena filopes. The sequence goes on along the minus strand of JARIHR010000013.1, from coordinate 530,571 downwards.
ATTGGGATCTTGTTCGATTCAGAGAAACAGAGGCCTCAGAGGAAGAATTGGGACGCGCGAAGAACATTCGACGGAGAACATGGTGGTTTGGGTCAAAAAAGGTCACATTGTGACCGGCTACCTCTTATCCCGCTGCCACCAACTCTCGTTTTTATTCTCGTGTCATGGTACCTCAACAAATTGGCCTGGGGCTCCACAATTGTCCTATGTTGGTGAATATTCTTCGCCCTCTCAAAAAGAGATGCCACTCTTACCTGCCTGACAGTCATATTGGTTTGACCGAAGGAAAGCGAAGGAAAAAGTCAGCGTCTCCAATTCCTCAAGGAAATACTAGTATACATCCCTGTGGTCGACGCCGACATACTGGCGCGCGAAGCTGTGGCACCCGCCACTCCAGCGCCCGCCAAAGCTCTCTCATTCTTAGCGCCGGAGATTCTCCACTGCGGCAGTCGGATGGTACTGCAACTGCAAGAAGCTGGGCTCTATAATTTCCCCCAACGATTACGCCCAACTCCATCGTGCATCCGGCTGTGCGCTGCACGATGAGATGGGACTTGTTCAGACACTGGATTCGAGGAAGCGTTCTCGACGTATGGCGCAGGTCGTGGTGGTACCAGGTATACTTCCCCTTTTTTCTTCAGGATCATTACACTGACGAGTCATTCAGCTCGTTTCGCGAAGGTGCGGCCGCTCGTTTGAGGTCGCTACTCTCAACCCCACGAGCGTGTTGACGCACGTCTCAAGATTCAGGAGAATGTTAATAATTGACCTGATCCTCTTCATTCGGCGGCTCTGGAACTACCGCAGTTATATGATAGCAGCGTAGGTCTACTTTCGAATTTATTCGTTGGTTTCAGACGAGAGGGTCAATATTGCCCAATAAATTTACGAACGCCACCCAGGCTCGCTCATCCAAGCCTTGTCAGATACAATACAAACACAACTTACACGGTGAGATCTCGATATAACCTCCGATGGATTCTCCCTACATGCCTCAACAATGAAAGCCGAGGGCAGGTGTATACTCCTCTTGAGCGTCGAGCGTCCCCGCCGCCTTGGCAGCCACGTCTGCCAGTGTGTTCTGGTCTCGAGGCACGATCCAGAAGGATATCTCGCAACCACCATTCGCATATATGCCCATCAAGTTCGAGAGCGCCTGCCAGAGATCGCGGTTGGCGGCTTTCTTCCCTCCAGCGGTGCGCCAGTTGTTGCGCGCCCAGTTACGCATCCGAACGGTCGCTCCCAATCCCACGTATTCAGAATCCGTCACAATAACAACGCGCTTCCAGCCCTCGCCCCACCAAGTCCGGTATTTGAGTGCAGCGACGACAGCGCGCAGTTCCGCGCGGTTGTTGGTGTGCGCGTAGGGTTTGCCGTCGGGGCCCTTGTTTTCGAGCACGCCCGAAATAGTACCGGCGGGGGTGTTGTTGAACACGAGCGCAAAGCTCCCGCGGGGTGAAGTGCCCCCGTTGTTTGCGCACGCGCCATCGGTGTAGACCATCATAGTCTTCAGATCGGAAATCGCAGGGACAAAGCGACGCCGGATACAAAAGCGCTCGTGTGTGAGGCCGGACGCGTTGTTCACGGAGCGGTTTGGAAACAGAAAATTAGGGGTGGTGTTTGCGGGGGGTGCGAACGCCGTTCCAGTCCACACGCCGTCGCTGCCGACAAAGAGTTCAAAGATAGGAAGAATAACGAGGATTTGTGGACTCACTTGCCATCTCCCATGACGCTTCTGGCGTGTGCGAGGGCTTCAGGGGAGGGGACGGGGCGGATCGCCATGACGCCTTTGAACGGCACCATCTGGCCACTGTGCGGTCAAACCATCATGAAATTCGGGATGATTGTCACGATGTTTTGTGCCGAATTTCATGTTGGAACATCTTGAACTTCCTAGCAAACCATCGTGAACCAGGCTCCAAATACGTCGTGAATTTCATGGTGGTTTTAGGAACATTCACGATGGCCTTTTCATGATGTTTCGTTGTGAATTCCGTGTGGTTTCGTTAGGAATAATACCACTCTGGGACGCGAAAAAATCCACTATTCACCGAACCCAGGGACCTGTTACATTAGGGTACGTGCTAATTTAATGGTCAAGTAGATATATGAGTAAGTAGGTAGTGAGGAGATACATATGTATTAGCAAGTTACTAAGTCGAAGTTCAATGTTGACTTCGCGGTCGCGCGCATACATGTGAAGGAAAATTTTGGGAGGTCATGACATGAGTTATGTACCTTGCTCGAGCCCCGGGGTGCAGGCCCCACTCAGCTCCACAGCCTGGGAAAAGCTAAGGAGGTCGTGAATTCATGTTGAAACATTAGGAATTCATGATGCTCAGAAAAATCCAGAAACGGCCGAGTCAACCATCATGAATTGGGTCATGAAATTCAAGTCCCCTTCCCTGATGAAACATCAGGAATCATGAAATTCAAGATTTTTCTGCTGAATTTCCTGACGAATCCTTCTCACAGTGGGCCATTGGCTAGCTGGACCATGGGATTGAAGTCGTGGATTTTGAACCGCACGGATGGGTTGTCCAGGACCGTAAAGTCCGCTTGGAGGTCGGCGACCTCGCGAGGTTGGTCTTCGTTCTCCGAATTGTACCCAGACATGTGGTGGTCAGGAGCAAGCGATACACTAAACATGTGCAAATATACTACGCCGGTTCACTGAAAACCCTCATTAGCCTACATGTTAAGTAATTGAGATATAGCATTGACGGAGTCTGCTTTCGGATATTTTCTCGTTCTTAAACGTGATTATACACCGAATGCTTGCCTCGCGAAAGATTGAGCAGAAGTCGCGTCAAACTCACTGTGGTCTTTGTTCCAAAGGAGAGGGTTACATATCGGTTAAAAGACGATATTCAATTCCAACTCGGATGATAGGTCCAGTTGTTCATGATTTCCTCCGCTGACCGACCACTTTGAATCATGAGATTCAGCCCCTCTTCTCGCATGTTCAAGTCGTCGACCGGATCCAGAGGGTCGGCCGAAAGAAGGTTAGCGGCCCTGAGCACACGATGGGGCTGCTTCCATCTGGAGTGTATCATCGCGAGGCACAAGGCGCGAGGGAGGCTGTTTCCCAACCAACATCCCAGAGAAATAGACTGTAGCTGCGGCGCGATGTGTGGCGTCCCCGGGCTCATAGTCAACATGGCAAGGAGAGCATCGTCGTCGCCCTCCTCGTCGGGTTCAAGTGACTTGATAATCGCTAGCTCCGTTATGGTTGTCATGCCCTTTAACAAGTCTGCAAGCGTGGCAGCTTCGACGCAGCCCTGGAGACACAAGCGGTGGAGGATGCATCCCGAGCGCTCGACGAAGAGCTGGAAGATTTCCCCAGAGCTGGGCCAGGATTCAAGGGCGATTTCATCGAGGGCAGGGGCGACGAGGTGGCCGAGGACGTGTGGGTGGGACGTGTAAAGGCGGCGGAGACAAGGTAGGTGCATGGCTTGTATGAGTGCTGGCCACAGTTCGTCGTCAAAGTCTATGTCTATCCGGAGTTCGACAAGGTTCAGCGCTAGCCCTATCACACCTTGATGGACCTCCCATGAGTGGTCAGCGCGATAGGCAGTGAGCTGCTGGACCGGTAAGCGGATGGGCACGGGGTGGAAGTCGTTGGACACCGCGAAATCGACAAGGCAAGGGGCGCGCTGGAAACAATCGATGAAATCGATGTTTGACTGGCTAGCCTCGTTCGACCAGTGGATGTTTAGTCGGCAGAGCGACGGGATGCGGTCTTGGAGACTGCTGAGAAGAGGAACAAGCGCAGAGGTCAAGCCAACGCTCAGCTCCTCCCATTGTGACGAATGCGTCGCGAGACAGCTGAATAACTCGCTCTGGGGCGCATGATCGCACTCTTCTTCGCCATAAAAGTGGACCTTCAGCTTTTGTGCTCGGCCGATATGTGTTTCAAGCATCGGCAGTGGATACAATCCGGCCGGATTCAGCTTTGGGGGGTAGTCGATGACCACCAGCGACCACAGCGAGGAGGTGGAGATAGCAGTCGCCCTCCAGCCGCGACTGACGTGCGTCAATAACCAAGGACTGTCATTGAGGCTGAAGCGGTGGCGTTCAGACAAAGTCCAAATAGCGGGCAACGTCCAAATAAAAATCTCGGCCAGGACCTCGGGTGGGATGCGCCGCAGTGGCGAGATTATAGCGCTGTTCTGGGAACGGAGATCAACGAGCGACTGGCGTTTGTCCATGATTTGGTCCAGCTGACGTCGAAGGGGTGCCATTTGCTCGTCGAGCGCGAGCATTCGTGCGTCGAGGTCAGAGTCCATCGCTTTTATGAGAGGAATATCCGAGTCCAGAGGCGTTTCATTTGAGTTCAAGAGGGTGTGGTGTCGAGTCCCTGCGGCGGGAGTCAAATTGTCGGTGAGCTCTTCCGCATGAGCACTGCTGGATTCCAATAGATCCATCTGGAGGAGATGAGAGTGGGTAACAATGTTGAGCAATAAGAATGCTCACTGCGAACCAGAGGTCTGCGAGATGGTGGTTGGACGAAAAGTGGCGTCAGCGGCGGCTGTGCGCCGTGATCATTCAACACGACCAAATATGCCGGCCGGCTTCGTCGTCCATACCTGGTCCGAACAATTATTTTCACTCCTGGACGGTCTTTTTAACTGCGATCCGAGAATAAGACGGGCCTAGACTACGTTGACATAATGCTTTCGCCACACAAGATTTGGCCAATTTTGGCGCCTCGAAAGTCTCTGTTTCTTCGACTTTCAAAAGAGAGAAGGACATAATGTTTTAGAGTACAGAATATCAATTCCAATTCGTCTAGTTCAGCCGCCCCAAAATTCTTCTGCCCTCGGTCCATCTAGAACGAAAAGATCCACTGCCCTCTCGTCGGGAGTTCAAATTTACAACTGGGCTCATCGTTCGGTTGACATGAGGGCTAGTCAGTCATACCTACGTAACCGAGTAAGCTTTTCTATGGGACAGAAGAGAAATTAGATCTAAGGTCGATTATTGATTACCATTTGAGAGTAATACATACGAGGGATTTAATTCCAACTGGGATGATAAGTCCAGTGATTCATGACTTCATGACTTCATCTGCGTCCTCACCATCCTGAACCAGAAAATTCAACCCCTCCTTTCGGAAGGTCGGGATGCTCGTCATATAAGAATATGCCGAGCCGAGGCTATCGGTTGAAAGTAGGGCAACACTCTTAAGCGTTGGATATGGGGGACTCCAGCGTGAGTGCACCATCTCCAGATATAGAGTAGCCTCGATACGGCAGCCTGCCCGGCACCCAATAGAAATCGATTCCAGTTGCGGGGCAATTTGTGGCTCTGGCGAGCTGGGGACGATGATGAGTGTGGCCAGCAGGTCGAGCATAGCGGCGTTCGAGCGATTTTCGTGGATAACCGCCAGGTCAGTGATGGATTTATTGTCCTTCACGAGGCGTGTAACTGTATTAGCCTCGACGCAGCCATCGAGACAGAGTCGCCGGAGGGTACACTTCGATCGCTCGACGAACGGTCCGAAACTGCTCTGAATGTTCTCCCCATCGCCGCGGTAGAACATGAAAGCCATTTCTTCGAGTGCAGGCGCGACGAGGAAGTCGAGCACCTCGTAGTGTGACGTGTATAGGCGGCGGAGAGACGGCAGCGGGACGGTGTCCTTGACATCTGGCCACGGAGGAGCGTCATCGAAGTCTATGGAGAGCCGGAGCTCGACGAGATTTAACCCCCGCATTAATAGATCGCGGTGCAGCCTCCATGGACCGTCCAGTTGATATCGCGCCAGCTGCTGGACCGGAAGGCGGATGGGTATCGAGCGGAATTCGTTGAACACCGTGAAATCGACAAGGCAAGGGGCGCGATGGAAACAATCGATCGAATCGACGTTCGCCTGGCTCGTAACGTCCGACCATTGGATGTTTAATCGGAACAGCGAGGGGATACGGTCTTGAAGACTGCCGAGAAGCGGAACAAGCGCAGAGGTCAAGCTAAGGCTCAGTTCCTCCCATCGCGGGGAGTGCGATGCGAGGTACTTGAACACCTCGATTTGAGGAACCGTATAGGACGCTTCGTGGCCATAAAAATGGATTTTCAGCTTTTGCGCTCGTGCAACATGTGTTTCAAGCATGGGCAAAGGATATAATCCAGATGGATGCAATTGGGGGGAGTAGCTGATGGCGACCACCGACCACAGGGCAGATGTCGAGATAGAAACCGCCCTCCAACGGTGACTGACATGCGTCAAGAACCACGGGCTGTCCATGGAGGAGAATCGCCGGCGTTCGGACAAACGATGTACGAGTGGCAGCGTCCACATAAAGATTTCGGCGAGGATTTCCGCCGGAATTCGCCGCAGTAGGGAGACTATGGCGCTGTTCTGGGACCGCAGACCAATGAGCGACCGGCGTTCGTCCGTTAATTGCTCCACCCGTCGATGAAGCAGCGCTATCTCCTCGTCGATCGCGACCATTCGCGCGTCAATTTGAGAGGTTGTGGAATTTATGAGAATAAGGTCCGAGTCTTGAGGCACTTCATTGGAGCACAAGAGTTTGTGGTGTCGAGTTCCTGCGGCAGGAGTGAAACTTTGCGCCGGCGGTGAACTCATCTGTGGCAAGTGGTAAGTTTGGGTAAGTAAGAAGGATGAGACTTTCGACCAAGGATTGAGATGTAGCGTACCTCCACGCGGTGGCTCGAGTCCGGTGGCACGGAAGAAAACTTGCGAGGAGGCGAGTGGTCACAGTAACAGTCACCTTCGACTCAAATGCCGATGCCGAGTTGACGGCCGTTTGGAATGTCGCGTCGCCTCATTTTTTTGTTCGACTTCAGCCTCAAAATCTAACACAAATTATCGGGCCATCTGTGCCGCAACGCGCCCGAAAGGCCTCCAATTTGAAAGTACCACTTCATGAAATATGTACACAGGTCAACGAAGTTCAACCAAAGTTCAACTGGCTACGGAAATGGCGTTTTCGTGTCAGTAGGGATTTATTCAGCGAGGTACAAGCTACAAAGTTCCTCAAACTTAAACGCTAGCCAGCGACAACCCCGCAAACGACGTGTGCATCTCATGCCGCAACTGGCCCCCGATAACAGCAGCCGCGTCCCGCTTGGTATACACGCGCAACCCAAGGAAGATCGATCCTTTGTCGGCCGGGTCCGTCAGACCCGTCTTTGGCGGCGGTGGAAAAACGACGGGCGTAGGATCTTCGGAGGCACTCGGAACCTCGGTGGGTGCGGGAGGAGCAGGAGGGGGAGGGGGAGGGGCAGGAGCAGATGAGTATACAACGGTCTGGGGGTTCTCGCCGCTCGTCACGATGATAGTCGTAGTTGTCGACGGTGGGGGAGCCGGGGTATACTGATCTGCGCCTGTGACGGCTCTGAGCGCAACGGCAGCGGCAGCGGCCTTCTCCTCCAGCTGCGTGAGGGACTGCCCTGCGAGAATATCCAAGGGGAGGGGGAGGCTTTCAGTTTGCATCCTGTGTGAGTGGTAGGGTCAATCCGAGCAGAGTGCCCATACTTCGGACGTACCCAGCTTTGTAAAAGTCTGGGGATACGAACATAAGTTCTAATTAATATAGTGGGGTAGAGGGAGTGAAAAGAACTCACTCGATGCGATGGCCTGACTTCGAGCTCGCTCTGTCATGACCCTAGCCAATTTTGTCTCGTCCCAGTCAACAGACGCCGTCTCGAAATAGTCCTACACATATCTCAGTCTTTGAACACGAACGGACCGGAAGTAATGCTCACCTTGGCGCGAACGATCTGCTGGTTGATGCGAACCTGCAAAAAAGAAAAAGTTAGAAACCATGAACACGACGTCAGACTACTACTCACATGAACCACATACTCGCCCGCCTCCAGCGGGATCTCCAAATTGACGCTCCGCGAGAAAAACCGTGCATGCACGGACTCCGCAACAGCCTCTGGCTTGCCTTGCTTATAAAGGACAAAGTCCAGCGACCACACCGAGCGCCCGCTGATGTCAAGGAAGTACCGGCTGTCCAGCTGCGAGAGGACGATTATGGCGTCGGACGATTTGGCCATGGAGATCGTGACTGGGAACGATTAGTTTGGAATTGGAATTTCAAGCAACAACGCACACGAGACGTCTCCGAAGCTCCACGCAGCGGGAAGAGGGCGGGTTGTTACTTCTAGCCATTGGGAAGACATAACCCAGCTCGAGTCGAAGAGGATTGTCTGCCTCAAGGTGAATAAATGAAACGGACAAGACCGCGGGACTCACGCGATCGATGTCAGACCAGGTAGCCAAAAAGTCCTTGTCTGTCGAGCACGCAGTCAAGGACAAGACCAACTCGAGGGAGTTATCGAGTTGACTTACATTCCATAACGAACTGCCCATCGTCCCCAAAGGTATGCCCCAGCTCGGGAAGCACGGCAAGCCACTCCTGCGTCCACTCCTTCGCGCCATCCGACCACGCCCCGGTCCACTCCGACTTCCCCCACGGATTGCGCACGACGACGAAGCGCTTGCCCTTCACCTCCACGGCGCGCAGGACGGAGTACGCGTGGCCTCCGTACAGGCCCTTCACCGTCGCGTTGTGCACGCCGCTACGAGATTCGTCGAGCGAACCGAAGGAGCAGCCGAAAAGGCGACCATTATTCGCGTTAAGGAGCTCATCCGTCCAGAATTTGTCGATGTCGAGGATGTCCTGGACACCCTTCATTAGAACGGGATTGGTGGAACGGAAAGCCAAGGAATACGGACCTTGCAAGGGAAGAAGCTCGATATGCCGCTGCATGGCGGAGTGAGAAGGAGAATAGCAACGTAGTGGATATGTATCATTTACCCGGTGAGGTCCTCCTGCATGGACGGTTAGCAGCTGTCCAGCAAGAATTATAAAAGACTCACAATTGCCTCGCATGCCTTACCACCATCCAACGAGGCATAATCGCCGTGGAGCTTCGCATAAGCTGGTGACGGCGCAAGCATCAGCAAGAGAGACGAGAAATAAAATTGAAAAGAACATCCCCTTCTCTAGCAGCGGCACCCATGTCTCGCCCTCCGTCCCGGACCGCGCAAAGTACAAAGTTTTCGTGCCCTTTCGTGCAGCTGAGTTGTAAAGCTCCTTGTCATTGTGGTAGAGCTGCTGCTCGGTGCTGCTCAATTCCTCATACTTCGGGATCGAGGTGTAGAGAAGGCTATGGAGGGAGTATTAATAAACTCGCGAGAGGGAGAATGAACGATAGACTCACTCATCGATCACAACGCTAACCCATTGCCTATCACGGAAGAATACAAATCCGTAGACGCCGACCGCCTCGTCGCGCTGCAGAAGAAAGATTAGATGGGCCACACAGAGTAAATACCAATGTCCGCCCACCGCCACACAAAACTTCTCCACGAGCCCAGGGGTCGTCGACATCGTGGACAGAGCAGAAACGAACCAGCAGTCCCCGATTGAGCCCTGGATGATATCATTTGAGCTCGCGCCGTCGATGAAGAAGCGCGGGTTTTCGAATATCTCGTGAACCCTTTGGACATCAGAAGGGCTGAAGGTACCGGGGGACATGCCGAAGAGACACTTGTAGCGATCTTTTTCGAGGTCGAATTCAATGTCGCTGAATCGACAGGATATCGTAAGACTCGCGCCGTGATAGCTAGGAACAAGCTGACCGGAATTTTCTGTTCTTAGAGCGGCATTCCTTGGCAATTGCGGCCACCTTCGCCTTACACTCCTCCAGCGCCTTGTCGAGTTCCTCGGTGACGAGGAGCCCCGCCTTTTCCGGCTGCTGCACGTAGGCTGCGGGTCGCGCAGCAGGCTCGGAAGTTTCTGCCTTGCTTTTGAAGTAGTCGAGCACGGTCATGAGGTGGGAGTGTCTGACAGTTGTTCAGTCACCTAACCCTTTTAAATGACTTTGCCGCCGAGGGAGGCTAAGTTTATGCGTGCCGAGGTGAGATGTAAACGCAGCGCCTATCCTATATCGGAGTCAGCGTCCCGTGGTAGTCGTGGTAGTGACACCGACTGTCGCGGATTCCAAGATAGACACTCTTAATGGGTACCAGGTGCAGATGCCATCCTGCGAGGCAGCTCAGTAAACGTGAATTTTGCAGCTCGCATTGTGCGGCCCAGTGGAAGACAGAGAGGAGGGACTGGTGACAGCAAGAGGACCTCTGGATGGGAAAAGAACCCAGACCGAAGAACCCAGACCGAGACCTGACAGTGACGAGCAGTGCGAGCGCTCCGAGCGAGTCGGCGCTAAGTTTCAGCGCTTGAGGACTGTGGGTCCAGACAACTGAGGGAAGCGGATTGGAGAGACCTGGACGCGCCTCAAGACCGAGGTAACTTGCCACGGGGAGAGAGGTAGGAAGTGGGTGTAAAAGAGAAGTCGCGGTGACACTGTGAGTTGCCGGATTGATGGGCGCTTATACCACAAGATTCATTCCGATTTTGCTCACTTTCAGATTCCAGAGCCTGGTAGGCGCACAGATACACCTCAGAGTGGCTCAGCCAGTTTGATTATAAGGATTTACAAGGTTCAGAAGTATCAGCCCCAGAAACGGTGAGGAAGTCGGCAATTGTTGGCCGCATGCGGCCATCAGTTACGCCAACGGTCACAACGCGACTTTCTTCCAAACCACCATCATCTCGTCCGCCAGAGCTCAAAGTAAGTTGCACACCTCAATCTGCGATGGAGCGAGCCATCCTCATCTTCCTCAGATGGATATGTTGGGATCCAAAGCCAGCTCTGATGCGAAAGAGTTCAGCGGTGGCAATTTGACTCCTGCCCCCGGAACGCGCCACCACGAGCTCTTGAACTCGAACGAAACGCCGCTGGACTCAGAAATCTTGCCCATAAAATCCACCACTTCTCAAATCGACGCGCGAATGATCGCGATCGATGAGGAAATAGCGTTGCTTCATCGTCGTTTGCAGCAACTGACGGATGAACGTCAATCGCTCGTTCGTCTCCGTTCCCAGAACAACGCCATCGTCTCCCCACTGCGACGTATCCCCCCCGAGGTCCTGGCCGAAATTTTTACGTGGACGCTGCCACTCGTCAATACCTTATCTGAACGCGAGCGATTCTCCTCGACGGACAGCCCGTGGTTCTTGACATATGTCAGTCGCGGTTGGAGGGCGACTGCCATCTCAACTTCCTCATTATGGTCCGTTGTCGCCATCGGCTATTGGCAGGGTCTGAATCCGACTGGATTGTATCCACTGCCGATGCTCGAGACACATGTCGGCCGAGCGCAAAGGCTGAAGATTCACTTTTATAGCGAAGAAGATTCCGAATCTGGGCCCCAGACCGAGGTGTTTAAATACCTGGCATCGCACTCTTCGCGATGGGAGGAGCTGAGCCTTGGCTTGACCTCTGCGCTCGTACCTCTCCTTGGCAGTCTTCAAGACCGTATCCCATCACTCTGTCGGTTACAAATCCAGTGGTCGGACGAGACAAGCCAGGCGAACGTCGATTCGATCGATTGTTTCTAACGCGCCCCTCGCCTCGTCGAGTTTGCAGCATTCAACGAATTCCGCTCGGTCCCCGTCCGCATACCAATCGAGCAGCTTACTGGCTATCGCGCGGACGGCCCGTGGGAGTTACATCGAGGTGTACTAGAGCTGGCGTTGAACCTCGTCGAACTCCGGATAATCATACACTCCGGCGACGAACCGTGGCCAGCAGTCGGACACGTCATCCACCTACCCTGTCTCCGTCGCCTCTATATGGACCTCCCCGATGTCCTCGACTTTCTCGACACCCCGGCCCTCGATGAATTCGCCCTGAGGCTCTGGAGTGGTCACGAAAACGAAAACGACATCCAGCGGACATTCGGATCCTTCGCAGAGCGATCACGATGTACACTACGGCGGTTATGTCTTTATGGCTGCGTCGACGTTGCCACGCTTGGACATATGTTGAACACCGCGACGAGCATTACAGAGCTCGCGATTATCAAGTCACTTGGACCCGACGACGACCCTACCGATTTCCCTCTCCTCGCCGTGCTGACTATGACCCCGGGGACGCACCACGTCGCGCCGCACCTGCACTCCATTTCTCTGGGATGCGAGCCGGACAACACCCTCGATCTCTCCATGTGCCTAGAGATGATTCACTCCAGATGGAAGCAACCGCATCGGGCGCTCCGGGCTGCTGCACTTGTGTCAGTCGATCCTCTGGGCCCGGTGGACGATTTCAATATGCGACGAGAGGGGCTCGATCTTCTTGTCCTGGATGGGTCGGAAGCAGAGCGAACCATGTCCAACTGGATGTATGAAACGAACTGGAATTGAATCGTTCGTATATTATATACTCCCGACAAACAATTGATATCGACTTGAACTGAAAACCTTTGTCTTTTCAACTTTTCTCCCCCCACAATCTGAAGAAGTAATGATATCATACAGAATAAAGTCATGAGAGCTACACGCAAGGTACTAAAAATATAGAAGAAAGAGTCTTAGGGAAACACTCTATGTAGGGGCCCTCAAGGTCACTGAACAGACTCCGAGTCGAACAGTTTGTAACAAGGAAGCCCGTCCTCGGGTTCCCGATTGGTCTCGCGCGCACGCGCGACGAAGATATCGAACTTTGCGCATTGGGCGTGATTCACGGTGTAGCCCTTGGCGCTGCCGAACTGTGCCTCAGAATGGAGCCCGCGCCGGAGGGCAGCAAGTTCATCCTGCATCCTCCGGCCTTGGGCCTCTAATTCCGCGATCTTGCCCGCCGAGTCGGGATCCGAGTTGCCCGGCTGAGCGGTAGCGGTAACAGTAGCGGAGTGTGCGTAGCCGAATCCTCCTTTTTGCTTCGACGCGAACGGGAGCGCTGCTTCCACATCGACGGCGAAGTTGTTCGAATTGCGGTGTTTGCTCCGACGATGGAGGAGGAAGATAACAGCCGCCAGGCCACCGAGGAGCGCGAACCCGACGATTAAACCGATGACCACCTGGGTGCGCAGCTGAGAGGCGCGGGTTGAACCCGCACCGGCTGGTGTTGTGTTTGCATTATTATCGGACGCGAACGACCCGGAAGATGTTTCGAGCGGGGGTGGGAGTATGGTAGACCTGTAGATTCGACGTTGAGTGGTCCCACATTGGTACAGAGTACGAGGGGAGAGCTCACGAAGCAGGGATTGTGGATGATGGGTCTGAATTCGGACTGTTGATGAGCGCAGGCGCCCCGGATGAGGTTGAACTTAATGTGAGCGGTCAGTTGATGTTGCACATAGCAAAGTTGGAAGACGCACGAAGGAGAGGCTGTGAGCGAGGAAGCTGAAGAGCTGGCGAGGAGCGATGCACTTGAGGATGGTATAGGGCAGGCCAAGCACCTAGTCGGAAACAACGAAGTCGCGTCACTGAAATAGAATTCGGCGTAAATTGCCCAGCCCGTTGAACTTGTGGTGCCAAAATTATATACGTACCCAGAATCACTGTTATCTCCCGGATCATGATACGAGTTGGCCAAACCAGTTTGCGTCGGGACGGAGTTGAATGTGGTAAAGGCTTGACTTAGACTCGAAGTTTGGGCGAGTACGAGGTCGGCCAGGAAGAGTTGAAGGGCAAAGGAAAGGACAATCGAGGACGACGATCTGCGGGTTATCTAGTTATTGTCGAGCTCGCCAGCAAAGGAAGGGACTTACTTCATAACGAATAACGAAACGTGGTAGAAGGGCAAAACGAACGAACCAAAGTGCGCGAGTAAGGGGGAAGGAGAAGAGAAGGTGGACAGAACTACACAAAAGGGGCCGTACATATACCGGGTCAATAGGCGCCAATCATCGTCGAACCTAGCTCCCAAACAACCGTCAAAAAGGAGAACAAGGAAGTTATTGTTCTGCAAACGGCCATGGACCCACAACATCGTTCGCGATTGACGCCAATCAAACTCAGGTTCGCAGAGCATGACGCGGCCCTTCCCTCCTATACATTCAGAGGTAGGGTACATGTGGCGCCGGTGCTGATGTCGGTGAACGCCTCGGCCTTCCCTGGCGGCCAATCGCACTGCGCAGAAGAATGGTCACTTACTTCATTTTACGCCCTCTGGGAGTATGAGTTCAAGTCATACTGCATGGGGACGGGATAATATGCAAGCACTCACCACTAATAATCCACCGAAATATCAGAACCAAGTCGAACCTAAGTAGCAAGAAGTAACGCGGTTAAAAGGGATTGATGGGCTCCGCCGCTGCCTTGTATTTCCTACGTATAAACAAGCAAGTCCTTGTTGAACTCTCTTCGACTTGTAGTGAACGAGGTCCGTCCGTCTTCGAATTGCGGCGAGATGTATGTATATGTAAACGAGCATTACACCAGAGCTTACCATCTGATGGCCAGGCGGCGGCCATCGAAATTTCAGGCTCCGCCTCGGACCGTCCCGGCAACCTGTTGAACACGATTATCAGCACCTGCTCATTGTCCTCTGACAAAACTCTGTGCGTTCCCGCTTCAAGTTGCTTTCAGGTCACTGGGCACTTGCATTACATCTCACTTTCACAGAGGCGAGTGAGTCGGAATTTGGTCGGAATCCAAGGTGTTGAACACAGCTTAAATTTGGGTTTCATGCCTATACTTAGACCGGTCCGTAGCCAGCACCTGGCTCACATTACCAGCGGTCGATACTGCTATTGGCCATGTTTTCCCGGTACCTGCAATATTCATGTACGAAAACCTGCACGTGGGAATGTCCAAAGGTCCCCTTGAGGTCCCCGGTCCCCCAGTCCACTGTTGCGGAAAAACATCGAGGCTTGTGACTCTTTCGCAACGCCTTCCTTTTCACCGGTTGTTAATGGCGAGCGAATGAGATGACGATTATGGGAGGTCACGTCGTCGCCATCCGGCCCGCTCCCTCGGCCTCTATGGTCACTGGCAGCTGTATTTAAGCAAGTCCGCACTGGCGACCTCGTCCCTCACGATCCTGCACATCATGTTCGGTCCCTTCCTCGTCCTGCTTGGTGTCTTCGCCGCGCTCCTGACCACCCAGGCCTCGCCCCTGGAGAAACGCGCCTCCCGGACAACGCCGCCGGCGGGCTCAGTTCAAGTTAAAAACCCCGCTGGTAGTGGCCAATTTAGCACAATACAGGCCGCGATAAATTCCCTGCCGAACGACAGCTCTGCGCGTACCATCTTCATCTTCCCGGGTACGCCGCTCGCAGTGTTGCCAGCACACTCGTATATCTAAGGAAAATTGAACAGGAACATATTCCGAACAAATCTCGATCACACGCACCGGGCCACTCACAATTTTCGGCTCTACGACGGACACAACTAGTTACACGTCGAACTCCGTCACTATCACGCACTCACTTTCTGCTGCGGCGGCGGGCAGCGATGATTTGAGCGGGACGTTCCGTGTTCACAAAGGTTTTATCTATTGCACGCTCTTGCTCGGACTCGACTAAAGATGCAACCTAGATAACTTCGCGATGTACAACGTCAACGTCCGAAACACGGTAAGTGAAATGCATATCTATCAACTCTTTGGATCATGGTTGAAATTTTCCAACAGTTCGGATCAGGCTCCCAAGCTCTGGCATTGAGCTCCTACGGAACCAACGTTGGCTACTACGGCTCGGCGTTCTTTGGGTAACTTCATTCCTTTTTCCTCGTTCGAGAACATATTCCAATCACCTTGTTCAGATTCCAAGACACCGTCCTCGCGAACCAAGGTGCGTGATGGTTGAAAGAAATATCAAGCAAGCGCGCTGACCGCCTGCTACAGGAAACCAATACTTCGGTGTCTGCTACATCGAGGGTGCCGTCGACTTCATCTTTGGGCAGCACGCGCGCGTCTTCTTCCAGCGCAATGTCATCGCCTCCGTCGCCGCCGGGACCATAACCGCCGACGGCCCCACCTCAGCGACCGACGCCAGTCTCTTCGTCATCAACCACTCGACGATCCAGCAGAGCTCGGCCGCCACCTCTGATTTGACCGGTAAGGTCTTCCTCGGTCGCCCGTGGACTCAATGGGCCAAGTGAGCGCAACTATATAATGATTCGGAACGCAGCTGATTATATTCCAGGGTTGCATTCACTTCAGTAAGACTGATGGTTGGATTCTAAAGTTCAAGTAACTGATTTGCCTCTCTTCAGTGCACGCTCAGTTCGATCATCAACGGCGCTGGTTGGGAAATCTGGAGTACCGCTACCCCGAACACGGCCGATGTCACTTTTGCAGAGTTCGCGAGCACCGGTCAGTATGGATTGTTCAGTTCAATGATCTTTGGCTTACACTTTGTCCCAGGCGCTGGTGCAGCAGGCACGCGCGCCTCCTTCTCGGAGAAGCTCTCTTCCAATACCGGCTTCATGGCCGCAGACGTCCTTGGCAGCACCTGGACGACCTGGGTCGACCAAGCCTACGTTTAGCCAGCTTAGTTCGTCCGTGTATAACTCAGTCGATAGCACGCGAATTATTATCGTACATCCAAACCAACCTAGAAAGCTATTCGTAAAACTAAGGTCGTAAAAAGATCTTACATCGTTTCTTCTTTATCTTCCAGCTGCGACGGCTTGAGCATCCCCGGGATTTGCATCGCCGCCTGTCGCTCCTCCTCCGCTTTCCTCGTAACCTCCGCCTCCTTCTCGTCCAAGAACAGCTCCGCGTTATCGCCCGAGAACTCCTTGAGCTGGATGAGGAAGTCGCGCACTGACAGCTTGAAGCGGTTGCTGTCGCCGTGGTACGTCGCGAGCCCCTCAACGAACGCGTGGACGTCAGCGCTATGATGAAAACGGAAAATAAGTATCGACAAGACGCGATAGTGAAAGAAGGAGCACGTACGCAGGCACATGCGTGAACGCGCCATGCAGCAGATTCGCCGTGTACTCGCGCAGGAATACCAGATTCGTCACATTCGGATCCGCCACCTGCGCAGGATCGAACAACCGCGCCGGAATCGGCTCCGTGTCCACGAGCTGGAACATGCGCGCGAGGACGACGACCTGCAGCTTGAAGCCGCTCTTGTGGTCCGTGTCGGTCAGCACGAAGAAGATATCTTGCACGATGCTGAGGAAGTACTGCTGGAAGAACGGCCCCGAGATTTCGGACGGTGAGGTGGCGAAGTTGTTCACGACCTCCAAACAGACTGTGATAAATTTGGGTTGAGTTGGCGCACGAAAGATGGAACGAGCAGCTTACTGCTCAGTCCTAGATCGGCAATATCACGGACGGTGTGCTTGATAGCCCACATGACGCTGTCCATGAACAGCTTGAACTGCGCGGGCTGCAGGCCGAGCAGCGCTAAACGAAAAATATGTAAGAAACCGGACTGCCGAACGCGGAGAGATACGCACCAGGGAAACACTTCAGATTTATCGCCCTGAGGAGCTTGTACAACCCAAGCCGATGGTCTGGGAACTCCGTAAAGTCGCGATTGATCATGTTGAGCGTCGGCTCAAACACGGCGTCGAGCGTTGCCGGAACTTGGAGAGTTAGTAACGGCTACACGGGCAAAAACATGAGCGCAGGTTTAAGAGACGGTGCAATGAACATACCCAAAGGCGGCCAACGATAACGGCCATGAGATGCAGGACTTCGGGTTCCCGCGCAATCGCGATGTTGCGGTTGTAGTCGCCGAGCATGGCGTCGAGGAGCAGCGGCATAAAGTTAGCGTTCACCGTGTCGAGATCCTCGGCGGCTTTGATGTACGTCTCCATCAGCTTCAGAATATCTTTCTTCACGGCGCGCAGTTGCCGAATTTTGGGCGTCTTGCTCGCGATCGGGCCTGCGCAAGAACATGAGGACGGTCAAAGAGAAAAGGAGAGAGAACGCGTACCATCCTGCGCAATCGCCTCGTTTATAGTGGCGCTCACAGTCTTGTACAACCCGAGCATATCCATGAAGATGCGCGCCACTTGCGGAAGGAAGAAGCTTCCGATCGAGGTGCACGCGTAGACGTTCGTCTTGAGGACATTGGAGAGGACTTTGATGTTGTCCAAGCTGGATAGGACGTCCAAGCTCTGCGCCGCCTGCGCCATGAGCGAGTCCCACTGTGAGGTCGTCGTCAGCAAAGTGAAGCAAAAACAAGAAAAGCGCTGCATACGGCGTTGTTGGGAAGCTCCATGAGCGTGGCGATTAATCGCTCCTGCAACGGCTTGTTGGGCTGCGCAGAGATCACGTAGCCCACCGCTTCGTAGAATGTGTGAACCTGCGAACCGTCAGTTGAACGAACGAGGCATGAGTTGAATCTGAATTGAACTGACCTGCTGCGCGGTCAGATCGACCGTTATCCTCGGCAACGACCGCAGAATATCGTCGACGAACGGCTCCGTCTCGCCCGACTGGATCATCACAAAGTGCCGCCTGCACTTCTGCGCGATCTTGATGAACGTGTCGCACGCCATGTCCTGCACACCTACACGCCGCGTCGAGTCAACATCGGTACCGAATATAGACAGACAACCAACGACTCACCCTCGTGTTTCTCGTGCATAAACTCAAAGAGCTTGTTCACGACGGTTTTGAGGAACTTCCAGTGCGCCTTGAGGAAGCGGGGGTACTGGCCGACGACGTACATGATGTCCGACGCGATGACAGCCTTGTTGTCCTTGCCCCGCTTCAACTCGACGAGCCCCAGCAGCTCCTTGATCACCGTAACGAGGAAGCGCTTCTCTTGCTCCTCGTCTGCGCGGAAACAATAAGTACGATGACGAACGATTGAGGGAAGGACGACTTACTCATCGTCTGTGATATCGACCCGATCGCCCAGCAGAGCGAGTTGATGTTCTGCCAAGACCACTCGGAGCCATCGACCTGCTTTGCGAGTTTGTCCGTCAGAATCGACTCCGTGTCCGCGACATCCAAATGTGTCAGATAAACGAGCACGACGCGCATGGACTTGTATAGCACGATCGTATCGCTCTCCTTCATAAACTCCCGCACGATCTCGCCCTCCTCGTTCTCGACGATCAACACCTGCGCGATGAGGAAAGTAAGTAAAAGGGATCGCTAACGAGACCAAGATACTGCGTACCTCCTCCGGTTTAACCATGCGCCCGATCATCACCAGCCGCAGATTCGACAGAATGTTACTGTAGATGTCCTTCCGCAAGGGGATGCCGGTGAGACTCCCGCTCCCGCCGCCCAGATTCAGGCCCATGAGCAGCCCGGACTCGCCAACGGGGGACGCCTGCACCTCGTCGTACAGCTCCGCGACGAGCTTCGCCCAGTACTCGAGGCAAATCTTGAACACCTCGCGCTCCTCGACCTGCGAGATCTTGACGAGGTACAGGTGCGCGTTGAGGAGCGCGTCGCGGTTCGCCTCGGATTCGAGCGCGCGGAGGTGCGATCCGAGGAAGTTGGTGAGGAAGAGGGTGAGGTTGAGGATGAGCTCTTGCACGTCGTCGTCGGACTCGGCGTAGCCCTTGGCGATGTCGGTGTTGGGTGGGATCATGCGGTTGACCGCGGCCATGACCATCGCGAAGAGGATGACGAACTTTTGGTCATATTCGGGGCCGACCTCGAGAGCCGCGATCTCGGCGAGGCACTTGAGGGTGATGTTGCGGAACTCAATCTGCTCGAGGAACTGGGGATGCCTCGTTAATGAGACTGTCTATCAAAAGGGGGGACGCGACGCACGCGATTGAGGAGCAAGTCGATGACCTGCGTCTCGAAGATGTATCCGAGCGGAATCCAGTTGAGGAATCGCAGCAGGGTCTCCAATGTCGCTTTGATCAAGGAGGACTTGTTCGCGTCCTTGAGGACCTCGCAACAAAGCTTGAAGATCTCGGAGAACTCGCCCGAGATTTGGTTCTTCAGGTTTTTTGTCTTGGTTTGCGTCATCTGCTCCGCTGAGAAGTCGAAGATCTCCTCGGATAGGCTAGATTCATGAGTCAGATTATCACGAATATTACGGTGGCAAGCGACGCACAGTTTCAGGATCGCCATATTGTTCTCACATAGCGATAGGTTAACGGTCGAGGACTGAACGAGCTCGGAAATAAAGGTTGGCCAGTTGTGTGGCCACTCTTGTTTGAGTACCTGGTCGAGTCGAGTCAGTTACGAGATCGGTGAGATATGAGTGGCCGCGCACCTGTACAAGAACAAGATTAAGCTTGTTCAGATACGTCCGCTCCCTTCGAAGAGACACGTCGTCCGATGCGACCTTGACCGTCTCGCCGACGATGAAGTTGCGGATACCTGCAGACATGAGATCAAATCGCATGCACGCAATTCCGCTCACCTTGTCGCTGCGACTCCGGTAGCGTTTTCCACCGCGTGGTGACCAGTCGCTCTAGGATTTGAAGGCCAATGAACTGGCGAGTTCCGGAGCGTCAGCAGGGATTTTTGGAGTCAAATACGCATTGCGCACCTTCGCTTGGGGAAACGTGGATTTTTCGAGGATCTCGGGGACGCGTGTCCACGACTCGGGGTGTTCTTCAAACTGGGTGAGAACCAGCTGTGCCATTTGTTGCTAAACGCGATGTTAGTTGACGCGTCTTCCGCTGAATCCCACGTACTTCCTGGCCACTGCCAGTGTAAAAGGTCATTGCCACCCTGTCCATCAACGAGACATCGAATGGACGGGCGAAATCGAGGAGAACCTTGCGATGATACATGAGATGGGCAGACGATGGGAGGATAAGGACGGACCTCCATCTTGAGGTGGAAAGGTGCTCAGAGACCAGGATAACGCGTGTTGCTGACCAAGTGCGGAGAAGCCGTCAAGCTGCGTCCAGGACCTCGGCGTTCTCGAGTGGAACGTGTTCAAGGTCGTTATCGATGTTAATTGGTCGGAAACCGGGCGTCCTTGGAGGTGGATGAGGGGAAGAGGAGAGAATGCGGTGTGTGACCACAATGGTGACACTGATCGTGTACATGTCACGAACCCCAAATCGTGTTGTTCCCGTGTCCTTTGTTCGGAATTTGTTTGTACATGCCCAAGCGTCGGAGGCCAGTAGAGTATTTTACGGGATATCAGCGACGATTCTTCGACTACTTTCGCAAGTTTCATGTTCTAACCGAAATCCGAGGCTGAGAGCCAAAAAATCACAAATCACAGATGAGTTTTGGATTGGTTCCAACTTCCAGGTCACCGTCGGACAAGCGCCGCAATTCGACTAACTTTTCCCTAGACACAGAGGCTTTTGCCGGGCCAGAACTGAGGAGGCGTTGGCTGCGCACCCCTCGCTCAGCCGGCGCAAAGTGCTAACTCAGAATCCGACTGCGAGTCAGCGCGCAAAATCTTGGAGTCGGAGGTCCAAAGGCGCCATTCCGAGGTGGAGTCTGCCAGCGCCCGGAAATACCCCCAACGCTTTTCCTTCCTATGTTTTTAGTACCTTGCGTGTACATCGATGGGCCATTTTGTATGATTGCGTCCTCAAATTGGGGGTTGAAATTGGAGCCAACAGCAAACATGAATTTTCGTGGCTTCAAGTTCCACACGGACAGGCCAAGCGTCCCAGTAACAACCCACATGCGCTGGCGGGTTCAGAATTCGAAACGAATGAGAATCCAGGGACAACGGAGACAAGCCCGTGAGGAACCTTGTAGAACTAGGGTTTTGAGGGAGCCTCGAGGAACAATGGGCTTTTGATTTTGAACTCGATGTTCAGGTACATCTGGTCAGTAAGGCGAAGATCGTTGTTTTGCGGAGCAGAGTGATTTACTAGGAAGTAGGTAAATGAGTTGTAGGAAGTAGGTAAATGTAAGCAAGGGGAGAGGAGTCTAAGAGACAAAAGTTTTCAGTCCAAGTCGATTATCAATTGTTTGTTGAGAGTAGATATGAACGATTCAATTCCAACCCGCTTGATGTCCAGTCGTTCATGATTTCCTCCGCCACCGGCCCATCAAGAACAAGAAGATCCAGTCCCTCCCGTCGCATGTTCAAGTCGTCGACAGGGCCCAGAGGCTCGGCTGAAAGGAGTGCAGCAGCCCTGAGGGCCCGGTGCGGAAGCTTCCATCTGGAGTGAATCATCGCTAGGCACAAGGTGGGGTCGAGTGTGTTGTCCCGCTCACATCCCAGAGAAATCGAGTGCAGGTGCGGCGCGACGTCGGCCGTCTCCGGGGACGTAGTCAGCATGGCTAGGAGAGCGAAATCATCGCCCTCCTCGCCAAGTTCAAGTGACTTGATAATCACTAGCTCTGTCACGTTCGC
Source organism: Mycena filopes (assembly GCA_029281495.1). Lineage (NCBI taxonomy): Eukaryota > Fungi > Basidiomycota > Agaricomycetes > Agaricales > Mycenaceae > Mycena > Mycena filopes. Next base: position 508,535 of record JARIHR010000013.1, on the reverse strand, counting down.
CGTGGCTTTCAGCATTTCCGCAAGCGTGGCAGCCTCGACACAGCCATAGAAACATAACCGCCGGAGTGTACATCCCGATCGCTCGGCGAAGGGTCCGAATATTCCCTGGATCTCGTCTCCATCACCACTCCAGAGCCTCAGGGCGAATTCATCGAGGGCCGGTGTGTCGAGAAAGTCGAGGACATTCGAGCGGTTCACATAGAGGCGACGGAGACAAGGTAAGTGTATGACCTCTGTGACTTCTGGCCACGGTTCGTCGTCGTCGAAGCCTATGTCTATCCGGAGTTCGACAAGGCTCCGTGCCAGCCCAATCACACCTTGATGGACCTCCCATGAGTGGTCGGCGCGATAAGCGGTGAGCTGCTGGACCGGTAAGCGGATGGGCACAGGGCGGAATTCGTTGAATACCGAGGTATCCGTAAGAGACGGTGCCCGATGGAAACAATCGATCGAATCGAGGTTGGCCTGGCTCGTCTCCTCCGACCACTGGATGTGCAACCGGCGAAGCGACGGGATGCGGTCTTGAAGACTGCTGAGAAGAGGGACAAGGGCAGAGGTCAAGCCAAGGCTCAGCTCCTCCCATCGCGAACAGTGCGATGCGAGGTACTTGAACACCTCGGTCTGGGGTGCATGATCGCAACGTTCTTGGCCATAAAAGTGAATCTTCAGCCTTTGCGCTCGGCAGATATGCGTTTCAAGCATCGGCAGTGGGTATAATCCAGCCGGATCCAAGTGACCGTAGTCGATGAACACCAGCGACCACAATGAGGAAGTTGAGATGGCAATTGCTCTCCAGCTGCGACTGACGTGGGTCAAGAGCCATGGGCTGTCATTGGAGCTGAAGCCCTGGCCAGACATACTCCAAAGAGCCGGCAACGTCCACGTGAAAATTTCGGCCAGGACCTCAGGCGGGAAGCGCCGGAGTGGGGAGCCTATGGTGCTGTTCTGGGAACGGAGACGAACGAGCGATTGACGTTCGTCCGTCAGTTGCTGCAGGCGACGATGGAGCAACGCTATTTCCTCATCGATCGTGATCATTCGCGCGTCAATTTGAGAGGTGGTGGATTTTATGAGCAAGATTTCTGAGTCCAGCGGAGTTTCGTTCGAGTTCAAGAGCTCGTGGTGTCGCGTTCCTACGGCAGGAGTGAAATTATTTCCGCCGCTGAACTCTTTCGCAATCCCGGGGAATCCATCTGAAGAAGATGAGCATGGTCGCTCTACCGCGGATTGAGGTTTGGAACTTACTTTGAGCTCTGGCGGACGAGATGATGGTGGTTGGAAGCAAGTCGCGTCACAACTGTACGTGATTGATGATGCCAACAATCGACTCGAGCCGAACGGCGAATGACCATTCGGCCATTCCGCGTTGAATATCTCTCTGAATTAATTCGGTATGATGTTCCTTTTCCAAGTTGTGGTTGAATCGGAGTCGATACGAATATTGTTCTGTTCACAAGAAGTCAAAGCGTTCTCAGGTGTGCCGCCATCCGGGTCGCCAGAAACAGTCAGATTGTCCAGCAGTTGATATGCCTCGTCACAGCAGCTCGCTCGAAGGCTCGTCGTACACGCTGATGTCGACCACGGAAAGGGCCGTTTCGAAGCAATTGAAGGACTCCGCTCCAGCTTGACTGCTGTTCACGGACCCAAGCCCAGCGCAGTATCGGGAGATGATCCAGTCGGGCGAGGATAGGAGGAGCTTCAGTCTGAGGCAGCTCTTCCCAGTCCGAAGAACGTTCAGGGAGGCACTCGAGTATCTCGACCTGCGGCGCAGAAGCTGCGGCTTCGTGTCCGTCACAGTAAAAATGAACCCATGGATTCCAGGCCAGCGTCTTGATCATGGCTGGTGGGAATCAGTGAGAGACGGGGTCGTGGGCGCTGAAGGATCGGTGATGGAAGCTGTCCTCCAACGGCGGCATATGTCCCTCAAGAGTCCGTGCGCCGATCGGAAAGTCGATATGGGTGAGGGACGGTTTAGTCCACCGGAATATTTCACAGAGGAGCTCGGAGGGCATAGTGGGAAGCGGAGAGAGAGTCGCCCTAGTCTGCAGGGTAGTTGGCAGTTGCATGGTGTCTGAACAAGGCCGCCGTGGTGGTAGCGAGAGGAAACGGGGTGTTCCGTCATCAATTGATGGTGGTTGAATTCCGTAAAGATGCCCTTGTTCAGAACAACAACTTCACTTTCCTTGTTCTCGTTTTGGACGATAACCGCCTTGTTCTCTTTATTGAACAATGACTCCCTTGCTCTCTCTGACCGGCCTTCGGGAGCTAGGTTACTGCAAACACGGCCACAAGGTCCATGCTATGTTACCCGTCAAGTTCAACACCGGAACCGTCGTCGACCGAACCTCATTGCCGCTGTTACCCCATCCGTAATACTAGAGTACAAGGGCATTCGTTGGCCCTATATATATACGGTCTTCGTTCTGCCATCCCCCTTCGTTTGGCCGGTTCCTTCCACCACATTCGCTATTGGTTATGAAGTAAGTCCCTTCCTCACTGGCCAGACGTTCTTTGGTAACAAGTAACCCACAGATTCTCGTCGTCGGTTGTCCATTCCTTAGCCCTCCAACTCTTCCTGGCCGGCCTCGTACTCGCCCAAACTTCAGATGAAACCGGTACCCCATTCGTCTCCGTCCCGACGCAAACTGGCCTGCCCAACTCGCCTCCGGGTGAACGTCCTGGTGACTCCAGGTATGTATGCAATTTCGGCACTGGCACAGATTCAACGCGCTGGTCAATTTACGCCGAGTTCTATTTCAGCGACGCGGCTGTTCCGACTTCCACCCGGTGCTTCTTCGTCTGTCCGGGGTCATCCGCAAGCATATCGCTCCCCACTACGGACTCTTTGTGCGTTTTCCAACCTCACTCTGTGCGCTGGTCAATTTACGTCGAGTTGTATTTCAGTCCCGACCCAAATCGGAGTTTGCAATTTCCGAGTTCACCAACCTTTTCGACGACATCCTCAAGTGCATCGCTCCCCGCCAGCGACAGTCCGGCTTTGGGCCCATCGGTGACATTTCCTGCTTCGTGAGCTCCTCCGTCCTATTCTGTAACAATATTGGTTGACTCGCTGTCGAATCTGCAGGTCATCATCATCGGCGACGTCCGCGTCCTCGAATAATCAAAACACAATATCAGCCTCTCAGCTACGTACCCAAGTGATCATCGGTGCAATCGTCGGACTCGCCCTCCTCGGTGGCCTGGCGGTTGTCGTTTTCCTACTCCGTCGTCGGAGCCTGCGCAAGCGCCGCGTCCTGACCACCTTTGCCCTCGACGCGGAGGCGGCCCTCCCGCCGGCGCCGAGCCAGAAGGGAGGAGGCGTTGGCTACGTACACCCCTTTGCTGTTACCGCTCAACCGGCGCCGTCGAGCCAGAAAGGAGGAGGCGTTGGCTACGCACACCCCTCCGCTGTTACCGCTCAGCCGGAAAAGGGTGCCACCCCGGATCCCGAGTTGGCGCGCAAAGTTGCGGAGTTAGAGGCCCAGGGGCGGAGGATGCAGGAAGAATTTGCCGCTCTCCGGCGCGGGCCGACCCACACTCAAGGCGCAAAGTTCGATGTCCTCGCCGCGCGTGCACGCGAGAGCAACGAGGAACCCCCTTCTTACAAACAGGTCGACTGGGGGTCTGTTTAGGGTACTTACATCAACCATTTCCGCAACGCCTTACGCCTTTTCTTCCTATATCGTTAGTACCTCACATGTATTGCTCTAATGAATATATCCTGTATAATGTTATTACTTCTTCAGCTTGCAGTCGAGATTAGAGTGGGACGAAGCTTGCTCACAGCGATGAAGATTCTGGAGATCACCGATGGCATTGCTGTGAAAGCCCGAATCGTCGTGAGTTCTCCACATGCATGTCCATTGCCGAGAGCGCAAGTTTCAAGACAACTGAAAGCCACAGTATTCCAGCGAAAAGCGATGCTCGGTTCAGAATTCGAAGCGAATAACCATCCGAGGGAAGATAGAGATGGCCCCGAAAGACGGGCCTTCAAGCTCCAAGCCTCAACGGGCCCCGGCGTTATAGGCTTCAAGTGTCAGTGTGGCGGAGGGAATCTGGCCACAAAGAGCATATGGATAAAGAAGTGTTTATCTAAAAGAGCATTAAAGAGTTGTGTGCACCGCAAGGGTACTAGGCTTACTGCGTGAAATGGTGTGGTGGCAGGAAGCAAGTGTCGGAGTTGCGTGAGTCAGATTGCATCACTGATTGATGGTGGTTGAATTCGGTCAGTTCTGTTCAAGTTCGGTTAGTTCCAACAAAAGGCGCTTTCGCCTCATTTTGCTCCATCTGCCTTACACCTGGGCTACCGCTACGGCTGCGCGTACTCACCCTGCTACGTTGGACCCAAGAGATGATTGACAGCGAGGTTGACCGCATTTGGCGAACGGTAAGTGATGTCGTACCTGAACATAAGGTCGCTAGGACCGACACGACGGCAGCCGCCACGTCTGGGAGCAGTCGGCAATGCTTGCCGGGGAGCAGAGGAGCTGGAGGATAGTCGAGAACACGGGAGTGTGGCCGCATTCCATGAGGGGCCGCCGATACATCATTCCATCGGCCGTCTAGCTCAGTTGGTTAGAGCGTCGTGCTAATACAGATTACGTAATTTGTGACGCGAAGGTCTTGGGTTCGACCCCCACGATGGCCATTCCTTTTGCTTTTGCGAGCATTCCCTAGCTTCCCAACCCATATTTCAGCCGTTCTACGCCGGGGTTCAAATTCTTGGGTTCAACGTGCAATATCTGCCTCCTACATTTCCCGATTTGCCTCACCCTGGTATAATGACAGTATCTACATATCGTCTACACCCTCCAATATTTTCAGAATTTTTAGAACGGCCGTTGCAGTTCTTTTGAGGTCGGAAGAGGCGAGTCAACCACCGGGAAACAAGTGTAAACTCGAAAACACAGCCACCTCCATTCGGAAAAAGAAATGGTTAAAATGCACTAAGTCGTCACGGAAAACGGACTTCACCGTTTGAGCACCTGGAATCCATCAAGTTATCTCGGAGGGGACTTCAAAACCATTCTTATGTGAACGCCATCGGCTAGGGTTGGTTTTCGCAACAAGTCAACAACTCTGAACAATTGCTGTACTACGATCATGACACAAAGCTCCTTCCAGGAAGATATCTCTAAACCGTCGTAGAACGAAGCAGGAACAGTGAGGCAGTTTCTCTCTGGTACTAATAGATATGACCCTTTGGCGCCGTCTACAAAAGTTCAACCAGTGTCACGTTACCATGGTTGAAAAGTTGAACGGCGTTGAAAGCGCGTCACTCATATATTGGGTTGGTGCAGCAATTATATTCGCAACAATCGGCCGCTTCCAAAGGACAACAAGACGACAACACTGGATAACACTCGAACTGAGACCAACCGGAAAAGCTGTCATTCAGATTCTCATTTTTCTAGCGAAGGGCAGACGAGATTTCTATGTACAGGTTTGTTCCAAGAAATGTTAGTTGAGTTTTGGCCCTAATCGAGCTCCGGTTCGTCGACCACCTCCGTCCATCGGGTGGCGAGCAAGGGAAGAGTCACTGCAATGAAACTGGATCAGGGCTACGTAGAGAAGGGAATGGACCAAAACATACCCGTTTGACGGTTGTCCGTGCGATACACAACCATAACCCACCCCTCGGCACGCATCTTCCGGACCCGCTCCCTACTCATGCGCCAGCTCACCCTTCTACCCGGGATATCCACCAACTCCTGCGACGACAAAAGGCACACCGTTCCCCGCGGCACGATCCCCTCACTCGCCGTCTCGAGTATGTTCGGAATGAGTCGCGCGAGCGCGTCCGCGTTAGGCGTCCTAGACGGCTTGAAGAACAGGAGGTCGACGACGGGGTCCTCAACCGGGGCGGAGAACATCCCAAAGCTGTCCGGACCCTTGGTTTGAACCACGGCCTCGTAAACGGCGATATCCGTGTGCGTCGGCGCGAATTCACGCGGCAGCGCCACGGCGAATGGCAGCCCCGCGCGCGCGGGGACGAGGATGTTCTCCAGCTGCGCGAGCCACGGGTCGAGGCGCACCCTGCGCGATGGGCCGCTCCTAGTGAGGTCCGAGAGCGGGATCGGGAACGTCGCGAGGTATGGGACGACGTCGGTGACGAGTGAATCTGAGAGAATCGTCTGGAGGAACTCGGCAAGCCAGTGCCCGGGGTAGCCGACGGCGTGCAGGTGGACGAGGAGTCTGACGAAGGCGACGAGGTTGTTCGGCATGCGGACGCGTACCTGCTGCATCCCGGATGTTCCCGGGATACAGATGTACAGGAACACGCGCGTGAGCCAGCGGATAAGCTCAAGGCGCGTCGCCAGCTCGCCGACGGGACGCGGCAGCGTCTTCGTTCCGAGGGATACGATACCCATGATTCCATCCATGCGAATCGTCTCGCAGCCGAGGAATTTCGGGATGTCTTGGGGATGTAGTAGAGAATAGCTGCAGCAGAGTCGGTTCAAGGGCGTAAAAAGACGAGTTAGGTGATGGCACGAACGTGTGGTTAAACTCGTCGTCGTTCTTCCAGATGCTGGAATTCAAGAGGCTGTTCGAGGCCACAGCGGACCCTGGCTGGTCCTGGAGGCAGGGAACGACGAAGACTGCGGTATTCAAGACCTGTTATGATGTGTTAACATGCGAGCATGGAACTGTGTATCTATCCTTACGCCGTGGGTGTAGTCCCTGGGCGCCATTCAGCATAAGGACAACGAACACCATTTGAACAACACTCACGGAACATTACTGAGGTATGCCCTCGTGAATTTCCTGGGGAACTTGGCCGGACGGTTGCTGTCCGTTCCCAGGCTCATCTTCGCCACCTCTTCCATCAGGCCGCCGTAGATAATTTCTATCTTGATAGAACCCTCGAGGGCCTTCATTGCATCCATCGCGCCCTGGAAGAACCGCATAGTGTGCGTGTATACCGGAGACTCGGCATCAGGCGGGAGGTCCCCGCCCCTGTCGATACCGAAACGACTGTTGAACGCGTAGAATAAACGCGGCAGGGCCATTCCGTCGGAATGCACGTCGGGATACCCCCTGCATTGCGGAAGACTCCTGTTCGATACTTCAGAGTACTCGCGGTCCTGCTCAGGTTTGGTCGGTCGACGAACGAGAGAGAGAGAGACAGCCGGGACACGTACGAAGAACGTCATGTTGGGCTTCCAGGTGTTCTCGACTGTGGCCTTGAGCTGTCGGACATTGAACATCGGATTAAATAAAAACCTCGACGACAAAATACCCACCTGCCTCTTCAACTCATCGGGATAAGGCCTGCCGTTCCTGTTTTGCTGCCAGTGCTCGATCTCGGGGTGCTTTCCCCACAGCTCCTTGGGCGGAAGCAACGCATGCGTCGCCTTGAACCACACCGCTTCGCCATTGAGGCGCGGAGGCCCATTCCCGCTGAGGTGATCTTCGAGCATCATGTCCACGATTTGCTGCCGCCGCTCCCGCAGTTCCCTCATAACCCTCTCATCCGACCACGCGGGGTCGTGGAACCCCAGGGCACGCGCCTCGTTAGGGCCAAACGCGTCAATGGCTTGATTAATCTGCCGCAACGGCCTGTCGACTTTCGCCTGCAGCAGGGCGCGGTAGCCCGGGGTCAGCCCGGGCATCCTGAGCATCTGCACCAGGGACGGATCCCCGTCGGGCTTGAACATCGCAAGCATCCCGCGGGCCGTTTTGGTGGTGTTGGTTACCCAGTACGAGAGGGACGCCTGGAGAGCGGGGATCGCGTCAGCGTTGACTTGCAACCACGCGGGGAGCCGCGGGGGATCGGCCGCGAGCTGCTCCATGAGCGATTTAATCGTCTTCTGCTGTCTGTAACGAAATTAGTACAGTGCGTTGTTTTTTAAAAGGGAAACTCGGACCGTGCGTGGGCGTACGGAGGCATGACGGCGCCAGCGTAGGTGTACATCAACGTCGCCTTGATCTCGGCCACCGTCGTGGACGAGACGCCAGCGGTCATGCAGTCGTTCAAGAGCGTGAGGACGACGAGATCGCGCGCGAGCGCACTCGGGTGAATGTCCAGCAACGTCAAGTGGACACGCATTGCAGAGCGCTTGTCCTGCGGTAGCGCTTTGTACGCCCGATGGGCCCCGACGAGAGTCGCGTACACGTTCCTGGCTGGTCGACATCAGCATCGGAACGAAGGAACTTGGAAGGAAGCGGTAGATACCATCTCCAACGCCGCCAAACAAAAATGAAAGCTCAGAGAGTCGCGCCTTGCTGAACGTGTTGATTTTCAGCGGATAGGGATCGCGGGGACCCCAGTCGTCGAAAAGAGAGAGCATCTCGTCTTGCCCCATAGTGTAATACTGGAGCATCGGATTCCTGTCGCGCCGCGTCAGTTTTTTTGTTGTTGCCACTCAAAGAGAAATCAAGACGCACACTCCGCGACGCGCAATTGGAATCGCTGCTAAGCGCACGCGGGCATCCTGTGCCTCAGACTTTCGATCGCCACCTTCAGTGGCAATCGCATGCCACTCGCGCCAGACGCGAACGCTCTCCGCCTCGGGACCGTTGGGGGGCGCATCCTGCTGCGACGCGACAGTCTCCAACTGACTGATCATCTGCGCGTGGTGCTGGAGGAACCCAGCTTTGATAACACCCCCGCGGACCCCGTGTGCCAGCGCCTTTGCGGCGCGCGTCGAAAGGCGCAGCGCAAGCGTCGCATTTGAACCAGGGGACAGCTGCCACGAGCGAGAGATTGCCTCAAGAGAGGCCGCATAGTCACCCATCTCGTATAGTGCAGCGCTCAGGTTTGCTGGGTACACATGTTCTAGGGGAGCTGCGGCTTCGGCCTGAACGTTGCAGGTCAGAACGCGACGAAAAAAAACGAGGATGAATCAACGAACCTTGGCGTAGAGTTTTGAGGCCCTGTTATCTGGTCAGTATAGATTCTGCCGTGTAACTGCAACTCTGCGCACTCGAGGAGCTTGCCCTCTTTGAACGCAGTATTGCCTTTGTCCTTGAACGCATCTGCCCTCTGTTTGGCGTCGGACATGCTCGAATACACGAGGTTAGTTTTGTTGACGAGTTCTTTGTATTTTGCCCGTGGAAGCGTAAGTGAGGTTGGTGCCACTTGTGGTAAGAGCGAAAAAAAAACAGTCTTGAGTTGGCATCAGCGGGGTCTGATTTGTGTGATTAGATCAATGTTGGCGTTCGACTGGTTGAGTCCGCGTTTCGAAAACAAGACACCGACAATTCATTGCAAAAAGGAGACGCGTATTGAGTAAATTAAATATTTGCACTCGGTCAAAGGCTCAAAGCTCTTTCTCGCATGTACGTGAAATATACTGCGAACGATAAGCGACTGATCCTCTTTCCACAGGCCCGACACTGACCTTCAGAGCTTGCAGACCGATTTATCAACCTGGGCAGCTTGCACATTCACGCGGCCAAGCTCCACCGCCTGGTTCCCGGTCAACGCATTCATCGCCTCAAGTGCGATATTGAAGGTCCCCGCCGCGGCGTGGTCGACGGCCAGAACGTTGATGCTCTTCTTTGCGCCGCTGCCGTTGGTGTAGGTCAACTGCCAGCATGTCCCGCAGTTGACTGAATCCCATTTTTCAACTGCACCCACCCCGCCGATGAAGGGGAAGTTGTGGAGCGACCCGAAGGTTTTGTAGCCGAGTCTTTCCAGGCCATGATCGCCGTTGGAGCAGGCCTAGAGACTGTTGAGTTCAAAGCTCGATGCTATTATGAACAGCATACGCACAACAGCGTTGAGGGAGGTCTTTGCATTGTCGTATATCTGGTCATACGACACGCTAGCGGTGGTAGCGTGAGCGCCGAGGGCGAAGGTGAGCAGAGAAGCGAATGCAGCGAATTTCATGTCTGAAGAGGGATGCAGTGGTGTGTTGGGTGTTGAAGCAGAATGACTCCCCCTTTTATAATGTTGCTCAGACATTAGAATATACATCGCGGCACTTCGAGAACGGGTCTTACCTTGAGTTCGCGGGTTTTCCTGGCCGCTGGCACAGCAGCCAAGAAACATACGGGGAGGGAACACCGTGCACCATAATTTCCGAAGGGGACGGACAGTGCTTGAATCAATAGATTTGGATTAGACTCTGGAGAGCGGTCTAGTGTGGCACTCCGACGTCGGCCTCCGGACCGCAAACTCGGAGCAAGAGGATAGAACGGCCAAAAAACGCCCTGGGCCAATATCAGTATCGCACTAATTCTGCGGGTAAGTACATCCCTTGAGGCGGTGCGGGGCGGTAGCGTGCGGGATGAAGAGTGTCAGCTTGGCGGTGAAAATATCTGTCCCTGGAAGGGGGAGAGGGAGTGTGTGGAATGAGGTGGAGATAGATATAGACGGAGCAAGTCCTAGATACACGGGAAGGAAGCAAGCTGTCAGCATTCGTATAGAGACCCGCAAAGGCAAACACAGCGAGAGAGGACGACGGACAGCGTCCTCCAGACCTTCTTCTTGAGCCTTTCTGAACGCGTCGACTCGGAGCGGCGTCTCTTGCCAGTGGGAGCCTCAGAGAGTGTATGTAGAGGTTCACAGAAGGTTGAAAGAGAGAGGTAAGAGCGACGCCAGGATTGCGAGGACGAAGTCCGTGTTGCTGGACCGTTCTTCAAGTCGCATCTAATTGAAGCTAACCGCTCGCTTCGAGTCCACAATTCAAGAAGGCCGCGGCGAGGACATAAAGTCGGGGATGAGATCGAAATCGGCATCGTCTGTATAATCGCAGTCGGAGGACCTATCTAGAAGAACGCGTCGCTGCAGAGGAAGTTGTTGAAGGAAGTTGGAAGCAACCCGCAGTCTTTGCGATTGTCTCCCCCTAAAGCTACCCCCCTCCAACTCGCAAAGAAATTTGGCTGTTATTGTTTTCTCTCCACCAGCACCAACTCTCTCTCTACTCGAAGTCAAGGGAAGGGTATGACCCCCGCTGCTGGTATCCGTCCCGCAAGCCCATAAATAATACAAATAATTACCGCAGGCGGACGACGCGTATCATATTGTCCTAACCACTACTACCACTGAGGAACAGACAAAGTACGTCGGCGTCGGGAAAGGAAGGAAGGAGTAAGACGACGGACGACATACCTCGATACAGAAACCGAAACCGAAAACCGCGCTACGTGAAGATGCGGTCATACCGATCGAGACACGACCAGCCTTCGCGGTCTGGAGAGTGGTCAGTCCCTTGCAGAAAGAAAATGGAGGGATGAAACGGGCAAGAAAGAAGGAGAGCGAGCACAAGTCCGACATTGTATAACGAACGAAAACGGCGGGATCCCAGTCCGTTTATCTGTTTCGGGCGCCTTTTACACTGAGGTCTCCAGACCCTCCGCACGAGCAACGACGCACCCCACTACTCAGACGGGTGGCCACCCTCGACAAAGGATTGATACCGATGAGCATCAAGTCCACCCTCGTTGACCCGCTCGACGGAAGTCCGCGCCCCACAACGCCACCAGTCCTCCTAGAATCTACGGCCGCCGGAGAAGGGTCTATCACCACTTGACATCCGAGGTACACTTGCGCGCCCTCGACGGGGCCGCGTTACCCAGCCACACCCGCGCAGGAGTAAGCAAAAGTCCGCGCCCCACAATGCCACCGGTACTACGGCCGCCGGAGAAGGGTCCACCACCACTTGACACACCCTGGGGCACGCTAACAGCCCCACTCTCCGGGTTACACAGCCGCACCCGCGCAGGAGTAAACGTCTGACTGTTAAGGTCGTCCGCCTAAACGAACGGTACTCAAGTCCACACCGGCATGCACCGCTCCGCTCGCCGAGACGCCGAAAAAATCAAGAATTCAGGCCCGCCCCAGTCACTCTTGGCGCCGGTGCGACTGCGACTGGGGTCTACCCAGGTCCCGGGTCCCGCGCACCGCCCTCCTCCGCGGCACGCACCCGCACCCGGCTGCCTCAATCCATCCCTGACGAACGGCACATCCGACGTCCTGTGTTCTCGCACACGCCCGGAAAGTCACGCAGCCGGTCCGCGCGTCCTCACGCAAGAACACAGTGCACTCTCCGCGCCAGTGCGACTGGGGTCTACCCGGGTCCCGGGTCCCGCGCACCACCCTCCGCGGCACAGGCTCGCACCGAGCGAATGTCCGTTTCGACAAACGGCGGACCCCGCTCGTACTGCGCTCTCGGAGACGCCCCCCAAAAAAACGAAGTGAACGCCCTCGACGGTCCGCGCGTCCTCACGGCGCACCCTCCGCCCCAGAATCCCACGTTGCACACCCGCATGCGCACTCGGACCGCCTCCACAAACAGCGACCCAGACCCGCAGGCCGCACGGCTCCACCAAACTGACGGGTACGCTTTCGCCCCGCGTCCGCACCTCCGCGCGGGGAGCGAACGTCCGATACCTCGGGCAGCAATGCGTCCACCACCGCTCGTACTGCATTCTCGGACAGCCGCAGACCCGCAGACCACGCCAAACCGACACGACGCCCCCATTACCGACTCCAACCCTCCCAACTCCTTCCACTCCACCTCCGCCAGTCCACCCCGCGCACCCTGCACCCCCTCCCCCCAAAAGAAAGGGAAAAAAACGAGGAAGGACGGGAACGCACCGAAATTCTCCTTCATATCACAATCGCACTGGTTCTGCGTGTGCAGCGGCTCCTGCGGGCAGTGCGGGAAGGGCTCGTGGCGGTAGCCTGCGTGTCGTCGCGTCAGCGGCGGAACAGGAGTAGCAACATAGAAGAGGGGGAGGACGTACCGATATCTTCGAAGAAGTGCTGGATAGGAAGGAAGGTAGGGTCAGTCAGTAGTCTTTGCATTCGAGAGGTAGAGGTAGAGAGAGAGGGGGGAGGAAAGACGAGGACGGGGGGCACAGACAGACGCCTCCTGCATCCATGAACGAAGCGCTCCGCCTCCACATTCGTCCGCCGAGTCAAAATTATCGAAAGAAACGCAGACTCACGATCTGATCCTTGCGGGCAAAGAGCGCCGCGCCGATGGAGTGCACGGGTGCGTCGCCCCAGCGCTCGTAGTAGAAGCCCTGTGTGTGTGTACGCGTTAGTGATGCGGTATATATGGAGTAGCGGTAGGGGCAAAGGAAGTAGGAGGAGCAGGATGAGCGGGCGGGGCGGGCGGGGAGGCGAGGCGAAGCGGGGAAGGTAGTAGTGTAGCAGGAGGAGGGCGGTCAAAGGGCAAAGAGATGAAAGTAACGCGGAGGCAATGCAAGTAAACGGTGGAAACGGAGAGCATAAAGAGCGATGGAATGGAAGCGGTGGTAATAAGAGAAGAAGGAAGGAAGGAGGAAGCAAGACGTAACACGCACGCCCTTGGAATCGAGATGCTCGAAGAACTTTGTGTACGCCTCGCCCCTCCAAAGGTCGAGGTCGGCGATCTCAAAGTTGGACCAGACTACGGGCAGGGCAGCCGTTAGCTCGACGCAGCTGCAATAAACAGAGGGAAAGCACACACAATGGCAGTTATTATAACTGTCCCCATTATCGTCGCTCAAGAACCCCATCGCGTTGTCGGCGACGACGAGGTCCGGGTTCGCATTGACGAACTCCTTAACGGCGTTCCAGAGCGTGGGGATCGTGGCGGTGTATTCGGGGAGCGAGATGGTGAAGCCGTACTTCTTGTCCTCGTCCTGCATGAAGAGGAAGGGGTCGTAGGAGAGCGTGCAGTAGAAGCGGACGTCGGGCTCGACGCGCCAGTAGTAGCGGTACTTCTGCAGCAGCTCGTGGCGGTAGAAGAACCCCGAGTTGTAGCGGCTGCCAGCGGGTCGTTAGGAGAGGGTGGACGTGGTACAGACGGGGCAGGCTTACCACATGTTGCGGTAGGGGACGCTGCCTGTGTGCAAACCGTCAGCAAACGCACGAAAACGGAAAGGTAGCGAGACGCACCGCCGTAGATGACGTTGTTGTCCTGCATATCCTTTCGCGACGCCGCGGCCTTGGGCTCGTCGATCCAGTCAGGCTGGAACCAGTGGTCGTGGGGGATGAGCCCAAACTCGATCTTGTTGTCCGTCAAGCCGGTGACGGTGCGCTTGAACTCGTCCGAGAAGGGCTCCTCGTTGAGGAAAACGTAGGGGTAGCCAAACTTGTGATTAAACTTCTCCTCGAGCTGCGACATGGACTTTACGACGCCTCCGAGGTCGCCGTTGCGGGCTTGATTGGGGGAGAAGTGGATAAGCAAGCCATAGAATGGAGTGTGAACGAGGAGGGCCCACCGAGCATGACGACGACGGCGTTGGCCTTGCGCGGGGCAGTAGCATTGCCCTTGAGGTAGTACCTGTCCGGCACGGGCGTCTTGTACGGCGGCTCGTGCCAGATCTTTTTGTTCTGGGGTCCAATGCCGCTCCATTGCTTGGTGATGCTGTCCAGAGAGGTGGCGCGCCCGTAGCCCTCGTGCGAGAAGCTCAGAATATAATGCAGACTTATCTGTTCGCAGAATCCACCGATGACGAAAAAATTAGTGGACATTGTGGGATGAACGGGGAGGTAGACGGACGAGGATTGCGAGGGTGAGGACGACGTATCGCGTCCTGGTCATCATCTTGGGCGAAAGGTAAGTTTACAGTCTCCCAGCCAGCGGTGGACGTGGAAGTCGAGTCGAAGGTGGAGTGTGCCTGTGACGCGACCGTGACACGTCACTCCGGCGTCCCCTCTCTCCGACAACTCGCATCTCAAAAATTCGGTTCTTCTCGCTCTCAACGTTGTCAACTCTAGCCTGACTCTGGCAGCTCCGACGCCTGGCCCTAGGGTGAATGACTTGTGTTTCGCTAGTTTTCCGATTTTTAACCGTGAACGACTCGGGGGCTTAAATACTTAGTTGTTGGACTGGCAGGCGGCCGCGGGGCCCTTCTTCGAACAGAAACCTCAATCACCGCAAAGAAAAAGAGGATATAACCATAACAACCCAATCGCCGCTCACTCTCGTTCGCTCTGGCCAGCGGGCATCAATCAGATATTCGAGTTCGTCTATTCAACCATTGACATTATCACGGTCATTCTGATTCTCTCTCAGTAATGGACCACCCATCCGTCAGGTACCTTCCTAAATACAACACACGTATTCGGTGGTTACGAGCAAACCCAAGTTTAAAAACGGTATGTAGGCTCCTGAACCCGGGAAGGATGACCCTCGTGGGCAACTTGAACGAACTCCAAGAAACTTAGACTGGAGTACTGGTCAAACACATCTCGTCGCATTCTCGTTGGCTGGACCAGCGCATCTGGCAGCAGGTTTGAAGAACACTTTCAATCGACTTCTGCTCTGTCGGGTCGAATTGAAGATAGTACGATCAAGAACCGTTATTTTGCTCTCAGGTTTAGACTTATGGCTCAGCGCACGTAGACTTGGTGTCTTCCTCGAAATGCAGACATCAACTTGGGAGAACATGAACCGTGGCCCCAGTCTTGACGACTCAAGATGCGACTCAAATTTTTCAACCCCACTGGACTGAACTTATCCGCGGGCCCGTGAATTCCCAAGACGCATATGCCTCTGGCGAATCCGATTAAGGTCAGGACAGCAAAAGAAAAACCATCGATATCCGAAATTGCCATTACTCCGCCTCGGTTCGAACGAGGATTTCCAGATTGCCATCGAGTAAGGAATCAGATCCCTTCCAACATGTCTGAGCCGTCAACACATTTCTCTTCAGATATGAGTGGTCCATGCTTTGATACATAAATCACCTACAGTGTCCATTCTGCTTGTAAGAGTAATCTGCTCCCGCTTTGTACGCACTCATGTTGAGATTAAGTTAGGAGAAACAGGGCCTCAGGGTGTGTGAGATACCTTGCAGCAGAATAATGTGTTGCAGAAACAGCTAGTTCAATCCAAGCTCAGGTCATATATAGATGGTAAAGGACTGACCTTTTTTATTCTTGCCCTTGTTCCATGGATAAAGAGGTTGAACTGAGAGAAAGGCAAGGGCCAGATACTCTATTCAACACAAAGGCCATCTCCGGATACCTTCAAAGCATAGGTGGGCAGACTTTCACCGCTACCCTGGTTCAACACTCAGTTAACACAAAAACCATGTGGCCATACTACACTGAGTGCAGATTGGCATCGTTCATAGAGTGATGTCTTGTCGAGCGACGAGACTTGAGTTCATACAGATGCAAAATACTGATGACAGGAAACCACATGGGAAGTTGGTTGTTCTGTTACAACTTGGCTTGTTGACATTGCTGAGTGGAAGTTGAACTGACTCAGTCTTCGCCACACTACACTTGGTGCTGGTGAATATTACAAAAAAAATCCTCGGCATCTAGCTGCCACACCGTCATCTCTTTCATCGGCCTGATGGTCTAGTAGTATGATTCCTTGTTAGGGTATAACAGCCAAATTCGAGGAGGTCCTGGGTTCAATTCCCAGTTAGGCCCTTTTTGCTTTGTGTGACGCTTTCCGCTCTGCCTGCCTTTCATTTCCTCTCAGCTATATAGAGGTTCCGTGGGTCTGGGGATAGTCTACGTAGCCAAGTCTAAGCAAAGACAATTACAGGTATGTACCTGTAACATACTTTGTGGTTGAATCCAGCTTTTGTGTCTGGTGTTTAAACTTGAATGCACCTTGAATGCACCTTGAATGCACCCCTTGCCAACAAGAAAAGAAGAGGCGGGTTTGGATCCCACTCGGATGATGATGCAACACATTTTTTGTCTGTCCAATAAACTCCACACTTGTCATGGCAGGGGAGCTTTGAACACCGGAGATACCATTCAGTTTCAACCCAGCTAGGCTTGAGACAGAGTATCTCAGCTGGATTGACTTTGATTCAGAAGGAATCTGAGCCCTGGAGATCTGTGGTTAGATCATCCTCAACTTGTGTCTTTGAGCCAGCTTAACATTGATTGGAGGAAGAAGTGGGTTCAACTCCCACACAGGGCATACACCATTGGCGGGTATAGGCATATATTTGCTGGGATTTATTTATTGGTGCAGTTGCTGGAGTTCAAGGTGAAGGAACAAATTTGTTGGATGGAACTGAAGATGACAATTTCAAACTTCAACACAGAAACAGTTTAGATCAAGGTAGTTATTTTTGGTACCTGACTGAGCTCAAAGGAAGGAATGAGGAGGGATTTGAAGGGAAAGACTCCAAGCCCTGGGGATCAGCAGTAGATCATCCTCAGCTGTTAGAGGTTGCGAAGTTCTCGTTCTCTAGAGGAAAGAGTGGGTTCAACTCCCACCCAGAGCCTAGAACCTCTGGGCATAATTTTTGTCGGGCAGACACTCAGTTAATTTATTCTCGTGCATGAGGAATTTGAAGGGAAAGACTCCAAGCCCTGGGGATCTGTGGTTGGATCGTCCTCAAATTTTGCACAGTGATAGTGGTCCACATCAATTGGAGGAAGGAGTGGGTTCAACTCCCACCCAGGGCCTGAACCAGTCACGATCAATTTTGGCTCGGTCTTCAATTAGATCTGGAGCTGGCAAGGCTCAACCTAAAGTTGAACTGTTACATAAAGTTTTGCAGGCAGCAGGCTGGTTGATTTTTTAGGTGGGTCAATGGACTGCAGCCCTCACTGAACAGTCATTTTCAAGGTCCGCTTGTTGACGACTCCCTCCCCTTGAATCCTCCTTATGTGTCATGGAATTTGAAGGGAAGGAATCTAAGCCCTGGTGATCTGTGGTTGGATTGTCCTCAACTCATATGCAGCAGCAATCCGTCATGAACTAGAGGGAGAAGTGGGTTCAACTCCCACCCAGGACCTTGAGTCTGTCCATGGTTACTTTTGGCTCAGTCCTGAAGTTTTAGATTTGGAGCTGGCAAGGCTCAAGCTAAAGTTGGTTTGGGGTGGTTGATTTTTTAGGTGAGTCATCTCAAGTTGAGATCCTGGACTGCAGCCCTCACTGAACAGTCATTTTTCCGAGGTCCACTTGTTTATGACTCCCTCCTCCTCTCCTTATGTGTCAAGGAATTTGAAGGGAAAGAAACCAAGCCCTGGGGATCTACGGTCTGATCATCCTCGACTCATGAGTCAGTCATGAAATCATGAATTAGAGGAAGAAGTGGGTTCGACTCCCACCCGGGGCCTTGACCGTCTCTACATGATTATTTTTGGCTTGGTCTTCGATTATATCTGGAGCTAGCGAGGCTCAAGCTGACAGAGTTGAACTCTTGTTTTAAATTTGAGTGGTTGATTTTTTGTTTTAGGTAAGGTTCAATTGAACTTGAGCCTTTTCGGGAGATTCTGGATTCTGGAGGCAGTCGGTTTGGAGGTCCACAGGTTATTTAAGCTGGATTTGAAGCAGAACTTGGAAACCACTGGCAAGCCCTGGGGATCTACGGTCTGATCATCCCCGACTCATGAGTCAGTCATGAAATCATGGATTAGAGGAAGAAGTGGGTTCGACTCCCACCCAGGGCCTTGAAGCTCTGGTCGCAATTACTTTTGGCTCGGTCTTCAATCAGGCGGGGCTGGCATCAACTTGTTGAACTTTTGGGTGGTTGATTTTTTTAGGTGGGGTTCAATTAAAATCCTGGTTGAGATTCTGGAGGCAGTAGTCGGTTTTGAGATCTACGAGGCTACAACTACAAGGGGGATTTGAAGCTAGATTCGAAGCAGAAGTTGGAAACCACTGGCAAGCCCTGGGAGATCGGCGGTTCGATCGTCCTCAAACTCTTCATGTGGCGCGTTGATAAGTTGTTCAGAGGAAGAAGTGGGTTCGACTCCCACCCGGGGCATAGTTTGAAGACTTCTGAATGCTTTTGCTCTGGGATGCAATCCATTTTACATATAATTAATTCGGTCAAGCCTCAGGGTGAGTTTGCATTTGGAAGGAAGGTGAAGGAAAAAGGCAGTTGGATTTGAACACGAAAATTGTGAGGCGGGTCGAGTCGAAGGAGGATTCAATTGAAGCTACGTACTTTGGTTGAGCTTCTTTCAAGGTCAACCTAACCAAGCAAGTGCTATCGTTGTCAGTACTGTATCAAGCCTTCGTGTACCGATGAGTGGCACACACCTTCCAGCTGTGAATTTTGAAAGATGTGGTGGGTTCGATTCTCTCCGAGAGCATATGGTGGTAATAGACCTTTTGCTGGAATCACGCTTTGAAGAGAAATTGTCAATTGAGATTCAGATTCTATGTATCGTACACCCCTCCTGCCCAGCCCAACGTACAACAACTACACTCGCCAACGCCCACCTCGCTAAGGCTCGGATCGCGCTCAAAACATACTCCCCTCCGGCGGCTGAGGCAGCTTGCGATTCGCCGGCGCGGCCATCTCCTTCCGTATCTCGACCAGCACGTGCTCAAGGCTGCTCGCGCGTGTCCAGGCGGCGAGGACGCCGAGGCGCGTGGCGTCGACCTTGCCGTCCGTTTGGTTGACGAACGGGAGGTTCACGCGCGAGAGGAATTGGACGGCGGGGGCGGCGTCGGGGTAGGACTCGGAGCAGGTGATTTTGAGCGAGTAGATGCGGTTCTCGTGTACGGTCTGTGGGTGCGTGCAAATGAGTTAGTATAATGTATGGGAGGGGAGGGAGGGAGAGGGGGGGAGAGGGAGAGAGAGGATAGCGTACATGACCCGGGCCAATAATCGTGCCATTCCAGTTGCTCATCATGATATCGTCCGAGTCTTCGAGGCCGTAGGAGCAGGAGCCGTCCCCGATGCCTTTCTCGCCCTTTTCGAGCTCCTCGAGGAGGCGGAAGTTGCGCGGGACTGCATACAATCCATTAACCGCTGTCCGCAGAACGGAAGATACAGACAGACAGAGTACGCACCCTTTGCCATGGGAGGAGGGAGATGGATGCGGATTAGATGAGGCGGCGTCACAAGTGTGACGTGCTTGGGTGCGGCGCAGTGCCATTTGGACTTGCATTCATACCACGACTGGCTACCATGTTCGGCGGCGCAACGAACAACCCATACGACGAGATCGTCGGTGAGCAGCACACCACACCCCTTGCCCCAAATGCATTCCCTAATTACCGAAACACAGTCAAAACGACCGACGAAACCCTGACCTCGGAAAACTGGGAGCTCATCCTCAACCTCTGCGACAAGGTCCAGGACGAGGGGCCCGAGGGCGCGCACAACGTCGTCGCCGCGCTGCTTAAGCGGCTGACGCACCGGAACCCGAATGTGCAGCTGTACGCGCTGAGTCTCGCGGAGGCGCTGTCGAAGAACTGTTCCGTGGAGCTGCACCGCGAGTTGGCGTCAAGGGCGTGGACGCAGGGGCTGGAGCGGGTTATTACGGATCGGGTGAGTGGGCTTTCTGGTCTGTCTTTGGGAGAGGAGGTGATGCTGCCATGGAGCGGACTGCGGAGACGGCGTCGGCGACTGGACGGCGTCCCTTGACGGATTTCTCGCTAAACGACGGCGGGGCAACATCGAGGCGGGGCCCAGGCGCAATTAATTATTGCAGGCCAGCCAGCTATGGCGTTGGGGTCCATCCTCCGGCGTTGACGTCGCCCATCGAAGTTGCCCTGCCCGCGCAATTCCCAGTCATCCGCAGTCGGCTCGCACGCATTGGCAGTGCGGCCTCATTGCGTCGTGCGGTGGCGCAGTCATCCCTACCCTATGCCCTTCCATGACTGCGCCATCCCTTGCGCTGCCTCCAAATCACCTCTTGATCTTGCTAACCGATTGCACGGAAACCAGAACACACACGACAAAGTACGCACGCGCGCCCTCGGGCTCGTCGCGCTCTGGACCGCCGAGTTCGCGCACGACAGTACGCTTGGCGTCATGAGCGAGTGTTATGAGAGTCTCAAGGCGAAGAGTGCGTTGGGTGTCCCCTCCCACCATTACAATGTAACGAGGAAGAGATACTGACCCCCGCCCGTTTCCGCAGACTACAAATACACCCGCCCCGACACCCCCCCCGCCCCCCGCGATCGACGACGCGATCCGGCGCCGCGAGGAGGAGGAGCTGCAGCGCGTGCTCGAGATGAGCGTCCGCGACCGGGGCGGGCGCCAACCCTACGGTTCCACCTCCACCTCTACCTCCGGCGCGGGTGGCTCTGCTTCGACTTACAATAACAATGCGGGCGGAAGCGCGGCGGCGTCGGGGAGCGCGGGAGGAGGAGGAGGGGCGGGCGCGGGTGCGTACGCGGGTGGGTATACGCCTGCCCCTGCTGCGGCGCCGAGGGAAAGGACGCCGAGTCCTGTTGCTGGTGCGTCTTCTTTCCTACTCAAACAAGTAGAACGATTGGTGAGAGCTAATTGATCACGACTTTCACAGACGCCCCAAGCGCAAACGGCACGGGCGCGAACGCATTCGCAGAGGGCGCGATCATCACGCGCGTAAGGGCGCTGCACCCGTTCACGCCGACCGAGGCGGGCGAGCTCGGGTTTGAGAAGGGGGATGTCATCAAAGTGCGTTCTTGCATTCCCTTCCTTCCTTCCCATTCTTTGATTTTTTATTATATTTCATACGGCGAATGATTGCTGACTCGATGTGTTGTTTACTTTGTAGGTCATGGATCGCGGGTACCGCGACTGGTGGCGCGGCCAGCTGCGCGGACGGACGGGGATCTTTCCTGTTAATTATGTGGTGCGTACCCTCCCTTCCTCCCTCCCTTTTCTCTTAACATCATAACAATATCAACACCTCTTCAGGAACCCCTCCCCGAACCAACCCCCACCGAGCTCGCCGCCGAAGCCGCGGGCGAGGCCGCCGTCTTCGCGCAGGCCGTCAACGTGGAAAGGCTGCTCAACATGCTGCGCGCGCTGGACCCGAGCAAGGGGGATAATTTGGCGGATGATGAGGAGATTCAGGTGTGTGTTTGTGTTACTTCTTCCTTTTTGTCCTTTTTTGTCTCGGCGGTTTTTCGTTTGGGAGTCGGTTTGGGGGCGGGGTCGGGCGACTGGGAGCAGGAGGCGACGGGGAGCAGGATCGTTGTCGAGGTCGAGTTCGTGGATGGTCACTCCCGACCCATCTCCTTTGGGGTCGGAGGCGGTATTGGTCTTGAGGGTCGGCAGGCAGACCCTTCTTCTCCTTGGAATAGCGGAGAATGGTGCGAACAATGGTGTATGCTTGGTGTTACGGAGCGGACGAGGAGCAGAACCCTCATCCTCGCACTTCCGATTTCGACTCATTTCCTCTTCTTTATCCATTTCCACGACGACGAGCACGACACTCATCTAACCCCAGGAACTCTACCGCTCGTGTATGGCGCTGCGGCCCAAGATCGTCAAGCTCATCGACAAGTACAGTCAGAAGCGGGGTACGTCTTTTCCTCTTCCCGTCCTCTCCTCCTCGACTAACGAAAATAAACACAGCCGATCTTGTCTCAATGAACGAAACCTTCGTCCGCGCGCGCACCATCTTCGACCGCATGATGGAGGAGAGCCTCGCGCGCCACTCGGGCGGCGTCTACGGCGGGCCCGGGCCCCAGCAGCAGCCATACGGGTATCCCGGCGCGCCGGGTTACGACGCCGCCGCTGCGTACCAGTATGCCCAACAGCAGCAGCAAGGGCTGGGGCAGGGACAGCCGCCGGCGCAGGGGCAGGCGGGGTACGGCGTGTATGGGCCGACGGGGCCGACGCCGTATCCCGCGCAGCAGCAGCAGGGACCACAGCAGGGAGGCGCGAGTCCGTATCCGGTGCAGGGGCAGCAGCAGGGCCCGACACCGTACCCCGCGCAGAGTCCGTATCCCGCCCAGCAGCAGCAGCAGGGACCGACGCCGTACCCTGCCCAGCAGCAACCCGCCCAGCAACCGCAACAGCAGGCGCAAACTGCGCAACCGGTCCAGCAGCAGCAGGCGCAGCCCGTCCAACAGCAGCAGCAACAACAACCCCAGCCCGCCCCCGCCCAACAAGCAGCGCAGCCCGAGCCCCAGCCCGCCGCCCAACAAGCGCAACCGCAGGCCGCGCAGGCGGGCCCGCCATACGTGTACGACCCCACCACGACGTACGCGGACCCGAACGTGCAGGCGTGGGCGCAGTATTACGCGGCGGGCGGGAAAGACCTTGCAGGGAGCGTGTATTTCGTGAGTATACCGGGTGTTACGGAGGGTGCGCCGGCGGCGGGTGGCGCGGGAGGGTCGGCTCAGGCGCAGGCGCAGGCGCAGGCGCAACAGCAGGAGCAACAGCAGAGGGAGCAGGAGCAGGCTGCTGCTGCGGCGGCGGCTCAACAGCAGGCTCAGCAACAGGCCCAGCAGGCGGCGGCGGCACAGGCGCAACAGCAGGCTCAGCAGGCCCAGCAGGCGGCGGCGCAACAGCAGGCGATCCAGCAACAGCAATTACAGGCTCAGCAGGCGCAACAGGCGCAGCTCCAGGCTCAGCAATTACAGCAGCAACAAGCCGCACAAGCCGCCGCCCAGCAACAGCAACAGCAGCAACAACGATCGTCGTACGAAAGCCCCACGAGCCCCATCGACGACGACGAGCCCGGTTACTTCCCCGACCCGTATGCAAATCAGCCCGAGGGCGCGTATGCGACGCCTGCGCTGCAGCCGGATTATCAGCCGCAACACCTACCTACGACGCAACAGACCCCCGGCGAGCTCGCGCACGCGCTGGGTCCGCAGCCGCAGCCTGTGCAGAAGCAGCAGCAGTATCAGGGTTATTCGCTCGCGGACCCGGGCGCGGGTGTGGGCTCGGCGCAGCCAGTGCAGCGCCAGGGGTATTCGCTGACGGATCCCGGCGCAGCGCCCCAGCAGCAGCAGCCTTCCAGTCCCGTCGCGGCGGCGTATCCGGGCGGTGCACCAGGAGGAGCTGGGCCGGGTGGAAGCCCCGTGCGGGAGACGGCGGCGGGGACGGCGGGGGCGGCGACACCGTCGTGGGTGCTGCCGAAGAAGACGCCGGTGATCGGGGCGGGTCCTGGGCGCGGGGCGGGGAGCCCGCAGCCGGGACAGCAGGCGGGGCTGAGTGGGCAGTTTGCGGGGATGCATGTCTAGGTGCGAGCGACGAAGGAATGAAAGAATAATGTGTATTGGACCATAAACGAAAACTCGTCTGCTATTGTTTCCGCATGCCTCTACGATACGATACGATACGTACCACTCTTACCTGCCTGCTTACAGCTACATGTTTTTGTGCTCTTGGGCTTCTGCTATATTTATTCTACATGTTTTTGGATTCAGTTTGCGTCTCTTCCAATGCGAGTCACAGATAGTTTCTTTTAAAGACTCCACAACAAAATGCGTACCTCGTAAGTTACATTGCAGAGACGTTGCTTTTCGCACTCCCAAAATTCCAAACGGAAAGCAGGTCATGGAGTTGTATGATCTTTCTTCATTCCCTCTATTTCTACCACACGCCGTAAATACATAGATATTAGTGGTGTAATTTTGACTCGATGTCAGTGGTTATCTACTCTGGACACGACGTCCTCTCCCGACGCCGCTTAGCTTTTTCGCCCAACTCTCATCCCGCACCCCTTACTTCGCCGTCTGCAACGTCGCCAACAGCCCTCCCCACACAAACGCCCGCGCATTCCCCGAGCTCTCCGCATACTTGCCCAAGAAAAGCTCGTCCGCGCCCGTCTCACGCTCCGTCATCCTCCCCCCCGGCCGCTGCAGAATCGGGTTCCCGTCCTCGTCCAGCTTGACGCGCACTTGCCCGTCCTCGCCAATGTCCTGCATCACCATCTTGCGCAGACTGTCCATCTGCACGCCGTCGATGCCGTCGACGTCCTCCGCCCAGGATGTGGGCGCGCGGAGGAGCTCCGAGGTCGTCTCGGGGTCCTCCATCGCCTCGCGGACGCCTTGGGAGACGAGCGCGGCGAGTTCGTTGTCCTCGGGGAGAGGCAGCTCGTCGTGGTCTGAGCCGTAGGCGAGCTCGTCGTCGGTGTCGCCCTCGTCCTCGCCGTCCTCGAGGCCGGCGTACTCGCGCAGGGCTTCGATGTCGGAGTCGTATTCCTCGCCGTCGGAGGCGTATTCCTCCATGCCTTCTTCGAGTTGCTCGCCGTCGGAGCCAACGAGCTCGCCGTCCGAGACGTATTCCTCCATGCCTTCTTCGAGTTCCTCGCCGTCGGAGCCAACGAGCTCGCCGTCCGAAGCGTATTCTTCGCCCTCCTCCTCCTCATGATCCTCCATGGCTCCTTCCGTCTCTTCCCCCTCGTCCTCCCCGCTGATCTCACCCTCGAGCTCGTCAGGATACACCAGCTCCACATCCTCCATATCCTCCGCAGCGACGGGGAAGTACTCCCCATCCTCGCCCCGCAGATGCACAACGCCCTTTGCGTCCTCCACGCCGTCGAAGTACTCCCCGTCCTCGGTCGGAAGAAGGACGGCTCGCGTCGGGCCCTCGAGGTGCGCTGTTGGGTCTACCTCCTCTCCCTCCGCGTCACTCTCCAGGGCAGCCTCAGCCTCAGCCTCGCCCTCGACGGCCTCGACGGGCTCCACAGCCTCCACGCCGTCCTCCGCGGGGGCAACAGCTTCAGCTTCAGCTTTGATCCCTGCTTCAGCTTCGGTTCCTTCCTCGCCCTCCACAGCCTCCACACCCTCCTCACCCTCCTCAAGGCCCTCCTCCTCCGCCCTCGCCCGCGCCTCCTTCGCCGCCTCCTCCTTCAGCAGCGCCCTCCTCTCCAACACCTCCTCCACCCTTACTTTTTCCCGCTCCGCCGTCTCCTCCATCCACTCCCTCCGCCCCTGCGCCTCCCGCTCCCACCCCTCCGTCCCGACGACCTGCT
This sequence comes from Mycena filopes, assembly GCA_029281495.1. Taxonomy (NCBI): domain Eukaryota; kingdom Fungi; phylum Basidiomycota; class Agaricomycetes; order Agaricales; family Mycenaceae; genus Mycena; species Mycena filopes. The sequence continues at coordinate 483,004 of JARIHR010000013.1, read as the reverse complement.
CCAGCAGCGCCACCTCGTCGAGCTCCAGCGCCTCGTCGCGCTCGAACGCGTCCTCGAGCTCGAGGATCTGGCGCGCCGTCTCTGCCGTCTCCTGTGCCTCCAGGAGCGCCGCGGTCTCGGGCGAGTCGTCCTCCGTCGGCGCTGCGAGCGTTGTCGCGTCGGCGGCCGCGGTCGTCGTCGATGGTGTCGTCGTTGAAGCAAGAGTATCGATATCACTCGTCAACTCGCGCTCCAAATCCTCCTCCTCCGCCCCCTCCTCGGCCTCAGCCTCCTCAGCCTCAGCCAGCTCCGCCTCCCTTGCTTCGAACTCCTCCTGCAGCGCCGCGAGCGCCTCGTCCGCCTCCGCCTCCGCGAGGTCTGCGTCGTCGGCGGTGGCGGCGTCCAGCGCGGCGCGCTCGGTGGCGTAGTCTTCGACTGCGGCGAGCTCGGCGCGGCGGACTCTTCGGCGTTCGCCGCCTGGGGAGGAGGTGTGTTAGTGGGGATGAAGACGTTGGAAAGGAGGAAGAAAGAGGTGAGAGTGGTTATATGAAGTGAGCCAGGAGTTAGGCAGGGTCCGCATAAAACAAGGGCGGGAGAGGAATGGAAGATGGAGAATAATGCACGAGAGGCGTCAAGTCCAGTAAGTAAATCAGCCAAGTAGTCGACGAAATAAATGGTGAGGGAAGATGGTGGAGGGGTATGAAACAAGGGGCGAAGTGTAGGAAACAAATGGCGGAGGAATGATAATAAAACGAGGCGTCGTGTAAGAACAAGCTAAGTCGTCGACGCCACAGATCGGCCAGCGAAGGAAAGATGCGGCGCAGCATAGTAAGGAAGTAGACGGGGAAGAGTGAAGGAATAGCGACAAGAATGTAGGAATTAAAGAGCAGGAAATGATGATGATAAAACGAGAGTCGTCAAGCTCAGTGTGTAAAAATAAGCAAGCAATGGTCCAAGTCGTCGTCGAAACAAACCGGCCAGCGAAGCCGGAATGCGTCGCCGCATAGCAAGGAAAGAAAGGGCCGTGAAGAAAGAAAGAAAAATAGAAAGAAAGTATTATCAAGTGAGGACCCCAAAAAACGCCGAAAACGAAAACACCGCAAAGAGCAAAACACCACTCACCAGTCCTCAACACCCCCACATCCAACCACACCTCAAAAAGCGCCGCCGCCTCCCTCACCCCCAGCGCATCCGGCACCCGCACAGCCCTCACAGCCCGCTCCAGCACCAGCCCCTCCCGCATCTCGCGCTCCTTCGCCCGCTCCCTCGCCTTCTCTTTTTTGGCTTTGCGTTTCTGCGCGGCGAGCGTAGCTTTTTCGGCGGGCGTGAGGCGGAGGGGGGCGGAGACGGTGCCGGAGGAGGTGTCGACGGGGCCGGGGTCGTCGTCGTCTTCTTCTTCCTCCGTGGGTTCTTGCTTACCGTCCTGTGCAGGTTTGGGTTGGGCTTCGCCGTCTAAGGGTGGTGCATCGGAGGAGACGGCGAGCGCAGCCTCCTCCAACTCAGCCTGCTCCGCCAACGCGTCCATCTCCTCCTCCAGCTCCTCCTCCTCGCGCTTCATGACCTTGTCGCGCCACAGGTCGACGGGGCGGAGGGGCGGTTCGGGGGTGGCTGCGGTGGGCTGGAGGGCGGGGGAGTCTTCGTAGGTGGGCGGGTCGTAGGCGCGGTAGCCGGTCCAGGGTTCGGGGTAGTCTATCGGGGAGGGTTAGAGGAGATTGAAGGAAAAAAAGGGAAAAAATAAACGGAGAAGAGAAGAAGGTAGGAAAGGATCGACAAATGAAAGAGGTTGTACGATGGTGGGTGTACGGTGGATAAACGAGTGGAAATGGTGATGATAAACGAATAGAGGGCAGGGAGAGATGAGAAGAAAAAAGACAGGCAGACGGTGGGTGGGCTGACTGGGAAGGAAGGAGGAAAAGGTGGAGTGGATTCAAAGGAGAGGTATGCAGGGGAGTGAAGGAAAGGGAAGAAAAAAAAGATGGGATGGTCGAGGTGTGGAAGTAAAGGCGCGATCGACAAACAACAGCGGGTGTGAAGGAGTCGCGGAACGGGGGCAATGAGTGCAGATGATGATAAACGAATAGATGGAAGGGAACGAGTAGGGGTCGGACGCAAAAAAGGAAGGGAAGGACGCGAAGACGGTGGGACACTGGCTGGAAAGCAAGGAAGAGAGGTGGAGTAAAATAGAAAGAGATGAAGGTATGCAGAGAAAACCAGACGGAAAAATGAAGGAAGGAAGTTGAGAGGAAGGGATGGATGGACACATGAAAAGCGGGTGTGGAACGGGTAGAATAAAGGAAGGACAGCAGCGAAGAAGAAAAAAACCCGAAAACCCACCTCCCAGATCAAGCTCCACCCCCCTTACCCCATAATCCACAACGACCTCCCCCTCCAAATACGCCGCCAGCTGGCTGCTCCGCCTCTCCCTCACACTGCGCGGCGAGGACGTAAACTCGTCGGAGAGGTTGAGGGCGGCGGCGAACTGGGGCGGGACGGGGAAGGTTGGGTCGGAGCGCGAGAGCGCGGTTAGGACGAGGCCGCGGGCCTAGAAACGAGTCGTCGTCGTTAGCACACGGAAAGATAAGAGAGGAGAGAGGACGCGCGACTCACCAACCCCCTCCTCCCCCCAATAAACTCGAGCAACAACCGCGGCATACCCAAATGATGCGGCCTTATCCCCTTGAACTGCGGGTCCTTGTACATACTGCGTCCCGCCAGCGCCTGCACCTCATCAATCGCGAGCAAGACGGGGAAGCGCGTCTGCGCCGCGAGCTCCTCGAGCAGCGCGTCGAGCACGAAGGGCGCGAGCGCGTAGTCGATCGTCGTCTCCGCGGGGGCTGCGGGGTCCGGGGTGGAGACCGCGAGGTCGATGAGCGCGGTGAGGGGCGTGCCGGGCTTGACGTGTCCTAACCCCGCGCTCTCCCCCGCGGCCTGCGCCGCGCTCGCCTGCGTCGCGCTGCTCGTCGCCGCACCCGTACCCACACCCCCTGCACCCGCACCAGCACCGGGCGTTGCAGACACGTCAAAGTGCCACTCCTGCGTCGTGGCGAGCACCTCGAGGAAGTCGCGGTTCGCGCGCCCGATGCGGGAGAGCAAATTCCACGCCGCGCGCGGCTGGTGGTAGGTCTGCGTCTGGAGGGAGTACACGGCGGGGGTGGAGCCGTTGACGAGGGCGCGCGCGCGGGGGACGTAGATGACGATCCACTCGCGCTGGTTGGCGGCGGTGCGGAGGGCGGCGGCGTATTCTGCGAGCTGGAGGAGGAGGAAGGACTTGCCGGTGCCGGCGCGGCCGTTGAGGACGATGCGCGCGTTGGGGCGCGTTATGGGGAGCTCGTCGTCTGGGTCGTCTTCGGGGTCGTGGAAGCGGGCGGAGGGGAGGGGGAGCGCGGATTCGTGGAGGAGGCGGACGAGGGAGAGCGTCGTCGCTGTTATTACTGACATTGGCGCACCGAGGATGCGGAACTAGTGTAGTGTGTTAGTGTCCCGTTCAATACACTGAAGGGCAAGCAACTCACCTCGACGAGCATGCTTTTGGGCACACCATACACCCGCAGCGGACTCGCCGGGTCCTCGTCCCTGAACCGCACAACAGTCCCCGGCGTCAGTCCCCCAGGCCCCGCTATCCCCCCCGCCTCCAGCACAGGCAGGTCCAGCTCCACCCTCCCCGGCGGCCCACTCTCAAATATGGGGTGCGTCAACCCCCCCGCCCCCATCGCGCGAAACGCACCCAAACTCTTCTCCTTCTCCTTCACGATCGGCCGCCCCTGCGCGTCCCGCGGCGTCCCCTTCCCGCCCCCCTCCGCGTCCGCGTTGTCCTTGTTCATGACGGCGAGCTGCATCCGCGCAGACTCGACCGCCCGTTTGTTGCGCTGCGCGCCGCCCATGTTCGACCGCGGCCCTTCGCCCGTGCCGCCGATCTTGACCTTGCTCTTTTTGTAGTGCCGCACGCCGAGGCGCGAGATGGGCGGGGCGCGCCCCCGGCAGAGCAGGTACATACGCGCAGAAGGAAAGGAAGAAATTTATTCGGTGCTGCTGTTGGCATCACCGAACTCTGGCCCTTTTCTTATCCCGCGGTATGGTCACTGGCGGTCGCGGGATTTCCATTCGGCGCCATAGCTCAGCTGGGAGAGCAGCAGACTGAAGTAATTCAGTGCATCTGAAGGTCCGGTGTTCAATCCACCGTGTTGCCATTATCTTTTGTTCAGGACAACTATCTTTGGGTAGTATTCAATTTCAATCTTGGATTCAATTTTCACCAGAGTGTTGCCAGAGCGCGCAAAAATGGGACCCGCCGAGGCAACAAAAAGAAACTGAGTTCTCCGTAGTGTATGCCCTTGGTAGGAATTGAACCCACATCTTCTCTCTCTTACTATTGCACTAACTTTATAGTGAAAGAGGATGATCCAACCATGATCCACAAGGGCTTACTGGGCTAAGAACTCTGCCAGGTGAGTGGAGCTAGAATCCTCCCCAGTCGTTGAATTTTGTACTGCCTCCCCGGAGTCCCTCAGGCTAGCTTCTTGTCTCCTTCAAGTTTTTATTCCACCCAAAAATCAACCGACCTTTGCTCAGTACCAAAATGAGGCACACCGCGAACCCGACAGAGAATACAGAAAAATGGAAAGGATGGCTGTCATATGTCCTTGGTGGGAATCGAACCCACTCCTTCCTCTTCATCTGGAAACTGCCCCCTCGCTACACGGCTATCCCGGAGGACATGGAATTTTGATAGGATTGATGGCCCGTTGGAATCCAACCGGTTTCCTTACGGCGTCCGACGAAAATCATGTTGCCATTCATTAAATATACGTATCGTTGGAATCCGACGGAGTTTTTTGTGGATTCCAACTGTCGGCCCACCGGCTTGGCACTTGCATGCGAGAATTCCAATGAATGCTCCCTTCAGGCGGTATAACTGAGCTGCAGAACCATAAAACCAGTTCATTTCTAGGAATCAACTTGAAGCCCTTCTGCCATCTTGCATTGTCAAACTAAAAATCTAGCAGAGTTGCAATGAGCTTTTATAGTTCAACAGGTGAAATTTGGGTGAGCGGGAGTTCAAGTTTTGCTAGCATTTGAAGGTGGAAATACCGGCGGGTTGATCGGGAGCCCGGGGGACTTGAACATTTCTCAACTTGTAGGTTTCGGACACAATTAAGTTAAGTTAAGTTAAGTTAATGCCTACGGGCCCACGCGGGGCACAGCCAGATCAGCCAGAGACGACCTGACCCTCAAGGAGCCGTCCATCTCTGGCTGAATACACTAGAGTTAGTAAAGTTAAAAAATGCTAAAAGTCAATGTCCATCATCGTGTCCATATCGTCGCCGCCCGAACCATCCTCCGTCGCCGTCTCAAAATCCCAAATCCCCTCTTCGCCATCCTCCGTGTCCGGCGCCAGCAACTAGATCAAACTAACAACCAAGCTAGCAACTAACGCTGAACTCGGTCCAGGTGGTTGGTCTTTACGACGGCAATGCCTGGACCCGACCATCCGTCGATCAGACCACCGACCATCGTCGCAACTCTGGTCTACGTGTTGCATCCTCTTCTGCCGCATTCTGCACGAACGCAATGTTCTTGTGTTCGAGCCTGGCAGCGTTCGCTGTTTTGCTTCCATCGTTCGCGACTTTTACCACATTTAGTCGCCCCGGCGCCATTGGAATCCAAAGAATGCTCCCCAGTGGAATCCAATGATTCGCAAATTCGTTGGGATCCAATGACAGCTCATTGGAGTCCAACCGTTATCAATCCTATCAAAATTCCATGCCTCCCGGGATAGCCGTGTAGGTAGCTCGGGATAGGCTTGAGTAGGCTTATAGACTGGTAGTCACCCCCCCCCCCCCTCTATCGGATTCAGGGTAGTTTCGGATGTCTATGATAGATCCCGTAGACTGGGAGAGTGGTAGAGCAGTAGGTCGGCATAGGTCTCCATAGACTCGGCTCGGCTTAATTCACCGGCATCTTTGATCTTTAATCATCCGCCAAATCGCCGCTAGCGCTCTCGATTTTCTTGCTGGACCAAATGGACGACGGGCAAAATGTAGGGCAGTAAAAACAAATCTATTCAGCAGGTACAGAAGTAGTACATATATAATATGAGAGCGGGAGCGGAGGAACAAGAATCTTTGAAACTTGAATGATGCGCCAGGATCAAGCCAGGATGCGCCTGCGTCGACATGATCTCGGCAACAGATTGAAGAATACAGCGCCGGCGCGAGCTTCAACGACTTGTAGCTTGTGTCTCGGCCTTGGGAGCTTGAACTGGAGCTTGACGTGGGCTTCTTGGTTTGAACTTAGAAGGTCGATAAGGCTTGAATCTTCAGTCGTCTTGCAAGCGGAGTCTTGAATCTTGATCTGGTCTTGAATCTTGCACACAAAGCTGCCCTTTGAAGCAGATTGAAGCCAAGAAGCAATGGGAAATGAAAACACAAGAGGCATGGAGGCAGGGGAGAGGCGTCGAGATGGTGGGGGGAAAGGAAGAGGGTGACAGCACGACCTTGATGAAGTCCGCTATTTAAGTCATTTCGGCTCCGGGTCCATTCAGACTTGTCATGACGGTCTGATGCACATGAGAAAAGGTTGGCACAGGGTCTCTGTGGAACGGGATAGAGCGCGGAGGAGTACGGTAGACTCACAAGTCTACACTGCTAACCGTATGCCCTCTGGAAGCCACTGAAACAGCGATGTCTGGAAAACTGCGTCCAATTCAGTGGAAATCCAACGGTCGGCAAATCGCTGGTAGCCACAGTTTGCTGCGGGCCGCTCTAACCGGGCGCCCAAGAAGGAAATAAATGCACGCATGGACCGCAATAAGGCTCGAACCCACGACTAAAAATGTCGCGTCAGCTCTGGAAGTAATGCATACAACTGCGCCATCGTGTCGATGTGTCTCGTTCACCTCGCATCACCTGGTCCGTAATCTTGTCTCTTGCCGCTTAACCCGCCTCAACAACATCTTCCTCGCCTCATCAGTACGCACACTCGTCTCTCCGAGGAAAAATGAGAGTAGTCAGTGATAATACAAGGCTTCCTTCTCTGCTGAACTCTTGCTTTCTTCTTCTGAGGAAGTTATGTTCTTGGTAGAGGCGCGGTTGGGCCGCATGGACGTGGGAACGATGTTGATACAATCAGCGCCTTTTAGTGGAAACCATCTAAATTGCCCACTGGCCACCGGCGATTTGCCGCCCAGTGGATTTGCTTTCAAATTTCTTACATTTCCAGTGATCTCTCCGCTGGTATCAAGGGAAACTTGATCCACTGGCACACAGAAGCACTTCGGTTGGCAGTGTATGGAGAGCACGAATGTCTATCAGGATCTACGTCGTAACATCGGATCTATCGGCACCTACCGAGACACCGGCAGTCTATCCGGCCGAACCCATATCTATCACAGAAAACTTGTTTTCCAGATGTTGTATCCACGAACAAAGACATACTGCCAGTGAAGAGGATGATCCAACCATGATCTACCAGGACTTGTGTAAGAAGTCTACTCAGGTGAGTGGAGCTGGAATCCTTCCTAGTCGTTGAATTTTATACGGCCTCAGCTAAGAAGCTGAGTCAGCTTCTTGTCTCCTTTTGGAGTCTTTGGTCCACCTGTAACTTGTAAGTCAGAGAATATAGCAAAACAAAGAGCTTCATGACACACGCTGTATGTCCTTGGTGGGAATTGAACCCACTTCTTCCTCTTATCTTCCGACGAACAATGAGACGGTGAAAGAGGGTGATCTAACCATGATCCACAAGGACTTATTGGGTGGTCTGAGAACTTACTTAGGTAGGTGGTCCTGGAATCAAATCCTACCTACAGGGATGTCCGGGAGCAGCCTGCCTGTGTTCATTGAATTGTCAGCCAAAAGCATCCTGGTACTGATTGTTTTTATATATTCAACGTGCACTTCTGTTGAGTGCACGTTCCAGATTTTTTACGTTGCTACTTGAACCTTTCCTCTTCGCCATGGCCCATCACACCTTGGGTTGCTAATAAGAAAAAGAAAAAGAAAACAACTTGGCCTCCCTTCTAGCTTGTCGTCCCCCTGAATTCTTCAAGTTTGTTCCACCCAAAAACCAACCTTTGCCCAGTAAAATGGGGCACACCAGCGCAAACTCGCAGAGAATACAGAAAAAGGGAAACAATGGTTGCCGTATGTCCTTGGTTGGAATCGAACCCACTTCTTCCTCCCATCTCATATTGAGGTATTACGGAACAGTGAAAGAGGATGATCTGGCCATGACCCACAAGGACTTTATTCTGAGGTCTAAGAACTCTACACAGGTCATCAGCAAAATGTTTCGCGTCTGGTCTGGCTGGTCTGGCACCAGGGCATCATACACACCATACCTCCACAATGAGATATGGACCTATAAGCACATGTCGAGGCCTATAACGTGAAGTGGCCCCAGACCGCCCATATTCGCATTCTGGCGTCATTATGTTCCATTCCTGATAGGCTGAATTCACTGCGGGCGTACGGTAAATGAATGATATAGTTGTATTCAACCGACTACGCAGATACATGCACACATTACATACGTGCGCCAGGTCCTTGTGCGCATATCGACACGACGACGGACGATAGCGGCCCGCGATGGACCCGTAAGGATGCGACGGCGGCGATGTCACATGACCCATGGACGACACCCCACGTGTCCTCCCGGGAGCACAGCGTCAAGCGGAGCGTGGAATCGCTTCACGCATGGAGGGAGGAGGCCGTAGGGATGGGTTCAAGTGGCGGAGTTGATCAGCGATAATGATATTTGAGAGTAGAAAGGTAAACGCACCTCGACGACATCCATCCGCATCCATCCCACCTGCTGAACACATCCCAGCTCACTTCTTGCGACATCGGACGGCGCCTTGAGCCCGGAGACATTGCACCACGTTCCCGGCTTGACGGGATCTTGGTCGACGCACGTTGATGAAGACCACGACCGCGGATGGAGACTTGAGGCGGGAGGGAAGTCTTGAGGGATTGAGAGAACTTGAAGGGTGTGCAGCATTGAGTATTGGTCTTGAATCATTGAAGGGTTATCTTGTCCACCAGAGGGGAGGAGTCTTGAGCCATAGCGCTAATATATAGACTAAATGCTATGGTGCTAGCCAAGGGATATGCTTTCTATTACCACGGAGCTAGCCAACTTGTTGGCTGGCACCATGTATGCCGCAAAATGGCTGCTTTTGGCTCCATGGGGGGTGCCGTGCCTCCTGGGGGGGCGCCCGGTTGGTTTGCGCTTGTTAGGAATGCCATTAAATCTTGAAATTGCCCAAAAGCTGGATTGACCTGATGCGGCTGGCACCAAATGGGCTCCCGCGTAGATTTGGTTCTGCACCCGCAGCTCCTCGATTGGGCTTCACTGCATCCGTTCTCAACACTCCCACCCTCCTCTGCCCGACGCTCCTTCCGCCCTGCTCCGCGTCGGGATGTTCCACGATACTCCCACCCTCCCTCCATCACTCGGACTCGGCATTTATTTGCTCCGCTCCACAATATTCCCACCCTTCGGGATGTTCCTCAACACTCCCACCCTCCTCTGCCCGACGCTTCCGCCCTGCTCCGCGGCGGGATGTTCCCATCACTCGGGATGTTCGCATCACTCGAGCTCGGCATCACTCGATCCGCCTCGGGATATTCCGTCCCTCGCATTCCAACCGTTCCCTTTCCAATTCTGCTCTCAAAGAAAGTTCTAATTCCTTACTGCACAACAAAACAAGGAGACCAAGAGATAAATAAGCCCGGTGTGATGCTAATATTGATGCACTAATTTCGGCTTCGTGGTGTAGCGGTTGAAGTACCTGCTTGGGAAGATGTTTGGATCTTCACAAGTAGACATTTCAACCACTGCCCCACGAGGTCGAACCCTTTTGGTTCGACTCTCGTGGGCCGCAGTTTAGCGTATTTTCGACTGTCTTTGTATCGTTTTATTTCACCTCATTCCGCAACGCCTCTAGCCATTGACCAGCTTTTTTTGTGTTCAAAGGCCCCCTCCAATTTTTGAAAATGAATCACTTCAAGACAGAAAACTAGTATTAGGAAAAAGGGAATTACAGACAAAGGACACGAGCACCAAGTAAGTACGAAGGACAACAATACTACATTAGAAGCCTCGTCTTTTGAATTTTTCGTAATACAGCGCCATCCCCTCCATCATCCATGTCACGTCGATCATCGCTGACTCCCACTTGCCATCCGACTCCTGCTCCCTAATCGCACACCCCCAAAAATACAGCGACGCGACCACATTCAACGTCCCGTTCACGCCCCACTGATACAGCTTTCCCCATTCAGCCCCTCCCTCTCCATATGCCTCCGCAAGCCACTCCCCCCCGGCGTCCTTCTTCCGCCAACCCGGCTGCAGCGAATCCCACCACGCCTGCCAGTCCACCGCATATGCCGCGGGGTCCGGAATCGACACGTCAGTACGCGGGCGTTTCTTGCGCCCATCGGCGACCCAGCAGCCGACTTGTTTGGGGCGGCCCTTTGCGGACAAGTTCGTCGGGCCGTGCTCGAATCTTGACGCGTATTCGATGCGTGTCCAAGCCGCGAGCAGCGCGTCGAAATGCGGCCCGAGATCCACCGTCGTCATTTCTCCCCGCGCGTTGACAAACCAGGGCGGAGCATCACCAGGGCACGCCACGAGCCCCAATGATGCCTCCAGGGTCGTCGGCGTCGGTACAGCCGGTCTTGACACATGCCCTCGTGTCGTTTGCGAAATGGGCGGTACCATCCCCGAGGGCGCGGTCGGCGTCGCGTTCGGCGTCGCCTGCGGCGGTATAGCAACCGCGGTCGTGGTAACTGGCAACACCCCCGCTGCCTCGCCCGAGGTTGTCGTCGTCTGCCCCTCAGCAGGAACCGCGGGCATGTCGACATCCTGCCCGCCCCCCTCCTCCTGCCCCCGCGAAGACTGCCCCTCCGCGACACTGGGTACCGGGGCCATTTCGACATCTTCCTCCCCTGCAGTCAACCCCGGCTGCGCCCGCGAAGATCTCCGCAACGGCACCGCAGGCACCGCTTCAAGGGGGGTGTCGCGCCTCCTGCGTTTTTTTGGTGCGGTGACGGGCTCCTTGCTCCATTCCTCCTGCGCCTTGATCGCCTCCAGGAGCGCTTTGTTCCGCGCCACGTTAGCTTGACGCTGCGCGCCATTTGGCCAACCGCGCGCAGGCGGCTCGTCATCCGGTTCCTCGTCATCCGGTTCTTCGTCATCAACGGGCAGCGACGAGGAGGAGGGGGGGAGGAGCGACGAGGAGGGCAGCGACGAGGGGGGGAGCGACGAGGGGGGGGGGATTGACGAGGGGGGGGGGGATTGACGAGGAGGAGGGGAGTGACGCAGCGGGTGCGGCCGCAGCTTTCCCCTTCCCTTTCTTCTTCTGCTTGGCGCTGCCGCTGCCTGCGCCCATTTCCGTGGTGTTCCCCAACGCGTCTTTCTTGCGCTTCTTGCGGGTCCGCCTTGCCTCCTCTTCGTCCAGATCGGTGTTATCGGAATCCGAGTCGGAATTATCTGTATCAGTATCTGAATCTGAATCATCGTCGTCGTTTTCGCGGAACGTGTATTTCGCGGCGCTGAGCTGGGCGGGGAGGGACCCAGCGGCGAGCGCGGCCGCTGCACAGTCCTGTGGCGCTAGTGAATAGGACAATTAGATTTTTTTTTTGCGCTTGTGATCGGAAGCACGTACTGAATGCCGTCCGCAGGTACTCCGTCATGAAATTCTGTACCTGCGCCGTGAAACGCGGCTTGTCCCATTGCCCCCAGTGTATACCGTCAGCGGTGTTATTCCGTCCATATGAGAAACTGAAATTTGGTCAGTCAGCGGAACAGACTAGCCATGTGAGGAGTAACACGCACTGCAATGTCCCCAATTCCCCCCCCTGAGACGGCATTGGGCCACCCACAATCAGAGTAGCGTGTAGACCAGTGTAGGCGCTGATGCCGTGTAGAATCGGAGCGATAAAATCCCCCAGACTGGAGATGCACCTAAGGTCTGTCGTCAGTTTTGCGCCCAGTATGGATCTTTACACGGACTTACCGCTCGCGCGCCTCTGGCGTCTCCGCAGGGGGTCCGTTCAACGTGTCGAGATACGCAGTTTTGGCCTCTAGGGCGGTCGCCTTCGCCCTATCGCCCAGCGCCTTCTGCTCGCTCGCCGGTAGCGAGGTGAATAGTTCTCTTGCGACCTGGGCGCGAAAACCCGCCTTGGGCTCCTTCGTGCGCTCCGCGGCGGCGGTTTTTCGTTCCCGTTCGACCTCCCAGCGCTTCGCCACGATAGGAGCAATCACCTCCTTGTACGATTCATGCATATACTGCTGAAATGCTTGTCGAGCTTTTGGCGGCGCTGACGTCCCGGAGAGTTTGGCGACCAGCACACAGTAAGGGTCCTTGCTGGGGTCGAGGCCGGCGGAGGTGCGGTGTCTGTTGATTCGCCGGATTCGGTAGAGGAACCAACGCCGTATGCGCTGGGGGAGTATTGATTTCAAGACATGAGTGGTGAGCGCTTCTGCTGTGACATAAACGTGACATACATCGTTGAGGACCTTGATGCGCGCTCGCCGCGCCTTCTCGTCCTCGTCCGACAAGACCTCCTTGACCAGCGGCGCGGAGGGATCCCACGGCTCCAGAACTGGGTCCTCAAACTCCGCCAACCTCCAATCCACACGCGCGTGGAATTCGCGGCAGACGGATTTCCAGTATTTGCGCTCTTGGCGCCAACCTGACTTCAACGCCGCTGTATACCGGTCGATGTGGGGAGCCAGAATGTCTTCCCGTGGTCCCTCTGCCCAGAGCCGCAGATTCTTGCGCTCGCTCTTGGCAACCGGGGGACGCGCACGTTTCTTTTCTCGGGCCATCTGCGAGCAACGCGTTAATCCTGGTTTTCCCTGCGGGCACCTCGACTCACTTGTGTTTGTTTCTTCTGTTATATGCGCGTGTCGGGCAAGTGTCGGGACAACAGATCAATATCTTTGCGCCATGTTTATTTGCATCGCACCTTCCAGCTCCTCCAACCATACAGCGGAGTTCCAACCGGTTCCTATAAAAGCCGAGGGCAAGTCCGCATATGTCTCTTGCCCTTTCCTTTTACTCACCATGACCTCTTTCAACTCGTCTTCTCCAGGGACAGGGACGCCTGTCCCCGGAGCAGGCCTTCCTCAGCCTTCCCATGGTCAGAAACTCTTTGCTTCGCCTCCGCCCTTACTGACCCAACTTCCCCTCAGCCCAAACCCTTGCCCTTCAGCAGATGTGGATGGCCATGAACTCGCTTGCCTTAGGCATGTCTTTCTAGGAATATATCCACACGATCTATCTAACCAACCACCCCATTTCTAGGTTCCGTGCCCCCCGCTCCCGCGCCCCCCGCTGACGTGCCCCCCGCTGCCGTGCCCCCCGCCGTCGTGCTCGCCGTCGTTGCAGCCCCGGCAGCGCTGTTGCCCCTCCCCTCGGCGGTCTCACCGACTTTCCCTCCTGCGCCTGCGCCTGCCGCTCCCCCCCCATTCGAGGTCTTCCGCACCCGTGGCCCTTGGGTCGCGGGTGGCCTGTACTACGTTGTTCCCTCCGGCAAGCTCGTCCCCATCGTCGAGGCCGACGACGCCGACTCCGACGCCACCTGGTACTGCATCACCCGAGGCACCTATGTCGGCGTCACCCTCAACAACGCCCTCGCTCTCGCCGCCGTCGTTGGTGTTTCCGCCAGCGCCATGAAGGGCCACAAGACGCAGAGCAAGGCAGTGGCGGCCTTCAATGAAATGTTGGGATACAAGATGGTCGCGGTCGTGCAGTGATTTTTCACGGTGAGTACTTTTTACACGATTATTTATTAACCTTGGCTCAAATGCGCCGCAGGTCGCTCGTTGAATGGCGGGAATGTCGCGTACAATAGTTTACTTGTTTACTTGTCTCGTTGTTCACTCGAGCCCCAAATTCATGATTGATTGTGCCCGTACATGCGACTGTGGTTCTTCTGAGTGATTGTAACTTCAAACTTGATTGAAACCGTCAAAGGAAGCTTCGAAAAGGCTTGGGATCGGCGGCGCCGCGATCCTGCGCGATTAGGTGTGATTACACTAATTCTTCCCAACCCACTCCGCCTCCTTGTCCTTGCCCATTCCATCCACAAACCAGGTGTATTTCCTTCCTTGCTGGAGCTCTCACCTCGTAAAACACCTATCCGAAATCCGAATCTCTCCGGGACCTATTAATACTGTTTCCATCAGTCAACTGACGCCAAATTCCACATGCCCATCTTTGTATGCGTGCGACCTTGTACAACTTGTCCTTGGACCATGACGGCCCTCGAGCAGTCCGACGACGACAGCGACGAGTACAACGACGAGGCCACCCTCGAGCTCATCCGCAACCTCACCCTTGCCGACACTTTCCATCCCATCGCTTCTTCCTCTTCCTTACCTCGTTATTCGGCGCATATACCTCCACCTCCTGCACCTCCATCTCGAGCGCCTCCCCGTACACCGCGACCTGCACTTCCTGCATCATCTCCGTCTCGAGCGCCTCCCCGTACACCGCCACGACCCCGACCTGTTGTTTCATCTCCGCCTCCAGACCCTCCCCGTACACCGTCACGACCTGCTCCACCTCCGCCTCGAGTGTCTCCCCGTGTACGCTCACCACCGCCGCCAGCATACACTGCCGCGCCTTCCTCTTTTCCTGCCCCTCACCCGAGTCCTAACAATGGCCCTACCTACCATTTTAACTCGCCCACTCGCCGCGGCCACACCCACGACTGGTACGTACCCTTTTCGTCCCCTACTCATCGTGTTGTCCTCACCGTTGTCATCAGGGCTGTCGCTGGCGCCGCCACACAAGGCATCCCCGGTGCCTCCGTCCGTGCCATCTCTGGCCTAAGCCCCAGAAGACGCAATCGTGCGAAGAAGGTTGCGTACGTCGTATTTTGTGGGCGCCGCTGTGGCGTCCTCGAGGACTGGTCAGTGTCTGTTCTTCCTCAGCTCATACCACGCTAATCAACTTATGTTTTCCAGGTTGGAGACCAAGGCTCTCGTCTCTGGCGTCTCGAACTGCATTTACCGTGGGTACACGACACTCGGTGCTGCCCACG
Source organism: Mycena filopes (assembly GCA_029281495.1). Classification (NCBI taxonomy): domain Eukaryota; kingdom Fungi; phylum Basidiomycota; class Agaricomycetes; order Agaricales; family Mycenaceae; genus Mycena; species Mycena filopes. The sequence goes on along the minus strand of JARIHR010000013.1, from coordinate 467,969 downwards.
CAGCTTTTGCATACGCTCGTGACCGCTCCTGGATCCGTGTCGCTGACGCGACTGTCACGCCCATTCCCGCCCTGCCCCAACCTGTTACATCGACGACCTCCAATACTCTCAGTGACTCTGAATCGTCTGATGATCGATGGTACATCGTATACCGCGGCATCTTTCCTGGCGTGTACCGCTCACAGTACGTCCTTCACCTCCTTCCTTATCATTCAACTTTACTCACTATGCTCTTCTAGCTTAGAATGCCAGCTCAACACCCTCGGCGTTCGTCGCTCTCTGCACGAATCGGCTGTCAGCGAGGCAGCCGCACTTGAGAAGTACTCGCGGGCAGTGAGGCAAGGTTTGGTTTCTGTTCTTCCACCGACCTATCACGCCGACGTCGTTGTAGTTGATAGTGACCCGTTCTTCGAATAGTTACGATTGCATAATATAATGACAATTTTCTTCTCTGAAAACCCGGGGTGTGTACCGTGAAAGTGAACCTGAGTTATTATGATAGACCCCGCGTTCAGCGCGACTTGTCGTGAGCCTTGTTGTCCATCCTCCTTGAGCTCGGCCATGCCTCGGCTAACGCGAACTGGTTGTATCAAGTGAACTGGTTCAATCAGTCAACACACTTAATCTCTCGCACCTCCAGTATTCCTGGCCCAAACTACCATCTTGAAGCGATGGGTCGGTTGAAGTTTCTCATCCCCTCACTAGTGAGCAAAAACAATATCGGAATGAATTTCATAGGATTTAATGTGGATTATCTTTTGATCACGCCGCCAGGGACTTGTTGCAAATCGCGAACTGGTTGCACACACCCATCATCTCAAACCGCGACTCACTGCACCAGCATCCACCTTCCTCAAAATCTGAGGCGGCCAGGACCTCCACATCTAGGGTACGTATGTGCTGGCGCTAGACCTCGTGGACCGTTATTTTCTGGTTAATTAACAGGACTTTGTTTGTCGATCAAGCACCTGCGAACTTGTCGCAAACTCACTCTCGACTGCTCTTCCATATCCCTCGGTCAATAGTTACCCATCCTTTGGTCGCAAACCGGTTCCCTCAACTTCATAATTGCCAAAAATTCGTAAAAAATTCCACGCGTCCGGAACGTATAGTTCGTCATCCCCACCAACAAAGTTTCTTCGGGCGGCGGCCCCAGACCTCGCAGCGCAGGTAGTTTTGTCCCGTCCTCCACGGCGCCCGACTGCCGACCTGATTGGGATCTCAAGCGACTGCCATCAGCGCAATCTCACGAAAACCTGTGCCGTCTCCTTCTTCACAACAGTCATGTCACCCTCCTCCATCCGCCCTCCACCCCTCAAATCCAAGCTCTCCCCCAGCCTATCGCAGTACCAAATCGAGTGAGTCACCTCTCCCTTAGGTCGCGCCTCAGTATTAACTCTTCAGGGCCCAGCTTCGCGACTTGCGAAATGAGCGGGCACGACTGCGTATGGCCCAGTGAGTCTTAGCCTCTGCTTGTCTGGTGCTCAACTCATCCTCGTCCTCCTCCCCCTCCCCTGCCCAGAAAGCGCGCTGAACTCAAATCCAAGCCTCTGAACGAGCAGTTACTTGCGGCCGAACGCGACAGGGAACACCAAGCTACCTACCGTGAAAGGTAGTCGCGCAATGCGTTCGAAAACCGAAGACTGACGAATTACCAGGCACAAGAAGGACCTGCGTCTCTGGGCTATTCAGCGTCGTCTCCAGTGTGTTGTCGATTTACTCCTCCCCCCCTTTCCGTTCCATTTGCTTACGAACGCCAACAGACGATACCAGGACCGGTTTGGTCCCGAGGCCTTTGAGGAATACTTCACGATCTACAAGGCTCAACGAAAGCGCCGTCGGGTTAATGCGTGGATCAGGGCTGGGTACGCCGTCGCCGACATTCCGGGCGCCGCAGATATAATCGATCCTTCGCCGTCTTCCTCCTAGCTGTTGTGTTGTGCGGTCATCTTGTTGTATTACTCTGCCATATATATATTTCTCTTTTTTTTGCATGTTTTTGAAACTGAGCGCCTAAGAGGCACAAATGTGCCTCTTAAGCGCGCGTCAAACGTGCCGAGCGCCGAAATGGCTGTGTCGGTCTAGGCCTTGAGGCCCAACTCGGCTCGCTCCTTTCGCTCGAATCATCTGTGAATCCGGACAGTCTTCAAGTCGACTGGCTAGCTCTGCGCGTCCTTCCCTTCGAAAGTCAAGCTCCTCAAATCATTCACGGAGAGCTTCGAGCTTCAAACAAACAATTCTCGGGATGGCTCAAAATACGATTTTTTGACTACGCTAAGAGTAGAGCAACGGACGAGTCGACGACTGACTATTTAGAGGACAAAAATGTCGCGCAAATGACTGAACATACGCACACTAGCACGCCCACGTTCGTCACACATGTCCTCCCATGCAATCACCTCGACAGGCGACGCGCTCGCCTCGAATTGAGCGTCCGTCCGTCCACCCTTCTCCACCCAACGCAAGACCCCGGCGTCGCAAAATTGGCGAACGACGTACTGCTGCTCGTGCGCACGAACCGCGACCAACGAATAGGGTTCCGTGCCCGACGGGATGAGGACGGTGGCTCCCGGGATCAGCTCCAGCATAATGCGCCGGAGGGGGAACCAGATACCTCCGCCCCTCTTGTGGTTCCAATGGCCGACGACCGTGATCGCCTCCATGGTGTTGAAGGCGGCTCTGCTGTTCCTGTGCGACAGAGCGGGCTCGAGGATGCGTTCGACCACGGTGGTCGTGAACGCGGAGTGCTCGTACGCGGGGAACGCGACCTCGTGGCTGATGAGCTCGTTGACCACGCTCGCAACGGCCCCGTAACCCTGCGCCGCATATTGTTCGTAGGCGTCTGCGGCTGCGTCAGCCGAGCTCACGACCAGAATAGGTGGGACTTACGGTTCTGGAAGGCCGACATGGCTTTGAAGGCGGGGCTCGTCTCCATATGCTTGATCTCATCCATGTCGGTGAGGAGATTGGTTATGCCGTGGGGACCCTGAGAGATGTTGAGGTAAGTTAAGACGACGCACGATGGAACGTGAAAGGTATCAATACTCACAGCGCACTCTTCCCCAGATCCGATGCCGAAGCTCAAACAGCCATCCTTGACGAGGTTGCCGTTGCGTTCGAGGCGCTCGAGGGTCTTGAGGACCTCGTGGTGGATCTGCTCCCACTGCAACGCCTCCCCTTTGGGGGCGCCCAGCAGGGCAGCCATCACCAAGCCCTCTGAATCGAGAACTGGGCGGGGATTACTGTCGCAAAGGTGAGTCAGACAAGTTCGTACGGGAAAATTGAAAATATACTCACTCGTTGAACCAAGGGTAGATGATATTGCCCTCGGAACGGATAGTCAGGGTGGTGATGGTGCCGGGGGGGTGGAGGCGGACACGAAGGCGGATCTGCTCGTGGATGCGAGCGGACGAACGACGCGCCGAAGTGAGGGCCTTACGACCTTTTTTGGGGGAGAAGGCGCGTTCCACGCTCTCGATGCGCGCAGTCCTGGCGCTTTCGACGGCGAGGCGCTGCCTGTCGCGGCGAGAGTAGGTTCTGATGCGCTTGGGGGTAACTGGGCCGATGAGCTGTTCGAGGGTGATTGAGGAGGGACCAGCGGCAGGCGCGACAGGTGCAGCCGCAGCCGCAGAGGAGGGGCCAGAGGAAGGGGGATCGAGGAAGTCGTCGTCGAGAATCTCGAAGGCGGTCGTTTCGTCGTCGGACTCGTAGGGCTGGGGCTGGCCAGCACAGGAATCTTGCCAACGAACCTGCCAAAAAAAAAAACGGGGAATGTGAGTGAGACGGTCCCAATGTCGAGATTAACTGACACTCACATCGCCGCGGTAGACGGGATCGTCGTCCTCCCGATCAATCACACGCACGTTGCGCAACAAGAGGGTTGCGGCAAAGGATTTTGCGATGCGCTGCAAGATGGGGAGACCGAAAGCCTGGTCGGAAAACTTAATGGCGGTGGACGAGCGCGTTCCGCGGGTGTTGCGGATGGCAGGACGCCGGAAGGCGGCAGAAGACTCTTTTTCGAGCTTGGTGCGCTGTTCTTCGACGGACAAGGGGGCGGTGGACTGAGACATGGCGGATAGGGCAGACAGGAAGGGAGGCGAAAACGAGACTGGCAATGGCCTGTACTTTAACTGAAACTTGTGACGCGCTGGCGACGCGTCCCAATCCGGTTCGGCTGTATTTTTTCGCGTCTTGCGTTCGCTGATTATTTCCTTCCAGAACATCAGGCATGCGCGGGCTAGGATCAACCGGGTGCGTTCTGTTGTTGCGTTGGCGTTGACCAATAGATTGGCTAGCTCCATCCAAGAGTGACAAGACCTGCAACGCTCACATCTGTACGCCTTCCCCCATTCGTGCAGGATCTGCATTGACTCTGAGTCTAGAGGTACAATCACAGCGTCGCGGTACACCTCCATGTCCTCCCTCAAGAAACCCCCCGCTGTATCGGTACTCCACAAGCCCAGCAAGACTGTCGCAGCCCCTGCCACGGTCCCCGCCCCCGCGCCGAGGATGAAATCGCTCGATGCTGCGGATTCTGAGGCCATCTCGGACGACGATGACGACGACATTCCGGCCTTGAAGTCTGGCACAATTTCGGACGACGACAACGACATGCCGGCGCTCGTGCCAGATCCTTGCGGTATGTCTATTGTGTCCATTGGAGTATCTTGTTTCCCTCAATTTTTGAAACACAGGGCGAACAGAACGCGGCACTATCTCTGGCGACGCCGACGACATTCTGGCCCTGCTGGGACCAGATGCTTGCGGTATGTCTGCCTGCTTCGTTCATCGAAATATTCATATTTTATTTAATCCTTCAATACAGGTCCTGGTCAATTCGAAAGAGCGACAGACGCGCGCGCTCTGGCGGCGAGGACGAGGATCGGGTGGGTTTTATTTATATGGACTGGAGACCAAGCGCTAATGAGCATACTTTTCCAGGGAAGTCGCACATATTATGTCCCACCACCACCATCACACCTACCATTCCGTCTCGTACGACTACGCGTGTCCGTTCACCGCCCGGGGCGCTCTCGCCACCACCGCCGACAGCAGACACCCCCGGCATACGGATGGTGAAGGGGTCGAACGTGCTTGGTCTCTGTTGGGCAAGTCGCTCCAGTCGTACGCCCGCTTCGTCCTCCTCTCCTCGTCGTACCCATTAACCCACTCTACTACACAGGTACACGCACCGGCCCTCGTCGCCGCCTCCCTTCTTCGAGGCCAAACTTTAATAACTGACGTAGCTATGCAATAAAAATATTTAGACCTGCTTCTCGCTTTACCCGGGTCCAGGCTCGAATCGTCCGCCGACGGTATCGATATCCTAGCGGCCATCTGCGGAAAGGATTTGCGTTCCTGCAAAACCGCCATTTTGGGAAGGATTCGCGTGCTGCCAAAGTTGAGTCGGCCCTCTCGGGCAACGGCGGTGAAGTAACGCCGGTTCTGTGGACCAATGAGAGGCATTTTCTGGTACTGTGAACCAATGAGTTTTTTTTTTTGTGCAAGCAGCTGACAATGAGGCCCGCAGAACGCATCATTCAGAAGCATCACCGCGCGTGTAACAAGTTCCGTGGCACCAACAAGTTCGGGTAGGGGATAACAGGGGTCCTCGGCCGCAAATCCTTGGAAATTGGCGGAGCAATCGGCCCAGGAAGGTGATGGCGTCGGGACGCTGGGAACGAGAAAAGTGAAGTCCGTTCTGCTGGAGGTGCGTCCCCTGCTCGAATTCACCCCTCCGGAAAGGAAATAACCAAACTCGGATAGAAAAACAGCCGTGGACCCACTCTGACCCACCGTGGACGCTTTGTTCAGTCTTGTTCACTGCCGCTTTGACTTCGGCTAGAGATCGAATGCCTCCATGGACCTATTCTGTTGATCCTCAAACAAACGGCGGCCTTCGCAGGATAGCGACAGAAATGAAATGCAGTGTGCGTTGTGCACATCTGAGATTGGTTCGTTGTCGAACTGTCCAGCCGCGCGCCGGGTTCTAATCTCTGGATTTGGACAGAAGACAGAAGTCAAAAATATCACTCAACTTTCGAGTCAACACAGTTTGCCCCACCCCACCAAACTGCAATGGACGAAGAGCCTATGGCTGTGAGCGGCTCAAGCACCAATCCAGTCATCGTCGGAGACACGCGTCAGTCCTTTTACATATCATTCGTCTTCCTCACTCATTCAAATTACTCTTGCAGCGCCAAAAGGCCGACCACGCAAAAAGCGGAAGCGGGAAGCAGTTCCATCTGGACCAGGTTCTGTGGAGCATCCCTTCACGCTGCCCGACACACGTATGTTTTATGTTCTTTTACTCTGGCTCCCTTGCTGAACACATCCAGCGCCCCGTTCAACTTCACGCCGATCTCGGACGGATTTACCGGCACGTAAGTTTGTGTCTCGTCTGCCACTGTTACTGTTGAACTCAAATTCGTCCCAATGGCAGCTCAAGCTCGTCGCCTCATTATTGGCGGCCCCCCCAGCGAAATAAGGCAAGATATCGGCGGGCCCTCCAGCGAGGCAAGGCAAGCTATAACGGGCGGCGGTATATTTTTCCCTCCGGTTCGGGTCAGCTATCGACACTGACTATATTCAAGCGCGCTCCCACTCCGTTCACACCCCGGCCGAAATTGAGGCAAGAATCCGCGAGCTCAACACGTCTCGTAACGAGGCGGGGCCGTCTCGTAACGCGGGCGGCACGTCTCATACTCGGGAGAATGAATGTATGTCGCTGCCTTGGGGTTTGAGGGCCGTTACTGATTTCTTGCTTCTTTTTTTTGCTGCAGGGCCATTGCGTCAGGCCAGTCTTGCACTGGAGGCGAGCCTCCCGCGTGTCCGTGTCCGTTCTGCGGGGTCTGTGGCCACTGGGGTGCAGCGGATCATCTCTTTGGTGGGCTGGCGTCCCACACGCCCCGAAAACGACGTTTTGGTGCATACTAGGTTATGGACTGACGGCATCGGGCCAGAGGATCGCGACGCCGTCAAGGACCATCACAGGTGTGGTATTTGCATGTTTGTGAAATCCCATCCAGTCTCGTGAGTGAAGCATTTACTTTATATTCATAATTGCGTACTAACCTTCGTTGTTGTTAATAGGTACATGTGCGGCCACAGCCACTGCTACGTGTGCATTCGGCTGTGGTTGGAGCGCGACTTCACCTGCCCCACTTGCAAGGCGCGGATGTATCACGCACCGTTCCGCCACTGGGGCGAGGAGCAGGCGCTCGCCGATGACTACCCCTTGTGGACGGACCGGTCGGAGGTGAACTATAGCTTCGCAGGGCTGCTCTTCCCTAGGCAGGCCCCGGTCCCCATCGTCCTGCCTGTAGGAGGGATAATTTGACTGGTGTTTCGTTTTAACTGGCGTTTGGTTCGTGGGTTTGGGTAGATAGGGGCCGATTAGTCATCAGTGATTGTAACACCTTCTCTCCTTTGCACTAAAACGATCTATACACGATTCGGAAACACTGCTCTCCCTGGCGCGCCCAGCGGTCTCAAACTATCAACGCGCAAATATGTGACGCGGGCCTCGCGATGAGCGTCACGGCCCTCGCCTCGCGGGAAATTTGACGAAACAAAACGGCACTTTTGGTCGCTCAGTGGGTCAAGTCAAAGACCTGTCCCTTCGAGATCGCGCACCTTCAGCCTTCCCCCTTCCATTTCCACCTGCTCCGCTCCCTCCGCTCCCCTGCCTCTGCTCCCCACAGGGACTCGCGATCTGCCATGAACCGCAGGGGCCGCCACGCCTACAAGAATGTGATTGACCTGGGACAAGACGACCCCCAGGACGCCAACGTCGTCGTTGACCGGGGAATTTACTTCTCCAAGGATGGACAGTCGATGCGCGAGGAGGCTTCTCACGGTCGCCGCAAGAAGAGGCGTCTGGGCCCTTCAGGTCTGAACGACTCCTTCGCCCAATGGGTGCCCGGTGCGGAGGAGAACTTCGACGAGGACACCGCGCGCAACCCGGCACCTGCTGAAATGGACCCGCAGGCGGCGTCAATTCTCGGAAAACGCAAGAAATATGCGAGCACAGTATGTGAAAAATCTACCTGTCGTTCTCTATCTCATCGATTGGGGTTTTAGGTAGATCCCATGTCCTTCTTCCGCCCAATCATGGGTGACTTCGTCGACGAGCTGCTTCGACACGAGGGCCTGGGGGACGACACGGACAACCCGACATGCGCTCATTGCCAGAGCGCGTTTGAGAGGGCAGATGTGGTTCTCCCGCGCTTCTTCAAATGCGTGGAATGCGGGGAGTTCTTGCAGTGCGAGGCTTGTTGCGTCGAGCAGCACCAACGGACGCCGCTTCACACCATTCGGGTACGTCCAAATTTTACCTTATTTCGCTGTCACGATTGACGTCCATTGTAGGAATGGAACGGTAGCTTCTGGGTCGACGCCCGTCTGGCAAAACTTGGCCTGGTTTACCAATTGGGCCACGGTGGCTTTCCGTGCCCCTTTCCAGACGACATTCAGCGGACGATGACCATCATCGAAGCCCCAACGATCCACCAAATCGAGATGCGATATTGCAAGTGTGCTAAATCGGACGACGCGGACAATTTACAGCAGCTGTTGCGCAATGGGTGGTTTCCGGCGACGGTGACGGATCCAGGGACATGCGCGACCTTCAAGAGTCTGGAGGCGTACCGTATGTACAACGTTGTCGGCAACATGAATGTGCGGGACTTCATAACAGCGCTGGAGCGCTTCACGGACACGACGGCGTCTAGCGGAATGACGTGGTTACCGGTGCGCCTTGATTTCCCATCTCACCTGGATCGCGATATCTAACGAGGATTTCAGGATCGGTATAAGCAGTTTCAGTGCATGGCGCGCCAGTGGGCCTTTGTGAAACGCTTGAAGCGAGCCGGTCAAGGGCACAATCCGGCGGGTGTGAAGGCGACGAAGGCGGGCCGACTTGGCGCCAAGTGCTGGACGTGCCCCGACCCAGAACGCAATCTGCCGCCTGGGTGGAAGGACGTGGACGCAAAATATCAGTGAGCACCATTTTTCTGAGTCCGCATGCGGCAGGGGGCTGATTTGACGGATGTAGATTTCTTTACATGTTAATTCTGGCTGTCGACGCCAATTTCCGACTCAAAAATCGCATGCGGCTCCCTGAGATCGACGATCCTTCCCTGGGACCGGGTTGGGGGTATTGGGTCGAACCCCTGGAGTACAAGCGGCATCTGAAGAAATACATTAACGAGACGGATGTACGTTGTATTTGTTTGGCTGGGACCTCCGCTCACTTGGCTTGATTAGGTATCGACTTGCATCGCATTCGCAGCGCTGCTGCAGAAGGACACGCGCATGACAACTGGCTTGCGCGTGTCGGGGGTGGGGGGCTGCGTTTGCGCGCGCCACGAATGTATGCGCCCGAACGGACTGGGAGATTTGCAGAAGGGGGAAAGGTACGCCGACGGCCCACCATCTTTCTGTGGCCTTCTTCGCGCTGATTTTACCTCGTTAGATACGCAAATATGGACTTTATCGTGATGTCGGCGCTCATGGGCTTCGCTCTGATGCTGCTGACAATATCGTACGATATCGCGTGTCAGTGGAAGACTCACTTGCCCAAACGCATAGCGAGACTGCCGGCGCCAATGCAGCTCCCACTGGACACCGTCAAGGTCCAGTGTGCGCTCCCGGTTTGGCACGCTGGTTCGCATAACGTCGAGTGCAAAGATGCGAACAGTTTGAGCGTCAAGCCGGGAGTGGGGAAGACGGATGGCGAAGGGGTGGAGCGGGGTGGTCGAAGCTCAATCCCGCGGCGTTCATGACGAAGGATGCTGGCCGCGGTCAGCGTGCGGACACTATGGAGGTGTCAGGGGAACCCCCTCCCAACACCCCTTTAAGCCCTCCGGTATCTCCCGTTGGCATTCCGCTTGTGACCGAGCCCGGGATCTCTGCCGATCACTCCGGTCACATGCACCTGTATAGTACGTATTTAGACTCCCGACCTAGCGTGGGAATCCTCAGAGTTTCTTCTCTTCGGATTCCCCTCGCTAGGTGCGTTATACTTCCCTGTATTCTAGTGTACATTATTGATATACTTCGGATTCCCCTCGCTAGGACTCTTGAGTTATCTCGGGCCTCGAGGTTGCCCTTACAGCAGAAGAAACTCTCCTAGGGATTAACCGGTCAAGATTGCGGGCTTTGGCGTGAAAGACTCGGACTCGGACAGCTCGTCCACTACCCCAGTCATCCCCACCTCGAATCTTGCCCCCTCCTCCCCGGTCACTGCTCCCAACGACGACATGTCCGACGCGCCCGATCTCGAAGCGCGGATGTCCTCGATGGAGGGCATACTACAGAGCATCCAGGCCTATATGGCAAACCAACCCCAAAACCCTGCATCCCCGTCTGCCCCGTCCCCTGCTGACCCAGCTCCGGACCCGGGTCCAGCACTTTTTGCCACCCCCACCGCAGGCACAAAATCGGTCCTTCGACCGAACCCTCCCTTCGTCTTCGACGGCGAACGGACCCAAGGGCGGGCGTTTCTCCACGCCGTCCGATCCTACGCAGCGCTTGTGCCAGAGGCATTCGTGGTTGACGGAGTTGCCTCGGAAGAGCGGGTCGTTAGGTACGCGCTGTCGTTCATGGCCAAGGACGCGGCGCAGACCTGGGCTGAACGCCACTCCGGCAAGACCCCATTCCCCTTCCCCACCTGGGACCGCTTCGTCACTGAGTTCAAGCTCCGGTTCGTGGAGGAGAACCAGCAGGACCACGCCCTCCTCCGACTCGAGTCCAAGGCGTACCACATGGGCGCCCGGGACGTCTTCAAGTACACCGATGAGTTTGAGGACCTCGTCGACCTCGCCGGCTTCCACGACCAGATCATCAAGGTCACGAAGTATCGCACTGGACTCGACCCGGCTATTAACGTCGCCATCACCGGGTCGGGAGACGTCCCAGCCCTTGCCGACTACCCCGCAGTGGCGCCAGCGTGCCTACCGGCAGTACGAGTCGCAGGTGAGCACGCGTAATCGCGCTCCCGGCAGCTCTGCTCGGGCTTCCGCCCCCATCGGACGTTCTACGTTTGCTGCTGCTCGCCCCCCAGCCGTCCCAGCACGAGGTCCAGTTGCTGCCATGGCCCCGCAGCCCCGCAGCACCGCTCCTGTCCTGCCCCCTCCTGTCCCGATGGATGTCGACCGTGCCCGCGCCCGGGGCGCGCCTCGCCGCGGGTGTTTCCGATGTGGTGATCCTAACCACTTCGCCCGCGACTGCACCGCTCCCGTTGATGTGCGGTCAATCGACATCCTCGACGAGGTAGTCCAGCAGCTCGATGGCCCGCTGCTGGAGGAGCTAGTTGCACGCCTTGCGTCTGCCGAAGTTGTGGCTGAGCACGCTGCTGCCGCCGCCCAGGAGGATTTTGTCGTCCGCGACGAGTGAGCAGTGCGCCCTCGTTCGCGTCCCATAACCGCTTCTCTGTCCTGTGTAATGAGTCTGACAATCCATCTCTTGCACCCACGGAAGCGGTAGACGCACCCCCCGACCAAACCCCCCATTCCAGCAATGACGTCATCAGCCAGAAGGCATTTTGCCCGAAGCCAATTGCGTCATGCTGTGCAGAGCCCAATGCAGCTGCGATTGGTAAGCTGGACTCTGGGGCTCGGCTTACTAAGCATGCCACACCACAACCTCCGGTGTTCGATGACCCCCTCCGCTTGCGTCGTAAGCCTATGTGGGAGCGTAAACTTCCCAAGCGCTTCACCATTGCAGCCGAGGCCGGCGCGAATTCCCTCCACCTCCCCCTCGAAATTGAGTCCACTGATGACGCTGTCAAGCTATCGTTGTCCGGGCTTGTGGACTGCGGCGCTACCTCAGAGTTCATCGACTCAGAGTATGCTGCAGAAAACAAGGTCCCGCTCCGTCGACTCTCTCGTCCTATCCCGGTCTTCAATGTTGACGGCTCCCCAAACGAAGCCGGCAGCATCCGGGAAGTCGCAGATGTCATCCTCCGCTACAAGTCGCACAGCGAGCGTGCCGTGCTTGCTGTCACCCGGCTCGGCAAGCAGAAGCTTATTCTCGGGTTCTCCTGGCTTCGGAAGCACAACCCGGAGATCAACTGGGAAACCCGAGAGGTAAAAATGAGCCGCTGCCCCTCCGTTTGTACGACTTGTCGCGACGAGGCCAGGATCGAGCGCCAGCATGCCAAAACTGCTGCTTCGATCCTTCGGCAGCTCCGTGCAGGTCCGATACCCCGCATCTGCGCGGTGGACACGGACCTTCGCTCTGGCGAGGATGATGATGACGAGTTCGAGGACGAGTTACCAGAGTTGTCTCCGGATGACTCTGATGACTCGGACGACGAAGATGACGCGATTGAGGATGGAGACCGTATATTCTATACAATGTTCTCTCCTCCAGAGGACATCCGAGCCTCCGCTACGGTTTCTCAACGCCTAGCGGAAGCCCATGCCAAGAACTCCGCACCCGGTAAGGAACCCCTTCCCCAGTGGGTGCGTGACTTCGAGGATGTCTTCAGTCGGGAGTCGTTCGACTCGTTGCCGGAGAGCCGGACTTGGGACCACGCCATCGAACTCGTCCCAGACTCGAAACCCGCCAACTGTAAGGTCTACCCCATCTCTCCTCTCGAACAGCGCGAGCTCGACGCGTTTATCGAGGAGGGCCTTGCTACTGGTCGGATTCGGCCGTCGAAGTCTCCCATGGCGTCTCCAGTCTTCTTCATCAAGAAGAAGGACGGTGGCCTCCGCTTCGTCCAGGACTACCGGGCGTTGAACGCGATGACTGTGAAGAACCGGTACCCCCTCCCGCTGATCAACGACCTCATTAATCGTTTGAAAGGCGCCCGGTTCTTCACGAAGCTTGACATCCGTTGGGGCTTCAACAACGTCCGGATCCGAAAGGGTGACGAGTGGAAGGCAGCGTTCCGCACCAACAGGGGACTCTTCGAACCCCTGGTGATGTACTTTGGCTTGACGAACTCCCCCGCGACCTTCCAGACCATGATGAATGACATTTTCCAGGATCTCATCATGTCTGGCGACGTCATGGTATACCTCGATGACATCCTCATCGCTCATTCAGACGTCATCCGGCATCGCGAGATTGTCCGGGAGGTGCTTCGACGTCTCCGGGAGCACAAGCTCTACCTGCGCCCGGAGAAGTGCGAATTCGAGAAGTCGTCGATCGAGTACCTCGGAGTGATCATCTCGCACAACCGTGTCGAGATGGACCCAGGTCAAGGTGGCTGGTGTCGCTGCCTGGCCGACACCAGGAGAACAAGAAGGATGTGCAGCAGTTCGTCGGCTTCACAAACTTCTACCGGCGGTTCATCCGAGCCTTCTCCGACATCGCCCGTCCGCTCTTCGACCTCACCGCGAAGGGCAAGGCGTGGGTCTGGACTGAGATCGAGGCTGCTGCGTTCCAAGCTCTCAAGGACGCTGTCACCTCTGATCCAGTCCTCATCCTCCCTGACGAGTCTCGGATGTACCGGCTTGAGGCGGATAGCTCCGACTTCGCCTCTGGGGCTGTCCTCTCGCAGGAAGGCTCTGACGGCAAGTGGCACCCTGTAGCGTTCTTCTCCAAGAGCCTGTCGCCGGTCCAGCGCAACTACGAGATCCACGACAAGGAGATGCTCGCTATCGTCCGGTCCCTTGAGGAGTGGCGACACTTCCTCGAGGGCGCGCAGCACCCTGTCGAGATCTGGACCGACCACAAGAACTTGGAGTATTTCCGGAAGTCGCAGAACCTCAACCGTAGACAGGCGCGGTGGTCGCTGTACCTGTCTCGGTTCGACTTCACGCTTCATCACAAGCCCGGAAAGCTGATGGGACGTCCCGATGCCCTCTCTCGTAGACCAGACCACGGGTCAGCTCCGGACAACCAGGACGTCACTCTCCTGAGTCCGAAGCTGTTCCACCTTCGCGCTCTCGAGGGTGTCTCCATCTCTGGTCCCGAGGTCGCGATCCTGCGCGACATCCGAGATGCGCTAGCTGGTGAACCTGACCTCGAGGACCCCGTCGCTCTGGCGGCTCGGGAACTCTTGAAGGTCCGGAACACCCGCTCTGCGCGCAGCGCCGAGTGGCATGTCGACGCCGGTCTGCTCTACTTCCGTGGTAAGCTTGTTGTCCCCCGGGACAAGGACCTTCGCCGCCGGATTTTAGAGCAGCACCACGACACCCGGGTTGCTGGTCACGCCGGTCGCTTTAAGACGTTGGAGCTTGTCTCCCGGAACTACTGGTGGCCCCAGTTGTCCCGACACGTCGGCCGGTATGTTGCGACCTGTGACCTGTGCTGCCGCACCAAGGCGATCCGGAAGCTTCCAGTCGGAGAGTTGCACCCGACTGAGATTCCTCCGGAGCGCTGGCACACCGTGTCGGTGGACTTTGTTGTGGAGCTCCCCGAGGCGCATGGCTATGACGCCATCATGGTTGTGGTCGATGTCCTCGGGAAGCGTGCTCACTTCAATGAGTGCACAACCCACATCGACGCTGTCGGCGCTGCTCGGCTGTACTACCGCAATGTCTGGAGGCACCACGGCACCCCCGAGAAGTACATCTCTGACCGCGGTTCGCAGTTCATTGCGGAGTTCACCACGGAGCTCTGGCGCCTCATCGGGATCACCCCAGCCACCTCCACGGCCTACCACCCGCAGACCGATGGTCAGACCGAGCGCGTCAACCAGGAGATGGAGCAGTTCCTGTGTATATTCACCAATTATAAGCAGGATGACTGGGACTATCTCTTGCCGGCCTGCGGAGTTTGCCTACAACAACCACGTCCACTCTTCGACGCAGCAGGTCCCGTTCATGACCGACACTGGTCGGCTCCCTCGCATGGGGTTCGAGCCGACTGGGATACGCTCGAAGGTGGAGTCGGCAAACGAATTCCGCGACCGGATTGCCTCGGGTGTCTCGGAAGCCAAAGCCGCGCTGGTGAAGGCCAAGGAGGAGTACAAGCGGTACTACGACCGCCGGCGCACCCCAGCGCCGGACATCAAGGTCGGCGACCGTGTCTGGCTTGACGCGTCGGACATCATGACCACTCGTCCGTCGCAGGGCCTCTCGCACCGGCGTCTTGGCCCCTTTAAGGTGGTTAAGGTTGTCGGTCGAGGTGCCTACAAGCTGGAGCTCCCCCCTCGCCTCTCCCGTCTCCATCCCGTCTTCCCCGTGGTGAAGCTGCAGCTGGCCGAGGACGACCCGTTCCCGGGACGTCCTGGCTACGATGAGCCCCCTCCAGTGCTCCCAGAGCAGCCAGGTGATGCCCCGGAATGGGAAGGTCGATGAGGTCTTGGACGCGAGGATCCGCTGGAAGTCACTGTATTTTATGGTGTCTTGGAAAGGGTACAACGCCTCGCACAACCAGTGGGTTAAGCACTCGGACATCTTTGCTCCAGAAGCTGTAGCGGAATACTATCGCGCCCATCCAGCTGCTCCCCGCTCCATCTCCGTCACTGCCTTCGACTCTCTCCCCTTCCGTGACCCTGCCCTCCATGTCCGGTCTATGCGTCGAGGCGCCGCATTCCAAGGGGGGGATGATGTCAGGGGAACCCCCTCCCAACACCCCTTTAAGCCCTCCGGTATCTCCCGTTGGCATTCCGCTTGTGACCGAGCCCGGGATCTCTGCTGATCACTCCGGTCACATGCACCTGTATAGTACGTATTTAGACTCCCGACCTAGCGTGGGAATCCTCAGAGTTTCTTCTCTTCGGATTCCCCTCGCTAGGTGCGTTATACTTCCCTGTATTCTAGTGTACATTATTGATATACTTCGGATTCCCCTCGCTAGGACTCTTGAGTTATCTCGGGCCTCGAGGTTGCCCTTACAGGAGGGTAAAATCGACGACCACAACTTTCTCAAAAACCTGGGTCAAGGTGAGTTTGGTCAATTCGCCGAGCTCCTTCTTGCGCTGACTCCACTGCCTTTAAGGGGATGCTCTCCAACGCAAGCTCGTCGTAGCGATCGCTGAACGGGATCGTCAAATTGCGGGTTTTAAAGAAGTGAATCGGACGCTGACGACAGAGGTGAAGGCAGAGTGGACGAAGATGGTCGACACGTGGCTGGAGGACGCGTCCCAACCAAATCCGTTTTTACTCAGATCCCAAGGTGAGTAAATCGCCATCGGCGCCGGGAATACTATGCTGATGCTTGTAAATCCAGATTGCCCGACCGAGGCCGAGGTCCGCCTGGATGTGAGGCGGGACGAAGACGCGCTCACGACGGCGGGAAGAGCGCCCCTCCACGGTCGCAGCGCGACTGCCTTTTTGACGGCTGGAATCCAAATCGAGGATGCGCAGTAAGTGTATCTTTAACTTGTTTATTTCGAGTGATTACTGAATAAATACAATGTTAGGCGACGCATTATCACCGAGCTCAAGGGCACCGTGCCCCTCGCCGCCGACCGCGAGAACAAGATTCAAGAGTGGCGGCACGCCCTGTTGGTGAAGATCTCCAAATTCCGCGGCCTTCAAAAGGTGTATATGCCTGGCGTGGCGACGACGATCAGCGAGGCGGAGGAGGACCGCGACGTCGAGGTGGCGCCACCAAAGCCGGAACGGATCTCGCTGTTCATGCCGAGTGACGTGGCCACCGTCAGCGTCCAGCGAGCCGCCAGCGACTGCGTTCCTGGGCTGGCCGACATGGAGGCCAAGCTTCGCGTTGGGCAGTGCAACAACTCGCTGGTGTCGTTACGATCACGATTACATGGGAAACGCTTCTTAATCGGGTTCCGGAACGACAATATCGTGGGGCAAGTTCAAGCGACGAAGGCTCGGACGCTGATTGGAGAGGTTGGCGAGAGGATCGAGTCATATGCGAAGAGGTATCGCAAGGGTCGCGGCGCGCTCGTGGCTTTGAAGGGCGAAGGGGCACATCCGCATTTGCGGGAGCTGAAGGCGGATGACGTGCGCCTGGATGGTGATGATGGGGAGAGTGACAGCGTGGCGCGGAAGAAGTTGGCGTTGATTGGGGCGGGACGAGGGGCGCGCGTGCCGCGCAATGCGCCGGGGACATCCAAACGTCTGATGTCGTGGATCTGGACAGCGCCCGGTGTGCTCGACGATGAAGAGGAGGCTCTGCACGATTGTGAGTCCCTCGAACAATTGCAACGATCAGCGTTGATGGCGCATCTAGCGATCCGCGTGGAGTGGTGCCGGGCGCGAGCGCGCAAAATCCGGTGGACCGAGGAGGTGCTTTTGTTGCGGGAGGAGATGCGTCGGGTGCTGAGGACGTTGGCGTGGGAGGCGGGTTGGTGGCGGGAGCAAGTGGGTTTGCGAACGGACTGGTCGGCCGAGGTGGCTGCTGGGGCGCGTGCTTACGCGCTGAAACAGGCGGCGTGGCACGAGCGCTTGGCGGGCCACCTGGAGCTGAAGTGGAATATTTCGGCGCTGGTTGCGGCGCAACGTATGGTGGCCGTCGACGGTGTCGAGCTGGATGATTTTTGAGGTGTAGCTGTACCTTTATTGCAATGTACCCAGCCGTGGCAGGGGGGTACATTGCATTAATGCCACAGCTGGGCCGGGCAGCCAACCACTGGAACTAATGCAATGTACCCTTTCCAGGGTATTTAAATAGAAGCAAAAGGGCACCAGGGTGAGAATTGAACCCACAACCTGTTAGGTTCCGGTGTTTCTAGGAAACCGGACAATTACCACTCCACTATCTAACCATTGGTTAGATGATAGTTTTATTCAGCTAGGTTATTAGGCTATTTCGGTAAATAAGCTGCTTTCTTTACCTGTTAATTCCCGACCTAGGGCAGGCAAGCTGCCCTAGGCCTCGGTTATTGTTTGTCACTGATTATTGTGTGTTTTTTGTGGTTTTTGACCCTAACCTTAACCACCGAGGCAATGATGTCCCTATTCGAGAGGGAAACCGAACCCTAACTCTAACCTAAACTCTAACCTGAACCCTAACACTAACCCCTAATCCCTAACCAGGCCCTAGTCGGGCCGTAATAGTGGTGGTTAAGAAGTTGGAGTGCATGGTATACCTCCATCAGTTCACTGGCTTCCTATCTCCTTTATGGTCTAGTTGCTTCTGCTTATCTTTCTTGATAGCTGCTTGGCTTGGGTAATCTATATAGCTTTTGGTTCAATCCCCATTGCTGTCTCTTTATATTTCTAAAGGGAAAGGTACATTGCATTAGCTCCAGTGGCTGGCTGCCCAGCCCAGCTGTGGCATTAATGCAATGTACCCCCCTGCCATGGCTGGGTACATTGCATTGTGGTAACATCTACTGGTGGATTTTTATGGGCAATATGATACTGTGGCTGACGAGACTGTAGTGTAGCTTGATAGATTCCGTTTTTCTGCCCCAATCAAGGATTAAAGCCCCTATGTATTGGATCGGATTACAACTGTGGGTTTTTTACACGGATTAGATTGGAGTCGGAGTCCTAATCAAGACCAAACCCTTTCAGTCGACTCGATTGAGTAAAAACCTTGCTATTGATGGCAAAGTCTTAGGTAGGCCACATTTTTAATGATTTTCTGTATTTATTGGTGTCTTTGATCTGCGGTAACAGCCGTGAACTGACAGGAGACACCAAAAAGGGTCTGCCTATAGCCTCCAAACCATGGCTCTAGCCAACGGTTGGCTAGCGCCGTGCGTTTAGGTTGCATTTCCTATGGCTAGCTCCAAGACATGAGCCTAAATGCTAGCGCTACTGGTGGAGTCTTGACGACCTTTTGAGTGTCGAGTCCGAGGCGGGAACTTTGAAGACGACAACAAACACGGCATGAGAGGGAGAACTTGAGGGTCGGACCAGGGGGGTTGAACTGAGCATGAGCGCGAAGGACCGAGGGCATAGGCCGGGGAGTATCGAGGCGGGGAAGTGGGGATGGTGGGGGGAAAGACAGAGAGGCACGACGTGGCAGCCATCAAATGTCAACCAACATTCGTCAATATCACGCCATTTGATGGCGGAGTTCGAACTGACTTATGGATTTGCACTTTTCCGTCCCCGCTAAAAGATTCCGAGACCCAGAATAGAGACCATACATGTCCTGTGGAGTAAGCATGCTTGCTCAGAGCCTCTCCGACTTGAAACGGAGTGAACATCTGATGGAACTTAATCCAAATGAAATCTGGTTCCACTTGGTTTAAACAGCCTGGTAGAGCTCAATCCCGACCAAGGAATCACTTACAATATCTATTGGGCACTCTTGGAGCTCAGGATTACTTTTTCCTTGGTAAGAAAAAAATAGGGAGGTGAGAAAAATGGGAATCTGGCGGTCTGGAGCATCGGGAGCACTGCCACTCCCAGACACAACCAGACACAACCAGGCCATCAGACGCGCCAGACGGGAAACATTTTGCTGATGGTAGGGGGATTTCAGCTCAAATCCTGCCTACTAGTTGGGTGTGTGGATGTCTGGCAGCAGCCTGCCTGTGTTCATTGAATTATCAACCAAAGCATTGGTGATGGTGGTTTTATTGATTCACTCAGCAGCTTCGGGCAGGTTCCGGGTTGTTACTCAATTTTTTCTTGTTCACCGTCTTATGGGATCATTGAGAAGCAAAAATAAAGCCTTTGTGCCAGCCCATTGTGTTTATTCCACCTACGTAAAGACAGCTATACCATAACATCTGCTCATTTACTTAAACACAGAGCACACCAGGATGACACAGTGGTAGACCTATGGGTCTCAATATTTATGCACGTTGTGTAATGTGCTCCCAACTTTCCCAAGTGTGCTGTGTTGCTTTCCCTGCCAGTGGTCCCTGCTCTGTGATTGTGAAAACTCACACAAAATTGGACTAAACAAAAATCAGATACACTACAATGTACAACAATTATAGTCTCTCGTAGGACAGACACTATAACATAGGATTTGCATAAGATGCTCGTACCTCACTACAACAGATAGTAAATTCAGAGAGAGTCATACTGCAATAGCTTCTCAGTATCAGTGAATTCATCGTCAATGGCTTCCAACGTGGCTGAAGGAACATTGAGCTCTGCCAGTCGGCCAAGGTTGGTTTGGTACTGATCTTTTACCTCTACACCTATGTCGGTTACCCTTCTGTTAATGTCCTGGATCCGTTTGACTTGTGATGAGCGCTCAAACAATGGTCTGGCCATTTCCCACAGTTCGACTGCTTGTGATAATTTCCTATTTTTCTTCGATATATCGCCAAGGCGAAGCATGCATTCCGCTCTGCTCCGATGTACATCCATCTTGGTGAAACCATCCAAGGCAATGTTAAACAGAACAACAGCTGTTAGCTCATCATCATTGGCAAGGAAAGTGTCTCCCAGGAGTTGGAGGGCCGTGTAGACATCATGTCTACGCTTGAACTTGACAGAATGTGCAAGGAAAATTGTACTCCAGAAGAGAGGATGATGTGAGCCCCAACGGACATGGTCCGCAAGTCTTTCAAGATAATAAGCCACAAGTTCAGCATCTTGTCCCCACGCCTCAGCGAGGCATTTGTGGAACAGCAGTGAGGTTGCTTCTTCATCTACTTGATCCCCTTCCCTGAGTTTGAGATTTGCCCTCACAAAACGACAAACTACCAAGGGACGACTATAGCCTATTTTGCGAAAGATAGTCTCAGCTGCATCAAGCTTGCTTTGGATCTCCTGTGGTGCAACCCCCATGTCCACCTCTATCTCCGCAAGATTAATCAAGGTTAAGCCATAGTAATCACAATCATGTTTTGTCAACATCTCAGGAAGAATTTCATTGTAGATCGTGTGTGCTTGGAGATATTCTGATTTGAGTCGGTGAACCTCTGCATTAGTGTGCAGAAGCTCAAAGTTCCTGTCTGCCCGACTTGAAGGCATTCCACAGAGTTTGAGGAGAGTTATTCTTTTGTTGTTGAAGTATAGGCACTGTGTGTAATTTCCAAGTGCCTGTAAGCCAAGGGCTACGTGGTGGAGTGCAGTCGCTTCTTGATACATATTTCCGCAGACACGAGCAAGCCTTGTTGCCTCCCAAGCATCTATGAGACTGCCAGTATAGTCACCAACCAACCATTTTGTAGCAGTCATGTGAAGCAGTGCCTGACATTGCCTGCCATTATTACTGGTTGATTGGGCAAGAGAGAGTGCAATATGACAATATTCCAGAGCCTTGGGCAGGTTGTGGTTACTGTTCACATAGTAGCCTGCAACATTATCATAGAACTTAGCTATATGACTCCATCAGCTCCAGTAGACATTTAGGTATAGAGAATTATACAAACATTGTAGATCAGGATCATCAAAGTGGTTAAACTGCTCCTGGGCACACAATATCAATGGTTCCGGATCCCTGATTGTGCGGAATCGCCATCCATTAAATAGCTCAGAAATGAGGTAGACTCGGAGCTGAGGATCACATTTATTTAGAAGATCTGAGGTGATATTATCAAAAAGGGGGGTTGGCCCTCTCCCAGTGATAGCACCCAGTCGGTCAAAGTTACAGGCATAGTGGATGGTATCCACTAGATCAGGATGATTTGGGTCCAAACAATCTCGAAGCATATGGTACATGTTATTGTGGTTGGATGCTATTCTGGAAAGCACCTCAGCCCCAGATGACTTGCCAGCCTTTCTTGACAATGATCGAAGCAGGCTTTGAAAGTACTCAAGAAGAGGTCGAGTCATGACATTTGTAGGAGGGAAGTTGGTTTGCATGTATTCACGAATAGGTACCAAGCAATTTATCCGTGCATGTTCATCAGCATACACCAATGAGGTGCGGAGCAGCGTTGTTTTACAACCAAGGACATCATCGATTGGGAGCCCACATTGCTTCAGGTCAACATCGGAAAGACCATCTGGGAGTATAGACAGTAAACCAAGAAGATCCTGTGACTCAGGCATGGCCCTCATTCTGGGGCTTGATAGGGATATCGAAATGGACATTTCAAGATTTGTTCTCTTGGTGTATCCCTCTGAAAGGAGAGCTGTCTTCTCTGCTTCCCAACGTTGTAGAACTGTGGCACAATCTTCCATATCCACCAAGTGTGATAGGAGGGTGAGCACCAGTGGCATGTGGTTTGACAATGCCAGAATTTTTTCTACTTCATGGGGCTCATGTCTGTCATCCGCAATGTCAATGAATGTTTTCCATGCAGCATCATGCTTCAAAGGCTCTAATTGGCCCAAAAAGGGTCGGGTCCATTTGACCTTTGCTGGGTGCTCTGCCCCTCGCATTGTAATCTAAGACTTGATCAGTTGAGTCCAAGTCAAAATAAGAGAAGGCAACAGACAATCAATGCCAAGTGAGGGATGCCTGCAAGTACAGAAAGTAATTCTTCGACACCCTTGCGGGACCCAGTTGGCTCCCAAGCAGTTTCCAGGTTATCCAGGATAAGCAGACTGTCAGGGCCATTTGATAGCTGCTGCACAATGGTTGCAGTAAGGCTTTTGCGAGGCCCAACATATTCACCCAAAACCATAGATAGCTCCTCCTCTGTTGTTGCAAAGTCACAAGGAACAAAGTAGCGATGCTGCAGATATTTTGCAGCAATCTCCGGATGATGTAAAAGAGCCTTTGCTAGGCTGGTTTTTCCCATCCCACCTGCACCCAAAATTGCGGTCCTTGGAGATCCTTGCCTGAAAAGTTGCAGAATATTGGACAGTTCTGACTCTCGCCCGTGAAATATTTTTGGCTCTGATGGGAGCAGAGATATTGAGGTTGAGCTTGATGAGCCCTGCTTGAGCATAAGTGATGCTCAGATGAAGCAGTACCATACAGACCAAGGACACTGTATCAGAACCTGTATCAGAACCTTCTGATATTGAGGCAGTCTCAATTGCTTGCAAGACTTCTTGATGCATTTTTTCTCCATGTTCACGCATCTTGGCAACATCATCCATGAAGGTAGTAGCTCCAATCTAAGAGGGAAACTTAGTCGGGATGTGTGAGATGCCAATATAATGCTCACCTGAAAATGATTCAATCCTTCTTGCAAGCCCAGCCTACAATCTCTCAAGAGAGCACTCATTTCTCCATGCCGAAAGAGTTTTTTGAATCTGCTCCCACTCTGCTGTGCATCGACATAGGCGTGAATCTTGTGAAGGGTTCTGAACCTATGTCAGTGAGTATCAAATTAAAAATCTCTGGAAGTACTCAGTGAATTTGCCAATCTGATCCAATGTGCCAGGGGGGAGCTCAACTCCGGTGTCCGACTCGATATACCCAATGATGATTTCATTGAGGAGCTGATATACTTGCTCCAATAGCTCGGCACAATCCGCTTTGTCTTGTTTGATATTCTAAGTACCTGGGGTTAGATCAAGCACTCAGTGATTTATGAACGCTCACTTGAACTAATTGGAGTAGAGACTGGGTTGTGTTCACCAGTGCCTCCATGAGTGGGAGTTTGAGACCATGCAGAAGGGCGGTGAGTGTATTGGCAGTGATATCTAAACATGATGTTATGTTGTTCAACCTAAATTGGGTGAGGGACATGGTTATGTTGTTGTGCCTGACCCCGCTAGGGCTGTCTTTATAGTCCTACAATCTCCGAATTGATGAGCCATTCCCTGTGCATGCTATCTGCTAAGGCGGTGGGGGATTTTGAGAAGAAATAAAGCCTTATCAGGTCTGATTATATCGTATTTCCGACTCATTCAGACGCACATAACACGCCTAAGAAGTAGGGATCCCCACCGTACCATATACGGTTACGGCCGTAAAATAGACCGATTTCAGGCCATACAGGACAGTACAGTTACGGGTGGGTGTACGGTTACGGGCCGTATATACGGGTTAATGAACAGCGTCTAGCAAGGGTCATTAAGTTCAGGTGTGTTCAAATCTGGTGTAAAATGACTGACTTTACCTGCCTCTACCCACTGTAGGGCCCAGACATCCCTCCTTCCCCCTCATCATTGAGTTCAATCCAGGCCGTAATCGACCCGTAAAATCTCGGACCGCGGCAGAGGCCTTACGGTACGGTACGGGTTACCCGTAAAATCGTACTGTATACGGCGGTGTACGGTTACGGTGGGGATCCCTACTAAGAAGCCAGGCAAACATTTTTGAAGCTCTGGCAATTCCCAATAGATTTGCTTGGCTTCTTTGTACCTTTCACTACTTAAAAAGATCATAAATATTGAGACACGTAGGTCTACCACTCCGGAAAAGTGTGTCATCCTGCACAAGGGGCCATATTACTCTTTTGGGAACACACATGAAACCTTCTTCTCTTATGAAAGGAAGTGAGCAAGGCATACTCTGGTGACAGGGCTCCTTGGAGCACTGTGCTACAGCCTGGCTGCGACTGACACAGACAAAAAGCCGTGTTTTGCAACTCAACCCTGGACATTGATGTTAGGCATACTGCAGTAGAAGGAGGAGAAGAGTAGTAATTTTGAGTAATATTCATGCTGTGTGGTATTGGACTACTATTGGTTCTAAACATGTCACCTGTCTGCCTCTGCTGTTGCATTCGACCAAGTAGGAATTTACAGATGACCTCTGACTCGGAGGAATTTGGTTTAGGGGGTATGGGCAAGACAGTTTCCTTCCAAGATCTGTCTGCAACAGAATAGGCTTTTACACCGGCCTGGTGGTCTAGTAGTATGATTCCTTGTTAGGGTGTAACAGCCAAATTCGAGGAGGTCCTGGGTTCAATTCCCAGTTAGGCCCTTTTTGCTTTGTTCGATGCCGCTCCTCCCTTGCTCTGCCCAGCCTTTCCCTTTCTACTTCATGCTAAGTGTGGATGAGAGGAGGTTCCGTGATCTAGGGGTGTTTTGGGACTCATGGGTGGCCACTCACAAATCTAAATCTGAACACATTGACAGGTGTAACTTCATCAACTGCCATCTTTTGACTCTGCATTTGTCCTCAGTGGTCATCTAAGATGGACAAATTCCACCTCATGTGCTCCCATGGTCCGCGATACAGCTTACCTGGCACCAGGAACACCATATGAGTCGCCCATGTTTGATTTTCTCTTTCTTTGACTCCTTTCGCTCGCACCAGTCGCATCCAACAAATTCATTTGCAACCAAGATTTGCAACAAGGGCCCCAGACTCACGACTGGATGACTTAGGTTCAATTTCTCTTCCAGTGCTCAACGCCCTTCGAAGTGACCAACTATTGCGGCCTCCACCATTTTCTTCTACTACCTTTCTGAGCCGCAGTCAGATTGACAAAAGGGAAGCCCTTCGGTTTCCAGCGGACCTTGATTTGATCCTCACCGTGCTCTGGTCCGCTCGCGCGACCTCTTTCCCGTGGCTGCATGGTGTAATGGTTAGCACTTCAGATTCTGACAATTGTTCATTCTGGTAACCCCGGTTCGATTCCGGGTGCGGCCTTTGTTTTGCTGTTTCTCAGTTCAAATGTGTGCTTCCCACCTTTCGGGTTGCCCTTCATTTTCGCCGCAACGTGTTACACAGGACATGTCGCGATTGATCCTAAACATCGTTAACTTCCTAGGTCTGAACTGGATGACAACAGTCGGCTTAGGATGAAGTTTATTCGCTGTGTTTTGGTTGAATTTCTTAGTTCTACTTCAGGAATGCAGAGGACACACGGTAGAGGGTTTATTACGACTTGGACTGAAGATCCTATCAGAGATCAACTCTGGCGATGAGCTCCAAGTAATCATTGACAGAATTCGGCCCATCCAACCTTGATTCAACCACATCCGATACTCATCAGACCATTAGTCCCGTCGGTCCGAATGGGATGGGTAAAAGGCGTCCGAGTCCAGACCGGTCAATATCCCAGAGACCCTCGCTGATTCATCCATAGCAAGCTGGCCACGGATGACCCCAGTTCAGAACTCTTCATTCCACGTACGTATTTTCACGACTCAATACTGCACTACGAAAAGTCGGCCCTGTTCGAACGTAAGGGCGATCCCATATACATCATCAAATGCGACCGTCCGCCCCACAGCAGGCATGCGTTCAGCCGGAAGCGAGACCTCCAGGAGTTTCTCCACTTGACCCGTTCGCCAACCCTCCTCCTCAGCGCGGAGCACCGCCAATTTAGACTGCCAAACAGCAGCACGCAAGGTGTGGTACGAGGCGCGGAGGGTGCTTAGTGATGTCTTGGACGTGGCTGAACCGCGACTAATGTGCGAATGCCAGTCGGGTGAGAGCGGCGCCTCCTGGAGCACCGAATCGATGTCGAGGGATTGCGTCGTGGGCCAAGTTGAGTAGCAAGAATGTGGCGCTTTGGACAGAATGCAGACGCTGCGTGGAATGAACCGCAAGCAGGTCCAGAACGGGTCCAACTCTGGTGTGATTGGCTCCATGGACACCGGAATATCGATAAACTGCAGGCTGCGCATGCCGCTCTTCCGCGAGTCGACGACGACAGATAATGTGCGTCCGACGGGGTCGATGGTAGCGGCGGTAAGATTGCAGTCCTGGACGGAAATGAAATTTAGACGCGAGATCATTTAACGGGAAATGAACACACCGCGTCGAGGAGCCACCAGCCGCGCTCTTCTGACTTGAGGTTGAATAATACGACAGAGTCACTGCTGCGAACCAAAACAAACGATCCCTTGATGGAGACCGCGGAGGCGTCGAGCGGTAACGGAAAGAGATGGGTGCGACATATACACGGCATCGTAGCACCGGGCGTATGATTAACGGCGAAGACGCTGAGATAGCTGGTGGAAGTCTCGGTGAGTCGCCGAGGCTTACTATATCAGAGATAAATAAAATACCTCTCGACATCGTGAAGCCGATTGAATCCCTTGGAGATGACGGCGACCGCTATGTGCGCGCCGTTATCGACGCTGTCCCAGTCGACCGTCAGCGTTGTATCTCCGGCGCGGGGATCAAACCGCCCGCAGAAGGGAACGTCCAGCGCAATCCCGTACTCGCCCTGGACATCGTAGACCCCGAGATGAGCCATGGAGCCAAAGAGGAACGAGTGGCCGCCAGGGAGGATGTTCATGAACGTCGGCGGGAAGTGACCGATGAAGGTGCGTTGCGAGTAGCGGATAGGGGACCAGAACGCCCATGAGGGGAGGCGGTAGAGAAGAGTGGCCTCGGATACGCGTACTGGAGAAACGGGGCGCGTGTGGTTAGGATGGTCGAATTTATATAGGATTGCTGCGCTGCGTGCAACGTGGTAAAGAATTTTGTCGAGGTCGGTCGTTTTCAGCGTCTCGCCCAACGGGAGACGGATCCTATAGGAGTCGGACGCGTCGAGCCAGAGGCGCCGGTGCGTTAGAGAGATGTCTCGAAACAAGGATGCTGTCTAGAGAAAGATGTGAGTCCACGCGAAAAACGCGTTCGTAGGCGCTTCACCCGCGACAGGTTCAAGATGTCCGTGATCGGCGAGCGACGGAGAAGGGCGAGAATAAGCTCTACAGGAAGATAGTCCAGCATCGCGGGAAGAGTGGACGGGAGCCGCGGGAGTCGGAGAGCGTTCAAGGCGAACGGCCTCCTCTTATAAGTAGGTCCTTGTTGATCCATTCACCGATCGGTTTGACAGCGGCCCCTTGGTCCTGCAAGCACAGCACCAGACCCCGGTCAGTGAGGAAATAGCAGTTCCAAATCGAGATGATCTGCTTCATTGTCCTGTGCCGGTACTGCGTTTAGTGGCCATCCACGTTCCACATCGACCGGATCGGATGGTTCGATTGATATCTTGCATTTTTGTGGCGCAAGTGCGACACAAAGAGTGCTAAGTTCGGTCCGACCCCCGAGTTCATAGTTAGCCTCGTTGAAGAAGGGTACGTACCGCCGACGTTCGCAGAGCTTAATGTGACGACCACAAGGTAGTAAGAACCAGTTTTACGCCCGCATGTAGGCGCAGGTGGAATATAGTGTTACATATCTGCCCGAGACGACGTCAGCGGAAGCAGGCTTCAGGCGCGGCGACGCAGCATGGAATACTTGCCCTGAGCTAACCAAATCCGCCCTTGCTCTCACTCTCCTTCCTGGTCATCTCGAGCCTAACCTCGCTGGCCCACTTGAAGAAGTCACATCTCCAAGTCGGATCTACTTCCTCCCTCAGGCGCTCCGCCTTGCCCCTGTCGTACCCCGGTCCCACGGCCCTGCGGAATGATGAGCTGAGTTGGGCGCGGGCTAGATCGTCCGAGGATCGTATGTATGCACGTACCGCGCGCAGATGAAGAAATTCTTGCCCTTGTTCGGGCCCGGCTTATTCACCGTCAGCTCCTTCGTCACTTCGCCGTGGACGAGACACTTTGGGGGCTGCAGGCGTCCGAGGCCGAGGCTCGTCCAAGCTTTTTTGCTCTGGTCGTTGCTCGCCGGAAGCGGAGGTTCCTCCTGCGATAGGGACAACGCCAGTTTATAGTCGGCTTCGAGCAGATCGGCTTCCGAGGGTTGTTTTGTTTTCGAAGAAGACGCTGTCGCGGGAGGTTTGGAAAAGAAGGACGCGAGACTCGTTTGTCCAGCTTTCTTGGGCTTGACGTCGTCTTTCTTGGGCTTCTTCGACGAAGACGCCACAATCGGCTCTTGGCTGTTTCGTTTGCGCTTCGCGGGAGCGGCCGAAGACGAAGACGCGCGGGGAGGATCCTCGATTAGTTCGATTTCAGGTGAAACAGCAGCGGCTTTGTCCTCGGATTTGGCGGCGCGCGGAACCGATGAGGCTTCTTGCGGTGGAGGGGTAGGTTTCAGGCTGGAATCCGCCTTTTTCCCGAAGAACGTGTCCAGACGTCTCTGCTTATACTCGTCCCAGAACTTGGCGGCGATACGTGGCGGCTCCACGTCGGCTGCACCCGGTCCCAATACGTCTCGCAGTTTAACTATGCGACCATCGGAATCGACGATCTCGTCCCGGAGATCTACGAAGACTGCAAAGAGCGGGTTAGTGGTCGTTGGCGCGGATTGAAAAAGCCAAGAGACTAACCGGGAGCGTGGTCACTTCCCTTGATCTCCGGCTGAATGTCGGCAGCCTTTATCCACGGAAGGAGACCCGGGGTAGTCAGAATATAACTGGTCCAAGTCAGATGGAGAATCTAATAGCATATGGAATGGTCATACTCGATGCGCGTTCCATAATTGGACTCTCTCGCGGAGATCTTGGTATTCCAGCCTGAGATGTCCATCAAAACTAGGTGGCAAGCGCGAAGGGATGGACATACACGTATACATGCCCTTTCGCTCAGGCCAAAAACGACGCACGACATCGACCAGACGACCCTTGTTCCCTTCCTCGCCCGAGATTAGCCAGTCCCTGAGCCATCGTCGGACATCGCGCTCCCAAAACCCGTCCTCGCCTTGCTTGCCCTCCGCCTGCCCTCGCGTGACCATGAGGTTCCCCTCCGCATGGTCTATCACCGCCGCGCACGCGTTCAAGTCGCCCACAACGATAACCTCGCGCTTCTCGACCTCGATCAGCCCTTTCACGCGCGCCTCCAGCATGCGGTGAAAGTCCATCTTGTACTGGAGCCGCTCCTCTGTTTCCGTTCCGTCATTTGGACAATACACGTTGACGAGCACGAACAGCCCGAAATCAACGACCAGAGCGCGTCCTTCGCTGTCGAGGTTTCGAAAGTCGAGGTCCGATGCCACTTCACCCATCATCTCGTCGGGGTACGCCTCGCGACCCGAGACGCGCTCAACGGACGACAAAGGTGGTTTCGGCTGCAAGAGGCCAGTCAACCCCTCCTCGGCCTTGCGTGGCAAGACAGCCTCAGAGCGCGCGTAGACTGCGACGCCAGAGTAGCCGTTCTTCTGGAGGGGAAACGAGAAGAACGAGTGGTAAGAGGGGGGAACGCCGACGGCTTTGGGCAGATTTTGGCGCGAGGTCTTCATCTCTGTACTGCCACGTCAATATCGACGCGTTTTCGGCAGATTTTGGTACCTTGGAAGCATATTATGTCCGCCTGGAGAAGGTTCAGAATGTCGTCGTGCGTCTTCATGGTGTTCCACCTGGAATCTCGTCAGCAAGGGGCGTCGATTTCAAGTACATGTAAGTGGATTGGGGCGTACGGGTGGTATTGGGGGATTGTTCGGATGCCATTCTTTGTGGGATCACGAGTTAGAGAGGGCTGTATTCAGCAGAGAGAACTCACGATGTTCCAGGTCAATATTCGCATCCGGTGGTGGTGGTTCGGTGCAAGCCGTGGGGCGACGGGAATTCACACGCTGTCAGTGTCAGCGGCTTCAATCGCGACTTGCTCTCGCCCTTCATCTGCGTGGACCTTCAGGCTTGCGGCCAGAAAGTCTAGTCTCGGTGGCTTGTCATCTTCTACGCTCGATACTCTCATGGCTCTCCTCTAATTTTCTCCCCGACCTTTCTCGAGTTCAAGAAACGGAAACGGAAAAACAAAAACTTTCCAGAACGCCTGAGATGCGCCATATGCTGCCAATATCGACATTCTCCCATATTCTGTGACTCCTGGGAGCGTCTATGTCGGCTGTGAGTGCGTCCCCAAGTCATCTGAGCCCCACAGAAGACGTCACTTCGATTTAAATTTGGAACCTGGAAACCTCAGCGCTCTCGTCAAGCTTTCTGGATCGGTCGAGAGGAGTAGTACGAATACCCCAGCAAATAATTCTCTGACGGGTTTACCGTGGACTGGACGACCGCCATTTTCTTCCTTGCATATCCTCTGCAGTAACGATCACATGCGCGGATTCTCTTCCTTAGGATGTCCACCGTGGGACCGCGGCCCGTCGTTTTACCCTCGACCCCGCCTTCTAGCATCAGCTGCTCTGTGGGCGGCGTCACACATGCGGCAAGGCGCATTTATAAGGCCGCAAATTCTCGCCCACCGTCCTTCACTCGAACACCACTTTCAAGGTGCTCAAACCCGATGATTTTACACCATAGAACCCGACTGTGGATCCCAGGATGCTTCCTGGTGGTCGCCGCCTTCCTCTGGACCTTCTCTTCCACCGTCAATGCCGCAACTTGGCCCTTGGGAGCGGATCCCAATAACTCCCCCATCATGGCGCGCGCAGATAGTCCGGCATTCCCTATTCTCGCTCGCACAGACCAGGTTCAGTTCGACAACTTCAGTCTGATGTTGGAGGGACAGCGAGTCTTCCTCCAGTGCGTACTACCGTCCTCTTTTCGCATCCCCGTCCGACTCAAATATTTCACGTCAGCTCTGGCGAGTTCCACACCTTCCGGCTGCCTGTCCCCTCCCTGTGGCCGGATATCCTCGAAAAGGTCAAGGCGGCAGGTCTTAACGCCGTGAGCGTCTATACGCACATGGGGCTCATAAACCCCTCCCGTGGCGTCGTCGACTTCGACAGTTTCCGCGCGCTGCAGCCGCTGTACGACGCGGCGAAGGCTGCCGGAATCTGGATTGTTCTGCGACCTGGTACGATCTTGTCGGTCTCTTAACTATATTATGCTGACTGCGTATTCAGGTCCCGTATGTCTCTACTCGACCATGTGGATCTACGCACCGCTGACTTTCACCTAGTATATCAATGCCGAAACCACGGCGGGAGGCATAGCTCATTGGGCAACCTCGGAAGTCGCAGGAACCCTGCGTACAAATGCGACGGACTGGCAGGCCGCCTGGCAAGCCTATGTAGCGGGCATTATTCAACAAACCTCCCCCAATCAGATCAGTAATGGCGGCCCAGTCATTGGTATGTCGCAGTGAGCTGTGTCGTATTCCTGCTGACTTTCAGAACCATCTAGCGGTCCAAGTCGTTATGTTTTGAATCGTGGCCAGCAATTCGTGTGCTCATACCTTGTGGCAGACAACGAGTACTCTCAAAATCCCGCCACCCATGCTCAATACTTTGCCGAGCTCGAGGCCGTGTATCGCAACTCATCCATCGTCGTTCCCCTCACCTACAATGACCCTGGGCAAGGAGATAACTTTATCAATGGGACGGTGAGCAACTCGACGTGTCTCCGGAAAAAACTCCTGACGTTCAGTTAGGGCGCCGTCGACCTTTATGGGCGAGTCAAACACAGGGGGCATTTGCCCCCGCTTATGGATTCATAAGCGATAAACGCTTATATGCGGCGGGTTCTGCGCTTATGTGCCGCTTATTTGATCACTTGGGCTAATATGGATTGATCCGAGGTGTGTTCGAACCTCAGCATGTACAATTCTTTTTGAACATTGTACGTTGCCCCACCGTGCCTTGCAAGAAAGCTAGTTCGGTGTTGAGTTAAATATGAAGATCATGAGCAATATACCAGGAGTGAATGAGTGGCCGGCTATAGCTCATGGGTTTCAAACCATCTCAGAACTTTTTTTTACCACTCTACAAACAGGTGCTGCAGAGGAGCAAGACCTGTGTGCCACTGGCTCAGACTTCCTCTGATCTTGGGGTGTTTTCTCCCTGGAAAACAAAACAGGTGTACTGTTATGTGAGGATTCGCAACTTTGAAAAGTAGTAATCATTGGTGGTGGGCCCAACTAGTATATTAACAGCCTGTACCCGTATATGCTGTCGAGCTAGACCTGGGGCTGTGGGTGTGGGTCTCCGCTGGTTGGCGGCTGGTCTACGAGTTATCCACCGTACACCAAAACCTGTCAACCTGGGCTGCAGGTTTTTTTGGCTCAACATTCTTTGATGGCACCTCAGAGTCCTCCCTGCCTTTGAGACGTTTCTGGCACCTTTCTCATCAAGCCCCCACAGTCTATGGCAGTATTCAGGCTACGTACCCAACCGCAGGTGACCCAACCTGTACCCATTAGCAGAATTTTACCTGTGCGAGGAAAACTGGACAAAAGGATGAAAACTAAGTGGGAGTCTTTAGCAGTGAACCCTGTCTCATCCCTACAAGTCTGCAATTTTGGGTGTGTACCGCACAAAAATGTCGAGCTTTTAACAAACTGCCCCTTCGAGGTTCGAACACACAACAAATCAATCCCAATTAGCTCATACGATCAAATAAGCGGCATATAAGCGCAGAACCCGCCGCATATAAGCGTTTATCGCTTATGGATCCATAAGCGGGGGCAAATGCCCCCTGTGAAAGCTCCTATAATCAGCGTTTCGACAGCTAACTGATAGTTTCCTTCAGATTGGACTCGTATCCGCAAGGATTCGACTGTTCTCATCCAGATGTGTGGAATGGTGTTACTACGAACTACCACACCTACCACGAACAAGCCAAGTGCGCCTTCTTCTCAGCTGCTTAGTGCGATTTCCGCTCATATTTTCCAGTCCTGCGCAAGCTTGGTACATTCCTGGTATATCCTTTGTTTCTTGTCTACTCGACGCACTTCTCATTCATTTCGCCCCAGAATTCCAAGGCGGTTCCTTCGACGCTTGGGGTCCCACGGCTCCTGGTAATAAATCTTCCTTTCATTGATAAACGCGATCACTCAACGAACTCCCTAGGTTATCCACCCTGCGCGCAGTTGACGGGACCTAACTTCCAATCTGTATTCAATAAGCAACTGTGGGCGAGCAATGCTAAACTCATCAACTACTACATGCTTTATGGGTGAGCTCCGTAGCCGGAATAATGTGTCCGCCTCGCTCATTGAAGCTCAGTGGCACATCGTGGGGCGCGATTCCATTCCAGTGCGTTCTCTTCCCTTCTTTGTGACTTCTTATCCTGACGTATTCGTAGCGGAGTATGTTCCCATTCTTCCAATTGAACGCGCGAACTCAGTGGTGCATCCAATAGGTCTACTCGTCGTACGACTATTTCCCGTGAACTTTGTCTCTGAATTAACACGTTCAATCCCAGATATGACTATGGCGCATCGGTACGCCCCATACCGACCGCAAATAATAATTCCACCCTGACGTAGTCAACGTGAAGATCTCTGAATCTCGTGCACTCACGACGAAGTTCGACGAGTTGAAACTGCAGGGAATATTCCTGCGCAGCTCGCCCGAGTTCTACAAGACCAACTTCATCGCCGACTCCTCCACTGGGCTCGCAGCGACCTCGAATCCGGCAGCATTCGCCACATTCCTCCAAAATCCCGACACCAAGACTGCCTTCTACGTGCTTCGCCAGACAAACTCAACCTCGACGTAAATCAAGTTCATCTATCGCCGATATCGCTGCTGACTTTGTTTCAGCGCAATAACGACGTTCAAACTGAACATTACCACGTTAGCTGGGACCTTTCAGGTGCCGATGGTCGTTCCCGCAATAACCCTAGGTGGCCGGGAGTCCAAACTCGTCGTCTCGGACTACTCGTTCGGCGCGTCCAAAGTCGGATACACAACCGCACAGATCTTCTACGCAGGTACCATCGGCGGGCGAGATATCCTCTTCCTCTACGGAAACTCCACCCAGGCGCATGAAGCGCGTCTCGCACTCACCGGCACCCAGAACAAGGCGCACCAAACGCAATCCCCGCTCATCACGTTCACCCCCAGCGCAAACGGGACGACGATCGTGGCCTTCCAACCCGGCGTCAAGGGCCTCCACACGATCTGGGACTCCAACACACAGCTCGTTCTGTTCGCCGACTCGGCGACCGCGACGACCTTCTGGGCCCCCGTCATCCCCGGCACCGCGACCTTCGCGAATTACTGGGCGATCGGGAGCAACACGTCCGTCCTCGTGGGCGGTCCGTACCTGGTTCGCAACGCCACAATCTCGGGCTCTCGGCTGGCTTTGGTGGGGGACTTGAACACCACCGCGCCGCTCACTGTCATCGTTCCACCCGCGGTCAAATCCGTGACATGGAACGGCGTCAGTGTGTCGCTCACTGCTGGCGTCACCGCGACCGGGGGGTTCACCGGAACGATCACCCCGCGTGCCGCAGTCAAGACGGTTACTGTGCCGAAATTGACTGGGTGGAAGTTTATGGACTCTCTGCCCGAGATCGGAGCGACCTTTGACGACAGTACCTGGACTGTGGCTAACCACACGACGACCAACATTCCGTTCAAGCCGTATTATGGCGATGGTCGTGTGTTGTATGGCTGCGATTATGGATTGTATGTGATTTCTCGAACGAAATATCGCAATACTGATGTTCTTACAGCTGCGAAAACATCGTTCTTTGGCGCGGCCACTTCACCTCGACCGGTGCCCAGACCAGCGTGAATCTCTCTATCAATGGCGGTGAAGGTAGTATTCATGTCTCTTGGTCCAACGCCCGAATCACTGACATGTCCGTTAGCATTCGCCGCCAGCGTTTGGCTCAACAACGTGTTTTTGAATACCTCGTTCGGGAAGTACGTTGAGCGACTCTACTTCAATTCATACGCCATGCTGATGGACTCTCATTAGCTCAACAAATAACCGAAACATTCTGGAAGAAACCGACGACAAATTCACGTTCCCAGCCGGCGCTGTGCACCCGGGAGATAATGTCATTACGATCGTTCAGGTATTCTCATCATCTGCTCTCGCCGTGAAAAGCTTTGACCGTTCATCTTCAGGATAACATGGGGTTGAATGAGACCAACGGAGGTTTGCTCGAGTATATTCCAACTTGCGAAGACAGTCTAACGTCCCTGTGTTGTCAGGAAATCCCGACACGTCGAAAAGCCCTCGTGGCGTCAGGGGGTTCAAGCTCAATTCAGGATCGTTCGGCGCATGGAGGGTTCAAGGGAAAGTTGGAGGATACACGGGGTACGACAACTGCGACTTGTGCAACCCGTACATGAAGCTTATTACCCCCAGTTTCCTTGATAAAACCCGCGGTGTACTGAACGAGGGTGGCCTCTTCGGAGAGCGAAAGGGATGGCACCTCCCCGGTTTCGACACCTCCTCCTGGGTGTCTCGGGATCTCTCGACTGGTCTCCCCGGTGGTTCGGCTGGCGTCGGCTTCTTCGTAACGACCTTCACATTGAACGTCCCGGCCGGCGTAGACGCGTTCATCTCGTTCACGTTTCAAGAGACGCTCGGGCAGGATTATCGTGCGTACCTCTTCGTGAATGGATGGATGATGGGAAAACGGGTCGCGAATCTCGGGTGCGTCTCAACCAAGTCCTTTATTCGAGTCCATTTCACCAAACAAGCTCTATGCGCAGGCCGCAGGCGAAATTCCCCGTGCACCAGGGCATACTGAACTACCAAGGCGTCAAGTATGTATTCCTCGGTCATCTCTCCTCCTTTTCTACTCAACTGCTCCATACAGCACCATCGCCGTGGCTCTGTGGTCTATGGGGAGAACCGCCGTGTCTCCCAACTTACAGCTGGTGCTTGACGGTGTCTTGGATGGTGGTGTGCCTGGGATCAAGACGGACAACCCGCCGTGGTCGTCTGTTGGAAGATGATGAATATTTACACTTTACTCGGTTGAACAAAGAATATGTCTCGAACATCAGACGGAAAACACGACTTTAGCTACTCCCTTGAGTCCCTTTTGGACACCAATGAATATTTCCTCACGGGTTGAAACTGGGGCATCGCTGACATAATCCCATCGATATTTGATCGATCACATATCGGCTTCCTCTCCTTCCACCATGTCGGTTATTGGAGCTCCAACGTATGATATCGGGGGTGCCCTCAGAGCACTTGAAGACCGTGGTGGGCCTCCTCTGACGCCGGAGGCTCTGTCGCAACGTTTCCCCGGCGCTCACGTGGAAGACAAGGACGTGAGTATGTTCTTCAAGTCCATCCCCCTTTTTCCGACGACTGCTTGGTAGCTGTTTGAAACCATGAAGACGTCCAAATCCAAAGAACTCTTCGTCTTTGGGGAATGCTGGAAATCGCTCAAGAATACCCCCATTCCCGCCGATATCCTCCTCAAGGCATTTATTTACCACATCGATGGCGCCAACGTACCCAAGGTGCTGCTCCCCCCGATTGCGAACGACCCATCCGAACGGGCTTGGGCGTCCTTCATGGGCATCGCACACAAATTCGTGTCGCTGCTTCCTCAGAACCCCGATTTCCGAACTCAACTCATCGCGGCGTGGCCCTCAATCTTCAAGTGGTGCCGCTACTTCTACACGCAGCGCGTGTCTCCGGTCAAGGACTTTGACACTGCACGGGCGAATATCGACGTTATCTGCGATGTCCTCAGCCAGCTTGCCTTGGACAAGGAGTTACTCGAGGTAATGCACGAGACAAAAGGAATCGTCACCCTCTGCACGCAACTCTGGGTCCATCGCGCCGCACCACCTGCCTTGAGCTCGTTTATCCTGCAGACCCTCCTGATCAACTCTACCTGGGACGAGCTCGACGAGATCCTAGCCGCAGCTGGAGACAAGCCCGAGGTCGTCGCCCAGCTTGCCGTCAAACGGCTCCGCACGGCGATGAACGAAGTTCCGATGCTCCCCGCCCACGTATCCTCCATCGCGTTCGCCATATTCGTCGTCAGTCGCATCCCGGGGCACGCCCTCACCGAGGCTGTCCTCGAGGAGAACGTCTGCTCGGTCATGACACGCATGCTCGTCATCACCGCCACCGCCGTCCGCCGTGCTGGGGGCGCGCGCCCCGGCATGGAATACCTCCAATGCCTCAACGCGGGCTTCAAATTCCTCCGCTTCGCCCTCGTCCGCGAACATAGTCCGCGCTGGGTCGCGCAGGCGCTCGAGGCCGGGTTGCTGCGCCTCATCGCGGAGACCGCGCCCATGCTGGAGAAAAACTTGCCCAAGGTTTACATCGAGCACATCATGCGCGACACGCTCCCGAAGCACCTCGTATACCTCTCTGTCGTCAAGCTCGTCGATCGCGAGATCCACGAGGTGGACGACGCCGTGGTCGAGGCGGGTATACATCAGAGTTGGTTGCGGAAGGATTGGTTCTCTCTGATGCATATATCCTCGGTGCGAAGCGGGATCGCAAAGCTCCCCAAGCGAGCCAAGGGCGGCGGTAAAGTTTCGTGCGAGTCGATCGCGGTATGTTGCACAAATACTGCGTGCGAATTCACTCAGACTATGCTTAGTGCAACAAAACGGGTGCCAAATCCGAGCTTTTTCGCTGCTCAGGGTGTCTCAAGTTCTATTACTGCTCCAAGAAATGCCAAAAGGAAGCTTGGCCCAGCCACCGCGCTCTATGCAAGCTCGAGACCGAGGAGCGCAAGCTCGATGCGGAGGAGCGCGAGTCCAGGTCCGGTACGTTTCGCATCGCTTCCTCAGGCAGATCCAAGCAAAAGTTAATCATGGTTCTTTGCCCGCGCCAGAGGACTCGCACAGCATGATCACCCAGCCCGACACGCAGTTCCTCCGCGAGCTCTTCTCCACCGACGCGAACCTCCACCTGTCGCACCTCCACCGGCTCGCCGCGCGCAAGTTCCCGCGCGAGAAGCAGCCGGAGCACTTTGCGCTCTGCCTCGACTACACGAATACGAAGTACCCGAAAGGGACGTGCTCCCTCAAGGATGTGCGCACGTACACGTTCCCCCCGCTGCGCACCGAGGTGCCCGACCCGCCGGAGGTACTTGCTCAGAATGCGGCGTTGATTGAGATGTGCGTGTCGCTCCCCACTTACGTGCGCTATACGGTGTCCGATTGAACTTGGTGTAGGGTCCGCCGCTCACCGAGCTCTTACACGTTCATCGAGGCGACATTTGCGTGGGGCGAACGGCGCCTCTCGCGCAACTTTATGATTCGGCCGAACGTCTGGGGTCGCCCTGACACGCCTGGGTTGGGAGTGACGTGGGACGGGAAGAAGTCGTGCGAGAACGAGGGGGATGTGGGGAACTTCCTCGAGCAGGCGCTGGGAATTAAAGATCTGAATCTGTAGGCATTGTTAAAATGGGTGGATAAGAGCTCTTGCTACTTAGTTTCACCAGAGTCGAGGATACTTGACTAACAAGGACGGCGACGTGAGAACTAAGCGAGGAACAGTACACGACCAAAAGATGGTGTTTCTATGCAAAAGATCATGGCAACACGGTGGATTGAACACCGGACCTTCAGATGCACTGAATTACTTCAGTCTGCTGCTCTCCCAGCTGAGCTATGGCGCCGATGAACTTGGGAGAACGCGCTGTACCACGACATTAGTCCGATCAAAGGGTAGGAGGTGTTCAAAGTCGAAGACAAGTAATTACTGCTGTGCGTTTCGCATTGTGGTACATATCCAATTCTGCAGAGGTACTATTTCAGTGTTGGCAGGTACATATGATCGGTTGAACTGGAAGTCCAATCTTGAGACGACACTGCATCGGCATGATCGGCACATCACTCATCAAACTGGTCTTGCTTTCCACCACCACCACGTTCAGGCGATGTTCCCCAACTTGGACTGTGGCGTAAAGCCTACACCTTCAAGACACCCACTCGATGCCCTTCAGTAAGCAAGGCATATCCAACACGGACGTAGCTGGTGGCAGAAGCTGTCGCCCGATTACTCTTCGAGTCTCCTTTTGCCCGTCCGATATGAGTCTTTTGCATGATTTTTAGCTTGCCTTGCAGGCCATCACTCAGTGAGTCCGAATTCCGATGTGTGCTCAATGTGTGCTGGCTTCATCGGCGCAATAGAGCAAAGAACCCGGCGTGGTGTACGGAACGAGTGCGAGTAGTACGAGCTCATGTTTGGGGTTCGACTCCCTGCGGAATGTATGTGCCGCTGGATTTTTTTCTACTCCCTTCTTTGGTGTTCCCGAGCCTCAAGATTATCGACAGAGCGGTGACGACGACCGGGACAAGTGGTGCGTTCCTTAGTTCCATCATTCCGTGGCAACTTTCAACCACCTCCGAGCGTGTCGCACACACAGACCAATAAATTGAATTGAACGTGTAGGAGCTAACTGCCGAGCAAGACCTGCGCGACGGCAGGATCTCAGTTCCTCGAGTACTTGAATGTTCACGACATCCCGGCCTTCCCATCGTTGTGTGCGATGCAACTTCATGTGAGTCCCTCCCGGACAATCATTAAACTCCGAGTGCTCCTCAGTCTTCACACACATTGGCTACTGCGACGTCAGTTGCGTCAGCATTCAATTGGTCGTCCTAGTAATTTCCGCCGCCAATGATAAAGGATCCACCACCATGATCAACAAGGATCTGCCATGACCATGATCAACCGTGCGGCACAAATAGCCAGGATGTATCCGCACTCCCGCTCAGACTCGGTACGCATTCCCACTGTCCTTACTTCTGCAAAATGTCTCCGCCCTGGACTAACCTGGCTGGCCTGGCGATTGGAGGACCCCTCTATGGCGTTTATTTCGTTCTCTATATTCTATCAACATACCTTCTCATTCGACGTTCGAGCGGAGCGCATGCAAGCCCTGTCTACCGCTCGACCATTTTTGTTTCGGGACTGTTTCTCTTCGTGGCCGTTACGGGGGTGAGTGGTTTTGCGCTCCGTTGTTCAACTCTCTGATTCTGGAATCAGAATCTTGTGTTGACGATTGTGAGGGCCTTCCTGGGCTTTGTGTCTGTGGCCGACGGCACCACCGCCGTGGCATTTTTCGACGACAACAGCCAAATCACGACGACGGTCCAGAATGTCTTCGCCGCCATGGCCATCCTGATCAGCGACAGTGTGGTTGTGCGTTCACTAATTCTCCGTCCTGCCGATTTGGAATTTATTGCCCATAGATCTATCGTCTCTGGATTGTTTGGTCGCGCAACAAGTTCGTGATTATATTGCCGATCCTGACTTTATTCGGTCTCATGGGTGAGTCGTCGCGGTCGTACATAAATTGAACTTTCACTCACATATTATTGCAGTCGCCTTGGTCCTATCCGTGCAGACGACCACACATGTAGATGATATCGCGCAAGATAAGGGACTCACGCCTGGCCTGATTTTCA
Source organism: Mycena filopes (assembly GCA_029281495.1). Taxonomy (NCBI): domain Eukaryota; kingdom Fungi; phylum Basidiomycota; class Agaricomycetes; order Agaricales; family Mycenaceae; genus Mycena; species Mycena filopes. Next base: position 427,499 of record JARIHR010000013.1, on the reverse strand, counting down.
CGCTCGTGTACGTCTGGCTCTACCATTTCTCGGCGGCCATCACTGACCATGCACCGCAGTACAAACCTTTACTCCACGGGTACCATTCCATCCAGGGAGTTCATTCATCGCGCTGACTGCAACGAACACTAGGATTTATTTCGTGGAAAATCTGGCAGATCACCAAAGGCGCTTCAGCGGCCAGTGGAAATAGTCTCCTGGTGAATAGGCTGAACCCATTTTCCGCGTACACGACTGATACTCCCTGCAGGGTTTCCTCTCCATCCTCGTCGAAAGCGCCGCCATCTCCACGTCGGTTTCGTTTCCCTTCTCATGGCCCGCTCCTCTTATCAATCTGTGCTATAGCATATGGGCCGTCTTCTACATCATCACGCACCAAATCAACTCCGACCTCCAGTTTGTCGCACTCATCCCGCTGCCTGCTGTCGCCGGAATCGCGAATGCGCTCATCCAAGCGCGGATCGGGATGGGTCAGGCGATCGAGCGGACGTCCCCGTCGACCTATGCGTCTGCGCCGCGTTCCACCACGGTGGGAGGTGCGGATACGCTCGTTAGCCGGGGCGAGACGTTCGTGAAGCCCGAGCCGTTTTAGCTTGTTCGAGGTCTCTGGCGAAGCGAATCAAGTTCTGAGAAGAAGTCAACAAGTTGTACTTTATCTGGCCGAGTGCCGTTTTCTTGGCCAAGTGCCGTTCGTTTTGTGTACTCTTTCTTTGTATTTTGTGGGTGTTGAACTGGGATCAATGTGGTACCGAGTCAAACTTCGAGGACTGAACCTGGGAAAACCCAAGAAAAATCGAGCGAGCATCATTTATTGCACGAAGAATTGCGTTCCCGTCTCACTAGACCAGTGACCGTTCTGTCTACGAGCCTACCGTCTCACAAGAGATGAACCGTGGGAGGAATCAATCAAACTTGGGGACGTCCACCTCGTGGCGCTCACGGCAACTGATGTAGACGACACGAGATTGCGGTTTCGGGGAGATGTCTTCCTGCGGCTGATATCTGGATGGCCACACGGAGCTGTTCTGGTTTCCCTCAGTCTCCGATTGTTCAATTCGAACTGAACTTGCCACAAATTAACCACAATTCACAGGTAAGGACGCCCAACGATTTTAAAGACACCCCTGTTGGAAGGTACTTCGAAGTCCCTCAGAAAAAGAAGAACAGGTCAGCGAGGCGTTGCTACGAGTACGCCGAGCCCTGTTGGGGTCCCGCCTGAGGCCCCGTGTCATATCGGCTGCATGGTGTAATGGTTAGCACTTCAGATTCTGACGCCTGTTCATTCTGGTAACCCCGGTTCGATTCCGGGTGCGGCCTTCGTTTTTGCTCCCCTCCACCTTCCTGACCGCACTTGTGGTCCGATCCTCACCTCAGACCTCTAATCTACTTCTTGCGAAAGAGCACAAAAGGTGATGGACTTTAGGGATGGCCCGGCCTCGAATCGAACGAGTTTCCTGCATGGACATTACACTCTGAAGAACCACAGGTGCGCACCTCACGCCTGCAAGCCTTGCACTGCCCGTCTGGTAATTTATACTACACGATAAAAGGCACGAAGAAAACGCCGCGCAAATGTGACAACTCCCAGCAGTTTTACTGAATGAGAGGAAAGACGACGGAGGTCCTCGAGCGCCACAACTCTACACGGACAAGGTAAAATAAGATAACAACCAAGTACCTATGTAAGTCTGTAACCAAAATACACGGCTGCCCGCCCGCCTACTGTAGCTCTTTGTAGTAGATATGGATACACGGAAACGGAATCAAGAAACACAGAAAGAAGCGACGTCGTCCATAGCTTATATGCACACTACTTTTGTTCCCTGCCGCCCCAACGACTAGGACTTGCCACCCTGCACCTGCACCTTCTTCGCGGTGCCAATGGTCGTATTGTTAACCTGCAGCGCAAATAGTTCGTCAGTAAGAGGACGATTCATGATCAGAGCCAGGCGGGCGAAAGCGGGGTATGGAGGGGAAGCAAAAGACACGATTCGTACCTTCGTCGCAAATCGCAACGACGTGAGCGACTCGTTCAAGTGCGCCGCCAGGGGGGACAGGTTGAGGACCATCTGCACACCTTCGTCAGCCTGGATCCCAAGTACAAGGGTCGGCATCGAGTACTCACCAAAGTCTTCGAATTCCCACTCAACGAGTTCTGTAACAGATACGTCAACTGCAACGGCGTCGCCCGTCAGCAACCAAAAAGGAAACGAGACGGATAGAGAGACGGTGTACGCACCTTCGAATTCCGATACGGCACATGCGCCCCAGGCCCACTCCCCAACGCAGCCACCACATCCCCCAACGCGCTCAAACTCCGATTAATGCTCTGCGTCTCCTTGAGTCTCTCCCCGCTATGCCCGCTCACGCCGCCGCCATTGGTCGACGCCCCCAGTCCGGCAGCAGTCAACACCCCCAACCGCTCGCTCCCGGCCAAATCCACCAGATTCAGCGTCCCGATCCGCTCCTGCTCCTCGCCCTTCCCAAGCCCCCCAGCCCCACCATCGCGCACCCCGCGTATGCGCACCGTAAACACCGAATGCGAGCGGCTCGAGCGCTCGTTCATCACCGTCGCGGCGACGCGCCGGCGCCCCTGCGCCTGCGCGAGCAGCGTGAGGACCTGCGCGGGCGAGGTGAGCGCGGGGGTGCGCACGTCCGAGACGGAGGTGAGGTGCGTGGTGGGGTGGTGGTGGATCTCGTGCTTGCGCGGCGGGTCGGCGGCGGTGGGGGGCGGGGAGAGGAGGTCTGTTATCGTTTCGTTGTACTGCGGGAGGAGGGAGCGTGAGTGGGGAGAGGGTAAGACGACGAGAGGGGGCTCACGATCTCGAGGAACTGCCCTTCCATGGTGTACGTCCACCCCTTGTCTTTGAGCTCCTCAGCGACGCGGAAGAGCTGTGCCACCGCTCGCGGGATCATCCCCTGCGTTTCTTCCGTCTGTAACCCGCGTCAGCAATTGCATATTCAAAGGAGAGTATGGAGAAGAAGAAGGGAGACACGTACACCCCCACCCTCCATTGTCCAGCTCTTCCCGCTCCCAGTCTGCCCATACGCAAAGATGCACACGTTGTACCCGTCCGTACAGCTCTGCGCCAGCTGCGAGATCTCCGCGAACAGGTCCGCCTGCGTCGAGGCGGGGTCGAAGACCTGCCACGACAAGGGTCAGCAACACACACAAAACATAGATATAGGCCTAGCACTTACGCGGTCGAATCCAAAGCCCCACACCTCCTTGCGCGGCTTATTCCCCATCCCCGCGTCCCACTCTCGCTCCGCCCCCGTCGAGCTGAGGACGAGCTCCTTCTGCCCCGACGGGTACGGCAGCGCCGCGTCCGGATACGCAATCTCCGCGCCCGCGTCCTCCTCGCTCCCCAACACCGGCCGCACACGACAAAAGACGCGGATGTTCCCCTTGAGCTCCATCACCATCCCATGCAGCTTCCTTCTCTCCTCCTCCCCGCGCACGGCCTCCTCCTTCGCTAGCTTTCGTTCCTCCTCCCACCCCGCGCGCTCGACCGCCCACGCCTCCCGCTCGAGCTCTAGCGCCTTCAGTTCCGCCTGCAGCACCTCCGCCCGCCCCGATAACGCGCGATAGCGCTCCTGCAGCCCCACCTCTGCATCCGCCGCGCCCGCCACCTCCGCTCTCAGCTTCACGATCCTGGCATCCCGCTCCTCTACGTCGTCCTTGGCCTCCCTTAACAGTCGGTCCGTGCGCCGGCCCCGAATCTCCCCCTCCTCCCGCTCGCGCGCCAGCGCCCGCCGTAGCTCCCCCGCGTCGTCGTGCGCGGCCGCGAGTGCCGTCTTGCCCGCGAGCACCTCCGCCTTGAGCGCCAGGACCTCGCGCCGCACGTCCGCCTCCGCCTCCTCCTTGGCGCGCAACGCGGACTTGACGCTCCCGAGCTCGCTGTGCAGGCCCGCGAGCTGCGCGTTGGCGTTGTTCAGCTGCGTGTTGGTGCCCGCCAGCTGTGCCTGGGCCGCGAAGAGTTCCGCTTGGGTGTTGATGTCGACGGTCGCGGCCGCGGCGGTGGACTCGGCGGCCTTGGACTCGAGGAGGGTGGTGAGGCGCTCCGCGTCCTGCGTGCGCGCGGACTCGAGCGTGGTGAGGCGTTTGTGGAGGTGCGTGATGACGTCGGGAGCTGCGGCAGAGGCGGTCGCGGGCGCGCCGGAGCCTGACGCGGTGCGTTTACCTTGCGCGGCGGCGGAGGGGACGCGCGAGGAGGAGGGCTTGCGGAGGGTGGAGACGGGCGGGGCGCTGGCGCCGCGGGCAGTGGGGCGCGCGGCGACGGGCGGGCGTGGACGCGTCAAGGGGCGGGGCATTACCGCGCCTTTGGGGGCTGCTGCACTGGCAGAGGTGGACGCGACCGCGTTTGAGTTTGAATTTGCGGCATTCGTTGAAGCTTGGAGCGGTCTTGGGCGGAATCCGGTGCCTTTCTTGGGTGGCTGGCCTTCGATGTCGTCCTCCTCCGGAACTACCTTACGCTTCAGCGACGGGGCAAAGCCCTTTGGTTCCGGCGGCGAATGGGGCCGCGGGAGACGAGACATGGACGTCTAAGGCGGGGTATGAAACGTGTGGATAGAGTGGAAATGGTGAAGAACGCACCGAGATACCTTCGAATTCGAGCTAGAGTAAAGCTTGGTGTACGAGACAAAGAACGGGTGGCTACGCGCCCGCCTGAAGAGTATAGGCCTAGGGAGTAAGAGTAAGCCTTTACAAGGAATTTCTGGACGATGCCAAGTCAGCGAGGCGCAATCTCAGGCCGTGCAAAAGACCTGCCACAAGTCGATTTTGAAGCGTACCCTGTGAATTTTTGGAGGGATGAGGGACAGGACAGTAGGGCGAGAGGGGTGCTCGACTTGCCTGGGTGACGAATGACACTCTGCTTGTGGATGGCACCGGGAAAGCCGCTTATCGTCGAGGAGAAGACCAACCTTGGTCACGTTGTGACTAGCCAAACTTGGCACAACAACGCGTCGCGTCCAAACTGACCGTGACCGCAAATCGTAAAATCGGAAAGAAAAAAATTGACAAAGGGCAAAATAAACACTCTCCGTGTTGGGACTCATCAGGCTCGTCCCATCAAAATCAAGGTAAGTGGGAGGGGAACTCTTTCACGTCTTTTCGACTTTGGAATTCCCGAAGATGTCCCCGCCGCCTTGTTCATTCCGTGTCATCCCTCCGGACGCTCTCCTCGCGCCTGACAGGAGCTATAACTGGAACCCAACGCCAAAAGAATTTCTCCAGCGTACGTTTACGATGACGACCCCTTACTGGATGCAGGCGCGTCCCACACGCCTCTGAGCCTTGTTTTGCGCCAGTTCAACCTGATTACAGATCAGCGCTTCAGCAGCAATCCAAATTGGGACCGAAAGAATATAGCACGCACCTGTTACGGCCCAGGCTTGAATCGAACAAGCGGCTCTTGAACTTTGCCTGCAATAGATAGAGACTCAATGCACGGAGGCAAATCTCATGCGCCTATGAATGGGTCCTGTTTCCCCTCCATTTCAACCTCAACCTCGTTGTCCAGGAAGTTCAAATGGAAAGTGCCAGCAGGGGATACAACCAAAAAAGCTGCCTGCTCGACTATCACAGCCCGGACTCGAATCGAACGCATCAAAGCATCATGGCCTACCCGAATTCCAGGCGCGTCCCATCCGCCTCTGGGTCTTGCTTCTCTCCAAGTTGACCTCAACCTTGTCCAAGAAAAAATAGAAAGTGCCAGCAGCTGAACAGAACCAAAAAGAAAACCTCACCGCCTGCTTTACCGCCCACGCTCGAATCGAACGAGCCGCTCCTGCGATAGGATTCAAGGAATCCAAATAGTGATTCAATACACGCAGGCACATCCCACGCCTCTGGGCCTTATTTCCCCTTCATTTCAACCTCAATCTCAGGGAAAGTGGCAGTTCAATGGAGACCAAAAAATGGTTCTTACCACACGACCCACGAATCGGCAATGAAATAAAGTCAATCGGAGCAAACGCATGCAGGCACATCCCAGACGCCTCTGGGCATAGATCTGGTTGCCCCGTAGTTTGACCTCGATTTCGTAGCCCACGAAACTTGGCTGAGCGGGATACTTATGAGCAAAAAAGCTACTACTGCGCAAATACGGCCCACGCTCGAATCGAACAAGCTACTCCTGCCGGCGTACATCGATGGATTATCCATTACCAAATGTTACCGAGTGCAAGGCGCGTCCCACTCGCCTCTGGGTCTTGTTTTCTTTCTCCAGTCTAATCCCATCGACAACTCAGCAAGAACTGAAACTGGGACGCAAGAAAAAGCAAGACATGTGCGGGGTACGGCCCAGGCTCGAATCGAACGAGCTGCTCCTGCAACATCATCGGAGAATTCCCATCGAATGCAGGCGCGTCCCACACGCCTCTGGGTCTCGTTTCCGCTTCAGTTCAACCTCAATTATCGACAACTCAGCAAGAACTGAAACCGGGAGCCTAAGAAAAAGTAAGACATGTGCGGGGTACGGCCCAGGCTCGAATTGAACGAGCGGCTCCATGAGCAAAGTCATCGGCCAACGTATGTAGGCGCATCCCATTCCACCTCTGGGCAGGTGAAAGTTATTCAGTATCAACTGAATCCGAACCGTGGTTGGAATTATTGTCAATAGAATGCAGATTCCCACCCGACCACTCACACGATTAATATTGAAGCTGGCGCCATCGCCCGCCGCATTTCTGGTTGAAAAAAGGAACACCGTCCTGATGAATGAGCGCATGGTTGCACAACAGCCGGACACACACCCCTCAAAAAAAGACTCTTTCACGCCCTACGGCCCACGCTCGAATCGAACAAGCTACTCCTGCCGGCGTACATCGAAGGATTATCCAGTACTGAATGTTACCGAGTGCAAGGCGCGTCCCACGCCTCTGGGTCTCCTTTCCGCTTCAGTTCAACCTCAATTAGCGACAACTCAGTAAGAACTGAAACTGGGACACAAGAAAAAGGGAAACATATCGAGTACGACCCAGGCTCGAGTCGAACGAGCTACTCCAGCGATACATCGAGGAAGATATGCATTACCGAACGCAGGCCCATCCCACTCGCCTCTGGGCCTTGTTTTTCCTTCAGTTTGACCTCATTGTCCTAAACAGAAATTGGATCTAGTGGGAGAAAAAGGAAAAAAAAATCCTACCGGACCTATGGCCCAAGGTCGAGTTGAACGAGCATTTATTGCGGTGCCCGCTAGGGAACACAACGGCGGGGGGTCCATTCCACACCTCTGGGCCTTGTTCTCCCTGGAAGTTATTCAGTATCAGTTGAATCCGGACCGTGGTTGAAATTACTTACCACCAGAGTGCATGCATCGACCAATCGAACCATTGAAGCTGGGGCCATCGCACGCCGAATTTCTGATTGAAGCAAAACTCCGTTCTAATAAAGAAGCGCATGGCTGAACAAGAACAGCCGGACACACTCCCCCCAAAAAAAGACTCTTTCACGCCCTACGGGTAACGACCCACGCTCGAATCGAACAAGCTACTCCTGCCGGCGTACATCGATGGATTATCCATTACCAGATGTTACCGATCCAATCGCCACCAGGTGGTGTCCTACCGAGCGACTCAGGTGAGGTCGAGACATCCCCGTGCGAGGCAAGCTGAAAAATTCGGACAAATCAGCCTGGATGATTCAACTGGGTCTTTTCTTGAGTCTCCGAGTAATATACCAAGCCTGGGTTGGACGCACCTTGCAGTTGACCCCGGGATTGTTTCCCCTCAGTTGTCTTCTACCAAATGGAAAGTGGTAGGCCAATACAACCCAAAAAACTGTTTCTCGTCGCCACTCCACGACCCAGCCTCGAATCGAACGAAGAAAGTGGTTGTGGACATAATTTGTGCGGGTGCGATCCAATCGCTACCAGGTCGCATCCATCCTAGACTGAGCGCTTCAATCCTCGGTCAGAATCCGACGGTTACAACCACAAACAAAACGGCACGAACCCTCCAATATGACCTGGCCTGGATTCGAACCAGGGAACTCCCGCAACATAACGATGGTGAGTTCTTAGTCCGGGCGGTCGCGATCCAATCGCTACCAGGTTGTATCCTCGTCCGTGCGAAGGTGGGTGAGGTCAAGATACGACGCGCGAAAGGAAATCGAAGTAAAAGAAAAAAAGGTGGCCCAAATTGCACATCTGTCTAGAAGATGTCAATCCATACGTTGGGCGGGCGCGATCCAATTGTCACCAGGTCGTGTCCTACAGAGCGACTCAGGTGAGCTCGAGACATCCTCGTGCGAAGGCAAGTTGAAAAATTCGGATCCTTAACACAAGGGTCCAGCCTGGATGATTCAACTAGACTGGAAGTTTTCTTGAGTCTCCGAGTACTATACTAGGCATGGGTTGGACGTCGTTCCCCCCAATTCAACTTCGACCTCGTTGTCTACTCAGTCGAAAGTGGCAGTCGGATCATTACGAGGAAAACAAAAAACCCTAAATCATCCAGCTCTACGACCCACGCTCGAATCGAACGAGGTACTCCTGCCAGCAGGACGAAGATAAGATCAAATGCATGCAGGCGCGTCCCATCCGCCTCTGGGTCTGGATCTGGTTGCCCTTTAGTCAAGTTTGACCTCGACTTCGTGGCTTATGAAACTTCAAGTTGAATGCAGCAGGATAGGAGAAAAAAAACTGCCAAACCAACTTACGGCCCACGCTCGAATCGAACGAGCTACTCCCGCAATATTATTCAAACATACACGTTATCGAATGCAGGCACGTCCCACACGTCTCTGGGCCTTGTTTTCCTTAAACTGCGCATTCAACCTCGCCATAACTTGTCCACGAAGCACGAATACAGCGGGATACGAGAAAAAAAATACAGCCTACCATTCCGTTCCTATGGCCCACGCTCGATTCGAACGAGCCGCTCCTGCTACCACCGCCGGGTAGCTATTACCGAGTGCAGGCGCGTTCCACCGCTGTGCCTTATTTTTTCTCCAGTCCCACCTCGATATCTTCGAAACAGAAACAGAACTTGGGAGCGGGAGAAAAAGAAAGAAACACACTGCCCAGTCCATGACCCAAGCCCGAGTCGAACGAGCAGTTCTAGCTGTGCCCCGTCAAGAAACTAGTACTGAGAGCGGGTGCGTCCCACACGCATCTGGGCCTCGTTCTTCCTGAAGGTTATTCAGCGTGGGTGAGTCCGGACTGTGTGGTTGAATCGGGATTCTTACTACCCTCAGAGTCAATCCAAAACACCCCTCAAAAATCTCGCTCACATCCCGTCAACTGCGCCAAAAGAAAAAAGGGGTATCAATTCCAAGAAACCCCAACACGGGGAGCTACATACGTAGAATACAAACGCGAGCAAAGCTGAATAATGAACAGATAAACCAAAAAGCGCGCACACTCCCGCCACTCGTTGGTATTGCGGACCACCACTGGCCATCCCGCGCCAGGTACGGGCGCAACCACAGGCGCATGGTCGTGGGCGTGGGGTGCGTGGTGCTTGACGGAGTCGAGCTCATAACGGGGAGGGTGAGCGCTGCGGCGAGCCTGGAATGCGGTGGCGATGGCGGCTTCGACGGCGGGGCGGTGCGCGCTCGTGTAGCAGGCGGAGACGGAGAGGGCGCGTAGCGCGGGGAGGGTGGTGGCGGTTTCAAAGAGGAGGTCCTGGAAGGGCGGGCGGTCAATAAATAAGGCTACTTGATCTCGACTTGATTTGAAGCAAACACATACCAGGGCATCGGTCTCCCCCTCCTCGCGCAACACCGTATCGTGCGCCATAACGCCGACGCTTAGACGCGCGAGGCGGCGCAGCTTCGCGATGGCGGCGACGCTATGCGTCCCGAAAGTCCAGCTATTCTCGTACCCGAGAGGGCACGTCAGCTGTACGAGCGAATCGGCGTGCTGGGGGAGCACGCTCTGGTAAAACACGTCCGCACACGCGCTGGATTCGTCACGCGAGTGCCCCCCGCCCATGCCCTCCAACGAAAGCTTCTCGACGCCCGCGTAGCCGCGCAAGTAGTCGAGCAAATCCGCGCTCACGCTCGTCGTCGATATCTCGCGCAGGCGGACGCCCTTGGCGTGCAGGGTCGCCCACAGCTGCGCGTGCGCTGTGCCGCAGTCGTGCAGGCCCAGGAGCGTGAGGGCGGTCAGCCCGCGGTTGCGCGCGATGGCGCGCGAGTCGGACTCTGTGAGGTGGAGGGCGAGGTGGCAGTGCGCGAGCGTTATTTTGAGGCTGTGGAGCTGGGAGAGGCGGGGGACGGAAAAGTCGCGGGTTCCCTCCAGGTGGAGTTCCAGAGAGGTGAGGTGGGGGAGGGAGCGGAGGTATTTTGCGATGGCGTCGCGCTGCCAGCTTGGATCGTCGTCGGTTATGACCCACCTACAAAGGCAAACGGGTGAGCAACGTGCTGTGCAATCGTATGAGGGGAGGGTTGAGTACCTAACGTCTCGGACCTTCATCAAGGATCCGAGCGCGGAGGTGACGAGCGCCTCCAGTGCACCGTCTGAGATAGGGTCTTCGTCCTCCGAGCCAACGGGGGAGCATGGAGCGATTTCCAAGGTCTTTGCATGCATCGACCAACCGCTCTCGCCAGTCGCGAGGTGCTCCAGCCCCCAGATGGAGGTCTTGCGCCGTAGATGATCGGTGTTCAAGAAAACGGAGGAGAAGAACAGAGGAGCGACCGCGTCGTCGGTGTAGCGGCATGCCGCCCGGAGGTCCTTTTGCGCCGTACCGGGGAGCTACACTCAGATTCTAAGCGAATGGACGGGGGATGGTGTAAATCAGGACAGACCTCTTTCCCAATCTCCTGCAAGAGTTCGACACACAGACTTTGGATCATGGTAGTTCAAGGGAAGACGAGGAGCCTGTAGAGGGTAAGGATACAAGGCGACGAGAGATGATCCCATACTTATAGTCGGCGCACATCCCAAAGTAGAACAACAATAACGCGTTGTTATTGTTCTCTAAACGGTTGCTCGTTATTACGTCGTAGAGAAGATGAATGAGTTACGAGCCAAGTCCAGCGGATTCAATTCTGTTCGAAACCGCAATGGCCAGCGGTTCAGCCAAGATTTGGCGGAGATGGTTGTGGTTCGAGGAAGAGAGCGGTTGTGTTTGATTCAAACGTCGCTGACAAACACGACCACCCTGAAATTTCTCTCTCTCCTCCAAATGGGTCGCTTAAGACGTTCAAGAGCTCACCACGCCCGGCGGGATGTCCACAGAGCTGCGCGTACTCGGGTCCGTCTTCTACCGCCATTTCCGACCCCATTTCCCTCATATTCCGTCCCCTCCAGGTCAGAGGCAGAGACTTAGATCAGATCCAAATGCTCGACCTTGATCCCAAGGTATGTCCTTCGGAGGGTCTTGCAGGACTGTATCAGCTTACTGCTACCCCCAGCGACGAGCAGAACTGGAGGCCCAACCCCTTGACTTCGAGAGACCCGGATTGGCGCAGCACTATTGTGTAGAGTGTGCAAAGTGCGTCGCTGTCCCTCTACGCCTAAAGCATCTGCTAATGAGACGCCTACGACCAGATACTACGAGACCGACGCCGCACTGAACTCGCACTGGCGGAGTAAGGTCCACAAACGGCGGTGCAAGCAGCTGAAAGAGCCCGCATATACGATCGAGGAGTCAGAGCGGGCTGCGGGGCTGGGGCGGGCGGAGCGGAAGCCGGCGGTATCGACGGCGATGGTGGTGGAGGCCGAGGTGGCAGTAGCAGTCGCTTGATCCCTGCGGCGAGTCCGTTGTTGTTTTCTCGTTCTTAATTTATTTTTCTTTCTCTCCCACTCTTGGCCGAGCTTTGAGGACGGTGGATCGCGCCGATTCAGCACGTCTTTCACTCACCGCTGGATCCTTCCTCGCCACGTTCGCCTCTTCGCCGAACCGTCCAATTCTGACCCACCATTCCAGCACGTCGGAGTCATATTCATATGATCTGGTAGCGATGGAATAGCCCCCGCACGAATCACGTCCAGCACGAACGTTGTCTTCGGACTTCCTGGTTCGAGTCCAGACCAAAATCACCAGATCATCCTTGAGATCATCACACTTTTTCCATGTCGCTGAGCTGACGAACTTTTTCGACCGGGCATAAATCCTGACGGCCTTGACGGCCTGAAACTAGCACTCATGGCATCGAGCTGTGCGTACTTCCACCTCCTGAGTAACTTAAAAAAGAAAACCCAGTTCCTCGCAGTGGGGAGCCTCCGAGTCCTCCTCCTGGTTCGACTCCAGGCTGGGTTCTTGCTGGATTCGGACCTTTTTTGGGTTCGCCTTCCTTTCGCGTGTCGAAAATATCTTGACCTCACCCCACCAACCCTCGCACAGACGAGGAGACGACCTGGTAGCGATTGGATCGCGCCCGCCCGAGATGACAATCCACCATCGGGGTGTTGTGGGAGCTACTTACCTGGTTCGAATCCAGGCCAGGTCATATTGGGAGGGTTCGTGCGTTTTGTTCGTGGTTCTAACCGTCGAATTCCGTATCAGTATCCAGGTGCTCGAAGTAACTTAGGATGGGTGCGACCTGGTGGCTGGCGAATTACATCGCCTACAGAAATCTTGACTCTCGAGCTCATCCTTCAGCTTGAAGTGCGGCCGGTGAGGAGTTAACTGGTTCAAACCCAGGCTGGGTCATTGGGGATGGAGGAATTTTTTTGCCTCCTTGGAAAACAGAATTCTGACCACTCCGCGTGTGTGAGCCCTCACATCTTGCTTCGAGGTGCGTCCAACCCACGCTTGCTATACTTCGAGCTCAGTTCTAACTCAAAGGAAGAACACTCGTGAGTTCCTGGTTCGACTCCAGGTTGGGTTGTACTGTAGCAGACCGAAAATACTTTTTCGACTTCCGAATTCGTGTCGGGAATTGTCTTGACTCCACCCACCCTCGCGCAGACAAAGGAGACGACCTGGTGGCGATTGGATCGCGCCCGCCCGGAATGAAAAAGTCACCCGTCAGGTGCTGCGGGAGTTACCTGGTTCGAATCCAGGCCAGGTCATATTGGGAGGGTTCGTGTGTTTTGTTCGTGGTTGTAACCGTCGGATTCTGACCGAGAATTGAAGCGCTCGACCTAGGATGGATGCGACCTGGTAGCGATTGGATCGCACCCGCACAAATTAGATACGTCCACAACCCATCTTTCGCGGGGTTACCTGGTTCAAATCCAGGCTGGGTCGTTAGAAGGAAGGAGAGCTTTGTTCCCTCCTTACAAAACAAAACCCCCAGTGCTCAAATTGTGTGCGAAGCGTTAAGGTGCGTCGTCCAACCCACGCTTGCTATACTTCAAGCTCAGCTTTCCTCAGGAAAGGAGCCAGGGCCGAATCGTGAGCTCCTGGTTCGACTCCAGGTTGGGTTGTATTGAAGCAGACCAAATAAACTTTTTCGACTTCCTTTCGCGCGTCAGGGACGTCTTGACCCCACCCACTCTCGCTCAGGACGAGGGTGAGGACGCGACCTGGCGGCTACGCCCAAATATCAGTTCCATCGAATCCAGGGGACGTTGGTTATGTTCAGGCCAACGTTTTAAAGTTCGTACTAGAACTAGTAGTTCTGGCAGGTCAGATTCTGATAGACTCAAGCGCTCGAATCATAGATGCGACCTGCTGTCAAGTGGACCGCCCCAAACGGATGTCGAGTGACTGCCTAATTCGTACCCAGGCCAGGTTATAGTCGCGATGACAGAAGAGTTTTCCTTTTCTGAGTCCCAACCGTTGAATTCTGGCCCAAGACTCAATATTTTGTGCCAAGCTCACATGATGGTAGTGCAAGTTGGTTTGTCTCACAGTGTGCAGGCGAGTCCCAATCTTTTCCGCAGGATTCCCTCTACCTTGACATCCTCGGCGAAGGCGCCGTCAAGATCTCCACGTCGGTTCGGAATGTTCAATGAGTAGTAACAAACTCGATTCTCCATTGATGCCGTGGGGGCAGCGACACGTCCAGAAGACGCGTAGCTGTGCATAAAAGACGCGTCCCTGTACGTTCGGTGAGCTGGGTCGGGGACACAGGATGCGACTGCCCGAAACGGAAGCTCACAGAATGGGGTAATCAAAGCGGTAAATAATTTGTTGACCACTTGCCTCTCTCTCTGCCACCATCGTCACCTAGATTCAAATCTGGGCTGGAGCACTGGCCATTGGCCTAAGGGCTTCGAACCCAGATGCCCTCGCTCGTGACCGTGTATCTTTGGTGCGACGACGCAGCGACGTAATAACGGGCGACCATTTGGAAAACAATAAAAATGCCTTATTGTTCTGCTTTCGGGTGTGTCCCGAGCCTATAAGTATGGGTTCGGCTTGTCGCGTCGCCTTGTACTCCTCCTCTTTGCACCCTGCCCCCGTTGGAATCCGATGATTCAAAGCTTGTGCGTCGAACTTGTGCAGGAGATCGCGAAAGAGGTGCGCCGCGATTTAGACCATCTACCGTCCACTCACTTACAGACTGAGTACAGCTCCCCCGTGCAACGCAAAAGGACCTTCGGGCGGCATGCCGGTACATTGAAGCTGCAGTCGCACCCCTCTTCTTCTCCTTCGTTGTCCTGAACACCGAAGATCTACAACACGAGAGCGCTATCTGGGGGCTGCAGCACCTCGCGACTGGGGAGAGCGGGTGGTCCATGCATGCAAAGACCTTGAAAATTGTCCCATGTTCCCCTGTGGACTGGGACGACGAAGTCCCTACTACAGACGGCGAAGTCCCTATCTCAGACGGCGCGCTGGAGGCGCTCTTCACTGCCGCGCTCGGGTCCTTGACGAATGTCCGACACGTCAGGTAAACCCTCTTCCCTTGCGATGAGCACGTCGCTCACCCGTCTGCTTATCTAGGTGGGTCATAACAGTCGATGATCCAAGCTGGCAGCGCGACGTCGTCGCAGAATACCTGCGCTTACTCCCTCTCCTCATTTCGTTGGAGATCTGTTCCTGGACCCGCGACTTCTCGGTCCCACGCTTCTCAGGGCTTCGCCGCCTGAAAATCATGACCCACGCCCTCAACCTGACGGAGTCCGATTTCCGCGCCATCACACACAACCGCGGCCTCACCTCCCTCACCCTATCCCTTGGATCTACCGGGACCGAAGACATACCCGCACACTTCTGGCACATCTTGCGCGAAAACGGTGTCCACTTGCGCGAAATATCTACGACGTTTGTCAGCACCGATCTCCGCGACTACCTGTGCTCCTACTCGGGCGTCGAGAAACTGTCGCTCGACTCTATGGGCTGGGAGAGCATCTCCGCCGACTACAACATCTGCGCGAAAACCTTCTACGAGACCGTCTTCCCTCACCACGCTGAGTCGCTCGTGAAGCTGACCTGCCCGATCGGCGACGAGGACAGCTGGACCTTCGGCACCCACAACGTCGCCGCTATCTCGCAACTGAGTCGCCTCGTTTACCTGCGCATCGGCGTTGCCGCGCGCGGTACGGTGTGGCGTGTCGATGAGGAAGTAAACGTGTTGGTAGGTGTTAACATCAATTCAGACTCTTCTATACTGGCAGAGCATGCGTCATTGACCGCCCGCCCGTGCAGGACCTGCTCTTCGACACCGCTTCTGCCGCCCTCCCCGATCTGCGCACCCTTTTGGTCTCCCCGTGCTACAGGTCCGGGTGCCGCGACGAAATCGAGGCCGAGATCGCACAGGCCTTCCAGGCTCGCTACGGTCACCCCTATACAGGGGAGTTCGGTCAACCTCCTCCGCCCATCGTAAAAGAAGGTGTAATCAAACGACTCCGGCTTAGGTGGGCGACTTGGATGGAAGACGACGGACTCCAGAAGATGGCGTGGTTTCTCCTTCCCCTGGACCTCGGGTTAATTTTCCTCTTCATTTACTCATATGTGTATCAGAATTACGCACATGTCAGTGTAGCCGGTTGGTTTTCTTGAAATTGATACCGCAGTTTCCTTGTGCAACGATTCGTGAGCAAGCTTGTCGGTGTTCGAGCTTTGCTATACCATCCCTCGATGAGGGTGGATCGATCCCGCACAAATTGCGTCACGCGGGAGCCACCTGGCTTGAATCCGGGAAGGTTATGGTGAACCGTGAAGGTGCCTTCGTACACGTATGTACATGGAGTTTTTGTTTTAGTTCAAACCGCCGGACTCTAACCCAGGACTCAAGATTCTACACCAGCTACAAGAGCCGTCCGATTGAGTCTGGGGTGGGTAGTTCATTTTTTCTACATCGAAACCCCCGAAGTTTTTCGGCTTGTTGCAATTTGTTTGGACCCCATTGTGATGCGACTGCCGACTGAGCCTTGTTCTGAGTCATGTCCGACTCTCGCAGACGCCCCAGGGACGACGACGACGGCGACGAGCCCGACGGCCGTCCTCAGCAGCGCCAAAGACTTGGGGATGAGACCCTCGTAGACGATGTGGTGCTTGACGAGCTCCCCTTCGAGTTCGTCCGGGATCCTCAGTTCTATCGCAGCGATGGAGATTGTGTCATCCGCGTAGAGGAAACCCTTTTCAAGGTACCTTACCTCGCCATTCGCTCCGTCTACCTTCCCCCAATTTTAACCTTTGAACGCGGCAGGTCCATCGATTCCACTTCAACGGCAGTCCCGCATTTGAAGGCTTGTTTTCGCTGCCAGCGAGCCAGGACGACAAGTTTAAATTCGAGGGGCGGGACGACCAGCACCCGATTCGATTCTACGGGGACACTGTGAGCCAGATCCGTTCATTCTTGGGCTACGCCTACGCGCAGTACGTAACAGTCCACTCGATACAAAATACGCCGCTCATCTCACGTCTCCGTAGCGCGCTGGACGTCCAGTACTCATCCATGCCGCTGACCGACATCTACAAGCTTATCGACACCGTCCAAATCGCGCACAAATACGCCCTGGAGCAGTCAGAGAAGTGGGCAATCAACGCGATCACGTACATCTGCGTGAAGAAGAAACTGCTGAAGACCTGTGCCGTCGACGTATACGTCGCGCTCCTCCGACTGGATCTGCTCTCCCCGATGCCTACCGTCAAATCCTACGTCCGAAAACACTGGGCCGACCGCCTGCGGGAGAGCGATCCCGCCCTGAGTCTCGCAGAAGCCTTGGACACTGCCGAAGAAGTTGGCTTCCGGCGCTTCCTCGGCGACCTCTACTACTTGCAGCTCTCGAAACTCGATGAGCCGGCCCACAACACTCCGGGCACACAGGTTGCCCCGCCCCTTCCGGCGGCCCTCAGCGACACGCACAAGCTCCGCCTCATGGTGGGCTACCGGTCGCTGTTGCTGTCGTGGAACCGCATCGCCGCTCATCCCATCGCCCTCGAGGGCACCTGTGCCCTCGGGCCCGCGTTGCACACCGGGGACTGTCTGATCTCCTGGCGCGACGACTGGCGCACCTTCGTGTCCCAGTTAAGTCCCCCCACGGGCGCCAACTTGCTGAAACACGTCCAGACGCTCCATACGTCTCTGGTGGAGCACTACAGCCCGGACCCGGACCAGGACGATGCATGTTCCCTCGTCATCCCTGCGCTCAACCGCCACTTTCCCGAACTTCTCAAGACGCTGCGGCTGTCGATCGCCGACCATTTCCTGGGTCCAGAGCCTGAGCCGGCGGTCGTTCCGGCTTGATGACTTGGTGTGTTTCTTGGGCTGTTACATGTCCGGTGTCGCTAATCTACACCTGACCAGTGTTTATATGTGTCTCACCCATGCTAATCCAGTGCGTTTCTTTACCCTGATCACGCCGTATTCACTGACCCCGATACCGCAGCATCTAACTATATGTACCCTGTTTGGCTAAATCTTATGCTATTTTCTCTTGGTTTTACTATCGGCGAGACAATTGTCTGCTCTATTCTGCGGCAAACACCACGGTCGTGTGGGGGAATGAGGAGGAGACTTCGGCTCTGGTCGCAACTGAGGTTTGATAGGATTTTACCGTTGCTGCGGCGCGTGGCGAGTTATGGTTTTATCCAACCTCGACCAACCCACAGATTCGTTGGCTGAGCCATGTTATAAATCACCTCGAGGGGGCGTCTACTTGAACACCCAACACGAAATGCATTATGGACACCGACCCCAGCAGCGTGCATCTCCCCGACGTCGGTCAGACTCCGTCCGTCAGCTGAAACTAAGGGGAAAATGGGTAGAACGGCGACCAACTAAACCATGACCTGCCATGGATTCGAACCACGGAGTCCCGCTGCGGCCGCAACATGTATCGCGTCAAGATTTGACCGGGGGCGATCCAGTCGCCACCAGGTCGTCTGAACGTGGTACAGCGTTTGGAGTCCTCGGTCAGAGTCCGGCGATACTTAGAACTAGAACAAAAACTCCATATACGAAGGCACCAGTGGCACACCATAACCTTCCCCGAATTCAAGCCAGGTAGCTCCCGCGGGACGTAATTTGTGCGGAGTTGATCCACCCTCATCGACGGATGATAAAGCAAAGTTCGAACACCGTCAAGCCTGCTCAAAAGTCGTTGCACAAGGAAACTGCGGCAAAAAAGGGGGTATCGATTTCAAGAGAACCAACCGACTACACTGGCATGGTCGTAATTATAATACACATATGAGCAAACGAGGGGGAAAAGCAACCCGAGCTCCAGTAAGAAGAGAAACCGCGACATCTGCTGGAAGCCGTCGCTTTCGATCCAAATCGCCCACCTAAGCCGGAGTCGTTCGACCACACCTTCGCTTACGATGGGCCTCGGAGGTCCAATGTAGGGGGAAAGGTCCATGTTCATAAGCAGGGGTATTTCGTGTTGAACGAACTCCCGTGTATAGGGGTGACCGTGGTGAGCCTGGAAGGCCGCTTTGATGGCGGCCTCGACGTCGTTGTGGTGCCTGGTCCTGTGGCTCCCGTGGCACGGGGAGACCGAGAGCGTGCGCAGACCGGGGATGGCGGTAGCGGCAGTGTCGAAGAGGAGGTCCTGCAAGGGCGTTCATTCAATACTGTTTTGCGGCTATTTGGAACTTGATTATAAAGTAGACACATACCAGCACATTTACTTCCCCGTCGCGACGCAACACCGTATCGCGCGCGGTAACGCCGACGCGCAGGCGGACGAGGCGACTCAGCTGCGAGATAGCGGCGACGCTGTGGGTGCCGAAGGTCCAGTTGTTCTCGTAGCCGATCGGGCAGGTCAGCTTCACGAGCGACTCGGCGTGGTGGGCGAGCACGGTCTGGTAGAAGATGTCCGCGCATGTGTTCGAGTCGGCGGAGGACTCCCCCCCGCCCATACCTTTCAGCGACAGTTTCTCGACGCCCGAGTAGGAGCGCAGGTAGTCGAGGAGATCAGTGCAGACACAGGTCGTGGATATTTCGCGCAAGTAGACACCATTTTCGTGCAAGATGGGCCACAGGTGTGCGGGTGTGGTCCCGTAGGATCCAAGGGACAGGGTGAGGGAGGTGAGGCCGCGGTTGTGTGCGATGGCGCGGGAGGCGGACTCCGTCAGGACGACGTCGGTCGTAATTTTCAGACGGCGAAGGCCCGAGAGGCGCGGGACCGAGAAGTCGCGAGTTCCCGTTCCCCAGACGCCGATCTCCAAGGAAGTGAGGAGCGGGAGCGAGCGCAGGTATTCCGCGACGACGTCGCGCTGCCAGCTTGGATCGTCGTCCGTTACATCCCACCTGAGTCAACGGCTAAGCAACGTCCTAATCGCACGAAAGGATGTTTTACCTGACGTGTCGGACATTCATCAAGGACCCGAGCGCGGAGGTGAAGAGTGCTTGCAGCGCGCTCTCTGAGATAGGATCTTTGTCGAGAGCCCGAACGTAGGTTTGACTGGGCGCGATTTTCAAGGTCTTTGCATGCATGGACCACCCGCTCTCGCCAGTCGCGAGATGTTCCAGCCCCCAGATCGCGGTCTCGCGCCGTAGATACGTGGTGTTCAAGACAACGAAGGAGAAGAAGAGAGGCGCGACCGCATCGCCAGTGGACCGGCATGCCGCCCGAAGGTCCTTTTGCGCTCTACGGGGGAGCTGTACAAACGATAAGCGAGGGGATGCCATATATCACTGGCGGGACAGACCTGTTTCCCGATCTCCTGCACAACGTCGACGCACAAGCTTTGGATCATTCGAGTTCAACGGGGGGAGGAAACTTTGGAGGAAGAGTACAAGGCGTCCCGAGAAGGCGCACCCATAGTTATAGACTCGGGACACAGCCGAAAGCAGAACAATAAAGCATTTTTATTGTTCTCCAAATGGTTGCTCGTTTATTTACGTCGCTGCGTCGTTGCAGCAAAGATACACGGTCACGAGCGAGGGCATCTGGGCAGTTCAAAGCCCTTAAGACCTTAAAGTCCAGGGCCAGTACTCCAGCTCAGATTTGGTGACGATGGTAGAGAGAGAGCTGGGATGGCGTGCCGTAACACGATCAACAACCAAGCCTGGCACAACAATCGCGTCGCGTGTCGCAGATACGTAATGGCCGCGCGGCCGTCGGAGTTTCAAAACCTTGTTGCTTCCGACCACCATGTCGCCCTCGCGCGGGCTTTTTGCCTCTGCGTCCTCCCTCGTCTGGAATATAAATCTGGACCTCTGCATACGGCGTTCACACTACATCCCCTCGACTTGGTCCAAGAAACACAATTACACGCTCTAAACGCTTTTCCGGCTCCTCTGCCCACACAATTTTCAACATTCCGACAAGGGACCTGCACATCTATTTGAATGGCATTCCAATCAATCAAAGGCGGCCTCGCGCCTTCGCGTCGTGCGGCGGGCCGGTCGGCGCAACCTTGGTGAAACCTCTGACCTGGTCACCCGCTCGGTGGCGACATGCACGATCTTCTGCTTCCTTTCGAGTTCCTATTAATATACTGTTTGACCTGGCCACACCCCACTCCACCCCAGAACATAAAAGAAAATGCGCTTCCCCAAGCTCGCGCTCGCGGGGCTCTTCCCTCTTCTGGCCCTCGTCACAGCGAAACAATACAAATACATCATCCCTGGCGCCGACCTCCTCGACGAAGATGGCGTCTTGATCCAGGCGCACGGGGGCCAAGTCGTCCGTCACGGAAGCAAGTTTTACTGGTTTGGGGAGGACCACAGTGCTGGAGGCACCCATTTTCAAGGCATTTCGGTGCGCCTGTTCCTCCCTTTCACTCAAATACAGTGCGTTGAAGATGAGAATGATCAGTGCTATTCGTCGAACGACCTCTACAACTGGAAGAACGAGGGACACGCGTTCAGTCCTGTCGCGGGGACGCAGCTCGCGAGCGACCAGGTGGGGGAGCGGCCGAAGGTGGTGTACAGTCCGGAGATCGACAAATGGGTCGTGCGTGCTCTCTTGCTTTCGATCTTCCGGCGAAAGAGATAGTTAATTGCAATCCTTGTAGATGTACATCCACGCGGACAACACGACCTACGGGCTGCATCTGCAGGCAATGGCGCTCGCAGACAAGATCCAGGGACCGTATGCCCTGCAGGCGATCTACAACCCGCTGGGTAAGGCGAGCCAGGACATGGGCTTGTTCCTCGACGATGATGGTGCGTTGCAACGCAAATTTTTCATTACTTGATCCAACAATGCCCTTGCGTCGCAGGCTCAGCGTACTCGCTCTATGGCTCAGGAGGGAACAACGACATCACGATTCTAACACCAGATTATACGAACCAGTCGCGCATCGTGTTCCAATTCTCCGGCACGAATTTGGAGGCGCCGGGGATGTTGCACAGTAACGGACTCTATTATCACTTCTTCAGTTCGTCCAACTCTCTCCCTCTGCCCTTCACAATAACTCACTCCCCGCAGGCCAAAAAACGGGCTACCGCCCCAACGACGCGCAATATTTCACCGCATCCAACATCTCCGGCCCCTGGGCCGCGCGCAAGCAGCTCACGCCCCCAGGCACCTTCACCTACGAGTCGCAAAACACCTTCGAGCTCAAGCTTGCCGGGTCCAAGACCACGACCTTCGTCTTCATGGGCGATCGGTGGGATTCGAATGAATTGGCGGATAGCCGCTATATGTGGCTGCCGCTCGCGCTGGATGAGGGCGCAGGGACGGCGGCGATGGTGTGGCGCGATGTGTGGACGGTGGATGTGGAGACGGGGGAGGTGGGGTTTCCGGAGGGAGTGGTGCATGAGGCGCATAGTGGGACACTCGGCGGCGGCGCGAATGTGGTTGCGTGCGCGGGGTGCTCGGACGGGCTTTTGGTCACGAATAGTCGGTGTCTATCCATAATTTCTGCTACTGGTTGGCTGATCACTTGTGCAGTCACCCAATCGTCGAGCGTCACTGTGTCTGGCATCGTCGGACAGAACAAGCCCCAGTGGATCGCGCTGTACTACGTGAATCCCGATGACCAGCGTGCGCCCCTTCCTCTTGTCTTTGCTCTCATGTTTGATTTACCCCAACCCTTCCTCGCAGTCATCAACGGCCTCCAGCGCCTCGTGAGCGTCTCCGTCAACGGCGGCGCGCCCACAATTCTGAAACAGCGCACCACCGCCGTGAACGTCACCATGTCCATCCCGTTCGAGGCGTATCTGGAAAAGGGCGCGGTGAATAATGTTACGGTGACTGGGACGAGTGGCGGTAAGTTCTCCTAGTAGCTCATCCAGGAAATGACGATACTGATGTGAATTTGCGAAGGACCTGCGGCGGACTTTGACCGGCTGGTTGTGTATCCGTATACGCCCTGAACCTTGCCAGTAGTTGACCAAAATGAATTTGGTTGTTTGGGTGATATCACGACGGTTTTTTCTTCCATCCTATTTCCCCTGGGTTATTCAGCTCGAACTGGTAGCGATCCGACTTTCCTCACCATGGTGGTCGGAAGCTAGAACGTTTGAAACTCCGACGGCCGCGCGGCCATCCGCGACGCGACCATCCGCGACGCGACGCGTTTGTTGTGTCGAGCTTGGTTGTTGATCATGTTACGGCACGCCATCCGAGTCGCTGGTTGGTCTTCTCCTCGACGACACCGTTCCTGCAGGACAGCCCCCGCTACAGGGCGGACGCAATCCTCGTTATCCACAGTAATTATCGGGGAATGCTCTACTCTATGACAATCCACGGTGCGCCGCGTCTTCCGGTTTCTCGTATCCGCCGTCGGCGTCGATGCTGCCTTAGAATTACCCAGAGGCCCTTCGCGAGTCTTAGGTCCTTATCCGTTCTAACTCGGCATATACTCGGCATATACTCTTCCCGAGGACGACCTCTCATACACCTGGCTCGCCCGAAACCAACGACTTTCTTTACACAGTCAACCACCTGTCGCTGGATTAGTCTCGTCCGA
The DNA here is from genome assembly GCA_029281495.1 of Mycena filopes. Taxonomy (NCBI): domain Eukaryota; kingdom Fungi; phylum Basidiomycota; class Agaricomycetes; order Agaricales; family Mycenaceae; genus Mycena; species Mycena filopes. The sequence goes on along the minus strand of JARIHR010000013.1, from coordinate 404,339 downwards.
CTCGGAACGACTTCTCGAGAAAGTTGTGTGCGAATCGCTGGCTTGAAGCAACAAAGGCCGATTAATTGGGACTCTATTCGACGTAGGGTGTTATAACAAAAACAACGGGAGCATTCAATACGACCAGGCCGATTTCGCCACCTCCGTCCGCAGGAAGGTCCTCCAATCCTTCAGCTCAGGATATTGCGCGCGCAGTGCGGGTATGTCGGCGTTGAACCCCAGCTCCGGATCGTTGAAAAACTGCCGCAGCCATTCAACACATCATCATCACTGGGGGACACAAATACGCACCTTGAACATCAACCGCAGCTCCGAGCGCGACGCGCGAATCGCCCACGCAAGCGTCTCCCCAGCCATCATCTTCGGCCGCATCTCCACCCCAAACACCTCGCGCCACCCGTCCGCGAGCTCCTTCGGCGTTAGCGCGTCGCCCGCCAGGTCGACTGTCTTGCCGATGTACTCCTCCGGGCGCTGCAGCGCGAGGGCGGCGACGCCACCGATGTCGCTCCCCGCGATGAACTGCAGCCGGGTGGTGGGCTTGAGCTGAGTGAGCATGATGAGCTTGTTCATCTTGGCGAGGAGGGTTGTGGGGTCGTTCGGCGCGAGCTGGTCCATGAAGGTCGTGGGCCGCAGGATCGTCGTTGGGAGGTGGGGGAGGTGTTTGGCGATGTAGGTTTCTACGACGCGCTTGGATTCGAAGCTGACGATGGGAGTGTCTGATTTAGCGCGGCGTGTCAAGCAGCTGCGGAGCAACCTACTGTGGTACGCCGGTGGCGGAGCGAGGCCCGAGGTTCACGCCAGTGTAGACGAAGTGCTTGACGCCGTGCTTGGCGGCCTCGTTCGCTAGTGCTTTCGCCTCCGCAACTTCACCCTCGAGACCCTGTGGGTTCTCGTAGCTCTGCTGCACGGAGAAGACGCCGTACACAGGGCCTGGCGCGGAGCGGAAGAGCGCGGCGGCATCGGTGGGGACGCCTTTGTGTAGGCGGACCCCGCGGAGGGATGCGATCGCCTTGCTCCGAGCGGAGGCTGGATCGCGGGTTTGCGCGAGGATAATCCACGGTGCGGGGTCTTGGTTCGAATCTTCGTTTGCTTTGACCAGAGCTTGATGAATGTTTTCAGTGACTACGAAGAGCGGAAATCAAGACGACACATACCTTTCACAACTCCGCCGCCCTGCGTCCCTGTGGCAAGCATGACGAGGACTATCTTGCTGGACGAGTAATCTTGGTCTGCCATTTCGAGCGCCGGTTGAATAATTGCATCCTCAACTTGACCTTCGCAGTATATAAAGGACACACGAAATCATGACTTATTCTCGAATCCCGAGACTCGGGGAATGAGTCGCGCTTTGAAGCGACCTTGGTGAGGAAGAGTGCGCGAGAGGATGGGCGGTAGAGCGGATAAACCTGGACCTGAAGACGCCGTTTATCCGGCATCAATATTTGACGATCGGGTCCGCAGAAAATCGGAATATGTGCGTTACTTTCCTCCCACCGAGCCGTTAAGCGCTGAGATCTGCTACCGCGAAATCAAGATGGCGTGAAATCCACTGACTCAAAATGCCACGCGGGAAACAATTTGAACCAAAACCAACGGGAGCCTGCCGACTCGGAGCGTTGCCTCAGTATCTTTTGTGGGCGTGTAACCGCACACTAATTTTTCCCTGTCGAACAGGAGTCCGTCGGGAATCTGGGAAAGATTTTGAAGTGAGACGGCGCGTCGCCCTCGGCCCGCTTCGGCCGACGGTGGTTGAATGACATTTGCACAACGTCACCGCTTTCCACGGCTTCCTCCACACCACCATGTTGCTCTCCATCGCGCGCCGCTCGCTTCGCTCTCCTCGGGCTCGCTCACTCTTCTTCGCCTCAGCGGCTGTCGTGTCTTTGCACACCCTTCCTGACCTTCCATACGCGTACAATGTGCGTAAATCTCAAACATCTTCGCCGATCTTCAAATTTATCGCATTCCAAGGCGCTCGAGCCCTACATCTCCGAAGAGATAATGGCGCTGCACCACAAAAAGCATCACCAGACGTACGTTAATGCACTCAACGCCGCGGAGGAGGCGTACGCAAAAGCCAGCTCGATGAAGGAGAAAATCGAGATCCAGGCGGCGCTCAAGTTGAACGGCGGAGGTAGGACGTTGCTGGCATCCGATGACAGGAGGTAAATGTAGGACGCGACGACATTTGCAGGCCACATCAACCACTCGCTCTTCTGGAAGAACCTCGCGCCCGCCGCTGAGGGCGGCGGGAAGCTGGAGGACGGGCCGCTAAAGAGCGCGATTGAGCGTGATTTTGGATCTGTTGAGGCGTTCAAGAAGAGCTTCAACGCCAAGACCGCTGCTATCCAGGGCAGTGGATGGGGATGGCTGGTAAGCTCGTCCAATTGAGAGCTGGAGGTGCTGGACCGACTCAGTTATCGCTACTTCAGGGATACAATCCCGCGACGAAGAAGCTCGAAATTGTCACCACTTCCAACCAGGACCCGCTCCTCAGTATGTGTTCGATCTTTCTGCCGCGCTTCTTTTGCCTATCCAGTACAGCACACACGCCTATCATCGGTATCGATATCTGGGAGCACGTTCGTCTGTTTCTCACTTCCCGTCTGCTCGTTTCTAATTTCTGCGACCAGGCATTTTACCTCCAGGTACTTATATAGTCGCTCTCTGTCGGGTTCGTTGGTTGATCTGCTAAACCCAACAGTACAAGAACGTGAAGCCGGATGTAAGCTCCGCTTATTCTCAATGGGTAGTATCATTGACACAAGCGCGGCATCCCCTGTAGTACCTCAACGCCATTTGGAACGTTGTCAACTTCAAGGAGGCGGAAGCGCGCCTCGCGGCGGTGGCAAAGTAACTGCAACAAGTTTTTTTTGCGTTGTTCCTTGCTCCAACAATCCATGTACTAGTATGTATCTCTCTGATTGCAACACGCGGTCGATATCCGCAGAAGAACATCGAGACCACCCGCCTCCTTCGTCAATCTACGTCATTCTTTGAATCGACGACCAGGTGAGAGGCTCCGAGTCGTTCGCTCGCAAACAGAACCTCGTTTATGTCTGGGGGGCTTGATATCTCTGGCACTGGAATCTCTACTATGGAAATGACCCATAGAAGAGGGCAGCAAGCGTGAAAAAACCGGAAAAGTTGGTAAAAATTGACGGACATATGAACTAGACATGGCCTATGTTTCCACAACCGTAATCTTCAAGTCACCCAAAAAAAGGTGAAGGGTCAGAAGGGACAAGCAAAAAAAACTCGTGAGGAACAATTTAACAATGGCCCAAACCCGAATCGAACAAGCTTCCTGCCTAAGACTTTCGTACACGTCTATAGGATGCAGTTGCGCACCAGCGCTTCTGGGCCTCACCTTATCTGAAGCTCGCCTGAGTACATTCGCAACAAAGTTGCAGTTAGACGAAAAAGCTAACCAATGACTACAATATGACCCAGGCTCGGATCGAACGAAACGTAATGTGAGTGTGCACCAGCGTTTCTGGGCCTCAATTCACCTCAAACTCAACCTCGCTAAGTTGACTCGCAACTTCCCGAGCACCAACACTGCGCATTCAGCAAAGGGCTTTGGTTTCAAACGGAACTACCTAATACGGTCGTTCCTCAATCCTCCCAAAACATCGAAACCGCCCGGAAATTGAATCGCGGGCTAAACTCCTCTTTAATCTCCCCACTCACATCGCGTGTCAAAACCAACGTCGTCTCCCAACGCTCAGAGCCCCTATACCAATCGTATACCAAGGCTGGTGTCCGGTAGCCGCGCGCAGCGACGGCGGCGCGCCGAAGGGTGGGGCAGGCCTCCTTCATTATCGCAGATGCAAACTCCGCCAAGTCTGCGACGTCGTCGAGGCGGTACTCGCCGAACGCGGTGATGCGCTGGCAGTACAGCACGAGCGTTTGCAGTTGCTTGAATCGCGCAAGACCGGTCAGCGGACTGACTTCTGCGAAGCGTTCCTCGACCTGACATCCGCACAAGTAAGCCATACGTTGCACGTCGCGAAATGGAACCGACAGACTGACCTTTGTGTTCTCGTCAGTCTCGATCAGGGCGAGATGGAGGAGCGAGGGGAGCGCGTCGGCGAGCGTGTGGAGGATCGCGAGCGTGGAGACGTGCTTCTGGACGTCGGTCTGGATGATGTTGAGCGTCGTCAACGAGGCCGAGTACCTGCCCAGGGTCGACAGTAGCTCCAGACTGTGAGGATTATATCGAAACCAGTGCAGCTGGATGCGCTGCAGCGGACGATCGTGCGGCAGCGCACTGACACCGCCGACCTCGAGCGCGATCAAGTGCGGAAGCTGGTCTTCGTAGATGGGGAATCGGGTGGCGCAGCCCGGGAGCGCGAGGACGCGTATTTCCGACTGGGGAGTCCAAAACTGCGCGAGGAAAGATTCATTGAAGAAGCCATTGGAGAATTTCGTTAGGCGGAAGGGGCACTTTGTGAGAATCCACCCTTGGATTGAGTTGTTGCATGATGACCGAGGCCCAAAGGACCAGAAGAGGTCGCCGTGGACGTAAAGTTCTTTGAGGTTGATGCATTTGCTGAGGGCGCGGGCGATCTTTGCAACGTCTGAGGAGAAGGCGAGGTCGTCGGGGAGCCCCAAATCCAAGGTATGGACCCGCTCGGCCAGGTGTGAACGGCGGTTTACTGCCAGGCACCAGGACGACAGGGCGCGAGGAGTGGGGCGGCTGAGATCCACCGTGTGGTACAGCATCCGCTGCGCCTGGTCCCCGAACAAACGCGAGGTTCTACACAAGGTGACGAGGTCCTTCCGACCGACTCCCTCGCATATAGTGGCGCAGATTTCGGGGGGGAGCGGCAGGGTACACCGTGTACGACGCCGGGTGGGTTTTGCTCGCGATTTCATGGTGGTGGATGGCGATGAAAAGACTTCTAGCTCCATCCGTCTATGAATGTCACCATCACCTTCGGCAGCGGCGGCTTGATTTGAACTTGAACCGAGCGGGGAGAACTGATACTTGAGCAAAGCAGGGGGAAAGAGAAGAAATAATCTCCGCGTATGGGATCATAGGGCATTCAAGTTGATCTGGGTTGTAGTGGACGCGAAATAAAATCGAAGTCGCGGTGAGACGTATGGAAATTTTTCAGATATTTTCCCACCGTCCAAAAGGACGGCGAGGACGAGTATGTATTTGAGTGACTCCAGCGGCGTACTTTCACGCGGATGAAGTAAAAGGGGCAAGTTTAAGTACCCAAAATGGGCCAGCGACTCTATAGTTGTGCGCGCGATCGTGCTGCTTTGAAAGAGTGTGGCGCCCATGTCGCTGCGGATTAAATCCCACCCGCGATCACCCCGGTTTAACGCTGCGGCTCGCAGTACTAGTGTTGAATTCTTCACTGGTTTTGGTTTCGAAACCAGTATATCAATTCTACGCAGGATGGTCAGTGCCTCCGATCGAACGACGCCTGAGCTGGACTGACTTAGTCTGAATCTGTTGGTTAGGGTCAAGCCGCAAGTCAGATTCCCGTGATATCAACGTGACTTTCCCACGTTCCGAATCGGGACAAACCGCTTTTTCTCGATATTTTGCCAGGGAAGGGAAGTTAACTGGGGGGGAAATCTTCTAGAATGCAAGTGATATGCCTTTATGAACAGTCAGGAAGTAGTTCTACACTGTTTCATCTACAACGGAGTCAAATTCACAGGTTTTGGTGTAAAACAGGCCGTGCGAGCTCAAAATGTCCAGGTTAAAATAGGTTGACCATTAATAGTGGGCCACTCAGTCAAAAAGTGCGCCCTGACCTCATTCTCCGCTCCACAAGCCGCCGAGGAACTCAACAAGCCCTAAAATCCGGATTGGGAACGTGGGAAAGTCACGTTGATATCACGGGAATTTGACTTCCGGCTTCGGCTGTGCCATAAAATCAGACTCTATATAAAATTGAATCGACTACCTGTATCATTCAATTTTTTTCTTAGAGTCTGGCTGTGGGAGACTAGGACTGACTTGTAGACTGGATATCGCACACATGGGCTTGCACATGAGGAGGGCAAATAAGAACCCGATCCCGGCTACTACACCGTAGCCGACTTCACTCCGCGTTGGAAGTCATTGTGCTGGCGAGGAAGCCAGTGGACTCTGAAGCGACGAGGTGGGTTGATAAGGGAGAAGCGGCCCAGGGCCCTTAGTAGCTGTGCAGTTATCTCCCTTCAACAAAGCTTTCAAGATGATTTTTCCAACGAAATTTGCCCCTCACCTTAGGCATTAACTTACCTTAACTTAACTAGGGCTGTAAAAATTCAAAAAATCTTCACGGCCAATTTGGACTAGTATCTCTCAGATTGCAACACACGCGGTCGATATCCCCACGTAAGGCGCGGGCAAAAATCGACACCACCCGCCTCCCTCGTCAATCTACTCTTTCAATCAACGACCAGGTGAGAGGCTCCGAATCGTTCGCTCGTAAAGGCCAGAGAGGGTGGATCCCTGTGGCATAGTGTGACGGAACACCTCCGTCAATAATTCATTGAACCAGGGACTTGGAGGAGCCATTCTCAACAACGAGCTCGGACTGTCGACGTAAGTTTCAGACGGAGTAGGCCATCCTTTCAGTCCTTTCAGTAGACTTTTATCTACACCGAGAAGGACTCGGAGGTCCGGTCAACAACTCTCAAGGCCGTAGGAATCCGGAAGAGGTGTGCCAGCCTGAGGCTCTGTTGAAGATCTGAATGAAATTGACCCGTGGGAATCGGCACAAAGCTGCAAGCCGTTTTCGTTTGCAGGGGCCTAGCTTGATATCTCTGTAGCTGGCCTAGAGAGGACGAGCGTAAAAAAACTCGAAACAAGGTGTTAGAAGATTGACAGATATTATCTGGATGGTTATGGGCCAGGATCGAATCGAACGAACTCCCTACTTCAACCGCCTCAAGAATCACCGAATTTGGCCCCACCAGCACTTCTGGGCCACATTTAATCCTTGACCCAACCTCGCTAAGTAGACACGCATTTCCGAGCACGCATTCATTACCGAAACGGAACTGAGCTTTGTACCTAATACGGTCGTTCCTCAATATTTCAATCCTCCCAAAACATCGAAACCGCCCGGAAATTGAACCGCGGGCTTAACTCCTCTTTGATCTCCCCACTCGCATCGCGTGTCAAAATCAACGTCGTCTCCCACCGCTCAGAGCCTGCGTACCAATCGTATACCAATGATGGTGTTTGGTAGTGGCGCGCTGCGACGACGGAGCGCCGGAGGGTTGGGCAGACCTCCTTCATTATCGCGGAGGCAAACTCCGACAAGTCACGCAACGTCATCGAGGTGGTAGTTGCCGAACGCAGTGATGCGTTGACAGTACAGCACGAGCGTTTGCAGTTGCTTGAATCGCGCAAGACCGCTCAGCGGGCTGACTTCTGCGAAGCGTTCCCCGACCTGCCATCCGCACAAGTAAGCCGTATGTTGCACGTCGCAAACTGGAACTGATTGGCTGACCATTGTGTTCTCGTCAGTCTCGATCAAAGCGAGAGGGACAAGTGCGGGGAGCACGTCTGCGAGCTGGTGGAGGATCGCAAACGTGGACATGTGTTCCTGGACGGCGGTCTGGACGAGGTTGAGGGTCGTCAGCGAGGCCGAATACCTGCCCAGCTCCGACAGCTGCGGTAAACTATGAACATATCGGGGCCAGCGCAGCTGGATACGCCGCAGCGGGCGATCGTGCGGTAAGGCTTCGACGCCGCCGACCTCGAGCGCAATCAAGTGTGGGAGCTGGTCTTCGTAAGTGGGAAACCGGCTGCCAAAGCGGATGCCGCAGTTCGGTAGCGCTAGGACACGTAGTTCGGCCTGCGGAGTCCAAAACTGCGCGAGGAAGGATTCATTGAAGAAGCCATTGGAGAATTTCGTTAGGCGGAAGGGACACTTTGTGAGAATCCACCCTTGGATCGAGTTGTTGGACGAGGACTGAGGCCCGAAGGACCCAAAGCGGTCGACGTGGACGGACAGTTCTTTGAGGTTGATGCATTTGCTCAGGGCGCGGGCGATTTTTGCAACATCTGAGGAGAAGGCGAGGTCGCTCGGGAGACCCAGATCCAAGGTATGGACACGTTCGGCCAGGTGTGAACGGTGGTTTACTGCCAGGCACCAGGATGACAGGGCGCGAGGAGTGGGCCGGCTGAGATCCACCGTGCGGTACAGCATCCGCTGCGCCTGGTCCCCGAACAAACGCGAGGTTCTGCACAAGGTGACGAGGTCCTTCCGACCCACTCCCTCGCATATAGTGGCGCATATTTCGGGGGGGAGCGGCAGGGTACATCTTGTACGACGGCGGGTGGGTTTTGCTCGCGATTTCATGGCGGTGGATGGTGGTCAAAGGACTTTTACATACCTCCATCCGTCTATGAATGTTACCATCACCTTCGACAGCGGCGGCTTGATTTGAACTTGAACCGAGCGGCGAGAACTGATACTTGAGCAAAGCAGGGAATTCAAAAGAGAAGAAAGAATCTCCGCGTATGAGATCCCTAGGGCATTCAAGTTGATGTCAGGGTTGTAGTGGACGCGAAATAAAATCGAACTCGCGGTGCGACGTATGGAATTTTTTCATTTTTTTCCGACCAACGGGACGGCGAAGACGAGTATTTGAGGAGTAACTCCAGCGGCGTACTTTCACGCGGATGAAGTAAAAGGCGTAAGTTTAAGTACCCAAAATGGGCCAGCGACTCCATAGTTGTGCGCGACGGTGCTGCTTTGCAGGAGTGTGGCCGCCAATGTCGTTGCGGATACAATCCCACTCGCGATCAACCCCAGTGTGACGCTGCGGCTCGCAGTGTTGAATTCTTCACTGCTTTTGATTTTGAAACCAGTATATCAATTCTACGCAGGATGGTCAGTGCCTCCGATCGAACGACGTTTGAGCTGAACTGACTTGGAGACTGGATATCCCACACATGAGGAGGGCGAATAAGAACCCGATCCCGACCACTATACCGTACTCGACTCCAATGGGCAGAATTGTAGCCACGTTGGAGGTCATTGTAGTCGCGAGGAAGCTAGTGGACTTTGAAGCGATGAGGTGGACTGATAGGGGAGAAGCGGCCATTAGTAGATGGAAGAACGTACCACCGCGGCCTTACAACAGATTAGTCGAGGAAGCTTGCCGTATCGCGCCGATTCTGTGCGACTACACCTTCTCGCCAGGCTTTTTCACGGATAACTACTTGTTCCGTTTTGTGCTGTCCGTGTGGGAGTGATGACGTTCTTCAGAAAGCTTCAGGAGGGATATCGGAGTGGGTTTGAAGGTCGAGAGAACTTGAGATGGAGAGCTAAGCAGAGGGTCTGATCGGTGGCGTACTGGGTATCTACAACATATCAGTACTTCTGAACCGCCGAGCCTGACCTCAATCCACGTATATTCAGAGCGCGAAACCGGTATCACCAGCGCAGTCATGCTTGCGAATGGGAATTGATTCAGTTCAATGGTGGTTACTCGAACAAAGTTTCAAGTCTCGCGGACCCAGTAGCAACACACAGTTCCTTGCAGAATGGGTCAATACGTATATTTGGGAGTAGGGGAAAAATGCAACGCACCGATTTATTCTAGTCCATCCAATAACGTGTCGCTGGTTTCCAAGGATGAGCGAGTATGCGAACAAACGAGTGGAAGCAATACCTTCGATTTCGCCTTTGCGTTTGCGGGCGACGAAATCATCTCCCCGAGACCAAAGGTCAGGCAAGCCCTTCGCACCCGCTTCCCACTCAGCCCGATAGCCGTCGTACCTTGCGACAACGAAACGCACATCCAAGGGGTGCGCGACAGCAGTTGTGTCTAATTTATCCCGGCCCGCTCGGCGCAGGAGAATCAGGCTGAGGTGGAGCCGAGAACATTGCGCCAAGACGGGCAAGACATCGTCGCGAGGTATGTAGACCTCCAGCGCCAGATGAGTGAGCAGAGGTAGAGTTTGAATATTGGCCAGTAGCGGCAGGACGGAGTCAATGCGGCTCTGGAGAATTTGGAGGTGTGTGATGGCCGTGAATGGAGGGCGGGTGACGTCGGCGGTGGAGAGGTGAATGGCATGAAATGCAGAGTCGCTCAACATGCATATCCGCAAGGATAGGGAGGAGATCAGAAGCGAAGCCCTGCCAGTAGGAAAAGCTAATGATTCCAGGGCAGAGTTGAAGGAGTTGATTCGTCTCTGCCAAGGTGACAGCATACCCCGACACCCCAAGGTGACGAACCGCGTTTTGGAAAAATTCGGGTGGTTTACTGGAGCTTAGAATCGATCGTATAGAGGGTTCGTTTGGAGAGCCATGGAGTGAGAGTACCCTGTATAACAAGGGCTCGACCCTACTTTTGCAGATTAGAGGGTTTCATCGAGGACTCTCAATTTTAATTTTTGGAAACGCACCAAATGTGCACTCGACGGGCAACGAGAAGCAGCGTAGGGATTGAAGAGCGGTTCCGCATGGCAGCGGTCTCAAAAATTTCGCGTTCTAGTTCAGGCGGGAGCCTAGGGAGCGCGGTGGTGGCCACCAACATAATGGTGGAAGGAAGGCCGGTCACGACTGTCACGTCACATCGCAGTCTGCTGATGGTGAACTCGAACATTTGCGGCGACATTGACACGCTGTTCAGAAGAGATTGGGTAAGAACCATAGGACAACTCGCAAGTTCACAACGCACAGAATTAGGGAAAAAAGCGTATTTTGGAAATCATCGGTCCAAACTCCGATTCGCCGAGTCGGCAGAGGTGGTGCCGGAATCCTTTTGTTCCCAACTCTCATGTTGCTCTGCCGCAATGCCCATTTTCTCTTGTTCTTCGGCTTCGTGGCTCTCGCACAACGACGAATATGCAAGTGATGAACCTGCGCGATGCCACTGAAGACGGCGAGGACAAAAATTACGGACCCCACTCGATGGGAAAAAGCCCCGCAAGAGATTCAACGGGGCCAACGTGAAACATGGCCATTGGCGCTTGGATAGATCCACACTACACAGGGCTCGCTTCCCGGAGTACCACCAAAATTCGGGCCGGGGACAGACTGTACGTCGTCTCGTCCGAGTCATCCAACATGAAGCTGGAATGGAGCGACTCACACAAACACACTGCAGTCCTATACGCGTTCTCCTCCGATTACCTCGGCTTCATCATCGAATGGCTCTCTGGAAAATGCTGGAACAGTATCTGTGCGTCTTCCCTCCGCGTTCCGGGCCGCATCGGAAGCCACTCCCAAGCTTTTGAAGCCACGACATCTTCGCCCCCCTCGGCATCACCTCAGCCTCGTTCTATCCGACTCCCGACTTGAAGGCGCGCATCCTCACACTCTCGTGCCGCAACAAGAACGGGGTCCTTGAGCGCTGGTTAGGGCCCACTCCCGTCGAGCAGGATCCTGAGCTCGGTGAGTTGTATTTGCTTTACTTCAACCCAATTGGACATAACCGCATGCATGTCTGCAGTTAAACTTCTCTTCGCGGCCCTCAACTTGTACGCGTCGCAGAAGGACTAACCTTCCTCCGCCATCTCCTGCGATCCAAGGTCCGTCCCATCGTACATAACGTCATATTCTGAACTCGTCTCAACCACACAAAACAGCAGGAACGGCGGCCGCCCCCATTCTCCTGCGTCTCGCTTGACACGCTGTTCGTGCCGACGCAGGCGCGCGCGGGCGTACCGAGCCTGGAGAAGCTCATGGCGTGGCACGACCCGTACTTCCCTCTCCCCGCTGGCGCTGTGCATCTCGGACGGGGGCTGTTACAGGCTGGCTGTTCGTCGACACGGTCGACATCCCCGGTTGTAGGAGGGGCGGGTCTGGTACTTTTGCGTGTCTTCTATCTAAATCCGAGTTAGTTTGTGTTGGTGTTGAGAAGGTATGTATGTTTGCAGGGGCCGGCTGGGCGAACGCGAGCTACTTCAACTTCATATATCCCGCTACGTGTTCGCGACGCAGTTGGCGCCTCCGAAAGATGATAACCACCAGCGGCTGTACGATTTTCCGGAGAGGGCGCCTATGCGGGGTGACTTGAAGTTGCTTTCGCCGAGGCAGTGTCAAGTCGAGGAATGGAGACCAATTCCTGGGACTATGGGTGCTCAGCTTACCCCAACTCAAAATATATGTCGTGTAATACGTACGGTGCGACTTCTGACCCCAACTCGAATTTGTACTCTACCCAGAAATGCAACGCCGAATTTAACTTGTCTGTTATTGAGGGATGTCAACCACGGGGCTCAGTAGGAGAAACTGAGACCCAATGCGATTCCCGAGGCCAATAAGCAGGCAACTCAATCTCCAGCTCAACACTCAACACAATTCCCACGGTCGAGTCGATTCCCATGGTTCGATATGCAGGTTCAATTTCTACAAGCCACCCAGAAACTTCAACCTGGCTCTCTTACGGTGTTCTGCGCTCAGAGAAATTCGAGTGTTGACTGGATATTCTCACGGATGCAACGATCTCACGATAAATAGAGTCTTTCTGCTCTGGACGGACACAAATCAGATCAAGCTCGGCGTGCGCGCCGCTGCGTGAGGTGCTGCGGCGGGACCAGTGCCCAGCATTAGTGATCTGCGGGATGTGCGCAGTCCTGCGCAGTCTTATGAACGCGTCAACACTCAGTTAGGCGCCTCGCATATCCGGGGATTTTACAGATAGCTGCTGACTCCGCGTTATTATTATAAGGCGCGTTTCCAAAAAGTTTTGAATTCACCACTCCTCGACTTCTCACAACTTCCAAATACTTCCTCAATGACATCTATCCATGTTTTCTCAATTGGTGGCTCGCGCAACAGTGGATATTGGGCTGCTGTTCGTCTCCTCGGTATGTAGCATTCTTCACCCGCCTCCATTGGACTCTGTGTGCTGATTCAGTCGCAGAGCATGGCTCGCAAGTGACCTTTCTCCTGCGGAAGCCCTCTGTATTTGATGACGACGCGGTAATCCGAAAGTTCATCAGGTCAGTAATTTCTTGCGCCGTCTCAAATAATCTAACACTGTTACTAACACCTCACCAGGGCCGGCTCTGCACGCCTGATCAAAGGGGACGCCAAGAAAGAAGAAGACATGCGTCAGGCATGGGCGGAAGTAGGTGTTGTCGACGCTGTAATTTTCTCCGTCGGTGCGTACCCACACCGGCAGCTCTACCGCCACCGTGACGCTGATCATTCGACTGTCTTCAGGCGGCGCCCCCGAATGGTCCCTCACCAAAGGCCTCATCATCGACCCCAACCTCGTCGCCGGCTGCATGCTCGCCGTCCTCCGCACGATGCCCCTCCCTCCCGCCGGCGGCCCCCCGCCCCCAAAGCTCATCGCAATCTCCACCACGGGCCTCGGTCCCGTCGCGCACAAGGCCCTCCCCACCCTCATCAAGCCGCTCTACTCCGCCCTCGCCACGCCCCACTACGACAAGATCGGCATGGAGCAGGTGCTCGCGCATTGCGCCGGCCGCGGGCTCGATCCTTCGCACGGGGAGCCGCGCGTTGAGGTCTTGGGTCGCAATTGGACGGAAAGGCTTCCGCCCGCGGGGACTCTGCGGGGCCGAGTGTTGGTGGTGCGCCCGGCGCTGTTGACGAACGGCAAGTGTCTGGCGGACGAGTACGCGGCAAAGGGAAAGGGGAAGGCGCCGTACCGCGCTAGTGCGGAGGAGCTGGGCGCGTATACAGTCTCGAGGAAGGATGTGGCGCACTTTGTGGTAGATGCGCTCGGGCGGTGGGAGGACTTTGAGGGAAAGCATGCTGTGAACGTGGGGTACTGAGTTGGCTTCGATTCGATTGTCGTGGACCTACTTTACCTGCTGATAATACAATCTGAGATGCTCTGAACACGGTAGCCAAAGTGCGGTTGGGATAATCGTGCCACGTAAATGGAACACACCTTGAGCCAGCTCAAATCCTGACGATGGGTGGGACCCAGATAGTTTTGAGCACGGGTTGGACACAAATATTTGGAGCCGAAGAGCGGATAATGAGGTATCTGCAAAGTCGAGAGAGATCAGTAACAACGCAGAATTCCTCAAGCACGAAGAAACGAATCTAGCCTCGAAGGACATGAATTGTCAGGTTCAACGAATCCCCGCGATGTCCGAGATGGGCCTTTGCTCGAGGAATCAACGGATGTCAAGGCACCGAGCTGTGTACCCATAGCCGTCGAAAGAACGTCCCAAACGTCCGTTGAGTGCAAGTCAATAGCCTCGCTCCTGGGACGTGGGGGTTGCAGGCACGGCGGTTGGTCTAAACTCAGAGGTCAGGAGGGCCCAATATTGGAGATGCGGGCGTAAATTACTCGTCGAGATAGCGTTCCACCGGTCAAATAGCGCGCGTTGAGGCCAGAGTCGCACGAGGAGGATCGAGTGCGGCGGGCGAGGAGAATAACCACCCACCGTCTCGAGCTTCAACCGACTGGGCTCGCCTCATTCATGTTGAACTCTGCGTCGCGGAACGGATCCAAATGCCGTTGAGGTGTCATTCTACGGGGGGTACAAGATCTCAGTAGTATCACTAGGAGGCAAACGATGCATCAGTTCAGAGTTTCTGTAATGAGGGAGAGTTCGCACCGTAATCCAACGGCTGAGACAGAAATCATGAATATGTGGTCGGCCAGAGCGCGCGTAAGGCGGGTGCATGCCGTCCGTCTCCATCGACATCGTAGTGCCACGGTCTCGGCCCCCGGCCACGCGGAACGACGGTCAGGAGCTCACCCTCCTTGGGTTCAGAAATCCGACCACCGAGGTATTTCGGATCCCTACACACGACAGGGCTGGTGATCCTGGTAATCCGCATGTGGACAAGTCTGCGGCCATCCACCACCGAGGGCTCGAAGCGCGCGAGACCCGAGCCTGGTGGATAGCGGGTGAGATCAGCTACACACGCGCGTCGAGGAAATGGTCCGACGCACCGGTAAAGGGCCAGACTGAGCGGTTGTTCCCTGGTCGGAAGGCGAAGGGAGTCGGCCGTATGCGCCACAGCGATTCAGTGACGATCGATATTGTGGGATGGCCCTCGAAGTCAACCGGGAACTCCTGCCCCAGACGGAACAGCGTCGAAGAGGGGGTGATGTGGGGGCGACTGCCAAAGAGTTCACGGCAGCGCGATATTTGCGTCGCTGTAACGAGCTTCTCACTCAGTAGTTTTTCGAGGAGTTTCCGCAGGCCAGAATTGAGCAATTGCGGTAGAATGAGCTGCCAGGGGAGTCCTGAGGGAAGCAGCAAATCCTGACCAGCATCGAAAGAGGACGGCAGTCTGTCTCTACAAAGGCGAAACCGCAGGCCACCCTCGAGTGGTGCGGCTTCAGGATCCCCGTGGAAGTACAGAAACCCAGCCGATTCGGCTGGGAAAGGGGTAATAATGGGCCGCCGGTAGATAAGCGGTGGGTTCAGACCCCACTGTAATACGCCCGCGAGTCGTACACAGCGGGAGGTACAACAGGAGAGGTCGAAATAGTCACTGGGTTGAAGTACTTAAAAGTGGATCCAGAGTGGAAAGGAGCGGCGTCTTCGAACTATGGCGATCAGTTTTAGGACCCATGGGAGAAGAAGTCCTACCGTAACCTGTTGGTTGCATGAGCACTGAACCACCGCACACGACGGGCAACTTGAAGTGAATCCAGGAAGGACATGGTGGTTCAGGTCAAGTTGCGTGGCATGCCGTGATCCCAGTTGGCATCAGACAAGCGTGAGATACTGACGGGCTCACCAAAGGCGCGACCAGAGAAACAAAGAGGAACTCGAAGAACGGAAAGAGGAGAACAGGTCCAAGAAACTGACCTATATAACGACGGACCCCGAAACTTTGGACAACTGAGCAAAGTACGGGCGCAACTGACGGCGCGTCAACTTTCCACAAGCCTCAAATTTCAAGTCCAACGCAGCTCAAACGTGGTCTTTTCTCTAAACTGTATTCAGGGTTAATAGGGTAATCAAGGTTGGAGAATTCAAGCTACACCTCAAATTGCTTGGAACTTGAAATCAATCGTCGACTGCCTTTTATTTATTTATATTATTTATTTATTTTTACATCGGCATTCGAGGGTTCCCACGGTTCAACTTTAGCATGCGGCAGCCGAGCGGAGGCCGGAAGGCATCTTCGAGTCGAGTGACGGTACTCGCAAGGGGCTGGGAAATGATTATGGAGTGTAACACTATGTCCCGAGTAATTATCTGAGTACACTGCCAGGTCAGTCGCTTTCGGAATTGATCCTCAAGAAGACGAAGGAAGGAACGGAGAAAGAAAGTCGGGTCAACCGTGGCCATGAACTCTAAGATGATGAACATACGACGCTCCTTCGATGGGTGGCTTTCCAGGTTGAACCACAGTTGAACATGCCGCCATGCCGCTTACGAGTACGCCGATCTTTACAGCATTTATCCCCTTTGGCCAATTCCAATTTCACCTCTCTCCTCTCCCCTACTTGCTCTCTGGCGCGCGTCTCTGGACTCCGTGCCGTACTGGATACTCTGCCCAGTCACCCGCAGATAGAAACTGGCACAGCTTACAGCCCTGACTCACGGCCACGTTGACAACCCCCGTCAAAGTCGGGGTCTACGTGGTCATTCCACCCCAGCAGAACTCTCTAGAACTTTCATGGTTTGTTCTCTAGCCTGATCCACTACCCGCCATTGATCAGGGAAGGCTATATAGGTTGCTTGAGTTCGAGTCATTTTGTAACACCAATGATTACCCGGCGCCGTCCCCGCGCGCCGACAGGTACCTGTCCTGCCCTGGCTGAGGCAAAGGCTAGATGCTCGCAACCGACGAAGGAAAGTCACCGGTGGTGCGTCCGTCACCACAAGGCGGAAAGACAGCACCATCTCTCATACAAGGTTAACTATCCTCTCGGTGCCAGATATTCCTAATCTTCCACAGAAAGATTCGGACGCGCTGGACAATTTTGACGCCCTGTCAATCTGCACCGACTTGCAGATTATTGGGGCGTGCGATGGTTCTGATGTGTTAATTGGTTGGGCTACGGGTTTGCGAAAGAAGTTGAACCTATGCAACAAGTAAGTCTGCGTGGAATTGATCAGTTCCACCGCTTGAACCTACAATCTAGAGTTATCCGTGGGCGCCAGTATCACCACGACCGTGTACGCTCTTCTTTTACTTTGCTTCAACAAATCTCTGAACGGTTGGATTAGTTTTACGAGGGCGGCGACAGCCCGCATCTCCACTGGCTCACGGTGGTTCAACTCCAAAGAGCGGATGTCGAAGCTGCGCTCCTGGCCGTCAATCGGCGCCACGACGAGCTCTGCGGCGTGACGTTCTCAGACCCCGACGACGTAGACCAGGACCAGCTCACCGCGGTCTTGGGCTGGGATTCGCCCGCTCCCAGCGCGCCCACGCCCGAAGACCTCGTCGACCGATTCGAAGAGGACCAGCGCAGCGGACGCGCGCGCCTCATCGAGCAGTTCTTCGCCTTCCGCAAGATCGCCCTCCTCCACGGCCCCGAGACGCGTGCGCATTTCATCGACTACATGGAGCGGCTCCTCATCCTGGCCATCTGCGAGCGCTCGGGGATGCGCACGCTCCTCGGGGCAGGCGCGAAGGACGTGGAGGCGTTCCTGGCGCAGGACATCGTCACGCTGGACGAGCTGAAGCAGATCTACGTCGCCGTGCACCTCACGCCGCCGCGCAAGGTGCTCAGCGCCATCAACGACGCGTTCCGCGACGAGTTCGACGCGCACGACAACGTCCTTGGGCGTAGGATCTATTGCAACGAGTGGGGCGGGGAGATCTGCCTCGCGGCGTGGGACCTGTTCGAGGATGTTATGCCGTGCCGACATTGTGCTCTGCAGGGCTGCTACGACCTCGAGGCGTGGAGTAAGATCGAGCGACTCACGACGCTTTCGCTCCGGTTCTTGAACTGGCAGCCCGAGGGTGTGGCGACCTTTTCGGCGGCGGACACGCTGTTCCATCTCAGCGGCGTGTTTGCGGAGCGCAAATGGGAGCGTTATTGTCCGACGCCGACGTATTCGGCGAAGAGGTACAATGGATACGTGCAAATTGAACGTCCCGCGGGGCTTTATCTCAAGGTGAGTTCTACTGTGCCTTCAGTCGGAAATATACCCACTGACATCCGGCGCCTCAGTTGCCCCGCGCCAACACAGACATATACCACAGATTCCTGCACGCAATCCAAAACCTCCCGCACGCGTTCGCCGTCCTCCCATGGGCGCCCGCCATCGCAGACGACTCGGACGCCCTCATCCCGCGCGCCCCCACCCAGCTCTGCGCCTCGCGCATCCGCATCGCCCAACGCCTCGAAGACCTCCCGGACGCGCGCTGGCAGGAGAGCGAGGCGCTGTACGAGAGCGAGGCGCGGCGCCTGCACAAGACGAGCCGGGACCCGGACGTGCTGCACATGGTGGTGTTCGACCGCACGGGCGGCGACGTCGCGCGCCTCAAGGATAACTTGGCGGCGGCGTTTTTGTTTGCGCAGCAGCTTCGCGTGGGGACGCCGCGTGCGTTTGTTGCAGCGGCGATGCGGGGGCTGCTGGACGAGGGGGCTGCGTCGGACTTGGAAGCCGCTGCTGAGGCGGGGGTGTTGGGCGTTGCGTGTGGTGCGATTCATGTTTGTGGAGAGAGTTTTAGGCGGTTCCGCGAGCGGTGTACGCTGCTGGTGGAGACGCTGTCCGACGAGGATCTGGTGCTGCGCTGGGGGCGCATGGAGCGGGAGAACAAACAGAAGGTTGCTCTTGAGTGTTGGATGAAGTGGAAGGAACACTTGGATCGGATGGCGTGCTCGAGAGATTTCTTTTTCCTAGGCACGGAGGAGGGACATACTCATCTACGCGAGAAACTTGGGCGTAGTAAGTGCTCTGACTCGACGTGGAAAGATACCGCTAACTTGTACTCTCAGCAATTTCTGCCAGTGACGGCGCGCTCGTCAAATACGACGACGCCGTGTCCCGTGAGGTTTTCCGTACGCGTCCATTTTACTCACCCGCATTCAACCCTAATATTGCTCCATCCAGGCCGCGCGCTCGACAAATCCGAGGCAGTCGAGAAGATGCTGCCGCCCAGACAGATCCTAATGGACTGGGACGGCGAAATCGAGTACCCCGAGGAAATCAACGGTGAGTCGACCGCGTCCTCTTAATTCAGCTGACTGACTGACTGCTGAACATATCAAGACGACTTCTCGTTTATGCACGAGGGTTTCGCGGACCAAGGCGGAGCGACGATTATTGAGGTGCAGAACGAACTTGCTGCTCAGGTGGAAGAGGTTGTTGCTCTTGGGGATGCGGAATAAGCTCTGTCTATCTTTTTTCATCTATCTATGACGATGTACATTACAATTAGTCTTGAATACTTTATGCATATCCTTCTGGAGTTCCACAGTCACGAATCGGAAACAATTTTTCAACCTTGAGGACTCGGATACTACCCACTGCCTTTGATGGCCCTAGTACGACGTCAAATTTGGTCGAAATTCGCTCGGAACTGGTTACTAGCATCCTGTAACATTACAGAAACACGCACGGTACAGTGACTGCCCAAGAGAGCTCAAATTGAAGCCATGCTGAAGCTGCCGAGTTTCTCATCAAACTTTCCTAGTGTTGAAAACCAAATAAAGTCCTGTTTCGAGGTCAAATGGTAGTCGTTCACACTGCGAGCAACATCGACAGAATCTCAAAAAGTATGTCATTTTGGCCGTATTCAAAACCGAATAAACGAACCCACAATTCAGAGCGAAAGCAAAGCGAAAGGATTTTCCAAAGGTGGAGTTTGGCCGGACATAAGCGGCCGAGGTTCTCGGACATCACTCCACCTGAGCCACTGGTGAGCCACTCAAGAGCCACCACCACCACGATCCACTAACGCCGTTACTGCCCTTCACTCTTGTTACATGTCGACAGCACAACAAAACTACCACCCTTCGTTCTCTGACGAGACCGCCGATGTGGTCCTCCAGTCAGCCGAGGGCACCTGTTACCGCGTCCACAGCGTAATCCTCCGCCTCACATCTGGGTTCTTCCGCACGATGCTCTCGCTCCCCCAGCCGCTCGACGCAAAGGTCCCGCACGAGATCCCCGTCGGCGAAGCGGACGCAGTCATGGAGCGCCTCCTGCGCATGATGTGCGGGCTCGAAATCCCGCGCTGGGCGTCCTTCGACGAGGTGGAGACGACGCTCGAGCTGATCGAGAAATGGGACACTCCAGGCCCGCTCTCCGTCGTGCGCACGGCGATCGCCTCGCCGCTCTTCGCTGCGGAGCCGCTGCGCGTGTACGTCCTCACGGCGCACTTTGGGTGGGAGGAGGAGACCAAGGCGGTCCTGGTAGAGACGCTCAAGCTCGGGCTGCTGGATGGGGAGTATGATGCGACGCTTTGCAGGCTGTCGTCGAGGAGCCTGCTTACGCTCGTCGCGTTTCACGACCGCTGCAAGGGGCGCTTCCGGGACGCGCTGGATGGCACGGAGCTATTCGCCGCTGGTAATGAGGAGCCACGCGAGTGCGGCTGCGGCAAGCGTAGGGATAACTACCCGTGGCGTGTCCTCAAGGCCAAGGTACGATGCATATTCACCTTCATCCTACTCAATCTCACCTTCAAACTCCGCGCACCAGCTTCTATCCGAGTTCAATCGTCGACCGCTCGGGGACCGGATCTTGACCGACATGTCCGGATGGCCCGAATCCGCTGCTTGCTGGCGCGCAAAATGCCACTGCGGGAATCTGTACTACGACCAGGTCTCGACGGTTGGGAATATCAAAGAGTCGATCAAAAATGCTATCGAGACGTAGCTTCCCTCGTATCGCGAAACTGTAATGTATCCGTCGAAATTTAATCTATTCCAGCGCTAATTGTACGTGTGTTGACCTGAGAATACCATCTCAGCAATGTCGGGGGTCTCAACACGTTGGAGTTGCGTTCGGGTGTTGCTGAGTTCGACGTGTTTTTCGTTCCTCGTTTAACGTTCTCCCCAGAAAGAAAGACCCTTAACAGCTGTGAAGCAAGGCCTATACTTCATTCTGACGCATGTCTGCAGTATCTAAAACCTCTGTGAACTCAACGGTGAGGCTCACGGCGCTCATATATGCTGATCTATTATGTAATAGATTTCCTCGACATATATAAAGGGCGAGCTCTGACCTCCTAATTCCCAATGTTGCACTCTGCCCCCGCCGCCCAGGAGAGCCTCCCAATGGCGGAAGACGACGTATCGTCCAACAACCTCTCCGACCCGCTCACCGCCGCCGCGCGCTCTCTCGTCGCGGGCCTCCTCTCCCGCTACCCCAGCTTCAAGCGCGCTCAAGTGACCCCCGCCGTCCTCGCGGCTCTCGAAACCACCTTCGTCCTCTCCTCCTTCTCCTCCCTCGCCCAAGTGCTCTACGACGCCGCCGCCCCCAGCGACATACTACTCGACTTTCGGCGCCACTGGCGGCACTTGCACGGGCTCCCCCCAGGCGCGCGCTATCGTGCCAGCTTTGTCGCAGCTCTGCAGCAGCCCACGTTCGGGGATGCCGCGGCCTTCCTCGCGGACGACGACGACGAGGTGCTGAACTGCCTTGTCCTGGTATGGCGGGTACAATTTGGGCCGCTTCTTCCGGAACCCGCTATGTACATGCACTCGCCAATATCTAATACCTTTTCGTCTCTCCCCTGATGCCCAACTGAGTAACTCTGCCCAGCGGACGAGCTAGACCTCGCTATGCGAGTAATGGCCCTTTCTTGACTTGATTGAAGGGTATTGTACGACCCGCTGGTGCATGGGCAAAAAAACCGAGGGCATCCCGCACCTTTTGACCACGACCTATCCGCCGAGCCCATGAAGACTTCATATTACTTTCGTACGCATCCCCTTCCAATAAATCACCTCAATCTTTATTCCTTTCGCACTGGTCAATGTCAACCGGCGGTTGATTATTGTGTGGCCTAACGGCGGTCGAGCTCCAAATATTCGCTGCTTTATCAATATTCTGGCGTTATGCGACTCCGAGAAATATTTCCTCTCTTGTACCGCCCATGTAGACGCTTGTCCATCGGCATTGTTTTCTTTTAGCCTCATTTCCTGAGTACTATGTTCGCCGCAAATGATACTATGCCATGCTCAAACTCCTCCTTGAGTCTACATACTTCGGTCTAGCTCGGTAATGTAGGCCGTCCGCCGCACGCGACGTCTTCTATCCGTGCCAATCGACTGATGCAAATTGCGGAGAAACTCGTCCCACACCCAATATACTTTCAACCTCCGCCTGAAACCTGAACTCCGCTCGGCTGCGATGATCGCGTGAGAAGGCTCTTCTGACTTGCTTCCAACGCTCACCTCGTTCGATGGGTCCTTTCCCACTGCTGCTGGCTCTTGTATCTGTGGCTTCTGCAGCTCAGATTCCTTTCCACCGACCACAGACCGCCTCAAAAGCCATCTTCATCACCCCCGAAATCGACACATTCGTCAATGCTCAGCTCGCGCTCTGGAACTCCTCTGGCCTCGCTGTCGCTGTCGTGCGCCAGGACACTAGCGCCCCTGGCACTTGGGATGTCGAGTTTGGCTCATACGGGACGGCCCAGGCAGACGGCTCGCCGGTCACTCCAGATACGATGTTTGCCATCGCGTCAAATAGCAAACTGTTCTTGTCCCTCTCTGTTGGATTGCTGATAAAGAACGAGTCGCTTGCCGCGGCGCGCGGGGAAGAGCTGCGTTGGGATACTAAAATCAAGACTCTGCTTCCGGAATGGGGCTTAATGGACGAGGAGATGCAAAACGGCGTCATGGTCCAAGATATGCTGTCTCACAGAACTGGCATGCCTCGCCACGACTATTCTGGGTTCGCGCGGAAGGGTGGTGTGTCTGAAATGGTATGTAATAAACATATCTTTCTTGGCCGTCGCTGAACTTTTCATGTGTATGTAGATCTCGACACTGCGCTATCTGCGTCCGTCGGCGGCGCTGAGGGAGCAGTACCAGTACAACAACCTCATGTATGAGACGCTATCGCACCTCCCACCGACGCTCTTGAACCAGACCTTCGAGTCGTACATCGCCGAACACCTCTTCGCTCCCCTCAACATGTCCTCTTCCACTTATTCTGTCGCGGAGGCGGAAGAGCGCGGGACGTTGGCTCATGGATTTCACTGGGACATGCAGGACAATCTCTTTGGCCGGAATGGGACGAGAACTGCGACCGTTCCGTATTTCCAGCGTCCTGGGGAGGAGAAGATCTGGGCTGGTGCTGCAGGCGTGTTGACCTCGTCGCGAGATCTCGTAGGTTCTTCGATCGGCAAGTTGGAACTTTTTCTCATCATGAATTCCAGGCTACTTGGATCGCTATGCTCTTGAATAAAGGGCGTCATCCCACGACCAACGAGACTGTGGTGCCCGAAGAGGTCGTTGACCATGTGGCGACTGGCGTAAGCGTCGCTCGCGGCAAGGCGGCCTATCCAGAGCTCGTACGTATCCATGCAAAACCGACGTCTCACCCATCTCATCCTTTTGAACCCAGAGTCCAGCCGTATACGGCTGCGGCCAAGATATATCCTCGTATCGCGGCCGTGTCATAATAGAACACGGTGGCAGCAATCCTGGGTTCAAGACGCAAGTCACGCGCTTCCCCAACGATAACCTCGGTGTCATCGTTCTCTCCAACGACGAGAGCGGTGGGCACATTTTGGAATCGGTAAAATGGCGCATTGTAGACCACGTTTTTGATCTAGAACCCATCGATTGGGCGCAGCGGTGCGTATGAGTGATTGCCTCACCAGACATACATACAAACTGAATGCATGTGGCCCAGATACGCAGACAAACTCGCAGACGGCATCCGCAAAAACCAAGCCGTCACACCGCGCCCCTCGCCGCCGGTCCTCCCCTCCGTGCCGTTCAGCGCGATGGAAGGGACGTTCACCCACGGCGCGTACGGCTCCATCCAGCCCTGCTTCGTGCACTCCCACACCAGCGGCGGCCTCTCCCCCGCCTGCACAGCCGTGCTCAACACGCCCGTCGTGCAACGCATCCTCAGCGCCTCCGAAACGGACACGGTCCCGACGTTCATCGTGCCCTTCAAGCGCACCTTCTCCACGCACCTGCGTCTCGCGCACTTCAGCGGCAACACGTTCAACGCGTCGCTGATCTGGTCGAACGCCGAGGCGCGCGCGGCGGAGGGGTATCCCGCGGGCGGGGATGTGGTTTCGGGGTTGGATGAGCGGTATGTTGCGGAATGGGTGAGTGGGACAGGGGATGAGGGGGCGGAGGATGGGTTTGCGTTCACGGGCGATTTTTGGGGTAAGGCGGGTGAAGTGCGCGAACTCGAGGGTGTGGGGAAGGATGCGGCTGAGGTATGGTTTGGGAGAGTCGAATAATCAGGCTACATTTTGTAGCTAGCCGCTAGCGCGGCAGGGTTGAAGTGCGACCAGGACTTTCTTGCGTGTCTCTGCCATATCACCTATTTGGCGACATATCGACTCCGAGAAATATCTTCCTCTCTTGTACCGCACCTGTCGACGCTTGTCCGTCTGCATTTTTTCCCTGTAGCCTTATTCGCCAGGTACTAGTGTCGCCCCAAATAATATGCTCTGCTCAAACCTTCTTGACTCTACATATTTTGGTCTACCTCGGTAATGTAGGCCGCGCGCCGCACGCCACGTCTTTCATCCGTGCCAACCGACTGACGCAAATTGCGGAGAAACTCGTCCCGCACCCCTACCCAATACTTGCTGGTCTTGGTTGGTTCAGAGCCCGCCTCCGGCAAGGAGAACACGCTGCGAATAGCCAACCCCAACTTCCGCATAACCTCTGTAGCCACGGCCGGTGCTCCGACGGTGCTTGCGGCTCGTTTTGGAAGGTCAATCTGTAGTCTTCGAAGTGGGTAGAAGATATCAATCCCCACAGAAAATGGGATATCAGGCGCCACTAGAGTAAAGGCGGTGAAAATGGAGCATTCAAGCTGGGCGACAAAATCCTCCATTTCGGTGTAGACGAACTGGTCCCACAGCTTGACCAGGACTGCCAAGGCCACGGCCAGCACATTGCCAGCCTGCGTCCCTACTGGCCCTGCCGCCGACAGAGGCACCCAAAGAAAAAGGACCGTGCAGAATTCTTTGGCCGGTTGGATGTTCGGTGTCCTCAAGGTCAGCACGGACTGGAGATGTGAAAGCCACCCGCCGGCATCTCCTGTGATCATGGCTCTCCAGTGCGGGAGCTGGGCCAATTTATCGCCGAGGGAGATATAATGGATTGTGATGTCGTCGTGCAGCGAGGGTATACTGAACGCCCCGAGTGCATGCCAGAGAGACATTTCCCGGAGCTCTGGCCCGCGCCTCGGATTGTCGCGGACCCATTAATCCACAAACGACACCATGACACGAAACGCGAAATAACGCGCTGTTTCGTCGAACTGGTTGGATTCCAGCACGGACAAGATGATCCGGACCACTGAAGTCGGCAGCTTGCTTCGTGGAAGATAAATATGGTGGAAGAGTACTTGCACGAGATCGGCAGTTGTGTCGATGTCCTTTGCGTCAAGCTGTTCCAAGAGACGATATGCCCAAGCGACATCCTTGAGACGAGGGTCGACGTGCACTGTCACGAGTGTGTCGACGCGCGAGGTGAGGAGCGCGTCCATCGTAAGCGCAACATATCGTAGGAGCGTTGTCGCGGTTGCCCGTGTGATTCCTGGACAACCACAGATTTCATAGACGGCACGGCGAAGCGTGAAGTGACCACGCATCAAGGCTGCTGGGGATCCATAACGACGAAAGGGGGGGAGGTCCATCTGGAATGCGGCGATTTTACTGACAATTGTGTTGGCGCGCTCGATTGCCTTGGGTGATGTGCGGTACATGCGAGCCAGGCGTACGGGTCGGAGGCTGTCAGAAATATGGCTGACGACCGAGGATAAAAGGGAGAATGCGTATTTACTGGAAACAGTTTTCAGTTTCGGCTGAATCGCGAGTAAAAGTGTGACTCACCTTTTATCGAGAACAGACAGAGTTTGGGGGTGGGGCTTCGAAAAAAAGGCGGCAAGAGTGTACAAGAAGTCCGTGAAAACAGCGATATCCTTGATATGGTGTTCTGGATGGAAGTTTTGGAGTAAAATATCCAGGCGGGTGTCCGATAATTCCTGTTTCACCATGAAACGCAGCGTCCACTGCGTGATGGGCTGGAACGTCGCGGAGGGAAACCGGAAGTAGTAGACTATTGACTGTAGCTCGGATGGCGCTCCGAATATATCACGGTGAGGGAAGGTCCAGAGACGAGACCATCCCTCAGCCCCGGCAGTCACCATCTCAAGGACGCCGAATGCCTTTATGCAGTACGAAGCACGGCCGCTCATGCCATCCCGGAGGTGTTGATCCTGAAAGCAAGAGTCGAAGACGTCGGATAGACGTCGAAGACATGCACGGAGGTCGAGGTTGACGGGCCACTGCAACTCGGGAACAACAGCGGCGGCAACTTCCACGACTCGAGGGTCGGTGGAAATCTCCAGAGCCCAAACAACAGCGGCTGCTTCCGGGGAGAGCGCGGGCAACGTGAGAGATGGATGTAGCCGTTGCGGGTGTAACTTGCTAGCGATGGATTCCCAAAAAGACGCGACGTGAGTGTGAATCTTGCCGGTGATAGACTTTTGCAGGCATGATCGAATGTGATTTGTGAGGACGGCGAGGGCTGAAGGGACCAACAAGAGATAAGGGTGGACGGGGACGCGAAGCAGCCACCGTCGGATGGGTTTTGTTATGGCCGACCAAGATTGAACGATGCGGAGGAGTATGGCGACGACGCCAGGTCGAAATGTCGTTAATCCACCCCGTAGAAGAGCAGTGAACGGTGTTTGAAAGGGTGAATCTGGCACCGCGAGAGCGGAAAGCACCATCAATCCATAGAACAAGGCCCCGAAGGACGTCAGGCCAAGAACGATGGAGGCCAAAGCATGGTGGATGCTCCACAGGTAAACCGACAATGCAGATGCAAAAAGCAGGAGTGCGAGTTGTAGGAGAAGAGGGGATAGCTGCATGACCAGGTCGAACTTCCAGCGGCGCAGTCCGTCCAGTTTGCGCTGTCTTTCGACCCCGCGTTCTTCTATCGTCCCTCGGGCACCCACGGAGCTGTAGTGCAGAAGCCATTGCTTGCCGAGGACGGCCAACAGCGCCGCGAGGAGAGTGGACGACAAGCTGAAATATAGAAGGCTTTGGGCGATCACAAGAGTCACAACGGGGGCGGGCTGGGTGGAAATTTGGACGGCAGGCACAATGCCGGTGATGTTTTGAACGAGGAGCAGAAGGAGCGTCTCTGTTGTTGCATTCGGATCCGCTTGGAATTCGGGTTGGATCTAGATAATGAATGCAGAGCTGACGGCGGAAAAAAGACCTGCCTTGGATACATATCAGGAAAGGGGGATGCGACAGACACTCTGAGATACCCACAAATATCAAGGACGTGTCAAGATCGTTTCCGTATTTTTGGAGAAATTCCTCGTCGAATTCGGTCGCCAACTTTCCGTATGTGGTCCAGAACGCAGTCTTCTGGTCAGTGAACTGAGCTTGTGTATTCAGCGTCTCGACTGCAGTTGTCAACCTTCGAACTTGTGAGAACAAATTCACAATATCAAACGATCGAGCGCGAGGTTGCTTACCTCTCGAAGGCGGCCGTAAAGCTTCAGGTGTGTCAGAAAAGATCTAACGCTATGCACAAAGAGCTTACCTGCGGGAGTGGTCCTTGTTTTCGTCGCGCAGACGGGTAAAAAAGACCTCTATCCTGTTAACGAGACTTGGGTCGAAGAAAAACCGTCAGTTTGGACGGTGAGACCGCATGGCAGACAAAACCTTTGCAAGTCCAACGCTGGTCCCATGGTGCTGCTTGAGGTGGGTGCTGCCGCCGTGGAGGGACTGGACATCTTGGTGGTCTGCGCGAGAATCGGTCGACGTGTCAACGTGTGGCGGCGGTGATAAAGTGACCTCAGCCAGTCGGAGTATGGCTTCAAGACGTTCCTGTTGAACCAGTCGCATACGCCTTTTCTTCTTCTGAGGTGGTCCTTGAAGAGCGGCGGCGAGTCCGGTGAAAACTTATGAAATTCTGAAATTCTGAAGTTCGCAAGCAAGTGAGCACTGAGAGGCCGTGCTCTCATCTTGAAGCCGCTGGACTGGAGCGAGTCCGAGTCGAGCGCAGCCGACTGTTCATTGCATTGAGAATCTTGCAGACAACTGAGACTCGGAGTGGATGACAGTCAGTGCCAGGCAAGAATTGATCGGCATGCGGGACTAAGTCAAGACCAAGTCGTCAAAAAGTTAAAGCATGTCATTATAAAATGTTTAGTGTAGCGGGCAGTGAGTACAAATATAAGGGTATGTATGGCACAGGTCGGGTATGTATTGTACAAGTGGGGTGAGTTCAAGGAGAGGGAGAGTCAAAGCAGTGAGAGTATGTAAGTGCGTACACAGAAGGAAGAAAGAAACGAAATAGATACAACAAAAAATCGTGTCTACAAATTTTGGATGAGTGTCATCATACCGCGGCTTTGCCCGTCCGGTGGTCATAACGTTCATGGATTAAAAGTCTGTGATTATTCAAGTCAGTGGGCGCGCAGAGGAAGCGTCAAGTCGACGACGTACCGTTCAAGAGCTGCGTGGACGACGTCGAATACCGCAGCGACATATCATCCGACGGCAGCTGCTCCGACGTCCCGAGGTGGATCGTCCCCCCAGCGCGCTCGCTGCGCTGCAGCAGGTCATCCCACCGATCCGCCTTCTCCTTCTCCGTCAGCGCCTGCTTCTCCGACATGTCGCGGAACGTCACGGGCTCCGCGCGCGGCAGCGACGTCGAGCGCTGCTGCATCCGCTTCTGGCGCGCCGTCGGCGCAGCGCTGGAGCTCGCAGCGCTGGCCTGGCGGGGTGACGGCTCGTCGACGGCCGACGACATGCGTCGAGACGGTGCGGGGCCGAGTGAGGCAAGGACGTTCTCCGCACGCGCGCCCTCGGTCGATGGGAGTTTGCGCGTCGCGAAGGCGTTGATAGGAGCGGCCGTGGAGAACTCGGGGATGCTAACGTGGCTGAAGCGGTTGTTGCTGACCGGCCGTTCCTTGTAGGCGTTGGGCACGGGCAGACGCCGCGGTGGATGGGGGAGCGAAGGCGGATGTTCCTCTGCCGGCGTATTGACGATAGTCCAGTCGTCCGGGTTCCGAAGATTTTGGGTGCCAAAGAACGCCATGGGCTTGACGGCCGTCTTGTTCTCATCGAGCGAGCCGGGGGCGAATTCACCGAGGTCAAGCTTGAACAAGTCTTTGGGAGGGACGATGTGCTTCCCGACGACGACCTTTAGCCCAGAGCCGGGCAGGGGTGGGGCCGCAGGATCTTCGCCCAATGATGACGTCGACGAGCGCGCGGAGCTCGTCGTTTTGGGGAAGAATTTTGAAGAGGCGACGTCGGAGGACACGGGGGAGGAAGAACGCGTGGTGGTGCTCGCTCGTTGTTGGGAGGCAGGAATGGGCGGTGGCATTGGTAAAGCACGACCGCCGAGACGGGGAATAGTTGACCCGGACGTGGAACGAGAGGTGCTCATGGATGTCCGTGACTGCATGAATCGCGCCACGCCATTCGGCTCTTCGCGCGAATGTCCGTCCGAAGACAGTGCAGTCCGCGCCTCCAAAGCATCCTTGGAGACCTGCGGCATCGTGGGCATGTTGGGCAGCGGTGGTAGAGGCGGAATGGGAGGCAGCGTGCGTGGACCGCGATCGTACTTCTCCTTAAGTCCACCCGTACTAATCCGCTTCATGAGTTTCCAGATCTTGCTGCCCCCACCCATCGCCGGTTCCGAGCGCCGCGAGCGAGGCTCGTTAACGAACCCCCCATCCTCCGGGTGACTCAGGGCGGAGCCGCTCCACGACACATTTGGATCCCCACCGGGACTGTGTGGCTCATCCGCGCGACTGCCGCTGCGCTTTTTACTCCGTCGTTCGCCCTGCATACTCGCCCGACCACGGACCTCTTCCTCCGAGCCCTCCCGCTTCCGCACCCAGCGCTCGCTGACTTTGCGTGTCAAGGTACGCCCGACAGAGGGCGAGGGGGTCGGTTTCGCGCTCCGCGGTCGCGAGCCATCAAGGGAGGGGAACGCCGACGCAGATATATAGGAACCCGCACCGTCCCAAGCATCCTCAGGCCCGCCAATAGCGACAACCCGCCCAGACGTCGACCCGAAGACGGTGTAGTAGGGAGTGGCCGGTGGTGAGGGCGACCCTGCCATCCCGCCGCGGCTGCGCTTGAACGTCGCCGAGGATGGAGATGGAAGCGGCGAGTCTCTGGGTGAGGCGAGAGGACTGGCGTCAAGCCCACGTTTGTATGCCTGCACCACGGCGCCGGCAGGCGTGAGTTGCCCACTGCCAGCACTACCACTCCCGCTCCCGTTCGGACTTCCTCGCGAGCCGCCAGCGTCCCCGACGGCTGCGAAGGTCAGCGGCATCGGATTGAGTGAGAGGTTCAGGCTCAGGATAGGAGGTCCGGGGCGGGCGTAGGCAGGGGTGACAACGGCGGGCGCAGGAGCGGGGGAAGGCGAAGGAGAGGGGGACGCCGCATTGGATGTGTTGGTGCGGGCAGCACTGGGGCGGCGCTTGAGCACGTTTTTCTGCCGCTTCTCCTTCTCGCGCGGCTTCTCCTCCGTATGCGGCGAGACGATAGCGAGAGCGACCTCCCGCGCCTTCTTGTCCTGCTCGCGCTCCAGCGCCCGATCGAGAGGCCTCGAGCCCCCATCCTCACTCTTCGTCCCACGCTCCTCCTCCACCCGCTCCACACGCCGCCCACTCGTGTCGTATCGTTTTCTCCGCAAGTGCTCCCCGCTGACCCGCGCCCCGCTATCCCCTCCCGTGGTCGGCCGATCAGACGAATCCGCCCGTGCGCGCATATTCGATAGCGACAGCGGCTTGGCCAACAGCCGCTTCACATCCAGTGCAAGCTCCGGCGTACGAAACGAGCCCTCGCGCGCAAGGTGCGCGCCGCCCGCCTCCCTTTCCGAGCCCGGACCCGGGGCACGAGGCGACC
This sequence comes from Mycena filopes, assembly GCA_029281495.1. Classification (NCBI taxonomy): domain Eukaryota; kingdom Fungi; phylum Basidiomycota; class Agaricomycetes; order Agaricales; family Mycenaceae; genus Mycena; species Mycena filopes. The sequence goes on along the minus strand of JARIHR010000013.1, from coordinate 373,419 downwards.
CCTCGCGCTCAAGCCCACGGGCAGGGTCTGAAGGGTGCCGCTCCGGCGTATGCCCCTGGCCTACGGAGCGCTCCGGTGTGCGCTGTCGCGAGGACGAAGCCGTCGTAGTGTACGGCGTGGAAACCTGCACCGACTGCGACTGGGAATGCGAGTGGACATGCTGGGGCGGCGATCCAGGCGCGCGCGTCGCCGCATTCGCCAGCAGCGCCGCGCGCGGGTCGGACGCATCCCTCGGGCGTGTCTGCATCGCGAGCGGGATGTGTGCGTTTGAGGCGTGCTGCGGATAGCACTCCATGTCAGCGTCCTCCGACAACGGGTAGCGCCGAGTGGGACTCACATGGAGATTCGGAGCCGACGAGTTCAAGGGCGCCACCCGTGCGCTCTGTGGGCTCCCGGTCGTGCTGTTCGCCCTGCTACTGCTCGAGCTGCCGCCGGGCATTGGCATCCCGCTGGCACCAGCACCGCCGGGCCGTGGCGTCGGGAGCGAGAGCGAGCGGAGCATGGCGGGGGAGAGGCCAGTGGCGACGATGGGGTCGTCGTAGTCGTGACCATGGGCAGAGGAGCCACCCGAATGCCCATGCGCAGAGCTCGAGCCGGACGCTGTCCCAGGCATTTGTGTCTGCGCGATCGATGTCGGTGTCGGGAGCGCAGGCGCGTCTTCGTGCGGGAACGGTACCCGTTCTCGGCTTCGCGACCCTGAAAGACAACGGCGTTTAGAAGAAGAAGAAGAAGGACGCATAATGGAAAAACAGGGGGGCAAGAAGGCAAAAAGTCAAAATTGAAAAAGTGAAGGGATCTGTCAGGGTGATGATGGAGGCGCGAAAACACGTACGCAACGCAAGGAGCGTACTTGTAGTGCGGAAAGTGTGGAGGGGAGTCAAGAAAGGTGCTACTGGAGCGCCGTCCGAGAGCGGAAAAACGGGGGAAGGAAAATGGAGGCTAGGCGGTTTGGGGAAGACAGTGGGAAAGAGATGGAGGACGCTGCCTATCGCGGGACACGGTAGCTATCCTGGCGCCGTCAACACCGCCCGACGCAACGGAAATTTGCAATGTCGGGTCGTCATCGCCGAAACACGAAAACACGACAAAACACGTGCATCAAAAGCAGGAAACGCGTCGACGACGCGCGGAGAGCGCGCGTCGCCCATCCCAACCCGGCGATACCCCGTCTGCAGCGCGCGACGCACTACCCGCCATCGCGGAAGCCCTTCCGCCGAGCCGCAAGAGCCCGCACTTCCACGGTCCCCACATGCAATATGTTCGAGAGGATACCGCGACCCGATCATCATCGAACAGGGAAGCAAAATGGAAGTAAAATTGAAACGCGAAGAAAAGAAAGGAAAGAATAGAAAAAGATGGCGGAAAGGAGTCAAGAGGAAACGTGGACGTGAACGCCGAACAGAAGAAAAGAAAGAAAAAAAGAAGGCAGAAGGAGTCAATAGGAAGTGAAACGCGAACGAGAGGGCAAACGCCGAAAGGAAAGGTGAATAGAAAAAGAATAGAAAAACACGCACCGTTCCTCCCTTCACCACCACCGCCCCTAGTGCGCGACGGCGACCGCTCAGGCCTCACCGGCTCCTTCTCCCGCTCCTTATCCTCCGTACTCTTCCTCCGCTCGGGCGTGTTCTCAGTACTGCTCCGCGCCTGCGCATGGGCGCGGGCCGGCGACTTGGGCGAGCGCGGCGGCGGGCCTCCTCCTACTCCTCCTGTTGCCGACGTGGTACTTGTACTTGTACTTGCGCTTGGGCCGGCCGCGGGGTTGCCTGGACGAACGGGAATGGTGAGCACGCGGATGCGGGGGTAGGGGGACGACGGCGAGGAGGAGGAGTAGGAAGGGTGTATGTAAGACGGGGATGCGGGGGGCGGGGCGTAGGAATGGGGAGAAGACGGGATGGAGAGGGGGAGGCGGCGCGGGGAGAGCATGTCTAGCTAGGGTAGAAGGCTGCGAATGCAATGAAGGTTATATGTGTAACGAGCGAGCGACGAGAAAAGTGAGGTGTCAAGCGTGAAGCAAGGAAGGAATTGGGGTAGTATCGCGAAAAAATGGTATACAGTATCGAAAGGAAAGGAAATGAACGAGGGAAGGTACGCTCGGCGAGGAGAGGAAGAAGAGGAAGAAGTATGTAGAGTAAAGTGAGTATACGGCCGCCCATCGCAGCAACGCCCACAGAAACCCACCCAACAGCAACGGCCATCTCAGTCGATGACTCCGTCTCCGTCTGCGTCTGCGTCCCCGGCGTGCGTGGGTGGGCGTTCTAAGGGGGAATGCATGTAGGTATTGTATGTCTGCATATGCTGCATACTGTATAAGTCAAGCGGGCGGTGTCTGTCTGTCTGTCTGTATTGTGTCTAGGACGGGAGGTGAACGGAACGGGAGGGGAACGATATCATATCATGATGCAGATAGAATAGATGGGTGCTGGAATATAAGTAGTGTGCGCGCGTGGGTGTGTGTGATACGAGGAAGGAGGAAGTAGGAATAGCACGATGAGATCCGCGCCCGCGCCCGCGCTCGTGGTGGGTGTGAAGAAAGAGAAAGGGTAGGAGGGAAGGGAAGGAAGTCAAGAAGGGAGGACGGGAAACGCGCGCCAAACTCTAAAGCCCGAGAGCGAAAATAAACAGGCCACTGCCTTCCATCAACGATGGTAGGATAGTATACGCCGGGCACCCCGAAAAGAAAAGCGAAGAGAAGAGAGAGAGAGAGAGCTGGAAACACACCTTGTTCTCGTTCTCCCGCTTGTTCCTTCCCCGACCCCTCAGCCGGGCCACTGACACGACTCCGCCCCGGCGACGGAGGCAACGACGGCGTCGTCGGTACCGGTACAGGCGTTGGCTTCTCGCGCTCCCGCTCCCTTTCCTCAGGCCCCCGACTCCGACTCCGGCTCCGCGGGCGCGGGGGCGGCGTCGCAGGTAAGTCTGGCACCGCTGCCGTTACTGAGGTCGGCGTCGATGGCCCAGACGCAGACGTACCTATACACAGGGAACCGCAAATCAGCATACCTGCAAGGGGAAGGGAAGGTAAAAGGAATAGAAAGGGGGTGTGAGGAAAGAATGGAATGAAAGACGTACCCTCCCTCCTCCTCAAACTCCCCAAACTCCCCACCTTCCTCACCAACCCTTCCCTCTGCCTCTCCTCCTTTCTAATCTGTCCATGCCCCACCTCGCTCCCCTCCGTCGGCGTCGCGGCGCCACTCTTACTTGTCGTTCCTATCGCACTCGTGGCTCCAGGAAACCCATACCCCGCCCCCTCTTCACTGGGCGTCCCAACCGCAACCGGACTCCCCGCAACCCCACTCCTCTCCCTCCCCCGCCGAATCGCCTCCCTTGCCGACGCAAAGGCCTGGACGTGCGCCAATGGGGACGCAGCGCCACTCCCACTCCCATTCGCATTTGCATGGGAGGTAGAGGACGACGGGGAGTTCGAGTTCGAGTTGGGCGAGAACGCGTTGGAGGAGGAAGGCGAGGACGCAATGCGCCGGAGGGAGGAGGCCGAGGCGGTGTCGAGGCGGCGGAGGGGCTGCTCCTTCTGCTCCGTCTTCTTCGTCTGCTCCTTATCCTCGTGCTCATCGCGTGTCTGCCGTTCCCGTTTTTGCGGCGACGGCACCCCTGCCCCGGGACCCACAGCACTCAACGCCGCCCCCACCGGCGTCCCGCCTCCCCCGCCGCCGCTCCCGCCACTACTGTCAGGCGGCCGCGCAGTGAGCGGGCTTTGGCTTATCGCGCTTAGCGGGGCCCCGCCGCCACTTGCACTAGTACTTGCTTTCGACCTTGTGCGCGATAAGGGAGCGGTGGAGGTAGACCCCGTAGATGAAGCGGAGTTGGCGGCAGAGGAAGAAGAGGCAGGAGGGAGCAAGGGCGACGTGCGCAGCGGCGGGAGGCGCGTGTGTGAGGCCGCCCCTACCGTCGAAGGCGTCGTCGTCGTCGTCGCGGAAGGCGGGCGGGTGGTGCGGAGCGAGGTGGTGCTGGACGAGGGTTTGCGGGTCGTGCTAGGCGAGGACGTGGAGGTGGAGGGTGCAGAGGGCGAGGAGGGCGTCGTGCGGCTCGAGCCTGACGGGGAGCGGAGCGCGGTGGATGAGGAGGCAGACGCAGGTGGCGAGGTGGATGGCGCGGGGAGGGGTCTGCGTGAGGTTGAGGCGGAGGAGAGCGTCCTAGGGAGGTATGTCAGTATTCGGAAGTATTCATCGAAAGCAAAGCAAGAGAAGGCGCGAAATCCGGGCGGCGGGAGGCTGCCCATGCAAGCGAAAGCAGGTATCAATCACAGCGAGAAGAAAAAACGTTGGCTCGAAGATGCAGCACACCAGAAAGAAAGGGAGTAAGGAGCCCCCAAGAAAGCGAAAAGGAGGGAACATCTCCGTCCGACGTCGGCGAAAGAGAAAAAAAAAATCAAAAGGACCAGGGAGGGAGAAAGAATGAAGCAAGGAGCACGAAAAAAGAGATAGAGACGAGACGAGACGTACCTCCCCATCGCCCTTCCTACACTCCCCTCCTTATCTCTATCCCTAGAGCCCGGGGTTGTTGGCGTCCTCGAAGTCGACGCGGAACCGGCGGTGGAGAGCGAGCTCGAGGACGCAGCGGCGGAGAGGGTTCTAGGTAGGGAGCAAAATGTAAGTAGGTGTTAGTATTCGAAAGAAAATAGAGGACGGAGAGAGATGAAAGAGAAAATGCGGAGGGAGCGAGGCAAGTAAACCCCCAGGAAGAAAAGGACCAGGGAAAGAAAAGAGACAAGACGCACCTCCCCCCTGCCCTCCCTACACTCCCACTCCCATCCTTATCCTTCTCCTTATCCCTAAAATCCCCCTCTCCAGCCTCCGGAATCGTAGGCGTCCTCGCTCCCGGACTCCGCGCCGTCGACAACGAGCTCGAAGAGGCGGACGGCGCGAGCGACCTGCGTATGCGTGATCGTCAGCATTCGTATCCTTGTATCTCGGTAGCAAGGGAAGCAGAAAGAGGCAGGTAGAAAGAAAAGAGAGAAAAGAAAGAAACACACCTCGCAGCCACCGCACTCCGCGCCGTCGCCGCCGCCGTACTCGACGCGTATCCGCCCGTGCTCGCCTTCCTGACACGCGTTGGGCCGATGGAGGGGGTTGCTCTGATTCTGGGCATGGTGGGGGTCGCAGGGGTGTCGGTCGTGGCGGGAGTCGTCGTCGTCGTAGGCGTCATGCCGGTCGTACTGCTACTTGAAGCCTGCGTCGAGGTACTTGGAGCCGGTGTCGTGGACGTGGTAGGCGTCCGCGGAGACGACGGCCCCGCGCCCGTCCTCGACCGCGAGCTGGTGGTACCCAGCGCACTAGCGGCCGTCCTCGACGACGATGATGACGCCCTTAAGCTCGACGTGCCCCCCACCGCCGACGAAGTGCTGGCAGTAGACGACAGCCTCGCGCGCGGTACCAGTCCCCCATTCCCATTTCCCCCATTCCCACTTCCACTCTGCTGCGCAGGGGCCATAGACATGGAGGAATGTACGGAGACAGTAGTCGGCGCCCCCTTCGCATTCGCAGACGACATGGTCCGGCTCCGGGGCACCCCGCTGCTCAGGGTGCTCGTCGTTCGGGTCCGAGGAGCTGCACCAATTGTACTTGCACTTCCACCAATTGAGCTTGGATTTAAACTTGAATTTGCCGCCGTCGACGCGGGAGCGCTACCGCCAGCTAGAAGGCTAGACGTGCGTGGCGCGGTCGGTCGGAGGCTCGAGCGCGCGGGTGGGGGTGGGGGTTCCGGCGCTGGGGGCATCTTGCTCTTCCTCTATCCTCTATCTGTCCTTCCTTCCTTCGTGTTGTGGTCGTGGTGGTGGACACACAAGGGCTGGAAAAAGGAACGAGGCCAGACAAGGAACGAGGTCAGTTAGAAGCAGTTCGGCGGTGATTTATTGAAAAAAGAAGGCAAGAAGAAGGACGAGAAGGACGCACCAACACGGATGTGTTTATTTCGGTGGGCGTCTGTCTGCGTACACACACAGGGTGCGGTCCGTATCTCCGTCTTCCCTATTACTCTTCACTTTTCTTCAACTCCTTCGTTCAATCTTCCTTGCGGCCAGAGGGGAGCAGGGCAGTTTAGGGGAGGGGACCGGGAGCGACGCAGCCAGACCGACAGGCGTCAGGGAAGAAGGAAGGAAAGGAAGAAAAAAGTTAGGCGGACTTCTGGTGTGAGCAAAGCTGGACGCAAGGAGCTCGCGAAGGCTCGTCACTGATCCATGCCGTGTTTTCTCCCCACGCCCATTTATCCCGCCTCCGTCCGTCCATCCTCCATCCATCCTCGTCCTGCGTCTGGCCGCAAAAATCTGTGGGTACGGGCGCACCCCGAGACCCACATAATTAACGGATGAAAATGAAGAACGAATCGAATAAACAATAAAATTAAAGGAATAAACTCCCGGTCGTCAAGCAAAAATACCTCCCTTCGCTCCCGGGCCCGGTCCCGGAGCACGCAACACCACTTTAAACCCAACGCGGGAGGGTTTTTACGTATATGTGCGCCGCCGACTCACTTATTTCCCTTTATTTCCCCGCACGTCCTAGTCGAAACTCCAACTCGAGTCACTCCGCAAACACCACCACAACCCGATTGTGCGGCTTCACGGCAGAATTTGAATGCGTACATCAAGACTTTATCTTATGTACGAGTGCCTTAACGTTAACCAACCAACCGACGACCTGCAGTCTTACTTCCTCCGTTCCTGCGTCAAGGAACCGCAACGCCTACGAACTACACACCATCCCCGCATCTTCCCATCTCCCCATCTCCCCGTCCGACGGATCTTTGATCGACAATTCACCGGACGATATTACCGTGGGAAGCTGGGAGTCTGACTCCGTCTGAGCTGTTGCGTTGAAGTGAAGGAAGGAGGGAATTGGGCGGAAGGGGGGAAGCAGAGAAGGAATGAGGCCCAGAAGCGCTGGTGCGCACCTACATCCTATAGGATCTCTGTAGCTTGGTTAAGTAGGGAGCTCGTTCGATTCGGGCCTGGGCCATGCACCACTTGGCAACTCCTTTACAGCCAATATCCTCCGAATTTTTGTGCGGTTGCCGGAGTTTGATTCAGACTAAATGAAGGCCCAGGGGCGCTGGTGCGCACCTACGTCCTGTGATCTCTATGCAAGCAGGATAAAGTGGGGTGCTCGTTCGATTCGAGGCTGGGTCATAGGCATGATGATGGAGAGTATTTTTTTCATCACTCAACCATTTTTGTAGGATATACCAAGGCGGAGCTTCAGAGAAGGGAAGGCCCAGAAGCGCTGGTGCGCACCTACATTCTGTGAATTGTCAAAAATCTGGATAAAGTAGGGAGCTCGTTCGATTCGAGCCTGGGCCATGGCAATGGGTGGACAACAGCGTTCCTTTTTGATGAAACCTTTTGTTTTTTGTTTTGCTACCAGCATACCAAGGCGGAGTTTGAGGTTAAAGAAGGCCCAGAAGTGCTGGTGTGCACCTACGTTCTGTAAACAATTGTCTCTCTCGGAATAAAGTAGGCTGCTCGTTCGATTCGAGTCAGGGTCATGCTTCCGTTTGAAGCAAGTTGCCTTTTTGAAAACTTGATCAACCACAATTTTTTGGAAAGGATACCAAGGCGGAGTTCAAACTACATCAAGGCCCTGAAGTGCTGGTGCACACCTACGTTCTGTAAACAATTGTCTCTCTCGGAATATTGAAGTAGGCTGCTCTTTCGATTCGAGCCTGGGCCATTGTGTTTAAGTCTATGATTTTTCTAACTAACATCCTCCAGTTTTTTGTGAGGTTGCCGGGTTGAGTCCAAGTAAATCAAGGCCCAGAAGCGCTGGTGCGCACCTGCATCTTATAATGTGACGACAATGTGGATAAAGTAGGGTGCTTGTTCGATCTGAGTGTGGGCCATTGTCGGTCACCACACATAAGTTTTTTGACCAAACTTGGGCCTTTTATTTTTTTTTTGGTTTGGAGCATACCGAGGCGGAGTTTGAGGTTAAAGAAGGCCCAGAAGTGCTGGTGCGCACCCACACCTCTTAATATTGGTGGGTGCGGAATAAAGTGGGGTGCTCGTTCGATTCGAGCCTGGGCCATATGCATACTTTGCGCATCGTCCAATTTTTTGGGAAGTATATGTAGCCAGGTTGAGTTCAAACTCAATAAAGGCCCAGAAGCGCTGGTGTGTGCCTGTATTCCTTTGGCGTAATCGAAGCAATGAAGTAGGGAGCTTGTTCGATTCGAGCCTGGGCCATGATCTGCCCTGCATAGGTTTTTCAACCGACGCACCTGCGGCTGTCTTTTGGGATTGAGATACTAGTATAGTGGGTTGAGTTCAAGGTTAAGCAAGGCCCAGAAGCGCTGGTGCGCATCTACGTCCTGTAAATCCCTGAAGACAGTGAAGTAGGGTGCTTGTTCGATTCGAGCCTGGGCTATGTCCCAACTCCCCAGGTTTTTTTTTTCTGGTGCTCCGGTTGTTTTTGGGAGCATACTGAGGCGGAGTCTGAAAGAGTTTGAGGCCCAGAAGTGCTGGTGCGCACCTGCAGTCTGTATTTGGTGAAAGCAGAATCAAGCAGGGAGCTTGTTCAATTTGAACCTGGGCCACGGACTGTGTCGAACCTGGATAAGTTTTTTTTTGACCAAACTGGATCCGACTGTTTTTGTTTGGAATGTAATGAGGTTGAGTTTGAGGTTAAAGATGGCCCAGAAGCGCTGGTGTGCACCTACATCTTATAGGATTGGGGTAGCTTGGTTAAGTAGGGAGCTTGTTTGATTTGATCCTGGGCCATTCTTGAGTAGTGATGTTTTGGCTTGGCTTGGCTTTGAAACCCTGGCTTTGGCTTGGCTTCGTCCGGCTTTGGCTTCGTATTCCTCAAGCCTAAGCCAAAGCCACCAGAGCTGGCTTGGCTTGGCCTGGCTTTGGCTTAAGCCGGGGCTTTCGGCTAGGTTTATTCCCACGGTTCAGAATATTCTGAAGGTGTTTAGAACTACTTTTTCAAGCCGCATAGCACACCGGGAAAGGTTGGATGATGCCTAGATCCATATGCAGCTTGAATGAAGTGGTTGGAGAGGTAAACAGCTCAAGGTAAATTTTATTACATGCTTGGCTAGTCGAAACACTACTGAATCTGAACCTGGTTGAAGGGTTGATATATGGTGGGGAGAGTTGGAAGTACGGAAATGGACTTGCAGTTTGGGATTTCGAACAAAAAATCATGTCTCAACAGGTCCCCACTCACCGGTGCAAAGCCACGGCTTAAGCCCCGGCTTTTGGCTTCCCCACCCCGAAGCCAAAGCCAAAGCCGTCTGCAAGCCAAAATTTTGGCTTGGCTTGGCTTGATCAAGCCGGGGCTTTGGCTTCTTGGCTTTTGGCTTGAAGCCAAGCCACGAGCATCACTATTCTTGAGTAGATCTCAGATCTCAATAACTTTTTTGACCAAACTATTCCTTTTTCTTCCCAGCATACCAAGGCCAAGAGTTCAGAGTCAATCAGGGCCCAGAAGCACTGGTGCGCACCTACATCCTGTAAATTCCTGAAGACAGTGGAGTAGGGTGCTTGTTCGATTCGAGCCTGGGCCATATGCGTCCCTTGCGGTTTTTCATTCAACATCCTCCAATGTTTTTTGCATACTGAGGCAGAGGTTGAGGTTAAGAAAGGCCCAGAAGCGCTGGTGCGTCCCTACATTCTATAAAGTAGGGTGCTCGTTCGATTCCAGCCTGGGCCATTGTAGGTCACCACGCATAAGTTTTTGACCAACCACAATTTCTTTTTGGAGTATACTGAGGTTGAGGTCAGAGTCAAACAAGGCCCACAAGTGCTGGGGTGCACCTACATTCTGTGAAGGTTTGCGAAACAATTGAAGTAGGGAGCTTGTTCGATTTGAGCCTAGAATTGTTTGATGTTTTTCAACCAAACCAGCCACCATGCTGAGGTTGAGTTCAAACTAAATCAAGGGCCAAAAGCACTGGTGCGCACCTACATCCTATAGGATTTTCGTTCCTTGGTTAATTAGGGTGCTCGTTCGATTCGAGCCTGGGCCATACGTAGCGAAGATGGGGGCAAAATTTCTTCATCACTCTACCATTTTTGTAGGATATAGCAAGTTGACTTTGAGGTCAACTCAAGGCCTTGAAGCGCTGGTGTGCACCTGCATTCTGTATCATTGCGGTGAAGTGATAGGCAGGGTGCTCGTTCAATTTGAGCCTGGGCCATATACCCCAACCTCGATCACTTCTTCAAACAACTTATTGAACAAGTAGCAAGGATAGAAAGATAGAACAACATAATTATTGCTGTAAACTACGAGTCCTTATATACAGGTTCAACCGATGTACTAGAATGTTCTACTATAGTCCGGTGGACTCCACAGAGTGGTGTCGCACCATCTAGGATGTTCCCGCAACACTCCCCCTCGACGCCACGACCGGTCCAAAAACCTTGGCGCGCAATGATTCGAACTTGGGCCGCGGCAAGGCCTTGGTGAGCATGTCGGCCAAGTTATCCCGCACAAAGTGGTGTCGAATATCAATGTGCTGGGAGTGCGCATGGAAGACTGGATTATCAGCAAATTTGATGGCAGATTGATTGTCGACATTTATCAGTGTGGGTTGAGAAATATCTAGATCGAGTTCGGAGGCTAGCTGGTGAAGCCAAATCACTTCCCTGGTTGTATTCGCCAGAGCTATATACTCTGGCTCCATAGTAGAGAGGGCTACAGTCAATTGTTTGCGTGAACTCCAGGACACGGTGGCACCAGCAAAGAGAGTGATGTAGCCGGATACGGAGCGACGGTCCGAGGTTTCTCCAGCCCAGTCTGCATTGGAATAAATGCTGAAGTCACCAGAGTTGCTGCTGTAGGTAAGGGAAAGGTCTGCCGTTGCTTTGATGTATCGAAAGACGTCGGTCATGTGTTCTTCCGCGGGGCACTGTGAGAATTGTGCCAAGTACGCAACTGGATGGGCAAGACCAGGCCGCGTAGCAACAGCGAGGTACATGACCTTTCCGAGGCTGGAGAGATACTTCTTCCGGAAGGCTTCGTCACCGATGCGAGGGTCACCCACTGTCAGCTTATCCAATTTGATGTTGACATTGATTGGGGTATGAACTGGATTGCAGTCTCGCATCCCGAATTGTTCTAAGATGCTCAGAGCATAACTGTGTTGAGCGAGGCGCAGACAGTGAGTGTCGGAGTCACGGGAAATCTCCATGCCGAGGATTTGGGAAATTTCCCCGAGATCAGTGATGTTGAACAGTTGCGCAAGCTCCCCCTTAACCCAAGCAATATCTGAGTTGGTGGATGCAAAGAGTGTCATGTCGTCAACATGGACAGCGACAATTGTGGGTTGCGAGGTTGAGGAGGTGCGTCGAACGTATACACACTGATCAGCAATAAGGTGTTTGAATCCGAGCTGTTCGAATGCGGTGTTCAACTTCTGGTTCCAAACGTGGCCGGACTGCTTCAGTCCGTAGAGAGAGAATTTGAGCTTGCAGACTCTCCCTGTACTGTCATCAAATCCAGCAGGTTCCTGCATATATACTTCCTCCTCCAGCTCGCCATTGAGGTAGGCCGCTACAACATCCATGCCGTGAATTTTGAGTTGATATCTGGTGGCGAGGGCAAGAAGAAAGCGGAAGGTCTCAAGGCGGATGTTGGGGGCAAAGGTCTGGTTATAATCAATGCCTTGTACTTGGAATAAGCCCTTGGCCACGAGGCGGGCTTTCCATTTGGCAATTCGGCACTGAATATCGCTTGCGACGGGATACCCAGCAGCACGGGATGGCCTTTCGGCCAGGAGGTAAATGAACCTTTGTCCAGGTGCCAAGAGATTCAAGCTGGTTGATTTCCGATTCCATCGCCTCGCGCCATTGAGCCTTGTCCGGGCTTGCAAGTGCCTCCTTGAGAGAAACAGGATTGTTCTCGAGCTCACTTGCAATTGCTTTGGTGAGAAATGCGTAGTCTGAGGACATCGCATGTGCACGGGTACGTCGGTCCTCAATGATGTTGTCGGGACTAATTTTGCTGCTGATGTCGCGGGGAGCTTTAGAAGAAGCGGAAGGTGACAAGGGATGCGACTCTGGTAATGGTGTGAGAGGGGATCCGGGCCGTGATGCTGAATGTTTAGACTTTGAGTCCGAAATTAAAGGTAAATCCTGAGGCGCAAGATTTGGTTCTGGCAAAGTTTTCTCCTGCTGCTTGTCATTACCTTCCTTCTCCCCCTCAAGCAAAGGAGGAAACGGAGCTGGGACGACGTAGTAGTTGTCTTCAAGAGGGAAATGTGGTTCCTCAAATGTAACATTCTGAGAGGACTGAACGAGGTGAGATTTGGGGTTGTAATACCGAAACGCACGGGAATGTTCGGAAAATCTCATGAAATGAAATCAGCGCGCGTTGTGCATGAGTTTGTGGTGTTTGGTATCCTGGTGAAGGACCCACAGAGACGCTCCGAATGGCTGTAATGACCCGATATCTGGTTTGCATTTCCAGAAGGCTTCGTGCGGCGTAATGTTTCGATGCCGAAGCGCCTTCACTGGAGCGCGGTTCTTGATATAGCAGGCATGAGTGACAGCTTCTGGCCAGAGAGAGATTGGATGTTTGGCCGCAAATAGCATGGCGCGGGCGTAGCCTAGTAACGTGCGATTGAGGCGCTCAGCTATACCATTCTGGGAGGAGGAGTACGGCGCCGTGAGCTCCCAGTCAATACCTTGGGGGTCAAGCCATTCCAGAACGTGGTTGTTGACGTACTCTTTGCCATTGTCGAAGTGAAGACAACACGGCTTGCGACCTGTCTGGGTGATTACAATGGGAGGTGGCGGTATTTGTGAATGATATGAAGTAATATTTGCCGTGAATGCCTCGTGTGTGCGCCGGACCCCAGAGGTCTGTTGAAGAAGTATGGGTTGGTCCACAGGCGGACCTGAGTGGTGTCAAGGTCGTGCTGGTCGGATGTCGAGCCTTGGAGGTAAATTGGGTGTGGCGGCTGGGAAAAGATCTCTGAAGCCGTGGATGAAGAAGGAGGGGAAATAGAATAAGAGACTTAGCTTAAATAGACTCAAATGAATGTGGATTCGTCGAAACTTCTCAGCAAAGGAGTGGATTCATTGTGGTAAGAGGTAGAGAGAGTGTGAGAGTCCGAACAAAGAGTACCAAATATGTACGTACAGTGTCCGTAGTTGAAGAGCCGCAGCTCGGGGAAAGACCGTCACCAAACAGACAATCCGGGAGCTACGCAAAGACGAATAGGGAGAGCACGTCCCCCGCAAGACGTTGACGAGTGGGAGCCCAATCCACCGTCGGCTCGATCCCCGGCGTAGTCCGAGAAAGCCGAAGGTTGAGATCCAACCCGTCGCGTTGGCGGTAGGTAAGAGAAGAATAGTGGTGAGTCTGTGGTATATAATTAAGTGAGTAATAAACATGGAGTAGAGGGTGAAAAATGTGTAGCGTAATATTGAAGTGTGAACGAATATCTATGGTTGAAAATGTCAGTTGAATGGTTTGCGAATAAAATAGATATTGTCGCGGTTGCGGAGGTGTAAGGTATTTCTGAGAGGGATGGTGGAATGAGTATGAGTGTATGTTTAGAATGCGTGAAATGTCCGGTGTGTGGCGGTAGAATGAAATTCAGCGCTGTTTGGTTGAAGGTTTTGGTTTGAACTTGGAATCGGCTTGAAGCCCGAAGGCGATGAGCAGGGCGAGTCGCGCTTCCACACTGTATAGACCATGTCGCCAATATTGTTATACTCGCGGCGGGCCGCTTTAGGAAAGGATTTGACATGTGCCTTCCCTTCCAGGCAGTGAGTGCACTGGTGAGGCTCAGAAGATTTATCAACTTCTATGCCGTCAACCATACCGGACTTCTCGAGCCTCTCGACGGCATCATGGCTCATATGGCTGAGCGCGGAGTGCCAATCATCCCAGGTCCGAGCGGGATGTGCAAAGGTGTGCTGTGATGAGGCGCGAACACGGAGGCAATACATGTGAGAGACTTTATCACCCATTGCAACGACAGTGCCATTGCAAGACAAAATCTGCACTGTGTTGTCGTTGAATCTGGTGCGGTAGCCTGTGTCAGTCATTCTGGTGAGGGAGATTAGATTGAAGGGAGCGTCAGGGCAGTGAATGACGTCTTGAACTGTGCCTGCGCGAGTTGCGTTTCCAAGGACATAATCGAGGCTGATAGTACCTCGCCCGATGCCAGCGGCTTTGCTGAAGCCCTGAATTACGTGGCCGCACGCGGTATAGTGGGTAAAATCTGCTTTATTGCGGGCTATGGACCGGGTACATGCACCAGATAATTTATTAGCCTATGTTAAGATCTAGGGTGAAATTACCGCCACAATATCTTAAAGATATGAAGGTACGTTTTAAGATCCTGCATGTCTTAAGACACACACTACCCTATATACACACCATATTATACCAGGTGGAAATCACGATCTCAAGACCTTCCCGCGACTTAAGATACAACTAGAAACTTGGGATAGTAGGACTTGAGACGCCGCCCCGTCTCAAGTGGACAGCGGACTCAAGACCTGTTAACATCTCAAGTAAACATCGATTCTCAACACAGAATTTACGTGCGGGGAGGGCTAGCTACGACTTGAGGACACGTCGGAACTTAAGTGCCGATCATTGACTGAAGATGTTGAAGTTCTGGGAACGTCAGGCTTGAGTTGCGTCGAAAATAATGAAGGGGGTGAGATCTTACCTGTATGTAGCTCCATAGGCTCGATTCCTGGTTCTGGATCCATCACAATTGCTGCCCTCCATTCACAAGTCGGGGACTTAGCTGTGACTCTCAAATTGCCAGTGGCAATTTGCCACCCGTCCCTAAACTTCAGCCGAAATATGTTGGAGAGGCGGCCTGACAGTTCAAGGAGATAGTCTACTGGGTGGCGGATGAACGGAGGAGGGCGGCGGTCTCGATGAAGTGCGAGACTGTGGTGGGCGGAGGAGAGAAGGCTTGTGCCACCGCCAAGCCGCGGCGAACAATGATTGATGACTTGATGGTATTCTCCCATTGTTCGACTTGGACGCTCATCTCCTTCACCTAGTGGCCCTCCCAAATACTCTGTCTCGATCCTCCCGCATGACGCTTCTCCGGCCTCCACACTTGTCACTGGCAAGAACTACTGGGGAACTCGGAGTCCGAACTCCCCGCGGCGCGATCATGGCGCGACGGGCATGTCGATTTTAGCGGTCCAAGTGGCACACCCATATTTGTGGCGGCTAGTGGAAACTGCTGATTCTGGTGAGTTCCTTCTGAACAACACCTAGGATGGAGCTGAATTGACTCCGGCTCAGTGGCATGCCACCGGGGAAGGGTGCATCGATGTAACAGTACTCATCTGGTGCGTCCTTAGAAATATCTGACCTTTCTGAGCCTGAGCGTGATTTTACTGTGGCTGCACAGCTGCGACGTCCACGAGATCATCCTCTACCCGCTACCTACGGTCTGAGGTCGCGCACCCGTCCCACGGTCATTGACCGCGCGCGGCGCGCTTGCTCCTCCATGCCGCTCTCCTCGCTCTCCATCCTTCAGTGCACGGATATTATATCCGAGCGGGGATATAGGAGTCTAGCCGACCAGTCGGACAGAACTCAGGTAGAGTATCGACCGGAGAGGGGTCGTGACCGGTGTTGACCGGAGGACTAGATATCGCAACGCCACAGAGGGGTAGGGCGAGCGACACTATCCGTTGATCCCAGGAGAGGACCGGATGGGGGGACAAGACGACCGGTGGAGACCGGTGACTCGGATTGCTGCACAGGGAAGGTGAAGCAACGTTTATTAACAAACTGAAGAACAAGGTTGTAGAGTACGAGATTATATAGTAGTGAAGCTTATTGTATAATATAAGGGGAAAGATAAAGTGTCCATGTGGATGTAACAATAGGGACAAGAACCCATATGGGGTTAGAAGTTCAAACACAATAGTAGAGAAACTTGAACAATAAGAAAGAAGACCTAGCACCACATGGCTGAGGGCCAGCTGGTGCTATGGTGCTACTATGGCGCCATACGATGTCCACGAGGTACCACCGCGCCACCGGTACCGGTCGTGACCGGCACCGGTCGCTGACCGGTGCTACCGGTCGTGGTCTTGAGTTGTCGAGGCACATTTCTGAAGGTTGGTTGTGCATGGATATAACAGTATCCCCCTCTTAGGTTCGGATTCCCAAGACGAACATTGGAGACCAGATGGGAGGTACTGTGGGTGACTTGGAATTTTGAAAAAACCGGCACCGGTCGAGACTAGTCGTCACCGGTCGGTGCGGGTTTATTGGGGAAACGGGTGTGGAAGTCGTGGATGTTTTCGGGTGCGTCAATGTCCTCGGCACTGACCCAGCTGTATTGCTCATCGGTGTTTTCATAGCCAAGCCACTCGACTTTGTACCGGAGGGGGTTCTTGTACCTCCGGTCGAACTTTGAGTCGACGATTTGCTTGATCTCAAAATGCTCGTCTCCGTCGATGATTTCGACCGCCGCCGGTGGAGCCTCTTCGCGACCGGCGAAGGGGTTCGGGTGGTGCGGTTCGAGTTGGGAGACATGGAATACCGGATGTACTTGAGCCAGAGATTTTGGTAGCCGGACGGTGTAGGATGCAGCGGAGGGTTTCCCTATGACCTCATATGGACCCAGGAGAATTTCTGAGAACTTCCTGGTAGGTCTGGTGGTGGAAAGGTTCTTTGCAGTGACGAAGATCTGGTCTCCAATGTTGAAGACCGGGTCCGGTGACCGGACGCGGTCACCTGTGATCTTATATCGTTCCTGCGCGAACTTGAGCTGCTCCCGGAGGAATTTGTGAAGGTCCTCCAGGTTGACGACGAAGTTCCGGGCGTGGGCGTTAGCCGCATCAACCTCCGGATGCACGGTGATTGATGGGTCGTAGCCTTTATTGGCGAAGAACGGTGAGATGCCGGTGGAAGCATTCGGGGCATTGTTAAGGGCAAACTCGCATAGCGGAAGGAGTTTGTCCCAATCGTCTTGTTGGTACGAGCAATAGATCCGGATGTACTGTTCCACCGTCTGGTTCATCCGCTCCGTCTGACCATCGGCCGACGGATGGTAACCGGAGGTATAATGCATCTTCATTTTAAGAAGTTCTCCGAGCGACCGGAAGAATGCCGAGATGAATTCCTTGCCCCGGTCGCATGTTACATGCGACGGGACCCCGTGTTTGGAGAAGACATGAATGAGGAAGAGTTGAGCAAGTTGAGCGGAAGTGATGTGGATATTGCAGGGTATGAGTATGGATTGTTTTGTTGCCCGGTCGACGATCACGAGTATTGCATCGTATTCGCCAGACTGCGGAAGTTGCTCGATGAAGTCCATGGATATCGAATCCCATGGCCGGAGAGGGATCGGTAGTGGCCGGAGCAGGCCGTATGGTCGGTGACGAGGTGCCTTGTTGCGTTTACAAAGGATGCAGGATTTGCAGTAGTTCTTTATAAATGTGCGGAGTTCTGGCCAGGTATAATCTCGCCGGACGAGGGCGAGAGTGCGGTTCTGGCCGAAGTGACCGGAGATGGGATGGTCGTGCATGAACTGGCAAACACGTATCCGGAGCGCGTCTGGTGTGTCACCTGGTACTGATGGAACCCAGATACGGTTGTCGAACCGGAGGTTACCGGTGGGGTCGATAGACCATCTGGATGGTTCACCGGTCGCAGCGGTCGCAAGACCGGCGGCTCCCTGTGGATCCAGAGGAATTGCGGCCTTGATGTCGGCATGTAACTGTTTGACGTCCATAACTGTGGATGCACGGAGGACGATTTCCTCGAGGAAAGTTGCCCGGAGGGAAGATTCGAGCTGGTCTTGAGTGAAAATGGGGCGAAAATTGTGAGGATTTAACTGCGTATAGCGCGTATCCCCCTCTTTTGGGTAGACGTCCCATCGTCTAGTTAAAGCGTCGGGCTTTCCTCCAAGTTTACCCGGTCGAAACCGGATGACCATATTGAACCGGCACAAATACTCAGACCACCGGACTTGCCGGCGGGTGAGTACTTTTGTTGTCGCAAAGTACTCGAGATTCTTGTGGTCGGTGACGACATCGATGGGAAGACCGGAGCCTTCGAGGTAATGCCTCCAATGTGAGAAGGCATCGAAGATTGCCATGAGTTCTTTATCGTGTGTGTCATAGTTGAGTTCAGCCGGTCCCAGTGTACGGGACCGGAAGGCGACCGGATGTATTTCCCCATCATCACCGGTAATGGAGAGGATAGCGGCGATGGCGTAGTCCGAGGAGTCCGTCTCGACTGTGATCTGTCGATTCGGTATCCAGTGTGAAAGCACCGGAGATTCCTTGAACTTGGCCTTGAGAGCATCGAATGCCTCTTGGCAATCGGTGTTCCAGTCCCACCGGTGGTTCGACCGGGTGAGACGGGTGAGTGGTATGGTGATGTCGGAGTATGCGTAGATGAACCGGCGGTAGAAGTTACAGAAGCCAAGGAAGGATTGCACATCCCGGACTTTCCGGGGGACCGGCCAGTCGACGACGGCCGAGATCTTCTCCGGTGACATTGTAAAGCCCTCCGGTGAGAGAATATACCCCAGATACTCGCAGGTTGTGATGCTGAACTCGCATTTCGATAGTTTGCAGTAAAGACCCTGCTCCCGGAGACGCCGGAGCACCTCTCGAACATGGGCTTCGTGCTCGGTGGGATCGTCAGAGTAGATGAGGATATCATCCAAATATACGATGACGTTCACGTCGAGGAGATCGGCGAAGACCGTGTTCAAGAAGCGCTGGAAGGCGGCCGGTGCATTGGCCAGCCCCTCCGGTACGACCTTAAACTCGTAAGAGCCATAGCGCAAGCGGAATGCGGTCTTCCACTCATCACCCGGTGCGATCCGGAGGAGGTGATATGCGTGCCGGAGGTCGAGCTTGGTATAGATTCGTGCTCTTCCAGGTGCGTCGAGTAAGTCAGAGATGAGCGGAAGAGGGTACCGGTCTTTCTTAGTGATCCGGTTGAGTCCCCGGTAGTCGACACACAACCGGAGGGACCCGTCCTTCTTCTTGGCGAACAATATTGGTGCTCCATGACTCGACGTTGACGGATATATGAATCCCGCCTTAAGGTTCTCGTCGAGGAATTTCCGGAGTGCCGATAGCTCATTTGCAGACAGAGAGTAGACGTGGCCGATAGGGGGAAGTTCGCCATCGAGGGTCTCGATCTTGAGATCGAACTCGCGATGGGGAGGGAGGTTGTAGGCATCCCTCTCAGAGAACACATCGGCGAAGTCGTGGTAGGTCTCCGGTATACCGGTCATGTCCGGTGGATCCAACGAAGCAGCGCGTGCTGTCATTTCTTCGGACTGACAAGCCCGAAGAGTGTATTGGCACGTATCAGGGTGTTTGATGATGGTTCGGAATGCTGCTGCGCTGACTAATGCAATGGGTGGTGCCTTCATGACGACCGGTCGAGGATTGGTGACCGGTAGAACCGAGGAAGGACCGGTGGATACCGGTGGAAGTCCTGCGACATCAGGCGCAGGCCCGGTAGTTTCCATCGAAGGAGCTAGACCGTCCATAGAAGGACCAATGATTGGAGTCTTCAACCCGGTCGGTGAAGGCCCACCGGTAGGATCATACCTAGCCGGTCGTGCCCGGTCCGTATCCGGACCTACCGAAACAGATGCCAACTTCATAGCTGACGGTGTCGACGTTGATCTCTCCCCAGTAACAGTGGTACGGAATGTGATATTGGTTGTTTTCCAGTCAATCGACGGCTTGAAGCTATGGAGCCAATTGTATCCCAGAACCATGTCGCAAGGAGAATCAAGACGGGTGACGAAGAAATCCTGGAGGTGGACATCGCCGGAAGGGAACCGGATGAGTAACCGGAGCTTCCGGTCGATTATTGAGGATGATCCATCGAGATACCGGAGTCTTACGGGGGGAACCGAATATGGAACAAAATGATTTATTTGCACTATTTTATCGGAGATAAAACAGTGTGATGATCCGGAGTCGATAAGTGCTCGTAAGAGGGAGAGGAATCCCGACGAGAATTTGGATATAAGCGATGGAGGGATGGTTGAACATTCCTCCGGCGGGTTGAATTTGGGACTGAGTGTAGATGGAGCGAGATCGATATATAGGGCATTGGGAGAAAGAGCAGAAGCGTTGAGCCGGAC
The DNA here is from genome assembly GCA_029281495.1 of Mycena filopes. Lineage (NCBI taxonomy): Eukaryota > Fungi > Basidiomycota > Agaricomycetes > Agaricales > Mycenaceae > Mycena > Mycena filopes. Next base: position 353,343 of record JARIHR010000013.1, on the reverse strand, counting down.
CTCCGGTAGATCCCCGGAGTCAACGCAACCCGGTTGGGGATCAGAGGTATGGACCGAGTTGCGCTCTAATTTTTTGACGTTTCCGGAGTGTCCTGGGACGACCGGTCGGCATGCGCGAAGCGACCGGTCGCACCGGTGTCCTTGGGCTTCTTCTTGCAATCGCTCGCCTGATGACCGGCGCCACCGCAGTACAGGCAGAGGTTGCCTGCAATGCGACGCTCCCGTTCGGACTGCTTGATCTTGCCATCAGCTCCAAGCTTGTCCACGTATGAAGGTGGAGGCCTTGTCTTGGAGCTGAATTGACCGTTGGTGGCTTTGACGTTTCCACCGGTCGCGGCATTGTTGTTATTGTTGTGGGGTTTGGACGATTGTCCACCGCGGCCGTTGTCCTGCTGCTTGCCAGAAGGTTTCCCAGATGACCGGTCGTTTGACCGGTCGCCGGTCTTCTCACCGTAACCGGTGGGAGAAGACCAGGGATCCTTCCCTTGAGCGCGAGCTTTCTCAGCTTCGCGCTTATGGTAGCGAGCGTCGACGATACGAGCCATTTGCTTGACTCCCATGAGGGTGTTGTCATAGTGGTGGTGGAGCATCTCGTTCTTGATCCGGTCCGGTAGACCTTCGTAGAAGGTGTACCGGAGGGCGTTATCACCCCACTTGGTGAGCGAGGCGTAGGTGTCGAACGACAAGACGTAAGTGGCGATACGATCTCCGTGTTTCATCCTGATCGCGCGGATCCGGTCTTCGGCATCACCGACCGGATCGTGTGGGCCGAAGTTGAGCGTGATTTCCTCGATGAAAACCGGAAAGTTTCCATCCCATGCCGGTACGTTGTCCGGATCATAGAGATCCGGAGAGAACCACTGCAAAGCGATTCCCCGAAGGTACGAGATGATGAACAAGATTTTATCGGTGTCGGAGGGAAAATCCTGCTCGCGTTCGGCGAAGTGGAGATAACATTGGGTGAGGAACGGAGCGAGTTTAGCCGTGTCCTGGCCATCGAACGGATCCGGGTTCCGGAGGTTCGATTTGGTCGACCGGGGACCGGCAATCGTCCGCTTGTTGAACATCTCGAGAGATTCACCGAATTTCTCGATGAACTTCTCGAACTTGATGTCGAGAGAGGAAGGTGGAGCTCCGCGACGGGGAACCGGTACATGGAGCGGTCCACCGGGTCCACCGGGTCCTCCGGGCCCACCGGGTCCAGGGGGACCAGGCGGTCCAGGGGGTCCTTGAGGCCCGCCGGGGCCTTGAGGTCCTCCAGGGCCATGAGGCCCTCCTGGACCAGGGGGACCACCCCCACCATGCCCTCCTGGTCCTCCAGGGCCTCCGGGACCGCCAGGTCCTGGAGGGCCCGGTGGCCCACGGTTTGAACCGGGTGAACCTGGAGGGCTTGAAGGTCGGCTAGGGCCATGTGGGCCCGAGCCTACAGGACTAGCGGGACGGCTGGGGCCGTGGGGACCGGAGCCGACCGGACTAGCTGGGCGACTAGGGCCATGAGGCCCTGAGCCGACCGGACTTGCGGGTGGTGGAGGAGGAGCCGGAGAGCCAGCCCTGCTTCCACCGGTCGACTGAGGGTGACCGGTGGCGTCTGCAGGGCCCGCCACGCTGCCTGGAGCCGAATGAGAACTTCCCTCATCAATAGTGGAGAGGTGAGTGTCGGCTCCGAGGGGCGCAGGCGAGTAGGCAGGGCTGAGGATGAACTGCGGTAGTTCATTCGGGGATGGAGTGATGTATGCCGAGTCCGGTTCTTCACCGGGTTCCGGTGTGAACTGGGGACCTTGAATCGGCGTATCACGGTGCATGATGTGACCCGGGGGATAGTTACGGGACCGGGTCGGATGAGGTGAGACCGGGTACCGGACCGGGTTCTCGGGCGTCCGGGGGTTGGGTTCAAGCCCAGCCAGGTTCTCCGGACGGAGAGCAGGGTTGGAGGTGCGTCAAACCGTGATGTTCAGGGGCACCGGAGTCATACACATCCCAGGAACGTGTGACGTCGCCGGCACGCCCATCACGTTGGTAGGTGACAGGGACTGTGACGGGGACGACAGAGGGATGATTCCTCCGAACAGCCGGGACCGGCGGCGAGCTTCACCGACCGGTGGCTCAGGGTTCGGGTTCGTGGGGGCGTAGTGTGACATTGGACCAAAGGATAGTTGAGTTTGTTAATACTATTATATCCGAGCGGGGATATAGGAGTCTAGCCGACCAGTCGGACAGAACTCAGGTAGAGTATCGACCGGAGAGGGGTCGTGACCGGTGTTGACCGGAGGACTAGATATCGCAACGCCACAGAGGGGTAGGGCGAGCGACACTATCCGTTGATCCCAGGAGAGGACCGGATGGGGGGACAAGACGACCGGTGGAGACCGGTGACTCGGATTGCTGCACAGGGAAGGTGAAGCAACGTTTATTAACAAACTGAAGAACAAGGTTGTAGAGTACGAGATTATATAGTAGTGAAGCTTATTGTATAATATAAGGGGAAAGATAAAGCGTCCATGTGGATGTAACAATAGGGACAAGAACCCATATGGGGTTAGAAGTTCAAACACAATAGTAGAGAAACTTGAACAATAAGAAAGAAGACCTAGCACCACATGGCTGAGGGCCAGCTGGTGCTATGGTGCTACTATGGCGCCATACGATGTCCACGAGGTACCACCGCGCCACCGGTACCGGTCGTGACCGGCACCGGTCGCTGACCGGTGCTACCGGTCGTGGTCTTGAGTTGTCGAGGCGCATTTCTGAAGGTTGGTTGTGCATGGATATAACAACGGATCACCTTGCGGTCGAGTCGACGGATACCGCGCCGCGATGCTGCTGATCTTCATCTACCACAGCACGCTCTCGTGTGTCTTCGGCATGATAATGGGCCGCCTGGGTCGCTGGTGGCGTCAACTTTATAAGGTATGTGTGTTCAAGCAACCTCTGATCGACTCCTAAGTCCTGTGTCGGATTCTGTAACTCATGTCTTATACAGATAGCCTTAAGACTTGAGCCGCGTCTCAAGACACGTGTGGGTCTTGAGATCTCAAGACATGTCTTAAGACACGGGTCGGTCTTGAGATGCCAGTCGGACACAGGTCAGTTTTACGACGCGGGTCGGTCTTCATTTCCGTGGGGACTTAAGATGCGGGTGGGACTTGAGACGCGGGCGCAGCGCGGTGGGGTGTGGCTGGTAGGACCCAGCAGCAGTGGTATTGAACATCTTAAGACATGTAGTATCTTAAGATGTACAACAATATCTTTAAGATAAAGTGGCGGTAGATTCACCCAAGATCTTAAGATCACCTCCTTCTATTTCACCATGCACTATCTAGAAGCCAATTGTCAGAAGAGAGCTTGTTTTGCGCACCCTGGTCCGCAACACATGTAAACACAAAATCATTGGAATCGGGTTCCGATCGAGGCGTCGGCAACATGAGCACGGGAGGATTTCTGGCGGCGTGGTGGGAAGCGGCAACGTGAACGGCTGTCATTATTGCGGCGGTTGCTGTGATTGTTGTTGTCTTGTTCTATCTTTCTATCCTCGCTACTTGTTCAATAGGTTATGGGCCCCGCGCCCGCCTACTAAAAACAGAACTGAACTTGTTGCACCCCTATCCACTGCACCCACATCGTTGAAACGCTGACTACGGGGCTGGCAGTGAAATACTATGCAGGAAAAGCCCTCGAGGATAAATCCAAGAAAACCCAACTACACACACACACACACTCACTACCACTCTCGTCGTCTCGTTTTGTGAGTTCGGGGTTCCAGTTAAGGTATATAACTGTGGCAATCCGACTCGTTCTGTAGGTACTTGTGTTTTCGGGAATACTGTTGGAGATGACAATCCACGTCTGTCTCAGCCGTATGAACGACCGAAGCTTTCGGAGAATGTAATTTGGGACGGTTCTGACTCGGTTTCACTCTAAGCTAGGCTCAGAGGGCTTGGTTAGTAGATTCTTTGTTGACTCGTTCACTTTAATTGCTTGCTTCAGGTTGACTTATACGTCTAGTTCCCAAATCTGACTTCTCCGGAAAACCCTTGCGACACGTATTTGCGAAACGTTTAGATATCCCTTGCGAAACGAACTTGCGAACTAATCTTGCGACACGAGTTTGCGACACGAACTTGCGAAACGAACTTGCGACACGTATAGATATCAACCAACACTCAATATATTGCAAACAGGAATAACAAAGGAACTAGAGTTCCAAGTGATACGCCGAGGGGAAGCCTACTCGTTCCGTAATCGTCAATACGAGGTTCTCTCGTAATGACTCGCAAGGAAGGAGGGGATCCACTGCCTTAACACTAGGAGAGCTCTCTAATTTATACATGAACGGATCGGAACTAATAGACTAGATATGGACATACGCGAGATGATAAATACGGGTTCGAGCTTAGCTCGAATGGATTAGTTATACATTTGGGAGAGCCCAATAATAGAATACCCGAATACTTGATTCTGATTGGTTGAGCGAGGTCCACTTCCACCAGATGCTTATTGATACCTCTCATCCTCTTGGACGAGTCATCATTCTACCAGCATGACTCTATTCACGCTTAGCTCGAATGCTTAGTTATTCGGGAATTCCCGAGAAGCATTATCGCTGGATCCGATCAGCTGCGATCGCTCACAGCCGACTGCCGAGACCGCCGAACTCGTGGGAATCATCCGCATTCCGTGATCCGAGTTCAATTCCGCAAGCTCGCAGTAATTCTGTTGCTCAAAGACTATTCGGGAATAGTCACCGCTTGGTTCCCAACTTCGCTAAGTCCGACTTCGTTGGACCTTTAATTGTATACCACAGATGGATCCCTTACTACTGTCTCCTGGTTCAACCTTCGCCAACATATCCCAAGTCTAGTCTAGACTGGTTGGAGAGTTGTTTGGAATGGGTGGATATTCAACGTGAGCGCCCACGTCTTGCCGACGCCGTTGCTGGTTGTGAATATCCAATCATAGGTGCTTAAGTCTTGCTTGTGTTGCTTCACAAGTATACTAACGGCGCGGAGTCGCCTTAGTCTGCTGAGAACAAGAGCCCAGGAACTATATGGGAATACCCGTAAGCTCCCTGTAACGAGTGCAGCTGGAAGCAAAATTGATAAATTTCACTGGTAGCCGTTTTCCAGGCTCATCATCTCCCCTTTTCATAAATATTGACTGTCCCCAGTCAATCGTCGACGTTTTCTGTGCCTACAAGTCCACTTTAGACTTCTCCCGTATGGTTCGTTAGCTGGACCAAAATTTTTGCTAAGTCCGTTGAGGACTTTTCCCGTTTGGTCCGCTTCCGTGATTTTCGCGGAACTAAATTCCCTGATTGACAGGATGTGTCCGGATACCTATTGTAAGGTATCCCAACCATCCTTCGTCTTATTCGCTCCACTTTCTGGCCGTGGCGCTGTCCTTCTTCGGACCGAACTTGACATAATTGTGTCAAGTTTGTGACACGTAATGATGCTGACGTTGGTGTAGTGGCGCTTGAGGCGGAACTTCTCGAAAAGGATAGTGCCCCTATTTTTCGCGATTTTTCGCCAATTTTCAAGGCATTTTTACCCCCCTTGCGTCGCTCGCACGAAATTGCATCAGTTTCGGCCTGATAAAATCAAACTCCGCTCTGGTGCTGCCGAGGCGTCAATAAGGGTAAACGAAAATTTTCCATCAAGTTCTTTTCCATTTCTCTTCCTGCCACCACAACTCCCACTATGCCCATTGTCGTCACCGCCCAGGACCTCGATCCCAAGCTTATCAAGAAGCTCGAACGCGAGGACTTTGGCCTGGAGGCCATTAGGATCCTCGGGGCCAAGGCTTTCGATTCGGACGGCGCCCTCGTCTTCGACCGGCGCACTCCGCCTTATTTGCCCACCGTCGCCAGCTTCCTGCAGCCAGCGGAAATCCCCGACTTTCGCCCTACCTTGGAGGAGATTCAGCCCTCGGCCATCGAGTTCACGCCCAAGGACTTTGCCTCGATCTACCTGTTTGGTTGGCCACCAATCATCCGCCTTATGCCGGTGCTGCGCATCGCGCGGCGACTGCGTTGCGTCCCGGTGGACTGGCTGGAGAACATGCTGGAGAAGTCTCTCATGGTCTTGGTGCGTGTTCTCAACTCGCCCTGCAAGACTTGTACTAACTCCAACAGAATACCATCAAACGCTTCTACGACATCCTCCCTCACACTCGCGTTCAACACCCCTTCCTCGGGGCACTCTTCCGCGCCGTACTTTCTCTCTCCGCCGATAAACAGGCTAAGTTCATGGCCGCGTTCCCGATCCCAGCTTCTGAGCTGGAAAAGGTGCGTCTTACGCTCTTTTCTGGCTTGATTCCCCTACTAATCGTGCCGTTTTCAGGCGCCCGCACTCCCACTCGGCCTATGCCTCCCCAACTTTACTGAGTACGAGTTCCGGGAGCCGGCGGAGCCCTATCCTTTGTCTCCCGGCCTCTTTGCGCACCTCCAGAGTATCAAGGGCGAGCCAATCCGTCAACTTGTTGCTGCCTTGGCCGACCCCGCTCAAAACATGGCGCCGTCCCTGACTGCCAAGATCGTCGCTGCCGCTGTCCCTCTAGTACGTCTCGCCTTCTTCTTCTCTAGCCTTCCCTTGACCTCCCTCTTTAGGTTTTAATGGTGTCCAAGATGCCAGAGCGGTACAAGGGTACCATGTACCGGATTTACAACTCTATCCAGTACTATTCCACGGCGGTAGACGATCTCGCGCCCTTGGAGGAGGTTTTGGCGGAGGCGCCCAAAGACTCGACTACGGTAATTCCATAGTTCTCGCCTCTAGTTCTTCTAGCTACCCAGCTGACTTCTGTCTCCTAGCGGTCTCACGTCCCAGCCGGGTTCTTCATTCCCGATGCCTCGATGGTCTACAAGTACGTTTACCCCGAGGGCCCGTACACGCTGCGCGAGCCTGCGGCTTTTCCCGACTTCCTCGCCAAGTCGTGGAAGGCCGCTTGCTCGCGATTCTGGCCACAGGTCCTCGCGTCGAACAAGTCGCCGTCTCCGTCGAAAGGTATGTTTTCTCACACTTTTCAACGACTCGTCTAATGTTTGATTTAGTCTACGTGCAGGTTCCTCCCGGTCCTTCTCGAATGAAGGCAAAGGGCAAGGCTCCTGCCCTTTCGCCGCCGCCGTCCATCACGACTTTGTCGAAGGGCTCTGTCTCCGCTACCGAAGCATCGACTCCAACGGTACGTCTATGCCTTTTTGTTTTATTTTCGGGTTGATTCACTTATACTAAGCTTCGAACACTTCCCAAACGCCAGGCCCGTGACAAGGCTGAGAAGGAACGCGCCGAGAGGAAGGAGAAAGCCGCGTCCAAGGTAAGTTTTGGACTTGGTTCGTTTTTCAACATGCTTACTCAGCTCGTTTAGTCATCGCCCAAACGAGTCCCCGCCCCGTCCGTTGACGTTTATGGACTTGGTCGTCCGGTAATTAACCTCTTTTCTAGTGCCGCATCTGCTTCCGAGTCCGAGGTCACCCAGGACAACGACCCTACTTTCGAGAACGACGACGACGACGAGGAGGAGGACGACGATGAGGACGACGAGGACGACAAGGGGCTCAAGCCCTCCAAGCGCAAGCAGGGGGCCGCCGAGTCCGTCCTTCACCCGCTCATCAAACGTCGCACCCGCGGCCCTTCGTTCGACCCTTCTTCCGAGGAAACGCCCGAGCTTCGTCTCTTTGCGCCGACGATGAACTATCAGGGTTTCGTCCGTCTCGCCGACAACTCTGCCGGCCTCGTCGTACGTCTCTTTCTCTTTATAGTCTATACCTTTTTCTGATCCCAAAACCAGGCCCGTTTTCGTTGCATGAGTTGCCGCAAGGGCAACATTATCTGCGGAGCCAACGGTGTTTCCACGCGCTGCGAGCAATGCGCCAAGAAACACCGGGAGTGGTGTGAGCACGCTGCTACCGCGCAGGAGACGTTCGATTCCATCAACGAAGACGCTGACCGCCTCGAATTTTCCAACAAGAGTAAGTTTTAAGACTTCTCCCGTATTCTTCTACTGACTATATATAATGTTTACTGTTCAACGTCTACATCGACGCCGCCGTCCGCGACCACGACAACTACATCGACTCGCGTGCCAACGAGGAGCGTTCGTTCAAACGCTCCTTGGTCTCCAAGGCGCGTCTGGTTGTCCACCTCCGCCAACTCCGCGACCTCTACGGCGAGAAGGCACTTCCCCTCGTTCACCGCATTCCCAAGCCGTTCCGTGAACGCTACTTGGACGCCTTGGAGCAGATCGACGAGGACTTCTCCGCGGTCATCGAGGAAAACTTCGAGGCGACCAAATCCGAGTACGAGTCGTACGTTCCCATCGACGACCCTGTCTTCCAGCGCGCCGCCTTCATCCGTTTCATTGACTCCGAGCGGACCGACGAGGAACTCAACAAGGCCTTCGCCTCGCAGCGCCGGGAACAGGCCGAGCTCGAGTCGTCGAGCGTTTCGCGCGCCTCCACCCCGAGTCGTCGTGTTAGTCCGCAGCTGATGGACATCGACAACCAACCGTCGTCTCCAGTGGGCCCCGCGGGTGAGGACTCGGACTCGGACGAGGGTGTTGGGATGGACGTGGTCAAGGGTGACCGTTGAGGCCGTGGTCAGGTATCGCAAGTAGCGCATTTTCCTTCTTGCTTCTGACCATTTCGGACCATTCGGACCCCCGCGCTCTTATTTTTCTTTATATACGAATATTTACCTACTGCTGTGTTGTGTCGCTCTCTGCCTTCAAGTACCTACGCGCTTGTACTTAGGCCTGCTTTTGCTTTGCTCTGAATAAACCCCGTTTTGAGTTTCTTCCTTTCCAACGCGTGAAACCTAAGTCTAATCCTTCAAGAACCTGAGTCAAACCCTGAAAGATTTTCCAAGTCCCTTCGAATACCCGCAAAACTTTTCGGGAATAGTCTTGGACTTGAGCCAAAGTTTTCTAAGTCCGAATGAGGGACTTTTCGGGAAAAGTCTCATCTCAAAGGTGCTTGTTCAATGAAAACCCTAGACTTCGGCACCTCGGCCTGACTTATTCTCACGGTTGAATTTTGAGCTCGGCTGTTCCGTTATCGCGCGCATCATTGATTACCCGATATGGGCTCCTCTTCGATCCGCGTTTTTATTTCAAACACAGATTTCTAAGATAGAGCGAAGCGTATCCGGCCTCTCTTGCGCATCAAAACGTGTTTTGTAAGTCGCTTCCTAGCTCAGGTTGCTGGGTTCTTACCCCGTTTTGGCGAAATATAAATTGCGGCTTCACAAATATACATTGTACGTCCTGCACCTCGCCCTTCGATGCCCGCGCCTGACTGTTTTGCTAAGGCCAAATGTCCTCGCGACGAATGGCCTCCACTCCCACCAACACCAGCCGGAATTTTGCCTACTCACGACGGAGCTGCTCTGCTTTTGCAGTTACCCGCTGTGAGTACTATTCCCGAATACGTATTCGGGACTTCTTTTGACTGGTTCCTGTAGATCGGAGACTCCTGTAACAACTGCAGCAGAGCGCACGCCGTGTGTCTCTTCGGTCAACACGGGCACTCTTGCCCTGTCTGCCTGCTCAAGGACAAACCCGAATGCAGTTGGGCTCTCCGCAGCCATTTCGTCCAGGTCATCCGACTCTACCGGGATGGTCGACTCGCAAACTTGTATAGCCAATGTGCGTCCCTTTCTCGTTGACGTTCCAAATCTCTAAACCTCATTCTAGTCGCAAAGAACAATTTCAAGGACCAGTTTTACGCAGATTGTCAGCTAGCTTTCCTGATGTTCGACTGCGAGCGTAGCGGTCCTGAGACTACTATCGCTGCCGGATACTTCGCCTTCCTCCACTGTATTTCTGATTCTGCCTTGCTTAGCTCGATACTTCTTTTAGCATACAAGTATCAGTGCGACGATATCATGATCAAGAGGATTTTGGATCAAGTTGACGAGTGTAGCGCCGTTATAGACTACCAAGCCTTTCTCTAGCTTTATTTAACTTCTATGTACCTTCGTCGTACTGGTGTATCTTTTCCCGTAAAGTCAATGATAATCACCAATTTGCTTTTCCCGAGAAGTTCGATCCATCCGCGGGACTTGTATTGAATTCCCGAATGGTGCCATTTTGGTTATCTAGGTACCATCCAATCGTACAAGTCCGTCATGTGCTTGGTTCAATAATTTAGAATTGCATCCGACACAACTCGGACCGAAGTTGACTCAGTAAGCGCTGGCCTCGGCTGAATCAGTGCTTTATTCGGAAGATGTCGATATTGGGCTCGCTTAGGCGGCCGTAATGTCGTCTTCCGACTCGGTTAAGGATTTTCGGACTTGTACTGACAGGTTTGATGCGCATTCGACTTATCCCGAATGCTTAGTCGTGCACTTCAACTGTCTCGGCTTGGCTCCGATTGTCTTGACTTGGCTCGAATGCTTAGATTCGCAAATTTCTTGCTGAATCATGCACTGGCTCCCTCCCCTTTTCATAAATTATAACTGTCCCCAGTTATGCCGTTCATGAATAATCATACACTGATGCTGGGGAGTCCAATTCAACTCTCGTCCGAGGCATGCCGTGAACCGTATAAAAGCGACGGACAATTTACACCATACTCCAGTTTATTCCTCGACTACCCTGGCCTCCTTACCATGGGTTCCTCTCCTTCGCACAAGAAGCTTAACCAAGCTCAGTTCGACGCCGTCCTCGCCCTTGGCGAGTCCGTCCGCGCCACCCGTTATGACAGCCGCGACAAGCAGCGGTCTTTTCTCGATGAGAAGACCACCGCTCTCGTGCGTACTTCTCCGGAATTCTAGTTGTGCGAGATTCTGACTTTTCCCGAATTCCTTAGGAAGCCTTCCTTCCTTATATTGCCCACATCGCCTCCGACAAAGTCTTGTACGACGTTGCGTATGGAATCAAGAACTCCTACCACCAGACTGCCGTTGGTCCCAGCGGCGTCATCGCTGGTCGCTACCCTGTTATTATGGACTTCATCTCTCGTATCAAGACCGAGCGCGATCGCATCAAGAACGCCGCCCTCCTCGGTCAGCAGGTTCATCGCGCCGAACTTGACGAGGCTCGCAATCCGTCCGCCGAGACCTTGGCGGCCGAGCTTCAGGCCACGAAGGAGGCCGCGCAGTCCTCCAAAACCTCGAAGAAGACCAAGTCTAAGGTATGTTCAACTTCTCCCGAATAGTACTTTTCCTGAATACTTCTCCAGAAAAAGGTCAAAAGCCGTCCTACAGTGGAGGACGGCGATGAGTCCCCTTTCGACGACACTGATTTCCCTGTGGAGGGCAACGGTGAGGTGGACGACCCTATGATCATCGACGGTCCTAACCCGGTGCGTCCAGCCGAAATCGTTAAATGTATCCTCGAACTAAAGAACCTTCGTTTGGCATTCGCCCAACTCCAGGCCTTGACTCCCGCACCTGAGCCTACCCCTGCTCGCTACACCCAGTCCCTCGATGAGCGCGCCCTTGTGAGTTTTCATATTTCGCAGACTATTCCCGAATGAACAGTCCGCTCGTCTGATTACTCAGCCTAGACTTCCTCCTCGAAAGACAGTAAGCGTGCTTCATCGGTGCGCATTTCTTTTGCTCGAATCAAAGGCTTTCACCGACGTTCTCGTCCTTATGTCAAGGCTATGAACATCCTTCGTCGTACTGACCCCGAAGTAGAACAACAAGTTGTCGCCGAGGAATTTTCTCCTCCCTCAACCCGCAAGCGTGCCAAACGGTCCCATGCCCATGCGCATGAAGACTCGGAAGAACAAATCGCAGGTGCGCAGACTTCTCGGGTATAGTGTGCTGAGTCCTCACTTTTCCCGTATAGCTGCCGAGCTTGCAACCAACTCCTCTACGGTCAAACGAACCGTCGCAGCCGCCCAGGCCGCTCTCGCCTCATCTCCCTTCGAAGATAGTATTGGTTCTCTCCGACTTCAAGAAGCCGAACTCCGGAGTCGAGTCGCCTTCGCTAACGCTCAACTCCGATACCAACTCGACCATCGCGAATACCTCCTCCAAGACCTCAAACGAGTCATGGAGGCGCAACACCAACGGTCCAAAGGAGCGGGAGCACTCTAACCTCCGACACAAGGCGTGAGTCTGCCTTCTAGACTTCTCGGGAATGCATACTGACGTTTATTCTTCAGCATTTACGAGAGCCAGAACCGGGTCATATACGACGCTGGAGCTCAGGTTTCTGTTCCCTTCTGCCACTATTGTGGCACTGTCCCTCATCGCCCTGCCCGTTTCTCTCCTGGCTTCTAAATTGCTTCTCCCGTATGCAAACCCTTCGTCTAACTCCTACTCCTGTCCTTTCCGGATCCATTTCTATCGTCCAACTCCTACTTCCGTCGTTCCAGGGCTCACTTCCTTAGTTTAACTCCTCGCCGCTCCTTACATATGCCACATTCTTTGTATGATTTATGCAATTCACTTTTTCGCGTTTGGTTCAACTTGGTTCATTTTGCCTCTGGTCGACCTTCGAGGGCCCATATCAGCATTCCAACCTGCTTCTATCTCATCTAAGTCTAGGTCGGGTGCGTCATCACTCTGGTAACTCTCGGTGTCGCTCTCATCGTCCGAGTCTTGGACTTGGGACTTTTCCCGAATACCTCGAGAAGGCTCGATTCGAACCTTTTCGAACTGCAGGTCTTTTCCCGAATACTCGTCCTTGACTTCATCCTCAGCGGCCATCTCGTCTAGCTTTTCTTTCGATAAATCTATCAAGTCCAAGATGTTTCCCGGAAGTTGTATGGACTTGCGCTGTTCGAACGGTATCACCCTGAACTGGGCAATTTTACCATGATACATGGCACCATCCATTTCACAGCAGAGGTATGATCCTCCTGTAGTGCGTCGTACCACTACCATCGGGCCCATATATCGGGTTTCCATCTTGCTATTCAAAGATTTCTCGACAGAGGTATTCCGGACTAGTACTAAGTCCCCGGGTTGGAAATTGTAGTCCTTAATGGTATACTTGTTTTCCTCCTCATACCGCCGGACTGCTTTCCGCTTCTCCTCGTTCACCCGATGCTTCATTTCATCAACGTGGACGGTATGTTTTGCTAGTGCCCTTGCCCGTAAACCGATTAAGTCACCAGTCGAGATTGGTTCTCCCGGATATTCTACCAACCAAGTGGCTTCTTCAACGTCCAGAGGGATTATAGGATGAGCCCCGCATACTGCGAAGAATGGGGAACACCCTAGACCGCGTCTTACGGTGATTCGGTCTGCCCATAAGACTTGCGGGAAAAACCAATACCATTTCTTTGGATTGCCCCCGGTCGCCTTAACTAGAGACTGACGAATGTCCCAGTGTCCGCGTTCAACTATCCCATTGGCCTTCGAATTGTAAGGTGAAATCCGGATTCCTTCAATCCCGTATTTGGTGTTCAACCATTTTACTGCAGCTAAGAACTGAGGCGCATTATCTGTCACGATTACTTGAGGACAACCCCAACGACAGATTATATCCTCGAGTAGGAACTTGCCGAGCGACTCAGCGTTGTCTGCACGCAAGGGTCTCCCTTCGACATATCTCGAGAGCGCGTCTCTGGCTGCAACTGAATATCTATGATTATTCGAGACTACTCCCATAATCATCACATCCGTATGGATTTTCTGAAATATGCTCGGAGTCATCGTCGCGGCTGGTGGAACCTTGATAAGAGTTTTCTGCCTTAACTGGCAGCTTAAGCAGCTTCGTATATACCAGCTGATATCTCTCTCCATTTCTGGCCACCAGAACCTTAACTCCATCAACGACTTGGTTGAGTAGAAGCCCCGGTGTCCTATTGCATTATGGGACGCCCGCATCATATACATCCTGTGCTCCTTTTCAACTACTAGCTTGTGCGTGGAACCTTCACCTTTCCGGTAAAGTCTGCCTTCCTTGGAGAGGAAGAACCACCTGGTATACCTTAGAAATTTCTTGAACGCCTTATCGTTCATTCCACTCGGTCTATCCAGTGGGTCCGCCAACCAAGCTTTTACAAGTTCGAGGCGCTCGTCTTGAGCTATTCCCGCATTCGTTTGTTGACCCTCGGGATACTTTTCCCGTTTGCTCGGATCGTTCTTCAAACTCAACCGTGGGAGTAATAATTCCTCTTCGGATGGGTCTATTAATAAGAACTGCGGCATCGCTAACCCTTCGGCAGCGTAGGCGCTCCGAACTTTAACCGCGAAAGCCCGTTCCTCTTCTATCGCGATTGATACCTCCTCATCAAAGTCATCAATCGAAGACGCAACTCCTTCCATGGACTGATAATAACCTCCTCGCTCGTCGATGTCTTCCTTGAAGTCATCGAACTCGTAAGGTTGCTCAACCGAATAATCCCAATCTTCATGATTATCCGGGGAAGGATTCTCGTCGAGACCTTCCTCGGTATTCGGGAATACTTCGTCCCCAGGCTGGGCCTCTCTTCTGGACAATCCATCGGGCGGGAAAGTTGCTCCCTTGACGTGTTTGAGTTTGAAGTGGAACATCAGGATTTGTTCAATCCACCGGTTGATGGTCGCATTCGGACCCATTCCCGGATTGTTCAACATGCCCTTAATATAAAGGGCATCCGTTTCTACCACCAATCTACGACACCCGAGCAACCAATATTGCATGGCCTCTAGCGCGCGCTTCAAACCGTACAATTCCCGTTTAGGTTGTGAGAACCGAGATTCCCGTCTGTTCAGAGTAATGGACGCGAACTTGGCGTAGTGGCGTTTCATCTTGTCTACCAAGTCTAGTTGATAAATTTGAATTCCAACCGCCATCCAAGACGTGTCTACAGCAAGAACAATGTCCGTGTCCCAATCATAGTTCAACGGTCTTAAGTTCTCCGCGCTGTAGATAGCTTTCTTCAAAGCCACCATTGCCTCCTTCTGAGCTTCTTCCCAGACAAATTCCACATCGTTTCTTAATAATTTCGAGATGGGCCTCGCTATGTCTGCATATCCCTTGATAAACATGCGGAGTACACCGACGGTTCCCAGAAACTTGCGTACGTCGGACTGGTCCTTCAAATCACCCCACCGAATGATTACCCCAATCCTGTCTGTACTAGGTCGTCTGCCTTCGTAAGAACATATATGTCCTACTACCGAAAACACGTTCCAACACAAGACGGATTTCTTTCCCGAGAAGGTGCCCCCACTATATTTAATGCGTTGGACTACCCTATTCAGGTTCTGGAAGTGTTCCCAGACGAATCGTCTAATGCCACTGTTTTCGGGAATAGTCTCGTATGTCCCATCGGCACTCTGGTACCTGGAGCCTGGCCCTCGTATTGGAACATCATCAATATACGGTATTGTAACATGCGGGATTTCGTCTCTCAGGATAAAGGTCACATCATCGTGAAATATCGGTACCGAATTGGTCCAGCCTTGGGGTAACTTTACAATCCTGAGCGCCCCGAAGGGCGTCTGAAATGTTGTAAAGTCCCTAGACCCTTCTGCGATGTCTCTGTGATCATACCCCGAATACAAGTCTAATACCCCGCCACAAGCTCTTCCAGCGAAGTGGCTAGCCAATTCATCTGTCGCGGGAGGTACTCCCGAATGAGCGATTGTGACCGCATTCAATGGTTCCAGCGAATGCACTAACCAAATACTCTTGCCATCTTTCTTGACGACCCCGAAGAACTTACTTCGGTACGAGGAGTTCGAAGGCTCGTATACTCCTGCGTCAATCTTGGTCTTGATCACCTTGCAGAATTCTTCTAATTGTCCTCTTGGAATGGGGATGCTACGCTCGACCCAGACGTCGTGTTCAACTAACGGGAATTCCACAGGCGGGAAGAAATCATGACGGAAGGTCCCTCTCTGTTCATCTGACCAGGCGAAAGCCCTTTCCTGCTTGCTCATGAAGTCATGCATGAGGTCTCTTTCTGCTTTTAGCAAGAAATCCCCATCATGGGCTGCATCTATGACCGCCTTCTCTTCGTCACCATATCTCCCGTTAGGTTTCCATTCGGGAGGGTTGGGATCGAGCACTGGCATGTCCTTCAACGGGTCCCCAATAATCTCTCGTTTGATCCGAAACTTGTCAGGTAGCTCAGTATAAACTGGTCGAACCTTCAAGCCCACTGGTTTGTACTTCTTACCAGCGAAGACAGACTTTGGCTCATTCCCGAGAAGTTCAGTCGTATCTGAATCTTCCTCGCCGGGACTATTCCCGTATTCTCCCTGGTCCACCGAACTCGGTTTTCCCGACAACTGGTGAGATTCTGGATCCTCGCAGCACCCACAGACCACACCCTGGCTCAGTACGTGAGTTGTTCGAATCTCACGTCCGGCCTTAGTGCCTCTGAACGAGTTCTCCTGCTTGGGTTCTCCCGAATCCGATTCTGGCTTCTCTGCCATTTCCCAGGTTAATACTTCATACTTTCGAGGCTTGGCATGCTTCTTCCTCTGCTTCACCCCTGTTCGAAATTCATCAAATAACATGGCCGCTTTCTTGTCTTTCTTCAATGCCCGAGAACCTCGAGAAGCACTAATGTATGCTTCCTTGAGTTCTGTAGGATTAAATTGCTTCGATCGAGGCTTCATGTATCTCTGAATTTCTAGTTCGTTGAACCTGTTGAACCCGATTTGGACCGCCAATTCTCCTCCTTGATGCGCATCCATCAATTCCTCGAAGAACGTTGAAAACCCTGCTGGGTCGGAGCTGGTCCTGACGCCGGTGTATCTTCCTCGTCAAGAACCTCTTCTACCGTAGGTCTTCTGTCCGGTCTAGGGGCAGAAGCGGGGGCTGGTTTCCGGCTCCGCGGATGACTTGGCATCATGCAACGTTTTCCCGTATTGGGGTCCTTCAAGGTCAAGGTCTGAGTACCATCGGAATTGTTTTGTACTTGACTCTCAGCAAGAACCTCGAATGGTCTGCCTAACAGTATATCGTACGCCGCTCCCCGAATAATGTGAACTTGCAGGAAAAACGTGAGTTCACCAAACGTAAATGCTACATTTTTCGCGAGTCCAACAGATTTTTCGAGACTTCCATTCGCACTCTGCATATAGATCTGAATATCAGGATTCCAGAGAACCTTTGATTTTATTGCCTGCTCTAGAGACATAGAAACTATCTGCGACCCTGAATCCGTGACTGATTCAACATAGCCTTGTTTATTAACCATCGGAAAGATTACTCTTAACGATGCTGAATCTTTTGCAACGTATACCTGTTTGGGTGCTTCATTTTCACCTAACGATTCCAGGTACTGCATATAAGGATCAGGGACTCGGACAGATCCGGCTGGTAAGCCTTCACTATTGTTGACCGTAACAAACACACTAGCTACCCCCGGTAGCTCTTCCATTGGAATTGAATCCGGTTCGAGCCTTAATTCGTTCTCATCAAACCCGTTTTCATTATTCGGGAATGGTAACTCCTCAAAGTCCTCCGCCAACATAACTTCTTTGGTCTTTGGAATCGACTGTCTAACCTTTGTGAGTTTAGCCCTAGTGGCCTCCCTTACTCCTGGCGATACTGACAATAAATCCCTTGCCCGAATAGTTACTTCGGCATCAAGTATCTTTTCTGATACTTTTCCTTCCATGCCTGGCTTCTGGATTGGAGCCCTGACCCTGTAGGCCTTTTCTTCTTTCGCTGGAGGTTGAGGATCTTCCTCTTCCTCACGATCTTCCATCGCAACGGGATGAACAATCGGGACTACCTCTCGGTAGGGCAACTCAGGCTCTTTTTCTGAGTTAGCCAGTTCCCTGTCCCTGCGATCCCTCTCTTGCATAGCCTCTTCGAAACGGACGCGCCTACTAGTCACATCCTTTCCTGGAATTTCAATAACCACTTCTGGTTGACTCTTCCCGAAAAGTTTGTTACCCTTGTTTCGCCCATCTCGATCGTCCGTTTTCTTGCCTTCTATCCGGTCCTCAGGAGGCTTGGCCAATCTAGGCTTTCTAGAGTTCGCCTCCATCCTTGGACTATTTATAAATTTGAGGGATGACCCTCGCCATTATTTCCACTTCTGGTAACGGCAAACTGATCATGGGTTGGGTCTTTTCCCGTAAGACCTTTCAGGAATATGTTATGCAGCGCATACTGAATTTCGTCTTGAAGGTTGACCGAAGGCTGTACCGGTTGAGTCTGGGCCACAAAGGCGGGTTGAACCGCCTGATGAACCACGGGATAGGCACCCTTGTTATAGTTAGCTTTCTGCGTTGCCGTAGCAAGCTTAACCTTTAAAGTGCGTATCTCATCCAAGGCCGTGTCCAGGACTTCTGGTAACTGATCATATGCTTCAGACTCCTCATGGTAATAGTTCTCATACACAGGCTGGGTTACTGCTACCCAGTTCTGCGATGCAACCTTATCACGGTAAGCGTCCATGACTTTAATCCCTTGAGGAGTATTCCCGAATGGAATAGATCTGCCATTCCCGAGTCGGTGTTTACCATTCTCGACAACTAGCCAACCCTTTCCAATATGTTCACTCTTCATGGGACAGTCCCTAGCGAAGTGACCGCCTTGCCCACAATAGTAGCAATCCTCACTCTGAGGATTTCCTGCATACGAGTTTCCTTTGAAACGGTTCGGAACATTCATGGAACCCGCTCCTGGGGCCATGTCCCTGCGAAATTCGTCTTTCTGCGAGGATCTCTGCGCGTTTGAACTCGAGGCGGTCATCTGCTGAAGAGTTTTCAGGACTTCTGCATGTTCACGCTCTCTCTGTCTCTCATTCTGAGTGAACTGGTCCTTCAACGCCGAGATTGTCTCGTTCATGTCGTTGATCCGCGCTTCGCTAGATTCCATCTTCACAGTGGGAAGTATTCCCGAATGCTTCGTGTTGGTAAGAGACAAGTCCGTGGAGTCATCCCGATAGGTTGACGCCATGGTCTCTGCCATCTTAATTAAATCCGCAATCTGGATGGGATCTTCTTTTCTCTTTACTTCGTTTTCCTCAGCGCCAGCTGCAGGTGCTGCTGCTGGAAGGTCTAGTTGACTTTTCAACAAGACCGCCGAGTTAATCGAGACCTTGATAGTAGTCGCGAATGATCTATCAAGGGTTTCAAGGTACATTTTGCAGGCGACTTGGTTCGTAATGATAGCGGGACTCTTGAACAACTTTTTGACAGTAGTCAGGAATTCCATACCAAAACGAGTCAAGACTCCTTCATCCTGTAGGGTGATGCCTTTGTGCTTTCTGCACAGTTTAGAAAGGTAATCCAGAGTACCAGTCCTTTCGGAACCAATTTCCGGATATGCCTTGTAAACTTCTTTCAAGAAATCTTCGTAAGAATGTGGCGCCGCATAGGTAGCCAGAGCTTTCCAAGTTTGCTTCTTCCTTGCGGGAAGATAACTCGTAAGATGCTCTTTCATAGCCTGTGGCTCCGTTATTCTTGCAAGACTCAAGATTTGGTCAACGTGCTCGATGAAGGTCATGAGGTCCTCATAGTCTTCGGTCAAGAACTTTGGCGCATTGTTATCCCATGCATACGGGACTTTGAAACTCGCGAGTCGTGGATTTGCGTCTGCGGCATTCGCCGCGTTCTGCTCAGCCATTTCTTCTAAGCCTCTGGGTGGAAAGGGGAGTTCGGATTGTTCGCGAGGAATTCGGGTATCCTCGGTAATTGTTCTAGTACTGGGACCAGCTTCTGATGAAGCTGACGGGTTGGGTTGTTTCCTGGTTCTTTGGGCCTGAGACCTGGTCTTAGCTTTGTCTCGCGACTTGGCTCTAGCAGCGTCTGCAGGAAAGGCTGCCTTTTTCCTGCTCGGAAGAGGTGGAGGGTTCTCGGGAGTAGGATCTCCGGTTCGAGGTCTCAACGATCTTCTCAAGTTCGGTCTGGGAAACCCTGGCTCTAAAGGTTCAGATTCGCCTTCGCCACTAATTTCTGGTTCTTCTGCTTGCGCAGATGTGCTGTCTCGTATTGTCCGATCCAGCTGGCTTGTTTAGAGCCTTTTATTTGTCAAGTAGACTTGACGGGAATTCCGATTCTTCGACTTTTCAAGTCTGAGAATGCGAGAAATGAATAATCTCTCCCAACTATAATCGTTTGACACAATCCAAGAACGAAGTCAAATGAACCCCTCGCGGTGGGCTCCAGATGAAACGCTGACTACGGGGCTGGCAGTGAAATACTATGCAGGAAAAGCCCTCGAGGATAAATCCAAGAAAACCCAACTACACACACACACACACTCACTACCACTCTCGTCGTCTCGTTTTGTGAGTTCGGGGTTCCAGTTAAGGTATATAACTGTGGCAATCCGACTCGTTCTGTAGGTACTTGTGTTTTCGGGAATACTGTTGGAGATGACAATCCACGTCTGTCTCAGCCGTATGAACGACCGAAGCTTTCGGAGAATGTAATTTGGGACGGTTCTGACTCGGTTTCACTCTAAGCTAGGCTCAGAGGGCTTGGTTAGTAGATTCTTTGTTGACTCGTTCACTTTAATTGCTTGCTTCAGGTTGACTTATACGTCTAGTTCCCAAATCTGACTTCTCCGGAAAACCCTTGCGACACGTATTTGCGAAACGTTTAGATATCCCTTGCGAAACGAACTTGCGAACTAATCTTGCGACACGAGTTTGCGACACGAACTTGCGAAACGAACTTGCGACACGTATAGATATCAACCAACACTCAATATATTGCAAACAGGAATAACAAAGGAACTAGAGTTCCAAGTGATACGCCGAGGGGAAGCCTACTCGTTCCGTAATCGTCAATACGAGGTTCTCTCGTAATGACTCGCAAGGAAGGAGGGGATCCACTGCCTTAACACTAGGAGAGCTCTCTAATTTATACATGAACGGATCGGAACTAATAGACTAGATATGGACATACGCGAGATGATAAATACGGGTTCGAGCTTAGCTCGAATGGATTAGTTATACATTTGGGAGAGCCCAATAATAGAATACCCGAATACTTGATTCTGATTGGTTGAGCGAGGTCCACTTCCACCAGATGCTTATTGATACCTCTCATCCTCTTGGACGAGTCATCATTCTACCAGCATGACTCTATTCACGCTTAGCTCGAATGCTTAGTTATTCGGGAATTCCCGAGAAGCATTATCGCTGGATCCGATCGGCTGCGATCGCTCACAGCCGACTGCCGAGACCGCCGAACTCGTGGGAATCATCCGCATTCCGTGATCCGAGTTCAATTCCGCAAGCTCGCAGTAATTCTGTTGCTCAAAGACTATTCGGGAATAGTCACCGCTTGGTTCCCAACTTCGCTAAGTCCGACTTCGTTGGACCTTTAATTGTATACCACAGATGGATCCCTTACTACTGTCTCCTGGTTCAACCTTCGCCAACATATCCCAAGTCTAGTCTAGACTGGTTGGAGAGTTGTTTGGAATGGGTGGATATTCAACGTGAGCGCCCACGTCTTGCCGACGCCGTTGCTGGTTGTGAATATCCAATCATAGGTGCTTAAGTCTTGCTTGTGTTGCTTCACAAGTATACTAACGGCGCGGAGTCGCCTTAGTCTGCTGAGAACAAGAGCCCAGGAACTATATGGGAATACCCGTAAGCTCCCTGTAACGAGTGCAGCTGGAAGCAAAATTGATAAATTTCACTGGTAGCCGTTTTCCAGGCTCATCATCGTATCCCTGAACGATACCTCCCAGGTCAGGAGACCATGTACGAAGTTAAAGGCCCAATAGGGATTTTCCTCACACAGCACAAGTTTTCCGCGCCCAGTATGCCGAGGAGGGCAACATCGAGGAGCACATACACTTGATGTGCTCCTACCAATCCGAGTTGGTCAACCTTAAACAAACCATCTCCGACACTGACTCCTCTCAAGCCATGTATCTCAGAAAGTAGTATAAAAAGACAGTAGAATAACACTAATAGCCACTTCATCCCCGCTTGCTCTACACTGTTCAGTGTGGGTGTTCTCAGGCAAGCCTAGCGGAGAGATAGTACATAAATCTTCGTTTTGTAAACAAAGTCTTTGAATTGAATCTTGGTTGTTGGATAGAATCTCTTGTGTGATCTTAAGTCTCCTCAAGAATAGTTCAGCAAGGCAAAGCTTTGCGTTGGGAGTCAATAGCGGTTCCGACTCTACGTATAAAACAGGACCATACACACTGAGAAGAAAGGTCAATATTGCAATAGCTGCGTGTTAGCTTCGCATTGGACTTCGCAGGGACTGCGCTAGACTACTGGTGCGCTTAGAGGGAGTAGCCACAAACTGCTAGGTAGACTCATCTGGTCGCTTCATCGGAAGAACTAGCGGTAGAACTATCGGATATTGGTTGGATCTCTTAGGTCTCTAAGTGAAAGTGTACGGAAACGACCTTGTATTGTGGAGTCCAAGTCTGCTAGCAGACGTTATCACAAGCTAGTAAAGAGCCAGGAAAGTGACAGCAAGTAGCCTTTGTGTTGCCCTATAATTAGTTTAGGGAGAAGTGGATTTTCAAGAAAGACCTTTAATTAACTCTGCCTAGAGATTACAGAGAACATTCTTCGGAACACCACTCATACTCTAGTATTGTACTCCTACACCCGTTCATTACGCCTATTGGTGTTTTGTATCTTGGTCAATAGTAGCAGCAGCTAATGAAGTTGAAGTGTGTTATGGTTGGCAATAGGTCCGCATTGTTCAACAATAACTTTTCAACCAACTTGACTCACCTTTTTTTTGGGTTGAAAATATAACAAGGTTGATTTTCAGGCAAACCAAGGCCTAGAAGCAGAGGTGCGCACCTACATCCTATTTTCACTTTGGATGTTCTCTTGGGTGATGTAGCCTATCAGGACGTAGGGAGCTCATTTGATTCGGGCCTGGGCCATTTGCGAAGGCATGATGTTTTTCAACCAGCTCACCTGCTCGGGCTATTTTTTGGGGTGTATCAAGGTTGAGTTTCAGAGAAGGGAAGAGCCTAGAAGCACAGGAGTGCACCTGCATTCTATGATCTGTACTTGAAGACAGTGAAGTAGGGAGCTCTTTCAATTTGAGTCTTGGCCATACATGAAGCATGCCTGTTAGAATTTGGTGTTTTACAAGCGTAGTTGAGGACTGAGGTTGTGAGTGATGTTGAGCGAGTTTTGTGAATTTGTTGTATTTTCAGGGTTTCTTTTGCATTTTTTTTACCGTGTTTTGCAGTAGAGAACAGATGAACGACAAACAACATTTTGCACAGAGAACAGCTGAAAAATTTGATTCTCTCAACCAGTGTAGCTACTAGAAGTTATTGTCATAAATGAGTTGCTCCAATTCCTCCAACTCTTTTGCCTTGCTGAGCTTTCTGTATGTGGATGAGAGAGCCTGCATCACACGTACAGTGTCCGGATGGCCATCACCAAGCATGTTCCTTCGCCTTTCCAAAACTATGACATGGAGCTCTTCTGCTCTCTTGTACTCTCCTAGGGCATGGTATGTTAAACCAAGGTTTGCCATAGACCGTAGTGGATCTGGGTGATCCTTGCCCAACAGCTTGATCCGCTTCTCCAAGACCACAGTCTCCGGCTCCTTCGCTCTCTTGTACTCTCCGAGGTTGTGGTATGTTGAAGCAAGGTTTCCCATGGCCCACAGTGTATCTGGGTGATCTTCACCCAAAAGCTTGGTCCGCTTCTCAAGCAGCACAGTCTCCAGCTCCTCCGCTCTCTTGTACTCTCCTAGGGCATGGTATGTTAAACCAAGGTTTCCCATAGACCGTAGTGTATCTGGGTGATCCTCGCCCAACAGCTTGGTCCGCTTCTCCAGGACCACAGTCTCCAGCTCCTTCGCTCTCTTGTACTCTCTAAGGTTGTGGTATGTTGAAGCAAGGTTTCCCATGGCCAACAGTGTATCTGGGTGATCTTCACCCAAGAGCTTGGTCCGCTTCTCAAGCAGCACACTTTCCAACTCCTCCGCTCTCGTGTACTCTCCTAGGGCATGGTATGTTAAACCAAGGTTTGCCATAGACCGTAGTGTATCTGGGTGATCCTCGCCCAACAGCTTGGTCCGCTTCTCCAGGACCACAGTCTCCAGCCCCTCTGCTCTTTTGTACTCTCCCAGGCGGTGGTATGTTGAAGCAAGGTTTCCCATGGCCCACAGTGTATCTGGGTGATCTTTGCCCAAGAGCTGGGTCCGCTTCTCCAGCCCCACAGTAACCAGCTCCTTCGCTCTCTTGTACTCTCCGAGGTTGTGGTATGTTGAAGCAAGGTTTCCCATGGCCAACAGTGTATCTGGGTGATCTTCACCCAAGAGCTTGGTCCGCTTCTCAAGCAGCACACTTTCCAACTCCTCCGCTCTCGTGTACTCTCCTAGGGCATGGTATGTTAAACCAAGGTTTCCCATAGACCGTAGTGTATCTGGGTGATCCTCGCCCAACAGCTTGGTCCGCTTCTCCAGGACCACAGTCTCCAGCTCCTTCGCTCTCTTGTACTCTCTAAGGTTGTGGTATGTTGAAGCAAGGTTTCCCATGGCCAACAGTGTATCTGGGTGATCTTCACCCAAGAGCTTGGTCCGCTTCTCAAGCAGCACACTTTCCAACTCCTCCGCTCTCGTGTACTCTCCTAGGGCATGGTATGTTAAACCAAGGTTTGCCATAGACCGTAGTGTATCTGGGTGATCCTCGCCCAACAGCTTGGTCCGCTTCTCCAGGACCACAGTCTCCAGCCCCTCTGCTCTTTTGTACTCTCCCAGGCGGTGGTATGTTGAAGCAAGGTTTCCCATGGCCCACAGTGTATCTGGGTGATCTTTGCCCAAGAGCTGGGTCCGCTTCTCCAGCCCCACAGTAACCAGCTCCTTCGCTCTCTTGTACTCTCCGAGGTTGTGGTATGTTGAAGCAAGGTTTCCCATGGCCAACAGTGTATCTGGGTGATCTTCACCCAAGAGCTTGGTCCGCTTCTCAAGCAGCACACTTTCCAACTCCTCCGCTCTCGTGTACTCTCCTAGGGCATGGTATGTTGAAGCAAGGTTTCCCATGGCCCACAGTGTATCTGGGTGATCTTTGCCCAAGAGCTGGGTCCGCTTCTCCAGCACCACAGTAACCAGCTCCTTCGCTCTCTTGTACTCTCCGAGGTTGTGGTATGTTGAAGCAAGGTTTCCCATGGCCCACAGTGTATCTGGGTGATCTTCACCCAAAAGCTTGGTCCGCTTCTCAAGCAGCACACTTTCCAACTCCTCCGCTCTCGTGTACTCTCCTAGGGCATGGTATGTTAAACCAAGGTTTGCCATAGACTGTAGTGTATCTGGGTGGTCCTCGCCCAACAGCTTGGTCCGCTTCTCCAGGACCACAGTCTCCAGCCCCTCTGCTCTTTTGTACTCTCCTAGGTGGTCATATGTCAAATCAAGGTTTCCCCTGACCACCACTGTATCTGGGTGATTCTCACCCAATAGCTTGGTCCGCTTCTCCAGTAGCAGCTCCTCCA
This sequence comes from Mycena filopes, assembly GCA_029281495.1. Classification (NCBI taxonomy): domain Eukaryota; kingdom Fungi; phylum Basidiomycota; class Agaricomycetes; order Agaricales; family Mycenaceae; genus Mycena; species Mycena filopes. The sequence goes on along the minus strand of JARIHR010000013.1, from coordinate 328,049 downwards.
CTCTCTTGTGGTCTGCTAGGTGGTAGTAGATTGAAGCAAGGTTTCCCATGGCAATGACTGTATTGGGATGATCTTCACCAAAGAGCTCGGTCATCCTTTCCAACACCACAGTCGTCAGGTTCTCTGCCCTCGTGTACTCTCCCAGGTTCTGACAGGTTGCCGCAAGATTTGCCATGCCCACGACTGTGAATGCATGATCCTTGCCAAAGAGCCTGGTCATTGTTTCCACCACCACAGTCTCAAGGTTCTCTGCCCTCTTGTACTCTCCTTGGCTGCGATAGGTTGCGGCAAGGTTTGCCATGCCTATCGCTGTATACAGATGATTATTGCCAAATGCCTTGGTCTGCTTCTCCAGCACCACGGCCTCCAGCTCCTCTGCTTTCTCATACTTGTGCAGGTAGCGGTACGTCGAAGCAAGGTCTGCCATGGCAACTATTGTATCATGGTGATCCTTGCCAAAGAACTTTGTCCGCCTCTCCAGTACCACAATCCCCAGCTCCTCTGCTCTCTTGTACTCTCCGAGGGCATTGTAAACCAAAGCAAGTACTCCCATGGCTGCCACCGTATCTGGGTCAGCCTTCCCAAAGAATATAGCCCGCGTCCACAATACCACAGTTGCCAGCTTCTTGGCTCTCTTGTATTCTCCCAGGGCATAGTACGTCTTAACAAGCATTACCCCAACTTCAGACTTCCTTCCAAAGAGCAGCCTCTGTTTATGAAGCAATTCTTCAGCAATCTCCCGTGCCTCTTGCAGTCTTACTCCATAGAAGTATATTTCCCAAAATTCCATCTGAAAGTTGTTTCCCTTTGGGAGGTGGAGTGTTTTGAGTGAATCAAGATGTGGTGCAAACTTCAGAGATGCCTGTGATATGTCTTCGTGTGGCACCTCAGTAATGGCCATTCCCAGTATTGAACTGATACAAGTAAGACATGATTCTTCATTCACCAGTGTGCTGCGGCTCCAATTGTGGACGAGAGGATGGATGGAAAACACCCTTGACTTTGCATCAAAGCTGATCAAGGAGTAAGCCTTGATCTCGTTGGTGACAGCCAGGAAGCGAAGTGAGTCCCAATCACCCTTAGGTTCCAAGAAGTGAGAGAGAAACTTAAGTGGCTCTTTGAGTGCTTTTTTGGAAGGTCTCCCTTGTGGAAAGCGGTATTGGGAAGCACTGCTAAAGATGTCCTCAGAAATCCCTGTGTAGTGGAGAAATGAACAAAGTTGCAACAGGGTAGCAGCTGGTCTGCTAAGCCTGTTAAAACTGATTTGCCATGTGGTGTAGACCGTCCAAGTATAGTCATCATGGGACTGTGACACCTGCTTGCTGAGGAGATGGGCATGATTCTTGTGATAAAGTGCCAAGTACCCACTCAGGTCCTCAGACTCCGAGATGAATGCTCCAGCCTGAACAATTGCAAGTGGTAAGTAGCATAACTCCTGTGCAGAAGGTTAGGTCTGGTAAAATTACCACTCTATTCACGGACCTTGACAATCTCAGCAGCAATTCTGTGGTTGTCTTCTGAGTGGTCTTTATCTGCCCTTCGAAGTAGAAGACTGATTGCATCCACTTCTTCCATGTCAGAGATAAGACAGTGACCACCATAATGTCGGACCCCAGGATTCCGAGAGGTTATCAAAATGTTGCCATGATTACACTTTGGGATGAACCTGTTTAGGTCCAGGTCTGGGTCATCTGCATTGTCAAAGAACAGGAGCCAGTTCTCGTGCTTTGACTGAAACCAGTTCAAAGCATCAACTGCTGAACTACCAACAGTTTTAGATGAGGCAATCTTCATTAGTCCAGTCTCAAGTGTTTCAAGTTTGCTGGCATCCACAACAAAGATATCGGTGAAGCTGTGCAACTGAGATTGAAATCAGGAGGTTTGATTCAAGCAGTGAAACCTACTGTGCAGATGAATCTTGGATGAACTTGCGAGCAGTTTGAGTTTTTCCGGCTCCCCCGAGACCATATAGAGCATAGATAAGTTGTTTCCCTGAGCCACCAGTGAAGAATTGATGCATCTTGTCCAATATTATCTGTCGGCCCTGGAAGATTCTTGAAGGAGGCGGGCACATGTTGACATTCTGAGTCGCTTGGGCCACAGCAATATCTACCAGTATTGAGCTGATGCCAACTCAAATTAAGAAAACATACTGGGTCGTATTATGCTGGTATGGATCTCATTCACTTGAAAATACATCTCCACAACTGCCATTAACTGAATTTCCATCACAATTGAGGCCTGAACAAACCAGGAAGTTGTTATCTACCTTGAGTTTGGAGCAAAAGTCTTGAATGTGCTTCTGATATTCTGTAATCTCATCTCTGATGCTGCTCGACTTGAAAAATTCCTTGATTTGTCCTCGACGGCCTTTCTGTTTGTCCTGCAAAGTCTCGATTGCAAGGGCTACCTCTTCGAGATAACTTACAAAATAAATCAGTAACAGCCGAGAAAGCACTGGAAGCAATAACCTTTTCAGTTCCTCACAGAGGCCTTTGAACTTGACGGCAGCAGTATTTCCGTACTGCACAATTTGGTTGTGAAGGAAGCTAGCAATCTCTGTGCTACTCTCACACAGGTCTTTTAGATCCTCCTGATTCTTCGTCACCCCCTAGCACCCAAAATGAGTAAATCACTGGAAAATAACAGAGCACAGACCTCGATAGCCTTCAGAAGGCGTACAATGACTGCAGCTATGTCTTTGACGTAAGGAAACGGAGCAAGTTTGGCTGCAGCTTCAAGAGTTTCTGCAGCCGTGAGTGCTGTTCTTAGTCGATTTGCCTTTGATTTGGCTTTGGCTGAGGGCAAGGTTTTGTCTGCTTTTGCTTGGAGAGCTGGGCGCGGGGGAGTCGACATGGTGGAAGAAGCCAAGCATGCACAAGGCTGTGACAGTTTGAATAATATCAAAGAAGTTTGACAAGAGCACAGCACAACCTGCTGTGCCACACAGCAGTTAACAGCATTTGGGACTTCTGACTGATGGTTTGCCACACACTTGTGGCGCTCAAGCAGTTCTCACCTGTAGCAATGGTTTCAAAAGTGTTATCAACCCAGCTGAGTTGCCCCGTCTTTACTTCTATGTAAGGTAGGGAGCAGACATATTTGGTTTCCGCACGTGATTTATTTGCTTTTCAGGTTCCTTCAGTACATTTTGCTTGCCTACTAGCCCACTCAAATGCAAAATTTGGCCCTGCAAGTCTGTTAAGTTTATTCCTAAGATGCCTCAACAATATTTTCCTGAATTTGAGTGAGGAATTGAGGGAGAGTTCCAAATTTACAGAAATTGATGGGAAACATGGGGTCCCATCAACTTTGGAACTAGCTCTCCATTGCTCAACTAAAAGTCCTGAAAGTATTGGGGAACTATTGGAGGGCATACACACAAATTTGTGGAACAGATTTTGCCCTTGTCCGTTGTAAAGCTGAGATCACTCATTTTGGGTCGATCAAAGGGGGCAACCAAATATGTCTGCTCCCTTACATGGCATCTGGCAGCCCAACATACTTTAAAAACCCATCTCTGGTCAAATTCCTGGCATGATGCATACTATTTGTCCTGTTGGGTCAGAATTTCCCACGGCAAGCGAGCCTTGGCGGAGAACCTTAGCTCCTGCCGTAGCAAGACTCTGAACTAAATGAATCAACCGAGGGACCAAGCCAAACATGAGAAATGTGTTTTAAGCTTCAAGTTTCAAGTTTCAACCGCAACGCAACACAAACTCATTTCACGTCGATACTAAGGTGCATAGCACAATGGAGGAGGCCCAGAAACCCACTACTTATTGAATCCGAAATCGACCCCTCAATGGCTTGGGCGTACACTAGAAACAGCTATGACAGACTGAGGGAAATGAAACCAAAAAAAAATGTTTACAATGGACGCACCTGTTCTGTTGCCCATCTGAGCTCGATACCCTTCAGGCCGAGGTCAATTTGGCGCAGCAATTTGGAGAGTCTAAAGGCTTTTATAGCGGTGGAATAACTTGTTGAGAGAGTCGGAATTTGGTTGGCAAATTTGAGCCCACCCACGGACAGTGGTCGGAGAGGATGACTCTGCGTGCGACCCAGGTGAGTTGTGTTAACAGCAGACACGCGAGTTGGGTCAGCCGAGGTGAACACTTGATTGCTTGAGGAGGATATATTCTTGATTTTCTCCAGACTGGAATCCTAAACTTTTTGGAAACGCACCTTATAACAAGAAAGCGGAGTCAGCAGATATTTGTAAAATCTCCGGATATGCGAGGCGCCTAACTGAATGTTGACGTGTTCATAAAACTGCGCAAGACTGCGCACATCCCGCAGGTCACTAATGCTGGGCACTGGTCCCCCCGCAGCACCTCACGCAGCGACGCGCGCGCCGAGCTTGATCTGATTTGTGTTCGTCCAAAGCAGAAGGTCTCTATCTGTCGTGAGATCGTTGCATCCGCGAGAAGATCCAGTCAACATTCGAATTTCTCAGAACGCAGAACACCGTAACAGGTTGACGTTTCTGGGTGGCTTCTAGAAATTGAACCTGCATATCGAAGCGTGGGAGTCAAAACGCGGGAGTCGAACCGTGGGAATCGGCACGGACCGGCAGGCAGCTAATTCAACCAATTGATTGTTGAGCTGGAGATTGATTTGCCTGCTCATTGGCCTCGGGGATCGCATTGGGGCTCCGTCTCTCCTACTGAGCCCCGTTGTGGTCAGCTCTCAATAACAGAAAAGTTAAATTCGAGGTTTCAGCGTGAAGTACATATTTGAGTTGGGGTCAGAAGCAGTAGATATTGCACGAGATATAATTCGAGTTGGGGTAAGCTGAGCACGTATCTTCCACGGACTTGTTCTCCATTCCTGCACTGGAAGCTGCCGCAGCCAAAGCAGCTTCAAGTCAACCCCGCATAAAGTGCCCTCTCCAGCAAATCGTACAGTCGCTGGTGGTTATCATCGTTCGGAGGCGCCAACTGCGTCGCAAGCACCCCGGCCACGCCCGTAGCGGGATCCACGAAGTAGCTCGTATTTTCCCAACCGGCCCCTGCAAACATACACACCTTCTCAACACCAGCACAAACTAACTAGGATTCAAATTGGAAGTCACGCACAAGTACCAGACCCGCCCCTCCTCCGCCCGGGGATGTCGACCGTGTTGACGAACAGCCCCCGCCCGAGCTGCGCAGCGCCGGCGGGGAGGTGGAGGTACGGGTCGTGCCACGCCATGAACTTCTCCAGGCTTGCTACGCCCGCAGGCGTGTGCGTCGGCGAGAACAGCGTCTCGAGCGAGGCGCACGATAGGGGGGGTAGCCGCCGTTCCGGCTGTTCCTTGTGGTTAGATAACACGGGTTTGGAGCATGATGCGGGGAGGGATCTTTGATCTGCAGGAGATGGCGGAGGAAGGTAGGCTCGTTACCAGCCTGCCATTTTACGGCAAATCTTCAACGCAAGTGTTGTGCCGTAGGCAGGCTGGTACATCTCGGGCTTGATTACCGTGCTGGGCGGGCCCATCAAACCAGATTTCCCCTGGGCTATATTTCACTCAATATCTGGGGGATTCATATTTTTTCTTGAAAATCGGTCATCTAACGACTCTGAACTTGATTTCTGGTGCGCTAAATTATTTTATTTCGATCCGGATGCTGTGGAAAAAAATGGCAGGAAAGTGATCGGCATCCTCGGCAACCGTGATGGGAGTGATGACTGTGCCAAAAAGCGATCATGCCGGCTCAGCTCAGATGCCGAGAACGAGATGTACCAGCCTGCCTACGGCACAACGCTTGCGTTGAAGATTTGCCGTAAAATGGCAGGCTGGTAACGAGCCTAGGAGGAAGGTTAAATAGTCCATCTGCGACGCGTACAAGTTGAGCGCCGCGAAGAGGACTTTGACTGCAAACCAACGTGCGATTACATATGTCAAACGGGATCGAAGTAAGTCCAATGCAACTCACGGCACTTGGGATCCTGCTCGACGGGAGTGGGCCCCTTCCAGCGTTCGAGGACCCCGTTCTTGTTGCGCCATGAGAGTGGGAGGAGGCGCGCCTTCAGTTCAGGCGTCAGATAGAACGAGGCTGAGGTGGGGGGAAGATGTGGTCGTGGCTTCAAAAGCTTAAGAGTGGTTTCCAACGCGAGGACACGGAGGTACGACGCACAAATACTGTTCCAGCGATTTCCCAGAAAGCCGCTCGATAATGAAGCCGAGGCAGTCGGAGGAGAACGCGTATAGGACTGCGTGTGTGTCTGAGCCGCTGCAGGTTCGCAACGGACAAGACGACTCACAGTCGGTTCCGGGCTCGAATTTTAGTGGGACTCCGGGAAGCGAGCCCTGTGTAACGTATCGTCAACTCGGGAATAGTATGGCAACGAATCTTAGGAAGACTTTGCGCACCTTCACAAGCTTGAAAAACGTCGCCACATCCGCGTCGCTGTGCGCGTAGACCTCCAACACCCCTACCTCCGAAGTCAACACTGCATCTCCCACATATGAGGGGATTTACGACGACGCACCATTCGGCCGTGCCATTTTCGACAGGTTCAAGCCGCTGCTGTGGTTCAACAGGTGGGCGAGCGTGATTTCCCCCTCAGCCCGTATCGTTGTGAGCAGTCTTCCCGTGTCGTGGTACATGTAGCTGGTCACCAGCAATGGGTTCGCAAACTCCGGAAGCACCGTCTCCGCGGGCGTATCCAGCGTTATTCTGTCTTGCGATCTGTGTACTGTACTATTAAATTCAATTCGGCAGTCACGCTGATAAGCCGTGCAGAAAGCCACGTCTGAAAAGCGGGAATCTTTTCGATTTCAACTTAGCAGATTTTGGATAGAGCACACTTCGGAAGGGTAGAAAGCTTACAGAACACCGTTCTGGAAAGCATATGCTTCCGGAAAGGCTTGAAGCGACATTGGTCCAGATGGCTAAGCAGACCCTCAACAAGTGTTTCTAGCTTCAACAAGGCTGGAGGTACCACTGGAGAATGAGTCGCTGAATACTAAGTGCGCGGTTCGGAAGGACATGTAACAGGGTCCGGAAGATAGTTCAGAAGCACCAGCCAGACCTAGCTCTCCACAGCAACAAAGCCATGCTTCCAGAAGCCAGGCTTCCAGGAACGAGTGACCATACCATAAAATGAACCAAGTCCGAGTGGGAAACGATCACTCCGGCGAGATGGACGAGAGGCGCATCAAAGTGAAGAGATGTCGGCAAGCATGGCTTCCGGAAGGATTGCTTCCGGAAAGACCGAGCGGCCAAAGCAACAAAGTGACAGGGGAGAGCACAGCCAGACGGGTAGCCACCCGGTGACAGCTGTACGTGCTCGGAAGTGTAACCGAGACGGAACCCTTTCCGACTGACAGGTTGGAAATCCGAACGAGATGCCGAGTGATGCCGAGAGTTGAACCACTCAACCCATTTCGGGAAGGACAAGTTGAACTTCGGAAACCCGCCCAGAAACACGCAGGAAAGCTGCCACGATTGGGCTTCTGGGACGAGATAGGTGCTGAGGGAAAGAGAACGCGTCCGGAAGGCGCTTTGGAGACGAAGAACACCCCAACTCAACTGGAAACCAAATGATCGAGCTCTCGGAGAGCGAACCGACTAAACCAAGCGAACGGACAATGATTGAAGGGCTGGAAGCCATAGCTACCGGCTGCATACCCGACTGCAGACATAATATTAGTTACGAGACTCATTTCTGAACCATGTTAAAAGGACTAGTAGAGTAGAGCATTCGGCAGCAGACCCCCCGGGACGCGGACACGGAAGTGCCAGCAGGTTCGGAAGTCCACGCTCCAAAAGCTATAACTGCCTGACACGCACTTGTACTTTCCAAAGACGATCGATTGCAATTGACACACTGTTGGATTATAAACCTCTGCGTTTCGAACGCTTTCGGAAGTCACTGACCTGACGCTTCGGATAAACTTGATTGATGTGACCTGATTGACCTTGTCCTGACCGACCTGACCTGATTGACCTTGATTGACTGTGTCCTGACCGACTTGACTGGATTGACCTTGTCTTGATTGACTTGCTTCCGAGAAGCGCTCTGTCTGCATTCCCAAAAAAAACCTTGCCAGAAGCATCTTCTGAAACCCCACACACACCGTTCTCTGGAACAAAACCTTCCTTCGGGAAACCAAACTCGTTCTCTTCGAGAACACCAAAAGTGCCCACAAGTCCCATAAAAATCCTGTGTTGTTCCGGAAGCACTTGTGTTTCCAGAAGCCCACTAGGTGCTTTCCGAAGGCCAACAACTCAGAACTTTGAGTTGTTCGTTGATCAGTTAGCTTCCGAAAGAGCCTCGAGCCCGTCTATACAAGCCTAATACTTGGCTTTCACCCCCGAACTACCCGTTCGTTACCCAGAGTGTTAGTGGTTGGTAGTAGTTGGTGTTTGTTAGTTGGTTTAGTTGGATATATTCCATCTATCCCTTCCAGCAGCATTTCTGCATTCCACACACACCCCGAGTGAGAACCTTTCAACGCGTCACGGGGGGTCCTGACGTGCCGAAATTCGAACGTTGGTCACGCGTCACTGGGGCTCTTGACGAACCTGCAGGGAGTCACGGTAGGTTGAAATTTTGGGTTGAAAACTGAAAAAAAATCGAAATTTCTCCACTGTCAGTGCATTTTTGACCTATGCGGAAGTACATAAGACTTCAAATGCTCCAATAGCGTGTTCTGTGTCCCAGAAGGACCAAAAACGGCCCAAACTCCAACCAAAAATGAACCGCGGGGTTGAAAAACTCTTGATTTCGCATTTGGGTTTGAAAATTCTTCTCCGCTGCTTCATACAGCCGCCATTCCACGCCTGTGGCCCATACGATTTGCGAGACCAAACTTCTGCAGGTGACGAAATTTTCGTGCCTGTCACGCAAATTTGGCCTCCCTGACGAACTGACGAACTCAAACTTTTGGTCACGCGTCACCCCCCCTGCCGAATTGAATTTAATAGTACAGTAAATTATTGGGTGTTGAGTTGGGAAGTGGAGGGGAGTCAGATAAGGACACTGGTAACGAGCTTCGTCTGGCTGCACATCCAATAAACCGCATCCTCGTCGATGGCGTCGCTGGTGGGCTCGTTTCTTGCCCTCGGTGCATATAGAGCAGCTCGCTTGCGCTCGTGACGCCGAAAAACAAGGCGGGACTCGATTTGCTCGCGACGGCGTCGGAATATGTACGAAACGTTGTCAACTGAATGAGGCAGGCACATCAAGCATTATACTAGTCTAGGACCCACGAGAATCTGCGTCAAGATTTCTTTCGCAGCGGTAGAGAGGGTTGGAGATGGCATTGGAATTCGCCTCTCGAGCTGGCGGTTGGTGGGTAGCGGACTTGAGGATACTCGGGGGCTCTGGTAAATTTCTATATTTCTGGAGTCTGCGACCTCGCTACTTTTTCTGTATGAGTCAGAAGTAATTTTTGTCCTCGCCGTCCTCACTGGTGTCGTGCAGGTTCATCACTTGCATATTCGTCGCTGTGCGAGGACCATAAAGCCGAAGAACAAGAGAAAATGGGCATTGCGGCTGAGCAAAATGAGAGCTGGGAACAAAAGGATTCCAGCAGTTCCAGCATCACATCTGCCGACTTGGCGAGTCGGAGTTTAAACTGATTCTTTATTTTTTCCAACATCAGTACATTTTTTCCTAACTCTGTGCGTTACGAGTTGTATCCTGCCTATGCTTCTTCAAGCTTCCTTGTATCTTCTTCCACCCCAATCTCTTCGTGTCAATATGGCCGGAAACTGTTCAAGTTCACGATCAGCAGACGCGATGTGACGTGACATTCGTGACTTGCCCTCCTTCCACCATTATGTCGGTGGCCACCACCGCGCTCCCGAAGCTGCCCCCTGAACTAGAACGCGAAATTTTTGAGACCGCTGCCACGCAGAACCGCTCTTCAATTCCTACGCTGCTTCTCGTCGCCCGTCGAGTGCACATCTGGTGCGTTTCCAAAATTGAGAGCCCTCGATGAAACCACCTAATCTTCAAGCAGGGTCGAGCCCTTGTTATACAGGGTAATCGCAGTCCATGGCTCTCCCAACGAAACCCCTATTTGCTCGATTCTAAACTCCGATAAACCACCCGAATTTTTTCCAAAACGCGGTTCGTCACCTTGCGTTGGCGGGGCATGCTGTCACTTTGGAGGAGACGCAGCAACTCCTCCCACTTTGCCCCAGAATCATTAGCTTTTCCTATTGGCTGGGCTTCGCTTATCATCTCCTCCCCATCCTTGCGGAGATGCATGTTCAGCGACTCTGTATTCATGCCCCTTACCTCTCCCCCGCCGACTTCACTCGCCCTCCATTCACGGCCGTCACCCACCTCCAAATTCTCGGGAGCAACAGTTATTCCGTACTACCGCTACTGCCCCATATTTCAACTCTATCTCTGCTCACTCATCTCGCGCTGGTGGTTGGCATACGGCGTCGCGACGATGTCTTGCGCATCTTGGCGCAGTGTCCCCAACTCCAGCTCCTCATTCTCCTGTGCCGCGGCCGAGTTGAGGATGAATCAAACACAGCTACAGTCGTGCACCCCTTGGATGTGCGCTTCGTTGTCGCGACGTTCGCCGGCTATTGGGCTGAGTGGGAAGCGGGTGCGAGGGGCTTGCCTGACCTTTGGTCTCGGGGAGATGATTTCGTTGCCCGCAAACGGAAAGGCGAAATCGAAGGTATGGCTTTCACTCGTTTATTCGCACACACGTCGCTCATACTCGGATACCAGCGACATGTTATTGGATGGACTAGAATAAATAGGTGCGTTGCATTTTTTCCCTACTCCCAGATATACATGGATCTGCAAGGAACTGTGTTGCTACTGCGTTTTTGCGAGACGTAAAGCTCCGTCCGATATCCACCATCGTACTGAATCAATACCACTTCGCAAGCATGACTGCGTTGGCGATGGTACACCCCTTTTCCCTCTCAAAATATACGCGGATTCAGGTCAGGCTCGGCGGTTCAGAAGTGCTGATATGTTCCAGATACCCAGTACGCCACCGATCGGACCCTCTGCTCAGCTCTCCATCTCAAATTCTCTCGACCTTCAAACCGACTCCGATATCCCTCCTGAAGCTTTCTGTAGAACATCATCACTTTCACACGGACAGCACAAAACGGAACAAGTAGCCGCCTGGGAGAAGGCTGGCAAGAAGGTGTAGTCGCACAGAATCGGCGTGATACGGCAAGCTTCCTCGACTAATCTGTTGTAAGGCCGCGGTGGTACGTTCTTCCATCTACTAATGGCCGCTTCTCCCTTATCAACCCACCTCGTCGCTTCAAAGTCCACTAGCTTCCTCGCCAGCACAATGACCTCCAACGTGGCTACAATCCTGCCCATTGGAGTCGGCTACGGTGTAGTGGTCGGGATTGGTTCTTCTTTGCCCTCCTCATGTGTGGGATATCCGGTCTACAAGTCAGTCCAACCCAAACCTCGTTCGATCGGAGGTACTGACCATCCCGTGTAGAATCGATATACTGGTTTCAAAACCAAAAGCAGCGAAGAATTCAACACTGCGAGCCGTAGCGTTAAACCGGGGCTGATCGCGAGTGGGATCGTATCCGCAGCGACATGGGCGGCCACGCTCCTGCAAAGCAGCACCGTCGCGTACAACTATGGAGTCGCTGGTCCGTTTTGGGTACGTACGGTAAACTCTTTTTCCGTACCTGCCTCATCCGTGGAATAGTACGCCGCCGGAGTCACTCCTCAGATACTCGTCTTCGCCGTCCTGGCCTGTAAAGTCAAACAAAACGCGCCCAGATGCCACACATTTCTGGAAGTCATCCACGCTGGATACGGCACAGTGACCCATTGGATCTTCATCTGTTTTGCGCTCCTAAACAATATTCTGGTGGCAAGTGAACTGCTTCTCGGCGGCAGCGCCGTCGTGACTGCACTCACCAGGATGAACGTCTATGCTGCAATCTTCTTGATTCCATTGGGTGTTTGTGTTTACGTCGTTCTCGGCGGGCTCCGCGCCACCTTCCTCTGTGAGCTGAGCCTTTCAACACTCACTTTGCGTGAACTGAACCATTCGCAGGCGATTATTCGCACACAACCATTCTGATGATCGTCATGCTCTACTTTATGTTTTCGGTATACACCGCGAACCCGCTCATCGGCTCACCTAACGCGATGTACCATCTTCTCCAAGAGGCGGCTCTGAAGCGCCCCGTGGCCGGAAACCTCGATGGCTCATACCTGACCCTAAAATCGAACCTGGCGCTCGTATTCGGCGCAATTCAGGTATGCTCGAGCGGCACTGTGGTGCTCGACCAGGCATACTGGCAGCGGGCGATCGCGAGCCAACCCGCCACCGCAGTCCGTGCATACCTCATGGGCGGACTCGCCTGGTTCGCAATTCCGTTCGGCTTCGCGAGCGCCATGGGTCTGGCCGCCGTCGCGCTCGCCGACAACCCGCGCTTCCCGCACCCCATGTCCCCCTCCGAAGTCACCGCGGGGCTCGTTGCGCCGTTCGCGGCCACCGCACTCCTGGGGCAGAGCGGCGGCCTCGCGCTGCTCGTCGTACTCTTCATGGCCGTCACCTCGTGCGCCTCCGCCGAGCTCATCGCGGTCTCCTCCATCCTCACCTTCGATGTCTACAAAACCTACGTCCGCCCCGCCGCCGCGCCGCAACAGCTCATCCTCGTCTCGCACGTCATGATCTGTGTCTTCGGGCTCACCATGGCGGTCTTCGCGTGCTTCTGGAACGCCATCGGCGTCGAGCTCGGGTGGCTCTACCTCGTCCTGGGTGTGCTCGTCGATGGCGCCGTGTTTCCTGCGGCGTTCGCGGTCACGTGGGCGGGGCAGACGCGCGCGGGCGCAATCTGCGGCGCGTTGGGCGGGCTGCTGGCGGGGATTACTGCGTGGCTGGTCACGGCGCACCGGTGCTATGGGGAGATCACTGTCGCATCCACCGGGCGCGAGTACCCGACCTTGGCAGGGAACTTGGCCGCCACTCTGACCGGCCTCGTCCTGACCGTCACCATTTCCAAGTGGAGACCCGAGATATTTGATTGGGAAGCGACGAGAGCCATTAATCGCAACCGCGACGAGAATGAGGAGAAGGAGACTTGCGCGGCCGAGGAAATGGAAGACCCCCAGAAGCTCCAAGGGGCATTCAGATTCGCCTGGATCGCCACGGCGTTGCTTGCCTTCATCCTCTATTTCCTCATTCCCATTCCCATGTACTTATCTGCCTACATTTTCTCACCAGGTTTCTTCACGGGATGGGTTCTTGTCGCGTTCATCTGGGTGTTTTTCTCTGCTGGCGCTTCGGTCATTCTGCCCGTCGTGGAGGCCCTGGCGTTCTTCAGGAAGCTTAGACGAGACATCGGGGATGATCTGGGGTTTGGAAGGCACGAATAATGACACTGAACTCGTCGTTCAAGTTTGTGAAGAATGGATATCGTTGGGCTGTTCATGATCAGGACAGTTTTGCTTCCCCTCCGTCAATCTTGCTTGAATTAAATTCCTAGTTATCTCATATTGTACGCCGAAATTGTTTTTTCTTCTCTTTCCCTTTGCTCAAGTATCAATACTGGGTTCAGGTCTAATTGTTCAGAGTCTTAAACCACGGTTGACGGGACCACGGCCAACCTCGAGACGACTTTCAGCCGGAAAGTGGCGAGCTTCCCCATCCCTCACGACATCTAAAGGACCTGAGAACAATAGAGCATGGTTCGTTATTGTCGAGGGTGCGGCAAGTTGAACCACGGTTGAGACAACCGCGGCCAATCTCAAGACGGCGTTTAGCTGGAAAGCGGCGAGCTTTCCCAGGCCTCCTAACGTCCACAAGGATGGTGGGCTGGCGGATCCAAGCAAAGAACCTGAGAACAATAGAGCATGGCTCGTTGTTGTCTCGGGGTTGTGTGCCGACGGACCAATAGAGCGACGGCTCTATTGTTCGGTTGGACGGGTAAGGCATAGCCGCTGCCGAAGGTGATGGTAACATTTACTTATAGCCAGGTCGTAGTCTTTTGACCACCATCCACCACCATGAACTCGCGAGCAGAACCCACCCAACGTCGTACCCTGCCGCTCCCCCCCGAAATCTGCGCCATTATATGCGAGGGAGTGGGTCGAAATGACCTTGTCACCTTGTGCAGAACCTCGCGTTTGTTCGGGGACCAGGCGCAGCGGATGCTGTACCGCACGGTGGATCTCAGCCGCCCGGCTCCTCGCGCCCTGTCGTCCTGGTGCCTGGCAGTGAACCGCCGCCCACCCCTGGCCCAGCGCGTCCATACCTTGGATTTGGCTCTCCCGAGCGACCTCGCCTTCTCCTCGGACGTTACAAAAATCGCCCGCGCCCTCAGCAAATGCATCAACCTCAAGGAACTGTCTGTCCACGTCGACCGCTTCGGGTCTTTTGGACCTCAGCTCGGGTGCAACAACTCGATACAAGGGTACATCCTCACAAAGTGTCCCTTCCGCCTAACGAAATTCTACAATGGCTTCTTCAAAGAATCCTTCCTCGCGCAGTTTTGGACTCCGCAGGTCGAGATACGTGTGCTAGCGCTACCGAATTACGGCAGCCGGTCTGGCGACCGGTTTCCCCTCTACGAAGACCAGGTCCCAAACTTGATCGCGCTCGAGGTCGGCGGCGTCGAAGCCTTACCGCACGATCGTCCGCTGCAGCGCATCCAGTTGCACTGCAACCGATCTGGCGATAATTCACAGCAGCTGCCGCATAATTTACAGCAACTGTCGGAGCTGGGCAGGTACTCGGCCTCGCTGACGACCCTCAACATCGTCCAGTACGCCGTCCAGAAGCACATATCCACGTTCGCGATCCTCCACCAGCTTGCAGACGTGCTCCCCGTGCTTGTCCATCTCGCTTTGATCGAGAGTGACGAGAACACAACGGTCAGCAGCCGTCTGTTCCGCGACGTGCAACATATGGCTTACTCCTGTCAGGTTGAGGAACGCTTCGCAGAAGTCAGTCCGTTGAGCGGTCTGGCGCGATTCAAGCAACTGCAAACGCTCGTGCTGTACTGCCAACGTATCACCGCGTTCGGCGAGTACTGCCTCGACGACGTCGCAGACCTGTCGGAGTTTGCATCCGAGATAATGAAGGAGGCGTGCCCGACCCTCCGCCGCGCCGTCGTCGCGGCGCGCCACTACCAGACACGATCATTGATATGCGATTGGTCTGGGGGATCTGAGCGGTGGGAGACGACGTTAATTTTGACGCGTGCTGCGAATGGGGAGATCAAAGGGGAGTCTAGGCCGCGGTTCAATTTCCGGGAGTTTTCGATGTTTTGGGAGGATTGAGGAAGTCCGTACTAGGTACAAAGCTCAGTGGAAACCAAATCCCTTTGCTGAATGCGCAGTTTTTTTTCTTGCTCCATAATCTTCTCAAAGGCCTGATAACTTCACGCTGCATCAAAATATTCCGTGGAATACCATCCTTGAGCTGCAGCAAGCCCAGAGGCGCAATCTGCCAGCCCGGATCATATCAGACTGGAATGTGGCAGCGAAGCTCCGTTCGGTAGGTTCGGCATAAACTGCGTATCTCCCCCGGTTCTCAGACGTCGACGCCAAAAAAGAAGAAAAAACATTTTATTTTATTGTCCAGATGGCATCAGTGATCCCATCAGAGCTCGCTCGACCTTGCTCTTGACTTCCATGTCCTTCTTAATGCTCCGCCTCAAGAATGGTCTCATGGACTCCAAGTCAAGCTCAAGGGCGGTGTCATTAAGTTTGTCAATGAACACAACATACTCCGACCGCGGGCCTACATCGCGCAACCTTCGGAATCCGCCCATTATTACATCCGGCTTCGTTCGTCAGCCGTCTCATTTCGTTTACTTTACGCTCATTCGCACATCAAGGCCGATATGGATGTCACGTACCAATACCGTTAGTACCGCCGCCCAGTCTTCCTAAACCAGGCACACGGCAGGATTTGAGGGAGACTCGTGAAAACCTCCCGTTCACTGCGAACCTGATGGCAAGATCCGTAGCTTCTTTCACCGACCGAAGCTTGGCCAAAAGTCTACTGACGGGGTCATGCGGATCGGCCTTACATCGGTCGTCCATATCCACGCCTCGATATCCCGCGGGACACCGTTTCTGCCGGTATTTATCCGCCCACATAAAACCGTTCGCTGCTGTCGCAGATCCCCCGGTTGCAGCGACGATGCGATTCTCCCTGCCCTTCGGCGTCATTATTGGTGCACAGTTTGTGGCTTTTGTGTCGGCACAAGCAGTTCTGTGGGGGCAATGGTGAGCGAGTTCGTTTTTCGCTCATCGAAGCGTCAATTGATTTTCTCTGTGTGAATGAAGCGGCGGACAAGGATGGTATCTACGCTTTTCCGATGCCTATTCCTAGGGATTCACCAGCTCACTAGGACGGGCCCTACGACGTGCTCGGAAGGCGTGTGCACGTTCTCGAACCCATGTTTGTTCAAAAACCATCTGGTGGCATATAATCCTGATTCTGTTCGATTCAAGTCTACTCTCAATGTCTCCCCGGTACGAATACGGCCACTTCCGTGCCGCCTCCATCCTCGACCACTACCTCAACGGTCTCCACCGCATCGACATCGTCCACGACTGTCTCGACAACCACTACGTCGTCAAGCGGCTCCGCTCCGAGTACTAGTGGAAGTGTTTGTACGTTTCCTGAATCAATTTCAAACCAGATCGCAACTGACCAGGAGACCCAGTGAATATCTCCCCACAGTGGGCGGCGGCCTACGTCAAGGCGTGTATATCTCGCTCCCTTAATTTGCTGAAGTCATCTAACGTTCGACGACGCCAGGCTACCGCTGCCGTCGCCAAGATGTCGCTCCAAGATAAGGTCAACCTCGCCACAGGTGCGACCCAATTCGCAAACATTTGCCTGCTTCCTGCTGACCTCTGCTTGAAGGCGTCGGCTGGGAAAATGGTATGTACTATTCAACTCTCGCGCCTACATACTAACCCTGGCCGGCGCAAAGGCCACTGTGTCGGAAACACCCCCGCGATATCATCCATCGGATTCCCCGGGTTGTGTTTGGAAGATAGCCCTGTCGGTGTTCGGGACGCAGATCTCGTATCCGTCTTCCCTGCGTGCGTTGTCTTTCCCTCCTTCCCTTTCCCTCGTTGACTTCGTGCGAAGGGCCATCAATGTCGCCGCAACGTGAGTACTTGTGCACAATTTTGAACAACGCCGAGTTCAAATCGAGATAGGTTCAATCGCACGCTGATGAACCAGCGGGGTGTGGCGATGGGGCAGGAGTTCAAGGGTAAGGGTGTGAATGTAGGACTTGGGCCGATGATGTGAGTCCGAGTCATTTGCCTTTCACAGAGAGCGTTGAATTGACCTCGCCGACGACCAGGAATTTGATGCGCGCCCCTGCGGCCGGTCGGAATTGGGAGGGGTAGGAGTTGCTCGTTCGTTCAATGAGACTTACCGCTCATTCGTCTTTTAGGTTCGGCGGCGACCCGTATCTTTCTGGGTTGGTGTTCAGGCATCGTATTAGTACCATCGTCTGACCTCGTTTTGTAGCGAAGGAGCGTTCCAGGTACCCCAGCTTTCTTGGCAGGTGTTCACATTTGCTCAACGGGGATTAGACGATTACAGGGATGCAGTCTGCGGGTGTGCAGGCCACCGCGAAGCATTACATCAATAAGTAAGTGCTTCGCTACGCTTTCGTATTGCGGTGTGAACCCTTGGAGTCAGCGAGCAAGAACACTTCCGCGAAAGCAGTTCTTCGAGTGTGGATGATCGGTACGTGGGGTTCTGCCTTTGAAATTGCATAGCTGAGGATCCTACAGCACTGTGGGTTTCGCGGCGAATCAAGCGTATATCTATCTGTGCTAACATGAACCCAGCAACACGAGCTTTATGCTCTGCCGGTACGCCGCTTGCGCGCATAATCTTCAAATATATTGACAGTAAAACAACAGTTCCTCCGAAGTGTGCAGGCCAACGTTGCCTCCGTGATGTGAGTCGTTTCCCTCCGCCGCAGTTGGGCCGGGACTGAATGGCGTTCCCCTTAACAGGTGTAGCTACAGTTGAGCGACAACTGATCCATCCGACTCCGCTAACGCCTGCTCTACTTCAAACGCTCAGATCAGAGTATGTGGGGACTTCACCTTGTCGAGTTTCGACTCATGGAAGTCGATAGTTAATTCGTCGTACGCGTGCGAGAACGACAAGATGCTCAACGGCGCGTTGAAGCAGGAGTATGGCTTCCAAGGATGTAAGTTTTACTTCAATCCTGTGTGGACACACTCGTCTCATCGAGGGTCTTTCCAGATGTCATGTCCGGTGAGGAATACATTTCATTCAGTACTGAGCCGCAAACAGAATTTTACCTGCCTTTCAGACTGGTGGGCAACCCACTCCACGCTTTCGATCAACGCGGGACTCGATGTGTGTACCATCTAATTTTGAACAGCACGGTTTAACGAGCAACCTTGAGAACAGATGACGATGCCGGGTTGGTTCTTCCATTATCCCCTGCGTAACTCTATCACTGAATCGAATACAGGGGACATCAGCCAGAACTCGGGAACAACATACTTTGGCACCAACCTCGTGAATATCCTCTCCTCAACAATTCTCGGAGCTAATCATCCCCAGGTCAACGCAGTCAACTCCGGTTCCGTCACGCAAGCGCGCATCAATGCAAGCCCATTCCCTGGGTCTCGAGCCGGACTATTCCTGATTTCTTCTGCAGGATATGGCCACTCGTATCCTCGCAGCATGGTACCTCGTCGGCCAGGACTCGGGATACCCGGCGGTCAACTTCGACGCCTGGAACAACGGGGCGGCGTTCAACCAGCACATCAACGTGCAATCCAACCATGGAACGTAGGTGGTTCAATGAACCTTTGCCGAACCGTCACAATTGAGCCTGGCTGCAGACTCATCCGACAAATCGACGCGGCATCGACTGTATTGTTGAAAAACAGCGGGATTTTACCCCTCAAGGCCCCGAAGACCATCGCGGTCGTAGGTAATGGTGCTGCGAACTCGTCCCGGGGAGCAAACGGGTATGCCGATATGCTCTTGTTGAACCTCGCTAGTGCTAAAGGTACCGCCAGTTATGCCGATCGCGGTGGAGACGATGGTGTGCTTGGTCTCGGATGGGGTAGCGGGTAGGCATTCCGCACCTGGTCCCTCCCGTTGATGTTAACTCGTGTCCCGCCCAGAACCGCCAATTTCCCGTACCTCATTAGCGTGGGTCGCCTTTTCCAGGTTCTCCCCAATCACCAACTAATTTCTGCCGCAGCCTCTGGATGCCATAAAGTCAAGATCCGCGAGCGACGGGACCGTGGTGTCCTCGTCCACCAGCGACACCGACCTGACGGGCGCGAAGACCGCCGCTACAGGGAAGGATGTCGCCTTTGTGTTCATCACTGGCAAGCTCCAGTCCAACCTCCCGTAGGCAGTAAACCTAATTGATTTCCTCCGCAGCGGACAGTGGGGAAGGGTATATCACCGTTGAGGGCAATGCTGGAGATCGTAACAGCCTTTCTGCATGGCACAATGGAGTGCGTCTCGAAGTCGAAGTTATCATCAGGTCTCGTTTTCTTAACCTTCTTCAGGATGCCCTGGTCGCTGCTGTGGCTGCGGCCAACAAGAACACGGTTGTCGTCGTTAATGCTGTTGGCCCGATAAATATGGAGGCGTGGATCACGAATGTTAACGGTTGGTTTTCCTACTCGAGATTGATCGAGATGGCTGACGAGCTCTGGCAGTCACCGCGGTGGTAAGTGCTAGCGCCTAGGTTGTATAATGGTGTTCAATGAATCCGCCCCAGGTTTGGAGCGGAGTCCCAGGACAGGAGGCCGGTACGTGAATTGCTTGAGGAGAGAACGAATACCCACCTCGTTTGGCAGGTAACGGACTGGTTGACGTTCTGTACGGGGCGTACAATCCGAGGTATGCTGTTTCCTTCTTTGCGAGCCCCCTTCGCCACGATACCTACCGTTCTCCAGTGGCCGTCTCCCGTTTACAATTGGCAAGAGCATCACCGATTACTCGGCCCAGGTCGTCGTAAACCAGGCGGGGGCAATCACTCCCGTCCCATACACCGAGGGTCTCTTCATCGACTATCGCCACTTCGACCAGGTGAGCATTCGCCGCCCTCTGAATGCAGGGACTTAACACAGTCGGACGTGCAGGCGGCGATCACTCCGAGATTTGAGTTCGGCTTCGGGTTATCGTACACGACCTTCACATATTCTGGCCTCACGATCTCAGGTTCCACAGCCGGCGGGACAAGACAATCTGGGCCTGGCTCGTCTCTGGACCCTTGGCTGCACACCCCTGTCGTTACTGTGACCTTCACCATCCACAACAACGGCACGGTGGCTGGAAACGAGGTGCGTTCGTCCAACCCGACGCCACCGGATAATCCTCATTCGTCATCTCAATGCGCAGGTGCCCCAACTATACCTGACCTTCCCTGCTGCTGCCAAGTCCGCACCTAAGAACCTGAAAGGATTCGACAGCGTCTTTGTTGGCGTCGGGCAGAGTGTAACCGTCAGCATGACGCTCAATAGGTTCAACTTTGCGACCTGGAATATCCTCACACAACGTGCGTTTATGGTTTTTTTCCCGCTCGAAGCGCAACATTCACTGAGCCACGGTAATATCAGGTTGGGAGGTTGTGACGGGGACGACGACGATATCCGTCGGGGCGAGCAGCCGCGATATAAGATTGACAGGCACGATTGCCAACTAAAGATTCGAGTAATTATTTTCCGGTGGTGGATGTATGTAAACGAGGAGCCTCGAAATCTACGCGAGCTCGCATGAATTGAAACGGTTTGAGCGGAAAAGATTTGAGAAACAGCTGCCTGAAGAACGGGAAAAGGGTAGTCACAACACACTCCTATGGCTTGGTCCCGAATCGTACGGGTGTTCCGCTCAGCCTGGGTATTTCATGACCCTCCCGCACCGAGGGCAGCGTGAAACTTGCGCCAGCAGCCTCATCCTCTTTCCCTATGGCGACTTTTTAGCCTTGGTCGGCTCGACATCGGCGAACTATCCTCTTGGCCGCGGCGACATTCAAAATGAACCGTGGGAATTTATGTAGAGTGACCCATATCTATGTCCAGCGAGACGCAAGGTGCACAATAAATAGTGGTATATACCACAATCATACACGCATTATCCCAGTGAGAGCTCTTAGTCTTCATGGGTTCCCCATCCCTCGGGATTCCAAAATGAACCGTGGGAATCTCGGTTCAACTCCACTGGTAGGATGGTCCAGACGAACAGGTTAACATTGTATCGGACTCTCACACTACTCACCCTTAAGCTTGGATCGCGAAGGACATTGACTCACGAGGGAACGTACACAAAACTGGGCAAGAAGTGAGAAGAAAAAACCTAGACCGTGAAATAGCTTTACCCCGAATCGAACGGGTGTCTCTGCGGTACAGTGAGCCCCACTTACACGGAGGGAACAGCCGCAGGGTATAAAGCCTTCAGTCTCCCCAAGGATTTGAATCGTATCCAGAAAGTAACCAACGGGTCCGAGCATTCAACCCTGGGAGATAATCACCGATAGGCGCTTTGTGGGCGCTGTTGATCATTGCCAATCAGCATCTACTTTCTCACCACGGCCTCTACACACCTCGGGGCCAAATGCTCCTTGCGCTCTCTCCAGAATTGCTCCAAGAGATTGTCAGTTGGGTAAGTGCATCTCATCTTCGACATCGAGTTGAATTCAACGTTCCCCCAGCTCGCTGCCACAGACCAGAGGAAC
Organism: Mycena filopes; assembly: GCA_029281495.1. Classification (NCBI taxonomy): domain Eukaryota; kingdom Fungi; phylum Basidiomycota; class Agaricomycetes; order Agaricales; family Mycenaceae; genus Mycena; species Mycena filopes. The sequence continues at coordinate 306,372 of JARIHR010000013.1, read as the reverse complement.
GTCCGTTTAACCTGCAAGGACATCAACGCGGCAACCCAGCCGCTTTTCTTCTCCTCTCTGACCCTTGAAGTGGGCGGATTGAGGCGGAACACCGAGATTCTCGAGGCCATTGCCACTGGGAAGACTGGGTGGGCAAGATGGGCCAAAACACTCCAACTTGTACCACAGGCCGATGCCAGTGTCGGTGGAGGAGACGCCCAGTCCGAAGGTGTACTTAGGGCGCTCCTTGGGTCTTTGAGCAATGTTTGCGCCGTGATGTACGTCCTGATATCACACGTGGATATCTTGCTTATCCTAACAGGTGGAAGACCGACGCCCAACACGATCCCGAGTGGGCGCAGGACGTCATCCCACACTTTCTGAGCACCCTGTCGACTCTATACGACCTCCATATAGAGATCGACATCCGTCCTGAAGTACGCTTGCCCGTTATCAGCGGTCGTCTAACCAGACTCAGCGTTACCTCCCCGCCGCTGGTTCCCCCGCCGGAACTCGTCCCATGGATCTGGGACACCATCCTCCAAAATCGCAAAACACTCGTAGCGCTCCACCTGATGGGCTCGGGTCGCGAAATCTGTGCTCGTTTGGCGTCGACGGCGGGCACCGACCTAGTGATTCGCCTCGAGGAACTCACACAGACCTCGCCTCGTACTCCGGCCTGCGTCGTTTGAAGCTGCGATATTCCGGCGGCGCCAACCAAGGCGAATCCGACCGCCTTGCTGATGTGTTCTTTGAGAGTGTCCTCCCGCAGCACGTTGACTCCCTAGTGGAGCTTTCCCTATCCCCGGGCTTCGAGGGCCGTTGGAGTTTCGGCGCACACAACGTCGATATCCTGTCTCGACTGCGGAATCTCACGCACCTCGAGATGACTCTAAACGCCATCGATGTCGTCAACGTCGCGCCCGAGGACAACGCCGTCGTACGTCTGAGTATATTGATTACTAGTCCCGATGCTCACGTACGACCACAGACTTACCTCCTTCGCATGACCACGCATTGCCTCCGCCGTCTCCAAACGCTCGCCCTCCTCCCCGCCAACGCAGAGAGGAACCGCGGCGCCAGATGCGGTAGGCCGTGGGCTGGCTACAGCAACTTCGTCAAGAAAAATATTCGCGGCGCCGTGGAGTCCTTCCGCACAGCTGAAAGTGAAACTACTGTGAACCGCCTGCGCGTGGGGTATACCTGGTATCGGTTGGGATTGAGCCCGGATGCGGAGATCCGGGAATTGGCTTATCGCGAGGTCGCCCACCCGGAAAGGTCATGGCAGACATTGCGCAAGTTCGATCGGGAAGCGTAGACAAACAGGATTTGGTTGGTTATGGAAGTCGTAGTAGGTTTTGTACTGTCGCTATCTTCAGAACTTGTTCGCAGGCCAGTCTTGTATAGTTCAACCTAGAGAATAAATGAATAAATAGCATGTTGCTTCAGCGTTTGATCCTTTTCTACCGCGCGCAAGTCTTTCGGTGAGGTGACGACAGTCTGTCACCAGTAAAGGAGGAGACTCATGCTCCCTGTGGATAATTGTGGATCGCTCCATCGTCCATGAAAATGAACAGTTCAACAGCGGAGACGCAGCGGTTCGACTCCGCTCCGGGATATATTATAGTCCCAGCAGATTTTTGCCCCTCAACGCCAGTGAAGATGTGACCAACATTTATCAGGAACTGGTTCCATGAGTTCGAGGTTCGCGGTTGGAGAGGCGAAGTCAACGCCCAAGGTCAAAAATACTATATATACGAAGCACGCCCGAATAGCTCACGGACCCTTTTCCCTTACTCACCGTTCCCAGCTCGAAGCGCCTACCTACAACCACATTCGACACTGCTCCCTAATCACCTCCGGAGCCAGCGGAACCCCGCCCTCCACCGTGGGCACTGCGATCTGGAAGAGCGCGCCCGTCACAAGATGCCCTATATCCCCCATGTCAGCGCGTGCATTCTTGAATAAATACGAACAGAGGAAGAGGGACGTACACCCGATGTGACAATGAACTACATGAGCACGAAACACACGTCAGAGAAGGAGGGAGGATAAGAAGGAGGAAAGACGCACAAGTCCAATAACCGGGGTTGTCAGCGAGGATCCGCACGGCGACCCAGCTGCTGCCAGGGACGTTGAATGTGTCGCGCCTGCAGGGTGGATGGGATATTCATTGCGTGGGCGGAGTGGACGGAATGAGAGAGAGGCGTACCATAACGGATTGACGGTATTCAGCTGCGCCGTGGCGGGGTCGTAGAACCCAGGGCCCATGCCGAGGAGCCAGGGCTATCGGGGTTCGATAAATGAGCAAAGAGAAATGATTAAGGTGGAGCAGACGTACCGAGTATCCGTGCCTTACGGGGTGAATGTTTGTAAGTCAACGACATGCAGGGGACAAGACAGGACTCACAAATGAAACGGATGGTCTACACAGGGAAGTTATCAGCCTCAGCTACTATCAGTCGACTGAACGCACTCACCCCCTGTATCCGTATTCGTAACAACGAAATCCACACTCTCTCCGTGCTCGAACGCCGCAATGAGCTGATCCCTACAGGCAAGTATCAGCATCGAGCCACCAAGCAGCAAGGAAGGAAGGAAAGTAGGAAGGAAAGAGACACGCACCCCTCCCAAACGCTCACCCCCCGCACCCCCGCCCCCACCCGCGCAACATCCTCCACCCCCGCCGCCCAGCCGCGCGAGCGCGGCAGCGAATCCCAGCTCGTGTCGTTGATGTACGAGCGCCAGTACGGGTTCTGGCGGACGGAGAACGCGAAGGGGAGGAGGGTCGTCGAGTTCGTTGCAGGTGGAGGGTGTGTAAGCGCGGCGGCGGGACGAAGGGCCCACTCGTCGAACGCGGGGAGCTGCTGCGGCGCGTCGGGCTGCGTCGTCGGCAGCGCGCTCGAGTTCCCGTACCGCAGGATTGCGCGGGTCTCAAGTTGGATGTTCGGACTGATGAAGTCGTGAGTCAAGATGTACAGGCGGGGAGAGCAACGACACCGTCACGCACTTGTTGTACCCAAAATTCTTGTCCACCATGGTCCCGCGGATCCAAAACGCGTCGGTCCCGCCGGCAGAGGCGTCGCGGTGCACGAGCACGCTGTAACGCTGCGCAGCCTGCAGCACGACCTCGCGCACGCGCGTCGCCTCCACGGGCGTCCCGTCCGCCTCGACTATAGTAAGCCAATGCCCGTCGACGGAGACGCGGAAGGGCGCGAAGGTGCCTGCGTTGATCAGCCGAAGGCGTGGGCTACGAGTAATAGTCAAAGTCAGTATTGGTTGATGTTCAGAGTGGGTAGACACGCACGTCGTGTCGGGCTTCACGTCAACCTCGAAGTACGTCCAGTTGTTGTGCGCGCCCGCGCCGAGGCCGTTGATCTCTGCCCAGTCGGGTACGGGCTCGGGCGAGCCTGCGGGGGAGGTTTCCTGAAGATGTGCGATTGTCAGTGGCAAATGAGGTGTGGATGCGGGGAGAACGCACGGTTAAGTACGGGCCAAGCAACACGTCGACGGGGTCGATGTAGATGTCCGCCATGACCAGCGCGTGGTCGGAATCGTATGGGGGCGCGATGCGGTCTTGCGGGCCGTGCACGACGATGGCGCCATAGAGGCCGTCACTACGTAAATTCACAGGATGTACGAGGAATGGTATCGCGAAGACACGTACGTGTGCTGCATGTCGGTGTGTCCGCTGTACATCGACGAGGGTCAGCGCCGTTCAAGTGGGAGGGCAAAAACTCACTGCCACCACGTCGTGCCCGTCCATCCGCCAAAGGTGAAATTATAAAGGAGGGTAGCGCCAGGCGGGATTGGGCATTGGGTGGTCCCAGAGGGCCCGTCGTAGAATGGTGTGTTGGGCTGAGGAAGACCGTGCCTGCAAGTATTTCTTAATCAATGGTGACTCGGGCACGCTTGAGGAGGAAGACCGCGCACCAGTGGATCGAGCTGTCGTCGTATAGGACGTCAGAAACGACGATAATTCAACCAACGGATACACCTACGTCCCATTCCCGTCCTTCAATCCATTCGTCACGTATACCTGTGCGATTTTGAGACCGCGGAGATGTAGGAAGGACAGAACGCACCATGATACGGTCATCTACATTCGCCTCGATTATCGGGCCCGGATAACGCCCGTTCACGACGATACGTTCGCCGTTGACACCCGGGACAGACACAGAGGACACCGTCCAGCGATAAACGCGCGTTTGAGGCGCAGCATCGAGGTCGAAGTCCGGGTCGAGCACAAACGTGTCTGGCGTCGTCAGCTGCGGGTCGGGGTTATAGTGCCTCCAGGCTGGGTTCCAGGAGAGCAGGATAAGGATTATAATGGAGAGGAGGAGTGCCACACACGCCGCGAGGCGCTTCAGGTGTCGCGGGGGTCCTATCGTCCATTTCGATTTGCTATCGAGTGCGGCGGGCAGAGGTTGTACGGTGCTGGGGAGGAGGGGTTCCTGGTCGGAGGTGTCGTCCCAGAGTTGGTCGGGCATGCGAGGTGGATAGGTGGCCCTCTGGGCCAGCTCCAGGTCCACTATAAATGCCTCGTCGGCGGTGGGCGCTAGGGCGTGTGTTTTGCCGTTCCATCAGTCGGCATCTGCCGGTGCCATTACCCAACTGTTACCCCATTTCTCGAGCTGGTGGGAATGTTGGGTCGAGTTCAAGTCTCAGCCTTGAGAGTGTTCTGGAACGCAGGTGAGTCTCAAGGCCATGCTGAGGTAGACCAGACACAGGGCTTCAGCCTGAATTTTCCTGGAATATCTAGATTTTGTGGTTAGATATTTTTCAACACAGGGATGGGAAGCACGGACGAATGTCAAAAGGCAAGACGTCCTGCATGGCGCCCGGAAACAATCAACATTCCGCATTTCCAACTCACATCAGGTGGTATTGCCCCCGAAGTATCTCATTGAATCATTTCAATAGCAGTTTGGACGACCGCCGCGACCCGCAAATATTCGACCGCCGGTGTGACGCCCCAGCAGGAGGATTCACAGTAGGTACTGTAGTTTCGACGCACTGTCAATGATCTTCTCCGCATCAAACAAGCGTGTCCGGGGAATCTATCGCAAGACTGAACGCGGAGGGACGCATGGTGAAGGGAGACTCACGAGCAGGACTGTGGTATGCGTCTGACTTTGTTGACAGAGAGCACGGGGGAGGACGAAGGCGTCGATATTATGAATAAGTGGGAACTGAAGCGCAACAGAAGACGCACCTTTCTTCTGGCTATGGAAAGACGCGCGTATCCACCAGCGAGCCCCGTAAGCACGAAGCAAATGTGGAGAGGGCAGCTCACCTCGGGCGTATACATGGATCCATGGTTAGTCGTCGTGAACTCAGTAAATGCGAGAAATGAAAGAACACACTTGGATCTGGGAGACTTAGCGTGGAGATAATGACTCCTTCTTGGTACTCAGTCGGGACCACGACGCAGCTTGGATTGCGACTACCATCTGCTCGGCGCATCCACTTCAGTCTCGGAGATTGAGAAATAGCGTGTTCTGGGATGCATGTAACGCATACCAGCCTACTGAGTGGCAAGGTCAATCATCTGCGTATATCGGACGCGAACGCGAGGCGCTGGAAGCACCCGGACACTATCGACGGAACCGATGGGTAGGCTGAGGATAGTGGGACGGCGGATCGGAGACAAGAGTGTGGTGGCAGGAAGCAAGAAAGGTTTCAAACTCCGACACTCGCGGCATTACGTCACACAACTGTGGTCGATGTTGAACTCGGAAAAAAACTAGGAAGTCTGTAATATAATATTCCACAGACTACAGTACCTCCTCAAATTCCGTTTCCTCATCCATACAGAACCTAAGATTTCCATAACCAAGCGAATCCTGAACACTGGCAAGTCCCATTTTCCACAGAGCGAATACTCGTCGTTCACTGTTGACAGTAAGTGGCGGCAGGGGTGGCAATCATTCGGCATCGGCAGGGAGGATGGAGACACGTCGCCAACAAACGCGACGCGGTCACGGGAATCACGAACAACAATACAGTTACAATTGAATTCCGCTACTTAGAGTCTGAAGAAATCGTCTGGGACATAGATAAACTCCCTACACAGGAAACATCAGCGTCATGTTCGTTAGGAACTGCATGCCAGCAGCGCGATACGTGTCCTGCGAGATAGTGGTCGGGATAAGCCCGTCCAGGAACGTCATCATATTCGGCGTCGCGGTCGTATACGCCGGCCAATTGGGCACCGTCTTCCCATTGGGGTTGAGCGCGTTGGCAAAGTTTATCAAATAATCCGTCAGCTCGCCGTCCGCGTACGAGTTGAGGACGGTGTCGGTGAAGTGGAACTGCGGCCGTGCGTGGTCAGTTTACTTACTTGCCGCAAAGAGATACAACAAGCCAACTCACGGAGCCGAGGATGGGGACGGCCTTCTCGCGTTTGCTCACTGCCAGTGGATGCCGAAGTTAGGTGAATAGGGAACCGTGACAGGGCGGGTTGAAACACGCACAGAACGCCCATTGATTCTGTTTGCCGGACAACGTCTGCTGGAAGAAACGTCGCGGGGCCTGGAACACCGCATCTCCCTAAAGGTGATAGCCCGTAGTAAGTCGGAAGTCTTGCATGAATACGAAGGGAAAGCCAAGTACCTGGAACGCCGCGATCCGCTTGAATTGCGGGGTAACGCCGTTCAGCAGCCCCGTGTCGAAGGGCGAGCCGTCGATAACGTCGCTGGGGTAGAGGTTATTCAGCGTGGTCCCCTGGGCCGTGGTCGCCTGGGGGAGCCAGAGGGTCTTGATATAGTTCAAGAACTCGGCGTCCGTCCTTGTTTTGAAAATAAATTATTGGGAATCGTGAAGAGTTCAACCATGACGTACGTGATGTTCAATGTCGAGAGGGAGAACAAGGTCCCCTCGTCGTCGCAGTCGCCTTCGCGTCCGGGTACATTAGTCGGGGACTCGCAATGTGGGGAAGGAATCGTCTGCGTACCCGTGACGAAAGGGATCTTGGAGACCAGTCCTTGTTGAACAAGTCGCTGCGGGTTGTCAGCTAAAAACGTTCCGTCGGCACGGGGAAGCCAAGCCAGCACGAGGGACTATGTCCTCCGTTGATTAATCAGTGCCTATGGACACCGAAAATGGAGGTTACCTGGTAAGCGAAAATGAACGGCGAGGCGTCTTGTGCAGCCTTGAGTGCCGCGTAGGGCACAGTACGCAGACACTCGAGGGTGTCTGCAGCAGAGGAGCATCCCGTCTGCTGAACGATCGCATCGTAGTCTGTTTTCCAACCCCATCAGCACTCGGCGGCGTGGAAAACCAGAAAGGGCCTGGCGACATACACTTCTGACCGTTCTCCACAGGGCCCACGGGGATGGGCGAGCCAGACTGCATGAATGCGCCGCGGAAGAGGCCCTCGGTGTTGCCTCCATTAGCGAGCATCTGAAGCGAAACGGAAATAGCGCCGGCGGATTCGCCCCAGCTGCTTGGCGTTGAGTTATTTTGACTTTATACACGATAAAGCACGCACATGGTGACTTTGGTAGGATCTCCGCCGAAGCTGGTGATATACTTCTGGATCCAACGGAGGGCCTGGCGCTCTGAACGCCGGGTTGTTACCCCACTGCGGCATGGATGGGGCCAGAAAAAAACGCACGATCCTGCAGTCCCAGATTCCCAACCCCGGCCGCGCGCACTTCCTTGCTAGCCAGGAATCCGAAAGCTATGCAATAGGGCGTGAATATCCATGCGTCTAATGATCTGCTGCTGCTCACCAGAAACGCGATAGTTCATCGAAACATATATCACCGGCTCTCCCAGCGCGATAGACCGTTCAACGATAGTCTTCCCGTCGTACCTGGCACCATTTTAGCTCAAAGTAATGAACACTAGTCTGCTTACATCGAGGGACTCCCCAGCTCGAACCCACCGCCAAATATCCACTATTGAACCACATCAGCAAATAATTAAAACAATCGCACTCAAACCGAAGGTACAGACGCACCGCAACCACAGGTAGCTTCGACGCCGCGGTGGCCGTCGCGGGTTTGATCACATTGATAGTCAAGCCTTTCAGGCGGTTCATATCAATCAATCAATAAGTATTTCGCGTTGGAACTCACAATCCTCGGCGGAGGGGAAGACGATCCCAAACAACGAATTCACCACATCATCGACGACCTCCTGCGGGAGGCCCGTGAGGACGGGCAGCTTCACAGCCTGCTGGGGGCACGCGGGGCCGAAGGCGGTCGCGCTGTGCGTCCCGTTGTACGCAGTGTTCGCTACGGGGAGGCGGAACCGCAGGTCTCCCACACTAACTCCCGCGTTCAGAAATGGTGCAGGAAAGGATGGATCGATGGAAGGAAGGAGGAGGAGGAGGAGGAGGAGGAGGAGGAGGAGGGGCTTACGGCGGGAGGGCAAACGGGATCCCGAGGAAGCTCTGCGTGTTCGCGGAGCCCGCTGTGCCCGTGAACGTCCCAGCATCGAGCGTGATCGTGGGCGCCGCCACTGCCAGCGTTGCGCCGCGCACCTGCAGGCATAGCGCGGCGAAAATCCCGACTTTGCTGAGGATGAGGAGCGCTGACATCCCTGGAACCAGGGTACCGGTGGGGAGAGCGCACCATTCGGACGACAGTCTCTTTATAAGTAAGTAGGACACGGTTCGCTTCGTCCATTGATGCAGTTGGGTTGGTCAGGGGGGACATCACGCGGTACATACGCGATATGTCTGCTCAGTTATTACCGAGATTCTGGATACCCGCGGCCGCCAGAAAGATGTATGAAATCGGGAGCGCGAGTGTCGCTGCTATGAAAAGGCACTTAGAGCGGCCAACGGGTTTTCGGGATCCACGCGTTAGCTATAGTATTACGCGTACCCCGCATTTCGAAGTGCGGGGTAGGTATATGTCGGAAGCAGAGTCGGAGCGAAGGGGATTCATGGTTGAATATCACAGACCCACCGGTACGGGGTTCGACATTGCCGTGCGCGACAACACGCAAGTGCTCCACTAGAATAGATCGCAACATCGAAGCAGTTGACAGAAGAAATGACCAAAGAAGGCAAGTCAACCCAAGTTCGATTTGCGCAGCAAATCCGAAGGCGGCCGAGCAGCGTTGTCAACCAAGGCGGCCGGTTGAGTCAGACGATATATGTACAAATCGTTATCCTGGACCATCACCAATGGTAGTAATACAGAGTTAATCTACATGCGGCCCAGAGAAAATAAATACGATGGGCCGTGGCTGGTTCCCCCATTTTTATTTTGAGGCCTGCTAGGAATTTCCACCGGGTACTCAAGGCTTGCTAGCGGGACGTCCGCACCTGTGTTTCTTTCACTTGCTGTCCTCCGCTATCGCAGGCAGCCCGTTCGGTTCGGGAGCAAGCCATAGGATTTCGTGGAAACTTGAAGTTGCTTTTTTTCAATTGCCATGTACTTACCATGCTTTTACACTAGATATTCCAAGCCGCTGCACCGAATTTCCATGAACGCAGACCAAAATTGACCAGCAATAAATTTGTGATGGTGAGGTGTGGTGCCCAAGGTATTGAGGATCGATGGGTAGCGGATGGTCTGCGCTGCTCTGTGTGGTAGGTTCCATCGAACGTTTGATTGCAGAGCCACCCGTTCGATTCGGGACCCAGCCTTCCTTGGATACTGTCTTTTTTTTTGTGTCGGCGGCTTCAGTCGACATAAGCATGGAAAACCATACCACAAAGGATGAGGCTTGGTCGCGGATGGTCCGCATCTGCATTGTATGAAGTGTTCAGATTGTGATTGCAGATTCAGACACAACCGTTTTTTTTCCGACCGAGCCGTAGATGACTGTAGCATACATAGGACGCGTGTATGTAGGTACAGTACCTGCTTGTTCCTCATCGGGACCTCTGCAGTAATACTATCTCCTCCTCCTCCTCCTCCTCCGTTCGATTCGGGTCCAACAGTTCCAGCAGCATAATTTTATTCCCCGTACGCGTGTGAATGTGACCTGTAAATGATATCACGCATTATTTGAACGGAAACCAACCTCGTCGAGTTCCTTTCCACCTCCTTGTGTCCGTATTTTGACCGGGATCCAAAATCCATACAGGAGCTCTTAGAAATGCCGGCGCTGGATACAAGCTCTGAGATATGCAGAGACATCGGGCAAGCGACCAGACTTGGTAGCGGATGGTCCGCATCCGCTCTCTCTGAAAGGAAGATCTGGAAGATATATAATGCAGAGGCTCCTGTTCGATTCGGGCCAAGTCGCTGGGGCCTGAAGGTATTGCTTTTACGACGTCAGTTTCACCAGCATGGTCCTGGGAGTGACAATCGTTGCAGTGTGACTTAGTTAACTAGTTCGAACTTGAAGTTTAAATTCACAGTTCTGAATCTGAACCGAAGATTGTTGCCAACCTTGCTGCGGCTCAGTGAACTGGTATTACGAAGCTTCAAGTCAATTTCGCCTTCGCCCATGTATCCAGGCTGTGGCGTTTAGAGACAAGGCTCGGTAGCAGGAGGTCTGCGTCTGCAATACTTACAAGGTGGTGGACAAGAGTGCAGCAGAAATGTTACCCGTTCGACCGGGTCCGAGCCACGAGCTGTCGCAACAGAATGTTGTCTTCTTACCAGAACTCGGTCTGTGCTGTAAGACAGGGTAAGTATGTAAAGTTACTCCCGCGCGCATTCGGTCCCATAATTACAGTGCGCCTTGGGTTTGAATATATTCACAGTTACGGCTCTGTATCGGGGCCAACGTTGCTGGCCCATGCTGAGCCTGAATGAACAAAATTAACTAGATTTCCACGTTGCCAGGCCGTATGCACGCAGACCGAGTGCAGGGCTATATGGACACGAAAACTGGGGTGTCTTTTCTTACAGGATTAAATTGCGAGCAAACCAAGTCGCTTCGATGCTCTATCAACGAAATATTAGTTTGTCTACGTCCCTAGCGGTAAGGGTCTAGAGAATCAAATCGCGAGGCTCTGAGCCTCTGACCCAGGCCACCGACTTTGGGAGCCAGGCAAGAGAAGGGTTGCAGCGCCGATGTTCCCGCAGGTCACACGGGAATTCTTTTGGTCTGCGGAAGGAATGAAGCTGAATTGAAGCATCACTTATCGATGCTGGGGTCGGGATGTGAATGCTCGCCCAAATGGCAGTGTCCTGGATCAATTCTGGCAGATTCCAAGCAGCCTCTGCGTGTTGACAAGAACCAACAGATGTTGCAGTGCGTCTCACAATATAATCTGATTATTTCCCACGGTTGAATTGTCTGACCGTCTTCCGGATATGGCTTCAAGAGGAAATAAGCTTGGTAGCGAATGGTCCGCACCTCCTATTTCCAAAGGACCTCGTATTTGTGAGCCTCTGGGAACACCCGTTCAAGGGACCAAGCCATGATGGGACACCGTTGTCTTTTCGCTTCATGTCCAGTTCTCCTTGCGCTCCGGGCAGTTTAACCTCTATCATGGCTCGATTTCGTGCTCGAAAGTGCGAATGAATGTACGTGCCATTTCAATATAATTGATTTCTGATACGGAGACCAGTAATAATTCCCACGGTTCAACTTCAAATGCCTCCACCCCGCCGAGAACCGACTTGATCGCATCTCTGTTCTGCTGGAAGTTGAAATCGGTTTTCTGAACAGGTTCTCAAAGTGACTGAGCGTGGAGTCACACTTAGTGGTCGCGCTCACTGGGTAAATAAGGCTTGTTAGCGGGAGGTCCGTAGCTGCATTCGTTGGGTTGGGTCCGATAGTTGATACCAAGTGCAGGCAGTCCGTTCGATTCGGGAATGAGTCGTACCTTTTTCTGTACCAAGTGACAACCCTGCAGCCAAAAGAGTTGGCTACGACGCTCCCATGAAACGAGCGGTCACGGATTTTGGTACGGTGAGCGCACTTCAAAATCATTCACGGAGGAATTCAAGACGGACTGGGTGTGCGGAGTCAAAATCTCAAGGATAACTGAAAGACGAAGGAGGTATCTGAAGCTTGGTAGCGGATGGCCCGCGTCTGCTGTGTATGAACTGGGAACGGAACCGTAATTGCAGAGTCACCCGTTCGACTCGGGACCAAGCTATGAAAGCGGTCCATCGCTCTATTTTTCTGTGGCCGAATTTGGTGCAGTGCAGTTAAAGGAGTCCTTACAGAGACGGCATGAGTGTGCGAAAGCATAGCGCAAGGAATGGGCCTTGAGAGCGGACGGTCCACGCCTGCTCTGCCTATCAGATCTTGGGAGGTCAATTTGATTGCAGAGCCAGTCGTTCGATTCGGGACCAAGCCTTTCCCTTCATCGTCGAAGCAGCTTTTTTTCGTGGCCGAATTTACTCGAGTTGAGTCGACATAAGTTATGCAAAAGCAGACCGCAGAGAATGAGGCTTGGTCGCGGATGGTCCGCATCTGCATTGTATGAGGTGTTCGCAAAGGATCGTGATTGCAGACCCACCCGTTCGATTCGGGTCCAAGCCATAGTATTGCGGCAATATCGGTATCTTTTATTCCCTGACCTGACCGCAGTCTGCAGTCGCACGCCAAGTTGAGTGACCGGGATGCTGTTTTCAATCATTTCTGGGGAGAGATAAAAGCCTTGCACGTAGAAAGTCCGGTGGTGGTGAGAGAGAAAGCTACTCCTGATGTGAAAAAAAATGGGACAGCAAACAAGACTTGGTAGCGGATGGTCCGCATCTGCTCTCTCTGAAAGGATTATCTGGAAGATATATATTGCAGAAGCTCCTGTTCGATTCGGGCCAATTCGCTGAGCCTGGGGATATTGCTTTTGGGACGGCGATTCCACCAGCATGTTCATAAGACTGGCAAACGTTGCAGTGTAACACAGTTTGGAAATCCTGAATCTGAACCGAGGATTGTTACCAACTTTGCTGCGGCTCGGTGAACTGGTGTTACGAACCTTCAAGTCTATTTGCCTCTCCCATGTATTCAGACTGTGACACCTATTGACAAGGCTCGGTAGCAGGAGGTCTGCGTTTGCGATACTTGCTACCTGATACAATTCAGAAATTGCAGTAGAGATGTTACCTGTTCGATTCGGGGCCGAGCCATAAGCGGATCGTCCTTCTTTTTTCCCTCACAAACTGACATATTCTGTAGACCATAGAGTATGTACTCCCGCCCGCATCCAGTTGGGTCTCCGCCGCGTCGGCACGCGTTGTTTGGCATTGTGTACGCGCCTGGGTGCCACGTGGCCGTCCCGCTTCCGTTCCCGCTAGTTCCATCGCCCACTCACCCGGCGCTGCGCATTTCCCCCCGTGTCCTCCCATAAATTTATTCACCCTCTCCCAAAACCACTCCCTCAAAACCACCAACCAGACACACAAGATGGGCACCACGCAAAGCACCCTCCTCTCCCCCGAAGCCCTCACCGCCGCCGCCGCCCTCGTCGTCGGCATCGCAGCCATCCGGTACCAGACCGCCGCCCCCGGCCTGCAGTTCGCCGACGACGCCGCCCCTGCCGACAGTGCACCCGCAGCTGCCCGCAGTGGTGGGGGAAAGAAGAAGAAGAGCAAAAGCGCTACTACTACTCCTACTACTGCTGCTGCTGCGACGACGGCGCAGACGGACGATGCCCCGCCAGCTGGGAAGCCCAAGAAGAAGTCCAAGACTGCGAAAGCGGCGGCGGCGCTGGACACCCTCGGGCTCGCGCCGCCCGTCGTCTCCGCGCCCGCGCCGGCTGTGGCGAGCTTGAGCGCATCGGGGAGCCTCCCCGGCGCCTTTGGGGACGCGGAGGCGGAGGAAGAGGACAAGGTGCCCGTCCGCGCGCATTCGAAGAAGAATAAGGGCAAGAAGGCGGCTGGCATCGTGCCGACTGCGGAAACGACGACGACGACTGCTGCCCCCGCGCCGAAGACCTCGACCGTGCTCCCACCACCCGCAGCCGCCCCTGCGCCCACACCCGCGGCAGCAGCCGCAGAGCCCACCCTCGCCCCCGCCCCAAAATCCAAAAAATCGTCCTCCAAATCCAAGAAATCCAAAGCCAAGTCTGCCGCACCAGCCGGCGGGGAGAGCACGGACGACGGCTGGACGCGCGTCTCCTCCACCTCCAACACCGCCAACAGCCTCAGCGTCACCGAGGAGGAGCCCGTCGACGCGGCTGAGGACGAGGATGAGGAGGAGGCGGAGGAGATTCCGCTGCCGGGGATGAAGCCCAAGGTCAAGGTGCAGCAGGAGAAGGAGAAGCCGAAGCCCAAAAGGCCGCTTGCGGAGAGGCTGCTGCCGAAGCCGAGGAAGACGGGGGTGGATGAGTGCGTGTTTCTGTCTATCGTGTTTTTTGTTTCGCTCCGTTCTTTCTTTTGGGGAGATCAGGCGCGGACGACGGCCTTGCGTCTCTCTTGCATTGGGTCGCGACGCGCCCTGCAGTCTGGGCGTGCTTTCTTTTACCATCGTCATACATGGGCGACGATGTTCCTCGTGTCGTCTTCTGTGTCGTGTCGCCTCACTGCCTACTCGTACATCGCCTCCACCCTTCGTTGGCTCGACCCGCGGAGCACGGACATCTATGCGACTCGCTATCGCGGCGGCACTACATGGGTGTGCCCTATTGACCTTCTTTTCTCTTCTGCGCCGCCCCTTCCGGGACGCGGGTGCGCGACGGGCTTATTTCTGGCCTTTACCGGAGTCGGCACCCGCTGCCCCAGCGTATGGCCACTTATGGGCTCCTCTCCTCCTCGTCTTTGTCGCCGCACATCCTTACATCCTCACCTTCCTCACCTTCCTCCCCTCCCCTTGCTACCCATCGTCTCGTCGTCCTACTGACCAACTCGATCACAGCATGCTCCCCGCCTCCTCGCCAGACTACCCTGCCCTCGCGCGCGTCATGCGCGTCGTCCCCGCGGGCGACAAGACGCCCGTCCCTGCCCCTGGTGCGTTCCCCCTCCCCCTTCCCCTCCATGATACTCCTCCGTCCTCCTTCCCCTCTCACTCCCTCCCCCCCTTCCTTCTTCCTCCCCCTCCCTTCCCCCTCACACGACACTCATACTCACACCCTCCCAGAACCCTCCTCCGAAGACGCAGATGAAGACGACGAGCAGACGCAGATGCGCGCCGCGCTCGCGGTCGCGGAGGCGGCGGACCGGGAAGAGGCCGAGGCCGAGGCGTGGGGCGCGGACGCGTCGTTTGCGAGTGCGGGTGCGGGTGCGGGTGAGGCGGCCGGGGGGCAAGGGGGCGATGGGGACGGGTGGGATTTCGTGCCTGTGAAGAAGCGGGGAGGTGCGTTTTTTTTCTTCGTCTTTTTTTTTGGATTGGTTTTGGGTTTTGGGACGCGGTGGGGAGGAGAGGAGGGATTTTTCATTTCATTGGAGAGGAGCGGTGTCAAGGACGTGGCGGCGGCCAAACAAAATCCAACGACGCCTAGCGGGGTGGAGCGGGAGGAGGACGCGATGGGGATGGTGATGGTGATGTCCGACCAGGACGTGTGTTTCGGCGGCGGCTTGGGGATGTCCGCGATTTGAGCGGCGGGGGAGCGTGTCTGCGGAGTAATGCCACGGCTTCGTGGCTCCCGCGGGCGGTTAGGCATGGGGTGGTGGATGTCTTTTGGATGGGTATGCTGGCCGCAGGGTGATCTGCGTGCCTCGGAGGCGCGTGTTAGACAGACACGGCGTCGAGGGGGCAGGTCCGCCTTTTGGACGTCGTGGATGGAGCAGCCGGTGTCGGCGTGTTCGAGGCCCCGTCGATGCTCATTCTGGGGACGCGTCTCGTTCTCATTTCCTCCCTCTTTCTGCCTGCCGCACGTCATATACCATACTAACCGACTCTCAGCCACCACCTCCACATCCCCCTTCACCAAATCCACGCCCACGGCCTCCTCATCATCCGCCGCGGGTACGGGCGCGCAGGCGAAGAAGAACGCAAAGCGGGCGCAGGCGGACAAGGCTGCGAAAGCGCAGGCGGAGGAGGCGAGGCTGGCGGCGTTGGCAAGGCATCGGAGGGAAGGGGAGGCTGCGCGGATGGGTGAGTGCTTGTCTTCGTCTTTCGTCTTTCTTGCCTCGTTTCGTTTGTGTTTTTCGCCGTCTGCTCGGCTCGGCTTCCCCTCTTTTATCCCCGTTCCTCGTCTAATATACCATACTGACGCACCTGCATCTCCAGCGGCCCAAAAGCCACCCACGGCCACCAAGGTCAGCGGCGGCATGAGTGCGAGCGTGGACGAGGGGGGGAGGTTGGTGTGGGATTGAGGAGGGAAACAGGGCCACGCCGCCGCAGCAAGACCAGACCAGAAACATAATACGCATTCGCACATTCATTCAATACCACTCCCACTCATTCATACAGATACACACATACATACATTCATACGTACGATTTCTCTTAGTTAGTTTGCTTACTTACCTATGCATGCACCTATTCGCTGTGTCTTGGTAGGTTATGTGATGGGAAATTGTCTGGGGGTGGGGATATGTAGTCC
This sequence comes from Mycena filopes, assembly GCA_029281495.1. Taxonomy (NCBI): domain Eukaryota; kingdom Fungi; phylum Basidiomycota; class Agaricomycetes; order Agaricales; family Mycenaceae; genus Mycena; species Mycena filopes. The sequence continues at coordinate 290,036 of JARIHR010000013.1, read as the reverse complement.
ACCATTCTGCAGTCGAATGTCGAATGCCCGTTCGAGCCGGGGCAAAGCTATAGCCTCGCTGACCATGTTTTTGTAAATGGCGAACCAGAATGGTAATGCTATCGAGATACAAGCTTCCTGTGTAGGTCTGTCTCCGAGAGACTATAAGAGCTATTGTCCCAGATGGAAATGCGACGAGGGCAGAGTTACAGGCTAGGTATTCAGCTCATCTGGTTGAACTTGAACGAACATGACTCTGGACGGTGACAGTCTCATTCCTTGAAGCAAGTTAACTCAGCATCTGACAAAAGCTCACAGAAAATTGTCTTCACGCCGGGGAGTGGAAAGGCTTGGTGTCGATGGTAGCTGCAATTCTTGGACTTTCTTGGTTTCTCTACAGGTTGCTCGTTCGATTCGGGACCAAGCTATGCATTTGTCGCAAGCGGACTTTTTGCTTCCCCGCCGCGCTCCATAATGCACTGCAACACGCGGAGTGGCTGGTTCAACTCAATTCGAGAGTGATGTTGGCCTTCCGGTCGGTTGGTTTTAAGACAAAAAATGTGTCCCACATGTTGAGCGACATTGCAGGGAGTGGAGAAAGCTTGATGGGTGGGTCCGCGCCTGCATTGCGTGCCTTGAGAACGTCCTAAGCATCCACGCAGAATTCCAGTTCGATTCGGGGTCAAGCTTTAGATGGACTATTATTGTTTTCAACGTTCTTTTTGTGTTTCCAACATGATGCAACTCTTTCACTGAGAAAGGGCGAAGTAAGCCATTGCTTTATGTGAATTGTTCTGCAGGTGTCCATTTCTATTAGACCCACAATTCTTGAGTCACCTCGAGTTGGACGCAAGAGGCCGCACCTCGGGACGTCTCCACCATACCCAGCAACCCCACAGAGGGGAAGACGACGGGTCCCGGCCCCGGCGGTGCATTCCTTCAGATTTCGAAAAAAACATTGGAGCCTTACCTAGCTGTCTTCTGTTAATAACAGGACCGTTTCGCGAGCCCAGACTGTCGAGACGCGGAGACGCGACTCCGGTCCGAGCACTTTGTGTTGAAGTTTGCTTCCTTTGATGATCCGTCCGGGATCTACAAGCGACTTTGAACACCGAGAGCGGAACGGAAATGTTCACCTACGATCGTATCGGCAATCCTGCGTGTGTTAGCGCCAGGAATTTTCAAACGACTAGGTGAAAAACAGGATTTGTGAGCAAATGTTGAGTCTCCGAGAAGATTCCAGGAAACTCACAAAGCGCGCTTGTTAAACTCAAACGGCCTATTTGGCTACAACTGAAAGAGATCAGACAAACATTGCCGCGGTATATATAAGGGATTACGCCACCTGATGAGTCTCTTGACGAAACGTTCTCGCCGAACATAGTGGCCCCGTCTCCTCACCCGACTCTCTAACACTCAGAACCCCCCACCGGCCGGCGCCAACAAGAAAATAATAACTTGCGCTCTACCCCACCGTTTTACCTTCGCACGCCGTCGGCCCGCTTCCCACCTTTGTCTTTGTCTTTGTCCCCCGACATCCGAATTCACCACCACCACCACCACCACCCCCCACCCCCACTCAACAACAACCCCAACAACATGCCTGACGTCGAAATGCCCCACGCCAACGCGGGCGTACCGAAACGTCAACGCGAGGACAGCCCGGAGCGCTCTAGCCACTCGGCCAAACGCACGGCGGTCGCTTCGCAAGAAGCCTCCGCCGCCGGTATCCCCGCCGCCGCCTATGGCGGTCAGAGTGTCACTTTAATAAAACACACATAAATATGCTCTTTTCGTAGAATTTTATGGGGTTGAACTGCGAAATTCCAGATAAGAAGAAAACTTTCATGTCCGAAAACATCTCCAGCAGAACACACATACAAGTTTCTGAGGAGAGTGAACAGAATTTGGTTGAGCAGTCAAGTTCTTGCAGTCAGTCCAAAAGTTTTGGTCGGAGAAGAAAAACCCATCTGAGGAAAAACTAAAAGTTGAAGCAGAAAAAACTAAAAGTTGAACCACACTCTCTTTTTCTTGCCGCGCACAACTTCTCTCAACTTGAACACAAAAACTTGCTGAGGAATGCGGTGCTAACCCTAGCTTGATGGAGTGATCTGGCGGATCTCCCAGTTCCCGGTTTGCCCTGCAGCATATTTCTTGCTTGCCCAACCAACCTCATCACACATGGCCGAACGGTTCAAATGACACCAGCAGACAAATTGAACGTGTCTAAATACAACAATTCTCAATCGATGTCCTCCTGTGAACTATTGGACGACACGTCATCCCCCCCATCTTCTCGGACGGGCTGCAACGCCAGGCTGCGTTCCAGGGCATCCAGTCCTTGAGCAAACAAGACTGCACGAGGCAGCCAAACGTCTCGAGGAAGCTCCACCACTATTTCCTTTCCCCTTGTTCCCGGATTGATCGCCTCCATAGACGGGTAAGATCCATCTTCCCATTCATCCTCGATAACCCCGTAACCCTCCGGAACGAGGTTCAGCCGAACAATTTCCCCCAACGCCCCAAAGAAATTTTCCTCCATTGTGCTCGAGTGGAACGGGTTGCGATGCCGTGCCACTTTAATGGCCGGATGCCGTATGTTGTGCGCCAAATCTTCTTCCACGACGGCGTGGAGGTATTCATCAGCTTCATCTACCCACTCATCTTCATCTTCATCATCTGGATGCCCCGCACCCGTCTGCCCAGGGCGCCGAACCTGAATTGGACCCTCGACACCATAGTATCTTTCAATCGTGTCGGGATGAAGTTCTTTGAAGGGGTCGACAGTGTATACTCCGTTGTCCAACTGACCCATGAATCACATGTCCTGCAATTGTGTCAGTGTAGTTCATGAGCCTCAAGGTAAATTTGTACTGCGGGGCTCCGATCGTTGGCACCACGACCAGAAATTGGGTGTGCATTCCATTGGGCTTGGAACGCGCGGCAGTCGTCATTCACATTTCCTAGAAATAACCGGTGGAGTAACCAGATGTGGTGTGCGTTCTTGCGGTCGAGACGGTGAAGATCTCCGAGGCGCGTGAAAAAAGCTCGCCACCGGCGCGCAAACTGAACTCCAACTTCGACCCACAGTCGCTCGATACGTGTATTGTGGGTTGATCTGGCAGAATCGTTAGCTTGAGATACCGGTAAGTGAAGAAGTGCTCACGATCCCCACATGAAGGACGCCCTGTTGGGTCCCCGGTGCAAGATCATCCAAACGGAAACTTTGACATTTTCTCCTCCGCGATCGCCTCGCAACCTGGATGGTGTACCATATTCCCGTATGGCGTCTTCGAAAACACTGAGTACTGTGCTGGCGCGATTGTTGGTACTAGCTTTAAGTCCCGTTACCTGTTTACCGTTAGAATTCATCCACGCGACATGGAGACCGTGACTTCTCACAGAACGACAGTATCCATCCACAAACCCATGAATGACAATCCCCCACCAGATAAGCTTGCGATGTCCATCGCAATGCCACAGATAATTGGGACGTGGAACCGAATACGTCCTCCGCCGGATGTTGTTTGTGCGAAGGAGTTGACCGAGGCCATCAACTCTCTTCAGCGACTGGCGAACGCGCTCCTTCTGCACCCGATGGCCTCGGTTACGCAAGAAGCCCACTGTATATCTCCTTCCAGCGCTTGGTTTGGCCGCCTTGAACTCCCGAACGATTGCATCGAGGTCATCGTCGGTCATAGCGCTGAAGGCTCTTGTGATGCCGGCGGCCTTTATCTTTCTGTGCAAGACACCCCGATGGACCCCGATGGCGGCGGCGAAAGCCGTTACGGAGATATGTCGATTTGCGGCAAACGCCTCCTTCAAAAGTTCAATGTTGACCTCTTTCTTGGGGCGCCCGGGTTTTCCGGTGTAAACGACCTCGACGGGTGCAAGGAACTCTACATTCTGTCGCTCCCTGATTATTTGTGAGCCTGGGAGTCCTCCATCTTGAGGAGAATAAACCTACGTTCCCTGCGCAGCTAACGCCGCCAACTTCAGTTCGCAAACCAGTGGTCCAAGAGCATGTGCACATCCGTGGGTGAAGGCCTCAGGAACACCAGTATTCTCAAGCTCTTCTAGGATAGGGACCATGTCGTTGACGAGTTTCTCAGACGCGAGATTGAGGCGCAGCCATCTTCCTGGTTCAAAAGAGTCATTCCGTGCGCGAAAGCACCCGTCAGACGTTGGTAAGCTATGTGGACACTTGCGGGCCAGCCATGCAAGTGCTCTGGAAGGGGGGGAAGGGGTTGCATGGCGGTGAGCGGTCAAGATCAAGCAGTTTTGGGGCAACCAAGGATCATTCGTGACAAACGCGAAAATTTCTCTCACTTGAACCACGTTGTGGCAAACAGCCAATTTTTTTTTGGCCCCTCTTCCTTCATCATGGACGTTGACTCGAGCACCGACACCAGCACCCCGAGCTGGCCTGACTCTGCGGGGGGGTTAATTCTCGGAACTCTGCGCTCTGAACAGCACTTTTACAAGGATGGCTCCATGTTCCTCACCGTAAGTTCCACCTGTTCCATTCGTCTTGATACTGACCAGCATTCAGCTGACTGATAACCCTATCGTTTATTGTGTATGGGGCTCCCATCTCTCCAGATACTCAGGCTTCTTCCAGGACTTGGAATCATTGCCCCCGCCACCCAATGTCCAGACGGACACTGACATGTCTGCGGCTGAGGCTTCATCGGACCCGGAGGAGGCTTCATCGGACACGGAGAAGGTCAAGGCCCTCGCCCTAGCACGCGACTTCCAGAAGGCTGGCGGTAATGGCAAAAGCGAAACGGCTCCACTCCAAATTCAGGCCACCGCCGTTCAATTCGAGGTTTTCCTTGACTGTCTGTTTACCCAGTATGGTTTCCCTGTGACCCTCCCTACCACTTTGGACTGAACTCGTGCAGAACTGGAGATAACATTCAGGCCCTTCGTCCGGCCGCGTTCTGGGAAATGGCATTGCAGATGGGTGATTTTTTCGATTGCACTCGGGTCACCAACCTCGCCACGGAATGGTTGTCGCGCCACAGGGACCTTGATCCTGCGCTGCGACTGCACCTCGCCATGACTTATTCAATCAAGCAATGGGTGAAGCCCGCCGTCGAGGCTTTGATTCGTACCCGCCTTGCCGACCTTTCCCCCGCCCAAATCAACCAGATCGGGTTCAGCCCCTACATTATTTTGACGGAAGCTCAAGCAAAAATCGCGGAGCATCGTGTCCTCTGCTCCTTGACGGTGCCAGACGTCGTTCATACCGACTACTGCACCGACAAGGAAGCATGTGGAATGTCTTGGGCCCATGCTTGGTGGGGAGAGACAACCAAGCATGGAATTGCTGTTGCATTGATTCACCCGGGGCAGCCGCAGGTACCAGCGCGGAAGATCCTCGCCTCGCTCCCGAACCTCATCACCAGCTGGCACATGGGATCAGGGTGTCTCAAGCTGACCGTGCAAGCCCTCGTCGATGAGCCGGGCATTCTCTTGAAAGAGGAGAGGTATCTGGCCAAGGCCATCCAGGAGATCCAGAAGTTCTAGCGTATTCAGTTGATATCTTTTTTTACTTACACCGTACCACGCTCGTTGTCGCCCAACTCAAATAGCTTACATAGCGCTTTAATACACTTACTTACACGCTCGTTGTCGCAGAACTCGAATAGCTTACATAGCGCTAAAATACACGTTGCTACTCAATATGCTCAATACGACTCTGCTTTCGAATTCACGCCCTCGTCCAGACTCCCCGTACCCAGTGGTACCCAGTCACACCCATAGCCCATGTTGCCCTGCTCCTCCTCTTCTACGCGCGCTCGTTTGCCCACTCCTCTGCTGCACCCCTCCCCGAGAATGGCATGCCCCCGGGTCTTGCCGCAAGACCCGGGGGGAGCATAATCAGATGCGGTGGGGGCGCGTCGTCGATAGCCGACACGTTCCCTGGGAGGTCCCCTGGGAGGTCGTCGAGCAGATCTCCAAATCAGAGAACACTGCAAAGACTAATAAATACTGGATCAGACATGCGAATTTTGAGAAATGACCAAGATACCTTACTTGGGTACGGTTCGACGGTACGAATAGGGTGTCCTTGGGAAGACAGTATGATATTCAAGCAGGTGTTCAATAAGATAGGGTCATTTTCGGAAATAATAAAAAAGTCTCACTTGGGTCGGGAACGTTTTGATGACGCCGGAAGTGATTACTGGGCCGAACGCCAACGGAGGGTGGTTAAGCAGGTTACAGGCTAGAGGAACGCTGCAAGGACTAAGTCAATTGAGCAAGACTTCAATACGATATGCGAATTTCTGGAAATGATCAAAGATTGCTCACCTGGGTCGGGAGCGCTTCGACGACACCGGACGCGTTCGCTGCGCGGAACACCAACGTAGCGTGGTTAGTTAGGTCCTGGGCTAGAAGAGCGTTGCAAGTACTAAAGAATCGACCACGAAATGAATGAGATATGCGAACTTTCGAAAATGATCAAAAAAGTCTTACCTGGGTCTGGCTGTGAGCGCTGAACGTCCGACGCGAGCGAAGATGTTACAAGCTGCATGCGATCAGGGTGGGGGTGTCCGTGTGCGTATGCAATGTGATGCGGGACAAGAAGTCTTGGTAGGTGAATTTAGTGTCAGAGGTTTTTCTTGTTGGAACGTGATAAACAGAACTTACCGGGTCCGAAGGGCGAGGTGGATGCGGGAGGTTGAAGCGCAGGGTGAATGCTCGTTGCACGAGAAGCAATATTGTTGTTGTTGCATGACAAACACGCGGAGGACGTGGGAGGGGCTACGTGACGACGACGAAAGCGCATAAGGCCCCGTGCGACTCTTCCAGCAGCTAGCGGAGCACATGAGTCGCAGATATCACCAAACCCCCGCCGAGCATCTTACCTGGGCAACAACGAGAAACTCCGAAAACTTGGTAAACCCCACCACCTCGTCAAAGATCTTCTTATTCTGCTTGAAATACTGCGCCCCCTCCACAAGCGCCAGTGGATTCGTGCCCCCCATCTGGAACAGCATCTGCGAGCCCGCCTTGTCCCGATATGACTCGCACAGGATCTCCGTCTCGGTGCCGCGCACCACATCTCGAAGTCACCCGCGGAACATTTGTTTTTGCACGCGCCCGAGAAGTCGAGGTAGATGAGGACGTAGCGCTCCGTCGATGTGCTGGGCGAGCGCTCGGGAAGGAGGATGAACTTCCACGCGCCGGCGTCGGAGCCGGGGGTGATAGGGACGGGTATGAGCTCGAGGGGCACGATCAGTTCCCCCAAGTCGTACGTCTGCCTAAGCTTAAAGGAACTCGAGTGAGTGTCAAACAAGTCGAGAGAGTACCGCACTTCGCGCACGGGATGATGCTCAGCGTCGACGCCTACATAGAGCATCACCAGAATGTTCCCGGCGTCAGCAAACTCATGCAGGGCCGCGCCGGTGGAAAGTCTGCTCCACGTCACACCCGCGTCCGTGCTCAGGAACGCATCCACATCGTCGCTCTTGACCACACTCACATCGGCGCGCAACGCCCGGCCCACGCCCACCACCACCCCCGCGCTGTCGAACGCCCAATGCGGCGTCGGTGAGACCGTGTGCGGGTGACGGGGCGCAGGTGCAATGCACAAGCCTCGAGCGTGGGATCGTCGCCGTCGCGGTCGTCGCACAAGCCCCCCGCGCTAACGCCCAACGACCTCCGCCGCGTTCGCAACGACGGTACGGATCGCCACGCCCGGCACGCCTGCGGCCGCCTCCCAGTCGGGCTCGATCTCCAGCACGCTGACCGTTGTCCTCGTCGTGCTCGTGACGGAGGTGCTGACCACCCGCCGCGTCCGGCGCCAGTTTGTGTCCCGCAGACTCTCGACGAAGCGCGTGCCCTCGCCGTCGCTCACGAACATCGGAGGCGGGGTGGTATTGAGGACGTCGAGGCGAAGAACGAGGCGCGCGGGTCGACTCGTCAGCACGTCGAATGCGCTGCGTACGGCGAGCGATGGAGATACGAGGCGCGCCGGGGGCTGGGCAGCGCCGGATACGGGAGGCAGATGCACGAGGCTCGCTCCACTGCGAACGCTGCGGCTCGTCGTCTGCCGCGGTACGGACACAGGCGGAACATCGCGATCGGCGGCGGAGGCACACGCCCGAAGGGAGCGCGGCGTCGGGAATGCAGTGTGATTGGAGGGCGCACGCGTGACCAAGGCATGCAGCGGAAGCGCGCATTGGCCTAGCGAGGCTTGAGGTTTGTGCGTCCTCGTCGTGCCGCGGGGAGGCGGTGGGTTGCGCGGTGGGCGGAGGAGTGGGTTGTGGTAGGAGGCGAGGTGGAGGGAGGGAGTCAAAACACGCTGTGGTCGAGGAGGGGGTCGAGCGGAGTCGTCTGGTGGTGGGTAAAGATAAAAAATACCGAAGTTTGTGTCAACCTCCGTACCTCGTTCTCGACGTCAGGGGCAAGCGCGGCGTTGGCGGCGGCAATAGAAGGGATGAGAAAGCATCGTGGGATGCAGAGGCATAGCCTGGATTGAAGATTAGGTGGATTGGGTACGAGATGAAGAAAGAACTCACCAAAAGATGGATTTTGGGTGAACTCCCCTAAAAATCGCTCTCGTGCTCGAGATGTGCGTCAATTGCCGCGTTGGCGACGGCAGCATAGGCCATGAGGGGTCAAGGGGCATGACTGGATCCAAAGGTGAGTGGGGTTGAGCAAGAACTGGAGGAGATCTAACCCAAAAGATCAAAGATACAAAAGTTGGGGTGAATCACCCCAAATCTCAAGTCGTTCTGAACCGCGGCGTCGGCGACAGCGATTAAAGGTACGGGGAAATGCCGAGGCATGGTCTGGGGCCAAGATTTAGGTCATTTGGCCACGAGGGGAAAAACAACTCACCTAAAGCAAGACAAAAAGCGAATTTTAGGGCAACCCTCCAAAAGTTGATCTCGTTCTCGCGGTTGGCCGCGCGGGCGACGCTCGCGACGGTCGTAGAAGGCATGTGGGAGGCTGGGGTGTTGCCTGGCTGCTTTAGTTGGGTGGGTTTGACGAGAACTTTGTGCCAACTGACCGGAGATTCCGGGATGCAGAATTTCTTCCTTCTCAGTCAAGTCCCCCAAGAACCCGGTGTTCTTGACGTTCCCAGTGTGCTGTGGAGGAGACCGTGAGCATCGTCCAGGGAGGTAGGTTGAGGCGCGCTGGAGAGAGTGGGAGAGAGTGTGTGTGTGTGAAAGCTGTGCTGTCCATTTCGGGACTCTCTTCCTACCACAACAACGCGTCGACGCGTCTTTGTTGACTCGCAAGCCCGGGAAAGTAACGCGTTCGGTAACACCTGCTGGGTCACGAAAAGTGCAAGACGTCTTGCACTTTTAGGCGCCCGACCTTGCCTCCTCGTCGCCGACTCACCTCCTCTCTGTGCTACTGCCTCTCTTCCTCGCTGCTCTCCTCCCCATGCCTTTCCTCTCCCCTGAAGCTCTCGCCTCCATCATCGCCAGCCTGGAGGCTCAGGGCGCGACCGTGCCACCGGAATTAAGAGCTGCTGCTGAGCCTCAGCAGGCTTATCCACGGCCTGCAACTCACAATCCGCCACTTTACAGACCAAGAGACGTGTCTGCGCCAGCCACCCGACCAGCACCCGAGCCCAGCCGCTTCATATCATCGCGACGTCGTGTTCTTCCGCTCCCTCGACGCGGCACCAGCCTACCTCCCGATGCGATGGACGTCGACATCGATTGTGAGATTCTGGTTCTCTGCTGTGTGTCAGCCTTGTACTCACCCCTGTTAGTCTCCATCATAACCCGACAAATCATAACCCGACAACTGAGAGCCCCGCTCCCAGCGATACCGCCACAACTGCATTCTCCGCGCGCGCCGGGAAACGCGGCGCGCGCGGAGCTAGTTCCTTCGCGTGCACCGGGTTCTCCTCCGCCTGTGCGCTCCTCGCCGTCTCCCTCCTCGCCCTCGGCCTTGTCGCGGTCCCCTGCGCGTGTACCCTCACCGAGCTCGTCGCGATTCAGCTCGCCGACGTTGGCCGGGAGCTCCCCAATCAAAATGCGTAGGTTATATTCTCGTTTCCGTACAAAGACAAACCTTTCTAACATATCCCTTGCCCACCCCAGTGCCCTCCATCCTCCCCCCTCTCCAGATGCCCGACAGCCGCGACATTTCACCACCAGTATCACCTCTCTCCCCAACCCCGTCGTCACCTCTTTCCCCAACCCCGTCGTCGGTCCTCGGAAAACGCTCATCACCGGAGGACGAGGGTGAAGAACCCGACGACCGCGATGAAAGCGATGCGCTCAAACTGAAAAGGCTTAAGATTATCGTGCCAGCGCCGGACCACGCTCGCAGAAACGGGACGGGCGGTGGAGGAGGCGGTGGAGGAGGCGGTGGAGGCGGTGGAGGCGGAGGAGGTCCACCGGCGCATCTGTGGACGGAGGACTGCGTGCGCCGGGGGGATAGAGGGCGCACTGGGAGCGCGTCTGCCATTGGCTGCGTACCTTGCCAGGCAGGTGAATGCCAGGGATGCGATCGCGATCGGGCGGGTGCTGCCGCTGCGGGTGCTTCATCTGGCTCGGGACCGGACGTGTCCGCGTCGGGGGATACATCGTCGGGGCGCTGTGGCCGAGAAATTCGCAACGGGGGGAGTTTCACGCCAAGTATTTTCCAATTGGGTTGGGTGGGGCCAACGCCTACTTATTCTTTCGGGGGGAGGTATGATTCCCGTATATTCATATTCTCATAGAACTAATTCTAGTCAGGCACGTTGGGCGTCCTCGTAATATTTGCAGCCCTCGACATGCGTACCTACATCACGCAGCCGCAGCACCTCTCCAATGTTGACATAATCTGTCTGGCAGGTGCTCTCCGGGAAGCACATTGTACGTTTTCACCCCTACCAATATAATTCGTTTTTTGAATCGCGTCGCAGATCGTAAATGGTTGCCCCTTGTCGAGCGCTTGATGCTACCGCTCAACTACATACGAACATCCACGGGGTACATCCAGACTCTCAAACTCCAATTCGTCAAACCTCCCACGGCGGACAAACTGGACGGCAGCACCATCGACTTTGGCTTTGGTGATCCTTTAGCTGCCGACATAATCTTTGACAATGTTCAGACTAAGTGTGTTCCTCTTTTGTTGTACTTACGGTTCACACTCACGTTTTATCAGTGTCATACGTCCAGTACCTCGAACCACAAAACAAACAACTGCCGAGGATGTCCTCCTCGATTTCCGTTTCCCTACTCGCGCTCCTGCCTGGGACTTCACCGAAAAGACTGTTCTCTGGAAGCCACTTGTCGCTCCCGAGGAGGTGGGCTTGCCCAAGCCGTTCACCATCAAAACCCCTCTCAAGTTCAAGAAAACAACTTCCCCTGTTAAAAAGAAGCCTCGCCATGACTGGACTGAAGAACAGCGGGCATTTGCGGATAACGCACCTCTCGCTATCAACTTAAATGACCTGGAAAGCAAGGTGAGCTAACCATTCTTGGTTTGGTCAAGACGCTAACTCTTTCGTAACAGCTCAAAAAGAACCATCGGTCTGGTACCAGTGCTCCTGGGAGATACGTGGAAGTGAATTCAGATACGCTCAAGGGGTATGTTGTTCCTTTACATTGAAAAGAGCGCCTCAGTTATTGACCTGCGCCTAGCAACGCCCTCTTCGTTCGCGATGCCGATGGGAAACTCATTTCCCTGTACTTCAAAATTCCCGAGGACTACATCGCCAGCCTCAAAGCAGCCCAGGATCACATTCACGCTATCCTTTACGGCGAGTGGAAGGATGAAGATTCCCGTCGCAAAGCATTCAGGTATCTATCCCTCCACTATTCGTGGTATTGTCGGTTTGCGGAACAGGTAAGCATGATTCCTGAATTGCATAGCTAACGCTAATGAATTCCCAGGGTGATACAGCTCCCAAAAACCTGCATCCCAACAAATGCCGCAAGAAGAATGTCTCCCGGGTGAACATCACTCAGCGCGTTCCGCACCAGACGCATGAAATCACTGAGAATCCAGAAGAGTACGTCGGACTGGCTGATGCCTTTACCGCATATTTCGAGATTGTTTCCCAGGCGGCGAGTCTCTTTTCGTTCAGCTTATTGGTGTCTTGTTGATAGCAATTAGATGTCAATCTACCTTCCCGAAGAGACCAAAGAGCTCAAGATGTTCGTGGAAGAGCTCCCCCTTGCCGCTACCTCCCCCTGCCACCCATTCGCCGGCTTTGTTGCTAACATCTCCTCTTGTACCTGGGGACATCGTGACGCCAAGGACCTTGAGCTTTGCCTCATTGCCGCCATGGGGGAGCATACGGGCGGCCAGCTCTGTCTGTACGAGGCCGGCCTCAAGTTTGACCTCAAACTTGGAGATGTCCTGGTCTTTCGATCCGGTGAAATGACACATTTTAATTGTCATTTCAAGGGATATCGAATGACCATTGTGCTTCATACTGACCGGGAGGCGGTGAGGTGGACTAGTAAATCGAATGGCTGGGGGGCGTATGTGGTCAATCATCAACGGGAGGAAGGCGATGAGTCGGGGGAGGAGAGCGATGAGGATTGATTTTTAATTTGGACTTACTAGAATATCTTCTCTTACATCTGCTACATACCCTGCTATTCTAACCTCTACCTCATAATTTAAATTATTTAATGTCCAGACATGGAGCGGTCATCAATTTGTTCTCGACTTCTTTCACTCTTACCAAACTTGCATTCACGACATATGCGCTCAGCTTCACCCCCGGAGAGGGCGAACCTGGTCACCATCTCGTCGGACAATGGGCTGTACGAGTTGACGACGCTACCGCAGCAGGCACAGGGCAAGCTCAAGGACTCGAGTGTTGATGGGAAGAAAGGCACAGGCCAGAGCGGGATTTTCGTGGCGAGGAACAGGTTCGCGGCGAGGAACAGGTTCGCGGTCCTGCAGAAGGCGACGCAGGTGTGTTTCTTACCCCCGCAATCCGAATCGCACTCACGGCTTTGCAGCTCATCGAGGTCCGGGATTTGGCGAACACTATCGTTAAGACTATCAAGCCACCGGTTCAGACAAACGAAATATTCTATGGGGGAACTGCGAGCCTCATCCTCAGCTTGACGACGTCGGTTGTGCTCTATGATATCCAACAGCAGAAGACTCTTGCTGAAGTCAACTCGCCACCCGTCAAATATGTCGTGTGGAGCAGCGACGGGGCTTTGGTTGCCCTTATGAGCAAGCACAGTAAGCCACAGTGCCTCTTGAATGTGTCGACGTTCAATAAGACCTTGCAGCGATTACCATTGCCAACAAGAACTTCTCGCAACATAGTCTCATTCACGAGACCATTCGCATCAAGTCTGGAGCCTGGGACGACTCGGGTGTCTTCATCTACTCTACTCTGAACCACGTTAAATATTGTCTCTCGCAAGGGTATGTCCGGCGTATTCCTCCTCTGCAAAAACTGACTCGGAACCCAGCGACCACGGCGGGATCTTCGCTGGATAACCCGGCGTACCTCACGCGCGTCAAGGGCAAAACCGTCCACTGTCTCGACCGCTCGGCGCGCCCGAGAACCATCACGTTGATGAGCCTGGAAAACGGCTACCAGTGAAATTTATCAATTTTGCTTCTAGCTACACTCCTTACCGGGAGCTTACGAGTATAATTGTATAGTCCAGGCTCTTAGTCTCAGCAGGCTAAGGCGGCTCCGCGCTGTTAGCATACTTGTAAAGTATACAAGCCAGACTTGTGCAACTATGGCTGGGTGTTCACAACTAGCAACGGCGTCGGTAAGACGTGGGCGCTCACGTTGGATGTCCAGTCATTTCAAACGACTCTCCAACCAGTCTAGACTAGGCTTGGGATATGTCGGCAAGGGTCGAACCAGGAGACAGTAGTAAGGGATCCATCTGGAGAATACAAGTAAAGTCCGAATGAACTCAGACTTGACGGGTTTGGAGGAATCTGGCGAAGGACTATAATTTAATAGTCCTCTCAGCGACAAAGTACTGCAAGGCGGCAGGATCGAACTCGGATCACGGAGTACAAGGGAACTCCCGTGGCTCGGCCTAGTCGGCAGCTGATCTCGGCCGATCGGATCCGGCGATAAGACTCATCGGGAAAACCCGAATGAGCAAGCATTCGAACTAAGCACAAATGGAGTAGTGCTGATAGGAGGATGACTCGTTCAAGAGGGATGAGAAGTATCAATAAGCATCTGGTTGAAGTGAACCTCGTTCAACCAATCAGGTTCTAGTATTCAAGTATTCTATTATTGGGCTCTCCCAAATGTATAACTAATCCATTCGAGCTAAGCTCGAACCAGTATTTATCATCTCGCGTATGTCCATATTTAGTCTATTGGTTCCGTCCGTCATGTATAAATTAGAGAGCTCTCCTAGTGTTAAGGCCAGTGGATCCCCTCCTTCCCTGCGAGTCATTACGAGAGAACCTCGTATTGACGATTACGGAAAGAGTCGGCTTCCCCTCGGCGTACCACTTGGAACTCTAAGTTCCTTTGTTATTCCTGTTCGCAATATATTGAGTGTTGGTTGATATCTATACGTGTCGCAAGTTCGTTTCGCAAGTTCGTGTCGCAAACTCGTGTCGCAAGATTTAGTTCGCAAGTCCGTTTCGCAAGGGATACCTAAACGTTTCGCAAACACGAGTCGCAAGGGTATAATTGCAAAGTCAGAATTGAGAACTAGACGTATAAGTCAACCAGAAGCAAGCAATTAAAGTGAACAAGTCAACAAAGAACCTATTAACCAAGCCCTCTGAGCCTAGCTTAGAGTGAAACCGAGTCAGAACCGTCCCAAATCACCTTCTCCGAAGCTTCGGTCGATCATACGGCTGAGACAGACGTGGATTGTCGATTCCAACAAGAATACAATTAAACACAAGTACCTACAGAACGAGTCGGATTGCCACAGTTATATACTTTAACTGGAACCCCGAACTCACAAAACGAGACGACGAGTGTGGTAGTGTGTGTGTGTGTGTGTGTGTAGTTGGGTTTTCTTGGATTTATCCTCGAGAGCTTTTCCTGCATAAGTATTTCACTGCCAGCCCCGTAGTCAGCGTTTCATCTGGAGCCCACCGCGAGGGGTTCATTTGACTTCGTTCTTGGATTGTGTCGAACGATTATAGTTGGGAGAGATTATTCATTCTTGCATTCTCAGACTTGAAAAGTCGAAAGAATCGGAATACTTGTCAAGTTTACTTGACTCACAAAAGGCTTAACAAGCCAGCTGGATCGGACAATACGAGAAAGCACATCTGCGCAAGCAGAAGACCCAGAAATTAGCGGCGAAGGCGAATCTGAACCTTTAGAGCCAGGGTTCCCCAGACCATACTTGCGAAGATCGTTGAGACCTCGAACCGGAGATCCTACTCCCGAGAACCCTCCACCTCTACCAAGTAAGAGAAAGGCAACCTTTCCCGCAGACGCTGCTAGAGCCAAGTCGCGAGACGAAGCTAAGACCAGGTCTCAGGCTCGAAGAACCAGGAAACAACCCAACCCGTCAGCTTCATCAGAAGCTGGTCCCAGTACTAGAATAATTACCGAGGAAATTAGAATTCCTCGCGAACAATCCGAACTCCCCTTTCCACCCAGAGACTTAGAAGAAATGGCTGAGCAGAATGCAGCAAATGCTGCGGACGCGAATCCACGTCTCGCGAGTTTCAAAGTCCCGTATGCATGGGATAACAACGCGCCAAAGTTCTTGACTGAAGATTATGAAGACCTCATGACCTTCATCGAGCACGTTGACCAAATCTTGAGTCTTGCAAGAATAACGGAGCCACAGGCTATGAAAGAGCACCTTACGAGTTATCTTCCCGCAAGGAAGAAACAAACTTGGAAAGCTCTTGCTACCTATGCGGCGCCGCATTCATATGAAGATTTCTTGAAAGAAGTTTACAAGGCATATCCAGAGATTGGTTCCGAAAGGACTGGTACTCTGGATTACCTCTCTAAACTGTGCAGAAGCACAAAGGCATTACCCTACAAGATGAAGGAGTCTTGACTCGTTTTGGTATGGAATTCTTGACTACTGTTAAAAAGTTGTTCAAGAGTCCTGCTATTATTACGAACCAGGTCGCCTGCAAAATGTATCTTGAAACCCTTGATAGGTCTTTCGCGACTACAATTAAGGTCTCGATCAATTCGGCGGTATTATTGAAAAGTCAATTAGACCTTCCAGCAGCTGCACCTGCAGCTGGCGCCGAGGAGAACGAGGTAAAGAGGAAAGAAGATCCCATTCAGATCGCAGACTTGATTAAGATGGCAGAAACCATGGCTTCAACCTACCGGGATGATTCCACGGACTTGTCACTTACTGACACGAAGCGTTCAGGAATTCTTCCTACAGTAAAGATGGAATCTAGCGAAGCGCGGATCAACGACTTAAACGAAACAATCTCGGCGTTGAAGGAACAGTTCGTTCAGAATGAGCGGCAGCGAGAGCGGGAACATGCTGAAGTAGTGAAAACTCTTCAACAAATGACGGCCTCGAGTTCAAACACACAGAGGACGTCTCAGAAGGATGAATTCCGCAGGGATATGGGACAAGGAGGCAGTTCCATGAACGTCCCGAACCGTTTCAAGGGAAACTCGTATGCTGGTAATCCTCAGAGTGAGGATTGCTATTATTGCGGACAAGGCGGTCATTTTGCTAGAGACTGTCCGATGAAGAGTGAGCACATTGGAAAGGGTTGGCTGGTTGTCGAGAATGGTAAACACCGTCTCGGTAATGGCAGGTCCATTCCATTTGGGAATACTCCTCAAGGAATTAAAGTCATGGACGCCTACCGTGATAAAGTTGCATCGCAGAACTGGGTCGCAGTAACCCAGCCTGTATATGAGAACTATTATCATGAGGAGTCTGAAGCATATGATCAGTTGCCGGAAGTCTTGGACACGGCCTTGGATGAGATACGTACTTTAAAAGTAAAGCTCGCTACGGCAACACAGAAAGCCAACTATAACAAAGGTGCCTATCCCGTGGTTCAACAGGCGGTTCAACCCGCCTTTGTGGCCCAGACTCAGCCAGTGCAGCCTACGGTCAATCTCCAGGAAGAACTTCAGTATGCGTTGCAAAACATATTATTGAAAGGGCTTACGGGGAAAGATCCAACCCATGATCAGTTCGCCGTTACCAGAAGTGGGAATAATGGCGAGGGTCATCCCTCAAATTTATAAGTAGTCCAGGGATGGAGGCGAACTCTAGAAAAGCCTAGATTGGCCAAGCCTCCTGAGGACCGGATAGAAGGCAAGAAAACGGACGATCGAGATGGGCGGAACCAGAGTAACAAACTTTTCAAGAATGCTCGACCAGAAGTGGTTATCGAGATTCCTGGGAAGGATGTGACCAGCAGGCGCGTCCGTTTCGAAGAAGCTATGCAAGAGAGAGATCGTAGGGACAAGGGACTTGTCAACTCGGCAAAAGAGCCAGAGTTGCCCTACAAAGAGGTGGTTCCGATTGTTCACCCTAGTAGCGATGGAAGATCGTGAGGAGGAGGATGATCCTCAACCACCTGCGAAGGAAGAGAAGGCCTACAGGGTCAGGGCTCCAATTCAGAAGCCAGGCATGGAAGGAAAAGTTTCAGAAAGAATACTCGACGCCGAAGTAACCATACGGGCTAGGGATTTATTATCCGTGTCACCAGGAGTGAGGGAGGCTACCAGAGCCAAACTTACGAAGGTTAGACAGTCAATTCCCAGAACCAAAGAGGTTATGTTGGCAGAAGATATTGAGGAGTTACCATTCTCGTATGATGAAAGCAATTATGAGGATGGCGAGCTGAAACTTGAACCGGATTCCATTTCAATGGAAGAATTGCCAGGGGTGGCAAGCGTGTTTGTTACGATCGACGACAGTGAAGGCCTGCCTGCTGGATCTGTCCGAGTCCCGGATCCCTACATGCAATATTTGGAATCTCTGGGTGACAATGAGGCACCCAAGCAAGTATACGTTGCGAAGGATTCGGCGTCGCTGAGAGTAATCTTTCCGATGGTTAATAAACAAGGCTATGTTGAAGCAGTCACGGACTCAGGGTCGCAGATAGTTTCTATGTCCCTCGAGCAGGCAATTAAATCCAAGGTTCTTTGGAATCCGGATATTCAGATCTATATGCAGAGTGCGAACGGTAGTCTCGAAAAATCTGTTGGTCTAGCTAAGAATGTGGCGTTCACGTTCGGAGAACTCACATTTTTCTTGCAAGTCCACATAATTCGAGGAGCGGCGTACGATATACTTTTAGGCAGACCATTTGAGGTCCTTGCCGAGAGTCAAGTACAAAACAATTCTGATGGCACTCAGACCTTGACCTTGAAAGACCCCAACACGGGAAGGCGCTGCATGATGCCAAGTCATCCTAGAAGTCGGAAACCAGTCCCCGCTCCTGACCCTAGACAGGACAAGAGGCCAACGGTGGAAGAGGTCCTTGACGAGGAAGATATACCAACGGCGGGTCCAGCACCGACTCAACAGGGTTTTCAACGTTCTTCGAGGAATTGATGGATGCGCATCAAGGAGGAGAATTGGCGGTCCAAATCGGGTTCAATAGGTTCAACGAGTTGGAAATCCAGAGATACATGAAGCCTCGATTGAAGCAATTTAATCCAACAGAGCTCAAGGAAGCATACATTAGTGCTTCCCGCGGTTCCCGAGCATTAAAGAAAGACAAGAAAGCGGCCATGTTGTTCGATGAGTTTCGGACAGGGGTGAAGCAGAGAAAGAAGAATGCTAAGCCTCGGAAATATGAAGTATTGACCTGGGAGATGGCAGAGAAGCCAGATACCGGAGCAGGCGATACTAAGCAAGAATACTCGTCCAGAGGCACTAAAGCCGGACGTGAGGTTCGAGCGACTCACGTACTGAGCCAGGGTGTCGTCTGTGGGTGCTGCAAGGATCCAGAGTCCCACCATACCCCAGGAAAGCCTAATTCTGTGAGCAAGGAAGAATACAATAATGGTTCAGAAACGGAAATCCCGGACCCAACCGGACTTTACAATTATGAACCAAAATCGGTCTTCGCTGGGAAGAAATACAAGCCAGTGGGCTTGAAAGTTCGACCAGTCTACACAGAGCTGCCTGACAAGTTTAGAATCAAGCGAGAGATCATTGGAGACCCGTTGAAGGATATGCCGGCTCTCAATCCTAACCCTCCAGAGTGGAAACCGACTGGGAGGTATGGGGAAGAAGAGAAAGCAATTATAGACGCGGCGCATGATGGAGACTTCCTGCTCAAGGCAGAAAGAGACCTCATGCATGATTTCATGAGCAAGCAAGAAAAGGCTTTCGCCTGGAATGATGAACAACGCGGTACTTTCCGTCATGACTTCTTTCCTCCTGTGGAGTTTCCTCTGGTTGAACACGACGTCTGGGTTGAGCGAAGCATCCCCATTCCAAGGGGTCAGCTAGAAGAATTCTGTAAGGTAATAAAGACCAAGATTGACGCCGGAGTATACGAGCCGTCGAACTCCTCGTACCGAAGTAAATTCTTCGGAGTAGTCAAGAAAGATGGCAAGAGTGTTCGATTGGTGCACTCGTTGGAGCCATTAAACGCGGTTACTATCGCCCATTCGGGAGTACCGCCTGCAACCGACGAGTTGGCTAGCCACTTCGCTGGGAGAGCTTGCGGGGGAGTACTAGACTTGTATTCTGGGTACGATCACAGAGACATCGCTGAAGGGTCTAGGGACTTTACAACATTCCAGACGCCTTTCGGGGCACTCAGAATTGTAAAGTTACCCCAAGGCTGGACCAACTCGGTACCGATATTTCACGACGATGTGACCTTTATCCTGAGAGACGAGATCCCGCATGTTACGATTCCGTATATTGATGATGTTCCAATACGAGGGCCAGGCTCGAGGTACCAAAATGCCGATGGGACATATGAGACTATTCCTGAGAACAGTGGCATTCGACGATTCGTCTGGGAGCATTTCCAGAATCTGAACAGGGTAGTCCAACGCATTAAATACAGCGGTGGTACCTTCTCAGGCAAGAAATCGGTCCTGTGTTGGAATGTATTCTCGGTAGTAGGCCATATATGCTCCTATGAGGGCAGACGACCCAGTACGGACAGGATTGGAGTAATCATTCGGTGGGGTGATTTAAAGGACCAATCCGATGTACGCAAGTTTCTGGGAACAGTCGGTGTACTTCGCATGTTTATCAAGGGATATGCAGATATTGCAAGGCCTATCTCTAAACTATTGAGAAACGATGTTGAATTCGTCTGGGAGGAAGCTCAGAAAGAGGCAATGGTAGCATTAAAGAAAGCTATCTACAGCGCAGAAAACTTGAGACCGTTGAACTATGATTGGGACACGGATATTGTTTTAGCTGTGGACACGTCTTGGATGGCGGTTGGGATTCAAATCTACCAGATAGACCTGGTTGACAAGATGAAACGCCACTACGCCAAGTTCGCGTCCATTACTCTGAACAGACGAGAATCCAGGTTCTCGCAACCCAAACGAGAATTGTATGGGTTGAAGCGTGCTCTGGAGGCCATGCAATATTGGCTCCTCGGGTGTCGACGCTTGGTGGTGGAGACAGATGCTCTGTATATCAAAGGGATGCTAAATAATCCTGGAATGGGCCCGAACGCGACCATTAACAGGTGGATTGAACAAATCCTGATGTTCCACTTTAAGCTCAAACATGTAAAGGGAGCAACCTTCCCGCCCGATGGATTATCCAGACGAGAGGCTCAGCCTGGAGATGAGGTATTCCCGAACACGGAGGAAGGACTAGACGAGAATCCTTCCCCGGATAATCACGAGGATTGGGATCATTCGATTGAGCAACCTTACAAGTTTGATGATTTCAAGGATGACATCGACGAACGGGGAGGTTATTATCAATCCATGGAAGGGGTAGCATCTTCGATCAATGACTTCAATGATGAAGTATCAGTGGCGATAGAGGAGGAACGGGCCTTTACAATTAAAGTCCGGAGTGCCTATGCGGCCGAAGGACTAGTGATGCCGCAGTTCCTATTAATAGACCCACCCGAAGAGGAGTTATTACTCCCACGGTTGAGTTTGAAGAACGACCCGAGCAAGCGGGAGGAATATCCCGAGGGTCAACGCACGAATGCAGGAATAGCTCAAGACGAGCGCCTTTTAATTGTAAAGTCTTGGCTGGCCGATCCGTTGGAAAGACCAAGTGGAATGGACGATAAAGCGTTCAAGAAGTTCCTACGGTACACTAGATGGTTCTTCCTCTCCAAAGAGGGCAGACTTTACAGGAAAGGAGAAGGTTCCACGCATAAATTAGTAGTCGAGAAAGAGCACAGAATGTATATGATGCGGGCGTCCCATAACGCAATAGGACACCGAGGCTTCTATTCAACCAAGTCGTTGATGGAGCTACGGTTCTGGTGGCCAGAAATGGAGAGGGACATCAGCTGGTATATACGAAGCTGTTTGAGTTGTCAATTAAGGCAGAAAACTCTCCTCAAGGTCCCACCGGCCGCAACGATGACTCCGAGCATATTTCAGAAAATCCACACGGATGTGATGATCATGGGAGTACCGTCGAACAATCATAGATACTCAGTTGCTGCGAGGGACGCGCTTTCAAGATATGTTGAAGGAAGGCCTCTGCGCGCAGACAACGCTGAGGCGCTTGGCAAGTTTCTGCTAGAAGACATTATTTGTCGCTGGGGATGTCCCCAGGTAATCGTGACAGACAATGCTCCTCAGTTCTTGGCCGCGGTAAAGTGGTTGAACGCCAAGTATGGGATTGAAGGAATTCGGATTTCACCATACAATTCTAAGGCAAATGGGATAGTTGAGCGCGGACATTGGGATATCCGTCAGTCTTTAGTTAAGGCGACCGGGGGCAATCCCAAGAAATGGTATTGGTTCTTCCCGCAAGTCCTTTGGGCAGACAGGATTACCGTGAGACGTGGCCTAGGGTGCTCTCCGTTCTTCGCTGTATGCGGAGCCCATCCAATTATTCCACTTGACGTCGAAGAAGCGACTTGGTTAGTTGAATATCCGGGTGAACCAATTTCGACTGGTGATTTGATCGGTTTACGAGCCAGGGCGTTGGCAAAACACACGGTTCACGTTGACGAGATGAAGCATCGCGTGAATGAAGAGAAAAGAAAGGCAGTCCGCCGGTACGAGGAGGAAAACAAGTATACAATTAAAGATTACAATTTCCAGCCCGGGGACTTAGTGCTAGTCAGGAATACTTCGGTCGAGAAATCCTTGAACAGTAAGATGGAAACCCGATACATGGGGCCAATGGTGGTGGTAAGACGCACTACAGGAGGGTCCTACCTCTGCTGCGAGATGGATGGCGCCATGTACCATGGCAAAATCGCTCAATTCAGAGTAATACCGTTCGAACAGCGCAAGGCCATTCAGCTTCCGGGAAATATCTTGGACTTAATCGATTTATCGAAGGAGAAGTTGGATGAGATGGCCGCTGAGGACGAGGGCAAGGACGAGTACTTAGGGAAGGACTTGCAATTCGAAAGAGTTCGAATCAAGCCTTCCCGGGGCATACAATTAAAGTCTGGAGTCCAAGAATCGGACGAAGACAGCGATACCGAGAGTTACCAGAGTGATGACGCACCCGACCTGGATCTAGATGAGATTGAAGCAGGTTGGAATGCTGATATGGGCCCTCGAAGGTCGACCAGAGGAAAATCGAACTAAGTTGAACGAAACTCAAAAGGTAAAATTGCATAGGTCATACAAGGAATGTGGCATATGTAAGGGGCGACGAGGAGTTAAACTAAGGAAAATGAGCCCTGGAACGACAGAAATAGGAGTTGGTCGATAGAAACAGGTCCGAGGAAGGACAGGAGTAGGAGTTGGACGAAGGGATTGCATACATGAAAAAGGGATTACATACGAGTAAAGTGTTTAGAAGCCAGGAGCGCAACGAGCAGGGCGATGAGGGATAGGACCACAGTAGTGGCAGAATGGAACGGAAACCTGGGCCCCAGAGTCGTATACGACCCGGTTCTGGCTCTCGTAGATGCTGAAAGAACAGAAGTCAGTATGCAATACTTTAAAAGTATGCGAAACGGGACTCACGCCTTGTGCCGAAGGTTAGAGTGTTGACGCTCCGTTGGACCGTTGGTGTTGCGCCTCCATGACTCGTTTGAGGTCTTGGAGGAGGTATTCGCGATGGTCGAGTTGGTATCGGAGTTGAGCGTTAGCGAAGGCGACGCGACTCCGGAGTTCGGCTTCTTGAAGTCGGAGAGAACCAATACTATCTTCGATGGTAGATGAGGCGAGAGCGGCCTGGGCGGCTGCGACGGTGCGTTTGACTGTTGAGGAATTGGTTGCAAGTTCGGCGGCTATACACAAGTAAAGTTTGAGTACAACGAAGACTATAATTGTAAAGTCCGCGCACCTGCGATTTGTTCTTCCGAGTCCTCATGCGCATGGGTGTGGGACCTTTTGGCGCGTTTGCGGGTTGAGGGAGGAGAAAATTCCTCGGCAACAACTTGTTGTTCTACTCCGGGGTCAGTACGCCGAAAATGTTCATAGCCTTGACATAAGGGCGGGAACGTCGGTGAAAGCCTTTGATTCGAGCAAAAGAGATGCGCACCGATGAAGCACGCTTACTATCTTTCGAGGAGGAAGTCTAGGCTGAGCAATCAGACGAGCGGACCGTTCAAACGAGAAAAAGTCTGCGAAATAAGAAAACTCACAAGGACGCGCTCATCGAGGGACTGGGTGTAACGAGCAGGCGCAGGATCGGGCGCAGGGGTTGAGGCCTGGAGCCGGGCGAAAGCCAGACGAAGATTCTTTAGCTCGATGATACATTTAACGATTTCGGCTGGACGCACCGGGTTAGGACAGTCGATGATCATAGGGTCATCCACCTCACCGTTGCCCTCCACAGGGAAGTCAGTGTCGTCGAAAGGGGACTCGTCGCCGTCTTCCACCGTAGGACGACTCTTGACCTTTTTCTGTGAAAATAGTCAGAACTATAATTGTAAAGTTCGCCCCGGCCACTATACAATTAAAGTTGAAACGCACCTTAGACTTGGTTTTCTTGGAGGTTTTGGAGGACTGCGCGGCCTCCTTCGTGGCCTGAAGCTCGGCCGCCAAGGTCTCGGCTGACGGATTGCGAGCCTCGTCGAGTTCGGCACGATGAACTTGCTGGCCGAGGAGGGCGGCGTTCTTGATACGGTCGCGCTCGACCTTGATGCGAGAGATGATGTCCATAATAACAGGGTAGCGACCAGCGATGACGCCGTTGGGACCAACGGCAGTCTGGTGGTAGGAGTTCTTGATTCCATATGCGACGTCGTACAAGACTTTGTCGGAGGCGATGTGCGCAATATAAGGAAGGAAGGCTTCCTAGGAATACAAGAATAGTCAGGAAATCTTGCACAAGCAAACAATACAAGTATGAGACGTACAAGGGCGGTGGTCTTCTCATCGAGAAAAGACCGTTGCTTGTCGCGGCTGTCATAACGGGTGGCGCGCACAGACTCGCCAAGGGCGAGGACGGCGTCGAACTGAGCTTGGTTAAGTTTCTTGTGCGAAGGAGAAGAAACCATGGTGAGGAGGCCAGGGTAGTCGAGGAATAAACTGGAGTATGGTGTAAAAAGGATGTTGCTTTTATATGATTCAGGGCCCAACTCGGACGAGAGTTGAATCGGGCTTCCCAACACCATTATTCATGAAACGCATAACTGGGGACAGTTATAATTTATGAAAAGGGGAGGGGACCAGTGCATGATTCAGCAAAAATTTGCGAATTCTAAGCATTCGAGTTAAGTCCAACGCAGCAAAGGCGCACAACTAAGCATTCGAGCTAAGTCCGAAGTGTGTCAGACCTGTCAAGACAAGTCCGAAAAGCCCTAGCCGAGTTGGAAGACGACATTACGGCACCTAAGCGAGCCCAATATCGACATCTTCCGAATAGAGCAGTCATACAGTCGAAGCCAACGCTTACTGATACAAGTGTCGGTCCGGAAAATGGCGCATGCAATTCTAAAATATTGCAAGAAGCACATGATGGACTTGTACGATCGGATGGTACCTAGATAACCAAAATGGCGCCATACAATAATAGTCCCGTACGAGATCCCGCGGATGGATCGAGACTTGCAATAAAAGTAAAAGTTGGTGATTATCATTGACTTTACAAGTAAAGGATACACCAGTACGACGAAGGTACATAGAAGGTTAAATAAGGCTAGAGAAGGGCCTGGTAGCCCAGGATAGAGTTGAGACCGTCGACACGGGCTTTGATCCGTTCGATCATGGCCTCGTCGCACTGATACTTGTATGCCAAGAGAAGTATCGAACAAAGCATCGTAGAATCAGAAATACGGTGGAGGAAGGCGAAGTATCCGGCAGCAATGGTAGCTTCGGGTCCACTACGTTCACAGTCGAACATGAGGAATGCTAGCCGGCAGTCCGCGTAGAACTGGTTCGTAAATACACGCTTTGAGGCTGGAACTGGGTTCAAGCAATTAAAGTCGAAGAGAAGATTAGCACTCACTAGGGCCGTACATGTCTCGGGTGCGCCCGTCTCGATAAGTACGAACAACCTTGGCAAAATGGCCACGGAGCGCCCAACTGCAGTCAGACTTGTCTTTGAGCAAACAGAGCGGACATGAGCGGCCAAATTGGTCGAAGAGGCACGCGGCGTGTGCTTGACGGCAATTGTTGCAGCTATCGGAGGCCTGTAGGGCAGTCAGCGGGCCGTCCTGGGGCAAACAATTATAGTGTTTACCACGGGTAGGCGCAAAAGTTGATTAGCCGCGTCACGGTTAGGGAATATTCCGTCCGGAGTAAGTGGGAGTACGGGCCACTCGTCGCGAAGAAGTTTAGCCTTAGCAAGGCAGTCAGGAGCAGGCATAGGCAGACGGAATCGAGGCGTACGGGGTATAATTGTAAAGTCTCAATTTATACTTAGGCCGAAAACCACCGAAATGGGGCAAGAACCATCAACTTGAGCTTGGACGCGACTGACCAAACACGTTTTGATGCGTAAGGAAGAGCGGGTACGGTACCCTCTATCTTAGAAATCTGTGTTTGAAATAATAACGCAGATCGAAGGGAAGCCCAAATCGGGCAGTCAGTGATGCGCTCGATAACGGAATAACCGAGTTCAAAAGTTGAACCGTGGGAATAAGTTCAAGCCGAAGTGCCGGGGTTCGAGCCTCGCACTGGGTATTCAGTGAAAAGAATACTATACTCGTAAAACCTACGAACGGACTTAGTAGTCTGAAGTCAGACACTAGGATTATAATTGTAAAGTCCCTCCCAAGGACTATACAATTATACGGACTTTACAATTATGAGGACTTAGAAGAAAATCCGGCTTGCAAGCCAAGAAATTCAGACAAGGTCCTTGCATTTAGGGAGTTCACGCATTAAAAGGACTCAAGCGGAGTCTATTCAGAGCAGACATTACATAGCTAAAGTACAGAAAAGCAGGTACTTAATAGCTAAGACAAAACAGCAAGTAGATAAAGTTCGCGCGATGTGTAAAGTAAGAAGAAAAGAAGTCCGCAGGCGTATAAGAAGGAAATGCGCTACTTATGTGTGCCCGGGCTTCACCGCTCGTCGTCACGGTTGTCCACGTCCATCGCCTGCCCGCCGTTCTCGTTCGACTCGCCCTCGCCATGCAACTCGTCGCCACCATCCTCAGGAGGAGCGGAGGGTTGATGAGCGACCTCGGTAATCGTTGGGCTGGTGGGGCGTTGGCCCGAAGTCGAAGCACCAACGTCGCTGTGAGGGCCCTTGGTGTCGTACGCCAGGCGCTGCTCACGGAACCCCGCCTCGATGTCCTCCTCGGAGATCGACGAGTCGAGGTAGCGGACGAAGATCTCGCGCTGGGTGACGGCGTCGTCGACGAAACGATACGCCTCCATCTCGTCCTCGGCAACGGCGAAGTTGTCCTCAACATGGGCGGAGAAGTCGTCGTCGAGTTGGTCAAGAGCGTCCATGTAGAGCTGACGGAAAGGCTCGGGGATGTTATGGACGACCGGGAGCGCCGTTGGACCAAACAGGTTGCGGAGACGCCGGAGGTAGGCCGTGAGACGCGTAATGGAGACGAGGGACCGGCGAAACTGGCGCTCCTCGTTCGTGCGCGCATCGAGGTAGCCTTGTTGATCGCGGTACGCGGCGTCAATGAGCAAGTTAAACGCTAGAAGAATAGCGTAAGGAAAGGGGAGGAGAGAGGGAACTAGAAGGACTTACACTCGTTGGAGTGTTGGAACTTCTCCCCGGATTCGTTGATGAAATGGAAGAGCTCCTCCGCGGTGGCGGCGTGGTCGCACCAGTCGCGACTATGCTCCGCGCAGTGTTCGCATCGATGAGCCACACCAGTTGGGGTGCAAGTGATGTTCCTCTTGTGGCAAATGATGCAACGGAACAACGCCTAATTATAAGGAAGGCTCAGTCCAGAAAGAATTATGAAGAGGAAGGGACTTACGTTGGCTCCAACGACCAGCCCTTTATGGATCTTCACCACGCCATTGTAGTTGATGGTGGGGGCGAGCGACATGAGATCGGGACCCTCTTCAGCGTTCTTGGCGCGACTACGAGTGGTGCGCTTGAGGAGAGGGTACAGATTTTGCTCCTCGGGCTCGTCGTCGCCGCGTTTGCGCTTGCGCGTCTTCCCGGATGGAGAACCATCAGAAGCGGTCTCGGACGCGGCGCTAGAAAACATATTAATTACAGGCCGACCTAACCCATAAATGTCGACGGACATGGTGTTGGACCGCTTGGTTGACTAAGCAGAGATTAGTCAGCATGTTGAAAAACGAACACAAGTCGAAATTTTACCTTGGCGGCGGCAGTCTTCGCGCGGGCCTCCTCCATTGGTTGGCGCGCTAGGCGCGCGGGCTGACGACGCTTGTGCGATGATAAGTAACCAAGCATTGAAGGAGGAAGAACGACGTACCGCAGACGAAGGTGCTGGGGCACGGCTCTTCCCTTTGCCAACAACGGGGTCCATTGTTTCGATGGCAGGCGGCGGCGAGAGTGACTTCTGAGGCGAGGAGGTAGAGGGCTTCTTGGAAGGCGAGGGTTTCTTCGGGGAGGGTGTCGCTACCAGAAATTTAGTTCAAGAAAACTCAAAGTCGAAAAGAACCTACGTTTCGGTGGCGGAGGAGTGGTTGCCAACACGGCCTCCCAATGTTGAGGGTAGCGGGCCTTCCAGGCGCGAGCAAGGTGATCAGGGAACGGTCCCGGATCGCGCATCTCGACGGCCTGTTCCGGGTAGACGTCCTCGTAAGATTCGGTGGGGGCGGGAATGAAAAACCCGGACTCGACAGGCGCGGTCTGTGACAAACGTTAACAACAAGCTTGGAAGGACAAGAAGTTGAAGAAACAAACCGTCACAAACTCCACGTCCAACAGGCGAATCAAAGTCCTCAACGTATCGTTGGATGATAACGTTGGGAGGACGGACTTGATTGAGTTGAGGATCTTATGGACCAGCGGCTTGTGGACGGCGGGAGTTGCGAAACACATTAGAGACTGGAAGGAAGAGGGATTAGCAAGGGCCAATCAATGACTCTAAGTCGGAGGCTTACGATGGAGCCAGCAGCGGCGGCAATTTTAGAGGCCATCGATGAGAGGTCGACGCCGGGTGCACGATTGGACAACAAAGCTACGAGGTCGGCGAGCGGCGGGTTATAAATCGTCTGCAGATACGAGAAGTCCTCGCGAGAAAAAGGAAACGGGTCGACATGGGACTTGTCCTCGAACTCGTCCCACCCCGGGAAGCAGAGTCCAAGAGGAATGTTTGGGGCCTGAGGAAAGAAGTTAGAGGAAACTCAGAGCTGGAATCGGTGTGTAAAACGCACCGATGCCAGCTCCTCCGTCGTGCCCGGCAAAACCTCGAGGAGCTCGTCGCGCTCCTTGCCCTCCAAGGACTGCGCGAGGCGGAAGAAGGCACCAAGAAAGGCCCGTTGCACGTCGGTGTGGGGCAGGAAGTTGTACTGGCGGCGAAAGGCGCGCTGGATTGAAGAAAGTTAGCCAATAGAGGGTGGCAGAGCAGTCTCAGCACGCACTAGGGCGAGCATTGACTTCCCACCATCCTCCCCAACCAAGCCACTGGCGCGTTACGGAGGCGGCGCGCGTCCTTGAGCACAGGCAGCAGCCGAATGATGGGCAGCCAACTGAAGAGGTAAACGGACGCAAAGTCGCGGGGAGTGAACTCGGATGGTGCAGGGAACAGCTCCTCGAGAGTTGGGCGAAACAGAGGCACAGAAGAGGGGAGGCGAAGACTGGAAACGGTGGGCAACATCGCGGGGAGACGACGGTCGAAGGCGAGTCCACCGTCGGCGTTAAACGCACGACGCTGGAAGGTGTCGATGGCGTCGAGACCGAACTGGGTACGGCTGAAGTCGGGCGGTGTGTTAGAGGTCGAAGACGACATGGTGGCAGGAAGAGAATGCGAAAGATCCTGATGGAAAATTTCGCTTTGCTCTTATTGACTGATCGGCAGCAGCACTGCGGAGTTTGATTTGATCAAGCCGAAGGGTGAATTTTCCAAGCATACAATGCAAGGGGGGTAAAAATGCGTTGAAAATTGGCGAAAAATCGCGAAAAATAGGGGCATTCCCTTTTTGGAAAAGTTCCGTCTTGGGCGCCACTACTTGGACGTCAGCATCATTACGTGTCACGAACTTGACACAATTATGTCAAGTTCGGACCGAGTAAAGGCAGCGTCAAGAATGGGAAATGAAGCGAATAGGACGAGGGATTAACGATATACCCCGCGAAGGGTATCCGGACACATCCTGTCAATCAAGGATTTTAGTTCCGCTAAAATTCCACACGGAGGCAGATTATACAATTAAAGTCTTGAACGGACTTAGAAGAGTTTTGCGATCTGGCTAACGGACCTTACAATTAAAGTCTGAAGGGACTTGTATCCACAGAAAACGGCGACGATTGACTGGGGACAGTCAATATTTATGAAAAGGGGAGATGATGAGCCTGGAAAACGGCTACCAGTGAAATTTATCAATTTTGCTTCTAGCTACACTCCTTACCGGGAGCTTACGAGTATAATTGTATAGTCCAGGCTCTTAGTCTCAGCAGGCTAAGGCGGCTCCGCGCTGTTAGCATACTTGTAAAGTATACAAGCCAGACTTGTGCAACTATGGCTGGGTGTTCACAACTAGCAACGGCGTCGGTAAGACGTGGGCGCTCACGTTGGATGTCCAGTCATTTCAAACGACTCTCCAACCAGTCTAGACTAGGCTTGGGATATGTCGGCAAGGGTCGAACCAGGAGACAGTAGTAAGGGATCCATCTGGAGAATACAAGTAAAGTCCGAATGAACTCAGACTTGACGGGTTTGGAGGAATCTGGCGAAGGACTATAATTTAATAGTCCTCTCAGCGACAAAGTACTGCAAGGCGGCAGGATCGAACTCGGATCACGGAGTACAAGGGAACTCCCGTGGCTCGGCCTAGTCGGCAGCTGATCTCGGCCGATCGGATCCGGCGATAAGACTCATCGGGAAAACCCGAATGAGCAAGCATTTGAACTAAGCACAAATGGAGTAGTGCTGATAGGAGGATGACTCGTTCAAGAGGGATGAGAAGTATCAATAAGCATCTGGTTGAAGTGAACCTCGTTCAACCAATCAGGTTCTAGTATTCAAGTATTCTATTATTGGGCTCTCCCAAATGTATAACTAATCCATTCGAGCTAAGCTCGAACCAGTATTTATCATCTCGCGTATGTCCATATTTAGTCTATTGGTTCCGTTCCGTCATGTATAAATTAGAGAGCTCTCCTAGTGTTAAGGCCAGTGGATCCCCTCCTTCCCTGCGAGTCATTACGAGAGAACCTCGTATTGACGATTACGGAAAGAGTCGGCTTCCCCTCGGCGTACCACTTGGAACTCTAAGTTCCTTTGTTATTCCTGTTCGCAATATATTGAGTGTTGGTTGATATCTATACGTGTCGCAAGTTCGTTTCGCAAGTTCGTGTCGCAAACTCGTGTCGCAAGATTTAGTTCGCAAGTCCGTTTCGCAAGGGATACCTAAACGTTTCGCAAACACGAGTCGCAAGGGTATAATTGCAAAGTCAGAATTGAGAACTAGACGTATAAGTCAACCAGAAGCAAGCAATTAAAGTGAACAAGTCAACAAAGAACCTATTAACCAAGCCCTCTGAGCCTAGCTTAGAGTGAAACCGAGTCGGAACCGTCCCAAATCACCTTCTCCGAAGCTTCGGTCGATCATACGGCTGAGACAGACGTGGATTGTCGATTCCAACAAGAATACAATTAAACACAAGTACCTACAGAACGAGTCGGATTGCCACAGTTATATACTTTAACTGGAACCCCGAACTCACAAAACGAGACGACGAGTGTGGTAGTGTGTGTGTGTGTGTGTGTAGTTGGGTTTTCTTGGATTTATCCTCGAGGGCTTTTCCTGCATAAGTATTTCACTGCCAGCCCCGTAGTCAGCGTTTCAACGTTCGACCCGACGGAGTACCGCTTCAAGCTCGCCCTCCTCAAGAACAACTACGAGGAGATGCTGTACATTATCCGTACGTCGACGCTTCTTGGGCAGAGCATCATCGCGTATCTGCAGCAGAAGGGATTCCCTGAGGTATTTTGAAACCTTCCCATCTTTATTCTTGCTGATGCGTTTAGATTGTGTTGCACTTTGTGCAACATACAAACATGAGGTTCTGAGCTTGCGATCGAGTGCGGGAACCTCGATGTGGCAATGGAGACTGCGAAGACCATCGACCGGGCCGAGTGCTGGGAGCGGTTGGCGCAACAAGCCCTTAAGCAGGGGAACCACAAGGTGTGTTGGCTCCCCTTTTTCCTCGGCGTCGGATTCACCTTTATTCATTTTTAGATCGTGGAGAAGGCCTAGCAACTCTTGTACCTCACCACGGGGAGCACCGACAAGCTGTCGAAGATGCAGAGGATCGCGGATGCGTGCGGGGACCCGATGTCGCGCTTCCACAATGCGAAGGGCTATCAGCGTCTTTGCCAAGGCCAACAACCAGGCCGACGTCGCCAGGTTCGCGAAGCGCCTACTGGAGCTGAAGCCCGACCCCAAAATCGTCGCCCAGGTAAAGACAGGGTCTTCCTTGATGCGCTATCGAGACACTGATTTTTTATTCTGTTTCTATAGGCCCGGCAACGCATTGCTGCGGGTGACCGCAACCCCAGGAACGCCGTCGAGATCACGTACGACGAGTTCACCGCCTTTGAGATCTGTGCGGCAAGCTACACTCCGATATACAAGGGCGCCTCTGTCGTCCACTGCCCATACACGAACCAAGCGTATCTGCCCGAATTCAAGGGCAAGCTCGACCCGCTTGTACAGCTTGCAGAGACGGGTGCTGTGGCGTCTGGCCTGCCCGCACCGTGCTGAGGTTAGCACTCATTGGACTAGACAACTACTTAAAGCTATTGCTGGTCCGGGCTGGGTGTCGATCGTGCGTGCTTGTAAAAAGATAACTTACTATGTCAAAAATGAATGGAACTGTCCCCTTCTTGAACTGTGCGACAGCAATATGGGAGAAAGATCCAGGGCAGGGGGGACTGGAACTTAGGAGGAGGCCACGGGTTACAAGAAGCAAATTAGTTTGATTAAAGGCAGCTAAGAAAATGTATAGGTATTATAGGGGAGGCAAGGAGAGCAGGAATTCAAGACGATATAACCAGATTCAGAGCGAGAGATGATGGGTATGAGTGGGAGATGATAAGTGAGCGGATTGAGTCGTATAAACGAGGGGGATTATGTAGTATTCAAACATCGTCATGACGGCGATTCCAGAAGAGAGGGTCAACTTCGAAGTCCCACTGCATGAATGGCTTCGCCTTGGGTGTTGTGGAGTAAGTTGAGTAAACAGAGTAACGATTGGTCCGGGTCTTTCTACCGGGGGAGCTGGGTTGAGCAAACCCCGTCGTGAGGGTAGGAAGGGGTGCGGTGGTTGAGCTGGCAGTGCTTGGGGCCACGACAACGACAGGTGCTGGTGGCGCCGTCGGAGCCAAGGTATCAGGGAAGGGGAAGTCGTCATTCTCAGACCGAGAGTCGATAGAAAAGATACTCCGAGTGGGCGAAGCTATGACTCAAAATAAGATAGTTTCCAGGATCAAGTGAAGCATGTCACATACGCGATTTTGCCTTGGCCTTTCCTAATGCCTTGCTACTTGGCCGACGTCGACGCAGAGCTGTTCAAAATGTGAGCAGACATAAGAGTTGATGTTTGCAACGTGAACTTACCGCTATCACTGTCGGATCCGTGCCACGAGGAGGGATTGCTGTCTTCTTCCTCGGAGTATGTGTCGGACTCTGGCGTGTTTTTCAGAACCCATACACCGTCATCGGTGTCATAAACAGATTCCGGGACGCGGTGGGAAGACGCTAAGATGCATGATGAGTTGGTGGATGCCTCAAGGTAGAGAAGCAATACCCAGATAGATTTTACGATCCGCAGCTTTTGTGGCACTGTGACCGAAGTAGCGTTTGAACTCGGTGGCATCCGGGTTCAACTTGGGGGATAGCGTGAGGGTCGAGTTGGTCCGAATGAGAAGGCGCCAGTGCCAGAGGGGTATCACAGCAGTGGGATCGAGGGGGTAGGTGGCGTCCATGTATTCAAAGAACTGTGGAAAATTCTCACGAAAGAAGCCGTCCATCTCTGCTGCCTCAAAGCCCTCTCCAAAAGCCAATTTATCACGCAGGCCGTTGACCGCCAGTCCCTGTGCTTCCAGTGTAGCGATGGTGTCGTTCCGAGGAGTGGTCCAGGTCGGCTTATTGTGCCTCAACTGGAAGACGATCAGTTGGAGACCCTGTGAGTGGAACGGGCATTGGATTCACCGACTGGGTTACTAGAAGCATGATCTGACCAAGTACGAGTTGCTTCCCGGCGTCCTTCTTTTTCTGCTGATGTTGAAATAATGAGCGCATTTCTGCAAAGGTACTGGGATTATTACCCTTTTAGAAGGTCGTCCATTACCTTCCGTCGTAGCAACACTCCGTTTCATTGGCGTCTTGGTTTCTTTAACAGCGGCGGCAAGGGAAGAGGTGGAAGGTAGTTTGGACGATGAAGGTGTCGGATTGGATGAAGGCGCTGGGTTTGCCTCTGCCGGTGCTTTTAAAATCTGACTGGGAGTCTGGTATGCTGCAACAATAGAGGCAGCCGTAGCTTTAACCACCGTGACAGGATGGTATCCTTCCGGGTGTCCGCACGAGCATTTCGCATCCACATGAAGGATGTATCGTCTGCAACGACATGGTGTGCCGTTACAGTCCCCAGAGCAATACTGAAGGTCGTCCATGGTATAAGGAGGGTGAGTTGGGAGAGGTGGGTAGATAAGAGTGTATAGGTGGGGGATAGGGCAGGAAACCTGACAAAGGTGAGTCGGAACCCGAAATTGCATCAGTGGTCTCACCGCACAAATTCCATCGGGAAATGATGGCACCTAATTAGCTTTGACATCCCTTGACTGAGACGGCAAATTAACAGTGGAAGGGGTTTCAAGAGGGCTTTTGGAAGCATGGATGGGTCAAGAGGAAGACTATCTAAGGCACGCCAGCTTGACACCATTGAACCAGACCATCTGTGAAAGCAGAGTTAGTGGCCATCAAAAGCACCCACCTGGTTTACTTGTCTGTATGTGAGAGCAAGCGTTGAGGTTAAAGTGTCCTGTCCTCCAGCAGTTGAACCGGCACAACGAAAGGGAAGCTGCTGAGTAGTATCCGTCGGATCATTCCATCAAGCTAGGGTTAGCACCGCATTCCTCCGCAAGTTCGTTGTGTCCAAGTTGAAAAAAGTTGTGCGTGGCAAGAAAAAGAGAGTGTGGTTCAACTTTCAGTTTTTTCTGGTTCAACTTTTAGTTTTTTCTGGTTCAACTTTAGTTTTTCCTCAGATGGGTTTTTCTTCTCCCACCTAAACTTGACCAAACCTTGACTGCTCAACCAAATTCTGTTCACTCCCCTCACAAACTTGAATGTGTGTTCTGCCCGAGATGTTTTCAGACCTGAAAGTTTTCTTCTTATCTGAAATTTCGCAGTTCAACCTCATAATATTCTACGAAAAGAGCATTTTTATGTGCGTTTTATTAAAGTGACACTCTGACCGCCATACCCACCGGCCGGCGCCAACAAGAAAATAATAACTTGCGCTTGGACTTTCTTGGTTTCTCTACAGGTTGCTCGTTCGATTCGGGACCAAGCTATGCATTTGTCGCAAGCGGACTTTTTGCTTCCCCGCCGCGCTCCATAATGCACTGCAACACGCGGAGTGGCTGGTTCAACTCAATTCGAGAGTGATGTTGGCCTTCCGGTCGGTTGGTTTTAAGACAAAAAATGTGTCCCACATGTTGAGCGACATTGCAGGGAGTGGAGAAAGCTTGATGGGTGGGTCCGCGCCTGCATTGCGTGCCTTGAGAATGTCCTAAGCATCCACGCAGAATTCCAGTTCGATTCGGGGTCAAGCTTTAGATGGACTATTATTGTTTTCAACGTTCTTTTTGTGTTTCCAACATGATGCAACTCTTTCACTGAGAAAGGGCGAAGTAAGCCATTGCTTTATGTGAATTGTTCTGCAGGTGTCCATTTCTATTAGACCCACAATTCTTGAGTCACCTCGAGTTGGACGCAAGAGGCCGCACCTCGAGACGTCTCCACCATACCCAGCAACCCCACAGAGGGGAAGACGACTGGTAGCGATGGTTCGCGTCTGCGTAAATGAGTTGGTCTGAGATATATAACGCTCTTGCAGAACATCCGTTCGATTCGGGGCCAGGCATGTGAAGAGTATTTTCAAGTTGTACCGTTTTTTTCGCCAGAGACTCTTCTTCTTCCTCTTGACTCAAGCCAAAGCGGTTCTGCTGGGTATTCGCTCAGACGATGCGGATGTCCACCCGAGCGCCGAACGCCCCAAAAGGAAATGCTCTTGCCTTTCTGGGCACCTGCCCCAAATCTCCTTCTTCAAATCCTCAGTGAGAAAGTAAAGTACGCGACACGACGGTTATTCGTTCGATGTTAGCAGTATACACTAGAATATACAATATGTACACTACTTAGCTAGGGGGGCGGGGATAATTTAGTAGTCGTTGGCGTAGGTATGGGTATGTCCGGGTGAGTAAGGGTATGTACGGAGATGCATGCAAAAGGGAAGGTAAGAGCTGCAAAGGTACGGTAAGAGGAAGAGCAAGACAAGGAGCGGGGGATAGATGTTTGGTTAGGTAGTGCTACGGAAGATGACGATACAGCGGGAAAGAAGAAAACGGTGGCTGCAAGAGCGGTGAAAGGTGACGCTAGAGGCAGAAGGAATCAACTGCGCGGGCCCTGTAGCGTGCTCGCGGTGCGCGACGCCTGTGGCAGGCTCTGCTGGTGCCGGAAGAAAACACGTTGTCGATGACTCCTAGGACCGTCCCCGCCCCCGTCCCCGCCCCTTGCGCTTCGCGGGAGTCGGTGGTGGGTGGGTGCCTGTGCCGGTGTGTAGGGTTTCAATCCGCGGCGGACGACGCACCCTAACCACCAGCAGCGTGCATGTTGTTACCGCCTCGGTGTGGGGAAGACGAAGTGGAATCTGGAGTCGTAGACGGCACGGGGGCAGGTCCTTTGCTCTCGGGGCGGAAGCTGCGTCGGTGTGGAGTTGCGCCCGGACGTCGAGGTTAAGCCGCATGGACATCCGCTCCCGTTGGTGCAGCTCGCACTTAACGCGGGCCCGCAGTGGGTGGACGATATGTGTGGGCGCGGCACAGACGGCGAGCACACTCCCGCCGCTCTCGCACGCCGGTGGATGTCTCCGCAGACGTAGATTCCGGCCGCGGGGGTGTCTCAACGACGCTAGAACGGATGGACACCGAGGACGTGCATCCACGAGCCCAGCGCCCGTCGCAAATCCGCAGTCCACCTCAAGCCCACTCGGGTCTCCGAAGGTGCACGCGGGTCGCTGTGGGGCGGCTGGGTAGGAGTACGCCGCGCCCGGGGTGGTCGTCGTCGTCGTCGTCGCAGCCGCATATCCATGCCCACCCCGACTCCCACCACCCGCCCGACCCCGCGCCCGTCCGCCCCCACCGCCAGCGCCCCCACTCCGCCGCGCAGACCCACCACCACCACCAGCCTGCCCCCCATTCCCACTCCCAGTACTATCCCCACCCCCAGCCGCGCTCGACCCCGCACTCGACGCCTGCCCCCGAGCGGGGAACGTCGAGAACGCACTTCCCCCTGCCCCCATCGAAGAGGAGGAGGATGACGCGGAGGGGAAGGTGCCCGACGCAGCGGGGAAGGCGCCGAACCCCCCGGAGGTGCTGCCGGTGCTGGTGCTGGGCCGGCGTTTGGGCGCGGCGGGGGAGCGGCGCTGGGTGTCGAGCGGGGAGACCGTCTGGGGCTGTTGCTGTGATAGTGGCGGGGGCTCTTGTTCCTGGTCGTGCCGCTGCTGAGACGATGACGGCGGGAGCTGAGATTGCGAGATGCTCGCCCTGCGCTGCTGCTGTGCCGGCCCCCCACCCGAGAGCGAAAGTGAGTCGCGTCGGGTACCGTGTGACTGAAACGGCGGGGGTTGCATCGGGGCCTGCAGCTGCAGCACCGGCGATCCCGACGCTGACGCTCGTTGTGTGTCGGAGGATACTTGTTGGTGTTGTGAGCTGCCCAAGCTCGCGGTACGCCTGTGTTGCTGCCCGGGTGCGATCCCACCAGCGCCGGGGTCGTGAAAATGCGGACCGGCACCGGGGTAGGGCTGCATTGGGGGCAGGCCCTGCGGCGGGGGGGAGCCAATACCCATTCCGATACCGAAGCCGGGATGTGACTCGTGCTCGGGCGAGATTGTGTATAGCTGCTGGCCGTGGGGGTCGTCGAAGTTGGGGCCGGGTTGCGCGCTGGGATGTTGCGGAGGGAAGGACGAAGGGGTTAAAGAGGCAAGGGGCGGCATGCCGGGGAGGTTGATGCTGCCGATGTAGGCCTCGAGCGCGTCGACGCGCGCGCGGAGGGCGTCGTGCTCGGCGCGGGGGACGTATTTCTCTGTACTGGGGGAGAGGCGGCTGGGGGAGGATCATGAGTACAAGGTATAGTGAAGGGCAGGGAGGAGAAGAGAAGAGAGAAAAGACGGAAGGAGGGGAAAAGAGATCCGAGATGAGACGGGGGGTAAGAGTCGTCGTACGCCCGCAGGAACCAAAAAGAAAGAAAAACGTTTTTAAAAACAGGCGGAGCACGAGAAATGGGACCGACGCGACACCAATTCAAGGACGTGCATGCGCACATTCCCCAGCCCCGTTCCCGAGAAAATTTGGGGAGGGAGAACAAACGCCGAGGAGACATGGAGGACAGAGATGCCGACAGCTCTGCTTTCATCGTCAGTCTCTCGTCTCCTCCACATAACAGGATGACCACTGCGCACACGAGCGCAGAAGCAAGACGTGGTGCGTGTCGCAACCAAGCTAGTAGCGACGCCGCAG
Organism: Mycena filopes; assembly: GCA_029281495.1. NCBI lineage: Eukaryota > Fungi > Basidiomycota > Agaricomycetes > Agaricales > Mycenaceae > Mycena > Mycena filopes. Next base: position 251,712 of record JARIHR010000013.1, on the reverse strand, counting down.
GAGTGAATCCCCAGGACACAATCGGGCCGTAGGCAGCGAGGAAACACAAGGGAAAGCCGTTAAAGCAGCCAAGACGCGGCGGCACGGTTCAATCGTTGTGAGCAAAAAGACGCAGAGCCCCGGAAACGACAAGAGTTCGTTAACAGCAGTCAAGGCGCCATGCAGATGCAGCAGGATCGTCTTGCCACATTAAAAAAGGCCCCAGGACTCCCCAGACACATCCAGCGTCAAAAGCGACGCGAGTACGCGTTCCAGATACACCCAGCTGCCCAAAGACGAGCAGAATTGAGGAAAGGGATGGGTGGCGGGTCGGCGACGCGCAGCAAGGCGAGGAGGCTGCGGCAGAGTGACGCGCGGGAACAAACAAAAGCAAAGTCTGTCCTCGCGTCTCGCCTTCACCGTGCCACCTCGATATCCCTCAACGAAAACTCGTCCGCAGCAAACGCCGAAGGAAGAGAAGGAAAGGAAAGGCGACGCGCGTACACGGTTTCCTCTTCAACCCAGCCCAAAAGAGAAGGAGAATTGGGAAGAACGGTCGACGACGCGCACCAAGAACAAAAGCGAAGTCGAGTCCTCGTGCCACCGACGCCGACTCGGAGGACATATCATCCTCGACGAAGATCGAGGCCACGCAAGCCCCGAACTAATGCGCTCGAGTTTACGCGTTCCCTTCGTCCACACTTCATTCCACACCGCCAGAGAGGGGAAAAAACGAAGAAGAGCAAACGCGACAAGGCCGGGGTGAAGAAGGCTCGTGCCTCTCCGGGAAAGCGCTCGAGGCGTGAGCACGTCGTGCGCGAGAAGCCGCGAAGTCCCCGCAACAAAGGAAAGAGCCTCTGCAATAACAAAAAACCGCTCCAACGCGACGCCGCCCACTACCCAGCGATACCGCCCCAGCCGCCGAAAGAAGACACAAGGCACGGAAAAGACGCGGCGGCTACGAACCAAGGGAAAGACTTCGGGCTCCCGCCAGTCGTCGCCCCGCGCCGAGCCGACTCGGAGGACGATATAGCCCCTCGATAAGGAGCGATGTCCAAAAAGGAAACACAAGGCAACGCGCGCGTTTCAGCCTCCACTCATCTATCCCCGCGCCCTACACCGCCAACAGAGGAGAGAAGATGGAAAATGGAAAATGGAGAAGACAGCAAAATCGCGACTCACGCAGGTTCCACAACATGCCACTGACACTTCGCCTGGTCCCCCCTCCTCACACACGGCGCGCACGGCTGTGTCCTATTACGCCGACATTCAGCCTCCCCGCATCAGCGGACGACGACTCCGTTCTGCGCACCTGTCGCACCGGATCTTGCGCCGTTTGCATTCTACCGCCGCGATACGGTATCAGTTGGCTATTGGTCAGTTGATAACGACGACGGGAGACGCACCGGTACAGCTGAGGGCCTGCCGCCGACGCTTCTTCTTCGGGGGCTCGTCGCGGTCGCGCCCGTCGTCGGAGCCGGCGTACGAGGAGGGCGGGTAGCCCGGCTGTTGCTGTTGCTGCTGCGAGGCAGGCGCGGGCGCGTAGGGAACATACGGGGAGGCTGTCACCGTCGACGTCGAGGGCGTCGGCTGGGGTTCGATATCCATGTCTGCTGCGCGCGGGGGCGGGAGGTATGGGTGCAGCTGGCGGATGCTCGGCAGCCGCGGGCCGGTAGCGGGGCGCGGCTGCATCCTCCTTCGCGCGGAATTTGGAAATGGCGAGCGCTGGGGTGGTGCTTATATGTGTCGTCCATGGTGAGACACTTATGGTTAGTCCGCTGGTGGCCAGCTGGCGTATCCGTGTTTTGGATCTCGCTCACTGGATCTCGCGCGAGTGAAATCCAATCGCCAGCCATCCGGGGTTATCGTGGACTATCCCCGCCTGCACCGAGCGCTTCCGTCCGGTGTGAGAAGGCGTTGTCGATACGCGTAGCGCTTCTCGCTGGATGGGGCATTGCAGTGCTTCCCGGAACTCAGCATCGACCCGCAGTATCGCCCTGCCTGCTTTCGGCGCCATATACAACGTCGGGGTTTCAAAAAAGGCGCGGAGCGGGGTTCCAATTGGTGGCCGAGACAACCCGTCTTTGGCCTCAGTTCAATCGGGGTCGACGGAGAGGGGTTAGCTCCCGTTTCTGCGCCTTGTTCAACCTGGTACAGTGGTAGGAATTTCATCTACGACCTTGCACGTCTGACACTGCCATTCAAGTTTCAGCTCGAGAGTGGAAAATTCAACCAGCCAACCGACCCTGAGAGGTGATTCCAACCTCCTCCGGCGTGCGGCGGAGATATGGCGACACCGCTCGGTAAGTTGCGTCGGCAAATCTCTCCATAACCACTAATTAACAACGTAATGTGGATCCACACCAAAGGCCAAAACCTGAAGCTAAGTAGCCGGTGCTCAAGTTTTATGTCCGTTCCCCCGACGTCCGTTCTTGAGCCGGCGCCACGAGGCAGGCGCAAATGAATGGGACTTAATGAATTTATTCGCGCGCGACGTCGGTGTCGACGTCGCCGCTCGCCAAGGGTTGTTTGCGCGCGCCGAGGCTCCACTGGATGCATCGTTCGCATCGCTCGCTTAGTCTCGCTCATCATACATCGCTCTGGGTCCGAACAACCCGGCTCTTAGCATTGAATGAATCCGTGCCTGTATGTCTGAATGTGTGTCCATCCCTCCCGTAGATCTAGACGTTGATTTAATTTTCTTGACGTTACAGGTTGAACCAACGGGTCCGTCCTCTCCGGGATCCCAAGTATGTCTGTTGAACTGAACAGTCGGGACTGTCGTGATAATCAAGTGGAACTCGGCAAGGAGGGAATTTCGCGACTCGCGACAGCCGCGCCGATGTACATCTGCCTAGTACAATCTGGAACTAAATACCAGTCGATCACAAACCCAGGCCACGGGGGATGCCCCGCCTTCCCGGCCTATCGACATCGGAAACCCCGGTCCATAATGAAATGCTTACCGTCGCCCATCGGTAGGACCCACGAGCGCCGGGCGCCCACCGCCGATAGGTTCCGTCTTTTTCACCACAGAATTCCGCGCGTGGCGTGCCGCATGTGCGCGCGTCGGTGGGTGCGTCCACCATCCGTATATCATGTGCGCCCGCCTGACACCAGACTCAGAAGAAGCCAGGCGGCCACACGAATTAGGCAAAGCAGGTCCCCGGCCGAGATGCCCGAGACTGCGGTTCGAATTCCAGTTTGTCTTCGTCACGCGTCGAATTTCATGCGTACTCGCTGAACCTGAACTCGACTCCCGCGTCGAACCGAACCCCACGTTCTCCTGCATAGAAAGAGCACAGCACAAGGTGGGCAAGGCTTGGTCGTGGATGGTCCGCACCTGTGTTTGATCATCATGTACGGCCATAACCTCCTGCAGGTTACCCGTTCGATTCGGGGCTGAGCCATTCCATACAACAGGGAGCTTTTTTTTTTTTCCTCACGGAGTTTCCACCTCATGTTAAATCACCCTGTATTTCAAAACAGCCCCAAGCTCCTCGGTCTACGAAAGGTACGACCGGCAATGGGCAAGGCTTACTGGCAGATCGTCTGCGCTTGGGTCCATTTACAACGATCCAATGTAAGTACTGCAGGGTACCCGTTCGATTCGGGCTGGGCCATACCTCACTTTCCCCGTCTTTTTTTTCTTCGTGCTGTCTCCGAACTGTCTTCCTATAGTGTTTATTTATCGCACGCGCTGAATCCAATTCCATCCGAGATTGAGTACTCAACTCGACTTCTGCATTGAACCGACCTCAAAAATTTGTCACTCTGTCAAGGTATGTCAGGGAGTGTGCAAGGATTGGTAGCGGATGGTCCGCGCCTGCGTTCAATGCTCACAGAATAGAATTCACGCAGGTCACCCGTTCGATTCGGGGCCAAGCTCTGACGCGGCAATTCTTTTTTCTTCGGTTCAGAGTAGCGAACGCATAAAGGGCACCGGGAAATACTTCAAACTTTCTTTCGCCGCTAGAGAACTGCTGTGGGCACAATAGTAACGGATATTTCCGTCCGTCGGCCTTATGGCCGTAGCCTGGGGCTGCTTTATTCCCCTCTCGTCCGAGTCAAGTCTGCGCCCCTCAGGCTGAGCAAGGACAGTGGCCTCCGAATAGCCCGGACCAGCGTTAATATGTCCCTGTCGTCTGCCTGTCTGTACCTGGCAAAACGTGCACGCAAATCGCTGTTCTGTTTCAACCACGATGCGGCCGTGGTCCGCGGGGGTGATTTGCAGGAACACGCGGGAGTGGCTCTTCTGCCAGAGGGGATTTCGCTATACGACCACGACTTCATCTCGACGGGACGTCAAAATGTCACTCGACAATCGCAAAACGATGTTGGAAAACGGACCGGCGTTTCGGTCTTCAACCGTGTCCCGATCCTCTCTCGCCAGTCAATATATTCCAGGTCGGTTTAATTTCACGAATCACACCCTCGCCGGAATGAAATATTAATGAACTGTCAGCTCTTGAAGGATATCAGGTTGGTTTAATCTCCACCCAGAAATGTCCACTTCTAAAGGATACCCCACTTCGGACCCACGGACGCCCTCTGTACCCATGGTGTTGTTGAAGGTGAAATGTATTAAAATCCGATGGTACCCACTGACTGACCCACAGTTCCATTTTTCGCAATGTTCCGGCGGTCCGCCGCACATGCAACCCTAGGCGCGTGGTGCGGCCGCGGGGGTGAGAAATGGGTCGAACTCTTCAACAAACACACAGGAAAACGCCAACTTGGCGCGGAGGTTCCCGTTCCCGTACCCGCGCCTCTATTCCTATTCAGGGTTGCTTGATTCAAACTCACCCCCGTCTCGATGCCAATAATTTCCTAGGTTGGAACTTGGAACTTGCCGCGTGCTGATCTCCCGCCTCGCGCATTCTTCCTTGATGCGACTCGTCGCTGGTTCGAATTTCCCCGGTATCAGTGCGAGAAGCAGTCGTAATAATATTTGGGGCGGCGCGGATCCTGGCCATGGCCCGGGTTTGGTTGGTCGTCGAGTGGGGGTCGAAATTGAGGACTCCATACAGGCTCCAGGCTAGAAGCCATCCACCGGCGTCTGTTGTCTACATACGCATTTCGGCCTAGTATCGTGCGAACCTCTGCCCAAAAGACCCCTTGATATAGAGGACCTTGAGCCACAATCTTGACTTGACTGCAGTGAATCCCAATGATGCAATCGCCTGACCCCCAATTTGCGGAGAGTTGCAATGCGTGGGAGCTCCCTCGAACACCTGAAGCTTCAGATATATGACAGCACACTGGCACATACAGGTATTTTATTCTATGGTCGCAGTCGAACCGCGGGAACCCACTGTTGTGGACCTCACCACATGCAAAACCCGCGAGATTTCCCCGCGCCACGGGAATAGTTTCTCGCGCGAGAAGGCTGCTCGACGCTCACATCGAATAAGCACGCGTCAGGTCATCCATATTCGCGTGTGCGAGTGCGAGTGGGAGTGATCAAGTGCTGGGCGCGACACAAATGACCGTGATGGGCGAGGATATCCCGGACCCGATATCACCGTACTAGTACGTGGGACGAAGTGTACACCGGTACCGGTACATATGCTTCGTTCGCGTGGTCGAGTGCTGTAGCCAGCCTAATAAATAAAAAAGCGACGAAAAAGTGACGACGATGATTCTATAGGATATAGCAAGAATAGTACTGCTCACGGCATATTCCTGATTCAACAGTCGGACGACGAGGGCGCTGACTCTAGTCAAGTGGAGAAATCAGTTCTCAGGTCGAGCATGCAACGAAGACGAAGGACGATGAGCAGGGATATCATATCAAGGAATTCGAACCATGCCCCTGCCAGGCCATCTCGGGCGACGGCCGGAATAATTTCGCGGTGTGCTGTAATTCGGTCGGTAGACACCGAGCGAAGGTTGTTCGAGCAAGCGAACGTTTGTTGGCTGTTGGCCGACGCGGTTGCTTGTAAGTAGGAGGGTGCACTGAATTGGGATTGAGTAAACTTGGCCTGGCCATGGTGAGCTCACTCCGTCTTCGTCCTGCTCCCGATTTCGGATTTGCCGAGGCTTTAGGCCATGTCAGATACGAATATCACGCATCTGCAGGTAAGTAACCGGCCCGCCGTTCTTCAAACAGTACTGTAACGGCCTATAAGTTTCAGCGGCAATGAGGGGTCACTTAATAAATCAGCGTACATACCGTCGCACGGCGACGTGTGAGAATCTGGAGTCACCACGCTGGATGGAAGACGGCGACACAACGCCGGGCGGTGGGCGGACTCGACGGTAATTACGTTCCAGCGCTGCTCGGGATGATGACGAGTGGATGAGTTCTCGGAGCCACGTCAACTCGTCTCAAACATAAGCTGTCTTGCTTGGTCTTGAATATTGAATAAGGACGGATTTAACATTGAACATCTCTCACCTCGCGCCTCAATTCCGGACGTCGGCCGCCGTCTGAAGTCAAAATTAGTGAGCCGGTGGATGTGCAGTATGTATGTTATGTACATACGTATGTACCTCTTGGGGGTATGCCGTCGACGACATTTCGGGCACTGCTTAAAGGTTCCATCCATCCTTCCAACATTCATTCATTCCAGGCTCGGTGACTTGCTCCGCTGTCTTGTCTCGAAAGAAAATCTGTCAACAGCTGCGGCACCTCAGGGTTAAGTAACGTTTGTTGAGGGCGGGAACCCGAACGCCCCTGCGCCTCACCAAAGATGTCTGCCTCTCCCTGCCGGCGAAGATATTTCGCCGCTGTTCGGAACGGATTGAACGGGAACTGAGAGTTCTATTCAATTCCTTCGTCGGTGAGTTGGCATCTCGAGGCGCATAAGTACGAACTGAGACGTACGAATAGAGGTGCAGTGGGGGCGACCGATCTGACGACGCCAGTAGTCGAATTTAATCTCTGTAAGGTTTCATCTCCCTCGCACAACGGGGCGATGGAACATGCTTCACTTCACTTCACTAAGCCGAGCGCCGCTATCACCGTCCCGTCCCATGCATGCTTCACGCTCTCGCTCGCGGCGTTCCAGAAACTGTCGAGGTGGAGCATAAATACAAGGACAGGCTCAATAGGAATATTAATACTCGCGTTACCACCGAACATACATAATCTTCTTCAGGTCGGGACGGTGATAGCGGCGAGAGCGTTTCAGCCGCGATCTCCGTGTCGCGACGTGTCGTGGCAGGGGACGGGGTTTGCGGCGATCACTGGTTCGGTTGAGGATTTAATGCAGTCCTGGGGATCTTCCAGGGGGGGTTCAAATGCCGACCGACGGACGTGGGGTTGTCGGGAACAGAACATGAAGTTCAGTGCATTGTTGCGGCCATCGATCTACCCATGTTGGATTTGATTTCAATTTTCCGTCCTTACCGTCCCGTCTCCTCCAGTAAAGTCCCCAAGATCCGTTGACTGGGTTTCGCCGAGGTTGGGGACACGCTCCTGACCAGTCATCTGCAGCGGGATGGCACCATCATAAACTAGACTAGCCGCTGCTCCGGTTGGCCGCCGTACAACGTCGAACATAAGATTCCCGGCTCCAGTTAAATCTTGCGTGCCTTGTCGCTGCTCGAAGCCAGCTGATGCCCCGGATGCGGAGTAAAATGCCAAAACGAGGCTCTTGAGCGCAACACCGGGTTGAAAATTAATCGCAACACGAAGTAAAGTCGTTGCTGTTCGAGTTAATTCGGATCGATAGCGGCGCTTCGGCATCCTATCCTACTTAAATCCACAGGGTTAGACTTGTGGGAAGCCACGTAGGATCCACACATTGCTTCGCATCGATACGGGGAGCAACCAAGTCCTTGGCGAGGAGCCTAGCCAGACGGGGACTGGTGATATGGCTACGGCGCATCAAGGGGCGATTGGCTTGATGTGGTTGGCCGGCCTATTAATGCGCAGTGTACGGAAGGCGGGAGGGTACATTTTAAGGCCGAACGGAGCAATCGACCAGTCGCAGCGGGTATTAGGTCCGGAGAACGAGTCGATTGGAGTGCAGGTGGGCATGAAGATTCCCGAGCTTGAGCTTGAAGATTAAGGACTCCAGAGGCCGCAGGGAAGCTAACAAGCTGGTTACGACGTCAGATTGAGGCGTATCACACGCGTGCGATGGGGTATGATCCGGGAAACGAGTTCACGACGCGGACCACGGTGCGGAGACAAGGACAAGGATGGAGATATCGGATTTGAGCGAAACAGTAGTCCGACAGAGCTCGACGAAGCAGGGTTGAACGTGGTGAACACAGATCTCCAGGCACGAGAGCGAGAACGACAGACATGGACAGCGAGACAGATCGAGAGCCTCGAGTTCAACGTTCAACCTCAAGCAGGCCTGCGAGGCATGGTAAGCATATATTGCAAGTGATTAATTGAACAAAGGTAAAACACAAGCTGTAAGGTATATAACTTCCGTACGGGCCGCCACCGACCTAGCAATATCGGCGCGATCTTGGGCGGAAGTGTCTCTCCCTACACGTTAGAGCTCAAGATGTCCCCGAACCACGCTTATAAGACGCCGAAGGGACACCCCAAATATCAGCCCGCGAGGTGACTTTCGTGGGGAACCAGAAAACATGGCGGCCGCTTTTATAGAGGTTGAAATCCCACGCACGGACCTCTGCACGTGCCAACTGTTCAACCTGACTTCGGCGTGTAAAAGTTTGTCGACGGGATATCATCCAGGCCGCACATCGAGGTTTTCAAAGCCTTGGATTTCCTAGCCTAGGCCATCCATTGTTTGGCCCTTCCTGCTCTTTCATTGAGATTATTCTCCCAAATCATTCCACACGTGGTTGCGTGCACGGACCATCACGTAACTGCCAGCGCATATAAAAGCGGAGGCCGAACTTCGATCAGCCTTTACAGTCCCTCGCTGCGTTTCGCTCTTCCGAGAGCTCAAACTCCCTTTGGGGGCGCGATCCACCGCGGCGAGTAGAGTGGTCGTTCTTCCGACACTGGGCATGCCGTTTACTGATGTTCACACTGGTCAAGTGGCTAATCAGCGTCGGAAACATTTATTTAACCTTCCGTTTCCTTACCGTATGTAGTGTCTATGTACCTGAATATCATTCGCTTCTCCAAAAAACAATCCACTCGTTTGCGTGAATCCACTGTGCCAACGAAACGCGGACTGAAGCGCACGTCAGGGCGTGCCGAACTGAATATATTATCTCAGTCCAAATCGACCGACCCCGACCCCGGTCCAGGCCAACCCAAAGCCCAACGGGGATCAGGTTACAGGTATCAGTGGCGTTTCTCTACAGCGTTTAACGTTTGAAGGGTTCGGGTTCGAAAACGTACTCACACGACTTCACCAGATTTTGATTTTTCCCGCCCGTGCTCCGTGTCCATCGGCGTTGCTTGCATGTTCGCGGCAGAAGCAGAACACGTCAATGACAACGAACACCGCTGACGTTGAACGTTGAACTTGAAAGTGTAGAAGTCTCCGCACCAACTTCCAAGCAGCTTCATTAAAGTCCATTTACGGTGGTTCGATCTGTTTTTCGTAAGTGCTGCGTCGTGGGGTTCTCGCGCTTGTTCAATTCTTTCTAATCTCAGGTCGATGAAGCGGGAGCTCATCTTCTTCGATCGTGATTTCGAAGGCAACCGTGTCTACCTACGACGCCGGGCGTTGCGACTGAGCTGCAAGTCGTCGAAGTCGTGTCGAATCGGATCCAAATCCAACTAGCGTCTGTCTGTTCTGGAACGGGATGACGGCAGACTAGGTAAGTAGGAATGGGGGAGGTAAACCGTTAACAGGCCGAATGGAAGCTACGTACTTCCACTTTTTTTTTCAGCACTGCATCCTGCCTGTGTTTTGAGATTGAAAGAAAGCACGCTTGGACGCTGTCCGGCGATCGTCGCAAAAATTACGAGTGTCGCCTGCCATCTTCCCCGGTGCATCTGCGTTTGTGGAGTGGACGTCAAGACACGATATTCGGGCGGGGAGCGCGGGGCCGGGGTGAGATCCGACGAACCTAAAGGCTAAAGGACTTCCATTCAACCGCGTATTGAGACGGCATACAATTTCTGCTGTTGACTGACTCACCACCGAGAAACATGCAGCAAGTAACATCCACCGGGCGGCGGGAAATTCACTGGCCCGCAAAGCGCCGCAGATGCGCACCCTGAATCTGGCTATCTACACCTGGGGGATGCGATGACACGCTTGCCACGGACACCGCACGCCTCCGGTGCAAAAAATAAAAAGATTGCTGTAGTGGGTGCGTTCGAGGATCCGCGACTCGGACACATTGTCCAGGGGAGTCGGAATGACTCGGAACTAACTCAAATTAAGATCTGCAAGCCGCTTTGCAGCAATGCCAATTGGGTTTAGTAGGCGCGCCAGCCGCGCGACCCCAGCGGAAGGTGAGGAAATAAGATAGAAGAGTGCCTGAGAGAGAGAATAACGGTTAGGATCGATTATTTATCAGAGCTTGGAGACCTTGGGTCCGGAAAGCTGATTTAGGCTAGTCGATGCGAAATTCTCCAGTTATTCTCGACTAGTTGTGAGAGGAGCTTCAGGGGGGCCGGAGATGTGCGTTGCAGGGAGTGCTCGCTCACATTCGAGTGTAGGTATTGAATTAGAGCCAGAATCCGGGGAGTAGGACTGAGGACGGGTTGAGACGCGGACCAAGGTCGCCGTGCACGGCGTGGGCCGCAGCGGGGGTCAGCAGTTGTCGTTGTCATCCCAAGGGAGATCGCAGCGTGTGGGAGATTGCCGAATGAATTCTGCAGTGGCGCGGGGCGAATACACAATTCATTCCATTCGGTGATACCTCCCTTTTGATGGAAAAGTACCGCCCGGCGCCAGTCTCGTGGCCACCAACCAGTGGGTCGAATGGCGCAGGGATGATCCGTGCTACATACACAGGAATAAGCATTAATTTCGGTTCGCCCCGGTGAAAATAATTCGGACATAAGTGAGCAAGTCGGAGATAGCCTTGTCCGAGTCCCCGCTGCGAGGCGACCTGGGCACGGTCGTCAGTTAGCGAAGCAGTGTGGAAGGGGGAACGTGGGTTCCTCACCCAACGTTTAGGACCGTAAGAGGACTTTCCGTTATAGTTCTTGCGCCGAAATTCTGGGCGGACATCCTAATACGATCCCCTCTGGCACGATATGTTGGGACGTTGGCATAGACAGCACAGGGCGGCACTCACCAGGTATACGTACACGTACAGGCCACGGCAGCTGTGCGTTGTTGGCTGGTGACGGGGAAATCAGACGGCGTGGCGATGGTGATAAACTTGGGAACAATACTGAGGGCATACAGGTGACATTAACAGGGATCCTCAAAGCTCGAGGCCCCCAGAAATGAATTGACACGGCGGCGAACTCGGTGGTGCGGTGAAGACAACAAGTCCCGTGTTTGGGTGAGACTTGGCAACCAGGGGTGCGGAGAAGAAGGGCTGGAACGACTGTATCAGTGGACGGGTAAACGGATAAGTCGGGCACACCATTTCGTGCTGGAAGATCATCAATGGTGTTAATCGTAGGCAGTTCTGGATTACAGTAAGCCGCGAGGCAGTGAAGACTCCGTTACTCCGCAATTTGCAGCTGGTACGACCGCCGCCGTCAGTCCCATTCCAAGTCTACGAGAGCCTACTCAATCGTCTGCATAGTCGACAGGACAGCGACAGTACTCACAGGAGACTCGTCGTGCCGGGATCAGCGTCGAGGCTGAAGTCCTTGTCCCTTGCGTTCGTCAGCCACTGCCGCGTCCAGAGAAGGCTAGGAGACGCCCGATTCCAGACGGAAGGAGACGTCCTCGGAGTATCGGATGGAGGCGACAGTGGGTGGTGTCACTCTACTCACCGTTGCGTGCTGAGCTGAGAGTCAGACGCTTGTCGCATACACTCAGGCAGCTCCTGGCCGCGCGCCCGTTCTACTGGCCTGACGTTATACGGAAAACCTGATCGAGACCGCGGGTGAGAAGGCGGGTCGGACCAGACAGAGCGGTGGACGGGGTGAGCGGATGACACCTTCCTCGATTTCCTCCAGGTATGTACAGGCCCGGGCTAATGACCCTCGTCGTCGTCGAGCGCCCGAAGACCTCCGGGTCGGGCGACTCTTCACGGAAGCCGTCTGAAAGTTGGTCCAATGGATTACATCTGCTTCTGTTCCCGCGGGTGGAGGCGCAGGCGCGGGTGGCGCGGCCTTCGGCGCTGGGGTGGCAGCAGTCTTCGTCGGAGCAGGCGTGTCCACAGTCGACACGACATCGGCGGCCTCCTTGGCTTATTTACTCTTCGAACGCGCGCGCGCACGGGTACCTTCACCTCCCCATCCTACGCCTCTGCATCCCCAAAGGCACCGAGGAGGCTCCCCGACCCGCTCAGGCTCGCCATCGCCGGCGTGGGCGCGGGCGTGGAGACGACGGGCGGCGCGAGGCCGAGGGTGTCCTGCGCCGCCGCCGCCGCTGCTTTCGCGGGTTTGGACTTCTTTTGGGTTAGCCAGCTGGCGGTACATCGTCTGTCTGTGTCGCCGGAGCAGCAGCTGTAGCAGCAGGAGTAGTAGTAGCGCTTTTGCTCTTCTTCTTCTTTCCCCCGCCTGCAGGCGCACTGTCGGCAGCGGCAGCGTCATCTGCGAGCTGCAGGCCGGGTGCGGCAGTCTGGTATCGGATGGCTGCGATGCCGACGACGAGGGCAGCGGCGGCGGTGAGGGCTTCGGGGGAGAGGAGGGTGCTTTGCGTGGTGCCCATCGTGTGTGTGTCTGGTTGGTGGTTTTGAGGGAGTGGTTTTGGGAGAGGGTGAATAAATTTATGAGAGGACACTGGGGGAATGCGCCGGGTGGGCGATGGAAGTAGCGGGAACGGAAGCGGGACGGCCACGTGGCACCAAGGCGCGTACACAACGTCAAACAACGCGTGCCGACGCGGCGGAGAGCGCGCAGCAGTACTCACACTCTATGGTCTACCGCACATGTCAGTTTAGGAGGGAAAAAAGAAGGACGATCCGCTTATGGCTCGGCCCCGAATCGAACAGGTTACAGGTAACATCTTTACCCTGATTTCTGAATTCAGGGAGGCACCAAGTATCGCAGACGCAGACCTCCTGCTACCGAGCCTTGTCTATGCTTAAGTGCCACAGCCTGGAGACACAGGTGAAAGTGAGACTGACTTGAATGTTTGTAACACCTTCACTGAGCCGCAGCAGATTTGGCAACAATCCTCGGTTCAGCTTCAGAACTGTGAATAAATTTCCAACTGAGTCACACTGCACCACTTGGCACTCTCAGGACCATGCTGGTGGAACTGAAGTGGCAAAAGAAACATCCCAGGCTCAGCGACTTGGCCCGAATCGAACAGGAGCTTCTGCTTCCCGAGGAACTCCGTGAGAAAGAGCAGATGCGGACCATCCGCTATCAAGTCTTGTTTGCTGGCCCATTTTTTTAACATGACGAGTAGCTTTCTCTCTCATGACCACCTCACTCCCTACGTGCAAGGATTCTATGTCTCCGCAGAAACTAGGACACAAGGAGGTGAAAAGGAGCGATTGAAAGTCAACTTAGCGTGCGAGCGGCAGACTGCGGTCAGGTCTGGGAATAAAAAACATCCCCACAATTTTATGGCTTGGACCCGGATCGAACGGGTGGGTCTGCAATCACGATCCTTTGCGAACACCTCACACAATGCAGATGCGGACCATCCGCGACCAAGCCTCGCTCTCTACGGTCTGCTTTTGCCTACTTATGTCGACACAACTCGAGTACTTAAGTTCGGCCGCGGAAAAAAAGCTGTTTCGACGATGAAGGGAAAGGCTTGGTCCCGAATCGAACGGACCTGTTATGCGGAGCGAGCGCGGACCGTCCGCTGCCAAACTCCATTATTTGCGCTATGCTTTCGCAAACCCATGTAGATGAGGTCTTTCGTGCTTGTAAGGACTTCTTTGACTACAACAAATTCCCCCACACAAAAACTGAGAGATGAAACCTTCCATGGCCTGGTCCCGAATCGAACGGGTGACTCTGCAATTACGGTTCCGTTCCCAAATTCACATACACAGCAGACGCGGACCATCCGCTACCAAGCTTCAGATGTCTCCTTCGTCCTTCACTTATCCCTGAGATTTTGACTCCACACACCCTGACCGTTTTGAATTCATCGGTGAATTATTTTGTAGTGCGCTCACCGTACCAAAATCCGTGACCGCTCGTTTCATGGCAGCGTCGTAGCCAGCTCCTGGCTGCAGGGTTGACACTTGGCAAGGAAAAACTACAATCTAGCGAGGTACGAGCGTCTCATGTTGTAGCGTCTGTCCAAGAGAGACCAAGGAAAAACAATGCACCAGGTACGGCTCATTCCCGAATCGAACGGACTGCCTGCAGTTGGTATCAGTTATCAAACACAACCCAACGTATGCAGGTGCGGACCTCCCGCTAACAAGCCTTATTTACCCAGTGAACGCTACCACCAAGCGTGACTCCACACTCAGTCACTTTGAGAACCTGTTCAGGAAACCCATTTCAACTTCCGGCAGAACAGAGATGCGATCAAGTCGGTTCTCTCTCGGCGTGGCGGCATTTGAGGTTGAACCGTGGGAATTACCGCTTTCTTCCGCGTTATCAGAGATCGATTAGATTAAAATGGCACGTACACTCATTCGCACTTTCGAGCACGAGATCGAGCCGTGATAGAGGTTAAACTGCCCGGAGCGCAAGGAGAGCTGGAGAAAAAGCGAAAAGAATTCGGTTCCCTGATCATGGCAGGTCATGGCTTGGTCCCGAATTGAACGGGTGTTCCCCTAGAGGCTCACACATACGGGGTTCTTTAGATACATTTGGGCGCAGACCTTTTGCTACCAAGCCTTGTTCCTCCTGGGGCCATACAGCAGACATCCAGAACATTCAACCGTGGGAAATAATCAGATTAAGGTGGGCAACATCTGTTGATCTTTGTAAACATTCGGGTACATTAAAATCGCGTTTCTGGACATTCAGTCTCGATAAGTTGATTCTTCAATTCAGTTTCATTCCTCCCGCAAACCAAATGTTATTCCCGTGTGATCTGCGGGTAAATCAGCGCTGCAACCCTTCTCTTCCCTGACTCTCGAAGTCCGAGGGCTGGGGTGGGACCTCGAATCGGCGAGGCGTTGCCATTGCAGGAATTAGATCGCCTGAAGCTTAGACAAACTGTATTTCAATGATGGAGCATCGGAGTGGGGTGCCTTGCAAGTTGTACGTTCGCAGTTCAATCCTATAACTTCGTCCCCCTACAGCCCCGCGCTCAGTCTGGGTAAAGACGGCTTGGCAGCGGGAAGTCCCCGTGTTTGATACATGCTTCAGCGGCGTACCAGGATTACATTCGTTCGATTCGGATCCAAGCCATCATGCACTCGTCGAGGCTCTCGTATTTTGCTACGATTTCTTTGGTATAACTCGAGTCCAACCTATCACTCGAACTCAACCTTCGACTCCCTTTGCCCATGGCGAGTGTAAAACTCAACACTGATTCCCACGGTTCATTTTCAATGCCGGTATCCCAGGCTTCCTTCGCCGAGGTGTTCCGTGGCTGAGATAGGCCTGGTTCAACTTTCAAAGCAGGTTTTCGCGCAAGGGTTAACAAAAGCTGCCAGCACATTCTGGGCATTAGAGCAGTTGCGGTAGCAGATCCGTGCATGTCCACGATGGACACCTTTGGAACATTATCCAATTCAAGATCAACCCAACCTTTTGGCTCTTCGACAGATATTCCCTCGATTCATCGGATTCTTACATTGCCACAGCCTTTAAGGATATGGTGCCCGTCTGTCTGATATCACGGCTACTCAGCCCAATCAATATTATTGTGCTCGGCGCAACCTCTCATGAATCCACCAGGTTAACCTCAGTGACCAAATGGCAAAGAAGCGTGAGAGCTTGACACGCACACAAACAGAAATGCGCCGAAATGAATGCTGGGCGATTCGGTCCAAACGGATATCGAGCGTGGTCCAGAACAACCCACGCCCAACGGGGATGAGATATTAGTGGCGTTTAACGTTTGACGGGTTCAAAGACACACTCACACGACTTCAGGGCGTGAGGCAAATATCCCACTTGTGCTCCCCGTCGAACGGTGGCATTCCCGCTGGAGAACACGGTGACGAAGATTGAATCTGAGCGCTACAATCCCTGTGGTTGAAGTTATTTTCGCAGGACCCGCGCCGCGGGGGGAAACACACAGCGTCTCAGCATGGGAGCGCCGAGACTCACCTTGCTTCGCCGTAGTACCTCGAACAAGTCTCATTTGATTCGATAAACGGAGGGGCATTGAACCCAAACCGCAAAAGCTGAGAGTCATAGCGTCAGATCCAATTCGCTCGCGCGCGTACACGCAGGCTCTCTGGAGGGAAGGTGAACGGCATGACAGCGGGCCCAGTAGGAGTGGAGTAGACAGGGTAAATGGAAGCTACTTACCTACGAATCTCAGCGCCGTGTCGTTTCTGAGTAACAGAATTCTCAGTGTCGGCGGCCGAAGTTTGTTAATTTTGGCTCGTCGCTGGTGTGGGCGTGAGGGAACACACGGCGAATGTCCGTCTATATTCGAGGCGGCTACTTGACGGGGAGCGCTGGGCCACTAAATATATTTGAGACAAACCTGAAAGCTAAACTTCAAGTTGCGCAAACCTAAGAACTTGAGGGTCGCCGCCTTCTATGAATGGCATGCTGGTAAGTTGAATCTAACGAGCGAGAAAAGCGCTCTGCCGGTAGATCGCCTATCGCGTGAGCTGGAAGGGCCCGGACCCTGGCTAGATCCGATTTCTTGGTAGAAAAGACACAGGTGTCAGCGCCACGGGAGAACTCCGCACACTGTCCGCGCGTTTGTCGTGCAAAAATTACGCTGGTAGGCTGATGATCCGCGACACATTGTCCAATACACTGACAGTGCGGTAAGTCCCTCTATTAATGTGGTGGTGTGCAACAAATGAAATCCACATACCCGTCCGTCACGGGAAACCGGAATGAATTAATTTCTACAGGTTTGTTTGATGCTGATTGGGCGCCAGAGTCAGCGAAGACAACCAGTCGATCGCTCGACAGCCTCCGAGAGGGACACGGATGGGAAGTAGAGTGCCTGAGAGTCGCAGTAAGTAATGGTTAGAATCGATGAATTATGTGAGCTTGGAGACTTTGGGGCACGAAAGCTAATTACGGTTAGTCGACTGCGAATTCTCCGAGACCCGCTGGGTTGGGTTGGGGAGCTTCAGAAGAGACGACGGGGATGTGCGTTGGAGTGGGAGTGTGCTCACATCTGAGCATCGGTGCATATCCATATTGAACGGTGGTTACGTTCCGGGGAGTAGAAAATATTCCATGACTGATAGGCGGGGCGCTCACCAAGGTCGCCGTGCACGCAGTGTGGGACGCGGAGGGGTCAGCAGTCATTCTGTTAGGAGTTGAGGGAGATCACAGCGGCAGATTGCCGAATTTGCAGCGGGGGTATGTATTCATTCGGTGAAACCTGTTGTTGAGAAATGGGGTCATCCTCCCGCTCGCCGGTGGGGTAAAAGGTCCGGAAAGTCACAGGAGCGTCACCGACCAATATTGTGCCTCTGCGACCTAGTTGGCGCTGCGCGGCGGGGCGGAGAGTGATGCAGGGATGATCCGTGCTACACAGGAATAAGCATAAATCTCGGGACGCGACGATGAGTCGGACATAGTTTCGGAGATAGTCTTGTCCGAGTCTATGCTTTGTGGAGATGGACACAGCAGCAGTCGCAGAGAAAACCCCGGGATTCTTACCTGAGGTTCAGAACTGTGCGAGCAGGTTCCGCCATCTTTCTCGCGCCGAGGTTTTGGATGGGCATCGTAACATGCCTAGGTCGCAGTCGAGTTATTTTGGCAGCTCGAATTGACAGCAGAGAGCGCTACTCACCGTCGGGCAGGCAAGGCCTAGGCATAGGGACAGAGCACGGCAATTGAGAAATGTCGGCAATGGCTGGCGACGGGGTAATCAGACGGAGTGGGGATGGTAACACAAGGACGGCACCAGACCAGATGTCATGAATTTAGCATCATTCATTCAAGCTGGAGGGTCTCGAGAATAAATTCCTTGCGGCTCGGTGGTGGACTGAAAACACCGAGTCCCGTGTGCGATCATTGCTGTCACGGTTCTCCTTGTGTCCGGGAACCAGGGCTGCGGAGAAGAAGGGTCGTAACGCCTACAGTGCCGGCGGATAAACGGTCGAGTGACTCTAGTCCGATCGGGGTCACCATTCGTTCTGGAAGATATTAATTTGTGCACCGCACCGAGAGGCAGCGCGCACGGCTGTGATCCTCCGCAAATTTGCATGCTGGGCATCAACGGTGCCCGTGTCGCTGTCGGCCCCCCGTTGCAAGGAGCCAACGTCGACACCAACGCTAGGGCGGTCGGGGGGTAGTGATAATTGCCAATTTGAAAAGCTGCGGGCGGCGTCCCAGCAGAGGATTTGTGCTAGAGTCCAAGGTCGACTCGGACCACTCCATTGCGCCTGCTTCGTCGGAAAGGGCTGGCGAGGCAGACGAGAACTGTCATTGCTGCCGCATACTCGATAGAGACGTCAGGGTCGGCGACGGTACTGTGCTACACATTGCAACGGCGCTCGAATGGAATACGCCGCTTGACAAGCGGGGGCTCGCCGGCCACCGTGGCGCGTCCATCGGCTCTAATGGCAGGTGAAGGCACGGAAGGCGGAGAGAATAGGGAGCGGCAGGCTATCATCCTGTCAAAAGTTCGCTGAAGCATATGTAGACGCGCACCTGCCTATGTTTCGCGGTCTGTAGATCAGGCGTTGCCAACACCGCTATGGAAAGGCGTGCTCCGGCCGCGGCTGCGCTAGATGGGTCGTGCAGTGAGACAGCTCGGCGCTTAATGGGTTGAAGAAGTGTTGGGTTAATTGTGCTCTCGACGGGGCCATTGTGAAAAGAGACCCATGCGCCGGCTCTTCGAAGTAATTAGCTCCAGCGTCTTCCCGACGGAGACAGATTCCATGGGTGCAAGAGACAATGGACGCGAGCCGGTTCGCGGCCATGGTTATTCGCGGTCGGTGCAGCCCGTGGCCAGCTGTGGTCCTGTTGCAATATTGCTCCTCTGTTTCGCCAGTGCGCGCACTCGACACTTGACGGCGGCTTGGTATTTTATCGTCTTGAGGCCAAAGACGCGGAGAGCGGTGCTGGAATGTTTCGCGGCGAGTGGGCCTTAGCTTTGGGGCATGATGCGGCCGCAGCGTCGTGCTGGACGGTCGCGACTTGAATACTTTGTGGACTCCGAAGTTGGTGGTCACTGGTTTCCTGGTTCGTATGATTTGAGAGGGATTACGGGAGGGGCGGGAGGAAGAGGATAGATAAAATGAAGGAGGAGAATGCAAGGGTGTGTGAGTTAGGAAACAGAGGAGGAAGTCAAAGAGGTGTGTTGTCAAAACGGCCACGTGGCGGTGACGCGTACACAATACCAAACACCGCGTGCCGATGGGCCGACCACTGGGTCAAGTGGGTGAATATTTTATGGTGGATAGGACAGGCCAATTGGCAGCAACAAGCAAAAAAGAAACCACACCTGTTATATTATGGCCAGACTCGGGTCGAACGGGTGATCTCAGGCTTGCTGTATCTACTCAGACAGACCTGCGGCGGCCAGATCTCAGCACACCAGCAAGTCACATCCTGACCCTGAGGAGACCTGGACTAAAGGGACAATATTCTGCGGCACCTTGAGCTTAATGCCCATTGAGGAAATTGAAACAAACAACATTTCTTCTATGCCCAACGGAGCCTGTGACAAAGCAGCATATTCCACAATGAATTGGAACTAGATGTTGATAGATGGATATGAGCTTGAGCAGTGGGCAGCTTGAACCAAGCCTTTTTTGTGCAGAAATTACAGGGTTTCCTGAAAATAATGTCAAACACCGATTTTTTTTTGGAAGGGATTCCCAAAAAGGAAATCGGTCCTTCCTCAGTCCCTGCGCCTGCGACGCCTTCTCCGATATATTATGGCATACTGGGGACGTGTATTATAGGTGAATGTGATCACACTACACGAGAATAGCCAAAAGTTGGTATGTACAGCTTGTAAGAAACGAAGGAAACTCAACGCGCGACGCGCCTCGGTTGCGCCCCGGTGCCATCCTCTGCGCCACACGCTTACTCCCCACTTCCCGTCCCCGCAGTCCTCAGCCGGCTTCGCGGGTTCGCGTTGGCGTTCCACCCCATTCGAGCTGGGCGCGCGCCGCCGCGGCGTATGTAATAGTCGGCGGTGACGAGCAGACGCGAACGACGCGCCGGCGGCGGTGCCCCTCGCACCAATCGGTGCGTAACAGCGCAGACCTCCGCCCCAATCGTGTTACAGCTCTCGTCCGCCGTCTGCACCCCGCACCCGTTGTCTCTTCGTGCCCCACGCGCGCGGGTATGAGCACCTGAGTATGGCGCAGTTTTGCCTCGATGGCGTCATCTGCGTTTGCGGGGGGAGGGTCCATTCTGGCGCTAGCAGGACACGTCCGCAGTACGGGTTTCCTGTGGCAGTGGGCGTAGAGGTTGGTCTCAGTGAGCAGGTTAGATGGAGGGGATCGGTGCGGAGGGACAGGACGCGTGCGGAGGCACCCGTCCTACGACGTTTCGAACGAGTCATGTACCGAAAGGTGCAGGATAGAGCATGTACTGTTGCTGGAGCACAGGTGGTGAGCAGGCGGTGAGGCGGTGGTGCGGGTCAACGCACCTTGAATGTTGTCCGCGCGCAGACTCTGTCCCCCGTCTCGTCTATGGC
Source organism: Mycena filopes (assembly GCA_029281495.1). NCBI lineage: Eukaryota > Fungi > Basidiomycota > Agaricomycetes > Agaricales > Mycenaceae > Mycena > Mycena filopes. The sequence goes on along the minus strand of JARIHR010000013.1, from coordinate 231,037 downwards.
AGTATGCACACTCTCTGCTGCGTTTTCTCCGCTCTATCTGCGGTCTGAACGTCTCCTGCGGCGGCGAAGCGATCCCGGTGTCCGTGTCATGCGTGCTCAGGCAACTTGAAGCTAGACAAGCTAGGGTTTTGAAGGAGCCTTGCCGGGTCGATTTGGCGTCCAAGGCGCATCACTGCAGCGCCTGTGTGGCAAGATGTCTCCGGGTCATCGATTTTGAGAAGATTGGAGGCCCAGGCAGCGATACGGGACGAAGGCAGAGGGAGTTTGAGAGGGAAGAGACCAATTTCCTTTTTGGGAATCGGGCGAAAAAAAAAATCAGTGATTGCCATTATTTTCAGGAAATCCTGTAAGCAGGGATGGAAAATTTCCACCACCCACATTGCAGCTGGAGCTCGAGTTCAATTTTCATCCGGGCATTGCTCAGGTGAAAATAATCACGCATGCACATGTAAGTAGTACGGGAGCTGGACCTTGAGTTGAGTTTTCATTGCTCGGGTGAAAGTAGTCATGCATACACATATGGTACGGAGGAGACGGTGGATGGTTTTCAGCCCACATGGCTCTCGACGGGTGTCCTACACGGTTCAGTGGTGTAGGGGTTATCACATCTGTCTCACACTTATCAGTGTCCACAGGAGGTCCCCGGTTCGAGACCGGGTTGAACCATTTTTGCCTCCTTTGCGGTCGCGCCAGCGTTTTACCGGTTTAATCCGGTTCCATTGCAAGTCGCTCCCTCACGCAAACGTTGCACCCCCGCCGCCCGATCTGCACGCACCTTGTTGCCAGAATACCTCTCTCTAGTCTTCCCAACCCCGAAGCGGACACCAGTAATTGCCGCAAACATCACAAAGACCGGATGGAAACTCGAAGTCCACCGGTAGCAACACCAAGCCCACATTCTGAGTTATCTCACCGATGCTGCTAGAAAGGAGGGCACTTTGACACTCCCGTCCTAGCCCAACCAAGTTGAACCAACTCCCAATATTCGATTTCATTGTGGTACCAGTTCGGCAAGAAACAAACACACACACTGGGCTGCTGTACTAATAGTGGTTACTGCACCCAGTGGCACACAGTGCGATTCTGTTTTGCTTCACTGCAATTGAGTCCCAATTGCGCTGGCTGCCTGTTCCATTGAGCCGTGGAAGCTAAGTTTTCTTCCGATTCAGGATTTTTCCATCGTTGAATCTCACAGATGTATTGTAGGGTGGGCGATCTTAGTGCCCGTGGATCTCTAGCCTCCGGGCTGAATGAGACCTCCACCGTACCTTGCGAAAATCGCCCCGAGCAACCACACAGACTCATCAATGAAGCAATCATTGGTGTGGAAAGACGACAGCTGTAACTCGCATTTGTCGTTGAGACTGCTCCGCTACAGTAGACCGGGATACCACGAACAATGTGCAGGTATAGTCGGGGTCTCAGTTTGTTCCTTTGGATGCTCGGATGGCAGGAGTCAGTTCTCGAGTTGAAAGGAACAGTTCAAGCACGGTTCATCGCGAGGTTGAACGCGAGGACGTAGAGTGGGGCGCAATCCAACAATAGTCTCAACGCCAACCTGGAATTGATGACTCGAGTCTCTAAGTGATCGACAGGCGCGGCGAGCGCAAACCTTTCAAAGGGTGGAAAGGTTGAGAAGCACTGCAATGGATTCTAGCGAGATATTTACACTATTCAAGATCAACAAGAACGAGCAAGATAAAATTCATACTGTGTCCTCCATCACCGCTCGTCGCATCTCAACGAGCTCTTCCCACTCTGAGAGACCGAAGATCTCCGGCAGGCGTGTCCAAAGTCCGCGCTGTGCAGCAGAGTGTTCCTCGTGTGCAAAGGCTTCACATCTGGCACAAAGGCTATCATCCATCTCGTCAAACACCCATTCAGCCAGGGGCCACAAATCCCTGCCAGTGGCACCCCAAGACACCAAGGCAGCACGGGCAGATGACAGCGCTAGTGTGCACTCTGCGGAGTCCTCGCACTTGGCCAGTGGGAAATCTGACTGCGCGAGGAAGACATGGAGGGATGTCGTTGCCCTGATCAACTCGACTTGGTTTTTTAAGCAATTTTGCTGCTGAGATGAGTCCAGGGTGCTCCAGAGCGTACCGGCGGCGAACAATGTTATCGCGGGGTACCCGCATGCGTAGTAGTAGACAGCGGGCAGCAACCACAGCGCGCCCACTTCCAATGCCGCCCGCAGAGCAATGAGATCCGTGTCGACACATCGTGGGAAATCGACCGAATATCCCGCTGAGTTCCCGGTGGTCATTTCTTGAAAGGTGTGGGGATACATCTGGTTGAGGAAGGTCAAGGCGCGGCGAAATAGGTACACCACATCGTATTTGTGCGCGAGCCGTACGATGCCGATCACGGCTGCAAAGTCAGCCTTGCTCGGGGGCGGCATGAAGAAGCTAAAACCGGAGGGTCAGCCCCACAAAACGAGTAACATAGCGAAAACACGCACCCGGAGTCGAATATCGCCCGTAGAAAGACCGCGACCTCTACCGCCGAGTCGTGGAGACGCACAACCACAATTCCATCAATGATCTCGCCTTCTGGCTCGGCGGGCTGGGGGAAGGCGGTCATGTCGCGAAAGACAGCGGAACGAGCCCCGAGGATGTCGCTGAAGACGCGGAATATGGCATTCTCTGCTCGAAGTATGAGGTCCGCGGTGGGGAACCAGAGGTCCGGAACGCGTTGAGGTTCAGAATCAGAAGACATCGAGGACCAGAACGCTCTGTGGACGGGACAATATGGAGGGAGGTGGGAGTGAAAGACAACGTTTCGGATCGTGACTACGACGTGACAGCATGAATGATGGCCGACAATAATGAGTGTGGCGCAGGACCAACGCAGGACACAAACATTCACTCCTTGTTCAATCCTTACTCCTTCCTTCTGCCACCCAATTTGGCATAGTTGAGCTTCACATCTGAGCGGGAGTCTTCCCCACCGTTGACCGAAGGCATTCCAAGCGACCAACTTATGGCCAAGTTCAAGTCAAGTTCCGTCCGCGCCTGGTTCGTTTAGGCTGTCCTGGTCTCTCATAAACAGACGCTACAGAGGAAAATTGCACTAGTACGTTTATCCGCGACCTACCAATGTAGAACTTCCTGCAACTGTATAATCCAAAGCACAAAAGGAAGACTGCGACTCCAGGCCGAGCCGGAATTCTCCCTATGTAGACTCAGCTTGAATGTTCTTCGCTTGAACTATATGCGAGGTTGAATTGAATACCGTGAAGCTATGATCTCTAACCGAAGCAGGTGCCACTCGTCGTCGGTTTATTGGCGCCGTGATTTGAAATTGAACCACACGAACTTCAAACTTGGGGAAGTTGAAGAATAGTCTGAATAGATGCGAGTCATGCAATTGACGACATACACATTGGCTCTGGAGGAGGCCGGGCACTTGTCGAGTTGAATAATAGCACAAGAAGGGTTTGAGGTTGAGGTTGAGGTTCATCGCTGGAATCCCATGCCGAGGTGGAGCGCGTTGAGCCGGAGCAAGTGGACTGGGAATCGAGCGACAGTCCCACCGCGGCGGACTCGAGCAGGCAGCCGACCTTCCCCGTCATCGGCATGGTCCTGGAAAAGGGCGGTCCAGAACAGACGCGAAGAAGGGAATGAATCAGGTTGTATTGACACCACTGGACAAAATCGCTAGAGATCGTAATTATACTGCATCTTCCATCACCGCTTGCCGCATTTCGACGAGTTCTTCCCACTCTGGTAGACCGAAGATTCCGGGTAGGCGTTGCCAGAATGCGATTTGTGCAGTGGAGTACTCCGACTGCATATTTGTTGCAATCGACGCACAGTTCGGCATCCGGTTCCTCGAGAAGGTCGAACACAGATTCGGACAGAGGGTTCAGATTCCTATGCGTGTCACTCCAGTGGGCTGACACAAGGGTGCTGTACGCATATAATTGAACCTCCCTGCACACGTGGGGGTTCTCGTGGTGGTGCACCGGGAGATTTGCGATAAACCGGTGGGTCGCGATGCCGCTTTGGTAAACTCGACTTGTGCACGTAGGCAGTTTTGCTGCTGGGCTATGGCTAGGGCGTTCCAGGGCGCACCGGTGGCGAATATTTGTGCTGCGGGGACCTCACAGATGCTGTAGTAGATGGCGGGCAGCAACCACAGAGCGCCCACTTCGGATACTACTTGGAGGGCAATTAGATCTGTCTCGACGTCGTCTGGAAAATCGACCAAATAATCCGTCATCCCGCTGGAATTGTCGACCAATTCTTGCAAGGTGTGGGGATACATCTGGTCAAGGTAGGACAAGGCGCGCCGAAAAAGGTACGCCACGTCGTATTTGTGCGCGAGCCGCAGGATTCCGACAACGGTGGAAAATTCGGCAGTGCTTGGTGGCGGCATGAAGAAGCTGAAACAGGACCTTCAGCATCAAAAAAAGAGTAACACAGCCAGAACACGCACCTGGAGTCGAATATCGCCCGCAGAAAAACCGTCACTTCTGCCGCCGAGTCGTGGAGACGAACGACCGGAACTCCATCGATGATATCGCTTTCTGGCTCGGCGGGCTGAGGGAAAGCCGTCATCTCGCGAAATACAGTGGAACGTGCGGCGAGGACGTCGCTGAGGACACGGAAGATAGTGTCTTCTGCTCGAAGTATGAGGTCCGCGTGGGGAAACCAGAGGTCTGGGACACGGTGAGGTTCAGGCTCAGCCGCCATGAGAGCAACGGGAAATATCTGTGGACGGCGAGGTGGCGGTATGTACAAGACGAGAGATGAGAGTAGAAGACAAAGGTTCGGTGTTACCGTGACTCGGACGTGACCAGGAGTGATGGTTCGGCCGAAAATTCGGCAGGACGCGACGTCTTGCTCCTTCATCTTTTACCTCTCACTACAATCCCGCGTTTGCCCCGTGAGCTGGATCTTACCCCCTGGCGACTCGGAATTCCCACCACGCTGGTGGAGGGGCTTCCAAGTTCCGTTCCCCAGCCTGCTTGCAGCCTGCCCGTTTATCCGAGACCATCCGTTTATCCGCCACCGTGACCGGCGTGCTTGCAACTGAACAAGCCAAAAAAAGACGACTGGGAATCCAGGCCGAGCCAGAATCTTCCCCCACCGGGTTTCGTTTGAATGCTCTCCTCTCGACTGTCCTCCCAATATCTCTGGCGGCCCGCAAGTATTCCAGTATTGATTTTTCCCGCTATCCTCATTGAATATTCTAGGTGGTTTCAAGGCTATTCTCGACCACCTATTGCCGTGGTAAATGACCCACTCACGGCCGTTCTTAGTGCGCCGCTGACTCAACATTTCGAAGGTGATGTCACTCGGGCGTCCAATCACGCCTTGTCCTCTCCTCCCATGTCCCCCACAAACGACATCCCGCCGCCGCCCTCCCAGCCAATCCAGCCGGGACTCATCAATAGCGCCACAACTCACGCCTCGGCACAACTGCTCGAGGATCTCCTGCGCAAGGACTACGTGTCGCACCATTGTTATTTCAATGAGAAAGGATTCCATAACCACCTCTCCCACCAGTACGTTTCACCCAGTTTAGTCCTCAGTTGCTTACTATTCATTAGTCTTGTTGCCGCGTACGACCTGGGAGGTCCGCCTGCGCTGTTGCAGAAAATATATGATGTCGACGCCCCGACTCAGCGCCCCATCGACCGGCAAGGAGAAGACCTCACTGAAACGAATTGGACCACGCGCCTGGGAAACCAGAAGTAATTCAACCTCATACTTCAAGTCATCGCTAATCAGTCGCGCAGGGCCTATGGCAGCTATTTGGCCTTCTTCGCGGACCAGATCGCGAAGCTCGGCGTTCCAGAGACGCTCAAGAAATACGTGATGGCTCCGGAGGCAAACGGAAACGAAGCTCTCATGTTCGGGAGGTTACTCGGCGGCGCGTACGTTCCTCATTTTACTGTGGCGTTTGGAATATATCTCAAGGTTCTACTCAGGCTTCACCCGTTTCTCCAAGTTGGGGTGCGTATCATCTTTTGTAGTTTGATCCGAGATTGAACGTCGTCGGGTCTCACAGTTTGGTGTCGAGTTCGGCCAAGATTACATGGTCTCGCAAGGTGGGTCGGTATTTGTGCCTAGCCTATCAGAGCTAAAATCATTCAGGCCTGGCAATGGCAGCCGTAACGTCCCCCGAGTTCATGAAAGTCGTACTCGACCAGTCGGGCGTTCCCGAACTTGCTGCCCCCGATTCAAAAAGCCCGAACACGACTCTCCTCTCCCTCCTGCGCGAAGTCTACGACTCCCCCACCCTCGCGCCAATCCTGCCCTACGACCCCGACGCCATGCTCTCCACCCGCCTCCGCGCACTCGCCGCCTCCGACCACGGCGCCGCCCTCAAGAGCGTCTACGCCAAATGGACCATCGACACCACCCTCACCGGCGCCGCCGCCGCGCAGCACTTCGCCGCCAAAATCGAAGAGTGCCTCTGGCAAGCGACCCTCCTCGTCGCCGCGACAGGCAAACCCAACCGCGCGCCGCGGCTCGACTTCTTCTTGATGCACATCCTCACCTCCGCGCTCTGCCTCCCGAGCGTGCTCGCGATCATCCCCGACGCGACGCACAAGGCGCAGCTGCTGCAGGGCTACGCGCGCGCGAGCGCGCTGTACACGCTCCTCCGCGGCCGCCCGCGCATCGACATCCCGTTGCTCATGTCCTACTCCGAATTCCCTGCGCCGCCCAAGCCGGCCGCCACGGGGAGCGCAGATGCGCTCGGCAGCCCAGACGCGTACGAGACGGACCCGTGGCTCGCGATCCTGCAGAACTCGCTCCACCACAAGGACGCGCACGTCGCCAAGACGGTGCGCGCGCTGTACTACTGCGCCCGGGAGTACGGCACTACTGCGCCGGGGAAGGCCATTGGCGCGTACCACCGGGATGGGAAGGAGGAAACACACGTCGGGGCCGGCGTGATGGACGGGACGGTTTTCGTGCGAGCGGCGGGGGTGGTGTCGGATACCTTGGGGTGGGTTGCGTTTGGGGAGAAGGAGGGGAATTGGGATCGGAGTGCATTGGGGTGGGATGCGGCGTGGGAGGGGGAGGGGGAGAAGGCGAATTTGTGAACTGTAACTCTCGAACTGCTGCATAGCGTAGGATGAGTGCGTGTACGGTATTCCTGTGTTTGGCGCAACCACGACCGCGCTTTGGTGAATGAACACTCTTTTTCCTTTCACCTCTTGTCACGCGTTTGAGTGTTCACTCAAGCAATGATGGCCTTGTACAAATCACTGGTTTGCTCCCTTCAAAGACGGGACGAGGAGTTTAAACGCCGTCTGGTACCATTATACGTACATTTTCGTCAACCACAAGTTTTCAACCACGGGAGAGATTTGGTCGAAAATTTTAACTCAGATAATCAAGCGACGAGACAGAAACATATGTATACTATTTATCTCTGCACAGGCGGGTGAGACCAAGAATGCGACTACCGATGGCCTTGCTCTTGCTCGTAATCTTGGAGGTAACCCTTGAAACCCGACTCCTGAAAGTCGTGCGCTCAACCAATAAATTAACTGGGGGCACGTCGTCAGATACCAGGCGGGGTGGAACCAATCCGAATCTGGGTTGTATATCAAACTCACGGGTGTGGTCGTCATACGCTTTGGCGTTTATCCGCTCCGCCTCCAGCATGGCTTCTTTCGTAGCGAGCTCCTTGGCCGCGAGGACCCGTGGCCAGGCCTCGATTTGAATCCTGTATGGGAATCAAAACTAGTTTCAATAAGGATCGTCGGTCGAGCGCACCTCGCTACAGCCTGCACCTCCTTGAAGAAGTCCTCGGGGTCAGCAAGCTCCTCCACCGTCGATAGGTCGTGCGAGAAGACCACAGTGGTTGCCCCGTGAGGGAGTGATTGTTCTGGATCCTCAAACGCACCTTTGGGCGCGTCTGGATTAACCAACGCAGGCGTTGCTCCTTTGATTCATTCATAGTCAGTTGCTAGTTCACTTCGCCTTTCGGTTTGCGTACCAGTATGTTTGTCATTCGAGTCCGCGGGTGTGCTCTGCGCCGCTTCCGCCATCCTCCTTGCACGAAGCGCAGCTTCTTGCCGGTGACCATCCTTCCCCAAGAGCAGATCAGTTCGCACCATTTCCCCGACATTGAACGTGTAGTCAATAGGCTCTCTCGTGAAGGCCGTCCGGCTTCTGACTGCGGCAGAGCGGTGGTACGTGACATAGCAGTCGTTCCAAGGCAAAAGTTTCGAGGGCTTCATCGGATCGCGTCCTGATACATGTGTCGCACCGGTCATCGGAAGAATGGGAAGGGACATGGACGGCTCGATAAACCGATCCGGGATGGCCGGTGGTTCGCCCTGTACAATAAAGAGGACTAGACACGGATTGAAGCGCGCGTATGGCGAAAATAACATCTGTCGCTGCCTCGGAACGCGTCAGTAAATGAAGTGAGTCTTTCGAGTGTGGCGGATCCACATACGCCTGAAACGAGCCCAACATATTTCTTGGTGACCAGTTTCTTGCAGGCAGCAACGGCCTCGACGTCCTCCTGCACATCCGGATCCAAAGAGTCGACGGGATCGAGGCTGAACACAACACAAGCGCCGACGGTTGGCAGAATTCGTCGCGTCTCGTCGTAGCGGTTCATACTCTCTTCGTCCACGCTGCGTCGGTCGGACATGTCCATGTTGGTGCGGGTTCACTGGGGTGGGGAGGAGGAACAGAGGGGAGAGCGCCACAGATCTAGACCTGAGTACTTTAGTGCAAGAGCGACTCTGAAGAACAACAGGGATGAGAACAAGAAGACGTTGACTGTAACAATGGTTACAGATTCGCGAGGAGAACAAAAGGAAGGGACAAGAGACTCCCCAGAACAAAGCACTTACATATTGGGATCAAGGGCCGATAGAACAATAACAGCGAAACAGAGAAGCAGACGCGGCAGACGCCCGGCGTCAGTGAATGTAATGAACGGCGCGAGGCTGTAATTATTTGTGCCGATTTAAATGTACCACGCAAAAAATGCGACGGCCGAGGTTTCTTCCTTTCGTCTTCACCTTGGAGGCCATGCGAGAAACGCGGCTCTTGAAGGTCAGGCGCTCGACCAATAAATCAACTGAGACGGCCAACTTGAAGTTAACACACATCTGGCGGGAAGGAAGCGAAAGTTGAACTTACCTGTGTGATCATCGTACACTTGAGCATCAATACGTTCTGCCTCCTTTGTGGCCGCTTCGATTGCACGAGCCTTGGCTCTCGCGACCCGGGGCCATGCATCCTCCTCGATTCTGAATTGAACGGTGAGCCAGCAGATGAGGTGAAAGCAGAACGCTCCAACCGGATGATAGCCTCCACTTCTTTGAAATAGTCCTCAGGATTGGTGAGCGATTCTAATGTCGATAGGTCGTGGGTAAAATTGACGGTGACGACCCTCCGAGAGAGAGTGTCGAGACGAGCGGATCCGGATGCTTCATTCAGCGAGGCCAGCGCTACCGAGGATCCAAGTTAGCGAGAGCAGAGGAATCGGTGATCTACACCAAGGGAAGAAACGGACCTTCCCTGATGTCCAAGCGAGTGGGGGCTGGGAGGTGGTTGCGCGCAACCTGTTCCGCCTTGTTCCAGAGTAGATCATCTGTTCTCTCTACGTCGCGGCTCAGAAACCGGTCCTGTCGGCTAAGTTCTTCGAGGCTAAACTGGTAATCGATGGGCTCCTCCGTGAACTGGGTCGCACTCTTGACCTCCGCGAAGGAATAGGAAGTCACGTAGCAATCGTTCCAGGGAAGGGGTTTTGACGCCTTGGACGGATCCCGAGCTGAGGGATGGGGCTTGGTCATAGGAACGATTGGGAGCGACATCGTTGGCTCTATGCATTGCTCTTCCGAGGCCAAAGGCTCCCCCTGCAAAAGAAAGCGGACAAAACAAGGATTGTATGGCGCGTAAGGATTATAGAGGGTCAGCCGCTGGGCATACATTGGTAATTAGCGAAGCCGAGGAACGGACATTTACGACGCACGTCTACGATAGCCCCATATTTCTTGCTTCCAAGTCTCTTGCAAGCTGCGACTGCTTCGGAGTCCGTTTGGACTTCTGGGTCCAGAGACGCCACCGGGTCGATGGTGAAAACAGCGCAAGCGCCAGACATTGGGAGTATCTCGCGACCCATGTTCGTCGATTGAGATTGAAGGAGGGAGGTGAAGAACAAGAGCGGGGCATCAGGGTGCGAAGAACGATAGCCCCCTCTCGGGTATCAGGTTCGGACCACACGCGAGCATGTGATGTGTCGCGGGTCCAAGCAAGGTCCAAGCGCCCAAGATTTACAAAGGCGCCTGTGTGTTTGGTCGCTGGCAACATAGTACTGCTGAAAATTCGGAAGCCGGTCTAAAGTTTAAACTGACCTGAGACAATCCGCGGACATGGGCCTTTGTAAAGTGAGCGGCCGACGAGCATACCGGCCTGTAGCTATTCCATTGTTTGGAGTGTTCTTGAAGGAGCCAGAGGTCGAGGACCGAGCGAAAGAGCCTGCGATGATGGGAGAAGGAGAAACACGAGATGTCACAATCATGATGTTACTGTCACCATCAAACACCGCAGGAGGTTGACCAAGAAATTCCCGCCAACGGTTGGATATTGCCATAGATATTTCGGACAACTCCCGAGATGGGCCAGAGCCCATGAGACTAATCTTAACCCCAATCCGTCTCACCTAGCACCAGAAATCAATATTCCATGTTTTTTTGCGGTGCGCGACTCGGAGTTAGGCGCACGGAGAAATGACTCATCACTGGCAGTAAACCAGGGAAAAGCTAGCGTCTCGTGTGTCGGGAAAGCTGTCTGAACGGTCAGCTTGAGCCAAATAGATAGATTTGGAATCTGTTGTAGGCATCCAACGCAAGCACTGGCAGGCTAGGCTCGTGACCAGCCTGCCAACTACTTACGGCAAATCTTCAACGCAAGCGCTGTGCCGTCATCTGGAAAACGGGTTTTCTGTGATAGACATGTGTTCGGCCGGATAGACTGCCAGCGTCTCGGTAGGTGCCGATAGATCCGATGTTGCGACGTAGATCCTGATAGACTTTCACGTTCTCCATAGACTTGTGAGTCTACCGTACTCCTCCGCCCTCTATCCCGTTCCACAGAGGCCCTGTGCCGAGCTTTTCTCGTGTGCATCTGACCGCCATGACGAGTCTGAATAGACCCGGAGCCGAAATGACTTAAATAGCGGACTTCATCAAGGTCGTGCTGTCACCCTCTCTTCCTTTCCCCCCACCATCTCGACGCCCGTCTCCTGTCTTTGTTTGCCTTGTGCTCTCACTCCCATACTGCTTGGCTTCAATCTATTTCAAAGGGCAAGTGTTCACGCGTCAAGACTCAAGATTCCGCTTCCGCTTGCAAGACGACCGATGATCAAGCAGATTCAGGTCTTTGGGCCTTGGTGAAAATTGCCCTTCAAGCTTCAAGCTTCAAACTTCAAGTCTTCCTCCTCCTCAAGCTCCATCTCGAGCCTCAAGCTATCAAGACCAAGCTACAAGTTGTTGAAAGCCCGGGCCAAGTACGCCACCGCCGCCGCCGCACCGGATCATGCGTATCTGTTCAAACATTTTCCCGTTCTCTGTTCATATAGTTTCACCTCTTTAATTCCACCTCTGTAATTGCTCAATACACCTGTTTTCACTGCATTATAATTTGCCCCGTCGTCCATTTGGTCCAGCAAGAATTCGAGAGCAACAGATGATCAAAGATCAAAGATGCCCGGTGAATTGCGGATAGCTGAGTCTATCCGAGTCTACCGAGGTCTATCCCGACCTACTGCTCTACCACTCTACCGGTCTACCGGATTTACCGTAGACATCCCACACTACCCTGCATCCGATAGAGGGGGGGGGGGTGACTACCAGTCTATAAGACTACTCAAGCCTATCCCAAGCTACCTACTGAGTAGTGAGGGGGCAGTTTCCAGATGGTAGGCAGGCATGTGGGCTGGGCCGGCATGATCGCTTTTTGGCAGAGCCATCACTCCCATCACGACCGCCGAGGATGTCGATCACTGTCCTGCCATTTTTTTTCTACAGCATCTGGAGCGAAATAAGATAATTTAGTACAGTAGAAGTCAAGTTCAGGGTAGTTAGATGACCGATTTTTAAGAAAAGTGATGAATCCCCTCGGAATTGAGTGAAATATAGCCCAGGGGAAATCTGGTTTGATGGGCCCGCCCAGCACGGTAATCGAGCCGGAGAAGTACCAGGCTACTACCAGCCTGCCTACGGCACAACACTTGCGTTGAAGATTTGCCGTAGTTGGCAGGCTGGTCACGAGCCTAGCTGTTACTCTTCCGAGTCCGAGCTCTAAGCTGTATATGAGAGGAGATGCACAAGCTCTTGTAAGCACTAGGAGGATCTGCAGTACTCAAGATGCATGTGGGGATTGAAGAAGCAGGAAATGAACTGTATCCTCTTCAGCGACCGTGAATCACAAATGGAGAGAAACATGACAAGAATGCATGGAGAGCGCAACTCCGGAGCTGACGAGGAACAAAAACAAACCAAGAGCACAGTGGCCTGCCCCCGATTCGAATGAGGTGTCTTAACATGGTATCGGAAAGTGTTAGCAAAGACAATCAAAGAATTGAGTCTGTCCAAAAATGGTGGTGTGTGTTTGTTACAAGTTACAACATGTGAGGCAACCATATTTACCTGTCCTCTCCCTTGCCTTTGTTGTTGATGGTTATCTGTGTACCTCCGTCCCAAACAGCCAAGTCATTCATGTCAGCCCCGTGGTCAACAAGCAGCTGGACAACCTCCTTGTAAAATCCCTGGGCTGCAGCCTGAAGTGCATTGCCGTACATCCCACCCTGGGCATTCACCTCAGCTCCATGCCAAATGAGCAGTTTCACAATCCCCCTGTGACCTCCATGTGCTGCGGCCTGAAGTGCATTGCCATACTCCCCACCCTGGGCATTCACCTCAGCTCTGTGCTTGATGAGCAGATCTACAATCTCCTTGTTACCTCCATGTGCTGCGGCCTGAAGTGCATTGCCGTACTGCCCACCCTGTGCATTCACCTCAGCTCTGTGCTTAATGAGCAACTGCACAATCTCTTTGCTCCGCTTTACTGCTGCGGCCTGCAGTGCATTGCTGTAGTCCCCACCCTGAGCATTCACTTCTGCTCCGTGCTCAATAAGCAGCTGCACAATCTCCTTGTCACCTCCATGTGCTGCGGCCTGAAGTGCATTGCCGTATGCCCCACCGTGAGCATTCACCTCAGCTCCGTAGTCAACAAGCAGCTGGACAACCTCCTTGTAACCTCCACGGGCTGCGGCCTGAAGTGCATTGCCGTACTCCCCGCCTTGAGCATTTGCTTCGGCTCCGTGCTCAAGGAGCAGGTGCACAATCTCCTTGTTACCTCCAACTGCTGCAGCCTGAAGTGCATTGCCAAACCACCTAATCTGAGCATTCACCTCAGCTCCATGCTCAATGAGCAGCTGCACAATCTCCTTACTCCCATTTTGTGCTGCGGACTGAAGTGCATTGCTATAGTCCCCATTCTGAGCATTCACCTCAGCTCCGTGCTCAATAAGCAGCTGCACAATGTCCTTGTGATCCCCATGTGCTGTGGCCTGAAGTGCATTGCCGTACACCCCACCCTGAGCATTCACCTCAGCTCCGTGCTCAAGGAGCAGCTGCACAATCTCCTTGTACCCATTCACTGCTGCGGCCTGAAGCGCATTGCCGAGCCACCCACCCTGAGCATTTGTGTCAGCTCCATGCTCAAGGAGCAGCTGCACAATCTCCTTGTTACCTCCTTCTGCTGCGAAGTAAAGTGCATTGCCATACTGCCCATCCTGAGCATTCACCTCAGCTCCACAGTCAACGAGCAGCTGCACAATCTCCTTGCTCCCCTTTGCTGCTGCAGTATGAAGCACATTGCCATACTGCCCATCTTGACCATTCACCTCAGCTCCATGCTCAATGAGCAACTGCACAATCTCCTTACTCCCATTATCTGCTGCAGCCTGAAGTGCATTCCTATACACCCCACCGTGAGCATTCACCTCAGCTCCGTGGTCAACAAGCAGCTGGACAACCTCCTTGTAACCTCCATGGGCTGCGGCCTGAAGTGCATTACCGTACTCCCCGCCCTGAGCATTTGCTTCGGCTCCGTGCTCAAGGAGCAGCTGCACAATCTCCTTGCTCCCATTTGCTGCTGCAGTTTGAAGCGCATCACCATACTGCCCATCTTGACCATTCACCTCAGCTCCATGCTCAATGAGCAGCTGCACAATCTCCTTACTCCCATTGCCTGCTGCGGACTGAAGTGCATTGCCGTAGTCCCCACTCTGAGCATTCACCTCAGCTCCGTGCTCAATGAGCAGCTGCACAATCTCCTTGTGCCCCTTTACCGCTGCAGCCTGAAGTGCATTCCAATACGCCCCACCCTGAGCATTCACCTCAGCTCCGTGGTCAACAAGCAGCTGGACAATCTCCTTGTAACCCCCATGGGCTGCGGCCTGAAGTGCATTGCCATACAACCCACCTTGGACATTCACCTCAGCTCCGTGCTCAATGAGCAGCTGCACAATCTCCTTGTGCCCCTTTACTGCTGCAGCCTGAAGTGCATTGCTGTACACCCCACCATGAACATTCACCTCAGCTCCGTGCTCAAGGAGCAGCTGCACAATCTCCTTACTCCCATTATCTGCTGCAGCCTGAAGTGCATTCCTATACGCCCCACCCTTGGCATTGACACTGGCTCCTGAGTTGACAAGTAATTTCACCATGTCACAATGGCCACTAGCTGCTGCTGAAGCTAGCTCCTCCACCATATTCTCTGAATATTGTCCCTCTTCAATCAGAAGACCAGCAATGACTAGGAGATTTGTGGTGGCAGCCACAACTAATGGGGAAGTTTCCTTTTGTGTGCCTCTCCACTGATCCCAACACCATCCAGCAAATTTTGCCCACAAAGGGACCCGCTGAATGAACTTCAGAATTATGGGTTGGAGTTCTGAATCCTTCTCTGGCTCCCCAGCGGCATGTGTCAGACAATATTGACAATACCGAAGGAGGGGGGGGAGTTTCAGTCTGATCCAATATCTACCCGTGATTTGATTCCAGACTGAATCAAAGCTGAGGAAGGTAAGAAGACTCTGGGTGATTTTGGTCTGGGCACCTGGAAACCGCTCCAATGAAATGCTGTCCATATACTCCTGGGTGGTGTAGTGCACCAATCTGACCACAGAAAGATGTTGATCCACAATAATGAGCCCAGCACAAACACCAAGAATGGTCTCAATGTCCAACAGGTTCTCATCATCTAGCTCCTTTGCACCTGGCTCGATTGCCAAAGCCACTCTCAGCTCTGCAACTGATAATATCTGCTTGGCATGCGTGACCCAAGTTAGAACAGCTTGTGCAATCTGTCTGTCCTCCTCGCTCTGAGTATCAATTCGTTTCATAGCATCTGCATAGGTTTCCACCAGGGTCTGAGGCAGGTTGTCAAGAGCTGACCAAACCTTTGCAGCTGTGCGCTGCCTGGTCAAGGCTTTCATGTGCAGCTTGGCAAGCAAGAACCTATTGGACATCATGAGCATGTGGCTGCTGAAGAAAGAGCATAGCCTACATTCCGTCAACTCTGTCACTAATTCTGGTATGGATCTCCTCCATCAAGGCAGGTGTCTTTTGAACATACTTTGAGAGGTGTGGGGAGTTCTTGATTTCCATGTTGACATATGCCTGGATATCATCCATATTTGCATGGATCTCCAAGAATTTGATGTTCTGGAATGCAGGACTAGGTGTGATATGGGGCCGTGAGGTTATCATGAGGCTACATGTAGGTCCCATTGCTGCAAGGGCTGGTAGTAATATCTGCCGAAGGTCCTCTGGATATTCGTCCACTGCATCAAGCACAATATAGACCTTGGAACTGCCAATTTCGATGTGAACAATGTGAACAATCTCTGCAAGTGAAGGTGTGGTTTGCTTCTCCGAGTGCTTCTGATATAGTGTTTTCACCTCTGAGATATCTCGTCCACCAAGGACCAGTTGTCTCCAGATACTTGCCAGTAGGTTGGCAGGTGTTTGAACCTTAGTCTCCTTGTGGTTCAAATATATGCAAGCTGTACGGGCAGTTGGGCCTTGACTGAGAAGATGGTCTACAACCACAGATCTGCGAACAAGATCTGTCATTGAGCTGCACCCAACAAAACAAAACAAGCTCACGCCAAAACTGTCTTCCCTGCACCCGCTGTTGAATTCGGTGAGTACACTGAGGTACAGCTATGATGGGTACACACGGATTCCATGACACCAGAGGGTTCTCCCCAATCCTTCCTTCCACTCCTGGAAGCAAGGATCCATCATCAGCCAGCCTCCAGTTTCTTTCTGTCGAGCACTGGTAATATCTGCATGTTGTTGGAAGAAGTTGATGGGTGAAAACCAGTCAATAATCTTTGTTCGTTCTGCAGCTGAAAGCAAAAGTGGTGAGATGTTGTGTGGCAGGAAATATGAGCTCACCCTGTTGTTGGTCAATGACTATATTATTGAGGTTGGTCACCCCTGACTTGACTGATCCAAGCAGTGCTGGGAAACATCAGGCCGACATCACCATGTATCAATTATTTACAAACCACTCTGTTGGCGGGAAATGTCACTATAATAGCACCAATAAGTAATAACACATCAGGAGTATTTTTGTCGCTCACCCAAGGTCTACCAAAAGCCAAACATTGACCAGAGACTTGAACTGCTCAAACTTGGCAAGATACTCTGCTGCCTCCTTCCTCCCTCCTAGTGTCCACTTCACTTGCTTACTGAAAGTCAATGCTCCCAGCTTTGGTGTGAACTCCTTCATCATGCCTTCAAAGTTGGTTAATGGTTCAGGTATGTTCTGAGTCAACTGGCTAGATGGATTTGCAGTCATCTCCTTGCGAAGTCTCTTGAGCATGGCTTCGAGGTGGTCCATTTCCAGCCTGATCTGTTTCTCCTCCTTCGGTGCATTACGGAAATCCTGAATATGCTCCCAGGCCTTTACTGCAGTGTTAAGGAGCTGGAGGATGCTTGTGACGGTCCCCAGGATCTCTGCCATGGAGGGGGAGGACAAGGTGCAAACGTGGGAGCATTGTGTCAAAAGCTGTCATGGCCCCATGATACATTGTACAAGGATCTGACAGCTCAACAAGTTTCACACCGGTTGGCTTTACTCCGCTGGTATCTCTTTTTGGAGAATCTAGCGAACACGGGAAGTGAATCGAATAACCCCAGGCAAAGAGCACATATTTGTTTGAGAATGTTCCGTCAACATATGCAGTAAATACTTGCAGTGTACTTCAAACAAACTTCAAAGAAGCCTCAGTGTCCACGACTCGGAGCGTGAGACAGTATGTTTATAACACTTTTCTCCTACAGCACTCATTGGGCTGTAAGTTTGACTCCCACTGATGAGCTGTGTTTGCCGCTGACCGCGGAATCCGATCAACCTCCAATACAAACACGACCATGTGCGCCAGATTTAATTGTTCAACATGCGGAATTCACGTGATATCCACGAACACTGTCCTTCTCCGACGTGTTTCCCGGTCTTATTCATTGGTTCACAACGTTTCCAGCCCCGAGCTGAATTCTAGCATATTGTTGCAATTCCAATGTCGACTCAGCTTGCGTGGCTGCAGCATGTTCTCTGACGCAATCACATGTGGTTGGTAAAACTTGTATAGCTTCCAGGGGACTTGTTCTCCCTTCTTTCCTTCATATAAATACCACTACAACCCGCCTGTACTTGAGTTACAATTTATGGACTGTTTTCGCTCCCGGCTCTTGTATGCCACCTTAGTCCCTTGTTGCCACTGATGCTCGCTCCCGTCCATGCTTCTGTCTTGTCCCTTGTCGTTCACGTCTTGCTCATCGCCGTATTCCTCCTCGTCTTCCCCGTCGCCACTGGCCGACTCACCGGCAACACCTCCCATATTTATTCCTCCTCCTTCACTCCTCTCTGCCAGCCCAAGTTCTGGATATGGATTGACCACCTTGCACATCACCTGTCTTCCAGCTGCCCTTGGAGTGGCTGGCAGCACAGTCCAGCACTTCTCTTACCGTAGTAGCTGCAGCGACCTATATGCTTTATTGCTGTGTGGCTTGCGCTGCTGCCATTGGTGTTGGTTGTGCTGCTGTCGCCGCCACTGTTTCCGCTTCCAGGAGAGCCGCGAGCGTATCACCACTCAGTCTCCGCTTGGGGGTCCTCGTTCGGGATCATAGGTTGATCATAGGTGCTGTCTAGATCTGAGGAGAGACATTTCCTGAGGATAGGGTGTTGGATGTCTTATGCTGTGGTGACAGACTACGCACCCAAGAAAATACATAGGGTAGCTGCCTGCAGCCTGAGTCTTTGGAGACAGTCCAATGACGATCACTGTGGTTGCCAGTTGTTTGATGGACTTTGAGGCCGCGGAGTTACTGCGGAGCTTGAGATTGTTTCCCAAAGTCATTCCAGCAAAATAACAACACAAACTTACCAAAAGTGAGGTCGACAAATAGGAAGACATAATACAGGTCCACGTTGATTTCCTCTCATTCAGGCTGGTCCTGCTGTTATCGCGGGGCTGCAATCCAGTGAGAAAGTTTGTTGCATGATCAGCAGAGTTTGAAATCACCCGCGTATTGAATGACTGGGAAGATTGCATGCAAAAAATCAAATGACAGGTATAGTATGTTGATTAGATCTGCCCTCCACAGTGCTCTACTGATTCCCAATGTGTATGTGGCTCAAGTTACTGCCAAGACCTCTAGGAGTCCCCCGTCTATGATATAATGGCATGAAGGCACACCTAGGACTGGGGAGTGTAAACCTGGCTGGTTTACTGGACTGATCGGATGCTTATATACACTAGTTTACCCTTGTTGTCTACATTCTTGTCTCGCTCATCCCTCGCTCGCTTGCAATCCATACCGTGGTTCTATTGACATTGGCGTGATCTTTCTTTCAGTGTTACTTGTCTGGCCGACAAGTTCCCACTGGGGAGCACTCTACTCGGAAATACTATATTAAGTAATTCCTTCAAATCGACACATGCACCCCTGTGTCGTTCACGAACTTTGGTCGATGGAATAGGTCTAATCGGTCATCACGCAGCAAAAAAAAAATGTGGTGTAAGAGACTGTAATTTTTCTGGCCTCCCCTGGTGGATTTGCGCCTTCGGGTGAGTTTTAGGCGAGATTTGTGCATCTAAACTCAAATTTCTGCTGTGTGGTTGGATTTCTTGGTTGAAAACAAGTTGAAACAACATTCGAGGGCAAAGAACCTGAAAAATGTGATCTGTGTCTAATTCAATAGTTGTGAGAATGCCTAGGAGTAGAGATGGAACCTGGCTCCATGATCCCGAGGCTGTGTCAAAAAATTTCCACTGTCACGGCCGTTGTCGAATTGGTTGAACTAGTCACGTGTCACCTCCTGTGTCGATCTCTTCTCTGCCGGCAGAATCAACCAAGAATCGACCCAGGCAAACCGTGGGAGCATAGCACTTCGGCCGAATTGCCGACCCGAACCATGGCCGTCTCAAACTCCGCCGCCGCTCTTTACCGCTTCCTTTCACCACCATCTCACCACCGCAGCTCCCTCTGCCGCTGTACGGTTTCTCGAAGGTTCTGACCACGACACGCCCAACCTACTGTGCTTCCATCCACCGTCCTATGAATCCCGTTGTACTTCTCGAGATTGCCACCTTTGTCGACGCCGCGGCTCCCCGAGATCTTTCGCACTTGACGCAGGTAGATCGGTTGGGCCATGATACCGTCCCACCGTGTCTCTTTCGCTACATCACCGCCGATCGGAGTCCTCACCAGCTCGTCCTTGCGGTCGCTTGCGAAGACCCAAGACCATTCGTAGGGCCCCAGGGCGCGCCGCCCTGTGCAGCTCACTATCGTTGTGCACCTCCGACAAGAGGATCGACTCCCTCCACACCGGCCTCATCACGATATTCACCGTGATTTACCGCCGTGGACTGTTCAACATTAGCTTTAATTGGCGTGCGGTGCCGCGCACGAACCAGGCTTAGGAGTTCTCGGGCAGCGTCTGGACGGTCATGTTGCCAGTCTTGACTTCGCTGCGCAGGCTTGACCTCAATTCAGCCATGGCCACCGCACAGTAATCCTAGCGAGTTCCAGCCGCTTCACACCACCAGCATCCTCAGGAATCCCTTAGGCCTTAGTGCTCACAGGACTTACTCCGACCACCCATCCGTCCGCCCGTCCGCTCATTGAATGCATTCAAGCTCATTCAAGCCAGCTTCCGTCCGCATGTCTGGGCGACTCAAATTTTCTTCCGTGGCCAATCCCATTCAATCCAATTCAATCCTTCTCGTACTCCGTTGCCAGGGTTGCTTTTGCTTTTACTTTTCCTCATGTCCATTCGTCTCACTGAGGTCTTCCCGAGTTGCAATTCACCGACGACCTGTGGATGCTTCAGTTCAAACGCCGCCCAAGTTCTCTCTAGATCTGCACCGGAAGCCGATGCGGATTCGCGCAGGTGCCGTAAATATTGATCACTCAAGTTGCAGTTCTTAGCTGAAATCCTCAGACTGACTGACGCAGATTCTCTGGCCCGGTACGAAAATGAACGAAGGAAGGCTGCTTTCTTCAGTTACTGTCTCAGGTGCGCCGCTTCACCGACCATGGCCAATCTCCGTGCTCTGCAACTAACTGCCAATCAACAGCTCTCTTCCCCCAGGCGTCACCCTCTAACTAGTAATTTTTTCCCGGAATCATGATCACGCCTCGTCGTGCCGGTGCCGGTGGCAGCTTTCCATTTCTCCCACAACAAGAGTAGGCGCCGGGCGGTGGCTGACCATGGTGGCTTGAAAATCCGTGCTTGTTGTGGTCCCGTCCATCTATATCCATAGCTAGCTCTAGACTGCCTTGGCGGCGTATCCATCCGGATCTCATGGGCGGCGACGGCGACATTTCCTTGGCTGAACGTAGCGGCACGTCGATGGGTATCTCAATGCTAGTCCCGACGCGAACCCATGAAAAATAGCGATTCAACTGTAGCTTGAACGCGGTCAAGAAGGCGCTCACCCACTCCTCGGAGGTGAACAATAACACCTACTTGACTTGCTCCCCACGGTCTAACCAAAATCGCTCCGAGAATCTATCCCACTGCTCCAATCCCGAGCAAGTCGGGAATCGGGATTCACTCAACGGGCGGGCAATCATCTCGGGCGTTGCTCGAAGGAGACAGGCCGCCCCGCGTAACCCCATGCATTATCAGTCAGTCAGGCACGAACGACGGTGGATCCGGATCGACGACAACGTTTGCGTTTGCAGGTGGAGGGAATAATAAGTATCTCGACCTAACTTATTCCGACTCAAGTTAACCTCGCAGTTCAAGGTTCCAGGTTCAAGGTTCGATTATTCAGGCTGTGATGCTGAGTTATTCAAGCTGGAACAACTTCCTGATAGGAGGCGAGTGAAAAATCCTGCGAGTCCAACTAAGTACATGGGTGCGTCAGACCTGAGCTCACTGAGGCTCACTGACGACCCGAACTCACTGACGTGGCGTAAAATTAGATTCCATGTGGTGGTGGCGGCGGTTGCCATTTAATTTGTGTCCGCACAAGGCCCGACGCTATTGCCAATGCGGCGCGAAACTCCGCTACCTGGTCGGACTGATGCGAGGGCTCGACCGCCAAGCGGTAGCGGTCCGATAATTCTGTGGGTGCAGTGTCAATTGCAATTTTAAATAAATGCGTTCCAAACTACATCTGCTTCCATTTTCAACTTCGACTCGGAATCAACAGCGATCGATCAGCGTTGGTTGATAATCTCGACCTTGGTTCAACTTGCACCTCGACGCCCCCCGCGCGGAGTATGCCGATTCCAACTGGCACTCCACTAATTAACAGTTCCTCAAAGTCGACTTATAAGATACATGTAATTTCTCTTCATTCACCACTTAAAAGCCTAACTAACACCGCTTAGGGGTCGTCCGCAAGATGGGGAACCTTCCAAAATATATTCCGAATTCGAGCGTGGTGACGGTGGCGTCTTCTGGCCTGGATAAACATGTTTCCGAATCACCATCTGTCGTCTTCTGGCAGCGATTTGCGGTACGACCTTGGGCGCCCATCAGCGGCAACGGCGGCATCGCTGACTCCGCTGCTCTCGGTGCAACTTCAAGGGCACCGTATGTACAGCGCACGCAGACGACACTGAGATTAGTATCACCAAATGCGTGTCTGTCCGCTCCCGAGTTGAATTAATTCTGGCACTGTATCAAATTTTGTGTGACCGCGTGGCCTGAAACGTACTAAGGCGACTGAGGATCTCTGGGATTAGTTGTTCTGATGGCGGCGCTGACTGTTGACGGGATGCCTTAAGACGCCCACACCTGGGAACGCGCGCCCTGTTCCCTTCCCACTCACGTTTGTCCATGCCCGTCGACATCGCTTGGACTCTCGGAGCGCTCCTCGTCGGAGGGTCCATCGGTCTAGTGTGCGTGCTAGCTATTTCAAATTCACCGCGGTCCCGCTTGCCAGTCTCACGCGCCGCCACAGTCTGAGCGGGATCGTCACCGTGCAATGCATCGTCTTCTACAAGCTCTACCCTAACGAGGTCCGGATACGCAAGCTCATGGTGCGTGCTTTGCCTCTGTGCGCCTCTCGTATCCTGACCCCACGCGCAGGTCCTCGCAGTGTGGCTGCTCGACCTGCTCCATTCAATTTTCATCGTGGTCTCTCTTTATGATTATTTTATCCACTTCTTTGGCGACTTGTGCGTGTCCCATCCCTCCTCGTCCATCCATTCCCCACTAATGCCTAATGCCCTTCACAGCAAGAGGATCGATATCATCCCCTGGTGCGTGGCGCGCCACCAATTTGTTTTCTTTCCATCTCATAAAAGAACAGGTCAGTTGCTGTACGTCGCGATTTATTCTGGACATTGAGAGGCGGGAGCTGATCATGGAAAATTAAATGACCTGTAGTTGTCGGTTGTCGTCACGGTGCGCCTCCCCTCTCCCGCTTATCCTTCTTCTGGGAATACTGATACTGAAGTTCGTAGGCCATTCAAACCATGATCGTACACTGGTACTTTGCGCACAAGATCTACAAGTGTACGCCGCCACCTCGCCTCATGTAGTCCTTTGTTCACCTACCGTCATGTTGGCTTTCAGCGAGTGGCCAGAACTGGTGGATAACGGCTCCCATCGTGCGTTACTGTGGCGTTTTTACCTCCCGAGCAAGTCGCTGACCCAGCTTCATTCAGGTGCTGCTCGCCTTCCTGCGTCTTTGTGCGTTCCTCCCTCCTCTTGTTCACGCTATAAGAAGTGACCTGATCCTAATCGGATTCCGACAGTCGCTGCTTCCGGTATGCCTTTAAATTTCTCTTGAGCTCGACGGCGCTGACCGCGTCACCACCACCAACGCATTGCAGTCTCGACGACCGAGATGTACGTCTGCCTACCTCTTCTAATTTTCGTGCGCGTCTGATAGTAGTAACTTCGTAGGATCAAACTCCAGCGCTACGCCGTCTTCAACGAGAAATACCCCGGCGTGCGTCCCTTCGCTGCTCCACCAACTAAAATACTAACCTAAATATCGTGCTACCAGTGGATCTTCACAACCGGCCTCTCCCTCTCCGCCTCCGTGGACATCATCATCACTGCCTGGCTGTGCTACTTCTTGCAGAAGATGCGTAGGAGGACGGCGTCTACTCCGATGGCGCAAGTGGTGGACACGATCACGCTCTACACGCTCGAGAACGGGTTCCTCACCTGGTGCGCCCTCCGAATTCCTTCCAAGCAAAGCCTGTGCTGACAGTTATTTTATTCGGAATGGAACAGTGTGACTACCACCGCGTCCTTGATTTGCTGGCTCGCGATGCCGGACAACCTCGTCTTCCTCGGGCTGCACTTTGTGATTGGGAAGCGTGCGTCGCCTACCCCCTTCTCATTTCTTCGCTCACAGGTTTTTTTTTGGTTGCAGTCTACGCAAACTCCCTCCTAATCTCGCTCAACACGCGAAAGGAGCTGCGCGAGATGCGGTGGAACACCGACAAGGCGGGGCAATGGGACCCGAGCGTGCCGGTGCTCAGCGCGGACGATTTTACCGTTCCGTACGGGATGGGGGGCACGGGGACGAGGACGTACCAGTACGGCGATGCTACGTCGCTTACTATGAGCATGTCGGTGCGTTACGTCTGCCTGTCTGCTGATTAGCACCACAGATACTGACCAGTTGTTTTAACTTCTGGTTCAGACACCCAGCGCAGCATACCGGCCCGCGTTCAAAGTCAACCCCCGCGTCCTCCCCTCAGTGCTGGAGATCAACGTCCAGCAGCGCGTCGAGCGCAGCTCGGACGAGCTGTCGGACGTGATTCAGAGCGATTACGCTAATGGGCGGATGCAGTACCACCGTCCCCGACCGCGCCCGAGGTCGCCGCGCCATGAGGCGGACGCGCTTAGGTCGTTGCCGTAGCATTTGCATTCAGCTGAGGTTATAGCTTATATCATCATCTATGCGCGCTGTGGGGCCTGGGGCGCTCTGCACCTTCCTTCCTTTACATGCACATAGTACCACTTAGGCTTGGGCGCGAAATGCCGACGCATTCTACTTTATACCGCCACACACCACTGTCATTGTACAACCCCACATTTGTTTTGTACTAATATCTTGAATTATCACTCGTTTAATGTCCATGTCGCGGGTGTCGTGAGTGTTGCTGTGAAGGTGGTTGTATGGTGGGCAGGGGACGGCAACGTCTTGATCAGTAGTGGCGCTTTCTCGATTCCAGTGGCGTCGATCCAGATTCCAGATGAAAAACTCTCTACCTAGAAGGCTAGAACGAGTTCATGTGGGTAAGAGTTTATAATTTCTGCTTAAATCCAGCTTGAACTCGACCGTCCATCCAAACCTGATTTGTTTCACCAAGAGGACAGGACACTGGACTGAAGTGTCTCATGGTTCTCGAGTTCGCTACCGGCAGGACGGTCGCGACCAAATGCGGAGCATCCAAAAATTCAACCACGCACGTGACCGTGTCTCGCATGGTTGACTTTCTCAAGTTTCTCTCTCACTCGCGCTGACTGGTAAACATTAAAAGTAATCATCCGTTAGAGTAAACAACACAACGAATCTACCCGAAGAAGTTCAAGAAGGAGAGACTTGAGAATTTAAAGCAGAAACTTTTGCAGGTCCGCCCGCGCGTGGGGTCCGAGATGAACATTGACCATCCATTTAGGAAGCGTTCCCCCCGGCGTTCCCCCCATTCCCGCCGATCGCGACGCCTCCGTCCCCACCTGTTCTCCGTGAATATTCGTACTTCGTGCGCATGTTGGAAACCACTCACCCGAATTATGGTTCCCCCCCGACCCAGACAAAAGCCCGCCATTCCCCCCGCCTTGCCCGCCATCACCCCCGAGCGCCACCCCGCCCGCGCCGCCGTTATTCTTGTTGCCCCCGACGGAGATCACCCCAGCCGCGTTCCCGCCTCCGAGCCCGCCGTTCCCAGCTTGCGCGCCCCCGCCGGCACCGCCCTTGTTCCCGTTCCCTCCTGGGCCGGTGAACCCGGCATTGCCGCCTCCGACCCCGCCGAAGCCACCGAAGGCATCTCCGCCGGTGCCTTTTTGATTTACGCGTCAATTGATGCGTACTTTGCTTGGCGGAAGTGTGCTTACCGCCGACGTTGTTCGAGCCTCCGAGCGAGAGGAGACCGCGTTCTTCCAAAGGAAGGGCGAAGACGGCCGAAGCCTTGAGCGTGAAAAAGACGTAGAGAACGGTGGATGAGAGAGAGAAGCGCATATCTGTACTTTGAGGGAAGCTGAGATGCTGAAGAATGTCGTTCCATTCGTCCCGCCTTTATACGAAAAGAATTCTGAGCTGGGCTAGATTTGAACAAGTCGAACGTGGATGAAGGTCCAGATTGTCGAGGACAGGTACAGTGGCCAAGGCACTGACTGGCGGCGTCTGTCAGAGAAACAGGAAATATTGCCCCCCTGATCATGCACCCGCATGGACACCCGGGCGGAGATTTACTGCGGCGTAGTGTTTGAATACAGAGCAGCAAGATTCCAGGATCTAAATCGAGTCTCCAACTGGTCGAAGTTGAACAGAAAAACCTCGAGGGCTCCTTCTACAGACGTCGTAGCAGTAGGCAGCAGACTCTCCGAGTTGCACAGCTGGATCTTCCCCTACAATTCGGCCGGACCAAACACCCGTGGTGAACATCGTCGCACGCACATACGGCGCCGTACGTCTCTGCGTGCCATACCAAAACATCTCCGAGTTTCAGCGGAACAGACAGGAATGAACCATCAGAATCGGCGTAAATACTAGCCCTGGTTGAAGTTTCAGTCATAGGATATAGCCCGTAGTTGGGGTTTAACGGCGTCGCCTGTGCCGTGATTTGTGATTTTCTATTCTTGCGGAGTACTTGGAGAGTCATTGTGACGCAGACGAGACAGATGGTGCCCACGGTTGCCGCCAGCCTGAGCGCTACTATGTAGCAGATTAGCATGGGCGCCCGCCCGGAGGCAGTAGTGCAGGATGATTACAGGATTTCCTGAAAATAATGGCAAACACTGATCTTTTTTTGTGCGATTCCCAAAAAGGAAATTCTCTTCTGTCTCTTCCAAGCCTCTTCTTGACTCTCTGCCACCGCGTCCTCGACCCACAGAGGTCTATTGGCCTGTCTCCGCGTCGATGGGGTGACGTGGCATCTCCACGGCCTAGGCAAAGTGGCTTGGGGATCAATTGGGATCGACGCGACGACGCCTCGCCGTGCCGTGGCCAGGGCTAAGCGCTAGTACTGAGCGCGGGGACGGGGCAGCAGCTAGTGATGCCGCCGCCCGTCGCTTCGGTGGACGTGAGGGACAGCGACACCGCGCCGAAGACCATAGCTGACGGGCGCAAACGAGTCCATAAGCGGGTTTGGAGGGGTGCACACGAGACGTGGACCGCTGGGTGGGGAAAGATTACAAGGTGCGTTGGCCCGCACTGCTGTTACTCCCGTTGCTCACTGTTCCGCCGACGTTGTGCGCTACCTTGGACGGTGTCGCTCAGCGGGCTCACACCAACTTCACACCACATTCCACCCTCGCATCCTCCTCTCTTCCTACTCCTACATCAACACCCCAACGCCATCATGGAACCACGCAGTGCCTTGCCCGTCCCCCAGCGCCTAGCCTCGTCAGCGTCAGAAACGACCCCAGCCTGAGCTTTCCCTGCTGACTCTACGCTCGCGCAGAGGCAGCCTGCGCGCCTATCCCTCGCAGGCCTGGCACTTGGTCACCAATTGCCCAAGTTGGTGCGGAACTAACGGCTGGCGTCACGCGCAACGACGGCGGCGCGCTCTTCGCGGGCGTGCACGCCCGGCGGCTTGTTGTTCATGCCGCACTCCTCTCTGCGCCCTCGCCTATGGCGCGAGGATTTATCGCTCCTGTACCCTTATCCACCTTCCTCACCATATGCTCACCGGCGATGCATCGTCGACGACTCGAGTCGCTCGACAATGTCGTTAGAATCGTAATGTGCGCCTCGTTGAGTAGCATTTTTCAAGTAGAATGTACATTGGTTATTCCCAATCGACGATTGAGTGTTACTGGGACCCTATATATGCGGCCCAAGCGCAGGAAAGGCAAAGCAAGGCAGGCAAGGCAGACTTCCTTTTTGGGAATCGCGCAAAAAAGAAATCGGTGTTTGCCATTATTTTCAGGAAACCCTGTAAAGCCAGTGAATTCTGGTCTCAATTCCAAGAGCGAGCGCTCACTGCAAATCGTCGGGCGGCGGTAGCACTAGGACATAACCCCCATGGCGGGGATCGTGGGTACTCGCGATGCGGTTCCAGTTTGAGGTAATTCACCCGAGTCCTGTTTCAAGAAGTCGGAGGGGTGTCAATATTGGAATTTCAAGCATGCATGGCGTGAGGGTTCAATTTCTTGGCTCCGAGGCGTATTCGGGAGAGAGACTCCTTGGGTGAGGGTGAAGACACGGCATGTTGTAGACGTTTCAGAGAGGAGATGAAACCAGCTCTCAGGTGCATAAATCCTATCGCAGACCGAGTGATGCTTGTGTCAGTCTAAGTCGACTGAAATTTTAATAGACGCGGGTACCCTTCGAGAAGGGCAAGTAGAAGGCATTGCTATAGGGACTCCGCCCCTGTGAGACAGCACCTCGACCGGAAGTGACTGTTGAATTGTATCTGTGGAGCGTCGTCGAGTTGGCCTGAGCAGGAGATGCTATAGTCTAGAGTTAACCGCGCTATCAAACCCGGGTACCTCGTATGCTTATGTAAAGTGCGGACCTTGAATTTGATTCCCACGCCTGCTCAAGCAGTACCGCTACCATTCGCCGTCGCCACACGTCCTCCCGGCCACCTCTAACCTTCCACTTGTTCCTATTCGATCCCATGGCACCCAAGCTTCGTTGGAGAGGCCCCCAGGGTCGCCGTACCGTCGCAACAATCGTCAAGAAAGAGATTCCCCAATGGCCGAATGGGCTTCATCCGGAGCAAGAAGACGTCGTCACCCGCGTTCTAGACGGTGAAGATGTCATTTGCTGCTTGACCACAGGAGGTGGGAAGTCAGCCATGTTTGCAGTGCCCATCGTAGTGCTTCGGGAGATGGTACGCAATCCCCGTTCCTACCCTGATCTCCCCGTCCGCGCGTTACCCATGGGGATCGTTGTTACTCCGACCAAAGGCTTAGCTGCGAATATAGTAAGTCTCTTCCACTCCTTGGCTCGACTACCACAATACTTGATAGGTCCATGAGCTCAAAAAATTGTCTGTCCCCGCGCTCGCCTATTGCCATGAAACCGTCACCGAGGCGCGCAAAACCGGTCAAAATCTTGTCAACGAAATTCAGCAATGCAAGACTTGGAACATCGTCTGCGTTGATCCCGAGCACCTGCGAGAGAAGGCCTGGCGCCAAATCAGTGATTCCGATACCTTTCGCGCGAACATCGTCTTTGGATGCGTCGACGAGATCCATCTCATCGACGAGTGGGGTGCCGACTTCCGCCCTCACTTCCGACACATCGGCCAATTCTTTCGTGGCCGACTGCCCTCCTCCGCCTCCGTTCTCGGTCTCTCTGCAACGCTTCTGCCCGGCGCGCCCATGACCACCATCTGCAAAAGCCTCGGCATGTCTCACGACGATTTTTATCTTCTTCGCTGCTCCAATGAACGCCCCAATACTCAGTTTATCATGGAACCCCTCGACCACGGCCTCGGCGGCAAGGAATTTCCCTCCCTCCTTCGTTACCTCAACTCTGGACGCAAGGCAGTCGTCCACGTTCGCAGGATCGACGAGGTCTTTCGTGTTTTTTCGTATCTCTGGAACGCGCTCCCTGACGGCCCGGATCGACTTCGGCGCATCCAAATGTATCACTCGCTGCGCACCTTCGAAGCGAACACAGAGATCCTTCGACTTCTCGATGAAGACCCACGGTGCCAGGTCGTTATCGCCACCGTCGCATTCGCCAACGGGATCAACGTCAAGTCTCTGCTGGACAGTATCTCGTTAGGATTCCCCGAGACCGTCAATCAACTTTGGCAGGAGAAGGGGCGGGTGGGAAGGGACGCAAACAGTGTTGCGCGGGGGGTGGTTTTGTTTCAGCCGAGCGCGCTCAGTGATGCGCAGAAACAACTCGCTGGTGCGCCATTAGATTTGTATTCTTTCTGAACATATGTTCACTCAACCTTCACAGGCGTCGTCCTGCCGTCAATACCACGTCAAATTAACCCTAAAACCGGGAAGCCCAAACGCACGAAGAAGTTCAAGCCCATGGAGGAGATCAAAGCGCTGATGCTCGTCGAAAAACACTGTTACATCGCCCTCCTCAACCGGATATTCGAAAACCCACCCCTCCAGCTTACCACACTCGACTGCATTATTGCCAAACGGCGCCTACCGTGC
This sequence comes from Mycena filopes, assembly GCA_029281495.1. Lineage (NCBI taxonomy): Eukaryota > Fungi > Basidiomycota > Agaricomycetes > Agaricales > Mycenaceae > Mycena > Mycena filopes. The sequence goes on along the minus strand of JARIHR010000013.1, from coordinate 201,191 downwards.
AACCTGTGCGCGATCCGCAACAAAATCACTCTTGTATTCCCGCCGTCCCCACGCCCACGTAACCTCATTCTGCCGCCCTTCACCCCTCCTCCAACAACAAATTCCGCACCTCTTACCGCTACGCAGAAGAAGCTGAAGTTGAAGAAGAAGGAGCGCGAGATTGTCGAGCCAGTATTAGCTGCATTTGGAGAGACCCTTCGGCGCGACGAGCGCAAACGCGGGACCAACCAGCACCGCCCGAAATCAGCATTTTTTCCGTCGTCAATTCTCAAGCTCCTCCTCGACAATCTGCTCTCCCTGACCACACTCGAAGATCTCACCACCCTCGTTGTTGCCTGGAAATTTGCGCGCGCCCATGCTGCGGCACTTCACGACGTGGTTCTCAAGCTGCAACGGCGGATTGAATCGGCTCGGGAGGAGGCTCGGGAGGAGAAGAACGCGAAGCAACGCGCAAGGCGTCGATCGAAGAAGGCCTTGAGGGACTGGGATTCGGATGAGGAAGAGGCTGAGGTGGAGAGGGAGGAGGAGGAGGAGGAGGACGCGGAGGAGGAGGAGGACGAGGGAGAAGGGGCGGACGAGGAGAGCAGTGCCGATGAAATCAGCCACGACCCACCTTCATCGCCCATACCTCCTCCGTCAAAACGCTCCAAACCAACGCTGGTCGAGGTCACGAATCGTCCACGCCCGAAGCGCGCGCCGCGTGCGCAACCCGAGAAACCTCAAAATTCGGCAACAGTTTTGGCAAGCTTTAGGCCCCCCTACAAGCCTCGGAGACGCGCTGCTGCTGATCCACAGTGATGGTACGTTCTTACCTCAATTTTCGTTCCACTAGGACTGATGTAAATCGTGCCTTAGCCGCGTTCGAAAAACTGAACATCGCCGAGATCCCCGAGCTAGTTCCCACGGGTCCAGTTTTCCTCTTCCCCCCCGTCTCGCTCGCTCAACGCCCCCGAGCTTTGTATAGGTCGTTCATAACACGGTCCTCAATGTTTCCCTCTGCAATTCCACCCCTGTAATCTATTTTTCAAACTGTATTCCTGCTCACTACAAATACAACCAATATTCACTCCTCGTCGCTCGAATCCTCCTCGTTCTCGCCAACCTTCTGGCTCCCACCAGCCTTCTGGTTCTCGTCCACCTCGGTCTCTGAGTCCGAGTCAAACTCCGGGCCCCATGTAGGCACATCCTCAGCCTCTTCGTCCGAGTCTTGCAGGTCAATGTCTTCCCCAAACATTGCTGTCAAAATGTTTTCAAACTCCTCTTCCTCGTACCAGTCGGCGCTCATTCTCCCCGTTTCTGGGTCGATTGTGACGGCCAAATCCGAACCACTGCTACGGGGCTCGTCGCTATGGTCCTCGTCGTCCCACCACTCAACCGAATCTGCGGCGGCGCGAGATGCGACTGAACAGGAGGAGTAGAATGACTTGATGGAATGGGTGGAGGAGTTGGATTGTGTTGAACCGGATGACGGGGGGCGCTCCACTTCGGGTGTTGGACTACGCGGTGGGGGCGACATTGGAGGCGATGGAGGTGAGTCGTCGGAGTCTAGAGCCATGTGGTCGCCGCTTCGGAGCTTCTCAACACAACGCAACATAGAGGCGTATTCGGCGCCCTGCTGCAGATATTCTGCCATCTTGCCTCCCTCCAATCGTTGCAACCCGCGATCAATCCGATTAACCGCTGCATGGCCCATGCTCCGCTTCGTCCTGAACAAGTGGAGCTCCTCCTCCTTGTACATACGAAGCAGAATCCTGGTTTCTTCGCGCAAATGCGGGGATGTATGCGTCTTGCTTCGAGGTTTGAGGTCAAACGCCGTCTCGACGTCGTCCTTCATCCCTAGAAAACGCTGCACGTTTGGCGCGATGGTTTTGCGGTAAAACTTGTCGTCAAATTCACCGCCGCGCCGCCTCACCATGTCTTCCAACCACCGGTTGAAATGCTCTTGCATTAAGTCCCCTTCGATAAAGGTGCCGAGTATTCCTTGAAGACTGATGAGCCAGTTGTTCAAAAGTGTCTGCTTCAGCGCGGGAGAACACTCGAACTGGAGCAACGCATATAAATCCAACATGTAGCGCATGTAATTTTGATTCGCAGTCCCCGCAAACGTGAAGATGTAAATCTACGTCGAACGTTGAGAATAAATATTATGCCAGTCATGACGATGCATACCTTCAAGATTTCGAGCACCCTACCAATATCACCCTCAGGAATAGCGTAGTTAAGCTCGAGCCACCACCCGAACTCCATGAGGAAGAGGATTGCGTTGCTGAGCACTCGGTCACCATCGAATTTGGGCGGCTCAGTGTGAACCTTGGGACCATCGGCTGGCTTCGTAGTGGGCTCGGGAGCAGGTGGGGGAGTGGGGGGCGGGTCTGAACTGGAGGAATCGTCGTCGATGTCTGCCAACCCCGGCATCTCCGCTTCCTCGTCGGACTCGGTGGGCTGAGGAGCACCTGGTTCAGCCTCGGGGGCAGAGCGAGGGATCCACGGAGAGCCAGTGGGAGCCTTGTCATCGGCGCTGGTCTCGTCGTACTCGGCCTTGGAGAGTGATCGATCGTACGCGGGTTGTGAGGCAAACCGTTCACGCAGATTGGCAGCGTGTTCGAGGAGATCTTCGAGAGTGGGCAAGCACTCAAGCTCCGCGAGCTCTTCGAAGTGGAGGTGAATATCCGAGTCGACTCCAAGAATAATTCTGCGTGAATTTGGTCTATGAGTTCAAAGTTGAAACCGGACAAGGAAAATCATGACTTGCCGCCAGCAATCGAGGACTCGCGCCTCCCATATCATCGTCATGCTTCGACTCGTCGGGTAGAAGTCGCATTTTTTGAGGTCGGTTGGGCGCTTCATGTTCGCCGCGTTCGAACTGCGGGAGAGGGATGATGGATCCTTCGACGCAGTCGGTCCGTAGTGGTTCGCCGCGCAAGAATTTAGATCGGTAGACTTGGTATGCCAAGTCTCCGGGGTGCTAATGACGTTGCGGAAGGAGTCGTAAATGTTGATTTCCGTGACAAGATATTTTTTAAGGTTCATGGTCGTGGCATGGCCTGCGCCGTCACCGCGGTCCCAGTCAAGGATATTGTCATGCTTCTCGGGCTCGATCCCTCTCTGTGTATCGGCGTCGACACGTCCACGCTGCATACCCTGCGAGGTCAGCTGTCGCTCAGTGTTTGTCCCCGTGGGCTGGAGAACTTTCTTGCGAAGCGGGATGCGATGTTTTGCCAACGTTGTTCGAAAACGTTTGGAGATTTCTGGCTGGAGGAAGGAGAGGTGCGGGGAGAATTCGGCGAGGACGCGAACGAAATGCAGGTCCCGGATGTTGTCGTTGTGTTCCCAATCGATGGTTTCCCAGACGCTTTCAGCTGTCATGGTTTGGCGCTCTTCCTGCAAGACGCGGGCCACATGGTCATTTGCATCGAATGCGCCGGGGACAACGTCGTCGTAGCGAACCGCGGTGCAGGCGATGCCGACCTTGAGCTGATTCTCGCGACCAAGACCGTGCTCGTAGACGGGGGAGTACTCCTGGATGTTATCGCTAATTTTGAAGTATGCAGCCTCGCCGCGCGCAGCCGCAGCCCGAGTGTTAACCTGCAGCTGCAGCAGGTCACGTTCGGACATTGAGTTGAGTGCATTCTGTGCCGTGGTACTGCTGACGGTGGAGCCAAACCGGGAATAAACGCGCTTGACGTCGACGTGCGATTTGCAGATGAAATGCCAAACACCCAGCGGAAGCGCAAGATCCCCACTGGCGTAGGCGTTTCGGCTGAGGATGAAGGCACTGATAGCGCCCACTTGAATCTGAATGAACTCATCAGAACAAAAGGGAAAGAAAAGATTCGGGGAACTTACAGCGGGATGGGGACGGCGTTTACGGATCACAACTTTGCCCTTGACGCGCGGTGCAGAAAAACATTCGGTTAGGTACCAGACGAGAGGATCTGCCTCGCGATATTTGGTGGCGAGGTCCTGGACGGAGAATCTCATGTCATCCCAAGTCGCTACTCTCGTCCCTTCCTTCCGGCCATTCGTCGACGCGCGAATGTGGGTGTTGTTCGTGGGATCGTCGCTTTTGGTAGCAAGCTGGCCGACCCGTCGATACGCCTCGTCTCCCACGGTTCTCGCAGCCCAAGCGGAGAGACAGGGACGTGCAGAGAGAATGTTAGAGAGTGGCTCATGCGGGGAGAAGGCAGCGGCATTCCGCTCGGGCTGATTTCGTTTGGGCCGGCTTTGAGGATGGTCGTAGATTAACTGTATAATGCCGGACATCCTCTGCTTCGATGCACCTTGGAGGAAGCTGGTGACGACAGCTTTGTGGCGAGGAGTGCGAGGATCAAGACCGTCCGCGCGATGATGGTGGTAGAAAAGAGTGGTCAAGAAGTCACCGAGACTCTTAAACCCATAGGTCGTCAAGACATCATCAACCTTCTGGAATTTTGACCGCCCTGGGGGCTGCAGTCGAGGCTGGGTCGATGTACCGGGTGGAAGAGGCGGAGGAATGGGAGGAAGCGGGCTCTGCGCTCCAGAGGTGGATGATATTGGTGGGATGGTGGGAATCGGAAGCGGTACGATACGTTTGTAGGCTCTAACTTTCTTGATTTCACTGGGTCCAGCATCCATGGTGGGTGGTCTGCGCTTGGAGAGTGCGAGGACGCGTGAGGGTGGTCGTGGAAGCGAGGAAGACGCGTCGAAGCACAATGTAACGGGCTGTGACATCACGCGATGGAGGTTTAAACTCCGCACTTTATATAAGCATCCGAGGTACCCATCACTGATGCCGGGTAAATGACAGACTACAACATACCGAGGTACGAGGTAGTGTGTTGTATGTCTGTTTAGAAGAGACTAGAGATGCTAGGTGATTTAGAAGTTGGAACGCCGATAAGTTTAGGCAAGCGGAACTCGCTGGGTACAACTAGGCACTCCGAGTCTTTTCTGAATTTTCTCCGGCCCAATGGGTGAGGCCCGCTTATCTCTCTCTGCGACATCACTTTCATATTTGCTGCAGAATTTTCCAGCCGGAGCGGTCCAGACGGATACTGCAGCAGTGGTTCTGAGAGTTATAAAATGGGGGAAAAAAAAGACAGGACACACCTTCCACGTCCGACTTGTTCTGCCTGTCTCAGATATATCTCCCTCCTTTTTCATCACTGCGGTCCAGAAACTCAGAAAGGAAGTCCATCAAACCGCGTGCACTGCCGTGATGCTGAATCAGCCGACGCGCTTCTTCTCTCCCCACCACAATCGCGTCCGGATTTCTACTTTGTACCATCTTCAGGGCAATGCACCGCGCGCTCAAAATTCAGGATATCGTCGAGATAATCTGCCTCGAGTTGTGTCCGCACCGAAATGCAAAATTGCCGCCAAACCAGTCGCGAGACCTTGCTCGGCTGGCTAGGACTTGCAAGGACCTCAGCGGGCCCGCTCTAGACGCGCTATGGTCGTACCAGGACACTATACTCCACGTTCTTCATTGCATGCCGAGCGAGGTCTGGCAAGGCCCAAAATATGTTAGTTCGCTGATTCTTTTTCTCCGCATTGCGCCGACTTTGACCGAAAACTACCTAGAAACTCCTTCGCCCAATCCTCCGATGTGATTGGGAACGTCCGATGCTCTACTGTCGGCGTGTTCGGTATCTTAGCTCATTCGACGACTCATTCCCGCCTGCTCTCGATGTCGGCGCCCTGTTCGAAATGATCCACGTATCTCTCCCGACGGCACACCTCTTCCCTCATCTTCGCAGTATCTCGTGGATTGTGTGCGATAAACCCCTTCTCCCATGTGTACATTTCCTCCTTGCTCCGGGCATCGTGTCCATCACGCTTGGGACATTCCGGTCTGCAAGAGATCTTAGCATGCTTCCCGTCATCGCGCTGAGATGCCCAGTCCTGGCCGATGTCACCCTTATCCAGGACGAAGTTCCTTCCATCCCTCAGGCGTCCCCAGTATCCTCATTTATCTGTGGATTGAAGCTCATTCGGCAGCTCACCGTGCACCACTGTGATCAAAGCGCGTTTGAGCACATTGCCCGCATCCACAGTCTCACAACTCTTGCGCTCAGAAAACCTCTCACGACGAGACCAGTTCTTCACTATCCGCAGATCCCATTCCCATCCTTGCAAGGCCTCGACCTCGCGGACGCGCCGATTCAGTCCATTCTCGCTGTCCTTTGTACCGTCAGGCGATCGCCGCTCACAAACGTCGATATTGACATCACTCCCCTGCCCGACGCGGCCACACTCACCGAAATTTGCGCCGCCCTCAGTCCGCTCTCTCATCTCCGTACTCTCGGCATCACCAGTGGCTCCCTCTTCACCGTGGCACCGCCGCTCATCGATCTCGATGTCATCCGCCCTTTACTCGACCTCGCCTCCCTCACCGCCCTCCGCATTTCGCTCCCCCACGGGGTCACCCTCACTGACGCTGCCGTCCTCGAGCTCGCCAAATCCTGGCCCCAGCTCGAAGACCTAACACTGCACGCGGATCATAAACCTCAACGTCCCCGCACGACGCTCCTCAGCCTCATCTCACTGGCACGTCATTGCCCCAAACTGGAGGGGCTCGACATGGACGTGGACGCGTCGGATGTCCCGGATGTGGCGCGGGATGCCGCCGCGGGCCGCGTTGTTCAACACGCGCTCCGCCATTGGGAGGTGGGCGACTCCCTGATCGTGCTGCCGCTCCGCGTCGCGCAATTCCTCTCGGGGCTGTTCCCTAACCTCGCAAGCATCGACACGGACTCTCAACAGTATGAAAACCACCACGGGCGGATGCAGAGCGTATGGGGCAGATGTGGGAGGAGGTTTGCGACGTGCTGCCGATTTGGCGAGCCTTGCGGGAGGAGGAGCGGGGTGGCGAGGGTGAGGTGGAAATGGATGGGGAGTAGGGCCGATATCCCTAGAGATTCCTAGATGGATAGCGTAAGAGGACGCGCCATAGCCAAATGCAACAATCGTCAGAAGTTAGAACTCCGTCCCGGACCTCGGTGTTAAGCTTAATTAGTTCCCAAGGAGCGCCGTGGTCTCCCTTGGTTCGCAGCGCTGCAGTATTTGAGCGCATGGATCTCGCTGCCCTACCTATGGGTCGATGCCCTTTCGTCGGAATCCAACATCTCCGTATGCCGAGGGCAGCTGACCAGCGGACTTCGAAATGTAAGCGGAGATTGATCTCAATTGGTAAGGCAGTGCTTTTTGCTCTTTGCCCTCACCATCGCATTTGAGTGGCGCAGTTACTTGTTTCCATCCCTGGGCTTTCTATCGCAATGCCAGAAACTGAACTCGCACGCGTTGAAGACCTCTGGTTCCCCACTGCCGACCTCATACTTCGCGCAGAAAACACACTATTCCGCGTCTATGGCGGCATCCTCAGCGCCCGCTCCGCTGTATTTCGCGATATGGCGGCCTTTCCCCAACCTGCTCAGCCAGAAGGCGAGGTCGTCGACGGCATCGCGGTCGTCCGTCTCCACGATCCGGCGTCCGAGGCTACGGTCTTCCTAAGAGCCATATTCGACTCTAGGTACGTTCTTTGTCCCTGGCATTATTCGCGCTCCTGCTGAATCTATGCATTCAGTTTCTTCACGCCACCTCATAGGGCCGAACTTGACACCGTTATCGGGATCCTGCGGCTCGCGCACAAATACGACGTGGCGTACCTGTTTCGACGCGCCTTGTCCTATCTTGACCAGATGTATCCCTGCAATTTTGAACAATGGGTCGTCAACACCACCGGGACGAGGACGGATCATCTAGTCCAATTTACCGACGGTGTCGAGACACATCTACTCGCCCTCCGGGCAGCGTCGCAAGTGGGTGCTCTGTGGTTGCTGCCCGCCGCTTACTACATGATATGCGGGTACCCCGCGGCAAAATTATTCGCGGCCGGACCCTGGAATGCCCTGGCCGTATCCCAACAGCAAAACTGCCTCCAAGCTCAAGTCGAGTTGATCAGAGGGACGGCCTCCATCCACGAGTTCCTCGTGGATCTCCCGGTGGATGACTGCGAGGATGAAGACACCTGTCGGTACGTAGTGACGGATTTGCGAAGCGCTCTTGCGTCGTGGAGTAGGACGCATAGGGACCTAAATCCTCTCGGCGACTGGGTGTTTTCCGAGCTGGACCCTGAGGAGGGACTGTGTGCGGAGTGCTCCGACTCTTTAGAGGCGCAGCACGGCGGAGCGCAGTCCGCATTTTGGTTAGGATTGCCTCACATCTTTGGGCTTCCAGATTGGGGGCAGCTGCTCGAGATGCGGCGCGTTGTGATGGAGGACTCCGTGTAGGCTTGGTACTTAGGTACTAATATAATCATGTCCGTATTTTCCATTCTCACGGCGACATCCTCAAGATAGTTCAAATACCGCTGCTAGTCGATCTCGATGCCCGCTGGGTTAGAACACAGACCGCGTAGTGAGGATGACCCCGTTGTGGACGACCACCTTTTGTGTCGACTTCAACACACAACACAAGTTGAAAATGTGCGAGGTTAAACAATATTAATTGAGTCCCCCCCCCGACTATGAACCTCGACGGCGAAAAGGAACACGAACAAAGAAGACTCATCTGGGGTTAATCTTGGCGCGTCTCGGTTGGAATGAATAGAGAATTCGGCGCACAGTTGAAGGCGCTTTGTTCGCGGGAAGAAGTCAACCATGAAGCAACACAATTTATTCGACGCTTGTGTGCGACGTTGAGGCCAAGGCCATGAAGCTAAAGTGAAGCGCGAGCTTACTCGACCGCCGACACTTGACTGAACTCGAAGAGGGAATCAAACTGAGAACTCGGTACGATGAATCAATGCTGGAAAGGTGAACGAGGCCCCGATCTTCAGGCGAACCAACTTTGTCCGGAACACTTCGATCGTGGCAATATTCGTCTATCAGAAATTGGGTTGAAAGAAACGGACGCGAGAATCCAATCAACGACACGCAGATTCATCTTGTTGCGCCTATGGGGAATGACCTGGTCGGGAGAGGAGCATTCAGGCTACTTAACTTCAACCGGATGAAGTGAAGTAGAAATGAATCAGCGACAGTCAGTCGAGTTTTGCGGAGAAAGCGGCGACCAGGGCGGACCTTGGACTCCCAGAAGCAAAGTGATAAAGTTTTGAAGTGCCGCGTAGAGGTATGGACATTGGACGAACGAGTGGGAGATTGTAATTATACCCATCTTTCATCACCGCCCGTCGTTTTTCAATGAGTTCTTCCCATTTTGGGAGGCCGAAGATTTTGGGTAGACGTTTCCAAAATGCGAGTTGTGCAGCGGAGTGGGCCGCCCATGCAAAGTCTTGACATCCGGTGCACAGCTCCTCGTCCATTGAGTCAAACACCCATTCGCCCAGAGGATCCAAATCCATATGAGCGGCACTCCAGCTCACGAGGATGTTGCGCGCCCCGGACACCACATGATCACATCCATCCTCGCAGTCGAGCAGCGGGAGATCCGCGCTCATGAGGAATCCATGAACCAATGCCGTCGCTCTGGTCGACTCGACTTGTGCTTGTAAGCAGTTCTGCTGCTGGGATATGGCCAGAGAGTTCCAAGGGGCACCGGCGGCGAATAACGTTGCCGCGGGCTGCGTGCATATGGCGTAGTAAGCAGCAGGCAACAACCATAGAGCGCCGACTTCGGATGCTACCCGGAGCACGATTAGATCGGTCTCGACGTCGTCTGGAAAATCGACGCGATAATATGTGCTCCCTGCGCAGTTGTCGACCAATTTTCGGAAGGTGTGGGGATACAGCTGGTCAAGGAAGGACAAGGCGCGTCGAAACAGGTACACCACGTCGTATTTGTGCGCCAGTCGTAAAACTCCGATCACGGTGGCGAAGTTAGACCTGCTCGGTGGCGGCATGAAGAAGCTAGAACCAGAGAGTCAGGATTAAAACATGAGTTTCATGGCCATCGGAATACGCACCTGGAGTCGAATATCGCCCGCAGAAAAACCGTCACTTCTGCCGCGGAGTCGTGGAGACGGACAACTGATATTCCGTCAATGATCTCGCCTTCCGGTATGGCGGGCTGGGGAAAGGCCGTCATGTCGCGAAACACAGCGGAACGAGCGCCGAGGATGGCGCTAAAAACGCGGAATATGGTGTCTTCTGCTCGGAGTATGAGGTCCGCGTTGGAGAACCAGAGGTCTGGGACACGGTTGAGACCAGGCTCGGATGACATTAGATCAAGCAGAAATATCTGTGGACGGGCAGTGGACGGCCAGATGACGGTAAGAGGCAGAGGTTCGGTGTTACCGTGACTCGGACGTTGCTCGGACGTGACCAGAAATGATGCGTTCGGCCGAGATGCCAGTGGTAACCTCGGACGCGTGTTCCCTCTCACAATTTTCGCAGTCTCGCGAACGACTGGGAATCGTCCTAGCAGAAGATTCCAAGTTCCCGCGCACCCCTCTTGAGTCGGTGACACTCTCCCTTCTCGAACGCAAGTGGCATTCATGTTTCTGGTTGGTCCCGCGGGCTCCGGCGGGATACCTATTGCGATCCAAACAATGCAGCGATTTTGGAAAGGGCTACGTACTGACCCAGTGCTGAGCAGGACGTGGAGCTCCCTCTCCTCCGAACATGGAACGGTTTCCCCGAAGTTCAATCAAATATCATTATTCCCCAGGTATTGACCCAACCTGGTTCTCTGATGCGCACCTCTTTCCTGCCGCTTCCCCATTACTTACAAATATTCGCTAGAATCGAACTGAACGCACATCGGAAGACCTACCACCCCTCGAGGCGTGCGGTCCATTCTGCTGTGCTTCCCATTTTATTTCCCGTCACAACGGATCTGGGAGTCGTTGACTCCATTAATTATCAAGTCAGCGACCAAATCCGTTACATTTTGGCTGGTATGTTACTCGTAACTCCTGGTTATTCCGCGCTTTCTTAGTGCTCATATTTGACGGAAACTTGATCCAGGTCCAAATTCACACTCAGCCCGTAACGCGGCCTGCAGCCCACGACCCCGCAAAGGTATCTCACCAAGACGTCCCCCGAGGCGAAATCTCATCACGATGTACGAAGTTCCGCGTGCCTTCACCATTGGTCTCCGTTTTTCGGTACTACTTAACCTAGCTTCACAGGCTCGTTCCAACCGCGAAGACCCCAACACAAGCATCGTTCAAGTCATCGTGATGGCGCCGTTTCTCTGACATTATGAGCGAGACACGATCCAGAAATCTAAATGGGAGTCGGACCGACTTCCAAATTCCGCGTTGAGTCCGAGCCATGGTATCTCCGCTCGTTCGGCCGCCCACCCCTTCACCATTCTCACCATGTCCAGCACCCGCATCCCTCCCAAACTCGTCTTCGGTGGTGGCGCAATTGGGCCGAACCCCGTAAACCCCTACTTCCCCGACGAGGCGAGCATCAAGGAGGTGTATAGGCTGCTCGAGGCGGGTGGCGTCGACAGCATTGATACGGCGCGCCTGTACGGGCCCTCGGAGGAGTGGATTGGCAAGACGGGCGGCGGGAAGCGGTTCACGATCGACACCAAGACCCCTGGGGGATTCATTCCGGGAGATAGCACGGGCGAGAGCATCCCGGTGCATGCGAAGGAGTCGGTTGGGCGGCTTGGAGTGGACAAGGTGCATCTCAGCCTTTGCTTTCTGACCGGAGTCCTAATAACCTTCATCCGCAGATCGACGTGTTTTACCTCCACGCACCCGACGCCACCGTCCCTCTCGAGGACCAGCTCCGTGGTATCAATACTGCCTACACCGAGGGCCGCTTCAAGCGCTTCGGCCTCAGTAACTACGCCGCCGCCGACGTCCAGCGCGTGTACGACATCTGCAAGGACAAGGGGTACCCCCTCCCGACGGTCTATCAGGCCAACTATAACGCCGTCGCCCGCAAGAACGAGGCCGTCCTCATCCCGCTCCTGCGCAAACTCGGGATCGCGATTTACGTCTACAGCCCCATTGCAGGCGGGCTACTCGCCAAAACCTCCGCGCAACTCCGTGGGGGGTTGGACGCAGGCCGCTTCAGCAAGGGGGACGGTTTGGAGCCGCTGTACGGCGCGCTGTACCACAAGCCCTCCTACTACACTGCGCTGGATCTGTGGGCGGAGGCTGCTGCGGAGGCGGGTTGCAGTGGGGCGGAGCTGGCGTATCGCTGGGTTGCGTTTGACTCAGTGTTGGATGGAAAGCATGGCGATGTGGTTGTCTTCGGGGCGAGTAAACTCGCCCAGATTGGGCCTACCATTGAGTGGCTCAAGCGTGGGTCGGTGGGCGAGAAAACTAAGGCCAAGATTGATGAAATTTGGAAGGTCGTGGAAAATGAGGTGCCGGTCGATAACTACAGCCATTAAGTTAGTTTGAATTTATGTTGAGGAAACACCTGGTCGCCGGAAGAACATTGAAGCCTAATACCTATGTTCATCGCTCTGGTGAGTGAACCGAACGGGAGCAAGTGGACTGATCATGAGAACCCAGCGGGCTCGAAGGATTTCAAGTTATCCCGGTCGTAGTTGACATGGCCCTGAGGAGCGTGAGCCAGAGCGGACCTTGGAATCCCAAAAGCAAAGTAAGTAATAACATTTTGAAGTGCGCGTGGAATAAAACACTGGACGAACTAACGAAATGAAATCATTCTGCATCTTCCATCACCCCCCGTCGCATTTCTACAAGTTCTTCCCACTTTGGGAGCCCGAAGATCTCCGGTAGGCGTGTCCAAAATGCGAGTTGTGCGGCGGAGTTCTCCGTCCATGCAAAGTCGTGACATGGGGTGCACAGCTCCTCATCCATTGAGTCAAACACCCATCCGCCCAGAGGGCCCAAATCCCTATGAGATATACCCCAACCCACGAGGACACTGCGGGCCTCTATCAACGTGTCTGCACAGCGATCCTCGCAGGGGGTGAGCGGAAGGTCCGCGCCGCTGAGGAATTTATGGACCAATGTCGTCGTTCTGGTCAACTCGACTTGTGCTTGTAAGCAGTTTTGCTGCTGGGATATGGCCAGGGCGTTCCAAGGCTCACCGGCAGCGAATAACTCTGCCGCGGGGTAGGAACATATGGCGTAGTAAGCAGCAGGCAAAAGCCATAGAGCGCCCACTTCAATTGCTGCCCGGAGGGCGATTAGATCTGTCTCGACGCCGTCGGGAAAATCGACGAAATAATCTGTGCTCGCTGTGCAGTTGTCGACCAATTTTTCGAAGGTTCGGGGATACATTTGGTCAAGGAAGGCCAAGGCGCGTCGAAAGAGGTACACCACGTCGTATTTGTTCGCGAGCCGCAGGATCCCGATGACGGTGGCAAGGTCGGTCGTGCTCGGGGGCGGCATGAAGAAGCTGGAACCAGCGCGTCAGGATGAAACATGAGTTTCATGGCCATCGGAACACGCACCTGGAGTCGAATATCGCCCGCAGAAAAACCGTCACTTCTGCCGCCGAGTCGTGGAGACGGACAACTGATATACCGTCAATGATCTCGCCTTCCGGTCTGGCGGGCTGGGGGAAGGCAGCCATGTCGCGAAACACAGCGGAACGAGCGCCGAGGATGGTGCTGAAAACGCGGAATATGGTGTCTTCTGCTCGGAGTATGAGGTCCGCGTCGGAGAACCAGAGGTCTGGGACGCGTTGAGGTTCAGGCGCGGATGACATTAGAGCAAACAGAAGTATCTGTGGACGGGCAGTGGACGGCGAGGTGACGGTAAGAGGCAGAGGTTCGTGTTACCGTGACTCGGATGTGACAGAAGATGATGGACCGGCTGAGTTCGGCAGACTTGCCTTCCCGCACAAATTTTGCGTTTGCTCTGTGAGCCGAGTTTCACTCAACGAGCGACTGAAGATTTTTGCAGTCTACCGCAACTGCTCGGCCAACCTGCTTGAGGCCTGTCTATTCGCCAGTGGCCCCCTGAAACTTCCTGCAACTTTACAAGCCAAGCGAAAAGGGACTTGGAATCTACGTCAGGGACTTGGAATCTACGTCGTTTAACCCCCTCTTGGTAACTTATGCGTCATCGGCAGTTTCTGGAACCAACCAAAAAACAAAGGGAACCGATACCATTTCCAGGCCGCTTGTGGCCGCCCTGCCAGGTCGACCATGGTGATATTCTCTGCCTTGGGCCCGTGTTAGGTCGTGCCTTGTCTAATGCAAGTTGCATTTGTGGCTGGTTAGTCTAGGGACATCTGTCGTAATTTGAACAACGCACCAGTTTGGGAGAGCAAAACCGAACCAAAATCAACTTGGGGTACTTATTGACCACCCAGTGATGAGCGTGGAATCTAGGGTTCAGTCCGTTAAAGACGAAGGTTGACTTGGACCCAACTTTTTGTTCCTTAGGTATATTGACCGGTTCTAGTCGCACTTATTTCCCTCGAGACAGCCTTCTTCTGGCTCGCTCCAACCGCAGATGACCGGAAATACGCATCGTTCAAGGCGTTTCCCTGATAAATCAAGGCAGTCAGCCCCTTAGTAAGTCATAACATCGGTGATGCAGCATTGAGAACATTATTAACAGCGGCGACGCCTGGACGCGTATAACACCCTGTCTCGGCCAGCAACCCAAGAATATCCACCATGGCCAGCTAGCACTCGCACGGCTCCCAAACTTGTCTTCGGCGTTGGCCCAATCTACTTTCCCGACGAGGCGAGCATCGCGGAGCTATAGGCTGCTCGAGGCCGGGGCGGACTCGGTGATAGATGCAAAGTATGGGCATGCGGTGGTCTTTGGGGCGAGTAAACCGGCCCAGATGGCGCTTACCATTGAGTGCCTCAAGCGCGGATCGGTGGGCGAGACAGCCAAGGCGAAAATCGAGGAGATTTCGCAGGTGGTGAGGCGCCGGTAGATCATAATAATCGGCTTGTAGCGCAGACTACCAGGAAGAACGCCTTACACTCGCGCTGGCAAGCTGAAGAACGGAGAGCAGACTGAGAATTCAGGGTTCTGCCGAGCACCAAGACTGTGCACCTGGTGCTTCTGCAGACGGACGGCGTCGTGTTCACTCCCGTTCGACTCGGGCGAGGTGCATGAAGTTGCAGCATATGGACCTTTTATCTTCGTTTTATCAATGCTCTCTGAGTCACCCTCGCGAACAGGTAGCCGGAGCGAACGAGAGTTGATGAATACTGCACTGTCAAGGCAGAGACCGTCCACGGACGCACGCAGCGGATATACACCTTGTGCGAGGAGGCGAAATAACGATAATAACGATCCCGAACAAAATTCGATGACGTTTATCCACGCTTCCTCAACGAGGATCCGTTGCGTCGCCGAAGGGGGGCAATTGATGGGAGAGGAATTCCCAAGTTGGGTTCGTAGAAGTGCCTACCCGAAGTTAGCAGGGCGCTTGGGTTCAAGGCGGACACGGATAGCACTGAAGGCACGGTTCCACTGGGGAAAGGGCCAGTGGTTAAAAGACGCGCGATTCAAGAGGAAGGAGGCTTGTTGCAACGGCTGCCATAAACAGCAGCCACTTCGCGATGGCACGCGCGATGCGGCGTTCTCTAAGAAGATGAATTAGATGGCTGATAGGTAAGTAGTGCGAGCGATAGATATGGGTCCAAGCGCAATGGGCGTGTGCGTAGCCATGGAGTGTGGGGACGTCCTACTCCAACTTCCCCAGGCCTACTCCAACTTCCCCAGCTCTTCCAGACGCTGCAATACGACGTCCTTGCTGGTCTCTTGAATCTCTCCTGCAAGGAATATCTCGTCCAAGATCGCATAGACCTGATTGAGAGACTCAGATGAAAGGCGCGGGCACAGTAGAGGACTCAAGATACCTTGTAGAAATTGAACACCAAGTCAAGCTCGTTGACGTTCTCAAAGTAGTTATCTACGGGCAGATTCCGTCAGCCATCTGTCATCTAGTGTGCAGGAAGAACGCCTACCGAGCACTTCAACGAAGAAGTGTATCACCTCGAGATACGCGAGCTCGTTGTCGTTCGCATCGACGCAGACGCAGAAGAAGAGGCCGGCGTATCGCCGATACACAATTTTGTAGTTGCGGAACTAGAGCATTCATTCAGCCCTCGTCCCACAGGACTGCAAGTAAAGAGGCAACCTCGACAAAATTGGATTGAAACCGCTGGTCTCTAGAGCTCACGGCGCGATGGACCTCCCCGCGCAGACGAACCTTTTACGAAAACTTAGCAAGCACTCGGGATTGATGTGGGTCGGCCGGGCGCGTATGTACCTTTTCCTCGTCCTCGTACGGGACGTACCATTTTGCCAGGCGGGTCTTGCCTTGTCGGTTCTGTGAAAGATGCAGGTGGTTAGATTCGCGGCAGCAGAAGCAGACGCGGCTGGAACTCGCCTGGACCAATATGAATCGAATCATGGCGTGAAGGAAGGCGCAGCGGACACACGTGGCGCGGAGTTGGGATCACTATGTTGCCGAATGATGCGGGTCGAATTCGGCCGAACGATTCTGAATGTCGAGGAACAGTGTGTTTGGACTCAGAATGTGGGAATGTGAGGCGGGCGACTTTTTTTGAGACCTCTTAGCCGTGTGGAAGACTCAGATAAAAGTCAAGCAAAAGATACAATTTTCAGCCTTCGAACCGTGGGAAGATTCGTCAGCATTGGAGCTGTCCCGAGTCAGCACGACGCGGCGACGGCGACACCCGTCTCCAACGTCTCTGCACCTCTTGGGGCACGAGTCATCTTCTGCTCCACCATGCTCCTGGATCTGTCGGTCGAGCTATTGCAGGAAATCGCGAGTGAGGTAGGCCAAACTCGCTCCCTCCGATGCCCGACCTGACCACATTTGCAGCTGGCCCGCAGCGACCTCAAAAATCTCCGCGCAGCATGTAGGGACACCAGCTTCGCCATCGACCCGCTCTTCTTCTCCTCAATCCCCCTCCGCACTCGGCGCCTGCGCCTTAAGGACGCTCCTCGCGAATCTCGCAACCGGCGAATCCAAATGGTCTACCGCGAAGACGCTCTTGATTGAACCGGGGCTTGTTTCAAGGGACGAAGACGCCGAATTGCTCCACAATCCCCAGGATCCCACCGACCTTCTAGCGTCCGCACTGGATTCCCTGAAGGATATCCGAGCTGTGAGGTGGGAAGTTTCCTTCAACAAAAGGCACGTCATGGCGACTCACCATTCTGCAGCTGGAAGGCCGGGATGGGTTCCGGGCTGAGCTTGGATATCGCCGCCCACCTGCGCAAATTTCCTCTTTTGGAGGACCTCGAGGTGCAATTGGACAACTACGACGGACCCGCGCTCGCGCTCCCCCTCCTCTCCGGGCTCCGCAGCCTGAAGGTAACAACACAATACTGGAAGCCGAGCCCAATCGTGCCTAGCGTGGGGAAAATCGTCGAAGCCTGCAGTACCACCCTTACCACCCTTCACATCTCGGGCCACCGCGACTGGGTCGCTCTCTGGTCCCACCTTGCCAATATGCATCCCGCCGACGGGGCGCAGCTGCGCCTGAAGGACCTCTGCGTGAGCACCACCATCAGCGCCGAGCTCCTGACCTACCTCGCCTCCTACACGGGGCTGGAGCGCCTGGCGCTCGTGCGCGCGGACGGAGGTAGCCGCCCGAAGGCGGACTCGCTGGCGGATATGTTCTTTGGGAAGGTGCTCCCGCGGCACGCGGAGACGCTAGTAGAGTTGGCGTGCGCGGCGGGGTACGAGAGCCGGTGGAGCGTCGGCGCCCACAACATCGACGCTATCTGCAACTTGCCCAAGTTGCGGAGCCTCGCGGTGAGCGTGAACGGGGCGGGCGTGTGTGGGGTCGAGCCGGGGTGCAATGCGGTTGTACGTCGGTCCCCCCTTAGGTTGACTGGAAGCACAGACTGAACTGAACATGCCACAGGACCTACTGCTCAACAACGTCACGACGCGCCTCCCCTCCCTACAGACCCTCTCCATCTCCTCCGCCTCCGCACAAAACATGCGCGGCGCCCGCTGCGGCAACCCCATAATCGCTCATCGGCGGCGGATGAACGCCGCCATCACCTCCGCGCTGCTCAACTTCGACTCCAGCGCCTTCGTTTGCGACACCTCCGTCCTTTCTTCGGTCGTTGTGCGCGTGGGGGTGAAGGCGTACAGGCATATGCGTGTGCGCATGGAGGGGCCGCGGAACATGGATGAGGATGACGATGAGGGGGTTCTGTATCGGTTCTGTGAGGTGGAGGGTTGATGGATATCCGACGGGAGATGTATCGAGGTGGGATTTTATTGAACGGACGAGCTGTAGCGTAGGTCGTTATCATAATCAGGTCATGTAGGAACTCACAACTACCGCTCTGAATCGTTGAAGCTTAAACTCGACCCGCCATCCACACCAATTCCATATTCAAACCCCTCGGCCACGAGCGTCTAATTACGGTGGAAGATACCTGCATCGCTGACTGAGTACCCGCGCACGAAATCCTCGCCATCCAGGTTGGCGAAGGAGCGTATGGATTCGAGTGTGGAGTAGAACCCGCGTCCAGGTCGCGACGGAATAAATGGTAGGAGTAACTTCCTGGGCAAAGGCGAAAGATGGGGGAAATGCTCCTGAGCCATACCATGCGGTGCGATGAGGGGGAAGGATGGGGAGGCTTCACAGTCGACGAGTAACGACACGATAGCAGTGGGACACGAAAATCACAAGAATCCAGATATTCCCGGACGAGGGTGCCGACGATGCCGAACTGATGCGCCAAACCCGCCCGCCCGACACGAAGGGCGGGAGGGCTCGACGACGAAGGAAGCGACGAAGGGGTCTCTAAGTAGTGAAAGGGCCGCAGAAAAAGACACGAGAGTAAAGGAGGAACGAATGAGCAAGACGGATTTCGCAAGTAAAGGAGCGAAGACACGCAGCACAGCCCCGAGACGGCAACGACGAGTCACCAGCGAGCGGGCGGCACCGTTGTCGAGGGAGACGGGGGCACACGGGGGGCAAAGAGCCCTCGTCGGGCGGGTCCGCAGATGGAAGAGCAGCCTTGGGAAGGGCGGTAAAAGATGGGGGAGATGAGTCGCCGACACCGACGCTGAGGGTCGAGGTGGCAGCAAGGAGATCAGCGAGGACAATGTGGCCGTCATCGAGGGCGGGGGATTAACGCCGCACAGGACGAGGATAGTGGGGGAAATGATGCAAAGTATGGTCGATGGAGAGGAAACTAGGAGGCGCCGGCGAGGGCGAGAATGGCGGGGCCTCGACGCCGCTGACGGCGACGACGGGTAGGGCGGACGACGACGGAAAGAGCGGACGACGAGCGGGGGGGCGACAAGCTGGACCATAAGGATAGAATGACACGGGGGCGTACATACAATATGATGAGGATGTGTATAGGATACATGAATACATGGCGGCGATGACGAAGCGGGCGTGGGTGGTCTGTGCGCAAGGAAATTTGGGGGTCAGCGAGGGTCGCAGCATCAGTGGCAGAGACGCACCACGGAATCTATGCGCCAAAACCGTAGAGAGTGCGACCGGAGCGCTTGAGGGCGTACACGACGTCGAGGGCGGTGACTGTCTTGCGTTTGGCGTGCTCGGTGTAGGTGACCGAGTCGCGGATGACGTTCTCGAGGAAGATCTTGAGGACGCCGCGGGTCTCCTCGTAAATGAGACCGCTAATACGCTTCACACCTCCACGACGAGCGAGACGGCGGATAGCGGGCTTGGTGATACCTGCGGGGCGTGGCGTATCAATGAACTGAGGGCGGTGACGCGGGGGTTGCAAGACGCACCCTGGATGTTGTCGCGGAGAATCTTGCGGTGGCGCTTGGCTCCGCCCTTTCCGAGACCCTGCACGGCGCAGCGAGTTAGTGTTTGTCGAATGGCCTTTTGGGGAGGGGTGCGCACCTTGCCACCTTTGCCACGGCCAGACATGTTGTGGGATGAGTGTTGTTGGGTTGAGAAAGTCTTGAGGGAGGTCGCTGCGGCGGCGAGGGCGGCGAGTGGGAGTCGATGGTGGTGGTTCGGGAGAAAGAGGCGGTGTGACTGTGACCCAACAAACCGCGTTGTTGTCGCATGTTGACGCCTTGTTGTGCTCTCCTCCTGCATTGCGCCTGCGTCACAAGTCCTTCTCTCCTTTGAAACCTATCAGCCATTGGCGCTAGAAATCCAGCTTTAGACACTAGCAATATCCCTAGCTCTCCTGGGTTTCACGGGGACCCTGGGCCTTGACCCGTACTGCGCCTTGAAGACTTGAAGACTTGAAGACGCTCCAACTCGCTGTCTCCCTTGGTACCTGCGGTTCGTTTCACCTTCAAGTTTGTCTTGTGCGCACAGATGCCCTTCGTCAAGCTTTGTCGTGGCTTGCAGAGATCTCAGAGCGCTTAAACCTTGATCTTACTGCTGCGTCCCGTTCCGCCTTTGTTCATCCTGTGACGCCAGTCCACCGCTGGAACTTGAAGTGCACTCGATTAAACGGAACTGTCCATTCTTGCATTACACCTGTCGTGGCTGGTTCCATTTCCCAGGTGCTCTCGGTCAAACCTATAATCACCAATCTCTCGACCCATTCAGACGCGTCGCTCTTCCTTTCGTTTTCTCTCCGCTCTCGCTCGTCCCTTCGCAAATATGCTCGTTCGATGTAGGTCTCAAACCCATCGCTACGGCCCTGATTTTGCGGGAGGAATAATAATTACCGTTGGCCCAATGCAGTGGCGGCATCTCTGTCGACGCGGCGCCTTCCTCTCGGCCTTCTGGTTGTGGTGACAGCACCTTGATTTCGCCGTTAACACGACTGATTTCTCTCGGCTCTCTGTTTGACTCTTGAGACGGAACATTGGCCAGCACTGGCCCTTCGACGGGGAGAGTTGGAAGCAAACACCGAGTCTTGAAGGGGACGGAATTTGTCGCCAGCGACCAGAAGAACAACAGAGGCGCTACTAGCGACCAAACACAAATGTGCCCTTGTAAGTCCTGCGCGCTTGGACCTTGGCCCGCGACAGATCACCTGGTTCTGTATCCGACAGAGTCGCCGACGACGGGGACTGTGGCCACTACTTATTTTGGGTAGTTGTCAGCTGACTCCCACGTACACAGACGCCCACCACCCGGCACCTCTCTCCTCTCCAATCCTCACCTTCTGTAATGATTCACGCTGTGCTCATCTGTAACGTCTACCAATCGCGCCATCACAAGAATCTGAAATCCCCGCTCTAGTCAACACCTCTGGTGTCGCCCGACTAACAAAGTTCTACACCCCCCTTCACCAATCTTCTCAAACCCTCATTCCCAAGATATTCTCTCTCATATGCTCTCGACCAGCGGACCTGTGCAACTTTCTGGACGCTCCGGAGCTCGAGGCCTTTTTTGAGCCCAAGGGAGAAGAGGACGAGCGGTGCCGAGTGGTGTATCGCAACTATGCAACACTCTACTTTGTGTTCGTCGTGGACGGCGCAGAGAGTGAGCTGGGAATTCTGGACTTGATTCACGTGCGTGAATGAAGTCCACTCCGTTCTGCCTCAATTCCGAGCCTTTGAGCACAGGTGTTTGTCGGGGCGCTTGACCACGCATTCGAGAATGTCTGCGAACTGGACCTCGTGTTCCAGTTCGACGAGGTATTTTATCGTGATAAGCCCAAATTTCAAGAAGATGATTCACATACCCGAAGGTTCATTACGTCCTGGCGGAAATTATACAAGGAGGACTGGTGCTCGAGACAAATGTTGAAGAAATAGCTGCTGCCGGTATATTCTCTTCCTCCTACCTAATAAGCTACTTGCCATCTCAACGAAATCACCAGTGCAACTCTCAGCCAAGTTGCGAAAAGAATCATTTGCGTCCGCGAATCCTCTCGCTCTTGGTATTGGGGTCGGCGGTGCGGGGTCGAGAGGTGGAAGCATCAAATCACCGCTTGGCTGGTTGACGGGAAAGATAACAGGGGCGGGGGCGATGTGATTACCGCAGAGAAAGGAGACCAGATAGAAGAAAGAATGAGCACAACGACCCACCAGCGATGAACGCCATGCAAATTGGATGTGATACTTAATGCGGCGGTACGTTTCAGTGCGTCGAGCGTGTTGCAGATAAACAACCAACATGATAGAACAGTAGTGATACAATTTTTTGCTCGGTCAACGGTTCGAATTCTCAGGGATTATAGTTAAAGTACAGTGGATGAAAACGTTAACGACTACCACAAAGGCGTCGCATCGCGCGGCTCGACCTGGCTCGCCGCCGCACTGTAGCTCTTCCGCCGGCAGTTGTACAGGATGCGCTGGTCGGGCGTCGGCGGCCCCACCACAACCTCGCGGACGACCTGGTGCGTGCGCCGCAGCGTGTTTGCAGACGCGACTTTGCGAGAAAGGCGGTTGATTTCGGCGCGCGGCATGGCGGGGCGGGACGCGAACCCCGACGGCGGTAGCGCGCGTCCGGGGTAGAGCTCGGAGCGGATGAGGGCATGCGCCTCGTCGCGGGTGAGCGGGGCCCATTCGGTGCGGGTGGCGGGCTCGGGGGCCTCGACGAGGGTGGGAGTGGAGCGGGATGGGGCGGGGCTTGGGGTTGGGGATGAGCCGGAAGTTATCCACTTCTGTGATGTGGGTGAGCGAGTGGTCGAATGTGGAGTTAGAATAGAAACTGACCTCCATGACTTTCGAGCCGTAGGCAGTGAGCGGGTCCCATGTAGCGCGACGAATCGGGTTACGGGTAGAGGGAGACATCTGAGAAACGATGAGCTCGTGCAAACAAGGAAGGGGAAGTTCGACTTACTGTGAATATTTGAGAGGGCGTTGGGTGAATCGTTGGATGGGGTTGTTGGTGGGCGGTTGTGTTGCATTCACCCATGCAACGGGACGCCTTTTATACTGTGAGACGGAGGATGTCTCAGCCCCTAACAGCAGGAAGTAAATCCAGAATCGCAGCCCAGCCCGCGTTCATCCGCGCGGATGGTTGAGACAATGTCTCAGTCGGATATGGTATGCAGGCAGCTTATCCGAGGGGCTCACGCCGGCGGCAAGAAAAAGCCAGAGAGCAACTTATCGCACTGGCACAAGTCATCCTGGGTGAAGATAACTTGTGCCAGTGCGATGAGGCGGAGGCAGCACACTTGTTCGACAATTTACACATATGGTTGTCCATATTTTACTCGCAGAGCGTTTGGACTCAAAGGCCAATGATAGCCTTCACGAGGTCCGGTTGTGAATGATAAAAGTCGAGAACTAACGTCTGTCGGTCAGACCAAGCAACAAAATCGACCATATGCTCGACTCACGGACGATTCCGAACCGCTTGCCTGTATTCTTTTTGAACCACGGTAAGAGGCGTTCATTCATGCCCGTCGTCGTTTCGTCTCCCAGCGCGATGACCTAGATCATGATAAATCCACGCTCAGGAAGAAACGGGATTTGGGACGTACGTTTGGCGTGATGAGGTCGCGGTTCGCGTGTGCACTAGCAAACGAGATATGGAGTGCCTCCTCGACATCATCCCCGTCCGAATGAGTAGCGCTACTCATGGCTTTCTCGAGGTGGGTCGTGACCGCTGCGAACTTCGACGTGATATTTGCGTCGGGGCTGGAATTGGGAGGGACCAAAGGCATGAATGTGTCCTGGCAGCGAACATTAGCTGAGAAAATGAGGAATGAAGGACAGGAGAACGGACTTGGATGTACGCAACCCTCCTCGGTGACTTGTTATACACGAGTCGGATATCGCCCCCATTCGGCGTCCACTGCTCGGCATCGAGATGGATTGCGAAAGGATTCGCAGCGGGAGAGGATAAGAATTGATATGTGAATCGCTGCAACAGCACAAGCTTCCCGCGCGCCGCGCCGAGGGTACCGACCTTGCACAGCGGCATCAGATGCCCGATACTATCAAAAACATGGCGGGCAGAACGTGCGTACCTCACCCGACGCCTGGAGCCAGAACCGCTTCCCAATGTCGTTGTTTAGGGTCGCGAACAGAATCTCTTCGAACTTCTTGTCGTACAGAGTCTTCGAGCCGGCCTCCTGGTTGATTGAGACGAGGATCGTCTCGGAGGGATGCGAGATGAGCCATGCGTAGAGCCCGTAAAGCACGTCCTGGAGCGTGGTCGTCGGTCCAAGCATTGCGACGCCTGGTGATCGACGTGAATCATCATCTTGCGTCGCAAAAAAAGCAGGAGTGAATGGATGCCAACCGTGGTAGAATCCAATCGTGTCGTTTCCAGGATTATAACCGAGCCTCAGGTCGAAAACCCGGATGCCGTCGTTCAAGGCTTGTAAGAGTGAACGTTCCTGGCAACGGAAGAAAACCGAGTCTCGAATGCTATCGGTGTGATTGAGCAGCAGCGTTAGAGGATTGGGTCCAGCACCTACGGTCCAGTGTATTTCTCGAGCTCGCCCTGTCTTGCTGCAGAGTAATCCCCTTCGAATAAGTAAATAGATATCCGGATTCCGACAAGCGTAAAGCGCACATGTAGCCGCATCATGAACGCCGGGGAGGTTCATATCAACCAGTTTAGTGTGATTCGGGTATTTAGCCATCCAGTCGCAGGTTGGTGAGGACGGGGAGCATCCAGCATCGCGACCTTGAAGCCAGCGCTAATGGTAAGTGACCTGCAGTCTGCACGCTCCGAGTACGCGACTCGTACCAAGAATTGGGGCCGCCCGGTCCAAAATTTCGGTCAGAGCACTTTCTGCGAGGTGTTGGCGCAAGGTTGAGGATCTGGCATCGGACGACATGAGCATGGTGGTTTGGTGTAAAGCCGCGCTCCGCTCGATAACGTGATCTCGTCGCGTTGATGGGATCGCGCAAACACGCCACAATCATTGTCCAAGGTTGAACAACAAAACTTCGGAATGACCTTACACAAACTCCCCGACCTTTGAACCAGCAGGCCCGTGATAGAGGAAGGTCGATGTGTTGTTTCAGTTAGACAGCGATATCAGTAAGTGCTGGGTGGCGGCGCGGGGGAGGCGTCCAGGCGAAACGAACGGTAGGAAGTGGTGGTGACGACGATGACTCGAAGAATGGGAATCTCCAGTCATTCCGTCGCCCGGGAATGGCGGGGGTTGGCCGGACCCTAATTATCAAGTATCTGCTGGAAAGGACCGGAAGATTCGGACCGTTGGTTGAATCCACGCACTGGGAGCCTCCTGTATAGCTCCTGTTCATGATCTCACCGGGGAGAGACCCATGCCGCAGGTCTAGACCCGCCCAGATGCATTCATTTCGCCAAAGCTCAATGCTGGGGCCGAATTTATACACCGTCGGCAATTCCCGGTTCAAAGTTCAACTGGCAGTTCCAGCTTCACAGGCTTCCTGCTGTGAAATCGACGTAGCATCCCATATCGATGTAAAACGATTGCACAACTGGGACCTAAACACCCCTTAACTGGTCTGGACCCACCCTGTCTGGGGTTCACTTGCGGAAATGATTTGCTTCCGAGACACGCTGGCCCTATAAAAGGCACGCATAATTCAGCCCCTTCCCCACCAACGACGCACACTGACCATCGACTACACTCTTCATCTTACTCTCTCATCTTACTCTCTCATCTACCTTCACCGCGATGGCCACTTTCCGCATCAACACAACCATCACCGCCTCGAAACGCTCCTCCAAGCGGCTTTCCATCGCCTCCATCGCCTCGCTCGCATCGTCCAACAGCAGCGTCTGCGCGACGGAGGACAAACCCATCGTCGTCACCACCACGGTCAGCACCACGAGCGCGCCGTATCCATACCCGGCGCCCGTCCCCCCGCCGTTCACCACCTCGCGCGGGTCAGACGAGCTTCTTCCCCGCCCACGACATGGCGCGCCTGCGGTCGCACCGGCGGTGTCTGCTGAGGAGCGCGCAAGGAAGCAGAAGCGCCGTCGCAGCCTCCTCGGCTTCGTTGTTGGACGCAAGTCGGACGCGCCAGCATTGAACCCCGCGCTCTGCGAGGGATGGTGGTGCGTCGTTACCTTTTCATCGTATTCTACGCCGGATATTGACTTGACATTCCCAGATAATCCCATCGACAACGGTCTGAATTGTTATCGAGCCTTCGCACAAACTGTATAACCCACCATGTACTATACCATCCACCTGTCTTTCTGTTCACTCGTATTTGTCTTCGATGTTCAGTCCAAGCCTTCTCTCATTTCTGGAAGAAATCGAGTTATTGCCACCCCTTGTTAACCCACCACCCACCTTTGTGGTTACAGCGCGGCAGACGCCTCCGGTTCGACTCGGAAGTTCACATGAAGGTGACTCCATACTCTTTTGCGGCGTCTCGGGTTAGTGAGAAAATTTATTCGGTTGCGTATGGACTGAGCTGGCAAACAAACTATCCCGGTGACTGGAAGAAGCAGGGGAGTGCGCGGGACGGGTTAGCCGTAAGTGCGCGATGGATTCGTGTTCTTAGTGTTTTTCTTCTCGACGAATTCTGGGATGAGGCCCGTTGAACACCGCCGAATGAAAGTCTCGCAAGATAACTCACCCATTGTTAAAGGGATGAATTTGAGCGCCTGAAGGATGAATCAAGAACATACCACAGCTACAAATACCACAACAACTCCACGCGCGCGGGGTATTTCAACATCACCACGCCCGTATCCGACATCCCCACGCTCATCCCGCGCATATCCCGCACCTCGCCGTTCCCAGGCTAGTGTTGGGAAAGTTCGGTTCGAGCTTTCGGTTCGAACCTGAACTGAACCGAACTGAACCTAAAGTTCAGGTTCAAGGTTTGACAAATCCCGAGCCTGAACCGAACTTCAGGTTCGGGGTTCAAGGAATTTTTTGGCTGTCTGAACCGAACCGAACCTTGTACCGATTGTAGGCGGTAAGGTCCTTGTTTTTAGGTACTTCAGGATGAGTTTGTGCCAAAACACTCATCTACACCATACACCACCTTTTCCGAATGTGTTTACAATGGTTTCAGTGAGTTCGGCGTCAATCTTGTGGTTCATGTAAATTTGATGGCCTATGATTTTGGACAGAAGGACAACTGAGGCACACTGTGGTCCCCTCGAATGATTCTAGAGACATCTTCCTAAGGCCAGGGAGTAAACTCAAGTCAAAATGACTTGAAATTTTGCTAGATCTCGGTCATTTGGGGGTGGGAAAAAAAATGCAGGTTCGAACCTGTTCGAACCTGAAGCGAACCTGAACTGAACCGCCGGTTCGAGGTTCAGCAATTTCCCGAACCTGAACCGAAGTTCGAGTTCAGGGTTCGGGAAAAAAGGCTCCGAACCGAACTGAACCGAACTTTCCCAACACTATCCCAGGCTCATCCGTCGTCGATAACGTGCGGAACGAGGCAGAGTTAAGGTCGCGCAGGTAGTGGAAGAAGACGATTCTCCCCTCGTACGGACTTGGCGTCGGCTGGATCGGGCCCCAGCCAACGCCGTACCCCGAGGGCGCGATGTCAGCCAAGCGCCAATGGGCGTCAAATGGCTTACGGAAGACGTCGAGGAGTGTTGGGGGAGGCACTGGTTGGGCGGCGTTACGCGGCGCGAAGAGGCGATATCGCGTGCGCGTTTCGACCCAGAGCTTCTGGGGTTTCACCATTTTGTTGCGGATACGCTCCAAGATCGAGGGGGACGGGGATGGGGGCGGTACGAGGACGCGGTCCGAGCTGGTGATGGTCAGGGTGTAGACGTCGTCGCGCAGCGCGCTCTCGCGGATGGCTATCTTGCTGATCCGGCGCGCGAATGCGTCGAGGGGCGGGGTGAGCGCGATTGGGGTGATGCGCGACGCGAGGTTGGTGGGGGTGTCCAGCGTGAGGTTGCAGAGTGGCTTCCAGTGCGGCTTGAGCGACGCCAGCGAGTAGATGAGGGCCCGTTCTTGACTTCGTGTCGTCACGGTGGTTCCACCCGCTATAAGCACGATGTGGCCTGGGAACGACGCAAATGACCGCCCGAGCTAGAGAATCAGCATTGAGTGTGGGCGGAGTGCTGCGTTTGAACTCTGACCTGGTCGTCGCTAGCCTTGTCGATGCCGATGAATTGTGCAGTGCGCCAATTAACCAGAAAAAAGCCGTTGAAGAAGCCTCCAATGCAGATAAAGAGGTCTCCTGTGAATGCAAAGTCCCGGAGGGAGGGCACCGTGGCGGGGAGAGCGGAAGCGAAACGGAACACCTCAGAGGAAAGCCCGGTCTGCAGATCTACATCAACAATAACGACTGGATTCCACGGCGTTCTGCGATGATTCAGTTGAAGACCATCTAATGAAGCACAAGAGTCGCCGCACCCGTAATACGGGGGTGAGCCACAGAACAGGCACACCGCCGCATGGCCCGCTCGAGCGCTGAGGTCAATTTCCCATGCTGAAACGTCCAACGTTGGGGAATCCAGAGCCCATATGCGGGACCGAGAAAGAACGTCCCACAGTTCAAACTTGTGATGGCGGTGGTGAAACACTATGTATCTGCCGCCATGGGTCAACCACCCAGTTTGGCCTGAGTCGTGGTCAAGGGGAATATCAATGTGGCGCTGGATAGAGGGCATGGCGCCGCGGTTCCAAGTACGCGGACCGACGACTGGGCGCCGAACCTCATTGATAAGCTCCTCCGTCGAAAAGGTCGGCCAAGAGTTGCCTGGCCCAATGAATCCGCGCAAGGAGAGATCTTGCACAACTAGGACCCAGAGCTGCTTTGTGTATGCTATTGTGTGCAGACTTCTAGACACCTAGACAGTCAGTTAATTATGAATCTTGACACTCAATTCCAAGAGGGTCAGCAAACGCCGAAGACGCACGCTGGACAGCGAGAGGATCGTGTAAACGTCGTTCAGGGAGAATATGTGCAGCAGGACATCTGCGTGAAGTTTATTGAAGGGCATGATGCTCGAGAAGTGCTTGTCCAAACGCGAGGAGTGGAGCAGAGATGGTGGCTGTGAGAGAAGCCGCGGGTTCATGTGATGCTTACGGGACACTCCGAACAGCACTCCCACGCTGCCGCCTTTCACCCAAACCACCACCATCCCTTCTGCGCAGGCCTGTTCCGCGCCCAGCTAGTGTCAAAACTTCTTGCTCGCTGGGAGTGCTTGCTGCGACGAAGCTCGACCGCCGATCCTTTGGAATGACCCCGCTCGAATCGCCGTCCGTCGACTTCTTCACTCTGGATGTGCTGCCGCCTGCGGTCCGCAAGAAACTGGCGGAATCGGGGCGATGAAAACCACGGATTTTTTGGCAAAATCTCATAGGTGCGTCTAACGCCATTAGTAAAGGGCTCCTATCTTCTTCGTGGGGTAAGGAGGTTGAAGGGTCGCTCGGGAAGAGGGTCAGTGAAGCCTTAGATAGGTCACAAATTTGTAGGGGTGGGAAATGGATTTTTATTCAAGGCGCTACTCTACAACAGGGTTACAGTAGTTGGTTCAAATCCGTAGGTCAAGGCGGTGGAATGAGAAGGGAATCAACCACTCACCTGCGTAACCTCAATGTGCAGAACTCTGGATATTGCGCTGAAACGCGTCAGGACCACGGGAGGAATTCAACTGCTCACCTCGTGGTCCGGTTGCAAAAGCTCTCATTTACCAGCTCCACGCCAGTTGGACGACGATTGCAGTGCTTGTTGCTGGAAACGGCGCATCAGAAGGTTGTAAATTTGCGGCAAAAGATGGTACCTGAGGGAAAAGATGCGGAGTGCCGCCGGTGCGGGCGCGAGTAAAACCACAACGGGACCGCTTGTTCAAACGGCTCGGAATTGGGTTGGAAATGACGCTGGCAGCGGTTTGTTGGAAGGATCCCCGGTTGACGTGTGTGCCTGCCGACAGGGAAAATGTGGAAATCAGGGGAAGGGGTGTGATGCGCACGGAAGGAAATCGCTCGCGAGACGACGACGATCTTCGCGCAACAGGATGGGAATCCTTACGATTCGAAGGCGCTGCTTTCCACATCAAACGAGACGCTGGGCGTGGTAGGGCTGCGCCGCGCGGCACAAACTCCTGCAGGTCGCGGGGGTAGCCTCCCGGCGGGCCTTGTCCTGGAAAAAGGGGCGTGAATAAACCTCAGAGCTTAACGCGAACCGAGGAAGAACACGCACCTGATTCACCGCTCGCGGGAAGGCGATACATCGTCTCGGAGTAATCGACGCCGCTGCGCGGCGCTCCTGCACTCTGCCAGTATCATCCAGCTGCGGAATACGGAAATCTGCGCGTCGAGGCGGGACGTGCCTGCGGGCGGCTTTTGTTCTGGAAAAAAAGGTCTAAAAAAGTGTTAAAATTTGCGTTGTGGGTGCCAGGAGTTCGCACACCTGAAACCCTGCTCGCGGGACTTCGATAGGTCGTCTCGGCGCTATCACCGCCGCTGCGCGGCGGCTCCGCATGCTCGAGCCAACCTTGCGCACCGGTGGTGTACGGATCTTTGTCCGTTGAGGCGCCGTGTGCCTGCCGGCGGCTTTTTTCTGTCAAAAAAGGGTCAGAATTTAGCGAGACAGGCAGAAGTTCACGCACCTGAAACACGGCTCGCGGGACATCGATACGTCGTCTCGAACCTATGGGCGCCGCTGCGCGGCGATGCGGCACACTCAAAGACCTCTCAGCGGCACCACACGTACTTTTGCGGGTCGAGGTGGGACGCGCCTGCCGGCGGCCTTTGTCCTGGGAAAAATGGGATGAAAAAAGGTGATAATTTGCGGCAAGGGGGGGGGGAGGGGATCGAGCGCCATGCGTCGCGCGCTGTCGCGCGAATCAGTCAAAATGAATTCCTCGGCAAAAAGACTACGGTCCACATTTAGCTGGGATACGGCAATATGGATGAAAATCACTCTGAAATATGCTTACAGGCACCAATTCCGAGCGTGGGGGGACGGTCTTGCCTTGCGACATGAAGGTGAGAACCAAGAGCACGCAATCAAAAGTTCGCCGAGCGCCGGCAGCGCCAAACATCCTGCAACTCATCCACGCGTCCAAAACGGGAAGCTGTCAAACTCTTGCTTTCAACCACCACCTCGGTTTTCGCCCTCCATCCTCCCGCTCCTTCTCCCTCCCCACGACGAGTGCAAAACTTCCTCAGGCACCCATTCTCACGTTCTGGAGCCCCATTTGCGCCGTAGGGACGCCGCGACAGCGGCAATATCGATTGCGCGCGTTTCCACAAAAAATGGGGTCAGAACGACTTAGGCGGCGTACCATCATTCCACGTGATGATGCGCGTTGCGTAGGAGTATTCCGCATCTTTCGGGCGCGTTTTGGGGCCTCAGCGTGTGGAAATATGTCCGGTATTGAATTGGTGCGTTTTCACGTTATCTCGGCTATTACACCGTACCTAACCACATTATGGGGGCTTTGAGAGTCGGTATCTATTATCCCAACGCGATTTGGTCCACACTCCTCGCGCGGGCGCTCTGAGCGCACTCACAGTGCTCAAAACTCGCATCGCGTTCAAAATGCGAATTCCGTCCCCCAACACGCACCGGACGATCTTGTCCGCGCCCGATGTCACGGAAATGATAGAAATGAAACGGACTGCGGGTGTCGTGGTGCGCTTCCATTCATCGCACGTTTCCGCCCACTTACCAATACCTTCCGTTTACCCGCCCTCGCACCTTCCCTCCCCATAACCCCCCGTTCACCTAGAGTACCCTCAAACCAACCCAATAATCTATCCTATTCAAGAATATCAATCTTTGCTGCGCCACCTCCCGCTATTGCTTCACTTACGAATGTCGCCCAAGTCGCACGAAACTTCAACCATCGTCCAAATTCGGAAATCTTCGCTTCTTCCAGATCTCCGCTCGATTGGTCGCGGGGATACTCTCATGCGCTCCTCTCACGAATGCTCACGACTGTCCGCGCGCAGTCACGGCTCCCCCTGACAACCTCGGCGCTATCCTGCGGTACGCATATTTCCAACACATTTCCACTATTCTCGCGCCCTGCTGACTTCGGGCTGACTGTCCCATGCCCGTCGGCAACCCGGATGCGCGGATAGTCTGTCGGTGAATATGACGCACGCGGGCCGTCGCCATTCTATAAGACTGAGCCCCAACCATCATAATCTCCCATTCCCCCCTTTGCGCTCGTCGTAATCTTGCTCCCGATCTACGTCTGGGCTCCGCTAACTGAGGCTCCTCTCGATGCTGATCACCCTCTGGCCGCGCCCTCTCTGTCTCTGGTGACTCGCCGAACCTATCTATGAATTTCGACCGTTACCGTCACCCCAACATAACATTCACTCAGGTCATCGTCCTTCGAGCGCAACATTGGTTCAACAGAGTCTTTATACCTCGATCTTCAAACCCCCATTCGACGCTCATGATCACTCTCTCCCACCCCTCGCTTCGATGCTCTCACTCAGACTCCCTCCCTCCCATCTCACCCCCCGCGCACTCATTAACCTCTGCCCTTTGACTTGGCCGTCGATCCTCGCAGCTCCTCCCCCGCTCGCTTTCAAGCCCCGACCAATGTCGCTGCTTCACTCTGGTCGCTGCTTCACTCTGACAATTGGAACCTGGACTCCCTTGGTCGAACTTCGGCGAACTCATTTTGCTCACCGATTGATGGATGTACGGATGGATCTCTCTTCGACCTCAGATTCCCGTTCGCTAACCTTCTTCACTTGCAGATACTCCAATGCCGGCGTACTTCGACTCGACCGCGCTCCCTGATTGAACTGCAACCCTTCGCCGGCTTGATTCAACTTGCCTCGAGAATTATGTACATCTCATCATCATCCATTCTCTGCCCGTTTAATGCGATGCTGACCTTCGCTCTGAGGTCTCTAGGTTCTCATTCATCACCCAGTCGTATCTACGTGGTCCCTTCTAGCGCACCAGCCATACTGAACTTCCATAGTGTACTTGCTGTATCCAAACTTACCTGGTATACGTATGTCCTTGACTTTACTGACTCTCGCATCCGTACTGACCCGAATTCCTTCACAGATTTTGAATACAATTTGTTTGCTTCCCATTCAGCCTTTGCGCCACCGCGGGCCCGAGTCGTCCGTCGCACTGTCGAGTGGCTTAGTGTTCGCGCAAAGTTCAATGCTTCAACCAGAATTCGCCGCGGCTTTCAAAGGCGAACCCTACTCAGACCGGCTTCCGTTGGATCAGGTTAGTAGTATCGTTCAATTGTGGTTCAATCCTGAGTAGCTTTTGCTTACCTTTGGTTTTAGTGTTTGGCCGAATGGTTCGTGGGTAGGTTGGGATGGTAGAGTCCCGCCGCGGCTTCAGGTACGTGAATTTCGTTCATATCTCTGCTTCTGGGACGCACTGTAACCTTAGCACCTCCCAGGTTCATTCGAATCACCTCGACTGGTCCGCCTCGCCCACGTCGTGGTGGTACATCGCTCATTGCAATGGAGCAAGGCAACTGTGGTTACAGGGCTTCCAGTGCGTCCCTTCTGTTGAACAGGTTTGACTCTCGAGTTCAACTCGAGCCGCGCCTCGCGAGGCGCTGCGGAGCTAGATTACTGATCCTATTCTCAGGTTTATGGACGCTCCAACGGCTGTTTCGTGATTGATTGGGATGGTAGAGTCGTTGTTTCAGGTATGTTACGTTGCTTGCCCTCCTCGTTCCGCGTTTTGGCCGCTAAGCTGAGTTGCCAGCAGCGCAATCTTGAATCTGATCTTGGTGGCGCGACGACTCAACTCGACGCGCTATCGGGTTTGTGCTTCAGTGATCTGGCAGATTTTGGTGTGCAACCAGAAATCCATCGTTCTACGCCTTCAGTTGGTGCGTTCCATTCCTCCATTGTTCCGTGTCTGGGTCACCAACAATCCACCCTTGACTTCGCAGGTTAAGTCGAACGAGTTCAAGTCGAAGTGGGCTCGTGTTCGTTAGTGTTCGTTCAGCCGACACGCAGGTCGCTTCGGGGTTGAGTTGGGATGGTAGAGGTACGTGCATTTCCCTCGTATCTCTCCTTCTGCGACGCTAACTTGACTTGCCAGCATCGCATTTCTTGTATCTGCATCTGACCCTTTGTGGGACAACGACACGATTTGCCGCGTTAACGGTTTTGGTTCAAATTCAACGTGAGCGGGACGCTCACCCTTCTGGCGTTGCACAGGTTCAATTAAATTCGGACTAGGTTCGTTGAATGCAGTCAACTCGAACCGCCGACTGGTCTCCGGCGGTGAGGAACCAGTTCTATCGACTCGGCAATGCTCGGTTGTTGGCGTCAGACTCGTGGGTGAGCTGGGATGGCAGAGTTGGGGGCTTCAGGTACGTGCTCTGCTTCTGTAACACTAACACTACGATCCTAGCCTCGACTTGCCGTGTTCAGCTGTTTGGGCTCAACTCGGGCATCGACTGGTCTGCGATGCCCGCGTCGACGCGCAACACCTGCTGTCTGGGCCATTACATAGGGATTGAGGTGTGTTCCACCTTGTCCCTATTTTTTTGCTTCTTCAACGCTGACTTGTCTTGCCAGATCCAGCTTCCCGCGTTCAGCTCTTGTTCAACCCGAACCGCCGCGCCGCTACCTATGGCGGCATGTGAACTATATACACTGATCCTTTCCCCAAGTCTAGTAACGCGTCAACGAGCGTCTGCCGGGTGGATTGGCCGTACTCGGAGCGGATTGGGTTGAACGAGGTCAGCAACGTCGAATTTTGGTTCAATTTTGACCGGATTATCTGGGACTTCTTGAGCATTCGTGTGTGATATCCGAGGCGCAGCGTGGTTTGGAAGGACGGAGCCACGATGCCGGTGTGTTCGTTCTTAAACTGGGTGCTCCTTGCGAGTTGTGTTGAACCAGAATTCGCTGCGGGGTCATAACCGGTCATACTCAGACCGGATTGAGTCGTCGTTTACCTTTGGCTTTGGCGTTCGTAATGTTGAATTGTGGGCAAGTTGAACTTGGTTGCCAAGCTACGAGTTTGATTTCCGTCGCGAAGGAGGAGCCCCAGTGAGAATGGCGTCTGCCCAGGTCTGCCAGGATATGCCCAAATCTGCCCAGCCAAACTTGGGCAGACCTGGGCAGAATGGGGCAACTCTGGGCAGCGTTTTGCCCAAGCATAGCTGACGACAGCTGCCCACCGCTGCTATTTCTTGCTCTGGTTTGACCAGATCTGCCCCGCTACTCCTGCTGCATTTTGTATTGCATCTAATAGAAAATCTTATTGATTCTACGCTACGACATGCTCAAATAGTACTAAACGACCGACCGCGCAACCAACCGCCTCCAACGACCCACACTAAGTTCAGAACCGAGCATAATTCCTGGAGACTGACGGCGATAAGTGCGGGCACAGTCCACTCAGGAAAGGAGGAACTCACAAAATTTGTTAGATGGCGTTACCTTGCGGCGAGAAGGGCTGTAAATGACAGGAGTTGGTTATTCCGCTGGATTGTTGAGCAAAAAACACGCACCAGAGGGCTAGAAGCCCTACCGAGCTCGAAGATCGGAGAACGAACAGTCTACAAAGCAACGGCGGTTAGGAAACGAGCAGTACACCAACACGATTAAGACACACATGATCACGCGCACGTATTGCAGACCCCAGACTCGGAGATGCTCGCGCTCAGATGCCGGACCGGGAGGAAAGGCATAACGCGGGGCGGTATGTTGGTCCGGGCACTTCGAGCGGTATGTATATCCACTCGGTGTAGAAGTGTCGCTGGGAGGCGACCGTGGAGTAGGAAGGCGGCGCCGGAATGATGAGAACTGCACGATGCGCGAGCTCAGCTGGAAATGAGGCACAGTTAGTCCCAACGAAAGTAAAAAGGGCACAGAGCACGCACTTGTATCCGGGACAATAGACCGCCATCGGTTCTATCCTGAACAGTACTGATAGCATGCTTGCGGGTAGATGTAGTAAATTGGGGCAGATGGCGAAGAATCAGTCGGAGCGCCGAATGGAATTAGAAAGAGGCTACCTCACTGCGACACGACTGACGCGTCGGTGATATCCACCAGTGTCCTGGGACCTCTGTCGCCGAGTATGGGTCGGTCGAACGCGAGAGGGCCGGAGGAAACACGAGAATGGCGGGGCGATTGAAGGCGCCAGATTTCTCGCGAATGGTCGGGATATCGGGCTGTTGGTGGTCGCCGGTGTCGACGCGGGAGGGTGAGCGGTAGACAGGATGGAGATGAGGCAAAGGGCAGGGGAAACGGAGCGGCGCAGAGGTGGCGGCGGGGCGAGATGGTGGTAGGAAGCAAGGAGGATTTCAAGCTCCGACGGCCGCGCGGCCGTTACGTACCTCCACGGCAACCTCGTGCCGACTTGGACTTGGCCCATTTTGAACTCGTCTCCCAACTCACCTGGGAGTCACCAGAATTAAGAGGACTTCAGTGGGGATTCTTGGTTGTAAACGCTGGACGATCGTTTTCAATCTAATTTTACTTGATGGGCAGAGCGGGGCAGAAGAGGGGCAACGCCCGGCAGATTGTGGCAGATTCCGACAGACGGGGTTTTCACTGGGGAGGAGCATCTGGACGGCCAGACATGTTGTAGGATGAGTGTTGTTGGGTTGAGAAAGTCTTGAGGGAGGTCGCGGCGGCGGCGAGGGCGGCGAGTGCGAGTCGAGGGTGGTATTTCAGGAGAAAGAGGCGGTGTGACTGTGACCCAACAAACCGCGTTGTTGTCGCATGTTGACGCCTTGCTGTGCTCTCCTCCCGCCGCGGCCTGCATCACAAGTCTTGAAACCTATCAGCCATTGGCGCTAGAAATCCAGCTTTAGACACTGGAAATATCCCTAGCCTCTCCTGGGTTTCACTGGGACCCTGCGCCTTGACCCGTACTTGACCTGTACTGCGCCTTGAAGACTTGAAGACGCTCCAACTCGCCGTCTCCCTTGGTACCTGCGGCTCGTTTCACCTGTGTCTTGTGCGCACAGATACCCTTCGTCAAGCCTTGTCGTGGCTTGCAGAGATCTCAGAGCGCTTGAACCTTGATCTTACCGCTGCGTCCCGTTCCGCCTTTGTTCATCCTGTGACGCCAGTCCACCGCTGGAACTTGAAGTGCACTCGATTAAACGGAACTGTCCATTCTTGCTTTACACCTGTCGGCACTGGTTCCATCTCCGAGCTGCTCTCGGTCAAACCTATAATCACCAGTCTCACGACCCGTTCAGACGCGTCGCTCTTCCTTTCGTTTTCTCTCCGCCCACGCTCGTCCCTTCGCAAATACGCTCGTTCAATGTAGGTCTCAAACCTATCGGTACGGCCCTGATTTTGCGGGAGGAATGATAATTACCGTTGGCCCAAGTGGCGGCATCTCTGTCGACGCGGCGCCTTCCTCTCGGCCTTCTGGTTGTGGTGACAGCAGCTTGATTTCGCCGTTAACACGACTGGTTTCTCTCGGCTCGCTGTTTGACTCTTGAGACGGAACATTGGCCAGCACTGGCCCTTCGACGGGGACAGTTGGAAGCAAACACCGGGTCTTGAAGGGGCCGGAATTTGTCGCCAGCGACCAGAAGAACAACAGAGGCGCTACTAGCGACCAAACACAAATGTGCCCTTGTAAGTCCTGCGCGCTTGGACCTTGGCCCGCGACAGATCACCTGGTCCTGTATCCGACCGAGTCGCCGACGACGGGGACTGTGGCCACTACTTATTTTGGGTAGTCGTCAGCTGACTCCCACGTACACAGACGCCCACCACCTGGCACCTCTCTCCTCTCCAGCCACCACCTTCTGCAATGATCCACGCTGTGCTCATCTGTAACGTATACCAATCGCGCCCTCACAAGAATCTGAAATCCCCGCTCTAGTCAACACCTCTGGTGTCGCCCGACTAACCAAGTTTTACACGCCCCTTCACCAATCTTCTCGAACCCTCATCCCCAAGATATTCTCTCTCATATGCTCTCGACCAGCAGACCTATGCAACTTTCTGGACGCGCCGGAGCTCGAGGCCTTTTTTCAGCCGAAGATCGGAGAAGAGGACGAGCGGTGCCGAGTGGTGTACCGCAACTACGCAACACTCTACTTTGTGTTCGTCGTGGACGGCGCCGAGAGCGAACTGGGAATTTTGGACTTGATTCACGTGCGTGAATGAAGTCCACTCCGTTCTGCCTCAATTTCGAGCCTTTGAGCACAGGTCTTTGTCGGGGCGCTTGACCGCGCATTTGAGAATGTCTGCGAACTGGACCTCGTGTTCCAGTTCGACGAGGTATTTTATCATGATCACCCCAATTTTCAAGAAGATAATTCACATTCTCGAAGGTCCATTACGTCCTGGCGGAAATTATACAAGGGGGACTGGTTCTCGAGACAAATGTTGAAGAAATAGCTGCTGCAGGTGTGTTCTGGTTTCCTCCCACCTAAGCTACTTCCCATCTCAACGAAATCACTAGTGCAACTTTCAGCCAAGTTGCGAAAAGAATCATTTGCGTCCGCGAATCCTCTCGCTCTTGGTATTGGGGTCGGCGGCGCGGGGTCGAGAGGTGGAAGCATCAAATCACCGCTTGGCTGGTTGACGGGAAAGATAACAGGGGTGGGGGCGATGTGATTACCGCAGAGAAAGGAGACCAGATAGAAGAAAGAATGAGCACAACGACCCACCAGCGATGAACGCCATGCAAATTGGATGTGATACTTGATGCGGCGGGACGTTTCAATGCGTCAGGCGTGTTGCAGAAAAACAACCAACATGATAGAACAGTAGTGATACAATTTTTTGCTCGGTCAACGGTTCGAATTCTCAGGGATTATAGTTAAAGTACAGTGGATGAAAACGTTAACGACTACCACAAAGGCGTCGCATCGCGCTGCTCGACCTGGCTCGCCGCCGCACTGTAGCTCTTCCGCCGGCAGTTGTACAGGATGCGCTGGTCGGGCGTCGGCGGCCCAACCACAACCTCGCGGACGACCTGATGTGTGCGCCGCAGGGTGTTTTCAGATGCGACTTTGCGAGACAGGCGGTTGATTTCGGCGCGCGGCATGGCGGGGCGGGACGCGAGCGGGGCCGGCCGCGCGCGTGCGGGGTAGAGCTCGGAGCGGATGAGGGCATGCGCCTCGTCGCGGGTGAGCGGGGCCCATTCGCTGTTGGTGGCGGGCTTGGGGGCCTCGACGAGGGTGGGAGTTGAGCGGGTTGGGGCGGGGTTTGGGATGGGAGATGAGCCGGAAGTTATCCATTTCTGTGATATGGGTGAGCGAATGGTCGAATGTGCAATACGGAATCTGGACTGACCTCCATGACCTTCGAGCCGTAGGCAGTGAGCGGGTCCCATGTAGCACGACGAATCGGGTTACGGGTAGAGGGAGACATCTGAGAAACGATGAGCTCGTGCAAACAAGGAAGGGGAAGTTCGACTTACTGTGAATATTTGTGAGGGCGTTGGGTGAATGTTGGATGGAGTTGTTGTTGGGCGGTTGTGTTGCATACACCCTCGCAAGCGGACGTCTTTTATACTGTGAGGCGGGGGGTGAGACACCCCCTAAATGCAGTGGTGAATCCGGATCGCCCCAGTCCGCGCTCATCCGCGCGGATGGCTGAGACAAGTGTCTCAGTCGGATATAGTATGCAGGCGGCTCAGGTTCACGCCGGCGGCAAGAGAAAGCCAGAGAGCAATTCATCATCCTGGCGGGTAAAGATAACTTGTGCCAGCGCTACTTGTGACGCGGCGCAGGCAGCACACTTGTTCGACAATTTACACACATGGTTGTCCATATTTTACTCGCAGCAGAGCGTTTGAACTCAAAGGCCGATGATAGCCTTCACGAGGTCCGGCTGTGAATGATAAAAGTCGAGAACTAACGCCCGTCAGTCAGACCAAGCAACGAAATCGACCATATGACCATATGCTCGAACTCACGAACAATTCCGAACCGCTTGCCTGTATTCTTTTTGAACCACGGTAAGAGACGTTCATTCATGCCCGTCGTCGTTTCGTCCCCCAGCGCGATGACCTAGATCATGATAGCTCGGGTGAAACACGGCTTCAACAAAGAACCAAAGCAAGGACGTACATTTGGAGTGATGAGGTCGCGGTTCGCGTGCGCACTAGCGAATGAAATGTAGAGTGCCTCCTCCACATCCCCGCCGTCCGAATGAGCAGCGCTCATGGCTTTCTCCAGGTGGCTCGTGACCGCTGCGAATTTTGACGTGATATTGGCGTCGGGGCTGGAATTGGGAGGGACCAAAGGCATGAATGTGTCCTGGCAGCGAACATTAGCTGAGAAAATGAGGAATGAAGGACAGGAAGACGGACTTGGATGTACGCAACCCGCCTCGGGTCCTTGTTATACACGAGTCGGATATCGCCCCCATTCGGCGTCCACTGCTCCGCATCGAGATGGATTCCAAAAGGATTCGCAGCGGGGGAGGATAGGAATTGGTATGTGAATCGCTGCAACAGCACAAGCTTCCCGCGAGCCGCGCCGAGGGTACCGACCTTGCGCGGTGGGTGATATCAGATGCGCGATATCAACGACATGGTGGGCAGAACGTGCATACCTCACCCGACGCCTGGAGCCAGAACCGCTTGCCAGCGTCGTTGTTTAGGGTCGCGAACAGAATCTCCTCGAACTTCTTGTCGTACAAAGTTTTCGAGCCGGCTTCCTGGTTGATCGAGACGAGGATCGTCTCGGAAGGATGCGATATGAGCCAGGCGTATAACCCGTAAAGCACGTCCTGGAGAGTCGTCGTCGGTCCAAGCATCGCGACGCCTGAGAATAGTTATAGACGTGAATCATCATCTTGCGTTGCAGAAAGGACGAAGGGATGAATCCCAACCGTGGTAGAACCCAATTGTGTCGTTTCCAGGATTATAACCGAGTCTCAGGTCGAAGACTCGGATGCCGTCGTTCAAGGCTTGTAACAATGAACGTTCCTGGCAGCGAAAGAAGACGGAGTCCCGAATGCTATCGGTGCGAGTTAGCAGCAAAGGCAGAGAATTCGGTCTAGTACCTACGGTTCAGTGTATTTCTCGAGCTCGGCCTGTCTTGCCGCAGAGTAATCCCCTTCGAATAGATAAATAAATATCGGGAATGGGCGAGAAGGAGAGTCAAGTACATGTAGCCGCATCGTGAACCCCGGGGAGGTTCATATCAACCAGTTTGGTGTGGTCCGGGTATTCAGCCATCCAGTCGCAGGTTGGTGAGGACGGGGAGCATCCAGCATCGCGACCTTGAGCAATGAGGCCAGCGCTAAGTGAGTGCCCACACGCTCCGAGTACGCGACTCGTACCAAGGATTGGGGCCGCCCGGTCGAGAATCTCGGTCAGAGCACTTTCTGCGAGGTGTTGGCGCAATGTTGAGGATTTGGCATCCGACGACATGAGCATGGTGGTTTGGTGTGAAGCCGCGCTCCGATCAGTAACGTGGTTTCGTCGCGTTGATGGGAATGCCCAAACACGCCACAACCATAGTTGAACAAAATTTCGGATTGAACTTAACTTACACGAACTTCCCCAACCTCAAAGGAGCAGGCCCGCAGATAGAAGAGGTGGCTGCGTTGTTTCAGTGCAGGAACTCTAGACAGCACTGGCGATCCCAGTAAGTTCAGGGTGGCAGCGCGTGGGAGGCGTCCAGCCGAAATGAACGGTGGGAAGTGTGGTGGCGACGACGATGGCCCTAGCTGTGAGTATTCGGTCGACGGTTATTCCGTCGCCCAGAAATAGCCACTGGAAGCCTGGAGATGCGGATCGTTGGTTGAATCCACGCACTGAAGGTGTATAGCTCCTGTTCATGGTCTCACCGAGGAGAGACCTCCGATGTGAGAATCAAACTGCCCTTCCGCGGGTCTAGACCCACCCAAATGCATTGGTTTCATCCAGGCTCAATGTTAAGGAGTCGAATATATGCTGAGTCGGTAATCCCCGATTCAACCTTCCAACTTTATAGGCTTCTTGCTATGATTCAGCTCGACGTAGCAGCTCATATCGGTACCGCAGGACGATTGCCCAACCGAGACCTAAACACCCCTTAACTGGTCTAGACTCACCCTGTCTGGGGTTCACCTGCGGGAATGGTTTACTTCCGAGACACGCTGGCCCTATAAAAGGCGGGCAAAAATTACCCTCTTCCCCACCAACGACGCACACTCACCATCAACAACTACGCTCTTCATCTTACTCTCTCATCCATCTACCTTCACCGCGATGGCCACCTTCCGCATCAACACAACCATCACCGCCTCCAAGCGCTCCTCCAAGCGCCTCTCCATCGCCTCCATCGCCTCGCTCGCATCATCCAATAGCAGTGTCTGCACGACGGAGGACAACCCCATCGTCGTCACCACCACCGTCTCCACCACGAGCGCGCCCTATCCCTACCCTGCGCCTGTCCCCCCACCGTTCACCACCTCTCGAGGCTCGGATGAGCTTCTTCCCCGTCCGCGACACGGCGCGCCTGCCGTCGCACCGGCGGTGACCGCCGAGGAGCGCGCGAGGAAGCAGAAGCGCTGCCGCAGCCTCCTTGGCTTCGTCGTTGGACGCAAATCGGAGGTGCCAGCATTGAACCCTGCGCTCTGCGAGGGATGGTGGTGCGTATTTACCTTCTCATCGTGTTGCACGCGTATTGACTTGATGTTCCCAGATAATCCCATCGACAACGGTCTGAATTGTTATCGAGCATTCGCACAAACTGTATAACCCACCATGTACTATACCATCCACTTGTCTTCCTGTTCACTCGTATTTGTCTTACGATGTTCAGTCTAAGCCGTCTCTCATTTCTGGAGGAAATTTGAGTTAGTGCCAGCCCTTGGTAAACCACCACTCCCGTTCGATTCGAAGTTAACATGAAGGTGACTCAGTGGGAAAATGTATTCGGTTGCGTATGGACCCGAGTATGAGTTGGAAAAGGAAGTATCCCGGTGAGTTGAAGAAGCAGGGGAGTGCGCGGGACGGGTTAGCCGGACGTGCACGATGAATTCGGTGTTCTTGGTGTCTTTCCGATGATTTGTGGGATGAGGCCTGTTGAACACAGCCAAGTGAAGCTCTCGCAAAATAAAGTCACCCATTGTCAAAAGGGATGAATTCGAGTGTCTGAAAGATGAATCAAGAACATACCACAGCTACGAATACCACAACAACTCCACGCGCGCGGGGTATTTCAACAGCACCACGCCCGTCTCCGACATCCCCACGCTCATCCCGCGCATATCCCGCACCTCGCCGTGCCCAGGCTCATCCGTCGTCGATAACGTGCGGAACGAGGCAGAGTTGAGGTCGCGTAGGTAGTGGAAGAAGACGATCCTCCCCTCGTACGGACTCGGCGTCGGCTGGCTCGGGCCCCAGCCAACGCCGTACCCCGAGGGCGCGATGTCGGCCAAGCGCCAATGGGCGTCAAATGGCTTACGGAAGACGTCGAGGAGTGTTGGGGGAGGCACTGGTTGGGCGGCGTTGCGCGGCGCGAAGAGGCGATATCGCGTGCGCGTTTCGACCCAGAGCTTCTGCGGTTTCACCATTTTGTTGCGGATACGCTCCAAGATCGAGGGGGACAGGGATGGGGGTGGTACGAGGACGCGGTCCGAGCTGGTGATGGTCAGGGTGTAGACGTCGTCGTGCAGTGCGCTCTCGCGGATGGCTATCTTGCTAATCCGCCGCGCGAAGGCGTCGAGGGGCGGGGGGAGCGCGATTGGGGTGATGCGCGACGCGAGGTTGGTGGGGGTGTCCAGCGTGAGGTTGCAGAGTGGCTTCCAGTGCGGCTTGAGCGACGCCAGCGAGTAGATGAGGGCCCGTTCTTGACTTCGTGTCGTCACGGTGGTTCCACCCGCTATAAGCACGATGTGGCCTGGGAACGACGCAAATGACCGCCCGAGCTAGAGAATCAGCATTGAGTGTGGGCGGAGTGCTGCGTTTGAACTCTGACCTGGTCGTCGCTAGCCTTGTCGATGCCGATGAATTGTGCAGTGCGCCAATTAACCAGAAAAAAGCCGTTGAAGAAGCCTCCAATGCAGATAAAGAGGTCTCCTGTGAATGCAAAGTCCCGGAGGGAGGGCACCGTGGCGGGGAGAGCGGAAGCGAAACGGAACACCTCAGAGGAAAGCCCGGTCTGCAGATCTACATCAACAATAACGACTGGATTCCACGG
The DNA here is from genome assembly GCA_029281495.1 of Mycena filopes. Taxonomy (NCBI): domain Eukaryota; kingdom Fungi; phylum Basidiomycota; class Agaricomycetes; order Agaricales; family Mycenaceae; genus Mycena; species Mycena filopes. The sequence continues at coordinate 157,478 of JARIHR010000013.1, read as the reverse complement.
CGTTCTGCGATGATTCAGTTGAAGACCATCTAATGAAGCACAAGAGTCGCCGCACCCGTAATACGGGGTGAGCCACAGAACAGGCACACCGCCGCATGGCCCGCTCGAGCGCTGAAGTCCATTTCCCATGCTGAAACGTCCAACATCGGGGATTCCAGAGCCCATATGCGGGACCGAGAGAGAACGTCCCACAGTTCAAACTTGTGATGGCGGTGGTGAAACACTATGTATCTGCCGCCATGGGTCAACCGCCCGGTTTGGCCTGAGTCGTGGTCAAGGGGAATAGCGATGTGGCGCTGGACAGAGGGGATGGCGCCGCGGTTCCAAGTACGCGGACCGACGACTGGACGCCGAACCTCATTGATGAGCTCCTCCGTCGAAAAGGTCGACCAAGAGTTGCCTGGCCCAATGAATCCGCGCAAGGAGAGGTCTTGCACGACTAGGACCCAGAGCTGTTTTGTGTATGCTATTGTGTGCAGACTTCTAGACACCTAGACAGTCAGTCAATTATGAATCTTGACGCTCAATTCCAAGAGGGTCAGCGAACGCCGAAAACGCACGCTGGACAGCGAGAGGATCGTGTAAACGTCGGTCAGAGAGAATATGTGCAGCAGAACATCTGCGTCAAGTTTATTGAAGTGCATGATGCTCGTGAAGTGCTTGTCCAAGCGCGCGAGGAGTGGAGCAGAGATGATGGTTGCGAGAAAAGCCGCAGCGGGGCTGTGCGGGTTCACGTGAATCATGATGCTTACGGGACACTCCGAACAGCACTCCCACGCTGCCGCCTTTCACCCAAACCACCACCATCCCTTCTGCGCAGGCCTGTTCCGCGCCCAGCTAGTGTCAAAACTTCTTGCTGCTAGTTGGGAGTGCTTGCTGCGAGGAAGCTCGACCGCCGATCCTTTGGAATGACGCCGCTCGAATTGCCGTCCGTCGACTTCTTCTCTGGCGCCTCCGATTCTGTCCTCAGCTCAGCTTGGGGATGTGCTCCTCTTTCCTGGTTCAGCATTGCAGTTTCTTCTCCTGGTGATTTTCGTCCACTTTCCAATTACGCCTTGGACCTCAAGGACAGCACACAGAACGAGTCAAGATTTTCAATACAATAGCACAGTTGATAGTGCGCCCGTCTCATATTGACGTGAGTCATCCGGATGTCGCTTGAGCGTTGCTACTTACTCTTCTTTCTCGGGGGGGGGCGTGGGGAACTGAGCTGGCGATAATAAATAATTGCGACGCGGACACCGGAATGATTGCGGGATTTCCGCGCCGTTCTACCCCAACACACAGCGCAGATGCTCCTCCACCGTGTTCTTATTCACTACCAGTTTCAGCAAAGTTCAGTTCAACATCGAAAGACGATGTTGCTGATTGCCGCCATGATCGCCGACGTCGGCCTACCCCCGGCCATCTCGACTTGCACCGAACTTCCATCTCAAGTCGGCTCCTTGACTCCCTGCGATGACCTGCACCTCCCCTCCGACGCGACCTCAACACGATGAAAGAACCGAGAGCACCCCAAATGCTGCGTACTTCACGGGTCTCGGCCTTCACTGGCAGGCTACCCATTGGCTGTGCGGAGTTTTCCAATCCCGGCAGTACGATGCCATCGGACTCGCCCCCAACCTGCGTAATCACTCTCTCGTCCCTTCTACGACGCACTTCGAGGATTGACTGATCTCAGGGCGTCTCTGGAACGATTTCTTGCTCAAGGCTCGGTTTCCTCCCTGCTAGACTCAACTTTGCGGGCGTATGCATTCTTGTCCCGTCTTGCAGCGGCCATTCCGTGCTGGGTGTCTGTCTGTCTCGCTTGCCGTTCTTCGGCCGCAGGCTCAAAGTTCAAACGCATCGGCCGACGGCCGGAACACGCTCCTGGGGTTCGAATCCTCCTGTAAATCAAAAAGGTCACCGGTCATCGTCAAGGTCCTCCATAAAAGCACAAGGTTCGCTCAAGGGCACCCCAACTCAACTCAACTCCTCGATTAAACTTGCATATTACTCTTCCTACTACCATGTGCGGTCTCATCGCTGTTTTCCACCCAGACGACGCCCTCAAGCCGTCCGCCGCCACTCTCAAGAACGAGCTCGAAACTTCCCTCGAGTGGATCAAGCACCGTGGCCCCGATTCACGGGGAATCTACATCTCGCCCGATGTTCAAGTTGGTGGGTGTTACTGCGCTCTTGCTACCCACATACTGACCTAATGACGACCGCAGGGTTGGGCCATGTCCGACTCTCGATCATCGACCTCGCGACTGGACAGCAACCGATGTCGGACGAGGATGACATGATCCATTGTGTCGTTAGCGGGGAACTTTACGACCACGAGCGCATCCGCAGCGAGCTCCAGGCGCAAGGCCACTCGTTCAAGACCAAGTCCGATTCCGAGCTCGTCGTGCAGTTGTTCGTTGCCTCTCCCACTTCCACTTTTCACTCGATGCTTGCTTGATTAACACGAATGAATTCTAGGTACAAACGCGACGGAATCAATCTCCTCTTCCACCTGCGCGGTGAATTCGCATTCGTGCTCTACGACGCGAAACGTCGCCTTCTCTTCGTGGCGCGGGACCGGTTCGGGATCAAGCCGCTTTACTATACGATCTCCAACGGTCGCATCATGTTCGCGAGCGAGATGAAGGCTTTCATGGGCCTTGGTTGGAAGGCCAAGTGGGACGTCGAGAGCATCGCGGAGAGCGGGGACTTTGCGGACGACCGCACGGTGTTCAAAGGCGTCAAGAAGGTGTGTTGTGTGCTTGGTTTCCCCCCAGTCTTGTCTTTCCTGTGGAAATCTACGCTAATGAAATTATCACCAGCTGGCCCCAGGGAACTTCGCAATCTGCAGAAGCTCCGGCTACATGAAGGTCGAGGCGTACTGGGACCTCAGATACTCGGCCGCGACCGACAAACCCACGACATCCGTCGAGGAGATGATCGCGACCGTGCGGGAGCACCTCGTGGAATCCGTGCGCCTGCGCCTGCGCGCGGACGTGCCGCTTGCGGTGTACCTCAGCGGCGGGCTCGACAGCTCCTCCGTTGCTGGCATCGCCACGCATCTCCTGCGCCAGAACGATCCCACTGCGAAGGTGACTGCGTTCACTTTGGCGTATCCCGGTAAGCACTGTAAACTCGTGAATGCAGAGGTGGGATTTCAGTCATGAACTCACTTTTTTACGTTCACAGACAACGAACAGGGCGGCGACGAAGGCCCGGTGGCCGCACGGACTGCGGCGCACTTGGACGCGAACGTCCACCTGGTGAACGTCGACGAGGCGGTGTTGGTGGGCACGCTAGAGGAGTCTATCTGGCATACTGAGCAGCCGAACGCGACCTTCCATGGCGCGGGAAAGATTATCCTGTCGCGATATATCCGCAGCAAGGGATACAAGGTTTGTTTCTCTCTCAGTGACAAATCGCACGCAAGCTAATCAACGTCGCATAGGTTGCGTTATCCGGCGAAGGCTCAGACGAGATCTTTGGCGGCTACGGCTGGTTCCAGCCCGACTACCTGCGCGACGCAGACCCCGCCGCCCATGCACTAGGAATCGTGCTCCCCTCCGAGGCAGAGCGTCTCGCCTTGCGCGCGCACTTGCAGCAGACGTTACCTGCCCCGCCACAGTTTACCGCGACGGGAGCGACGTCAAAGGAAGATACTGCCAGGGACTTGGTCGCGGTCGGCTCACATCGCGTGCTGGGCGGGGTGTTCGCGCTGGCGGCGCCGATTTTCAACGAGAAGGCGTGGGAGCTGTATGGGCCCCAGAATGTCCCGCGCGCGTACGCTGAGGCGGCGGATGCCCGACTCAGGGAGTATTCGCTTTCGGGGCGGTATCATAGTCTGAATGTGAGCATGGTGAGTCTTGCTGCACATTAATGTGAATGCGGTCCCAAGTACTCATTGGTCGATGAAGTATATTACTACCAAGGTATGAATGATTACTTCCCGCCTGCCGTGCAAATTGTTGTTCTCAACCATGTACAGACACTGCTGTCGCAAATCATCCTCAACCAATCGGGTGATCGCCCCGACATGGCAAACGCAATCGAAAGCCGCCCACCGTTCCTCGACCACCACCTGGTTGAATACGTCAACACGCTCCCGCCGTGAGTCCTTCCTCTTTTTCCCACCCATAAATAATAATCATGACACCTTGAATCCGTCGTGTAGGTCGTTGAAAATCCGCCCCACCCCCGGCGCCGAGCCAGGCCAGTGGACATTGACCGAAAAGTGGATCCTGCGCGAAGCAGCTAAACCCTTCATCACGGACGAAGTCTACCGCCGCACCAAGGTGCATTTCAACCCCCCGCCTGCGAGCAGCCGACTCAACGGCGCCGGCCTGATGCCGCTGCAGGCGCATCTGAAGACGCGCATCACGCAGCCCAGTGTTGAGCGGCTCGGGTTCTTGCATTGGGGAAGGATCAAGGGGATGCTGGACGAGTATCTGGGGGCGCCGACGTTCCCGGCGCATGGGGCGATTGATAAGAGGGCGACAGCGCTTATGGGGGTGTTGAGTTTGATTGTGCTGGGAGAGCATTTCGATGTGCCGACGGTTCAGTTGTAGGGGTACCAAGTACACAGCACAAATCTGCATCAGTTGACAGTTAAAGAAAGAGAATGGTATAGAAAAGGGTCGATGCGTTGTTTCAGTGTTATCAATATTTCAGTGCAAGAATACAGGAACACTAGACAGCGATATCAGTCTGAAAAATGAATGAGAATACGCACCACCGAAGTTCGAGTAAATAGCACATCATGATGAATCACTGAAAGTTCCCCAGTTCAGGGGACGAACTGGGAAATATGTGAGCCAGTTAAAGATTCGGACAGTTGGTTGAATCCACGCACTGGAGGCCTCCCGTCCTCCTGTATAGCTCTTCTTCATGATCTTACCTGGGAGAGACCTCCGAGGTAAGACCTAAACTGCCCTTCCGCCGGTCTCGGCCCACCCAGAGGCGTTGGTTTTGTTAAAGCTGAATCTAGAGTGAGTCGGCAATTCCCGGTTCAAAGTTCAACCTGGTAGTTCCACCGTCATAGAACGTCGTCTGCTGTGAGCTCGCTAGCATATCGGTGCCACAGGACGATTGCTCGACTGAAACCTAAACACCCCTTAACTGGTCTAGACCCACCCTGTCTGAGGTTCACCTGCGGAAATAATTTACTTCCGCGACACGCTGACCCTATAAAAGGCAGGCAAAATTTACTCCCTTCCCCACCAACGACGAACACTCACCATCAAACACTACACTCCTCATCTTACTCTCTCATCTACTTTCACTGTGTTAAACAAAGGTAAGGCGCAGAGGATGTTGGGAGAGCAAAAGAAGAAGTGAATAAATATTTTGTAGCTAGGACAGTGGGTCTTATATACCTACAAAATATAGTAGAGTATTCTACGGGGTTCTGTATGAGATGAGTAAGAGGTAAACTAATCAGTTCTACAATGTTCCCAGGCTGTCGAGTTGCTCCAAGCCTAATCCTCAACACACTGCAATGGCCACCTTCCGCATCAACACAACCATCACCGCCTCTAGGCGCTCCTCCAAACTTCCGAGAGGGCTATCGAACGAATAACATCTTATACTGTGTGAAGGAAAGGCGCAGGCAGCCGGCCCATGACCTTTCTGTCTATGTTGCTGCTATGTTGCTGCTATGGACGTCACCAACGCCTTCTCCTCGACCTTGTCATGCAATGTCGACAAGTGTTGAGTAATTTTGCCGGATATCGCACCTCTGAAATGGGCCTCTACGTGATGTTGCGCTTCCCGGTTTGCCACTGCATCTGTAAGCTCGGCTTGGGGGATTTTTTGAGGGTCCAGGGGTGAAGGTGTATTATTTGCTTGCTTTGTACACCGGGAGAACTTTTGGAAACCGGTGTTCGTTATTCGGACCGTGCCGTGTAAGAATACCTACCTACCTAGAATGTTTACCGGGTCTAATTCATTCGGATACACATTTGTGTTAACACAAAATTTCCCACTGCTGGGTGTGTCTGATTGAGACAACACCTATGATCCCGAACGAGGACCCTCAGGCGGAGAGTCAAAGTCACAGCCCAGATTCCAATGAGCGCTGTGGGAGCCAAGTATTATAAATATTGCATAGGGTGAGAAAGAAGTGACTCTTCGTTGGCTCCCAGTTGGCGGCACTGAGGCTCCTTTGACGTACACTGCAAGTATTTACTGCATATGTTGACAGAAAATCCTCAAACAAAGATGTGCTTTTTGCCTGGAGTTATTCAATATTGTCTCCATATGTGTACAATCACTTCCAGTGTTTGTCAGATCACCTAAAAAAAGATACAAAAGCCAACTGGTGTGAGCCTTGTGGAGCTGTTAGATCTTTGTACATTGTATCATGGGGCATGGCAGCTTTTGACAGCTTTTGACACCAAAGTCCCACGTCCACACCTTGTCCCCCCCCTTCATGGCAGAGATACTGGGAACCGTCACAAGCATCCTCCAGCTCCTAGACACCGCGGCAAAGGCCTGGGAGCATATCCAGGATTTCCGTAATGCACCGAAGGAGGAGAAACAGATCAGGCTGGAAATGGACCACCTCGAAGCCATGCTCAAGAGACTTCGCGAGGAGATGACTGCAAATCCATCTAGCCAGTGGACCCAAAGTATAGACAAACCATTGACCACCTTTGAAGCCATGATGAGGGACTTCACACCAAAGCTGGGGGCATCGACATTTACAAAGCAGGTGAAGTGGTCGCTAGGAGGGAAGAAGGAGGCAGCAGAGTATCTTGCCAAGTTTGAGCAGTTCAAGTCTCTGCTCAATGCATGGCTTCTAGTAGACCTCAGGTGGGTGACAAGATATGTTCCTGACGTGTGATTACTTATCATTGCGATTATAGTGACATTTCCCACCAACAGATTGGTTTGTAAATAATTTGCACACAGTGATGTTTGCCTCATCTTTCCCAGAACTGCTTGGATCGGTCAAGTCAGGGGTGATCAACCTCAATAATATAGTCATTGACCAACAACATGGTAACCTTACATTCCCTGCCACTCAATGTCCTTATCATTTTCGCTTTCAGCTGCAGAACGAACACAGATCATTGACTGGTTTTCACCCATCAATTTCTTCCAACAACATGCAGATATTACCAGTGCTCAACAGAAAGAAACTGGAGGCTGGCTGATAATGGATCCTCGCTTTCAGGGATGGAAGGAAGGATTGGGGAGAACCCTTTGGTGTCACGGAATTCGTGCGTGTCCATCATAACTGTACCTCAGTATACTCACCTAACTCAACAGCGGGTGCAGGGAAGACTGTTTTGGCGTGAGCATTTCTTTCTTTGGTGTGGCTCAATGATAGATCTTGTTTGCAGATCTATGGTTGTAGACCATCTTCTCAGTCAAGGCCCAACTGCCCGTACAGCTTGCATATATTTAAACCACAAGGAGACTAAGGTTCAAACACCTGCCAACCTCCTGGCAAGTATCTGGAGGCAACTGGTCATTGGTGGAAGAGATATCTCAGATGTGAAAACACTATATCAGAAGCACTCAGAGACGCAAACCACACCTTCACTTGCAGAGATTGAGAACATTGTTCACAGCGAAATTGGCAGTTCCAAGGTCTATATTGTGCTTGATGCAGTGGACGAATATCCGGAGGACCTCCGGCAGATAATGCTACCAGCCCTTGCAGCAATGGGACCTACATGTAGCCTCATGGTGACTTCACGGCCCCATATCACACCTACTCCTGCATTTCAGAACATGAAATTGCTGGAGATCCGTGCAAATATGGATGATATCCGGGCATATGTGAACATGGAAATCAAAAACTCCCCGCACCTCTCAAAGTGTGTTCAAAGGCAACCTGCCTTGATGGAGGACATCCATGCCAGAATCAGTGACGGAGTTGATGGAATGTGGGCTATGCTCTGTCTTCAGCAGCCAGATACTAATGATATCCAATAGGTTCTTGCTTGCAAAGCTGCAGATGAAAGTCTTGGTCAGGCAGCGCACAGCTACAAAGGTTCAGACAGCTCTTGACAACCTACCGAAGACCCTGGTGGAGACCTATGCAGACGCCATGAGACGAATTGATACTCAGAGCGAGGAGGACAGACAGATTGCACAAGCTGTTCTGATGTGGGTCACACATGCCAAGGAGACATTATCAGTTGCAGAACTGAGAACGGCTTTGGCAATTGACCCAGGGGCAAAAGAGCTAGATGATGATGACCTGCTGGACATTGAGACCATTCTTGGTGTTTGTGCTGGGCTCATCATCGTGGATGAACATCTTTCTGTGGTCAGACTGGTGCACTACACCACCCAAGAGTATATGGACAGCATTTCATTGGAGCGTTTTCCAGGTGCCCAGACCAAAATCACCCAGAGCCTTCTCACATTCCTCAGCTTTGATTCAGTTTGGAGTTTGATCACAGGTGAACATATGATCGGCGTAGAACACCCCCCTCTTCTTCGGTATTGCCAACATTGCCTGACACACGCAGCTGGGGAGCCAGAAAGGGACTCAGAACTCCAACCCAGGCTTCTGAAATTCATTAATCAGGTCCATTGCTGGTCGGGATTTACCTGTGGGTTTTGGCCCAATCACTGGAGTGACACACAAAAGAACCCTTCTCCATTATATGTGGCTGTCAGCACAAATCTCTTGCTCATTGCCAGCATTTTGATTAAACAGGGGCAATATTCAGAGAACATGGTGGAGGAGCTAGTGTCAGCAGCAGCCAGGGGCCATTGTGATTTGGTCAAATTACTGGTCAACTCAGGAGCCAGGGTCAATGCTCAGAGTGAGGGATACAGCAATGCACTTTACTCCGCAGCATTAAAGGGGAGCAAGGAGATTGTGCAGCTGCTCATTGAGCACGGAGCTGAGGTGAATGCTCAGGGTGGGAACTACGGCAATGCACTTCAGGCTGCAGCACTGAATGGGAACAAGGAGATTGTGCAGCTGCTCCTCGAGCACAGAGCTGAAGTGAATGCTCAGGGTGGGAACTACGGCAATGCACTTCAGGCCGCAGCAGTAAAGGGGAGCAAGGAGGTTGTCCAGCTGCTGATTGAGTGTGAAGCTGAAGTGAATGCTCATGGTGGGGAACACGGCAATGCACTTCAAGCCGCAGCATATCCGGGACACAAGGAAATTGTGCAGCTGCTCCTTGAGCACAGGGCTGAGGTGAATGCTTTGGGTGGGTGGTTTGGCAATGCACTTCAAGCTGCAGCAGTGAATGGGAGTAAGGAGATTGTGCAGCTGCTCATTGAGCACGGAGCTGAAGTGAAGTCCCAGGGTGGGCCGTATGGCAATGCACTTCAGGCCGCAGCATATTGGGGGCACAAGAAGATTGTGCAGCTGCTCCTTGAGCACAGAGCTGAGGTAAATGCTCAGGGTGGGCAGTATGGCAATGCACTCCAGGCCGCAGCAGCAAAGGGGAGTAAGGAGATTGTGCAGCTGCTCATTGAGTGTGGAGCTGAGGTGAATGCCCAAGGTGGACAGTATGGCAATGCACTTCAGGCCGCAGCATATTGGGGGTACAAGCAGATTGTGCAGCTGCTCCTTGAGCATGGAGCTGAGGTAAACACTCAGGATGGGAACTACGGCAATGCACTTCAGGCCGCAGCAGTAAAGGGGAGCAAGGAGATTGTCCAGCTGCTGATTGAGTGTGAAGCTGAAGTGAATTCCCAAGGTGGGGAGTATGGCAATGCACTTCAGGCTGCAGCATATGGAGGTTACAAGGACATTGTGCAGCTGTTAATTGAGCATGGAGCTGAGGTGAATGCCCAAGGTGGACAGTATGGCAATGCACTTCAGGCTGCAGCTGCAGGATTTGCGAGCAAGCAGGTTGTGCAGCTGCTCATTGAGTGTGGAGCTGAGGTAAATGCTCAGGGTGGGCAGTACGGCAATGCACTTCAGGCCGCAGCATATTGGGGGTACAAGAAGATTGTGCAGCTGCTCCTTGAGCACGGAGCTGAGGTGAATGCCCAAGGTGGGCAGTATGGCAATGCACTTCAGGCCGCAGCAGCAAACGGGAGCAAGGATCTTGTGCAGCTGCTCATTGAGTGTGGAGCTGAGGTGAATGCCCAAGGTGGACAGTATGGCAATGCACTTCACGCCGCAGCATATTGGGGGTACAAGAAGATTGTGCAGCTGCTCCTTGAGCACGGAGCTGAGGTGAATGCCCAAGGTGGACAGTATGGCAATGCACTTCAGGCCGCAGCAAGATTTGGGAGCAAGGAGGTTGTGCAGCTGCTCATTGAGTGTGGGGCTGACATAAATGCTGAGGGTGGGGAATATGGCAACACACTTCAGGCCGCAGCAGAAAATAGCAACAAGGAGATTGTGCAGCTGCTTGTTGAGCATGGAGCTGACATGAATGACTTGGCTGTTGAGGGTAGAGGTACAGGAATGCTCACCAACAAAGGTCAGGTAGAGGACAGGTAAATATAATTGCCCCGCGTGTTGTATCACACTTCCATTTTTGGATCAACTCAATGTTCAACTGACTTCTGTACCACTTTCTAATACCCTATGAAAACTCGGCTGCAATAGCTCTGTGTTACATGGCTTGAGTTTATCCCAGATTTTTCTGGCAATTTTGATGCAAACCTGAGTGTTGAGTTTCGGTTCTTTCTAAAATCAGCACCCTATGGTGCACATGTTGCAGGGTTTCTTTGGCCAGCTTGTATTGGATGCGCCCGTAACAAGTTCATGATCTTAAATGAGTTCAGCAGGACATCCCGTTCAATTCGGGGGCAGGCCACTTTGGAGTTTGGAGGCTTTGATTTTTTCCCCCCCTCCCAAGTGTTAGTGCGTGAATCCATCACCATTCTATTAGTCTGACACGGGATAATATTTATTCATACTATAGGAAAGGAGATTCGCTGCACCCGTGCATTGACTCTCATACCTATTGACCTTTGAGCAAAGGTGGGTACCGGCCTGTTTGCGTTGGATGGATGCATCTGCAACCAATTCGGGATATTCAATGAACTCAACAGGAGACCCGTTCGATTCGTGGACAGACCACTGCTACCTTGCCATCAGAGCCTCATTCTTTTTTCCCCTCCGAGTCCTCGTATTTTAGTCGAAATTCTGACATAAACCTTCGATCGAGGTAGGCGAGTACTGGCCTCCTTGCATTGGATGCACCTGCAGCATGTATAGGAAAGCACATTTGCTGGATCAGGGGACTCGTTCGATTCGGGGGCAGGCCACTTGAGCTTCAACGTTTGACCTTTTTTTTTTTCGCGGTTACTTATTCTCAGGGATATAATATTCATACTTTGGTGAGGACGCTGTATTCCTTCCTTCCTTCCCCACAACTGAAATAAGTGTTCTTGGTCGGCATTGCATTGAACCGCGGACTCGGAGTTCGGCGAGTTGAAGATTCAGTTCGGGTAAGGTTGTGGCCGTTCGCGATTTTCAACGCGCCGTCCTTCGAGAATACTGCCCAAATGCCGAGGGTGTCGGGTAACCAGCACTCGGGTGGAAAAACGGGTTGAGTAGGGTTGAGTGAGTGAGTCATTTAGGGTGAGCTAATCCGCCGTGTGGGCTGTGCTATCGCGAGAAGTTTTGTTAGCGAGGGTTGTTGGAACTTGGCGAGGGTTGGGGTTGGATTTTACTTATGATTCCCCCGGCATTCTAACTCAAACAACGCGCGAGATAAATATTTGTCGACTTGTGATCATGACCCGAGTTACTACAGCCTCGCGGAGACGGGCATGGCATAGAAACCCGTCCCGTTGTCTCGAGCCGGTCTTTTTCCTGCGTGTCAGTGAGGATAGAGGACTGCTGGGTTGGCAAGTACTCCGAGGAGTCATCGAATTGGCGGCTTTATAGATGCTTGGGTGGAGTTGTTGAACATCCAGGAACTGAGAAAGTTGGTTCGACTTGTTGTATCGGAACCGCCGGCGGGCAACATTCCTCCTACTGCTGTCCAGATCTGCGGCTTTAGTACACACGTCCGGTCGGGCGATTCTAACCCCAGGCCCCACTCAGAGTCATGGTTGAATTCGGACTCGGATCTGATCCTTCAACAACTAAGGACAGCGGGTCCGGTGGCGTTGCCGAAGAGCACTCCATAAGGTCCTTCGATTTCTCCGTCCCATTGGCAGACTGACAACCACCACGAATCTGCCAGCGAACCAAAAAAAGAGGGTTTTCTGACTCCGATGCGATTCGAACTCGGCTCCCGGGCATACGACGGACCCGCCCGGTATATATCATCAGCCGAGTCTCCATCATTTTTTTCTGTGTTCTCTTCCTGCTCTTTCCTACTCTGTCCACACAAGCCCGCCCATGCCCGCCTATCAGCTCCAAATCGCCATCGCGCTCGAGGCCGCCGTCGCCGTCAGCGCTGTCGCGCTCTTCCTCAACCGCACCAAGGAGGGGAAGATCCAGCTCCCCGTCCACGACCACCGTGACGGCGAGCACGAGCAGGAAAATGAAGTCTATCCGGACGGGGACCCGTTCGATGTCACCACCCCCGAGGATTTGGTGGAGGGCTACCCGATTGAGGAGGAGGCGTTTTGGGCCAAGGTGCGTCGTTTAATCCCTGTTAAAGACGTTTGAAATGAACGCGCGCTGGCTGCAGATGCGCCGCCGCAAAATGTTCCTCTCCCTCCTCACCTCCGCGCTCGTCCCCCTCCAAATCGCGTCCCTCCTCCTCGGCGGGGAGCCTACAGTCCACGCGCTCAACCTCTGCTACGCTTCCTACCTGTCCGCCCTGTCCCTCGCCTCCGTCGCGCGCTCGCGCCAGCGCATCGGCGCGCACCGCGAGGCGGTGTGGCATCTCACGATCCTCACCCTGCTCGCGGTCGTGCTCATGGGCTTTACCGCGATCCTCCCTACTCAAACCGAGACCGAGGTTGCGGAGACTGAGACGGTGCGGAGGCTGGCGGGGCTGTGGTACGCGAGCCTAGCGCTGGCGGCGCTGGCGAGCGTGACGGCGATGACGACCCCGTGCGGGCCCAAGCTGTCGTACCCGCCCGCGCGCATCTACTCCGAGAAGGTCGCGCAGGCGATAACGAACACGGACCCGCATAATGTTTCCGGTGTTAATAGTGCGTCTCTCCCTCCCCTTCTGCCCTTCTCCCACTTCTATTATCATATTATATTGTGCTGACGCACGCGCACGCACAGGCGCCTCCCCCCTCAGCTTCCTCTACTTCGAATACACCACAAAAGTCGCGATGCTGGGCACCTCCGCCGCCTCGCTCGAGATCGGCGACCTCCCCATCCTCACCACCACCATGCGCGCCACGCACAACTACGCGCTGATGAAGCGCGTTATGCTCAGCACGCCGTTTTCCTTCTACAGCTGGCGCCCCAAGGCAGGCTCCGGCTTCCAAACAGCCGCCCACCTCCTCCGCGCCAACGCCTCGGGCCTCAGCACGCTCGGCGCCCTCTCCGTCGGCGCGGCGGGCCTGTTCTACCTCCCCCCCTTCTTCATGAGTCGGGTGCTGAAGTATTTGGAGGCGGATGTGGGGAGGGAGAATAGGGCGTGGGGGTTGGTTTGGGTTGGGGGGCTGTTTGGGGCGAATGTGGTGTTGAGTGTGGTTACGGGTGCGTGCCAGTTGCTTCCCCACCCTTTCCGCTCTTTTCTTTGGAGTCAAGGCGTACCTAACGGTACCACTCCGCAGGCCAGCTCTGGTCCCTGACGACGACGACCCTCCAAGCAAACATCCGGACGCAGCTTAACTCGGCGCTGTTTGCGAAGACGCTGGTGAGGAAGGATGTCGCGTCGTCCGCCGCTGCTGTTGGGGCGGATAATCCCAAGGATGGGGACGCGAAGAAGGATGATGGCGGGAAAGAGGAGGAGGAGGACGAAGACGCGTTTTCGAGCAAGGCGCAGGTTATGACGCTCATGACCACGGATGTGGACCGTGTGGGTAGGTTCTGCCACCAGATGTTCACGCTTATCGGTGCGCTTTCCCTTCCTTTCTTTGCCTCTTTCGTATCCTTCAACTAAATGCTAATGGATAATTACGAACACCCCAGACGCCCCCCTCGAACTCGCAATCGGCACCACCTTCCTCTACTCCCTCCTCGGCACGTCCGCGTTCGTGGGCCTGGGGGTGAGCGTCCTCTGTATGCCGCTGAATCACTTTGCGGGCAAGGTCGTTAAAGGTGTGTTCTTCGTCCTTCCTTCCTTTTCTGGTTTCTGCTTTCCGTCCTTCCTTTCCTTTCCTGGTTTCTGCTTTCCGCGACGCAAGGACTAGCGCGGGCTGACGATATATGCGTTCTTTTTTTCAGGCGCCCAGACGAACCTGATGAAATCGAGGGATGAGCGGGTTGCGCTTATGAATGAGGTGCGTCTCTCTTACTTTCTGCCTTCCTTTTTTCGTGCAGCGCTGACGATGAAGTTGTGTGGTACAGGTGTTAGGCGGGATCCGGATGCTCAAGGTACGTCCTAGTGCCTATAAAAGCTTTGATGTTAGTTGACGCCGGCGCCCCCCAGTTCATGGCCTGGGAACGCTCCTTCGAAGCCCGCATCATGAAGATCCGCGCGGTCGAGCTGAGGTATCAGAGGCTTACGTTTATTATCGCTGTGCGTGCTCCGCCTTCTCCCCGCCCTCCTTGCTCCCTCTACTTATCTACTTATGGGCGAAGAAAATAATATGTACTGACGCGCGCGTAGACGCTCCTCGAAGGCCTCTGGGACATGGCGCCCATCCTCGTCACCCTGGTCGCGTTCTACCACTTTGCGGTCATTCGCGGGGAGAGGCTGACGCCGTCGATTGCGTTTACTTCCGTGAGTCCCTTCCCTTCTCTTCACCTGAGTGGATGAGTGGATGCTGATTATTAACGTGTAGATCCTCGTATTCAACGAGCTCAAGTTCGCGCTCGGGGCGCTGCCGGAGCTGTTCGTTAATATTGTGCAGGTGCGCATCCCTTCCTCCTCCCCTGCCTCCTACCTCCCCCGTCCTCATCGCACGTTTTGGTAGAGCATCGTCTCCCTCCAACGCATCGAAAAGTACCTCCAAATGCCCGAAGTGAACCCCGTCCAGCCCCTCCGGACCCAATCGCACGAAATCGCGTTCCACTCGTGTACCGTCACCTGGCCGCAGCGACAACGCCTGATTTCAGGTACTAACACCCCCGCGGGCACGCCGCGCCCGAACTTTGTGCTCGTGGACGTGTCGCTGCGCTTCCCGCCTGGGGAGCTGTCGCTCATTTGTGGGAAGCTGGGGAGTGGGAAGACTTTGTTGTTGTTGGGTGCGTCGCTTCGCCTTCCTTTCTCTCTCCCTACTAGCACTTCACTTTGTTCTAACGATTCATGTCTGGGGCAGCCCTCCTGGGCGAAGCGGACATTTTGAGCGGGGGGATCGTATGCCCGCGCTCGCCCGCGGACGCGTTGGCCTCCCTCGCCGCCGCGCGCGCCCCCGCCCCCGGAACCGAGGACTGGGTCGTGAAGGGGATGTGTGCGTACGTGCCGCAGGCGGCGTGGTTGCAGAATGCTTCTATTAAGGGTGCGTTGCCTCTCCCCTCCCTCCCCCCTTCTTCTTGGTACTTGCGCGGCAAGAAACTGACGAGGGATGCGGCGCAGATAACATCCTGTTCAACCTACCGTACGACGAGCGTCGGTATCGGTTGACGTTGGAGGTGTGTGTTGTATGTTCTCTGATCCCCTTCACGCTGACCCCGCTCAGGTGTGCGCGCTCGTCAGTGATTTGGCGATCCTCGAGGATGGGGATGAGTCGGAGATTGGGGAGCGTGGGGTATGTGTTGTTTAATTTCTCGTTCGAGTGGAGTGGCGGCTGACTGTGGGCTGTAGGTTAACCTTTCGGGAGGGCAAAAGGCTCGAGGTGGGTTTTCTTTCTGCCTTGACCCATCCGATTGTATATTGATGATAACCACAGTCTCGTTGGCTCGCGCGGTTTGTGAGTATTCGTGTTATCATCTCGGGGTTCGTCCGTTCAAGAGACATCTCTGTAGATTCTCGGGCCTCTGTCCTGTTGCTCGACGACGTCCTCTCCGCCGGTACGTGCTCTCCTCAGTGCAACTCAAAACCCACCTCACATTCCTCCCTTTCGTGCAGTTGACGCACACACCGCCCACCACCTGTACCACTCCTGCCTCCGCGGCGAGCTGATGCAGGGCCGCACCGTCATCCTCGTCTCGCACCACGTGCAGCTCTGCGCCCCCGGCGCCGCGTACGTCGTCGCGCTCGACAACGGCCGCGTGCAGTTCCAGGGCACGCGCGACGCGTTCCAGGCCTCGGGTGTCATGCGCGGGCTCATGCAGTCCTCCACCACCGCCCCGGAGGCGCAGGACGCAGCTGAGGAGGCGGCCGTCGAGCTGCCCCTCTCCTCCAAAGACCAAAATGTTACGGCGGTTGCCGTCGTAGAGGCGGACAAGGAGAAGAAGCAACCGCGCAAGTTCTCCGAGGACGAGCAGCGCATGGTGGGGCGTGTCGCGTGGAGTGTGTGGAAGGCGTATATCCTCGGCACGGGTTCGCCGTGGTATTGGGCGTTGTTCCTGTTCGTCTTTATCGTTGCTGCGTTGGCGCCGATATTGGAGAATGGGTGGTTGAGTTATTGGTCGAGGGGGGATGATGTGAATAGTCCGTTGTTTTATCTTTCTGTTTATGCGGCGGTGAGTGGTTGTGTTTTACTTGCTCCCCCGTGTTGTTGATTTATTTGGGGTGTAGGTTTCGATTTTGGGTTTGATCCTGTCGACCGTTCGGTATTTCGTCCTTTGTGAGTGACTTTGTTTTGAGTGTGATTCTTCGCTCACGACAAGCCATATTTCAGACCAAGGCGCGATCCATGCGTCCACCGTTCTTTACAAGGGTCAGCCTTTCTCCTCCTTCCCTTTCTTTCCGAAGTTGACCCGTCTGTTCTAGACCTCCTACAGGCGGTCCTGTTTGCTAAAATCCGTCTCCACGACACCATCTCGCGTGGCCGTCTGCTCAATCGGTTTGGGAAGGATTTCGAAGGTGGGTGTAGTCGTTCTACTCAAGGCCACTGGTTTACGCTTTCTTCCCAGTCATCGACAGCAGCTTGCCGGGCAACTTTGGACGGAGCTTCATGTATCTCATGGCCACACTCGTACGTTGGATTCCTCTACTTACTTTGGAGAACTACCCCGCTCACCAGATTCGTTCGTAGACGACTGTGGTGACGATCAGCTTCGTTGGCGGGCCTGCATTCGTTTTCGCCGCGTTCCTCATCTCGATCGCGTATTATCAAGGTGCGTGATTTTGTTGTTATGTTCGCGCTGTATCGCTGAGAGATCTTGACAGTGGCGTCGGTGAGAGCCCCGATAGGCCAGTCATGAATAGCGCTCATTTCCTTCAGATTTACGGTCGGGCTTGTCGGGATATGAGGCGTCTGGAGTCGGTGGTGCGTTACATTACTTTATTCATCCTCGACGCCGCATATTCACTCTTCCCATAAGACTCGGTCGCCGCTGTACTCGATGTATTCGGAGACCATCGCCGGAGTCACCATCGTCCGCGCCTTCGGTGCTTCGTCCAAATTCCTCCGCGATATGCTCCGGCACGTCGACACCGTTAGTGCCCGCCGATATTCCCTTCCAGCTGAATTGACGATTGCGACGACAGAACACTAACCCCGGCTACTGGAACTGGGGTATCAACCGCTGGCTCTCGGTGCGCCATTTTTCTAGATACACACGATTAGCGGTTCCTGAGTGTAGTGGTAGATCCGGATGATCGGGCTCGCGAGCATAGCTACCTCGCTGCTGGCGACCCTCGCGGTCATGAACAAAGATATCTCGGCTCCGCTGGCTGGATTCGCACTGGCGTTTTCGAATACGGTGCGTTCCTCCGCGTTTGTCCTCCATGATCTTTGCTGATCGAGGGGTGTATGCAGATCACATACGATCTCCTCCTCCTCGTACGTCGCCTTCTTTCACTTTTGACCATTTCTCAGCGAAGGTACTCCAGATTCGGGAGTTCGTGAGTCTCGAACAAGCCATGGTGAGTGTTCTCTTGCGAGCTGGATCGTGGTCTGACATGTATGTTTGCCAAGGTTGGTCTCGAGCGCGTGAAAGAGTACACAGAGCTGGCCCAAGAGCCGCCTGAGTTCATCGAGCCGAGGCCTGCGCCGTCGTGGCCCGAGCACGGCGCCATTCACTGCGAAGATCTCGTGGTCAAATATGCTGTGAGATCTCTCACATCGTCCCGATTCATACCCGCCTAACCTTGAATGATAGCCTGAACTCCCCGACGTCCTGCACAAGCTCTCCTTTGATGTCAAGCCGGGCGAGAAGGTATATTCATTTCTATCCTCGGTTCTAGTCTTCGTGTTAACCTCGGTTAGGTCGGCATCTTGGGGAGAACGGGTATAAAGATGTTCCATTTCTCGTGCTCATTCCGTCGGTCTTACGCGTGTATTCAGGTTCCGGCAAGAGCACCCTGGCGCTCTGCTTCTTCCGGTTCGTAGAGCCTGTGGGCGGCAAGATCGTCGTCGACGGGCTGGATATCGCCCACATTGGCTTGACCGACCTCCGGAGTCGGCTCACCATCATCCCTCGTGCGTTTCCCTCTCCAGTTCTTCCGGCGTGTGTGTATTTACGTTGCGCAGAGGATCCCACGATTCTTAGCGGAACGTTGCGGACTACCCTGGATGTGTTCAATGAGTACCAGGATGCGGATCTGGTGCGTGCCTTCCCGACTACTTCACGGAACACGAAGCTTACGACGCCGATAATTAGTTTGAGGCTCTTCGGCGCGTGCACCTCATTCCGTCGGAGGACACCCCGGAGGAAATCGAGGGCACCGTGAATGCGAACCTGTTCCGCAATCTCGACTCGGCGGTTTCGGAGGGTGGAGATAACTTTTCCACGGGGTCAGTTCGTTTGGTTTGCTTCGCGTGGCCGAGCTGAGGTGTTTTGGTAGCGAAAAGCAGCTCTTGTGTATGGCCCGCGCGATCCTCAAGCGTTCGAAAATCCTTGTGATGGACGAGGTGTGTTCACCCACTTAACTTTTCTACTTGTGTTGATACTCCGCGACGCAGGCTACTGCCAGGTAGGATTCGTATTGATTGAAGGGTATGGACTGGTGCTAACCTTACTCAGTGTCGACTACAACACAGATGAACTCATCGGGAAGACTATCCGGCAGTAAGTTTCCCACCAGTCCTCCCGGTCAAGCTAACTGACGACTTTTCTATCGCGCAGCGAGTTTAAGGACAGCACCATCCTTACCATCGCGCATCGTTTGCGTACGGTCATCGATTACGACAGGGTACGTTTGTTCCCCTGCGTGCTCGCCCGTTACTCAACGTTGGTACTCGCAGATCATGTTGTTGGACCAGGGCGAAATCGCAGAATTCGACAGGTGCGTGACCCTGAAAAATAATTGCTTGTGGTGTTGATACTCATGGGTGCGCGTACAGACCGGCGGTTTTGCTGGCCGACAAGTCGTCGAAGTTTTATTCGTTGTGTAAGGCGACAGGGAAGGAAGAGTTTGCGATGCTTCAAAAGATGGCGGGGGTTTAGTTTGACTCTCGTGCCGTATTGGGTACGTATTTGTGGTATTTGTGGTAGATTATATTTTACTACTACGCTCGTTTCGCTATGGAGGAGTAGGTGGAACCTATGGCTACCCGCGCAACTCCCGAACATCGTCCCACTGATTAAATTTGGTGACCAGTGCCTTGGCCTTTGTGCTCCGATCCTCCCACTGTTCTCCTTCAGCGGGACTTTCAACCGTCGCCAACATCTGGATATCCAGCGTCTGTCCGATACTGCTCTTCCCCACCGACCCTCCACCAATCTCCGTCCAAATAAGATCCCCCAACCCCATTCCTCTGGCGACAGCGGGCCCGCGGCTGTCCTTCGCCGCGACCAGCACATCCGAGCGCGCGTACCAGCGCTTCGTCAGGTTACGCACGACCCAGACGGCGTCGGCGGGGAACAACGCGTCGTCGGCGCCCGTGTGCTTGTGCCTCGGCATGTCGATGTGCGTGAGGTGTTCCAGCGCGAACGCGAGGACGTCGTCCTCGGGGTCGCCTTGAGGGAGTTGCGCGAGCACATCCGCGGGAAGACGGTCTTCCGCGCGGGCCGCGTACTCGTCGACGATCAGGACGCGGTCGCCGGCCCAGTGGCCGAGGGGGACGCGCTTGGGACTGGTGGCTTGCGCGCGCCCACGACGGGTCCGGGTGGGCTCAGCGGCTGCGCCAGGCTCTGGCTGAGCCGCGGCGGGCACGGCAAAGAGCCAGATGATATCGAGGCTCATGCGGTTCGCGATGGCCTCTTTCATCTCGACGCGACTTTAGGTATTGCCACTGACGCGACGGAGGCTGGAATTGACGCACCTTGTACCCATACCCTGTCTCGGTTGGGTCCACGACCTCCCGCTTGTCTATGTTGATGAGAGCGATTTCAGCCATTTTGTGATCGTTGTGGTGGATGGTGAAGATGAAGAGGCGATGTGGGTTCACGCGTTTTTTTTATAGGGGCTGGATCACATGACTCGAACGCGTCCCGAGATCAGGCTAACATGCGCAAAGCGACCATTGTCTCGGCTGATGGGTATGCCTGGCAGAAGTTCAAATTTGTGCCGACTGTGTGGGCGGATAAGTGATGCCGGACACTATTGAAACTCTGCAGAATCCGCGTGGTTATAGGATGCGTTCAAAAATGCTGGAAAGGGCCGGGGCCGAAAGGCACACGGAGTTTAACTCGCCTGTAAGTTGTATTTCTGTTTGATTCGAGGACATTGCGAAGGACATAAGGATTGGGAATTTCTTGTGGTGGGGTGCCCAAATGGCGAACGCTCCCGCCCCCGGGGCTTCAAACGAGCCCGACGTTCAAACGGATTTCCGACTTGTGAACGGAGTAGCGGAGTTCGTCAATTATTTTCCTTCCTGTGGTTTTTTCCTCGTTCCTCAAAGCACGACGCGCCCGATAGCTGTTGGTGTGCGTTACGACTTATGGGTACACCGCGTAGCCTTCAAATCCCTTTTCGAACTTTTGAACTCAAAACAGCATCCGACAATGCTTGTCCTTGCTTGCCTATCACGTGTGTGCTGCTGTTGACTCTTGCCGCCATCTCCTCATCACCAGGGTCCAGATTCCGTCCTCAGCGAGGGCGAACGCCGAACGGAGCATTACCCAACGATAACAAAACCATGGATGCCGCCCTCACGGCGAGTTCTTCTCTGCGTTCTTCCCATATTCGCTCAATGACAAGATAATATACTTAGTGTCCGTGCGACACGACTTGCTCCGTCCACTTCGCCTCCAGCAAGGGGGAGACTCTTCCCCCTCTAACCCCATACTCTCAATTACTCTCCAGCTCTGCTGGTCCTCCCACGGACCTCCAGGCGACGGTCCTTTGGGCGGAGATCGAGCGCACCGAGGCGGCAATATCAGCCGCCGACGCTCATCTCTGCCGCCTTCGAAGCGCAGTTGAGAAACTCCTCCAATACCGCCAAAAGCTCGAATCCAGCACTGCGGCCCACAGGGGCATGCTCTCCGCATTACGCCGGCTCCCCAACGAAATCCTCGTGGAAATCTTCCAGTACACGAATGTTCCTTGGAGGAGTGCACTCAGCCGTGTGCCGTGGCTCGTGTCCCATGTCTGCAGCCACTGGCGCGCGGTTGTGATGGCTTCCCCGGTGTTGTGGCGTCACATCACGACAGGGAGAGTTCGGGACTCCGTGTTCGCCACGAACATGTTGCCACTTCAGCTCCAGTGTGTCCGTGGGGCGCAGGTCTCTGTGCAATTTCACCTCGAGCCTTCTCCATCCTTCCTGGCCCTTTGTCTCGGAATCTCACCCCAATGGGAGGAGCTCGAGCTGAATGTCAAACTTTTTCTAACTCCGCCGCTCGCCAACCAAAATTTCCCCGGCCTCAAGAGGCTGACCCTCACCGGTAGCAGACTGAACGCGTCGCAGGTTTCGAACAACTCCAACATACTTCCAGCACTCGAGCATCTCACGCTTCTGTTATACGACCGAGGCCTCCCGCGATCCCTGTCGCTGCCGTGGTCACAACTTCGCCAATGCGATCTGAAGTATCTGAACTCTGGGGATCTGTTGTGGGTTCTTGGAAATCTCTCCCACGCAGATGTGTCGGTTGTCGGTGGCGACGACAATACCGACGACGATTTCCCCCCTGTCGCGCCGACGACCTCCAGCATTCGAGCTCTGACCATCACAGAAGGCCACTGCCAGTTCTTCCTCACCCACGTTCTCGATGCCCTCTCCACTCCAGCACTCGAAAGGCTCACCCTGTACGACAATGGCGTCTACCCCAGCTCACTCGGCGCGCAGATTGCGCGCTTTCTCGACCGCTCTGCCTGCAGCCTGACAGACTTATGCATCGATCATCCTCTCCCGACTGAGCCCGAGGACGATCAACTTCCCCTTCTCAACTCACCCCACATTCGCAGCGTCACCCGTCTCGCCCTCCCAGCGACAACCCCGTCTTCTAAGGCCATCACGACCTTGGCGTCCCTCCCAAACCTCCGCCACCTCACGCTCTGGGGCGATGCGGACGCTATGGTGGCGGGATGCCTGGTTGACTTGTTCAAAAAGCGGGGCCGACCCGTCATCTCCACCGGCGGCAGCGCGGTGGGGGGTGAATTGCAGGTGGTCCTGTTGCACGAACATGGCACGCATGAATACGGCGCGTACGATTTTTGTCTTCCAATTTTCGAATCTTACGATCTACCATAGTTTTTGCCCCTCTCGAGACGCGCTCTTGATTCCTCCATCCCCTTGGATCCTGCTACTTTGTGCTACAAACCGGCCTCCTGAAAACGGCGGACTCGGACGATACGGCAGAGGTTATATTGGGGATCGTCTCTTTCTGTACCAACACCGAACTGCTTCGAATTCATTATTCTTCTTTCAGCACGGCGGGATCGTTCAGCTTGCTTCTTTCCTTCCGAGTCATGATTACAACCTCTCGCGAACAAACGCTCCGGGTTGAAAGAAAACCCTTTGGAAGTCTTTTTCACTGACCGGAGGCCCACCGCAGAGTATCGAATCGCCTTCATGCTAACTTCGAGTCGAGCTTGAGGCGTCCGCCGCGCTATAAACACAAAGGTCGGCAGTGGGCTACCAAGGACTGGTAACAACTCAAATCAGCTGCAGAATCGAGAGACGGCTTAGACTAAACATCAGCAAGACAAATACGAGTGAACAGGAAGACAATTGGCTGGTAAAGTACAAGGTGGGTTATACAATTTGTACGAAGGCTCGATAACATTTCAGACCGTCGATGGGATTATCTGAGAACGTCAAGTCAATATCCGGCGTGCAATACGATGAGAAGAGTAAACACGCACCACCATCCTTCGCAGAGCGCGGGGTTCAATGCTGGCACCTCCGACTTGCGTCCGACGACGAAGCTAAGGAGGCTGCGACGGCGCTTCTGCTTCTTCGTACGCTCCTCAGCGGTCATCGCCGGTGCGACAGCAGGCGCGCCGTGTCGCGGGCGGGGAAGAAGTTCGTCAGACCCGCGAGAGGTGGTGAAGGGCGGGGGCACGGGCGCGGGGTAGGGATACGGCGCGCTCGTCGTGGAGACCGTGGTGGTGACCACTATGGGGTTGTCCTCCGTCGCACATACGCTGCTGCTGGATGATGCGAGCGAGGCGATGGAGGCAATGGAGAGGCGCTTGGAGGAGCGCTTGGAGGCGGTGATGGTTGTGTTGATGCGGAAGGTGGCCATCGCGGTGAAGGTAGATGAGAGAGTAAGATGAGGAGTGTAGTGTTTGATGGTGAGTGTTCGTCGTTGGTGGGGAAGGGAGTAAATTTTGCCTGCCTTTTATAGGGTCAGCGTGTCTCGGAAGTAAATTATTTCCGCAGGTGAACCCCACACAGGGTGGGTCTAGACCAGTTCAGGGTCTTAGGTTTCAGTTGAGCAATCGTCCTGTGGCACCGATACGAGATGCTACATCGAGTTTACAGCAAGAATTCTATGAAGTTGGAATTGCTAGGTTGAACTTTGAACCGGGAATTGCCGACGGTATCTGAATTCGGCACCCCAGCATTACCCTTGAGCTTTATCGAAACGAATGCATCTAGGCGGGCCTAGACCGGCGGAAAGGCAGTTTGAATATCATCTCGGGGGTCTGGTGAGACCATAAACAGGAGCTATACAGGAGGGCGGGACGCCTCCAGTGCGTTGATTCAACCAACTGTCCGAATCTTTGACTGGCTCACATATTTCCCAGTTCGTCCCCGGAATTGATGGACCTTTCAACAACTGTTTTCTCAAACTCCAATGGTGCGGATTCTCATCCGCTTTGCAGACTGATATCGACCCATTTCTATACCATTCTCTTCTTAACTGTCAACTGATGCATATGTGTGATGTGTACTCAGTACCTCTACAACTGAACCGCCGGCACATCGAAGTGTTCCCCTAGCACAATCAAACTCAACACCCCCATGAGCGCCGTCGCCCTCTTATCAATTGCCCCATGCGCCGGGAACGTCGGCGCAGCCAGATACTCGTCCAGCATTTCCTTGATCCTTCCCCAGTGCAAGAACCCGAGCTGCTCAACACTGGGCTGCGTGATGCGCGCCTTCAGATGCGCCTGCAGCGGCATCAGGCCGGCGCCGTTGAGCCGGCTGCTTGCGGGCGGGGGGTTGAAATGCACCTTCGTGCGGCGGTAGACTTCGTCCGTGATGAAGGGTTTGGCGGCTTCGCGTAGGATCCACTTCTCGGTCAATGTCCACTGGCCGGGCTCGGCGCCGGGGGTGGGGCGGATTTTCAACGACCTGTGAGATGGATTGTGTTATGGTTATCAGTTATAGTGGAGAGGAAGGGAAGGGACGCACGGCGGGAGCGTGTTGACGTATTCGACTAGGTGGTGGTCGAGGAAGGGCGGGCGGCTTTCGATTGCGTTTGCCATGTCGGGGCGATCACCAGATTGATTGAGGATAATTTGCGAGAGCAGTGTCTGTAAGTGGTTGAGGACAAGAATTTGCACGGCAGGCTGGAAGTCGTTCATACCTTGGTAGTAATGTACTTCATCGACCGGTCAGTAGGGTACTGCATTCACAGTAACGTGCAGCAAGACTCACCATGCTCACATTCAAACTATGATACCGCCCCGACAGCGAATACTCCCTGAGTCGCGCATCCGCCGCCTCAGCGTACGCGCGCGGAACATTCTGCGCCCCATACAACTCCCACGCCCTCTCCTTGAAAATCGGCGCCGCCAGCGCGAACACCCCGCCCAGCACGCGATGCGAGCCGACCGCTACCAAATCCCTGGCAGCATCCTCCTTTGTGATTTTTCCCGTCGAGGTGAACTGTGGCGGGGCGGGCAACGTCTGTTGTAAATGCGCGCGCAAGGCGAGACGCTCTGCCTCGGAGGGGAGAGCGATTGCCAGCGCCTGCGCAGCGGGGTCCGCGTCGCGCAGGTAGTCGGGCTGGAACCATCCGTAGCCGCCAAAGATCTCGTCTGAGCCTTCGCCCGACAACGCAACCTATGTGACGTTAATTAGCTTGTGTGCCATTTGTCTGTCACTGAAAGAGATGAACCTTGTATCCCTTGCTGCGGATATATCGTGACAATATAATCTTCCCCGCGCCGTGGAACGTCGCGTTCGGCTGCTCGGTATGCCAGATCGATTCCTCCAGGGTGCCCACCAACGCCGCCTCATCGACGTTCACCAGGTGGACGTTTGCGTCCAAATGTGCCGCAGTCCGCGCCGCCACGGGACCTTCGTCGCCGCCCTGCTCGTTGTCTGCGAGCGCAAAGAAGTAAATCAATGAACTCATGCCCCTAGCATTCGTGGGTTGACGGTACTTACCGGGATACGCCAAAGTGAACGCAGTCACCTTCGCATTGGGGTCGTTTTGGCGCAGGAGGTGCGTAGCGATACCAGCGACAGAGGAGCTGTCGAGCCCGCCGCTGAGATACACCGCAAGCGGCACGTCCGCGCGCAGGCGCAGGCGCACGGATTCTACGAGGTGCTCGCGCACGGTCGCGATCATCTCTTCGACGGATGTCGTGGGTTTGTCGGCCGCTGCGGAGTATCTGAGGTCCCAGTATGCTTCGACCTTCATGTAGCCGGAGCTTCTGCAGACTGCAAAGTTCCCCGGTGCCAACTGCCAGATGTTGCTATTAGCTTCGATTTCCACAGGCGAGACTGGGAATCAAGCAAGCACACAACACACCTTCTTGACGCCTTTGAACACCGTGCGGTCGTCCGCGAAATCACCGCTCTCCGCGATACTCTCGACGTCCCACTTGGCCTTCCACCCAAGCCCCATGAAGGCCTTCATCTCGCTCGCGAACATGATGCGACCATGGGAGACCGTATAGTAAAGCGGCTTGATCCCGAACCTGTCCCGCGCCACGAAGAGAAGGCGGCGCTTCGCGTCGTAGAGCACGAACGCGAACTCACCGCGCAGGTGGAAGAGGAGGTTGATTCCATCGCGTTTGTACCTAGAATTCATTCGTTTTAGTCCAGTATCGAGTGAAAGTGGAAGTAAAAGAGGCAACGAACAACTGCACGACAAGCTCGGAGTCAGATTTGGTCTTGAATGAGTGGCCTTGGGCCTGGAGTTCGCTGCGGATGCGCTCGTGGTCGTAGAGTTCCCCGGATACCACACAATGAATGAGTTCCTCCTCATCCGACATCGGTTGTTGCCCAGTCGCGAGGTCGATGATCGAGAGTCGGACATGGCCCAGCCCTGCGGCCGGTCGTTAGGTCAATATGTATGTGGGAAGGAAGAGCGCAGTAACACCCACCAACTTGAACATCAGGCGAGATGTATATTCCCCGCGAATCGGGGCCGCGGTGCTTGATCCACTCGAGCGAAGTTTCGAGCTCGTTCTTGAGAGTGGCAGCGGACGGCTTGACGGCGTCGTCTGGGTGGAAAACAGCGATGAGACCGCACATGGTAGTAGGAAGAGTAATATGCAAGTTTAATCGAGGAGTTGAGTTGAGTTGGGGTGCCCTTGAGCGAACCTTGTGCTTTTATGGAGGACCTTGACGATGACCGGTGACCTTTTTGATTTACAGGAGGATTCGAAGCCAGGAGCGTGTTCCGGCCGTCGGCCGATGTGTTTGAACTTTGAGCCTGCGGGTGAGAAATGGCAAGCGAGACAGACAGACCCCCAGCACGGAATGGTCGCTAGAAGACTGGGCAAGAATGCTGACGCGAACAAACTTGAGTCGAGGAAACCGAGCCTTGAGCAAGAAATCGTTCCAGAGACGCCATGAGACTCAGTCGATTTTCGAAGTGCCTTCCGCGCAGGTCGTAGAAGAGACGAGAGAGTGATTACGCAGGTTGGGGGCGAGTCCGATGGCATCGTACTGCCGGGCTTGAGAAACTCCGCGCAGCCAATGGGCAGCCTGCCAGTGAAGGCCGAGAGCCGCGAGGTACGCAGCATTTGGGGTGCTCTCGGTTCTTTCATCGTGTTGAGGTCGCGTCGGAGGGGAGGTGCAGGTCATCGCAGGGAGTCAAGGAGCCGACTTGAGATGGAAGTTCGGCGCAAGTCGAGATGACAGGGAGATGGCCGACGAAGCATCATGGCGGCAATCAGCAACCACGTCTTTCGATATTGAACTGAACTTTGCTGAAACTGGTAGTGAATAAGAACACGGTGGAGGAAAATCTGTGCTGTGTGTTGGGGTACAACGGCGCGGTAATCCCGCAATTATTCCGGTGTCCGTGTCGCAATCATTTATCATCGCCAGCTCGGTTCCCCTCGCCCCCCCGAGAAAGAAGAGTGAGTAGCAACGCTCACTGGCAAGCGACATCCGGATGACTCGCGTCAATATCAGACGGGCGCACTATCTATTGTATTGATAGATCTTGACTCGTTATGTGTGCTGTCCTTGAGGTCCAAGGCGTAATTGGAAAGTGGGGGAAAATCACCAGGAGAAGAAACTGCAATGGTGAAACAGAAAACAAGAGCACATTCCCAAGCTGAGCTGAGGACAGAGAGAGAAGCACTCGACGGACGGCGATTCGAGCGGCATCATTCCAAAGGATCGGCGGTCGAGCTTCATCACAGCAAGCACTCCCAACAAGCAAGAAGTTCCGACACTAGCTGGGCGCGGAACAGGCCTGCGCAGAATGGATGGTGGTGGTTCGAGTGAAAGACGGCAGCGTGGGAGTGCTGTTCGGAGTGTTCCGTAAACATCATGATCGTAAACCGCACAGCCCCGCTGCGGCTTCTCTCACAACCACCATCTCTCCGCTGGAGCTCTCCACTCCTCGCCCGCTTGGGCAAGCACTTCTCGAGCATCATGCCCTTCAATAAACTCGACGCAGATGTCCTGCTGCACATATTCTCTCTGACAGACGTTTACACGATCCTCTCGCTGTCCAGCGTGCGTTTGCGCTGCCAACCCTCTTAGAATCGAGCGTCGAGATACATAATTAACTGACTGTCTAGGTGTCTAGAAGTCTGCACACAATAGCATACACAAAGCAGCTCTGGGTCCTAGTCGTGCAAGACCTCTCCTTGCGCGGATTCATTGGGCCAGGCAACTCTTGGTCGACCTTTTCGACGGAGGAGCTCATCAATGAGGTTCGGCGTCCAGTCGTCGGTCCGCGTACTTGGAACCGCGGCGTCATGCCCTCTATTCAGCGCCACATCGCTATTCCCCTTGACCACGACTCAGGCCAAACCGGGCGGTTGACCCATGGCGGCAGATACATAGTGTTTCACCACCGCCATCACAAGTTTGAACTGTGGGACGTTCTTTCTCGGTCCCGCATATGGGCTCTGGATTCCCCAACGTTGGACGTTTCAGCATGGGAAATTGACCTCAGCGCTCGAGCGGGCCATGCGGCGGTGTGCCTGCTCTGTGGCTCACCTCCGTATTACGGGTGCGGCGACTCTTGTGCTTCATTCGATGGTCTCCCACTGAATCATCGCAGAACTCCGTGGAGTCCAGTCTTTGTTGTCGATGTAGATCTGCAGACCGGGCTTTCCTCTGAGGTGTTCCGTTTCGCTTCCGCTCTCTCCGCCACAGTGCCCTCCCTCCGGGACTTTGCATTCACAGGAGACCTCTTTATCTGCATTGGAGGCTTCTTCAACGGCTTTTTTCTGGTTAATTGGCGCACTGCACAATTCATCGGCATCGACAAGGCCAGCGACGACCAGGTCAGAGTTCAAACGCAGCACTCCGCCCACACTCAATGCTGATTCTCTAGCTCGGGCGGTCATTTGCGTCGTTCCCAGGCCACATCGTGCTTATAGCGGGTGGAACCACCGTGACGACGCGAAGTCAAGAACGGGCCCTCATCTACTCGCTGGCGTTGCTCAAGCCGCACTGGAAGCCACTCTGCAACCTCACGCTGGACACCCCCACCAACCTCGCGTCGCGCATCACCCCAATCGCGCTCCCCCCGCCCCTCGACGCATTCGCACGCCGGATCAGCAAGATAGCCATCCGCGAGAGCGCGCTGCACGACGACGTCTACACCCTGACCATCACCAGCTCGGACCGCGTCCTCGTACCACCCCCATCCCCGTCCCCCTCGATCTTGGAACGTATCCGCAACAAAATGGTGAAACCCCAGAAGCTCTGGGTCGAAACGCGCACGCGATATCGCCTTTTCGCGCCGCGTAACACCGCCCTACCCGTGGCTCCCCCCACGCTCCTCGGCGTGTTCCGTAAGCCATTCGACGCCCATTGGCGGTTGGCCGACATCGCGCCCTCGGGGTACGGCGTTGGCTGGGGCCCGATCCAGCCGACGCCG
This sequence comes from Mycena filopes, assembly GCA_029281495.1. NCBI lineage: Eukaryota > Fungi > Basidiomycota > Agaricomycetes > Agaricales > Mycenaceae > Mycena > Mycena filopes. The sequence continues at coordinate 127,843 of JARIHR010000013.1, read as the reverse complement.
AGTCCGTACGAGGGGAGGATCGTCTTCTTCCACTACCTGCGCGACCTCAACTCTGCCTCGTTCCGCACGCTATCGACGACGGATGAGCCTGGGCACGGCGAGGTGCGGGATATGCGCGGGATGAGCCTGGGGATGTCGGATACGGGCGTGGTAATGTTGAAATACCCCGCGCGCGTGGAGTTGTTGTGGTATTCGTAGCTGTAGTATGTTCTTGATTCATCCTTCAGGCGCTCAAATTCATACCTTTGACAATGGATGAGTTTATTTTGCGAGACCTTCATTCGGCGGTGTTTAACAGCCCCCATCCCACAAATCGTCGAGAAGAAAGACATCAAGAACACCGAGTCCATCGTGCACTTCCGCCTGACCAGTCCCGTGCACTCCCCTGCTTCTTGAACTCACCGGGATACTTCCTTTTCCAACTCATACTCGGGTCCATACGCAACCGAATATATTCTCCTGACCCGAGACGCCGCAGAAGAGTATTTAGTCACCTTCATGTTAACTTCGAGTCGAACGGGAGGCGTCTGCCGCGCTATAAACACAAAGGTGGGTGGTTGGTTATTTGCCAAGGGCCGGCAATAACTCAAATTTCCTGCGGAATTGAGAGAAGGCTTGGACAACGTCGAAGACAAATACGAGTGAACAAGAAGACAAGTGGATGGTATAGTACATGGTGGGTTATACAGTTTGTGCGAAGGCTCGATAACAATTCAGACCGTTGTCGATGGGATGATCTGGGAATGTCAAGTCAATACACCTGCGACACGATGAGGAGGTAAATACGCACCACCATCCCTCGCAGAGCGCAGGGTTCAGTGCTGGTACCTCCGACTTGCGTCCAACGACGAAGCCAAGGAGGCTGCGACGGCGCTTCTGCTTCTTTGCACGCTCCTCGGCGGTCACCGCCGGTGCGACGGGAGGTGCGCCGTGTCGCGGGCGGGGAAGAAGCTCATCTGAGCCTCGAGAGGTGGTGAACGGCGGGGGGACGGGCGCGGGGTAGGGATACGGCGTGCTCGTCGTGGAGACGGTGGTGGTGACGACGATGGGGTTTTCCTCCGTCGCGCAGACGCTGCTGTTGGATGATGCGAGCGAGGCGATGGAGGCGATGGAGAGGCGCTTGGAGGAGCGCTTCGAGGCGGTGATGGTTGTGTTGATGCGGAAGGTGGCCATCGCGGTAAAGTTGGGTAGATGAGAGAGTAAGATGAAGAGTGTGGGTGTTAATGGTGAGTGTTCGTCGTTGGTGGGGAAGGGGGTGGATTTTGCGTGCCTTTTATAGGGCCAGCGTGTCTCGGAAGTAAATCATTTCCGCAGGTGAACCCCAGACAGGGTGAGTCTAGACCAGTTGAGGGGGGTTAGGTTTCAGTTGTGCAATCGTTTTGTGGCATTGATATGGGATGCTACGTCGATTTCACAGCAGGAAGCCTATGAAGTTGGAACTGCCAGTTGAACTTTGAACCGGGAATTGCCGACAGTGTATAAATTCGGCCCCAGCATTGAGCTTGGGCGAAACGAATGCATCTGGGCGGGTCTAGACCTGCGGAAGGGCAGTTTAGCTTTCACCTCGGGAGTCTCTCCCCGGTGAGACCATGAACAGGAGCTATACAGGAGGACGCGAGGCCTCCAGTGCGTGGATTCAACCAACTATCCGAATCTCCAACTAATCTCAACCTCCAGTCCTTCCTAGAAACTGATCAGAGTCCGGCCATTTCTGGGCGACGGAATGACCGTCGACCGAAGACTCACAGCTGGGGATATCGTTGTCGCCACCACTTCCCACCGTTCATTTCCGCTGGACGCCTCCCACGCCGCACGCGCCGCCACCCTGCACTTACTGGGATCGCTAGTGCTGTCTAGAGTTCCTGCACTGAAACAACGCATACACCTCTTCTATCGGCGGGTCTGCTCCTTTGAGGTTGGGGGAAGTTTGTGTAAGTTCAATCCGAAATTTTGTTTTTCAACCTTGGTGGACAATAGTTGTGGCGTGTTTGGGCATTCCCATCAACGCGACGAGATCACGTTATCGACTGCGGACTTACACCAAACCACCATGCTCATGTCGTCCGATGCCAAATCCTCAACCTTGCGCCAACACCTCGCAGAAAGTGCTCTGACAGAGATTCTGGACCGCGCGGCCCCAATTCTTGGTACGAGTCCCGTACTTACTCGGAGCGTGCAGACTGCAGGTCACTTACTATTAGCGCTGTCTTCAAGGTCGCGATGCCGGATGCTCCCCGTCCTCACCAACCTGCGACTGGATGGCTAAACACCCGAATCACACCAAACTGGTTGATATGAACCTCCCCGGCGTTCATGATGCGGCTACATGTGCTTTTGACTCCCTTCTTGCATTCAAGATATTTATTGATTCGTAGGGGATTACTCTGCGGCAAGACAGGCGGAACTCGAGAAATACACTGGACCGTAGGTGCTGGACCGAGTCCTCTGCCGCCACTGCTCATTCATACCGACAGCATTCGAGACTCCGTCTTCTTTCGCTGCCAGGAACGTTCATTGTTGCAAGCGCTGAACGACGGCATCCGAGTCTTCGACCTAAGACTCGGTTATAATCCTGGAAACGACACGATTGGATTCTACCACGGTTGGGACTCACCCATTCCTCTCTTTTACGCCGCAAGATGATGATTCACGTCTATCACCAGGCGTCGCAATGCTTGGACCGACGACGACTCTACAAGACGTGCTTTACGGGCTCTACGCCTGGCTCATATCGCATCCCTCCGAGACGATCCTCGTCTCAATCAACCAGGAAGCCGGTTCGAAGACTTTGTACGACAAGAAATTCGAGGAGATTCTGTTCGCAACCCTAAACAACGAAGTGGGCAAGCGTTTTTGGCTCCAGGCGTCGGGTAAGGTATGCACGTTCTGCCCGCCATGTTGGCTGATAGCATTGCGCATCTGATGCCACCGTGCAAGGTCGGTACCCTCGGCGCGGCTCGCGGGAAGCTTGTGCTGTTGCAGCGATTCACATATCAATTGTTATCCTCCCCCGCTGCGAATCCTTTCGGAATCCATCATGATGCCGAGCAGTGGACGCCGAATGGGGGCGATATCCGACTCGTGTATAATAAGGAACCGAGGAGGGTCGCGTATATTCAAGTCAGGCCTACTGTCCTTCATTCCTCATTTTCTTAGCTAATGTTCGTTGCAGGACACATTCATGCCCTTGGTCCCTCCCAATTCCAGCCCAGACGCAAATATCACGTCGAAATTCGCAGCGGTCACGAGTCACCTGGAGAAAGCCATGAGCGCTGCTCATTCGGACGGCGGGGATGTGGAGGAGGCACTCTACATCTCATTCGCCAGTGCGCACGCGAACCGCGACCTCATCACTCCAAACGTGCGTCCGTGTCCGTTCCGTCCGTTTTTTGTTGAGCACGCGTGTCACCCGAGCTACACAATCTAGGTCATCGCGCTGGGAGACGAAACGACGACGGGCATGAATGAACGGCTCTTACCGTGGTTCAAAAAGAATACAGGCAAGCGGTTCGGAATTGTTCGTGAGTTCGAGCATATGGTCATATGGTCGATTTCGTTGCTTGGTCTGACTGACGGGCGTTAGTTCTCGACTTTTATCATTCACAGCCGGACCTCGTGAAGGCTATCATCGGCCGTTGAGTTCAAACGCTCTGCTGCGAGTAAAATATGGACAACCATGTGTGTAAATTGTCGAACAAGTGTGCTGCCTGTGCCAGCGCTGGCACAAGTTATCTTTACCCGCGAGGATGATGAATTGCTCTCTGGCTTTCTCTTGCCGCCGGCGTGAACCTGAGCCGCCTGCATACTATATCCGACTGAGACACTTGTCTCAGCCATCCGCGCGGATGAGCGCGGACTGGGCCGCGATCCGGAATCACCACTGCATTTAGGGGGTGAGACATCCCCCGGCTCACAGTATAAAAGACGTCCGCTTGCCTGGGTGTATGCAACACAACCGCCCAACAACAACTCCATCCAACATTCACCCAACGCCCTCACAAATATTTACAGTAAGTCGAACTTCCCCTTCCTTGTTTGCACGAGCTCATCGTTTCTCAGATGTCTCCTTCTACCCGTAACCCGATTCGTCGCGCTACATGGGACCCGCTCACTGCCTACGGCTCGAAAGTCATGGAGGTCAGTTTCTATTCTAACTCCACATTCGACCACTCGCTCACCCACATCACAGAAGTGGATAACTTCCGGCTCATCCCCAACCCCAAGCCCCGCCCCATCCCGCTCCACTCCCACCCTCGTCGAGTCCCCCGCGCCCGCCACCACCACCGATTGGGCCCCGCTCACCCGCGACGAGGCGCATGCCCTCATCCGCTCCGAGCTCTACCCCGGACGCGCGCTGCCGCCGCCGGGGCTCGCGTCCCGCCCCGCCATGCCGCGCGCCGAGATCAATCGCCTTTCCCGCAAAGTCGCGTCCGAAAACACGCTGCGCCGCACGCACCAGGTTATCCGCGAGGTTGTGGTAGGGCCGCCGACGGCCGACCAGCGCATCCTGTACAACTGCCGGCGGAAGAGTTATAGCGCCGCGGCGAGCCAGGTCGAGCCTTGCGATACGACGCCTTTGTGGTAGTTCAATCCCTTGGAATTTGAAACGTTGACCGAGCAGAATATCCCATGTATTACAACTGTACTATATTATGCTTTCCTCTGCAACACGCCTTGACGAACTGAGACATTCGACGCTCATCGTGGTTTCGCCACGATCCCGCTGGTATTCGAGACTGGCTTCGTAAATGACCATTGATGTCTTTAGGCTCAAGTTCATAGATCCTTCGAACGAACTTCCCAGCCAAGGCAGAGACACGACTCAGGTAAACCGTGGGAGCATCAACGTCGGCCGAATGGCCGACCCGCGCTGTGCCCGTTTCAAACTCCGCTGTTTTATGCTTTCCTCTCACCATCAACTCACCACCGCAACTCCGTCTGCCGCTGTACGCTTTCTCCAAGGATCTGGCCACGAAACACCTAACCCACCGTGCCTCTATCCACCGTCTTATGAATCCCTTCACGGTCCCCGATGTACTTCTCGAGATTGCCAGCTTTGTCGACGTTCCTCGAGATCTTTCGCGGTTGGCTTATGATACGGTCCTACCGTGCCTCTTTCGAAACATCGAAGTCCTCACTAGCTCATCCCTACGGTCACTTGCAAGGACCATTCGGAGGGCCCCGCATCGCGCCGCCCTGTGCAGGTCATTATCGCTGTGCACCTTCGACAATGGGAGCCAATCTCTCGACATCGACCTCATCACGCTATTCACCGCCATCGCCTCACATGGGCTTCTTGTGAACCTTAAATGGCAGGCGCAAGGAGCGGGATTGGGTGTTACCGGAGAACGTCTGCGCGGTGCTGTTGCCCGTCTTGACTTCGCTGCGCAGGCTTGACATCATTTCCAGCCACCGCATGGTGAACCTGGTGAGCTCCAGCCGCTTTACGCTACCGTCCCCGTTGACTCAACCTGCTCAGGACTATCTCATGAGCGTCCAATTTCCCCACCTGCGCGTGCTCCGTCTAAACCTGACCAACGTCGATGAGGAGCGGGAGTGCTCCGACATTCCGGCACTGTTGGACAGGCTCCTCAACCTTGTGGACTTGACTTTGGAGTTCCCATTCTGCTGCAACTGTTGGAAGCTGACGCTGGCTTCCACCCATACCCCTCCCCATCTCAAACATTTTTCGTTCGGCTCGTTGTCGTTGGCGGAAACTGACGACAGCTGTGACTTCCTGGCGCGGCACCCCACTCTCGAGAGTATCTCACTCGACGCGAACCACCCATTCACCGATCTCATCCCCGCAATTCTGTGCGCACCTTGCGCCTCGACGTCAAAACGCAGTTCCTCCAGCTGCTCCCCGCTAATCTCCGAATCACCCACCTCCGGCTTCAGAATATGAATTCCGACCTCGAACTATTGTCAGAGCTGCTCGCGACCCTCAAAGGACCGCTTCGGTGTCTCGACCGCTTCGGAAATACCTCGGCTGGGCGTCGTCGCCAGAATCAGAATACCTGAATCATATCCATGTAATCGAGAAAAAGAGTGGTGGAGGAAACATCGTTGGGCGCACGATTGACCGTGCTCGGCCGACGGACTGGTTAACGGAGGGAGTTTTCAATTATGTTGGGAGCCGTGGACGACTTGATTACATGTAACCCGCTCCAATCTGATTCGAGACCGAATTCACACTTTTTTCCATGTAGCATCGCAAAGCATCGGAAGCGAAATGTGCTGAGCTTCTGCAGGTCCGCGGTCGCATCTCCTCGCCAGCAAGATGAACTCCGAATTCTGTTACATCAGGGTATTTCTCGGCACACATTATTGTGCACATTCCACCCCGTACTTATACCCTTCGGGAACAAGGCGCATCAAAACCAGTCAAAGCGCCATTGCCAGTCGGATTTCCTATCTGGGACTAACCACAAAGCGTCTCGGCATTGCATTGTTTGGGGTGGAAATATAAAGAGAGAAGGATGGCCGGTGGCAAGTGAGTAACACTGCGTCTTGCCTCCTTGACTCGGACGTCCTCATCTTTGCTCTCATCTCAAAATTGCTAACTCACCCAACACGGTAGAATCGGAGTTGGAGGTGGCGGGCGACACTAACACGAACATACCGTTCTACGGGCCGTCAAAGTATGGGGTGAGTTGACTCTCGCTTCCCACCTGGCGCATCCAGAATATATACTTACCAACGTATTAGTGGGTGGAACTAACGAACCCCGCACCAGCACGGAAGCCGACGGTAGTTGTCGTCCCCGCTGCAGAAAAGAAGAAAGAGAAGAATATGTTCATACACTACCACGCGCCCGCGGACTCTACTGCACCCGCCCCAAAGTACCGCAAGGGCGCGTCCCGGAGGGCCTTCCGGATCTGGCACCCCAACAAGCTCCTCCGGAAGCACGCGCATAAGTTGGCCGCAGAGGAGGATAAATTCATACACTACCCGCTCCCAGACGCGGCCCTACCCTCGGCCCCCAACGCAACCACCGGAGAGACCCCCAACGACAAGCCCCTGCAAGCCTTCCAAACCCTCCCCAGCCAGCTGCTCCCGGTGCGGTGGGCCTCGAGCGACAGATGGCATATCGACCGCGTAGTGGCGGTGCCGGGCCCGACACCCGCGCGGGGTACCACGATCCCGTTCGCGCCTGGCTACGGCCCGTGCACCGCAGGCGTCGCCCTCACGGAGCTGCTGCTTGCCAACCGCGACATCGCGCTCCGGGGGGGTACGGAGGGCCTGGACCCGTACCTGGCGCCTTTAGTGCCTGGAGGCAAGATGCCGCGTACGTGTGGGCAGCTGGTCATCACTGTGCGTGTGCTTCACCCCTAGGCTTCCGCGTATCTTGCTGATGCACCATTTATTCGTGAACCAACGCAGTGGCCCGACTACCCACAGACTCAGTTCATTGACGTGCTGCTGTTGATGCGCAAGATGCCGCGAATGCATGACATGCAATATGAAATACGCTCGCGCTTCGGGCAGTTTGTCGCAGCTGCGTTCAAGAGGTTTGTGGCGGTATGTTCTCTCTCAACCCTCACCGAAATTTACTTACTCTGGTTGGCGCAGAAATGCGAAAATGAACCATATGTTCTCCCGCCCGGACGCACGCGTGGCTGGCGTTTGGGCAAGGGTGGGATAGCCTTTGATCAACTGCGTCTCCTCGAGGTATTCTCTGTGGATGGGCGGGAATTCCACGCGAGAATGGGGGTGGTGCCGCCGAAACCGGGGACGGTCGTCGCTGAGGATGCGATTTTGTTGCCAGGCTGAGTAACCACATATTATAATCGCAAATGTATCAGCATTGTAACACTAAATGAAGACCCGCCGCTCCTCTCAGACTTAAACTTGAACCTGAACTTGAACGGTTGAACTTCGGTTGATAGTTCACACTCTGCTTTTCCTGCTGGCTCCCAAACCTGACCTTAATATCTTCAGCCACGAGAGACGAACAGCTGGGCTGAATTTTCCAGCTGTTCGCAGAGAAGATGGGTGTTTGTGTTGAAAAGCACAGGGGAGTGTTTGGCAACCGCCTGTTTGGCTGGCGCTTGCACCAAGCGACGGGCGCCTAATCGGGTCTTCCCGAACCACCATCTGTGCCACCTGTAACTCTGCTGTTTCGACCTTGCTGGGCTGTCATTCTCTCGTGAATAGTTCTAGCGGGTCTTTTGACTGGATGGTCTTTCAATGCCACATGCACATGGAAACCCTAATGCTGGCATGATCGCCGCGGCGACGACGCCGCCCCTTGCCCGCACCCCGTCGACTCGACACGATGTACACCGAGCGCAAACGAACACTCCACGTCTCACCAATGAATCGACACCCTCTGAAACGCGCAGTTCCTATCCGCCTATCTCCCCTTGCGCTGCGCACGCATCGACATCAAACGATGAATCCCCTCGTCCGAGTTGTCCGTCCAGCAAATTGCCAGCAAATGCTCAAGAACTTCAATTCACCTCCGCTGCGGAATCTACTGCGCTGTGGGCCATGGCTGTCCGACATGTGGGGATCCAATAGGTCGTCAGCGAAATCCATCACTTCGCGATCGCCAATCGCCCACTGCACAGCCCACACGGCGGATTAGCTCACTGGGAATTACTCAACCCGTATTTCTCGGTCCAGGAGTTCTGCTCGACGCTGAAACGCTTCGCGACCGCAGTTTCCTTGGGGCGTTTAAGAAGGCGACGAGGTGCCATGTCTTCTCATTCACCTTCTCCACTCAACCCTTTTTGAGCCTTTTTCTCGCCTTCTTCAACAATGTCTGCTTCTTTCAATTCAACAGGTGCGATATATCCCAATCTACATCGTCTCCGTTAATTGAACCCTTCCTCAGCCTCGCCCATCGTACACCCAAGTGCTTACGGCTATGTCCCGCACGAAGGGGTTGCCCTCCTCTTCCTCATACTCTTTGGAATCAGTACTCGTGCGTCTTTCTTTCACACCGCAGTACAAGCTACTCACAACCTCCCCAGTCTTGCACACCGGTCAAGCAGTGTACTTCCGCACCTGGTGGATGCTCCCCACCGCCTGTCTCTGCGGCGTCGGGGAGCTTGTGGGATGGAGTGGCCGCCTCTGGAGCAGCTTCTCCCCGCGGCTTGGTGACCCTTACATGATGCAGTACGCATAATTTCTTCCCTCCCGACACGATGATTTCTCAATGACTCTTTCCAGAATCACCACGACCATCATTGCCCCAACGCCGCTCATCGCTGTCAACTTCATCCTCCTCTCCCGAATCATCACACGCCTCGGACCCGCCTATGCGCGCCTCAGCCCGAAGTCCTACACCACTATCTTCCTCACCTGCGTATGTGGCTTCTGTTGCGCGATTTCCACCCCGGCTTATCCTGTACCTCAATAGGATATCATCGCCCTCGTCGTCCAAGGTGGCGGCGGTGGAATCGCTGCCTCGTCCCACAAGATCGCGAGTCAGAACCTTGGCGGCAACATCAGTGCGTCTCCCCCTCACTCCCTTCCTTCCCTTCACCCCAACTAAAACCAACCACCCCAGTGCTCGCCGGCATCATCTTTCAGTTCGTCGCCCTCTGCGTCTACACCGGGCTCGGGATCGACTTCCTGCGCCACCACGCCGCCTCGCGCCCCGTGCGGCCCTTGATCTCGTCGACCGAGCGCGGGGTCCTCACCCCGCGCCTGAAGCTCATGATCGGCGCGATTGGGTTCTCTACGCTTGTTCTGTTCATCCGCTCGATTTACCGGATTGTGGAGCTCGCGGATGGGTGGACGGGGAGGGTGATTACGACGGAGGTGTATTTCAGTGCGTCGTCTTCCCCCCCCGTGTATCTTAGTTCCGATGGCACTGACCGTGCTTTCTCATGGCAGATGTGCTCGACGGCGGGATGGTTACGCTCGCGATCTGGACGATGAACATCGCGCACCCGGGGCTCCTGCTCGGGTCCGGGACCGAGAACAACGCGTCTAAGGAGCGGGAGCACATGTTGATGAAGCAGCTGCCGGGCAGCTCGAGCAGCTCCGTCGTCTGAGTTCTCATGACCATTCGTTCGTTCTTAAATCCGTGTTTGTGTCGACCAGGTATGGTTCCAGCGATGGGCACGCCATCGAGTTTGGGCGGGGGATACTTACCGTTGCTTGGTTTGCTGCCAGCATGGTCATTCATAGCTTGTTCACCAATCGCTACTTCTGTACTGTAGTGGACGAGTCTTTACGCTTTATTTATTTGACTTCATTTTGAACCACATCGCCGCCAACGGACCATGTTGAACATCGGACCCTGCACAAGTACTTGGTTTATTTCCCCGTATTTATCTACAGTCTATGGAAGCGCATCTAAGTTTGGTTCAGACGAAATGGTCTGAACCGCAGTAACCCGCTGAAATCAGCCGGCGAAAAATAATATAACTCTGTCTATAATTTAATCAAACCCAAGCTCTATCGCAATCCTTAGCCCTCATCGTGTCCCAATCTGCGCCGAGGTGTACGCCCGGCGGACGGTCTCGAGCTGCGTGGCTAGAGGAGGCTTTGAGTCAAAGGGTCTATAGAAAGGAAGGGACTTCCATACCAACGAGTCGAGTATCCGGCGCGAATACCTGCATTGCAGAGATGACAATGTTGAGCCCGTCGATGATACCCTGCGTGTTCTGTCCCTGCGTCCGGCGGCGGAGCACCTCAGCGACGAGGACGCGGCATGCAGAGCTCCAGAGCGGCTGTGAACCCATTCCCATAAGCAATTGTTCAAGTTTCCGACAAGAAAGAGTCACGTACCCCCAACACCGGGTCGATAGCGCCCACCTTCGGCACGTCGGTCTTCATCAGAATATCCACGATAGCACGGGCAGCGGCGAGCGCCTTCGTACGTGCGAAGCCATGCTCGTTCGCGAGCGGCTCATGGAGTCGGATCGTCGCGCCGTGCGCGAGGGTGTGAACGAGGAGCAGGTGCTTGGACTGCACGGGCGGGAGCGTACCGACGAAGCCGCCGATGCGGTGGTCGAGGGCGCGTAGGTCGGCGTCGTCGGTGCGGGAGAAGACTTTACCTGTCGTGAGAGTTGGTGAGTTGATATTGGGGAGCAGAAAGAGAGAAGGGGAGAGGTGCATACTGGCACGGTAGCGGGCACCAAGGCGCGTCGCGTGTTCGAATAGGATGCCTGCCTTGGCGTGTAAGGCGGGGCCGGAATTGGCGTCGAGGGCGCCGTCAGCAAGGAAGCGCGAGACGGTGCCGCTGCTGTGGCGCGGGAGCATGTTCGGGCGCTGAGAACAATCGCGTAAATTGGCACTCGAAGTACGATAATTAAATTGCTTGAATCACCTCAACATAATCCCGCGCCTCCAACGGCCACGGCGTATCGATCGTCAGTCCATCGGCCCCGTAGCTCACATTCGACGGCGCGCCGTCCACGCCCGCCCAGCAGTTATTCAACGTGAGCACGCGCCAGAACGCGGTGATGCGTTCACCCTCCTCCGCTGCGTCCCCGGGCGGGGGAAGCGCTTCCGCGGCGGGCGGCCTCCCCCGCCCACGGATGAGGTGCAGCCCCGCACTGAGGACGGTCGCGACGGCCGCGCTGGCGTGGTAACGCCCCTCGAGCGGGCGGGCGTTGCGGAGGAAGTAGTGCGCGAGGAGGACGGAGGCCTGCGCGCTGTGGAGGAGCGTGCGTGGGTGCGTGCCCGCGAGGCTGCCCGCCGTGCTGCGGAGTGCGTGTGCGAGGAAGGCGGGCTCGTAGGATGTGATGCGTTTGTCGGCGGAGAGGTGGACGCCCCAGAGGTACATGACGTTGAGGAGGACGGGGGGGAGGGATCGCCCGGACCCGTTGGAGGAGGTGACGGCGTCGTGGAAGGCTTGGGTGTCCAGGAAGAAGCCGAAGCAGGTGGCGTTGTGGAGGAAGTTGTGGACGCTGGATTGGATAGTCAGACGCAAGATGTGAGACGTGGATTGGGAGGCGTACAGTGCTTGAAGGACAATGAACGGAAGGTCCTAGCCCATGTGGTCAGCCGATTCGCCAGACGAAGAGTTGAATCACAAACCGTGGGCATCGAATTCGCCAGGCTATTGACAGACGCGCCTGAAGTTTGCTGCTGATCTGGATAATTCATGGGTCACTATTAACTGAAGTCACAAAGGGAAAAGTCCACGGACAGAAGTGCGAGAGCAGAGGTCCTAGAGCCATCGTATTCGACGGCGAGATCTGAGATGACGAGGAGCTAGCATGTCCGTGACTTCCAGAGGCCGGCGGTCTAGATTTCTCCAGGTCCTCAATACGCGCTTGGAGGATTGCGATTTGTTCTTTCGAGAGGTGGTCAGTACCTGGCGATGAACTTATGGTCGGGATTACCTTCGAGCACCTGTCCGGTGGATAGACCATTCTCAGGATACTCGCAATCGCCGAAAGCAGCCGGATATCGCGAGCATGGACCGCACATCGGTCGCCTGCCGTCGCATTTCTAAACAGAGGTAAGTAATGAGGTTTTACTCGACTTCTCGGAAGCTGTGAACCCACCGTCTTGCGCTGCCGACAATTCGAGCAGGCCTTTCCTTTCGGCAGAGGTGAGTATGGGTGGCTCATGGGGGATTCTGGGGATGTGTACTGACCGAGTCAACCAACGGCGCCTTTCTTAAATGCTTCCACGAAGGGGTACTCGGGCCACCCTGACTCCCCTGCGGAACGAAACAGATGATTCCAAAACTTACCGGGGGAACACGAACCAACGCCACAGAGATAAATATACACCAAGTTGGGGAATAGCGCGCGCGGACAAGCGAGGATGTATGTGGACTCGGGAGCGGTCAGAGCGGTCGGCCAAGAACTCGCGTGAACGGCCTTGGAACGGCCAGAAACATTCACCCTAAGCAGCCTAGACAGTCCTTGCAGCATACCGATTTGCGCGGGATTAGCAGATTTGGTTTGGGGGTGTCGTGGAGGTAGCAGTAGTAAGTATTTCCACAAGGAAAATCGGCACAGAGTAACATCTTGTACATGGCGTCGCAGCTTCAAGTTGGGTCGCAGCAGGGGTTGAGACGAGGCCCAAAGGAATCTGGTGCGCAGGAGGCCATTACAGCCTCCAGCTATCGTTGTATCGCGTCCCCCAGAGTCAGCCAAGAGCCAGCGGAATTCCTGTCTTGATGGTGAGCGGATGAGATGGGGTGCGCGGCCGAGAGATCATTCCGGCATTCCGCTTCGCTAGTTGCCGACCACAGTTTTGATCAGTTGATGAAGGGTTGACTCGATATCTGCCAAATACCACCACCGCATCGTCACCGCGTGTTGTTGCAAGTATCCCCTAAGGCCCGGTGAAGCTCGGATACTCCTTGACAGGTGCCAGTTCAGAGTAACTCCAACGAGCTCTCGAGACCTGCAAAGTCGAACTGTCTCCTTTCAACCCGACCCACAGTCCTCCAGACTATACCGACTTGGGTCCTTCCCGCTGGTTGCCCGAACAAACATGTTTCGACGCACCTGGAACGTCGTCGGATGGCCCCCAATTCGAGATGCTGGGTCCCACCTCAACGCCTCAACTGCGACATATTATATTTTTTTCTGCACTGCCTGGTGCCCACACTGCGACGGCCGTCGTCAAGTTCGAAAATTTCTGGACCATCCAGCCTGAATTTGGTGTTCATTGACAAGTCTGGTACATATCTTCCGTACTACTTATGACATCTGGAATTGTAATTGAACCACATACCTACGACACGGATACTAGCATTACTGCGAGTCCACCCAAGGCTGCTCATACCATCCTGCTCCGGTTTGGGGACGGAGAGAGAGTTCTTTGAGTCACAGTCATGTTCAACTCCGATACGACATGCGGCACCGCCATTATCATTATTTCGGACTCACACCCACTGAGTCCTACACCACATACTGTCTGTCGAATCCGGGTCAGCCTACATCCTCACGTACTGACTATCTGCGCCAGCGGCCGTCAATCCAGCGAGCCATACGTTAGGTAGGCAGAAATGAATATTAGGAGTGACTCATGTTGTAATGTTCAACTCCGTGTAGCCCGACATTAAATCGCGTTTAGCTCCAACGTCCGAGAAGTCCGAGCGGCCTTCCGGTGGGACTGCCCGCCTTGAGCCCGGCCCTTGAGCTTAGACTGAAGGGTGAAAACTCATCTCGTCTCGATAATTTGCGGGGCAAATACACCACCATAGCGCGCTCGTGACCGCGTTGACGCGCCCTTTTTCTGTTGCCATTATGGCACCGACGTTAGAATCTACTTATCAGAAATAAGAAGAACTCAGACTCAAGCCACTCGATGTCGGACGAATTAACGCTCGAGAGTAATGAAAAAAGTACACAGTTTGCTTTACTTAACCCTAACCTCACGCGGCGCGGGTTCCGGCAATCAGCGCTTGCCGACCCGATCATGGCTTGCTTTCCACCACAACCTCCACGAGCATCGCTGTGGTCATTCCTCGTGAACTATCCGGGGTGCTGCCCGGAATTTCGACATAACCCTCTCTGGTTCGGCTTCTGGCCGAGGCCGGACACTGGTTTGCAGCTGCTGTAGCCTGTTGACCGCGGAAGAGCAGTGGACTCGGAGCGCAAAAGTCAATGGGCAGAGGGTGGACGTCGGGAGCCCTTTAGCTTCCCTCATTTACCGGCAAAGTATCCGCTCAAGCTTCGCTTTCTGGCTGTAAGCCGTTCTGTTCCCAGAGCACTTCTCGACCGTAAGAGCTCACAGCAAGCCACGGAGGATTGACTAAGAATCCCACAGCGAGCACAGCGAAGCCAACTTGCTGCTATCTTTCACCTCTCAAGACGCGCTCCACAGCCCGAGAACACAGCAGCGCGAATCCGGATCATGGATGGGCACGTTGTTTCCGCGTGGACGCTAATTTTATCGATGGTCCTGGGATTCTCCTCATATAGTGCAGTGAAAGCACTCCCAGCCATCGCGTCCGATCCAACGAGTGTCCTCTATGTACGCCAGCAGCACGCCGTTCTACAACGCCTCTCGCCCAATATCCGACGGCAGCCGCAGCCCCAATCTGGCCACTTTCGAAGTCGAGCATGTCTCAAGACCGCCGTCTGCGATGGCCAATAGGCCGCCAGAGCCCGCATTCGATCCGGAAGTGATGTATCGGGAGCATGTCTCGAAGCTCATCGCTGCCAAGACGCGACCGTTCACCGTCTCGGGCAGGATCCCCGTCGATCCGTCGAAATTGGTGTTGTTCTTCCGGTCCAAGGTGCGTAGCGTTCTTCATTTTCTTTCTCCAGCATCCAGTCTCTGACGAGCCAGTCCACAGGGAGGAATCACACACTCTCTCGATTTCCCCATCGACATCGACTACAGTACCCCACCCGCGCTCGATGTCCTCATCGCGGCCTGCAAACACACCCACACCCCGGGCTACGACACCCATCTCTACGAGTCCTTCTGCTACCCGCCCACTCTCCCCCTCACTCCGTCGCTCGAAATCGCCAACCACCCCATCCTCGACTCGATTCGCAATATGCTCTTCCCGACGCTCCCCACGGGACACTACCTCACCGTGCGCCGCGACCGGCTCGACGTCATCCTCACCGGCGGACGCATGGCGCCCCAGCCACGCGCCCCCCGCACCGGACCCGACGCGCGCATCGCCACCCTCTGCGTCACGCTCCCCGTGCGCTTCCGCGGCGGCGCCCTCGTCATCCGGGACGCGGACGGCGGGCAGGAAGAGCGCCTCGCGACCGCCGCACCCACGAGCGACCTGGAGTGGACGGCGTTCCTCGGCGCGTGTGAGCACGAGGTCGAGGCCGTCACCAAGGGATGCCGCATCTCCCTCTCGTATGCGGTGTTTGCGCGGTCGTTTGGCGCGCCCGAGCCGCTGTTCACGCCGAGCCAGCCGTTCCTCGACCTGCTGCCACCTGTGCTGCAGATGTCCCGCGGGCGCAAGATCGCGTTCCTGTTGGCGCACGACTACGACATCGATCCATCTGTGTCTGTGGCGGAGTCCCTTGTTCCCTTTGTGCGTATCACTTTTTCTTGTAAATTTTCGGTGCCCGTCTAACTCACGCACAGTTGAAAGGCGGCGACTCGATGCTCTACCACGCGCTCAAGCTATACAAACTCGCACCGGTCCTGCACTGGAGCGCAGGCGGCTACATCTGGCCCATCGACCGCCCCGTCGAGATCTTCAACGACGAGTCCCCCCAGCGCGGGTCCCCGCTCCTGCTCCAACAACTCCCGCCCATCCGCGGTGCCTTCAGCAATAATAATAGCCACTCACCCAGCATGCCCGGCGCGCTTCCCGGAGGGGGGGTCGACACGCTCCGTGCGCGGGTGGAGGAGAGCGGCGCGATCCCGCTCGCGAACGCGGAGATCACGCTGCTGACGGACTGGCGCGCGACGCCGGAGACTACGACCGTTGGGAAGGCGCGCGTGCATTTCGTGGCGGAGGGGATGTTGGAGAAGCTGGTAGTGAATGTGGTGTTGGTGGCTTTTGTGCTTTAGCTCCTTTGTCGGTTTCGCGTTTAGTGTACTTGTGCCGGCGTTTTGAGCAATTTACCCGACTGTTGTAATTGAGACGCGTCGACACGGTCACGAGCGCGTTGTGGTGCTCTGCAGCTCATCAATGTCGAGTTGTCAAGGCCAGTCGACCTGAAAACTCACAGCGGCTGCACGAGTTGGGGACCTTGGGGTCCTCATTCAACTTCCATTTCATTCATCCTGACTCTTATTCCAGAACTAAAACTAAAAGTAGAACAGATCAGTCATCCCGCCGCATATAGACCCTCGTCCCCGGTGTTGACACTGGCAGGGCAGTACAGGGCAGGAATCTCTGTGCGACGCCTTGCCACGTCAAACCTCAAGCAATATTAAGTCGCACCGCCTCCCCTCGGGTATATAATGGGACCAGTCAGCACACAAACCGCAAATGCCAGGTGATCCCGCCACTCTCATCGTCTTCGGGTCCTCTCCCGAGTCGTTCTACATTGGCCATGGCCGGCGGCATTTCGTAGAGAACATGCCCGACGGGTTCACGAACCACGCCAAGACCGACGCGCTGACTATCAGCATAACTCTTTGGATCAGGTAAGTATCGGCTACTTTGACCGCGAAATGTGGCCCCTTACTCACGGGGTGGATTGTCTACAGTATGAGCAAAAGTCTCAATTCTTGGGTGACGCATAATGTGGCCACAACCCTCTGTGCGTACCCCAAATCTCCGGCTAGGCGTCGAAATCTATTATTCATTGTCTGAATTCCATACAGTCTACTTCAACGGCAACATAGACCAGGACATCCGCGACCACATATCCGCCGCCAACGGCAAATCCGCCGCCGACTTTATTACATTCCCCGACAGTGAAAACCTCACATATTTCTTCGTCAAGGGGAAGAAGGAGGGGTCCTGGAACGCGGTGCTGGACACGTATTTTGTGGAGAAGCTCAACGCGATGCAGAGGGAGGTGCCGAATTTCGATACGGGGCTTACTGGGATGCTCTTTGGCAAGGGGAAGACGTTCATTTGTCTCTTCAAAGCGGGGTTCTTGGCGGATTTCGACGACGAGGTCAAGGAGGACCATCCTCTGTACAAGGTTCGCGCGGTTTACTCACTCCCTGTTTCGTGTTGGATATCGCTCACAACTTCGTCAGGTGCTGTCGCAGTACGCTGAGGGCTGGTGCATCGACCGCGCCTCGACGCTCTGTTTCTACGACTCCAGATACTTTTTCCTCAAGTTCAAGCAGCCCGGACAGACTCAGACCAAACTGTACTGGAATCTCCCGCCCGACATGGGCGCCAAGCTCGCGCAGCTCAGGGAGCAGGCGCTGCTGCCCGAGGATCAGATCGCGCGGATGCAGGAGGACCAAATGTGGATCAATGTTGCGCAGACGCGACTGGTGCGTTGGTCTTCCTTGCTTTTGAAGTACGTTGACGAGGGCAATGCAGAACGGGCAGATACAGGTAAACAATTTCCTTACAGGCAATTGGTGGTAGAATGCCCTTACGGGCCTCATTGGCGGGGCAACCAGGTCAGGTATCACTATTTTTTTAGAGATGGTTCCCCTTTCTTTCTATGAAATGGGATGGATAGATAGCGAGTTGGAAATGCACGGATAGGTATTTTATTCCTGGAAGGAAGTACTGCGATCATGTACACCACTCAAGTATAGCGGTGACCCGCACGCTCCCTGGGTCGGTCGACACTCACCCACACGCGTGGAGGAAAGCCGCGCGATACAACGTTCGACGCGGTCACGAGCGCGTTATGGTGGTCTATTTGGCATTTGCCGGGCAATGCCGAGTTGCCGAGCATAGATCACGTCAATCGTGGAACTCAAGCCTTTAGTTTACGCACCCGTGAGGCTCTGTAAGTTGTGGTCTTTCGGCCTTCGCGTCCCCGGTTGCCATTCCTTCGTCGCCCGTGAAGTAGGGCACCTTTGTCCAAAATTTGATGGTGTATTTATTTTTTCTCTTGAGCTTAGTTGGAGCTTGATTCCGTTTCGTGCGTCCTGAGAAAGTGGAACCAAAGTCATCCTGCAGGTGTAAAAAATGTTTCCATCCACGATAGCCGCAAGCAGCGGTAACCAATCTCTGCGGAGGCAATACCTGACATCTTGTCACGTCAACAGCCAAGCAACTAATTCACACCGCCTCTCCACTGGCTGCATATAAGGCGAACGGCCAGAGCAGAAATCGCAAATGGCCGACCCTGACACCCTCATCGTCTTCGGATCCTCTCCCGAGTCATTCTACATCGGCCATGGCCGACGACATTTTGTGGAAAACATGCCCGAGGGGTTTACGAACCACGCCAAAACCGCGCTGAATATCAGCATGACTCTTTTCGTCAGGTAGGTATCGCCGACTTTGTCCCGAGATCTGGCCCCCTGCTTAACGGGTGGGCCGTTTGCAGCGTGAGCAAAAGCCTCAATTCGTGGGTGACCTATAATGTGGCCACAGCCAATTGTGCGTACAGGCGATAGGGGCCTGAATATTCATGACTGAATTCCGTCCAGTCCACTTCAACGCCAACATAGAGCAGGACATCCGCGACCACATGTCCGGCGTCAACGGCAAATCCTCTGCCGACTTCGTTACGTTCCCCGACACCGAAGACCCCAAGCAATATTTCGTCAAGGGGAAGAACGAGGGCGTATGGAACGCGGTGCTGGACACGTATTTTTTGGAGAGGCTCACCGCACTGCAGGCCGGGAAGAACGAGGGCGTATGGAACGCGGTGCTGGACACGTATTTTTTGGAGAGGCTCACCGCACTGCAGGCGGAGGTGCCAAATTTCGATGTAGGGCTCACTGGGATGCTCTTCGGCAAGGGGAAGACATTTATCTGTCTCTTCAAAGGGGGATTTTATGCAGACGTCGACGACGAGGTCGCTTCGGACGACCATCCTCTGTACAAGGTTCGCTCGACTCATTTGGTGTGGCCCGTTCCGTGGGCGGAATAAATATTGCTCACACCTTTCTCAGGTGCTGAAGCAGTATGATGAGGGCTGGTGCATCGACCGCGCCTCGACGCTGTGCCTCTACGATTCCAGATACTTCTTCCTCAAGTTCAAGCAGCCCGGACAGACTCAGACCAAGCTGCACTGGAACCTGCCGCCGGACATGGGCGCCAAGCTTGCGCAGCTGAGGGAGCAAGCGCAGCTACCCGAGGAGCAGATAGCGCGGATGCAGGAGGACCAAATGTGGGTTAACGTCGCGCAGACACGGATGGTGCGTTGGTCCTTTTTAGCAGTATTTCGCCTTTCGCGGCTGAGGCGGATACTTTCCTTAGAAGGGGCAGATGCAGATAAACGATATGCTCAATCAGCAGATTCACCGTGCGGGACTGAGTATGCTGGCAGCGGCCACTGGCGGAACCATTGTCGAGACGGTTAGGTATTACTAGATATACTTTCCTTTCTCTCGATGGGATGAAGGGCATTAATGGAATAGCGGATTGGAAGTGTACGAGTAGGTATTTTATTGACGAGGGAATTACTGTGATTAGGTACACCGCTCCAGCAGCGACGGCCGCAAAAAAAAAAAAAAAATGGCTGAAAACTGCAGCGGGGAGTGAATGAAGGAAAGCAAGAACGTGGGCCGGCTAGTAGTACAGTGCAGTACATGGATCATGTTCGAAAGCAGCAAATGAAAGCCATAATAACGTATTTTGAAAGCAATTAATTAATCAACGCGAAGGAGGAGGTGTACCGGCGTCACGGGCGAGTCAGTCAGCTATGATACCTGGGGATAAGAGCCATGTTAGACAGTGTATGGAAGGCGAAGCGTCGCTCACGTACATGTTGGACAGTGCAGGGAATTGGTGTAGCGAAGAGGAGTCGCTATCGCTCGGACTTGATGACGGGTAATACTTTCCGACCATCGGGGGATTTTGCCGGTGGTGCGGCTGCGGCTGCAGGGCTGGGAGGTTCCAGGCGGGCGCCGGATCGTATGCACTGTAGCCTCGCGAGTTCGATACCACGCTGGAGTGGTAGGCGGTGACATCGCTCGAGGGCAGGACGTCGTCGGACTGCGCCGCATATAATCCATAGTGGCTGCTGGCCGGGCCGAGGCCAACACCGTATTGCGGTGGTGAGGAGAGGTGCGTGGAGGGGTAGCTGAACTTGTACGTCGCAGAGAAGAGGATGGTGTTGTCCTCCTCCCTGAGCACCTCCTGGAAGATGGTGAATCGCGTCGGGTCTAATTAGGATCATCAGCACTGGGAATTCAATTCTCTCATCTCTGGCGAGCGTACCTGGGCTATCCAAGATGACCTTCCAGTACTTCGGCACCAGGCTGGTGCTGTACAAGAAGCCCGGAGCGTCGTCGTTGATCAGAGGGACGAGCGGGACGGTCTCTGCGTGGAGGATAAGGCTCTCCGAGTATACCGTAAATCGTGAGTGTGCAGCGACGGCGATGCGGGCGGGAGAGGTGAAGGATATGGTGGGGTTGATGGACTCGAGGCGGCGAGGCTGGGCAGACGCGCGCACGACGTCGCCGGTGTCTGACCAAGGCGACGAGTCGGATTCCTCGCTCCCGCCGCGCACCCGCTCGTCCGGCAGGAGGTCGATGTACATGACCGTGTGCCGGGGGGCCGCGCTCGCGAACAGACCGTGCTCCCCAGAGGATGATATGGGTGAGCTGAGTGCGCTATCGACAGATCCGGACGATTCGGCATAGGCTGGTTTGCGAAAGGGTGATAGGAGGTCCAGTACTGCGAGATGGGGACGATAAGGATGGCAAGATGTAGAGTTCAGCGACGACTTGCATTGTTTACCCCCACACGACTCCCGCAGCTGTTGGAGGCGACTGCCGACTTGTTTCGCGGACCGCCGTTTCCCAGTCTTCTCGAAGATGTAGTCGGAGATAAATCGGTTCCGCCTGGGGTAGCGGCCCAGCATTCGCGTCTCTCGAGAGTCATCGGGTTGGTATTGCTCGAGGCCTGGACAGTTGAGTGAGAGTGTTAGGTTGAATGTAATCGAGGGGGGGAATATTGTCAGTGTAGATATATTTACCTTCGAGCAAGGCAGCCTCGAGCTCCAGCGGCCAGACGGTCTCGCCGCCGCGGAAGGTTTTCCAGGTCTTGCGTACCCGGATGACCGATTGAAGTACCTCCTCGGTGGTTTGACTCTGCAGGTTTGGCCAGGAGGTTTTGTTGGCAAGAGGAGGGGATCGCTCAGAGGAAGGTGAGGAGGGCGTCGACGAACACGACGATGAGGAGGAGGGCGTGGTGTAGCGTTGGTTCCAAGACATGGCGGAGGAGGAAAGTTGAGTGTACAGACGGCTAACCGGGTCTAGCGGCTTTATACAGCTCGGGCGCGCAATGTTTACGGCGCGGCGAAGAGCGTTAACGTCCCTCGTGTGGAGATGGGCCAATAATAACCCGGCCTTCCGGTTTCGCTTGAGACGCGGGGGTGCGAGCAGGTGCAGCGCTTGTTGACGCAAGGAGAACAATGGATTGGGGTCGGCATTTGATGGGACATAACTTCCGCGGCGGTGCGATATGAACGAGGCTATGGCACCGCGAAGCACAGAGAAGCTCGGGGCTAAAATTGTCGAGCCAGAGGTTTGGCGAGCCTGCTGTCGAGGGATTCGGAACCACGAGAGCAATTTTACTTCATTTGGTAGTGTGTGGATCATCCAGTGGTATACACCATGTCATGGAGATCTTGACACAGTGTCAAGAATGGGACCGCAAAGCCCATCTCTCCGGATACCATTCTGGGCACAAAGCCCAGTGATCCGCTAGCTGCAGTGCCGGCAATAGGTCAGCTAGCACGAGGGATCACGGCTTTTAATTATGGAGAAGCGCGAAGGATCAGCTGAGATCCTCGACCGTGCACTCAGAGCGCTTGAGAAGCCTTCGTGTGAGGTTTTAGGTCGCAGAGAATCGTCTTTCTGTGAAAACTCGCAAGCAAAACATCTGCCGAGGGCGAGCCGTCGCGCATTAATGCCGTCTTGGGGCCGGAGAACTGTTTCGGTTGGCGTCGGGGGCACCTCTCGACCGTCCAGGATCGGCGCATTGGTAAGCAGAAGGCACAATCAGGGTTGCGAGAGGCGAGGCAAAATGTGATTGAGATTCTAGCACTTGACAAGCGTGAGGAGGCGTTCTCCGATAGCGGGGGATTCGTAACACAAAGGGTGTCAAAGGGAAGCGGGCGCAGAGACTCTTGAAATGAATACAACAGTTGGCAGAGGGGCAACGTTTCGCGATGACCTCGGAGAGAGAACGATATTGTGGTAGACTTCCGGTGGTTGCTTGTACCGAAGTTACTTTTGAGGATGTATGCAGATCCAATCGCGACAGAAAGATATTGTTACTGCCAACTGTCAAGCCAGAGGACGATGGCCGCCGTTGAGGTTGTCCTTGACGTCTTTTCTGCTTGAATGCCAGTGTGAACCTGTTCTGAAGGACTTGACGCTTGAACCAAATTCCAGCTCGCGAGATATTTTCCATGATAATGTCGAAAACGCGCACAACACCACGTTGCTGCCTTGCAGCGGAGGTAAACGTAATTCGCGATGTTGAAAGTCGACAAGAAGAGGACGCCTATCAGGTATGGAAGCCACCACCAGATATCGTTGGAGCGTCATCCAAACGCAGCACAAGAAGACGGTGGGAGATGTCCAGTGGGGTTCGAGCGTCTGATGGAGGAGACGAGGTCGGGATCTTCCACGAAATGCGAGTCGACCGGAGGTAGTAGACAACCCAGCAGAGAATGGCCAATTTTGGGAGGAACAGTCCTAAATTTGGGAGACTTCTTCCAATCTGGCGGAGGAGCCGGAAAAGAATTGCTGGAGCCTGCAACCGCCAAACCCCAGGCTCGTCTGGAGAGGACCGTCCATTTTCTTGTTGTTGAGGACTCTCCAGCGGCAAGTTCGGCAAAGCCTCGGCGGGTAGGCGAACCACAAGACACTCGGCGCGGGGAGGTGGAAGCGGCGAAGCCACGATGTCACGTGGGTCACATCAAAGGTCACACACCCGGCCAAAACGGAAAAGCGGGACCACCTCGAGTTTCAGCGCGGCTCTGATAAATGAGAGCGCCCTTCCATTTCATCCTCCGCCTTCTCTTCTCCCTCGCTGGGCCATTGAAAGTTGAAGGATGACTGCAATTAGTGTACCGACCAATTGTCTGCCCCACGATCCGTCAGATTTGACCCATTCGTGTTTATTGGGCGGGTGGGTGTGAATTCAGAATCACCGTCGGCATATCCATCTTCCTCCAGGCGCCCATTTTCCCTGGGAGGAGGATCCCCGCGGTCCTCGGCACGGCATGTGCTGCGCGCGCATTTTTGAACGATATCGATTGACATGTTCAGAAATTCTGATATTTGGAGCGGGTTTAGCCGCGGAGAATTCGATGGGTACTGTCCATGTCCATCCATGTTCACCTGGTCTCCATCGAGAATAATGCAACTCGCAGCTTGAGTTCACCGGAAGGAACGAGAATGGAGAGCGGAACCAGAACAATTAAATTTACAACCCTACTCCGATTGGGAAGCGGGGAATCTACGATGCGTACAGAGGATTTTACAGCGCGGTATGTACAGAACAGCAAGACAATGATAAAAACTACAATTGCCTCAAGGACGCGAGGCGCACACCACGTTCGGCGTGCTCGGGCTCGGTGGAGTCGAGAAATTGGCGGCCTTCTCGGCGTTCAGTCATCTTGAGTAATGGAGCGGGAGGAGCTCGAAAGTTACAGTCTCCCGAAGAGCCCAGCGTGCGCGTGGGGCGACGGTGGGTGTGTGGCGCCGACGATGGTACCCGCACGAGCCAGCGATAGGACGAGGAATTTCGATTGGGACGGTGCTTCAGCCCGGTGGCGATGTGAGAAGAGCCGTAGGATCTGTGCGGTCGGGTCGCCAACTGTCCGACAAGCGTCTGGTCATAGCCGTGTGTAGAGATTGCACGATGGGGACGGGAGGAGGGAGAAGCGTGCTGTCGAGAATATGGATGGGGAGGCTTTGAGTCTGCTGTCTGCCGACGGTGCAAAGGGCATAAAAAGGTTTCAGCGCCTCGCCGTTGTTGAACCCGGGGTAAAGGAAGACCACGCCGCGCGCTGTCGAGAAAGATGGATGGGATGGGATGGGACACAACTCTGACTCTTGCTGTTTGGCGCCTGACGCTCAGTGCTAGCGCCGGGGAGGTAGCGCTGGACCGGCGGTAGGAGACGCAGAGGAGCGCTCAAGCACGCATCCCCTTCATCGCCCGCACGCGGGCCAGGCGGCGAGCGAACACACGCGACTGGGGTCGACGGTCGTCGTGTTCGACCGGGGCCGTTGCGTCTCTCGTTGGCAGAGGAGTCGCCGGCGCAGAAGGAGTCGCCGGCGCAGAGGGAGTCGCCGGCGCAGAAGGAGTTGCCGGTGCAGAGGGAGTCGCCGGCGCAGAAGGAGCTTTAGTGGCGGTAGCGCGTCGATACGGCAGCGGTGTCGCCTTTGGCCTCGCATCCGGGAACGTCAGCCCCCTGCTGACTGGGAAGCGCGCGTCCGCGGCCTCCTCCTCCCAATTGCGCATGACCTTCTCCGGGCTCATGGAGGCGCTGGCGCTGGGGATGTAACGGTACGGAGTAATTGCCGCGCTGCACAGAGAGTTTGGTGTTAGCTTTTTAGGCACATGGGAGGGAAGGAGCGCCCACCATCGGGGGATGTTCTGCACATAGTCGGAGAGGAAAGAGGATTTGGGGGCGAAGGTGTAGCCGTATTGCGCGGTGATACTGAGGGGGTAATGGAATTAGATTGTGGTTATCAGCAGGGATGAGGATACGTACGAGTGGGCGGTGAACTGGGGGCGAGGGGACGACTGTGGGTAGCCGGCAGGAGTCCTGGAGTGGGGACGAAGGATGAGACTGAGGGAAGGGCGTGGGGAGGGAGAGACAGACGCACGACTGAGCAAACTGAGGGCCGGGATAGTTGGTCGCTTGAGGGTGGAAGTGGGCAGCGAACGCGGCGGCGTCAGCCCTGAAAACAATTGTCAGAATGTTCACCGTGGGTCGTGGCGAAAAACGTACGACTGTCCGAATCCCATAGGCTGGTGCCCGTTGGTGGGCGCGTAGCCAGGGAGGCCGCTGAGGTGGTCTGAGTGAAAATTTCCTAGTGCATGCAAATATACACCACACACCTTGGCGCGCCAAAAGATCGAGGCTGTGCCGCAAAATAGGGCGGAGGCATTTGAGCGCCGTCGAAAGATTCAGAGTCCGATTCGGATTGCGTCCCATCGTCGAGATGACCGTCGAGCATTTCGTGATAGGCGAAATTCAAGTCGCGGTCGCCAGCGGGGTGCTCCCCCTCATCCTCGGTGCCATCCTCGAAGCGAACAAAACGACGGAAGAGGGCGGTGAGAGCCACTGAGGTGACGAAGAATACGAAGAACCGTTTCGCGAGGCCGAGGGAGCGGAGGAGCCTGAGGACGGTGAAAGCTGCGAGTTCGAGCCCGACAAGACTGAGGGTGAGGACAAGGACGGCGGCGAGCGTGGTTACTGAGATGGCGGACATGGTAGCTGGTGGGGATGAAAGGATGGGTGGCGACGACGCGTGCCTTTTATTGTGTCGCTCCTTGTTCTTTGTCGTCGCGAAATCGCCAAAGCGCACAAAGGAGCCGAGCCATCAAGAAGCGGCGGCAGGTCAAAGCAGCCAACAAAAGAGGGCGCCGTGGCGACTTGAAGGACAAAGTGTCGGGCGAGGGAGTATCCATAGGAGCTTTGACACTTTGTCTTCCTCCACGCGCATGAACAAAGAGGCCATCGAGGAGGAGAACAAAAAGCAGAGCAAAGGCGATGCGTTACGTCACTCGCCAGGTTTTGATCTCATCCCTGTTGGCCGTGCACAACGAGTGTTTGACCCTTGAGGCGGGCCATGGCACAGAAAATGCTACACATAGCGTTCAGTGTTGGAAACCAGTCATACCGGAAGATTTTTGGATGTTTTTTGAGTAGGTCTTGACTTGTTGAAGTGTTGAAAATATCTCCAGCTGGTTGAACCGCCCGGCGCATTCCAACAGCGGGTTGAATGGAATGCGCGCAGAAATTGCATCGCGCACAGTGCGTATCCGCGTATTGTTGTGGGCGAAAATTAGTGACATCGACTGACAGAGTGGCACTCAGTCGGAAAAATGCATTCGACGGTATTCAAATGCGGAGTGCGCACCTCATGGTTAGGCACCTAGTGGGATGATAAATTGAACGGTCGACCGCGCTCTGGAAGCCTGTGGAATGCGGAGTTTGACGTGGGATCTGGTGGAGGAGATTGGAGAATTGTCGATGGCGGGCCGGCCCGCCTGGCGCTCGTATTTCGCCGAGCGTAAATATCAGACAGACAGACATCTGGATCCTGTCGGAGCGGGATTGAGGGAAGCAAATAGATTGGGTTTGCGTTTGTCGGGTTGGCAGATGATCACGGAGACTTGCTGTGCCGTGAGCGCTTCAAGGGATGTTGTTGTTAGCGCTCTTCATCCCCTACTCAAGAACCGCTCAGGGTTTGCAGAGGTGTGGAGCGGGGTGATGGAAGGAAGTAACTAAAAAAATGGCAGGGGTGGGTTGAGAGATAAAACGGGAACAACCGAGTCGATCAGAAAAGACGGACCTCGTGCCGTGTTCGAGGCGAGTGTCTCGGGGAGAGGCAATATCTCGATCGATTTGAGATTGAACAGCCGTTGGAGTAAGACGCAATTACAGCACACTTTTCCTCCAAGGAGCCTGGAATCTTGGCTGAGCGTTGGAAAAGTAGTATCGCAAATGAATGACCCACCGAGATCAAATGTGGATTGAGGTTGTGTCACGATGGTATGGAAGCCGCCACCATCGGTATAGACTTTCAGCCAGTTGCACGATCCCCGAACGAGTCAGAGTGACTCACCCGTCATCGTTGTTTAACAGACTTCCATGAACATCGTAAGGGCAACATTGAGCGATATTGAATTGATGAACCGCATCGTCGAAAGCGGCCTTTGCGCCCTGGCAGGAAATAGCTATAGCTGGGCTTCTGGCTTTGCTGGCGATGATGGGGGAGGCGATTAATTCGTCAAGGACGGTCATATATTCCACCATCCAGCCGCTTGAAGTCAGGGAAAGTCGCAGCAATCTGTTGTGCAAAGACCCAAGTGTGCGTGGCAGCCGTCGCTCAAGGTTTGCGACCCAGGGGACGCAGGGATACAGCGGATCATCGTCTTGAGGTGGAGTCTTCTGGGAAGACGACGGCGACCTTGAGTATCGCCCGGGAGAATGGCCTCCAGTAGGCTTGAGTTCATCGTTGAGACAGAACAGCGAGACGGATTTAGCCGGCTCGTGGAATGGAATGCCCCGGAACGGCGTCTGTACGTCTGCCAGTGCGTGGATATGGCGACCCTCTATCTTGGGGTACGACCGGACAGTGAGTGTCGAGGAGATTGGATGGAGGCTTGGGCGCTTCCGGCTTCTGGATTTGACGAGAGGCGCGCGCTTGGTAGATACAGCGAATTCGAAGGAGGCGCGCGCCTGCTGGAAGTCGAAGAGACGCCCAGCGCGCTTCCTGAAGGTCAAGGAGCCGCGCGCTTGCAGCGACATGGAAGAGACGCGCGCTGGCGTCTGACCGAGTATGTTCCCGCTGAACAGCAAGAGAATAGGGTGAAACCAGGTCAAACTTGGGCGCGATGTGAGTGGCTGCCTCCAGCCAATCGTAGTGCAGCAAGACCGACGTTGACGGTGCTGACCGCAGCCCAATAAGTATGGAAGAAACCTGATTGAAGCTCGCTTGAAGGTGGATGTTGCGAGAGAGAGAGGGACAGCGAGAGCGAGAAAAGGTGTCGTAATTCGTCACATGATGCAAGCGCGTCGCCAGGAGAGGGGGCAAACACTTACAAATCACAGCCTCTGCAAACAGTAAGTGAGTCTTTTGTACATTATAACAGTCGTTACACAGAAATTACACTTCCTCCACTTTTGCTCAAGTCGGTAACGCCCTTGAGCCAGACAGGAACCTGTGGTAATATTCGGCAGAAAAATATGTATCGTTGACATGAATATCTTCAATATGTTGGGTTGAGAATGCGTTCCTGGAAGGCACTGACAGCCACTGCCAGGTTGGTAGCAAGGGACGCTTTCAGTGGCGTAGCTGTCGACCTCCCGCTGCCACATCCTAGGCCTGTTCAATTGGGACGTCATAATAACAATTATCTATAAACCGCCCAGAGCCTGGACGACGGCTCACAATCCATTCACCAATGCAGCACATGGGTCCTGCAGTGATACCCATTCGGATTCCTGAAGAGATACTTCTGGTGGCCTTCCTGGGCCGCCTGCCACTTCCCGAGCGCGTCAATCTGGGTCACGATTGTCTTGCCCTTCGGCGAAAAGTATTTCTCCTGAATCTCGGCCGTCACCCGCTTTGCGATCTGCGCCTGCTCCTCCGAGTGCGTGAAGATTGCGGAACGATATTCTGTTGGTTGGTCGGACGGGATTTCGTTTACATCAGAATCGTCGTGTCGAAAGATTCGCAATGGGAGCTCACCCGAGCCTTTATCCGCACCCTGCGCATCACGCGTCGTGGGGTCGTGCGACCGGTAAAAAAACTCTGCGCGCAAGGTGGGTCTCCATGGTAAACATCCTATGTAATTCAAGGGAGACGACCCACCGACGAGTTCGGCATACGAGACCAATTTTGGCTCGAACTCGATGCGCACCGCCTCAGCGAAATCGCCCTCCACGGCGGTGGTGGCGGCGAAGCCGACAGAGCTGCGGACGATGCCCTTGCCCTCTTCGGGAGAGAATTGCTTCAGGAACATGTACTCCGTGCCCCAGAAGCAGCCTGTAAGTAATTGTCGCGGTAAATCGTTGTCAGCGGGAAACAGAAGGTGGATGGGGAGGACCTGGGTACCGGAAGCAAAGGTTGCAATTTGGATATCTGGATGTCGTCACTCCATAAGTACGGCGCTGGGACAGCGAGGAGGATGGACTCGCCAGTCGACATGAGGGTAGGTCGCAAGAGGTTGATCGCCTTCATAAGCGTTGATGTGCACTGCCTCGGTGCGGCCGTTCAGCCCGCAAGAGCTTGAGTGAAATTGAAATGGGTTGGGGTCAAAAATTTACGTCCACGAATATCTGTGTAGTCCAGTGAATACAACTCAACCGGACAAGGACAATATTTGTCCGAAGTGATGTTGCGGAATTGAACATGCCCGAAATGCCCGAACTGGGATAGGACCAACATGATGGATTCTAGACACTGGGCAGTAGGCTCAACCTCCTCAGAAACTCGCCCTTTCCTCAACTCAGAACCAGCGCAGGCCTAGGTCAGATATCAATGTTCCCACGGTTGAATATTGATTGAATATCCCACCCCAAAAAGCTTGTTCGCCTTTGTTGAAATACGGTCCAGGTCGTGGTCCGTGATTTTGCCTCAAGAGAAGGCGACCAATCCCCCGGATCCACCGATATGGTAGCCTCGCAGCCAGACACTTCAACGGCAAGCTCGTTCCTCGCTTGTTGAAGTCTGTTAATTATTAGTTAATTAGGCGTTGAGCCAAACACGACAGGACCCAGAATGTGCCTTTACAGCAAGCCAAAAACCAATTTCAAGAATATTGGGCACCGAACTCAAAGTACAGCGACGGCATACGTCCAACGTCGACGCGTCTGCAAAAAAATACGTGACCGTGAGCGAACGGCTCCTCACCTTCCTCCTTTCTTCCCTCCATCCTCCCATCTCTGCCATGCCAATTCGCCTACGCTGGCAAGATATACGCGAAACTTTCGACGAGTCCATCGAAGTCATCGGCCGTCCCTTGACTCTGGCCGCGATCGCACGCCGACCGCCCCAGTTGCGATGAAAGGACGCCGGACGCCCTCAAGGACCTCGATGGCTGCGACGAGTCCACGCGTAAGGCCTGCGAAGCTCTCTGGCACACCGCGGAGTTCGCTCGTATCCACCCGACGTATCCACCCGGGGCATCTGGCGGCTGAGTTTGACATCGAGGACGAGATTCGTCGCGTTCAGGGTCGGCTACCCCGCAGGGTAAACGACGCTGCCTACATGTATCACGAGAGCTTTGGACTCAGACTCCCTGCTAATGGGTCGAATAGCATCATGGCCCACAGGGCAAGCGTCCGCGCATGAGCTCCGAGCCGCGGGGCGTAGAGCGCTCTTTTTCTGATACTTTTGTGTTTGTGACTAGCGACCACGTAGCCGCAGGGTGCTGGAAGTGTGTTTGACAAATTCTCGATCCTGTCGCAAGCTGATTTACGAACAGTGACTGGAGAGAACCAGAGAAACGGGGTAAAAAGGACGGAGATATGCTGTCGTGCCCTCCCGGATCGTACTTGCAACTCTAACCAGCACTCAGTGAGGACGTCTTGGACGACGCCGATCTGGATCTGGACGCGTTCTTCCACGATACTCACTCCGCACCAAGGGACGCCGTCGTGCAGAAACCCACGAGAACAAGGAAGATTCACGTCGATCACGCTACTCTGGACACCGGCGCGAATTTTATTCTATTCGTCGGGCTCGCATTGAATCTGATTCTGACCTCAAACTCAAGGGACGACGAGTCGGATTCGGATGTGGAGTGAGATTTCTGGAACTTATTCCACCGTGGTCCGTGATACTCACCTTCGCCTCCAGGACCAGCTCCAGACGCAGCGCGAAGCAGAATTTGGCCTTCCCATTTGTCAAATCTGACGGCGAATTCAAGGTTGAACGAAGAAGGACCGGGTATGGTCATTACTTTTCGTTCAGCATGCGCCAGTTAACACCACACCAAGCGACGCGGCGGCGGCACACAACGCTTGCAACGACTTTCGCTGACCGCAACACGTTCAACATTTCATACTTCGCCATCGAGGGCTTGGACTCGCATACGCAGTTGTTCGTTACGAAAAAGTCATTATATCGGTACCATACGTACTAATAGCTAGATACCTAAGCCTTAGTCTCACGCTCATGCACATCCTCCCCCCTCTCCCCCGCGAACCCCTCGCGGTCCCCAGTCCCGATGAGATTCAGCGCGATCTCCGCCTTGTCGAGTTCGCGGAACCTGGATGGTTCGGCGTCGGTCAGTTCCGTGATTCCAGCAAAAAACGTTCGGGAACGAAAAAATGTATATGAAATGGATTATGGACAGAGAGAGAGGGGAGGATAGGAAGAAGAAAAAGAGGGAGAGGTGAACGCACGAGAGGTAAAACGCCACCGCAAACACCGACGCCGTAATCCCAAAGCTCGCAAACAGCCACTGGAACTTGTCCTCCACGTTCACGTCGGTGAGCGCAAAGTTGAGCGCGGCCGCGAGCGCGGTCTGCAGCTGCGCGAAGGCGTTGACGACGCTCTTCATGCGTTGGGGGGACTACATGCACCAAAGCAACGCGTAATCATCAGCAAATATTCAAAAAAAAAATGAGGGAGGGAAGCGCCACGCACCTTGGTGTAAGCATACTCCAGACTCGTGATATTTGCGAAAATTTCAGCCATGCCTGCGGAGGAGAGCCCCTTGGTGTAAGCATATCTCCAAACTCGTTGCGAAAATTTCAGCTCATACCAACGAGGATATACGGCCCCGACACGACCCAAACGTTAATCGGCGACGCGGCGGGGTTCCCATCGGCGTCGACGCACGCGGAGGGCTGTTTGTTCGGGCAGGGCGAGGTGTCGTAGAGGTATTTCTCGAGCACGGCGGCGTAGACCATCGCTGGGAAGGGAAGCAATGTTAGTTATCGTTTTATTTGCAGGGCGTGGGAGGAGAGTGATTCGCCCGACGCCCGACGACGGATCAATATGATGCGCTGTACCGCCACTCTCGGCCCGGCCGGACTCGGCTTTGCACACCCGAGCGGAGTAGAGTAGAGTAGAGTAGGAGTAGACAGACGACATACCGAGCCCAGCAACGAAGAACCCCATACTAATACGCTTGATGGGCGTAAAGTTGATCCCGCGCTTGCGCAGCAAAGGATAAATCCCGCGCTCGAAGATGGGGATCATGATGATGATTGAGATGGGGTTGAGGTTTTGGATTAGGTCGTTGGGGGTGCCTGCGAACAAGTATACGCGCAATTAGTATAAGGTTATGATAAAAGGAACGGTGGAGAACAGTGGGGAAGGGGGAGAAGAGTGGGGAAGGAGAGGAGAAGCAAGAGACGAACCGTTAAGCGTCATACCCGCAGCGACGGTGGACAGGTTCCCGTCGATCTGAGAGTAGCAGAGCCAGAAGATGGGGAAGAAGAGGAAGACTTTGCAGGCTTGTTTCGCGAATCAGTATGGCATAAGGTATGAAGGTATGAGGTATGATCGAGGACGCACCAGAAAGCGTGCGGTGCACCTCCCCCACAAACTCCTCGTCCCAGGTGATCTTCGCCGGTAGCTCTCCGCCCTTGTACGAGCTCGGCTTCGCCGGATCCCAAAACCCAGGCTTCTTCAAATCCCTCACCAGCCTTATCGGATTCCAACTCATCCGCGCAGACAGACACACCCCAATAACGCGGAACGTCTCCAGCACGATCGAGCCCCGGGGCGGAGTCTTAATGTACTGGTTGCGCCCGACGTAGAGGACGATGGGGACGAGGCAGAATATGGCGGTGGGGAGGAGGAAGGCGGCCCAGTAGCCGTGGTCGCGGGCGAGGAAGGAGGCGGAGATGGCGGCGGTGGAGCCGAAGTTGATGGCCACTAAACGACAAGCAAGGTAAGTAAGTTATTAGTATATGCGGTGGAAGGCGGGACGTACTGTAGAAGTAGAGGTAGATGGACTGGATGGTGATTCCGGGGGAGATGACGACCGTTTCGCCTGAAGGGAGGGTTTCTACATGGGCGAGCTCAAGGTTAACGCGTGTTTAAAGTACTGCCAACGGAGGAGTGGGACCTTTGCGCAATTTCCCTTGGTATTGCTCAGCGATCATAGGCGCGACACTGGACTTGATTGACCCGGCACCGACGGCCATGACGAAGATGGCGAGGATGAGCAGGCCCATAGCGGTTTTGGGGTGCTCAAGCGAGCTGGGCGTGGCGCTTCCGACGAGGATGATGTGTCCGAGGCTGCATTGCGCGAGTTGAAAAAAGAGGATGAGGATGCAGATACTGGGACACGCACAGGATGACGATGGAGAAAACGCAGATGGTCTTGTACCGACCCCATTTCGTGTCCGCGAGGATCGCGCCCAGGAAGGGAGTGACATACACGAAGAACTAGGCCAAAGATAAGCAATCCGGCGGTAGTATCAGTACCAACGGGACTCACAGAGTTGAACTGGGCACAAAGAAAAAAGATAAGCTGATGATGCCAAGCGCTAGAATTGAATGGAGCGCACCGTCCGGATAGCGAACGCCTTCTCTTGGCCGAGCCCAAGCGCGCCGGCGACGCCGATGGAGCGGTTCTGGGGCAGGACGGCGCCGGTGCGCGAGCCGGGCGGGAGGGGGCTACGGATGTAGTTGCTGTAGAGATTCTGGGGCGGTGCTTAGGATTTACGAAGGAGGAAACGAGCAGCGATAACGTACCGTTGTGCCGTAGTAGGTCCACCGCTCCGCAAACTCCACCGTCGCAATCAAGAATGCCGCCCACCTGCAGAACGCATTATCAGCATCGACGGAAAAACGGCGGGGAAGTATCTTTGACGCACGGCATCTTATCGCGGACGTGCCGCAGCGTGTCGAGGTCGTGCTGGGTTACGCCCTCCGAGTTCTCCAAGACGCTGTCCGCAGAGTCGTGCGAGTCGGAGCCCTTGTGCTTCTCGTCGAGGACCGAGGCCGTGTCGTTTTTCTCCATAACTGCGGCCATTGAGTGCAAGGCAGCGCGAGTGGGAGGGTGCGAGGGGGAACTGCGGCCGCGGCGAGCGAGCAAGTGTTTAAATAGTGGTGCTAATCTTTGGATCACGGCAGTAACTTGCCTTGGCGCCGCTTACCTTCCTAACTCGATGACTCCAACGCGGCTTGCTTACCTTCCTGAGTTCATTTGAGCCACCCTTCGCTGCCTGCGATACCAGGGGGTCGTTGAAAGGGAACGCTGTTTTTTATTTTGCGCGCGCTCCCGCGGTTGAGGCGGAAATGGCCCGCCCACAAACGCCTACGGTGGCTTGGCAAGCGCTTGAGTCTCCTTCAGCATCAACGATCCACGCGGACACTCCCCAGGCACGTAGCGGGAGATGTAAGGAGTGTTGGCCTGAGGTGCCCGTTTCATAGCGGATCGACAGCATCCCGGAGAGATCGGAACCGGTACCGCTTGGACCCGGAGTCCTAGTCAACACTCGGCGAGAACTCACCGTTTGCTTGACTCCTCCGTAGATTGGATCTTCAAGCTTCATGAGTCAACAGTCGGAGAAAACTCACCGTTTGCTTATCCCCCCTACTCCGACTCGGAGACTTATCGCGCCGCAGATTCAATAGAATAACAGTCGTGGTTTGGCTCGTACGCGTACAATTTGAATTCGTCCGTCCGTGTGGTGTGATAATGAGTCCATCCATGTTGGTCCGTGCCGGTCTCCAAGTCCAAAAAACGCCATCCTAAGAAACAGTCGCATCATACGGGGAGCACGGTTACGTAGTTGGAGGGTACGACTGCGCAAACAAAAAAAGTCAGCGACAGTTCAGTGAAATAAACGACGAGGAAGAACGAATTTGGAACAAGGATTTGCAAGGAGGAGGAGAGGAGAGATTTAAAGTAAGGAGGAATGCATGCACTCACTCCCAAACGTCCCATCCGCCTTCCGTGCCTGCCACCACTTGCCCTCCTGGTCCTCAATCTCGAGTATCTCCCCCTTGGCGAACGACAGCTCGTTGGGGTCGACCGGGGAGCCTTTGTCTGAGCAGAAACGCATGTTAGTGCTACTGAAGCCACGCTGGGAACTCGGAGGAAAGAAAGCAAGACGCACACGCATGCAGCGCCTGCGCGCGCAGGAGGACCTCCGACATCTCCGACGCCGCGTCTCGCGCGATGACCTGCGGCCCCATAGTGACAATGGACGGAATCGGCATCGGGGGCGGCGGCGTCCCAACGATCACCCCAGGCATCATCCTAGCCCCCACCGGCATGCGCAGCGCCAGCGGCGTCGCAGGCACCTCCGGCACCGACGACTGCTCATCATCTCCCGACGGTGCGATGGACCCGACGAGACTCTTGCGACTCGTCCCCGAGCGCCCCGTCCCGCTGCGCTTGAGCGTGGCTGCACCCGCCCCCGCGGCCGCGGAGACGACGCTCCGCGCAAGGCTCGCGGCGACGCTCCCCCGCCGCTTGGGCTCGTGCGTCATGTTGTCGGACCCGACGCCCCCGCCCAGCGCGTAGTTCGGCTTCGGCGTCGTAACATGGACTTGTGAAAATGCGGATGATGAGGGGCGCGTTGTGATTTTGCGGCGCGAGCGCGCGGCGGCGGCGGGCGGGGTGTTGCCGAGGTGGTTGAGGACGTGGAGCGTGAGCGAGTCCTCCTCGGCGGTGAAGTACATTATCCAGAGGATGTCGACGGTGGCGAGAACGAGGTAGCCTGCGCCCATCGTCACGAGGACAGGCTCCTCGGAGAAGACCCCGGTATCGACGCCGAAGACCGCGAAGACGGTTGCGATGGAGGCGAAGGCCGTCATTTGGAAACGGTTCGTCTCCGTTGAGGAGGTGCCAACGGTGCAGATGAAGCCGATGTTTAGGGCGGCTTGGAGGAGGATTGCGAACCAAAGAGGGCGGACGGACGCGTGGCCGACTGGCGGCGTTGTTAGAGAAGTAGTTCAGGTGGAATGGATTGACTGGATTGGTACGCACACTGCGCCGTAGCGATACCCTGGAAGATGATAGCCAGGAACCAGCCAAGCTGGGCGGCACCGTCAGTTCCTGCGGGGGCAGACTATGGACAGCGAGCGACTCACCGTTGCCAGCACCGTCGTGACCAGAAAGAAATAAGAGCTCCTGAACGGAGCAGAGTCTAAACGAAGGGCCATGGTGGTGAGCCTGGGGGAGAAGAGGAAGTGGGAAACGGACCAGCAACGTACGCGTGTCTCTTGAGGTAGACGGATTTGTTCCCGTCGCTTGGATGATTTCATGCCGGTCATCCTAGGATGCCAGATGCATATGAAGGTGGCACCAAAAGATTACTTACTTAGATGCAGTGAAGGCCGTGATTAAACTGCATTGGTCGCCATCGAGGAAGACGAGGACAACGCGCATTACAATGGGCTTGAGAGCGCAACGGCTGGTCGAGGCGGTGCGTGTCAGAGTTGGTCGACAAGTACTGTGATTCACGGAGTGAACATGATTAGCCTTGACGTTGATGATCCTATTGAGGACGGCGACTCACCACAGGACCTGTCCCAGAGCCCACCGGGGACTTGATTCACATGCACGAGGTTTGCCGCCCACCGGCGCTCGCAGAAAAGCCACCAAAGAGAACTGACGAACAGCGACCCAACCCAATCTGTTCATCAAGGTCGTATCCTCGCAAGCACAGACTCCCAGGAGCGTTCAGCAGATGCCAGCTGCAGCATAAGATTGACATCGTGTTCTCCGTTGAAGAGTGGTCCAGGTGATGGTCTCGAGCGGCATATGATACCGGGATTCAGTTATCGTCGGCGATGCTGAGGCGAACAACATCAAGGCCGGCGGAGTCCGCCCAAGAGCAGCAGAAAGCGAAAGGCCAGAATCGAGGATGAAGGAGGAGAGTAAGGGCCATCATCACTGAGAAATCATGATAGCTTCGGTGATTGCCGGCACTTCCACGAAAACTCAAGCAAAGTTGAAAGTCGATATGTGGGTTAACGACTCAGGAAGCGTTTTCAAAAGATTTGCGTCGAAAGATCAGAGAAAGTGCATTGAGATAAATTTCCATGCGCGGCGTCACCCCGACACAAATTATTGCTTACTTTGATTCGCGCCGCTTGCAGCCTGGTGTCTTCTCGCTTGTGATAGTCTAGTAACCCTCTACGCCAGCGAGAGAGAAAATCCCTCGAATATGGCGCCATAGATGCCAGGACTAACAAAAAGTGGCGCGTCGACGCGGTCACGAGCGCGTTATGGTGGGCTATTTGTCCGGATTTTAATCCTGAGAACGAGATGGTCTGTCATTTTCCAGTCCAACCTCGAGGGCCGGGCTCAAGGCGGGCAGTCCCACCGGAAGGCCGCTCGGGCTTTTCGGATGTTGGACCTTGACGCGATTTAATGTCGGGCTGCACGGAGTTGAACATTACAACATGAGTCACTCCGAATATTCATTTCTCCCCACCTAACGTGTGGTTCACTGGACTGACGGCCGCTGGCGCATATATGTACGTGAGGATGTCAGGCTGAGACGAATTCGACAGACAGTATGTGGTGTGGGACTCAGTGGGTGAGTCCGAAATAATAATGACGGCGGTGCCGCACGTCGTATCGGAGTTGAACATGACTGTGACTCAATGGATTTTTTTTCCTTCGTAAATCAGGGCTAGAATGAGCTACCTTGGGTGGACTCGCAGTAATGCTAGTATCCGTGTCGTAGGCAGCATACTATGTGGTTCAATTGCAATTCCAAACGTCATGGTGCGGAAGATTCTGTACCAGACTTGGTAATGAACACCAGATGCAGGTTGGATGGTCCAGAAATTCTCGAACTTGACGACGGCCGTCACATAGTGTGGGCACCAGGCAGTGCAGAAAGAGATATAATATGTCGCAGTTGAGGCGTTGAGGTGGGACCCAGCATCTCGAATTGGGGGCCATGCTACGACGTTCCAGGTGCGTCGAAACATGTTTGTTCGGGCAACCAGCGGGGAGGGCCCAAGTTGGGGAGACAGTTCGACTTTGCAGGTCTCAACTTGGGCTCGTTGGAGTTAGTTACTCTAGACTGGCACCTGTCGAGGAGTATCAGAGCTTCACCGGGCCTCAGGGGATACTTGCAACAACACGCGGCGACGATGCGGTGGTGGTATTTGGCAGATTCAGAGTCAACCTTCATCAACTGATTACAACTGTGGTCGGCAACTAGCGAAGCCGAATGCCGGAATGATCTCCCGGCCGCGCACCCCATCCTATCCGCTCACCGTCAGGACAAGAATTCCGCTGGCTCTTGGGACTCTGGGGAACGCGATACAACGATATGCTGAGGTAGTAACTGCGGTACCAGTTTCCATTGAAGCTCGTCTCAACCCCTGCTGCGACCAAGCTGCGACACCATGTACAAGATGTTACTCTGTGCCGATTTCCCTTGTGGAAATACTCACTACTGCTACCTCCACGACACCCCCAAACCAAATCCGCTAATCCCGCGCAAATCGGTATGCTGCAAGGACTGTCTGGACTGCTGCTAGGTGTCGATGTTTCTGGCCGTTCCAAGGCCGTTCACGCGAGTTCTTGGCGCCTCCTACCTGCCCGCTCTGACCGCTCCCGAGTCCACATACATCCTCGCTTGTCCGCGCGCGCTATTCCCCAACTTGGTGTATATTTATCTGTGTGGCGTTGGTTCGTGTTCCCCCGGTAAGTTTTGGAATCATCTGTTTCGTTCCCCAGGGTGCCCCGAGTACCCCTTCGTGGAAGCATTTAAGAAAGGCGCCGTTGGTTGACTCAGTCAGGACACATCCCCAGAATCCCCCATGAGCCATCCATACTCACCTCTGCCGAAAGGAAAGGCTTGCTCGAATTGCCGGCAGCGCAAGACGGTGAGTTAACGGGTTGCGAGAGGTAGAGCAGCAAGATCTCATTATTTCTGTTAGAAATGCGACGGCAGGCGACCGATGTGCGGTCCATGCTCGCGATATCCGGCTGCCTTCGGGGACTGCGAGTATCCTGAGAAAGGTCTGTCCACCGGACAGGTGCTCGAAGGTAAGTAATCCTGACCATGACCATAAGTTCATCGCCGGGGTACTGACCACCTCTCAACAGAACAAATCGCAATCCTCCAAGCGCGTATCGAGGACCTGGAGAAATCGAGACCGCGGGCTTCAGGAAGTCACGGACACGCTGGTTCCTCAACATCTCATATCTCGCCGTCGAATACGATGGCTCTAGGACCTCTGCTCTCCCACTTTTGTTCGTAGACTTTTCCCTTTGTGATCTCACGGACTCATGAACTACTCAGATCAGCAGCAAACTTCAGGCGCGTCTGGCAATAGCCTGGCGAATTCGATGCCCACGGTTTGTACTTCAACTCTTCGTCTGGCGAGTCGGCTGACCACAACCATTAGGACCTTCCGTTTATCGTCCTTCAAGCACTGTAAGCCCCCAATTCACATCCCACAGTTTCCGTCTGACCACCCAATCCAGCGTCCACAACTTCCTCCACAACGCCACCTGCTTCGGCTTCTTCCTAGACACCCAAGCCTTCCACGACGCCGTCACCTCAGCCAACGGATCCGGACGATCCCTCCCCTCCGTCCTCCTCAACGTCATGTACCTCTGGGGCGTCCACCTCTCCGCCGACAAACGCATCACGTCCTACGAGCCCGCCTTCCTCGCGCACGCCCTCCGCAGCACCGCAGGCAGCCTCGCGGGCACGCACCCGCGCACGCTCCTCCACAGCGCGCAGGCGTCCGTCCTTCTTGCGCACTACTTCCTCCGCAATGCGCGCCCGCTCGAGGGGCGCTACCACGCTAGCGCGGCCGTCGCGACTGTCCTCAGTGCGGGTCTGCACCTCATCCGTGGGCGGGGGAGGCCGCCCGCCGCGGAGGCGCTGCCCCCGCCCGGGGATGCAGCGGAGGAGGGCGAGCGTGTCACGGCGTTCTGGCGCGTGCTCACGCTGAATAATTGCTGGGCAGGTGTGGACGGCGCCCCGTCGAATGTGAGCTATGGGGCCGATGGACTGGCGATCGATACACCGTGGCCGTTGGAGGCGCGGGATTATGTTGAGGTGATTAAAGCAAACTACTCTTATCTCGAGTCGCGATTTATGCGACTGCTCTTAGCGGCCGAACATGCTCCCGCGCCACAGCAGCGGCACTGTTGCGCGGTTCCTCGCTGACGGCGCGCTCGACGCCAACTCCGGCCCCGCCTTACACGCCAAAGCAGGTATCTTATTTGAACACGCGACGCGCCTTGGGGCCCGCTACCGTGCCAGTACGCACCCGTTTCTTCTCTCGTTGTGCGCGCTATGAACTCAACTAACCCTGGGGGCAGGCAAAGTCCTCTCCCGCACCGACGACGCGGACCTGCGAGCCCTCGACCACCGCATCGGCGGCTTCGTCGGTGCGCTCCCGCCCGTGCAGTCCAAGCACCTGCTCCTCGTGTACACCCTCGCGCACGGGGCGACGATTCGACTCCACGAGCCGCTCGCGAACGAGCATGGCTTCGCGCGTACGAAGGCGCTCGCGGCTGCCCGCGCTATCGTGGACATTCTGATGAAGACCGACGTGCCGAAGGTGGGCGCTATCGACCCGGTGTTGGGGGTACGTGCGCTCTCTTTTGGGGTCGTCATTTGAACACTTACGTTGATCGGTTGGGTTTCACAGCCGCTGTGGAGCTCTGCATGCCGTGTACTCATCGCTGAGGTGCTCCGCCGCCGTGCCCAGGGACAGAACACGCAGGGCATAATTGACGGGCTCAACATCGTCATTTCCGCGATGCAGGTATTCGCGCCGGATACTCGACTCGTTGGTACGGACGTTCTTTTCTATATGCCTTAGCATCCAACTCAAAGCCGCCTCTAGCCACGCAGCTCGAGACCGTCCGCCGGGCTTACACCTCTGCGCAGATTGGGACACGATGAGGACGTAGGGTTGCGATAGAGCTTGGGGTTTGATTAAATTATAGACGTCTCGTTATCTGCCGATTTCGCGAGTTAATGGGACCAGTTGGTCTGAACCACACCTAGATGCGCTTCCATAGATTGTAGATGGAAACAGTACAGAAAACTAGCCTGAACATTTGTCCAGCGGTCCGATGTTGTGAATTGTCCTCGGGTCGAGGCCAACCCCGGTGTTTTGTTCCGTTTCTGCTTATCTACCTTATCTTGCGACAGCGGCCATTTTTGCTGCGAGCTTCCTTGTTGGAGAATTCAAGTTCTCCTTTTCTCCTCCTTCTCTTGCCTTCGACGGTGGGTAAAAGGCGGTGTGTACTTTTACGCCTGGACCCTGGGTATTCTTCGTCGCAATAATGAATCTTAGTTGGCCAATGACCATTGACCATACTTATGTGCAGCTAACGCGGCGGGAGTGCAGGATTCATTCATTCATTCATTCATTCATTCATTCATTCATAAATCCATTGGAGCCCTTTAAGTGGGGCCCATGTAGCACTACACGTAGGTACAATGTAATTAATCTTCTAAGTGAGGTATGTGAGGTCCGAGAGTAAAGTATTGTCGCCACTTCGGGCGATGAGACATGCGAGGTACGAGCTTCTCGTTGTAGCGTCTACTCGAGAGACTAGCAATGAGATGCTAGAGGAGAGGAGGAAAAATGATAAAGAGAAGTGGGAGAAGGCTTTCTCGGGAGTAACGGGGGAATGGGGGCGGTGTCGCGTACGTAGCGAAGGGTCGGTTTATGGTCAGATTTTGCGGCGAGGATTTGCGCAAAGAGAGACGCGCTGTGCCACCTATTTCCACCATGGGGGCGAGGTAGTCTCACCTAGTCAGACTTCATCAGATTTATGAGAGTCGATAAATCTTTAGGGGCGACGCGCTGGTGCTGGTACGACAGGAAGTACTTAGTGAGATGCAGTCTCGGGGACGGGAACCAGGGCACATTGTCCCTGCCCCTTCTGGCCCAAAGTAAGATGACCACCACGACTCCTGCGGCCTTTCCGAGGAGGCCGGCAACTAAACGGCTTCGAAGTCGACAGAGAAATGAAATCCCTGAGAGGTACATGTGGGTTCCGCGGCGAATGAAATCACCGCTCACATTGAATCAGAGTTGCTTGAAGTTAAGAAGGTGTCCCCTTTGCTGGCGGCGGGCTCGAATCGGCTTCCTTCTGATTCCTCACATGCGCGTTCTTATGTACGCGAAGTTCCTTGCTGAGGTCAGTGATGTATAAATATGCCAGGTGCTCGCAACTCTGTGTTACAACTCCCCAGCGCCGATGCACCTCACCTCCCTTGCCCGCATCTTCTTTGGACTTGCGCCACCTTTGGCATTGGCTGTCAGC
Source organism: Mycena filopes (assembly GCA_029281495.1). NCBI lineage: Eukaryota > Fungi > Basidiomycota > Agaricomycetes > Agaricales > Mycenaceae > Mycena > Mycena filopes. The sequence continues at coordinate 85,452 of JARIHR010000013.1, read as the reverse complement.
CTAGCGAGCGCCAACGGCACGGGCTCAGTCCTTGGGACAGATGCTTTCTGCCAGAGTTGCCAAAATGTAGAGCTGAGCCCCCCCGGCAGCACTCGCCTCGCGGCTACCTGTTCAAATGGAGCAGGCACCTGTTCAAATGGCGTCAACGAGACGTACACAATGCTTGAATTGAACTGGTGTGTTCAAAACTATTACGGCGAGCTTCGTTGCAAGCCTCCCGGGGCCTCGCTAGGGTCAGTGACATCTACTTCTCAGACTACATACAGGTTGACTAACAACTTCTAGTTCGTATGGCGAAACCTGCATTGAGTGTACAGTCACCACTTCAATTATTGGAGACGGCAATACATATTGCACAAGTGCCATCCTAGGGTGTCAGTGTGCGTTTGGCAACGACTGGGGGGATGAATGGGTATCCACCAGGTTGGAACTCAGTAAGTGTATCACTCTTCCCCTGGTGAGCACATGCTAAGTAGACATTAGATGACTGCATCGCCAATACCGATGGACGTCTTACCTGTAACTAACGGGTTATCGAGCCACGACATCTCCGTTGTAGCGTCTGTCTACAAAAGACTAAAGTTGCTTATCTTCTTGGAGGGGTAACTCGGACACGTAACTCAATTCACATACATTCACATACATTCAACCAAATCCGCATTTCACTGGACTGGGTTGTTACTTGTTCGGACAAACGGCTCAATGCCTTTTTTTGTCTCTTCGCCTTAGACATTCATCGGTGTCTGTATCCCTTATGCTCAAATTGATATTGCGTCGCCATAGGCCATGAGCAATCCCATCCGGCTCCCTTTCTACTATTTTCTAGCAAATATCTGGGGGACCGCCACTCGGTCCACAGTGTCGTCCATCAGAGAGCCATTAGAAGACAAGTCACAAGCAATATTCATGCTGGAAAAAAAGATGCGTGACCAGCTAGAAAGGGATGCTGAGAACCGGAAGGCTATCACGGAAGCCCGGTATGATGTCGAGGGTGAAACATTGCGAACAAGGTCATGGACCAAATCTGCTAAAGGGTATCATCCAAAGCAGCACATAAATGAGTTCAGAATAGAGAGTCCCTCGAACGCACCAGTCCCTCAGTTTGAGACTCGTCCAAAACAGATGGCAAAGATGGCCAAGGAATACCATGACTCCATCCAGCAAAATGATCAGCCCGATGAATATGGGAGGATGATGGCGACTGAAATTACTCTGGAAAAATGCAAGGTTCGCCTATCAGAACAGGAATACAATGAAATGAACAAGGAAATGACTCCGGAGGATGTTGGGTATGCCCTTAGGCTCTCAAATAATGGGAGAGCTCCTGGACTTGACGGAATTCCATATGAATTCTATAAAATGTTGGACATCATGTTCCAAAAGAGCAAGGGCTCGAACTACGTACTATTTGATGTGATAGGGTTCCTCGGAAAATTATATGTTGACATTGAAAACCACGGAATGGTTGTGAAGTGCAAATTCAATGCAGGATGGATGAGCCCTATCTTCAAAAAGGGGGACAAATCACAGATCTGCAATTATCGCCCAATCACACTCCTGAACTGCGACCACAAACTAATGACGAAGACCTACTCATTGACCTTAATGAAGGTAGCGCCATCTGTGGTACACCCCGACCAAGCTGGATTTATGAAGGGAAGGAAAATCGAAGATCAGGTGAAACTGGCAAAGTTCCTGTTGAACTATGCAGAAGCAGCAGAAGAAGATGGGATCACACAGGGGGCAAGAGTTGGGGCACTCGTCATTGGGGCATTGGCACGGCATCCGCTGGGCATTCTGCGCGCACTTGCTCTGCACTTGCTGCTGTTTAGGTAATACAACAGGGATCAGTCCGCGAGTTCGATTCTGTGCCCGAACACTATTTTGCGTAAACCCAGATTATGTCTGTAATGGAATTTGGTACAACAGAAATTGACATACATCCTAATGTGTTTTCTGGTGTTCAACATCAAGTCATAGCAATGGAAATATCAGCAATGTTGGCATTGCCGCTAAACCTTGACAACTGGTTTTTAGCACCATATCCACAGTTTGAAGTGCATTTTGTCCTCGGCCGCCTCCACAATGGCCTCGCATCCGAGAAATTTGTCTAAATCAAACTGAATCTCATTACAGCTATTTGCGGAACATAGGGCGCGGATCAAATTTTTATCAAAAAGTGTTGATTTGACTATCGCCCCTCTACCAGTAGCAATTCTTGTCTGTTTGCTCCAGAACCATGGCCAATCAATTTCCTCAGTTGGACCACCGTGCATAGGCATTTTTAATTAAGGAAAACGGTCCATAGCGGGGCAATCTGCAATATTCCATCCTTTTTGGTTGTAACCCCCAGAACAATGCAAGATGAGGCCAGGAAGACCCCAATAACTGGCTGTGGACTACTTACCATGATCCCAAGTGCGCTGCATGGGTTATGTTGGTGGGAAGTCAACAGATAGGTCGGAATAAATTCCTCAAATGGGGTGAAATCATATGTGTCCTTTTTCATGTGGTTGGAGACTACCCTGCAGCACAGAAGGCATCCAATACAATGTGGCCTATGTCTGAGAGTACAAAAGCCAAATCATGGACACCTGGACCGGTTTACTGCCTTATTATTGGGGTGTTTACCTGAAATCTTGAAATTTTACTTATAAATCATTCTCTGCAGACAATGCCAGTTATGAACATGCCAAGCACTGGAACATGTTTGTAACAGTGGGGTGGTTTATTCCTGGAGTAAACGGACAAGAATTGCCACTGGTAGAGGGGCGATAGTCAAATCAACACTTTTTGATAAAAATTTGATCCGCGCCCTATGTTCCGCAAATAGCTGTAATTCTTGTTTCTTGCTATTCATGTGAATTATCGAACACAGGCAAGAAGAATTAAGCTCTATGAAATGACCAGTCAGAAGCAAGGTAGAGGGTTGGTTGGACCTAGGCAATTGGGTGAGAATCCCGGTGCAAAAAAAAATGATCAGCACTTGCTTGGAGAACGTTTGACTAGAAATCAGCTGTTATTTTGGTGGCTACGGAGGTGAAAGAAATTTATCTTGATATGGATGTTTGACCCAATTCAACCAGGATCTTCATGTTTGAGGGGTGAAACCGACCACAGCACATTTCAATTGTAGGACTCAAGATTGATCCAAGTTATAGTGCCTTCTATGTCTGAACACAGATGTGAACTGTCTTCAATGCATCTTGGGAACAAGATATTTCAGAACTGCTACATTTTTTCTGGTCATCTTTCAACAGTGGAACCCATTACTCCTTTTTTTAAGCACCCAAACGGGCAACCGATGATGTCGGAAAAAGGTGTTCGTGTTCTGGATGGAACTCCTGCACTGATCCCTGTTGTATTACCTAAGCAACAGCAAGTTCGGAGCGAGTGCGTGTAGAATGCCCAGCGGATGCCGTGCCAATGCCCCAATGACGAGTGCCCCAACTCTTGCCCCCTGTGTCATTGTTGCTCTGGACCAAGAAAAAGCTTACGATAAAATTAACCATGCATATCTACTACGAGTTCTGGAGCACATGGGATTTCCCCCTAGATTTTGTAACACAATCAAGACCCTGTATACGAATGCTGAGACGGTCGTTATGATCAATGGCGAGATGAGTGACTCGTTCATTGTTGTGCGAGGAGTCAGGCAGGGAGATCCACTCTCATGCTTATTATTTAATCTGGCCATTGAGCCGCTTGCCTGTTTGATCAGAGACTCAGGCCTCAAAGGAGTCAAAATACCTGGGAAGGATGAAGAGCTTATTATCTCACTCTTCGCTGATGATACAACTATCTATCTATCATCCGCAAATGATCTAGAGGAACTCTGGGGAGTTCTAAGGCTTTGGTGTGCTCCATCAACTGCAAAGTTTAATGAACACAAGACAGTCTTACTACCATTTGGTCGACCTGCCTATCGTGCAAAGTTGATTCAGGAGAGAAGGATCAATAACGACGCAAAAATTGGGTCACTCACAGGAATGCGAATAATCCCGGACGGTGAAACCTGCCGCATGCTTGGAGCATGGATCGGAAATAATGTGTCATACACTACTCCCTGGCCTGGGGTTGTGGAAAAGATTTCTAGTGACCTTGAGAGGGGGAGAGTATCCTCACCTGGACTTGAAGGCAAACGACATATAATAAACATGGTCATTGGAGGACGAACACAATACCTGACACGAGTCCAAGGCATGCCAAAAGACGTTGAAGAGGCCTTAATAAAGACTCAAAACAGCTTCCTTTGGGACAGCAAAAAAGCAAGAGTCGCTCATGAGACCATGATGTTGAACATTACTGAGGGTGGAAAGCAAATCCTCGATATCTCAGCAAGAAATGAGGCAATTGACCTCTGGAACCTACAATCATACCTGACACAAGGGACGAGACGTGCCACCTGGTGCTACCTTGTGGATTACATCCTGGCAAATTTTTTGGAGAAGAGCTACCTTAATGTGCGACCGGGACAAGTTCTGAATATATTCTTACAAGGCATACATGTGCCCATATCTAACAAGACTCCTCTCCCAGACGACATCAAACGAATGATTTTGACCGCTCGTAAATATGATCTCAAATTCACCGGCCTATCGATAAGCAAAGACATTAAACTGGGAATCCCAATTTGGAAGCACCCAGCTGTGAATCCCACTGAATACAAACGGGCCAACCGCCGTGATTCAGCAAAGTGTCTTCGCCTCAACCATCAAGTGAGAACTGTCCAGGATGCCCTCGTCATTGCCACAAGGAGAACAACAGTCCCGAGAAAGCCACATACCATTAATCCCTCTGGAGTTGGTCGAAAGAATTGTGGATGCCCACTGTGCCACCGAGATCGAATAGACTTTGACTGCGCACACCCCGGAGAATGTGTTGAAACGGCAAAGATGCTAATTGACAGTATCACACAAAAATGGAACCCAATGGCATGTAACTTGGACTTGAATGAAGAACTGACCCTGGCGGAGCACCAGCTGGAAGCAAACCAAAGTCCGATCCAGCTTAATCAAGCCCTAACATTTGATCCGGACTTCACCCTTCGAGATGTTGAAGCGGGATTCCGCATTTTTGCCGCCCATGAATCTTTGACTGAAATATCGGCAAGAAGATATAGAATAGAGGGAGAGACACCAGACATGCTCACATTCTTCTTGCATGCACACATCCTACATCCAGGACAGTATAAACCTGAAATTCGATTGGGTTGCACACGCATTACCAACACCGGTCAAGAAAGTATAAGTCTGTACATGACGTTTGATAGACCAAACATACCTCTGACATACACATCTGGACTCCTAGGTGGGCTAATACTCATCCTACAGAATGCCCCAAAAAAATACTCCCCTCCTGATTTGCGCATCTGCTGACTACCTACTGCGCATCTTGGTAACAGAGAGGGAGAAATATGAAAATGATCTATTGAACCCAATATTCCCGCTGATCAAAAGTGCAATAGCACTACTGAACGAGAGAGTAGCGCATACACAGTTTAACAAAGTTTCCGAGAACCCCGCTAAACTCTTGGATCATGAGCTTGTCCAGGAGGTTGAAATTAACACAGAAATAGACCTCATGTTTGAATCCCCAGGCATGCTTTTGTCCAAGGGCTCACAGAGAGTCTTTACAAAAATTATAAGGTTTATGAGTCCAGCACCTCACCGCAAATCAACTTTCATCAACCTGGACCGCATTCGTTGCTCGGTCGAGGAAATTTCTGGTTACACTCCGTCTGATACAACAATATGGACATCAATCCGAGCGTCCTCAATCCAACGCCTCTCCCGAGAGTTTCTGTGGAAATGCATCCACAACACCTTCAGAGTGGGTGATTTCTGGTCCCACATTGAGACGATGAAATATAATGGCATCTGCCATGTTTGTAATGCACCAGAATCCCTGGAGCATATTGCTCTAGAATGTGAATCCCCCGAACAAAATATAATCTGGTCTTTGACACGCCAACTATGGTTGTTGAAGTACTCCTCTTGGCCAAAACTCAGCTGGGGGCTGATCCTAGGCTGCAACTTAGTGAAATTTAAGGGATCAAGGGGAACCATCCGACCCGAGCAAGGGAGATTATTTGCCATATTAGTTTCTCTCGGGTGGCACTTAATTTGGAAACTGCGTGTTAATCGGGTCATTACAAACCCAGGTGCAATACTTAGCAAGGCAAACATCCACAACATGTGGCTAAAAACAGTGAATTCCGCGCTACACCGGGACTGTATTCTCACTGACAAAATTAAATTCGGCCCACTAGCATTGAAGAAACAAGTGGTACTAAACACTTGGAGTGGGCTACTAAGGGATGAGGCCTCACTGCCGGATGATTGGACAACCACAGAGGGGGTTTTAGTGGGTATGTGGCCATTAAATGGAATAGGATAAATACTGCAGGCCAGAGTCCCACACTGGTTAAAATATGTGCGTAACGGCATTTCCTCCTGGACGAACTCACCGGCATGACTGGTTTAAAACCAGCAACACAAGCGGACAGACTAAGAATGCTTCTGCAGACTTTGATCTCGTTATCCCAAACGCTCAAAAAAAAAAAAAAAAAAAAAAAAAAAAAGAGATGTGGTTCAGAATGGAATCAAATAAATAAAGCGTAAAGACTCGTTCACTACAGCACAGGTGTAGCAACTGGTGAAAAAGGTGCTGTCCATGCTGGCAGCAAACCAAGCAACGGTATCCCCCCCGCCCAAACTCAATGGCGTGCCCATCGCTGGAACCATACCTGGTTGACACGAAAACGAACGGATTCACGAACGAATGGTCGTCCATGAGAATCAAACGACGGAGCTACTCGAGCTGCCCGGCAGCTGCTTCATCAACATATGCTCCCGTTCCTTGGACGCATTATTATCGGCACCGGACCCGAGCAGGAGCCCCGGGTGCGCGATGTTCATCGTCCAGATGGCGAGCGTTACCATCCCGCCGTCGAGCACGTCTGCAAGGACAAGTATCGTCAGCGCCATCGCAACTAAGATACACGGGAGAAAGACAACGCACTGAAGTAAACCTCCGTCGTAATCACCGTCCCCGTCCACCCATCCGCAAGCTCCACAATCCGGTAAATCGAGCGAATGAAGAGAACGAGGGTGGAGAACCCAATCGCGCCGATCATGAGCTTCAGGCGCGGGGTGAGCACGCCCCGCTCGGTCGACGAGATCAGGGGCCGGACGGGGCGCGAGGCGGCGTGATGGCGCAAGAAGTCGATTCCGAGTCCGGTGTAGACGCAGAGCGCGACGAACTGGAAGATGATGCCGGCGAGCACTGGGGTGGTTGGGTTTAGTTACGGTGAAGGCAGGAGAGAGGGGAGACGCACTGATGTTGCCGCCGAGGTTCTGGCTCGCGATCTTGTGGGACGAGGCAGCAATTCCACCGCCGCCGCCTTGCACGACGAGGGCGATGATGTCCTATCGAGGGAAAGGGTAAGACGAGTTTTCAATCGCGCAACGGAAACGACCTACACAAGTAAGGAAGATGGTCGTGTAAGATTTCGGGCTGAGGCGCGCGTAGGCGGGTCCGAGGCGGGTGATGATCCCGGAGAGGAGGATGAAGTTGACGGCGATGAGCGGGGTTGGGGCGATGATGGTCGTGGTGATTCTGGAGGTATTATCTGAGAAGCAGTCATGATCGGGAGGAAATCGTGCGTACTGCATCATGTAGGGGTCACCGAGCCGCGGAGAGAAGCTGCTCCAGAGGCGGCCACTCCATCCCACGAGCTCCCCGACCCCGCAGAGACAGGCGGTGGGAAGCATCCACCAGGTGCGGAAGTACACTGCTTGACCGGTGTGCAAGACTGGGGAGGTTGTGAGTAGGTTTAGATGAGGTGCGGAAGAGAGAGAGAGACGTACGAGTACTGATTCCGAAGAGTATGAGAAAAAGGAGGGCAACCCCTTCGTGCGGAACATAGCCGTAAGCACTTGGGTGTACGATGGGCGAGGCTAAGGAAGGGTTCAGTCAACGGAGACGATGCAGATTGAGTTATATCGCACCTGTTGAATTGAAAGAGGCAGACATTTGTTGAAGAAGGCGAGAAAAAGGCTCAAAAAGGGTTGAGTGGAGAAGGTGAATGAGAAGACATGGCAGAATCGTCGCCTTCTTAAACGCGCCCAAGGAACTGCGGTCGCGAAGCGTTTCAGAATCGAGCAGAACTCCTCGACCGAGAAATACGGGTTGAGTAATTTACAGTGAGCTAATCCGCCGTGTGGGCTGTGCAGTGGGCGATTGGCGATCGCGAAGTGATGGATTTCGTTGACGACCTATTGGATCCACACATGTCGAGCAGCCACAGCCCATAGCGCAGTAGATTCCGCAGCGCAGGTGAATTGAAGTTCTTGAGCCTTTGCTGGACGGACGACTCGGACGAGGGATTTCGTCGTTTGATGTCGATACGTGCGCAGCGCAAGGGTAGATACGCGAATAGGGACTGCGCGTTTCAGAAGGTGTCGATTCATAGGTGAGACGTGTAGTGTTCGCTTGCGCTCGATGTACATCCTGTCGAGTCGACATTCGGGGTGCGGGCAAGGAGCGGCGATCGGGCTTCCTTGTGGCATTGAAACTGAAAGACCATCCACTCGAGAGGAAGCCCACTAGAACTATACACGAGGGAGTGCCAGCCCAGCAAGGTCGAAACAGAAGAGTTACAGGTGGCACCGATGGTGGTTCGGGAAGACCCGATTAGGCGCCCATCGCTTAACGCAAGCGCCAGTCAAACAGGCCGTTGCCAAACACTCCTGTGCTTTTCAACAGAAACACCCATCTCCTCTGCGAATAGCTGGAAAATTCAGCTGTTCGTCTCTCGCGGCTGAAGATATCAAGGTCAGGTTTGGGAGCCAGCAGGAAAAGCAGAGTGCGAACTATCAACCGAAGTTCAACCGTTCAAGTTCAGGTTCAACAAGTCTGAGAGGAGCGGCGGGTCTTCATTTAGTGTTACAATGCTGATACATTTGCGATCATCATATGTGGGTACTCAGCCTGGCAATACAATCGCATTCTCAGCGACAACCGTGCCCGGTTTCGGCGGCACCACCCCAATTCGGGCGTGGAATTCTCGCCCATCCATAGTGCACACCTCGAGAAGACGCAGTTGCTCAAAGGCTATCCCGCCATTTCCCAAACGCCAGCCGCGCGTGCGCTCGGGCGGGATAACGTACGGTTCGTTCAAGTTCACGCACTTCTGTTCGTCCCGGGTCAGTGTAGATGAGTGAGAGAGAAAGGCGTAAGAGGGAGTATCACATACAGCGAAGAACTGGCTGTAAGCAGCTGCTACGGCCTTCCCCAAGTTGGCGCGCAGCTCATATCGCATGGTGTAGATCCGCGGCGTCCTGGCCATCAACGTTATCACCTCGATGGACTGCGTCTCTGGGTAGTCCGGCCACTACATAGGTTGGATAAGCGATGCAAGACGAGACGGGAAGTAAACGTACGGTGATGACCAGCTGCCCGCAAGTCCGCGGCGGCGTGCCCTCCTCCTCGAAGCACGCGAGGTACGGGTCCAAGCGGTCGTCGAGCACCGGGAGGCCGACCCCGCGCCCGCGTGGGAGGAGAAGCTCGGTGAGCGCGACGCCCGCGGTGCATGGTCCGTATCGCGGTGCGAATGGGATCGTGGTCCTCCGCTCGGGTGTCGGGCGCGGCACGGACACCACGCGGTCGAGGTGCCATTTGTCCGTTGCCTTCTCGCGCACCGGGAGGAGCAGGCTGGGGTGCGTTTGGAAGGCTTGCAGGGACCCCGAGTTCCCTTCGACGGGCGAGGAGGATTTCGCGGCGGAAGGTTTCGGAGGTGGGGGCGGCGGAAGCGTGGGCGGAGACGGAGGCGGACTTGGGGAGCGCATAGATATATCTCTTTCGTCCGAGGAGAGCACGGTTTCTGCCGGTGTGGCGACAACAGGGATGATCTCCGGCTTGCGCGCTGGCGCCTGAGGGAAGGCTGGGCTTGGCGGTGGGGGCGGCGGCGGGGGCGGCGGGCTAGGCGTGGGCGTGGGCGGGCTTGGGGAGCGCATGAATTCGCCCGCCACAGAGAACTCGGTTTCTGAAAATGGGGAGACCATAGGGACGATCTCCGGCTTGCGCACTGGCGTAGGGGCAGGATTCGTCAGTACGACCCACTGAAGCGTTGATTAGTATTCTGAATACGTAGGGATGTGTAAGTCCATTCACCCCGTCCCTCGATGGCCCGTAGAACGGAATGTCTATCTCCGTTTCTTCACTCGAGTTCAAATCGGATTCAACCATGTTGGATGAGTTAGCAATCTCGAGACAAGAGCAAGGAGGATGTCCAGGCGCAGGATTGCCACCGCCCGTCGTTTCTTATTTATACTCTCATGCACTGACAATACAATACCAAGACGCTTTGTGCTGAGTCCCAGATAGGGAATCGGGCTGGCAATGGCGCTTTGACGGGGTTTGATGCGCCTTGTTCCGGAAGGGCATAAGTACGGCGTGGCTTATCCCAATGCGCCTGACGAGCACGCGGCGATGGTCGATATGATTTGGAGGGTACATCGCTGGGGTACTGAATGAATGAAGGGATAATTATTATGGGGGGAGTTACAGATACCCGGCAGCACTCTACACATTGACGAACCTTCACGCAGTCCAAGGCTCCCCGACGTAACCCAGCACGCCCTGCGTCAACCAGTCCGTCGGTCCAGCCCGGTCGATCGTCCGCCCAATGACGTTCCTCCCGCTCCTTTTCTCGATTACATAGATGGTATTAGCACAGTCGGACGACGACGCCCAGCCGAGGTATTTCAGGCCGTGCGGCAGAGGGGCGAGTGTGGGATCGTCGAGCCAGGAGGGTGGGAGGGCCTGGGTGACGTGCACGCGGAGAGCGCGGAGCGTTGAGGCGGGGGGAAGTGCGCTGAGGAGGTCGCTCTGGGCAGCCGTCAAGGTTCGTCACGAAGGAAATAAACGGGCGACTTACGAGGAGATCCATGGGTCCGTCGCCGTCCGCACGGAGGGCGGTAATCCCCAGTTCGTCGAGGGTCGGCACCGTACCGATGATACTTCTGATTTTCGGTGCGATCACCTTGTCGCTACTGGACACGTCGATCTCCAAAGATCGAAGCGTGTCTTTAACTCCCGCGAGCAGGTCGGCGAACGCTCTCATCGTGAGGTGATTAAGGTCGCCGTAGTTCACGTTACGGAGGCGGAGGTGCGTGATTCGGAGATGCGCGGGGGACAGGCGGAAGAGCTGCCTTTCGACGTTGACGCTCAAAGCGCGCAGGGAGTTGCCAGGCATAAGATCGCTGAAGGTCTGGTTTGTGTCGAGCGAGAGGCTCTCGAGGGCCGGATGCCGGGTCAGGAAGGCGCAGTTTTCGCCTTGCAGCGAGAACCAGCCGAACGAAACACGTTTGAGATGTGGATGGGTGGAAGCGAGCGGTAGCTTCTGGCAGCGACAGGAGAGTGGCAGCTCTAACGCCAGTTCCTCGATGTTGGGGAGCTTTTCTAGGAGTGCTTCAATGTCGGAGCAGTCGCGCCCATTGTAGACTTTGCTCAGGGTTAGACGGAGCACCCGCAGGTGAGGAAATGGGACGCCTGTGAGATAGTCCTAAGGAGGCTGAGTTAACCAGGGCAGCGGTGCGAAGTGGCTAGAACTCACTAGTTTCACTATGGGGTGGCTGAAATTGAGGTCAAGCCTGCGCAGCGAAGTCAAGGCAGGCAACATGACCGCCCAGACGGTGTCCGATAACTCCCAACCCTGGTCCGTGCGCGCCACCGCCCGCCATTTAAGGCTGACGAGCAAACTACGGAGGGAGATCGCGGTGAATATCGTGATGAGGTCGGTGTTGAGGGATTTAGTCCCCTTGTCGAAGGTGCACAGCGACAATGACCTGCACAGAGCAGCGTGACGGGGGACCCTTCGAATGGTCCTTGCAAGTAACCCGACGGACGAGTTGCTCAGGACTTCGATTTTGCGGAAGAGGCGCGGTAGGACTGTATGATGGGTCAACCGACCCACCTGCGTCAAGTGCGAAAGGTCTTGAGGTGCGTCCACATAGCTGGCGATCTCCAGAAGTAAGTCAGGGACTGTGAACGGATTCATCGGGCTCTGAATGAGAGAACGGTTAGCCATGACTTGGCCGGATCCGTGAAGAAACCCTACAGCAAAGACCAAGTTTGGGTGATGAGGGAAAACGGGAAGCAGCGGAGTTTGAAACGCGTGATGGCAAAAGTCAATTCGGCCGTTCGGCCGAACGTCGGTCTTGTCTTGGTCTTGTCACCGCGTCTTTTTCTTTCGTTCAAAACGAAAAGAGGGGAGATTCTGAGTGGTAGAATGGATGAAATCCACCCTCCCTACCCGTCTCAGTCCCAAGTGCCCGATTTATTCCAGCTCACCGTGAAGTCGGCGTCGAACCGTTGTAAAATTTTCAGGTGAGAGGAAGCGATCTTTCAGGTGAGAGGAAGCGATGGAACACAACCCAAAATTTCACCCGCGATCTAAGGCAACCGATGAGCGCAAAGCTTAGTCTCACGTCTGGTAAAAAATGTGCTTGAATTGAACCTCTTCACCCCTTGAACGGAATATCCAAATAACAAAGTCCTCCTCCTCCCACTAACTTACATGAATTGGGAAATCGATTGGGCATGCGATGGGTCTGATCCTCCGTCACTTGCGGCACTTATGCTTGACCTTATGCTCCTTCCACCCGTCCTTCAAGCACCGCGCATCGCAAAAGAAAGCCTGGCCTTTACACGCGCCTAAACCCAACCCGTCAGCAAACGCCGCGGCATCGACTTCAAAAACAACGGAATGTACGCACCTCCACACTTCTTCCACGGCCCCGCCGAGCCGCACGCAAAGCACCGCTGCCACGGCCCCACACGCGCCGTCCTCGCCTCGTCCTCGACGTCCACCGCGCTGAACCCCCCGCCGGGCACGTCGAGTCGCAGCGCCCACAAATCACCGAACGCGCGCGACTCAGCCTCAACGAGACTTCGCCCAGGGACGTACTCTGAGTTCACATAGCCCCCAAATAAGAAAGTTTTGCCCTGCAAGGGTTTGGGCGGTTAGGGCTTTTAGTTGAGGTGAGGGTTGAAAAACATACAGTCGCGGGGTCCGAGACGAGCTGCGCCTGCGCACGGTACGTCGGGAAGCCGCGCGTGAGGACGTGTGACCAGGAGGGTGTGGATCCAGGGGCGGCGGGGTCGCTGCGGAGCATGAACGTATCGCCGTAGTAGGAGAAGACATAGACGTCCCTGCCCGGCGGGAAGTGGCTCGGCGCAGTAGGAGCGTACCCGCCGAACGTGATGACAGCGTCCAAGAAAGGGTTCTACATCGCGACGGTACTAAATATTGAAATCACATTGGAGGGAAGGAAGACTCACATAGGTGCATGCCATCTCCGTGCGCTGAGCGGGCGTGTTACCCACGAGGCGCCTCCGGTCCCAGACGCGACGCGGTATATCCCAAGCCCATAGGTCGTCGTGCGCGTACGCATTTTGCGCGCCGTGCGGCTGTCCCTGCATGAGCGCCGACTGGCGATCCGCGTCGCCGTACATGACGAAGAGCGTGCTGCGGTCCTTGGCCACCCAGCTAGAGACGAGGCGCCGCGGGCCGGGCCCGTCGTAGGACGCGGTCGTGGGCTGCGCGGTGCCGCTGAGGCGCATCCAGCGCCGCGCCGCGACGTCGAGCACCATGAGTAGGGTGCACCCGACGGGGGAGGACGTGTGGCTGCCGCCGAAGACGTAGATCTTGCCGTCCACGCTCTGCATCGCGTAGTCGACGATGTCGTTCGAAGGGTACGGCCACGGTTCGGAGTCGATGGTGGTCCGGATGGAGGACCAGGTTTGCGTGCGGAGATTGAAGACGTCGAGATCGCGGCGGCCTGTGAAAAGGTAGGCGCAGTCGCCGTCCACCGCCATTGAGTAGCCGACCAGTTTACCGCTGAGCACTACCGCTGGGCACGCGGGAAGCGGTTCCCACTCGTCGAGCGCGGTGAGGTCCATACGCCACATGTCCCGATAGAATGGACCGCTGAGGTTTTTCTCTCCGCCGACCACGTACAGATGCCCTGTGCTGGTATCAAGAACTGGGAGAGAAAGAAAGTACAGGAAAACGAACCTTCGAATACAAAAGAGGCGAAACCCATGCGCGAGGGTATACCCGCGCCCTTTTTCAGCGCGATCTTTTGCCAGGAACCGCGGACCTGAAGCGCGGGGTCTGTCACCGTCAGCGATGCAACGAGCTTTGGGTCGGGGTGACGGAGCTGGTAGATGGGGTCGAAGTTGATGTGCGGATGGATCTTGAGCGTCTCGGGTGTCTCGAGCTCCCTGGGAACCAGCGTCGTCGAATGCCATCGACGCTCATTCGCCGCACCGGTGTTGCCTAGGGCGCGGAAGATCTGCTGCTGCACGACGCGCGCGCGGAGGCGTTCAAGGATAAACTCCGGGAACGTAAGGTTAAAGTCGAACCACTCTGGCGCGGTCTCAGTAATAGCGCTACAGCAGGTGAAAGAGGGACGCACCAAAAAAGGCATTCGGACGCGTGTTTTCGATTTGGACGTTACGAATTACGACTTCAACCTCTCCGGCCAGCCATAGCGCCTAAAACGTCGTCAATCCCAAGACGTGGAAATAGATTACGGCGAAGTACCTGCTTATATTGACCCAAATGAACGAGGCATTCCGCTGCGCCATTGAGACACGCCAGGGTGTCGGGCAGCTGGTTGTAGACGTCCAACTGGCCATATTCCGGGATATGGAATGGGCCGTTCGTGGGGAGCTCCCGTCCCACTATCGAACACGCCGCTTTGATGTAGTTCCTGAAAGCGTCTTTGTAGTTTTTCTCTTTGAAGAGGGGGTCCGCCGCCTTCCGGCGGAGCATCTCGCCCATAACGTGGCCCGAAGTGACCCCGTCTGGCAAGTCGAATGGAAACTCCATGTGGTTGTGTCGAAAGCAAGAACGCGTCGACGAGGCGAAAATTGGTGGAGGGTGGAGGTAGAAAGACAAATTGTGGGAAGTGATTAGGCAAGAAGTGATGGCAACACTCGTTTCACCTTCCGCTTTTCGAACTCCGCTGTCACTCCGCTTTCCGATTTCTTCAATCGAACACAAACGCAACAAGGCCCCCGATTTGGCAAAGAGCTTGTATCCGATTACCGGTACCTCCTCGTGAACTTGAACTACCTCAAGCTTGGGCTCACGGTGCCGCTCACCAATGCGCCTAAGGCTCCAACCGTTTCCGTTTATAAACGTTTTTAAACGGATAAAACCTTGTATTTTTCCGTTTAGTTTACGAAGGGTCGCAAACAATAAACACACGAAAAATAAACGGTTAAACAGTTATTTCGACACACTGGTTGAAGGATTCAAATTTTCCACAACTATCTTCGGTGAAAAATCTCCTTTGTTTTCCATTGATTTTCCACTGGAAAGTGAGGTGAAAAACCCAAAACATCTTCACCATTTTTCAACTTTCTTTCAAATTTTTCACCTTGGGGTGGCAAAAGAGTGAATATTTCTTGAATTTTCCACCTGACCTTTCGGTGAAAAATCTCTGAAAAACAAACGACATTTTCCACTGAAAACGGTGCTGGAAAATCCGAATCTTTCAACCAGTGACAGGGAGTTCAAACAATGAGCATTTAAAGCAGTCAAACTTCCAGGCCTGATGTAACAAAGGTTTTACTGTCCGAGACTCCATGATAGCTGCCTGTGGTTGATGCTGAGCGAGGCAGACCCTCATATTGAACAGCGCCGAGATGCCCGAAATATTTCCCACGGTTCACTTTGCAACTCTACCGGCTGCGGTCAACCGGCGGACCTTGGCACTTGTCCTACACCCTTCCAGGCTCACGCTCAGTCCCTCAGGGGCCACTATCCTTCAGTACAGCATAGGAGAACACTGTGAAGGAGTACTACACGAAGTTGTATGCCGGGATAAAAAACTTATGAGCCATCACTCCCTCTCATTGCCCTGACACATGCAGTCACTGTAAACCTTGACTGCCAGAGATGATAATGCACTGGGCCGACTAGGATGGTCACGAAGGGAGTTAGGATCAAGGTTACTATAGATTCTGGCATTTTGGGTGGTAATCCATCGACCCCCGGAAAATACTGTTTATAAACTTTTTAAACTGTTTTTAAACGTTTTATTACCTTTTCCGTTTAGTTTGCGCTCCGGTGTAAACGAAAACTAAAAGGTTGGAGCCTTAAATGCGCCCACTGAGTCAAAAATTCCCGCCAGGCATATATGGAGTGCGCATGAGGCAGAGGATAACTTCGACCCCCATTCTGTTTGCTCACAGCGGATGACGGGTCATGCGTACCGAATTTGTTGGATGTTTAAGCCTTTTGGGGCGAAACAAAGGCGGCAGGACAATCATCAACGGGACTTGATGTGCTTTGCCGTTTGGGCCAATTTTGAACAATGGCGCTTTCTTCTCCTGTGACAATGCGCCTCGTTCCCATTACTACTTTTAGGCGGGGAGGTCAAAGCGCCTGCCGTAACAGTGGCATATAAAACGACTCTTGGTCTCTCTGTAAAAGTCGCCCCTTCCTTGAATCGCAACTACTACCCTCCTCAACTCAACTCAAACTTATCATCCTTTTTCACAATGGGCCGGACGCCAATCCACCCAAAGGGAGGAAACACACCGCCCCGCAAGTATCTGTGCAATGCCACGCCAGGCACCCTCCCCGCTCCGACGTTCCCGACGACGATAAACCTCACCAAGAAGTCCAAGCCTCGCACGGCCCATTCAGAGCGCCTTGAGGCCGCCCGCATCGCCCTGCTGAAGAAGAAGGTGAAAGCCACCGGCGCCCGCAGCGACATCCCCGAGGCACTCTGGGTGCACGTCGGCAACGTACGTCGCTCCTCCCATCTTCCTCGTCGCCTCATCAGTCCCTCATCACTTCCTTCTTTGTCCTCACGCAGCTCGACCCCATGGCGAACGAAGTGACGCTCGCGGCGCACTTCTCCATGTGCGGCCCCGTGGAATATGTCAACATCCGCTACAGCAGCACCGGCCGCCCTGGTAACCCCTCCGCTGGGTACACCTACGCCATCGTCAAGTTCACGGAGCGCGGGTCGGTGGAGCGCGCAGCCGCCGCCACTGGCTCGAGCCTCCACGGTTCCAAGTACCGCATGATCGTGCGTCTTTCCTCCTCCTCTCTCGCGCCACCGCCGCGAAGAATTAACTAATTCATCCTGCTTTCGT
Organism: Mycena filopes; assembly: GCA_029281495.1. Taxonomy (NCBI): domain Eukaryota; kingdom Fungi; phylum Basidiomycota; class Agaricomycetes; order Agaricales; family Mycenaceae; genus Mycena; species Mycena filopes. The sequence goes on along the minus strand of JARIHR010000013.1, from coordinate 68,268 downwards.
CAGGTCTCCCCCGAGCTGCTCACGCTCCCCGAGGTGCAGAGGCTGCCCGAGTTCCGCCAGATGCGCCGGGAGGAGCCCATGACCACGAAGGGAATCCCCAAGCCGCCGTTCATCACGGTCGACCTGGCCACCGGGGTCTTCCTCACCGGTACGTCGTCGTCACTTTCAACTTCCTCCTCCTCGTCGCCGACGCTGATCCCGATCATCCCATTTACTAGCCGCCGGCGCCGCGAAGACGCCGACCGTCTGCGACCGCACCAAGGTCTGGAAGGACCCCCGCCCCGGGAGGAGGTCGGGCGGCAGGAAAATCAGGGTGGGCGGCTATACGTTCAAGCTGACGCTCGCTTGAGGGCGATCTTCTGGGCCGCACACTGTTGTACAACGCCATCGCAAAGGCCGAACCTGTATTAAGGATTTATGTATTATGCTATATGCTTTTTATGCTTACATTCTATCGCGCCGTTTGCCCTGTTGAGTTGGCGAGTCAATATTGAAAGTTGAACGTGGCCGTGTATGTCGCTCTGTCAGTCCTGGATGACATACTAGGAACACGCCAGGCTAACTTTATTCCTCGTCGCGATGGGTTGACCAATTGATTTAGTTTGCCAAAGTTCGAAGACTCACCGCAGATTCAAACAACCAAGCCTCTTGCGCAAGTAATCCGACCAGACGTCTTGCCGCGTTGAGTTGGCGAGTTGAGATTGAAAATTAAACGTGGCACTGGACGTCGCTCTGTCAGTCCTAGATATGGTTCGAATGGGCGTTGTAATCGAAAACCACCTAGAGCTCACCGATGGGTCATTTAGTCAATTTGGTTCGCCAAAGTTCAAAGCCTCACTCACCGCAGATCCAACCAACTAAGCCTCCCGCACAAATACTCCAACCAGAGCTACACCGCGGCGGATCGGCGGTGCCAGGACCAGACTTACATGTACCTCGAATTAACACTCGTAGCAGGTGCCGGGAGTGAGGCATCGATCTGCAAGGAGGGGGGTAAATTCACTGAATCAAGAGGCGAATGAAGCAGGGCGGATGGGGGTATAGTGCCTCGATCGCGGCAGCAGACATCGACCATCTTCCATCACGGTCGTACTATGGCGAGTGCGCGTTCGCTGCCTCTGCCCGAGCCGACAGAATAAAGGCCATCTGTAAGATATTCGAGAGGAGAGAAACGAGAAATCCAGAATCAAAGCAAGCCAAATAACAGGACGCGGCTGGGGATATTTTCAAGTTGCGGGCCGTAAGTACGGGACTGAAATCCTATTTCAGTTGGTGTGGATTCCCAGAATTGAAAAGCTCACCTTCCGTCCCAATATTGTGCGCGCGTCGTCGTGTTTGAGTGTAGTGGAAATTGGTACAAATAAGCATCGGGGGGGAATGAGATTCGGAACGATCCATCTGGGTCGCGAGTATAACGACGATCAAGTGTAGATTGGAAGGTATCACTAAGATATACTCGACGCCTTGCGTGACGCGTTCCACAACGCACGCAGCCCGACGGCAGGTCCAATCTTCCGCTTGAGGTCAAACGTCCACGGTTTGGAGTGCCCACCGGGGTTGACGAGAATCAAGAGCTCACCCTCCCGCGGCTCCACGTATCGGTGTGCCGGGTCGTGCAGCTCGCGCACAAACGGCTCCACGAGCCTTACGATGCGCATGTGGACAACGGGGCGATTGTCCACGATCGAGGGCTCGAAACGCGCTACCGCCGACCCTGAAGCAAGTCAGCACCGGGGCGGCGGGCGAGGATACAACGATGAAAGCAAGCGCACCAGTGTCGCGGTATTTCCCGCAGAAGTCGAGGACGAAGGCCAACTCGTGAACTGCGTCTTCGCCCACGGCCTGGAGGTAGAGGTTTTTTGTGAAGTTGAGTCGAAACTCCCCGTTGAGGCGGAATAGGATGGACGGCAGGTGAATGTGTTTGGTGCCAAAAAGCTCGGTGGCACGGGAGAGTTGCGCCTGGGGTACAAGCTGCTGCTGCACAAGCTGAGCGGCGATTTCCTTTCGTCGTGCCAGCTGGGGGATCAGAATCTGCCAGGGACCTCCCCAGGGCAGCAACAGGTCGTGACCGGCCGCGAACGAGGAGGGCGATGGAGTCGGGGTGCAGCGGAAGCGTACATCGCCCTCTAGTGGGGTAGCGTTGGGCGGCCGGTGGTAATACAGAAAGCCGGAGGTGTTTTGGGGGAAATGGCAGACGGGCTCGATTACCTTCGTTGTGGTACCAAAGCTGTTCCCACCCGCCAGGTGGAAAGGTAGCAGAGAGGGCTTTTACCCCGGACAAGATGAGATGGTCGTTGGATGTGAGTGAACGGGGATCCAAAGAAGAAATCACTCGTCGGGCTGGGTAACCCCGTTTTTTCGGCGGGCTCCTGGTATCGGATGAATTGAGTTTCAGCCGCGGAAAAGGGCGTATAACGTACGGAGTAGAGCTGTCAACACACCGAATGGCAGTCGAGGCGAAATGGCGCAGGTAAAGCCTTGCAGTCGCATCGACATGGTGGTTAAGAGCAAGAAGGCTCATCAACGTAACAGGCGTGACCGTGACCGTGCCAAAACGATGCGACGCGCTGTACTTACATACAAACAGAATGAGTCGCAAGTTGTGGAGAAGAAAACCCCAAGGGCTACCCCAATCTTATTCGAGGTGGTGGAAAAATCGCAAATCCCATCGGTTCACCTTGCGTCCCAATACCGTTGAGTTTTGGTTGAATTCCCCAAGAATTCCCCGTTTCTGCGGGCCGTCGCGTCATCTGACGCGCAAAGAATAATATTCAAGTCTTTCTTTTTTCGTATGCAATAGTTAAAAAAATGTAGATACAAGTCCACGATTCAACGGATAACCACTGCAAAAGTCCCAGCACAGGGCGCAAGCGATCACGCAACACCAAAAGACTAGTATAGAATCAACCGACGGTGGTACGTCTTTCGCGGGCTCCAAAAAGCGCACTTTACGCGTCCTCGAGGCTGGCAATTTTCCATCGTCGTCTGGAGACGCAGCCGAAGAGTCGGAGTGAAACTCGAGGGCGTCCCAGTCGGGGGGCGGGGGCAGGTTGGCAACCGCGCGCAACGTGCGCCGGCGCCGGCGGTTGCGATACGTACGAAAAAAGTCGGATGGGTTGGTGGCCAATGGAGGAATATCTGCGGCGGCGAAGGTTGCGTAAACATAATTATAATGAGAATGCTGCACGATGGGGAGATGAGGCATGCAACATACACTCCTCCGTGTCGTGGGGCGTGGAAGATGGATCACAAAATGCACTTGGTCGCTTGAGCGCCGATTTTAGTGGGGATTGAGCCGGGCGAGGGGTGCTCGGGGCCCTAAAGGGCTGAGGCCCAGGATAGGGTTGAGGTACAGAATCCAGCAGAGGCGCCGAACCCGACGGAGGCTGTTCACGGATGGAGGTGGGGATGAGGACAGCGACATCGGTGGTAGAAGTTTGGGTTGCGGTGGAGGAAAAGTGCAGCATCGTGGATGTAGTAGGTGATGAGGCTGAGGTCGAATCTCTCCTCCCTTCCTACGAGTGCGACAGGATAGAGGGGCACCGTGTCTGAGACTATGACCCGCGAACGGGGTGGTGAGACGCACCGCCGCACCCCAGGTCTCAGGCTCGGAACTGCAAGGTTGCACCTGTAAGGCTGTAACGGTATTCAAATCAGGAAACCGGGCTTGGGAACGTTCGAAAGTATGAGCCAACTATTACTCGGTACGGAAAATAGCTTCGTCGAGGTTCAGTAGGTGAAGAAAAGTTCGAAATTTCCGCCGCTAGGGGTGGGAACCACCTTCCCTATATGGAAGGCGCCTGCAACTCTTGAAAAACTTTTCAACTTTCGAATCCGAAGCCCCCATACAATTTGACTCGAAGAAACTCGCCCTTGACTTGCTTGAACGACAGCGGTCGGAGTGACTTTTGAACTTCAAACCAGATGAAGCCGACTCCCGAGGGCGTGGAAATAGGTGAGGAAGAAGGTTTAGGAGTAGAATGAGTTGTGCACCGCGGCCGACCCCGACGATTGAAGTCCAATCTTGCACTCCAAGGCTGAACCCAGAGCCAGGGCTTGGTCGCTCCAGAACCCTGCAGCGTATTTACTGCGGCAGCATGAGAGCACATTCGAAGTCTCCAACGCGTTGAGCGGGGAGAGGAACGGCGCCGCTGCGTTCACGCCGGTTTATCTCCAAATCGCGGATACTGTATCGAGGGTGCGGTGTTGAGTGCGCAGCCGGAGGTGTACACGCTGGTGCGCTGCCACACAGCCTCGCTCGGTCGTAAGACGGAGCGACTGGAGTGCTTTTTTCACGAGAACACGTAGGGGACATACTACAACGGAGAAAAGCATCAAGGACACCACCTCCGGCGTCGGGCGGCGGCGCGTGAAAGGCTCACGCATTATTTCATTCAATACACTCGCTACATAATGCTATCCTAGAACGAGAGCAAACCAGGTTCTGTACAACCGTGACGCTGAGAAAATAAATATTATACGGGCACTCTATAGTCGATCGAGACGGAAGAGTATGAGATAGGATAGATACACCGGGGCAGCTCGGACTTGAGACTCGTCGGGGGATACTTGACCACCGGCTTGAAGGAATAATCGCTTTGAGTCTCCATCAACTTGTCTCACTGAGCCGGCATTCCCTCGGGCATCGGTGCGCAACGCCGAGAGCATAGGTGTGCTGGGGCTTGGGGTGTCCAATGTCCATTACTTCCCCCACCGGTGCTGTCAACGAGGGTACGTCGATTCGGGCACGCGCAGGAACAATGCAGAGGTGCTCACCAAAGCTATTGAATATCCGATGCGGACTCCAGCGCTCCATTAACCGTAGGCTGTCGATACCCACGGCACTATGTATATAATAATGAATAAGATTGCGTCGCGCACACTGAAGAAAGCTCACAGTCTCGATCCAGCAGCAAATCTCCCTCGCTTGGGCAATGTCGACGATCTTAGTTTCGTGTGTGGAGGAGGGCTCTGGGGGGCCGGGGCGTCAGTGTCGATCGTGGACGAGAATTATCAGCGCATCTTACACGCAAGACAATTGCAAGGGCAGGCAGACTCACCAACGCCCGATAAGATTCAACGCAACCGGACCATGGCCACAGGGCTTGATGTCGAGCTCATTCCGCGACATCGAGGGGGGGTGAAGTTCGAATATTCGGCAGGCTCGACTGCCTGCACATATATCGTCAGTGAGCGCACTGGGATGAGTAGCGTCGTCTTACTCACCACGCAGTGGAGACGCGAGATGAGGCGCTGCGAGCGCACGATATATAACCGTGCTCTGTTCTTCTCGATGTCGACTGCCAAGGATAAAATCCCCGCGGTGCGTGGCGACAGCATGAGTGTCGCTGCCGTGTCGTCGTAGAGGAAGGAACGTGAGGCGTACATACGCGCGTCGGGGCGAGGGGGGTATGCAGCGGCGGAAGGGGAAGGTGTGAAGGTATCGAGGCTTGGTACTAGCCACGAGGGGGAGCGTCTACTGAGCGCCGAGGTTCGCGTCAGCGACGACGCACAGTGAAAGTAACAGCAATGCCCACCAAATTATTAATTAAGACCCGCGCTGTTGCGACAAAGCCTGTCCCTCAATAGCTTTACAGTGAAATGTTCTGGATGGTGGGCACTCGAAAGGGCAGTGTCGGTAGAATTAACCGCACTCAGCGCGCTGCCGCACCGCCAGTGTGACGTGGGCTGTACACGAGAGACGTCAGTGAGCGGGTAGAACAAGACCACTGAGGACACTCACAGGAGATGGATCCCCGGCAGATCGTGTCTGCACGCGCGGCGAACCCATGGGTTCCGAAATGCGCCCCAAGGAACAAGATACTCCGGCGCTTTGGGGGGTGAGGGTGTAGATGAGGGGCGGAGAAGGGGCGTCCGAGTCCCGCGCGGAAGCAAGCCGCAGAACTAAACTGGGATGAGCATGACCAGACGGACTCCAGGAACCTGGTGCGTACCGTATGCACATTGCAGTCTCCTGGGAACTCAACTCGGCCTTGGCGCACGGGAGAGGGGACCTCGCCTGGCCGAAGTTGCCCCACCGGCGAGGGGCCAGAACTGGCCTGTCCGCATGACGCGTCAAACACCCACAGACAGAATAAGAGCGGAGGGGTGGGGGTGCGTACCAGTGACCACAGACAACGACGCATTCGACCCATGGTCAAACAACCCCGCAACCCACCCGCACGAACCCTACTCCATATGTTCCCTCAGGACATCGCATCCCTCCCCCCTCCCTCCCCTCCCAGGTCCTCAAGCACCCGGCTCGTGAAGAACCCCGCCGCGCCCACCGCCAGCGTGCTTAGGCCGTGGGCGTTCGCGCGGAGGAGGTGGTACGGGAGTTGGGCGCCGGTGTAGATGTGTAGGGCAGAAGGTGAGGGCGAGCGGCATGGTGCGCGGCGCGCATGGCGGTGGTGAGGATGGGGAGGGCGCCGATCTCGAGCGAGGCGATGGTGGTGCCGCGGCCCAGCAACGCGACGTAGGTCGTGTATTTGAAGTATATGAAGCTTAGGGGCAGGCGCCTGCAGTACGCGTAAGTACGATACAAATAGCTGAGGAGGCAGTGAGGGGAGGCGCACCGTTCACGCTGAGACGTTGTGCGGGTCCGTGTTGGTGATTCTGATGGCCTGCGCGACCTTTTGCGCGCAGGTGGGTACTGCAGCGCGGGTCGTCATTCGCTGCTCTCTCCGCGACGTCTCGTACGCAAGACTGCAAGAACTGTGCGTGAAAATCAAGACCTGCTCGGACCTCATGTGAGCGCAAAAGCACTCACCGCAGGTGCAGTGGGCACGTACATTAGCTGGCCGACGCGCAGCCTCTGCATAAGTGTCGTCAGCTTCGGGTCGATGTATGAAGCAAAGGGACAGGGGCGATGAAGCTAAGGGAGAGGGAGAGGGACATGCCTGTCCGTTGTGACGATGCGGCCGATATGAGTGCGCGAGACTGAGCGCCTGGGCCCAGCGAGCGTTCTGACCATGCTGATCGCCCCAGTGGTGTTCGTCCTCCCTCTTTGCGGGGAGTCGCGGGATTATCCTTGCCCAGGTAGAGCTTAGGACGAGGTAAGCGAGGTGGACTGACGGAGAAACGGAGGGAGCGTACATTTTTGAAGCTGTAGTATTCCAGATGTCTCGGTGTGTCCACGAGAAGAAACTTCAAGAAAGATGCCGAGGCACCAATGCGTCGTTGGCGGATCCGCAAGGGGCCGAGGTTTCTGTCTACACATTGGAGGTAAGCGTTTGCAAGTCGTATAGAGACCGAAGCCGCGAACGCTGGAGGGGGGAAACAATCATTTTTTTTTCAAGTTCTCTTCATGACAGCGTGGCCAGTCGTCGGCTTCACGGCGACCACTGACGGCCAGAGATGGGCCATATTCGCGCAGGAAGAAGGTTGTGCCCAGGTACGTGGTGGAGGGGGGAAAGTATTGAGGCGGAGCCAGGGGCGGGTGCACCACAGCTTCGGTTGAGTTGGGCGGACGCAACAAGGCGGTGGTTTGGCGGCTGAAGATTGATGTCAACCCAGATGGGGGAATTTGAATTGGTTGAACCAATTTTTTGCCGCTTTGGTTGCGCTCGACGCGGCTTTCCCATGGACACGCCAGCAGCTGTGCTGCCCGCGAAGTCCTTCGAGCTGTATGATGGTCGACTGCAAGCGGAAATTCGCTTGTTTCGCTCTCCCACGGGTCGCAGCTGGCCATATCGCCGACATCGGCGTCCCAAAATATTTGTGTCTCCTCTTAGTCTCCTCTTTCGATGTTCCACGATGAAAGATCAGATCTGCTGTCCGGCGGCTCGTCGGAGTTGTCCGATTTTTGATTTATTTGCGGAGTTTGAATTTGAACGTGGTTTTACTGCTTTCCTTCACTTCCATCCTCGCCACAAAGCCTCATGATGTCCAGCAGCTCCTCGGTGAGATCGTACTGCGGCAAACGATGTTCTGAACTCATCCAACCCGACTTTTCAGCCCCCACAAAATCTGCGCTGGAATCCTCCGGTCACTCCAGCCAACGCCACAACAAAATATTGTCTAACGGGCCTAGGTGTCTTCTTTGACCAGGTGTGTGCCTATTATTTACCCTCCTGCGTACTGAGTCTCATTCTAAATATCAGCCTTGTGCGCTATGCGCTGCCGAGGGCAAACAATGTGAAATCAGGAAGAAGAAACTGCGAGCCTGTGTCCGGTGCTCGGAACGCAAGAAAACCTGTTCACACAATATTCAGGCTCCCAACGCCGTCCCAGAGGCGTCCGCTTCCCCACAGCATCCCCCTCAGCCCGACGAAATCTCGCTGTTCTACCCTTGGCAAACGTCGACGTTCCACGCCACACCGGATGCGGGTGTTCACTCGGCGGGTGACGCACTCCCCGCAAAGGGCAAGAATGGGGAGTTGGCTACCATAGAGCAGAAGTGAGTCCTTCTGGCACCGTTGCGGTCCCTTGGTGAACATCTGTCATAGTCAATCCCGTGGTGGTGAAGATAGTGTCGATTGGACCATCTTCTTGAACATCGCGAAGGAATGGTTGGCTGACGAAGTCTGGTCGACTCAAGGTGATATTGGTCAAGACGATCAGTGTGGCATGAACGATGGACCCGGTGCGTCGTCGCCTCTACCATACATACCCAGCTGAAAAGCACTCATGCATGGCAGTGTAGATACGAAGCTGAACTCCTATTGACGGTCTTGCGTCGCGTAGAAAAAGTGGGACCACACCATTGTTAACCACTCAACCGAGATCTGCGGTATCCTATGGCACCTTCTGTAATTTCCTCCACATTCAACTGTGAAATTTACCCTGCCAAGCTCCAACTCAGCTCGAATTCTTCTATATACTTGACCATTCAACAAATTGAACATTCATCACATCTCAGTGAGTTGGAGGATTTAAGACAACTCTGTCTGGTGTACTCCCAAATAATGGCTAGCGGGGGGATGCGGTGAACCCCCATCGTGCGAGTTTCGGGCATCTCGGCCGACCTGACAATATATTCCCGGTATCCTTGCGGTGCTCCCAGAGCCCATCTGTATATGGCAATTGTCAAAGTGATTTGATGACTACTGGAATAGGTTTTGTGGCTCGGTGATCATGCTTCTGTACCTTGTAGTTTTGTCATGAAAGGGTAAGTAATACCGTAGATTCGTGTCGAGAACTGTTAGAGACACAGATAGATGGCACAATGGTAGTGCCTAGTCCGGTACAATGAAGGGTCCAAGAGCGCACAGTTCAAAGGATTTTCTTTTCTTTTCTTTTACAATAATTCCCACGGTTGTATTTTCCATCGGCAACGGAGTGAACCGTCCGCCAGATATCGTCAGAGGCCTCGGGATCGGGGTCAAAAAATTAGTGTGGGATCCAACCCCTGGCCAGGTTTCATCCGTACTCTATCATCGATCTGTCATGATAACCAAGCGACACTGGTTCTTCAGTTGCTGTCGCCTCGAGGCTAGGCAGGGTCCATGCAATTTTCATGGGAAGCAAAATGACGACAAAATGAAATTGACTCGGCCCGCCCGTGGAGCTGCTTTATCCTGGGGCTGGATACTAGAATAGAATGTACCCGGCGCCATTAGAGCACCACTGAAACACCTCGAGGTCTGGCATCGGATCAGATTCTCCCGCTCTCCATTATTTAAAGCCTACACATGCCCTTTGCCCTCCACCCACATCCCGCACATCCTCCGCACTCTGGGCGCCAGTCGCCCTTCCATTCCAGCGGGCATCACTGCATCTTACGACTATGTGAACAGCAGTCGCAGTCCGTCTGATGATGTTCACACCGTCTTGAGATGTTTTGTGGCTTGTTGGAATGGAATGCAATGGGTGCTGGCCATGGTGGTAAGGTGTGAGGACCTGCAGGCCAGCGGGTGAGTGGGCCACTTGTCCGTGTCATTTTCTCCGGGGCCTTCGCGGAGAGGACGGTCTTATTTTAGCGTGTGAGGTTGGGTACTGAAAATGGAAGTCTAGGTGTCAAGAGACCTCAACCGACAGAGTGGGACAAGTGCCATTTGTTGTGAACGGATCCAGCGGTCGGTCGGTAGCATTACTCGGGTTAATTCGGGTGGTCTGGTGGACCAGGCTAGTAAAATTACATCATTGCCAGCCGGGTTCTTTTTCGAATATTCCGGTTTCAAAAGATGAGGGGTGTGTGCGTAGCTCTGATCGAGACTGAAAGACGTCAACCTAGTGCCAAACGTCGGGTATACCGAGAGAGGTACGCGGTGATCAGATTTAAGAATGTCGAATGGACGAACTGCGAAACATTGTGGGGTGTATTCAATGAACGGGAGAGAAGAGGTTTGTAAGGGATACTGAAGTTCCACAGGAGCACATTCACCGCCTGGAGACCATTCAGAGTCCGAGGGGATACTAGTAGCTGAATCCCTGATGCGGGATAATGGAACCAATTCACCGAAGCCCCGGAGGATCTGCGTCCTTTGAAAGGGGATCCGTCAGAAGGGGGATGAAGGAGGCGGGATTCTGTTTACGAACCGAAGTAATCATCTCCGGAGAGGTCGCTTCCGCGCGCAGTGCACTATTGGCGTCCCAGCTGAAAGGCTGGTAAAAAGTGTGGGATGGCGGTTCAGGCGGTTCCCGATTGAGATTACTTTGTGGGCTGCAGAAGAATATGTATGGAGGAACGTTCCAGCAGGGAGCACCCGCAATAAATAAATTGACACACCTATTCTGATGCAGAGCTGATCCATGGCGAGCGAAGACATGTACATGGGTGCGACTCGTCGGCGCCCAGAATATATATGCTTCCCAAGGAACGAGCAATCTAGATTTGATGTTGGTCAGCGTCGCCTTACCCAAGTGGTCCAGAGTTCAAGTCGAACTCCTTGAACGTGCGCAAAGAATTGGCAAAGAATAAGCTTCCGGAGGCGGCGAGACCTTGGAATATAAAACATTGGTAAGGACCGTGCAGTCTCGCTGGATTAGTTATTGGTGATTTACAGAGTGCCGGGTCTCATACATTCATCGAGTATCTGAGGGCCCACACAGATAAACAAGACAGAATACGCATTCCGCCTGAAAAGGTGGGTGTACGCAAGACACAAGAGAAAACAACAGCCAAATCAGGAAGCGCTCGTCCAAAAGCCGAATTGGGAAATAGACCCCTATTCGGGAGAAAGTAGTACGCTCGGATATCCGAAGCAGAGGCCGGGGAAAGTAGGGGAGGTGCTGGGCGGATATTGTGGAGCGGCACAGCCGCTACGACGAGTGCTCTGCTAGACACACACATTCATCGACGACGCGGACGACACACCGAGTCCATCGCGACACCAGAAAGATTCCTAGACGAAGGTACACCTGACAAATTCGCAAGAGGACACACTGGCCACCCCGAGCCAGCCCGTATCAAGCGACACGTCAGCGAGTGACGTCGCGACGGAATGCGGGTCGGTGCATTCGACTCCCGTGTCCACCCACACATCCTCAATGCGTAGTTCCGACAGACGGGGAAGGCGCGGAGGCCTCCTAGGCATGTGTATGCGGCGTTCGCAAGGATGACACACGGGTGCACGCCAGCGCGGCGACGCAGATAGAGCACCGCCCTCGATGCTCGCGCCGACCTTCTACCCACCCCCCACATACACGACACCCAGTTCTAACAAACGGAGAGGCCGCGGTGGCTGTCTACGGATGCGTGGCCGACGTAGGTAGGGCCTACGTGCGTGTTGGTGTGAATACGAGGCGGAGACGCAAAACAGTGCTCTCTTACGTAATCAGGATCTTGAAGCAAAGGAGCAGGAACGGAGAGCACGAGAAGTACGAAGGAGCAGGATGAGAAGGCACGGGGATGACGGGGGCAAGATACGGGATGGGTAAATGGGCGGGGGCCAGAAGCGAGAGCGCCGGCGAAGACCTAAAGGCTGCGATCCACGTCCTTTCGCACGACGTCAGCTTCAAGCTTGGGGAGGATGAGAACGCAACGGCTGCGTACGTACGTAGACCGGAAGTATGTACTGCGGACTCCGCGTCGCGCAAGGAGGATCCGCGGTGGGACAAGGCGGGGTGGAGACTGTCGCCGTCAGCACGTCGGGGTTACGCGGCATCGAGCGAGGACCAGCTGTCGTCTCCGGCGGTGACGCTTCTCACGGCGCTGAGGTCTGAGTTGGGCAGGAAGACGAGGAGACGTGTGAGTCTGATAAAGGAAGAAAACGAGATTGGTAAGTAAAGACGCACCAGTCATTCGGACTCGACCATCTTCTCTTGAAGCGCGACCACGCTCATGATGCCCAGCCCGCCCATCTCCACCTCGACCTCTCTATCTTCTGCGCCCCCGCAGATTTCCACACAAGCTTCCAAGCGCGGCACGCAAGTCCCATCTATCCAAGACACACTGCCCGCGCCCGCTCCCCCGACGTCCTACCCACTCACACCCCCTCGATGCCCAATTCTGGCGAAACGTGAGGGCGCGGAAGACGTCGAGGCACGCCTATGCATCGTGGCTAAGGACGAGGTGAGTCCTGCGAGGTGGGACGCAGAAAAAGACACAAGTACTCCACCGACTTCGTACCCGCCCACACGCCCCCGAACCGCACTTCGAACGAACGGAGAGGGTGCGGAGGACGCCCAGCGACGTGTAGACGACGTGCGCCAAGACTACACGCGAATGCTGCTAGGTGGGACGCAAAGCCACAGAGCCGCATATACCGCGCCGCGCCAAACCATGCCGACGCACTCAAGGCGCGGTTTAGACGACTGGAGAGGCGACGCAGGACGTGCGGCGACGTGTGTGGGATATGCCGGAGGAGTCACGCGCGCGCTGCGAGTCTGGGACGCAGACCCATCCAAAAGACACTCCCCGCCCAAGGTCGAGGTCCCACACACCCACACACCCTCAGAACGCGATTCGGACCAAAGGATAGCCCGCGGTGGACGTCGAGGGAGGTGTCAGAAGAGTGCGTAGGGACGACACGCGGGTGTGTGCGAATGCGAGGTGGGCACGTAGAAACGGCGCGGGGTTACGTAATCAGTGTCGTCGAGCGAAGGTGGACGGCGGGGAATGAGAGGTGCGATAGCGGGGGGCGTAGGGGGAGGGGGAGGAGGAGCACAGTGAGCGCAGTGGCGGGGTTTCGCGGGTGGGTGAAGTGAGCGGCCGCGAAAAGCTGAGATCCATTCGCATTTACGGGGATGCGGGAGGCTGCTTCGCTCCTCAAGGACCTACTGTCACTGATGTTAGCTTGGGTGAAGTCGGGATTCGAGCGACGTCGAACATACCGGGGAGACGCAAGAGGCGTCTGTGTCGGGATAGCCGGCTGTGGTGTGGTGTCCTCGGCTTCCAGCGAGGACCAGCGGGCGGTTCGGTCGAGGGCAGCGCTGTCGCATGTCCACGTCAAGGTTGGCCGTTCAATGGGTTACTCGTCGTTCACACAGACGAGCCTGCCGAGACGAGTGAGCAACACGAAGGAATAAAAGTGGGGACGCACCAGTCTTCGAATCAGCGCAGATCCAAAGCTCGCAGCGCAAGGAGCATCGGTGGCGTCTCCAGGGGGCATTGCAAAACAATATGACGGAGGGCTATGGGTGGAAGTGGGACGCAGAAATCGATGGTAAATCACGCACTCGAAACGAGTCTGTATCGCGTTGAAGCCGTCTGCCCCCCTAGTCCATCTCTAGTCCATCGGACGCCGTGATTAAGGGGGCCCGCAGGCTCTTTATCCACGTCGCATCGGTGACGAAGTGAGTCTGGTAACGCTTCGGGCGCGGTTTGCTGATGGGCCAGCAAGAGGTTAGCGAACGGATGGAAAGTCGAGAATAAACGGACATTAAGTTCCACCAGTCAAGCCGCGAGGTCAGAGCTGTCGGTTTTCGAACGTGCAGTTTGGATGTGTACTAGTTTGAGAAGGCTTATGAGTTGGCAAGGTCGAAGTGATGTGAAAGACGACGCAACTGGACGAGCAATGATGAAACGAGTCAAGGTGGAGAAATATTGGGCGGTGAAGGTCCCAGGGTCGGGTAGAATCGTCGGCTCGAGAGGAGGCTCAAGAACGATGCTAAGGGTCGGCGGCCATTATTGGCGATGGGAAACCTTGATTGGGACTTTGGGTACCGCCAAAAGAGCGAAGGAGGTGAGCGGGGCATAGGAAACCCTTCATCTCGTCCGAAGTAGGGGTGGCGTCGCAGCGGCGCAAGCCAAAAGGTCGAGCAAGATGGATGTCGAGAACGGCTTGAGTTAGCGCTGGTTATGGTTGGTTTGTAAGCACCAGCGCTTGTTCCGAACACCCATCCACGAATCCAACTGCTGGAATTTCTGGCCTCGGAGACTTGCGATCCCTGAAAATTCTGGTCCAGAACCGCTACTCGGGTCTATTCTACGCTATGCGGAGCTTTTTGGTCGACGAAATCTGGATTTCGAATCTGCGTCCAGCGCCTGGGCCAAGCCTGGGCTTAGCCGGGCTTGGAATTCAGGCCGGGGGCTACTGGGCATCTGCTGAGGTTATCCCCGAAACTTAGTGAATGCTCTCGTCGACTCGCACCTCAAACTGCCTCGAACATCTTCCCTGTGGGTGTCGAGCAGGCGTCGGATGTCTTCCCTGACCCATTGAACTCTCTGGATTAATCAACAGCAAATATTCTGTACTCTGAGGCTTCTCGCTGCGTATCCCGACTCTGGCTTTTGCCTCTTTTCCGATCCGAATTATTCGACCCCTCGACGCCGCCGATCCACATTCGTCCTTCCCCGCAGGCGCGTGCATCCTCGCAGCGAAAGGGCTTCTATATACTGTATACAAATGCTCAATACACCCGACCCGACTCGAACGGGCGATATGTGACTCGTGCCGGTTCTCAGATTCAACTTTGGCTTGGGTTACCAGGTATGGCTTCTGCTTTCCCTGTCATCATCGGACTCATGATGAAATTTTGGTGGCCAACCATGCTGTTTTCTCGGCGTGTTGGCTCCTCGATCGATGGACTACAATATTCAAGCACTCTGGATCTAGAAATATTTCCTTCCAGTCAGGCCGCGCGCCGCAAAAAGGGCCGAAGACATTGCGTATCCACGCGGCCCGAATTGAACGGGCTCGTCTGCGTCTTCAACAGGCACCGTCATGTAGGCTGAGCCGACGCACGCCGTGTGCGGCAAGTGTTATACTATTCCTTGGCCATTGACGAGCAGTGAGCTGACGTCAATCGTTCGAGAAAAATGGATATCCTCAGTCATTCGCCTGGCCCGAGTCGAACAGGCCACCATCTGCCTCCAATCCAATATCCAAGCGTAGGAGAAGAGATGGTCCTATGCAACAGGTGCGATACCCTCATTGTCCTAGGCATTGACCGTGACCCGGTGGATAGATTCCCGCTCCAAAAACGTGACTCTCATTTTCGTATATATCCGACCCGAATCGAACGGGCCCGTCTGCATCCCATGGATATCCTAGAATGAGCTAATGAACACCGTACAACCAGGTGCTGTACTCCTGGCTGAGTTGACGTGAAATCTTGCAGCCTGCATCCAAGAAAAACTCATGATGATAGAGGAGATGGGTTCGTCACAGTGCATCGAATCTCATATTAGGACGCGTCGCTGATGTTGTGGTACTGTGTATGCAAGCAGGTGCTGTTTCTATCCTCCTCGACTCCTGGTTGAGTATGTCAATCGACATTGACTTTGGGTTACACCTACAACATTTGTCCCGACAGTTCAACAAAGGCTCGTATCGCACACTCAAATTGTTATGCTATGCGCCTGGCCTGAGTCGTACGGCTTAGTTTATGTCCAATCTGGTCGTCACATTGAAACAGATGTTATTCACAGAGCTGCAAAGCTAACTGTGTCGTTCTTCACCATAACTAATCCACCTCCAACGACACACATGTCAACTACCTCCGCATCGATCATCTCGCCCTCGGGCAGACCCTGCGCCACAAACTCGGCTATACCTTGGATCATAACCTTTCCCACCCCAACCAAAACCAAGGTCTCTCTGTCCACTCCCAATGAAGACTTGGCCATCTTTGGAATATTCTCCCTCTTTTTCAAGCCACCCGTCGTTGCCTCAAGGACAGCAATAAATTGGACTCTTGTTCTCTCCCCCGCGTCCTCCCGCTGCTCCTGGATGCCAAAGATGACAACAAGCTGCAAGCTGGGCACGGGAATAATGTCCGTGACATGGCCACCGAGCACGGGTGATTCCCAGTCGAGCCTCAGGGCACTGTCGACCAGGGAAACCAAATGAATTACACTGCCCCGGCTGTGTTTTGTCTCAACAGATTCGGAATCCCTTTCGTCTGTGGCAAAGAGGAAGGATGTTGGTGATGTGGAAATGACAGCGCCGATGCTGGCCACGTCCGCGTCGCATTGGCGGAAGGGTATGGTCAGACGGCCACCCGAGAGCATCCCATTTTGCCAAACGACCAGTGAAAACTGGGTGGCCCAAAAGGGTAGCGTAGCGAAAACGAGAATGTCGCCTGCGTAGTGCAGGACGGTGAGGTCGGTTTTGGTAGGAAGGTCGGATGGAACGGTGATGCTGGCCAGCTCTGCATTGTTCTCGTTGGTGTCGAGAAGCAAAACACCGTGCACCCAGGGTGAATATCGGGTGACAGTAATCATGGCCAGTCGACCCGAATGGTCAAGGTTGGGAAGAAGGCGCCCAGTGTTGCCATAAGCCCCCAACGGGATGATGCGTAGCGAAGACGCGTCCTCCAGCGAGACGATGTGCAATTCGGACTCGGAATCGCCTGTGGCATCGAACTTTGCCACTGCCAACGTGGATTCGGGAGTGATAACGGGTCGGACAACTGTCGGTTTCAGGAAAACAGTCGACAGGGTGCCTACGTGGCGCAATGGGGGCCCATCGGAAGCCACATGGAAGAGCTCTGTCCTCTCGTTTGTGTAGAGAAGTGCATAGGGCTGGGGTGAGAGGGAGAACAGCTCGGCGCTGCTGCCGTCGGATGAATGGTGGTGGTGGTCGAGAGTGAAGATGTGCATGATGTATTTCGGATCAATTTTTGCATAGTAACCATCTTCAACCCTTCCGTATAACGCTCCCGTTGGCGTCGGTGAATCAACCTTTGCAACACTGCCCTACCGACGACCGTGTTCTCCGCCTCACTGCGACTCTGGCGGTGTTTCCAAGAGGGGGATTTCGAACGGACCCATTCTTTGTTTCACGAACACGGTGATGTTTCACCCTCAAGACACCGTGTTCTTCGCCTCACTGTAACTCTAGCGGTGTTCCCAAATTCAAAACACTGTCGGACCTTTTTGTATCAAAACTGTTTCATAAACACGGTGTTCTGGTCTCGCCGTAATTCCGACAGTGTTTTCCAAGGATTGTCATAACTACTGTATCAAGCTGCAGGGACGCATATGCTGTTCAAGTTGGTGATTTAATCATACCAAGTATATATCTTCGAACGTGTCCAAATATATTTATTTTGACTACAAGTTTTTTTTTTTTCTACGTCAAGAAAATATTTCTTGACTCCGATTCGGGCAAAATATATTTCAGGTGAAGCCTCATCTTTCGGTGTAGCGGGCCGGTGGTCTGGACCATCAATGCGGGTCATCCGAACCCAAGTCTGGACCATCAATCGGTCATCCGAACCCAAGTCTCGATTATTCATACTGGTACGAACAGAGCGAGGAACAGAAGGTACGGTAGGTAGGTAGGTGAGTGGGTGGGTAAATATTGGTAGGTACACCTGACTTTGAACTAAGCGACACTGTTACCGATGGAAAGCGAGAACGCCCTCGATGGCTCCTTCCAGAATCCCGTCGTACTCCCAGGTGTTCATGGTCCACTTGATAACAGCATCTTCATGACACTTCTGGGTCATCCCCGGAAGGGAGAGCTTGCTCAGGTGTCCAGCAATCGCGTCAAGCGCCATCGGCCTAGCGGGGTGAAGAACCTTCCGCCCGACCAGTGGCCACCAACTCTCCCTCCACACCCGCTCACAGCTCTTGTGGTCCCAACAGTCTCCGTAGCCCAGGTGGTCGACTGGGGTCAACTTGGGTGGAGTGAACGCAATTTTAAGCCGCTCCTCGTCGATCATGGTCTTGGCGCTGTAGAAGATCTGCAAGTGGGTTGGGCCGATCTCCAAAGCGTCCGCCGAAGAGAAGGTCCCAGCAAGCGGAATCATCTTCTTGACCAGATCTGGAACCCACTCGCTGATTCTGAACATACGAGCGTACCGCAGCTTGCGAGACAGGGACAACGGCAACGACTCGAGCAGTCCTTTGCCATACTCCTGAGCCTCTTCGATGTCCCAGAGCCCTCCAACAGTCAGGAGATTGAAGCCAATCTGCTCAGTGCGCTCGGGCCAGACTTTCTCGGGGGGTAACAGTGTCCTTGCCCGCTGGTGTCAGCACCGGTTTATAGCTCTGAAGCAGTGGATACACATACGATTTGAAAAAGAACGCCAGAAAGTCGTCCATCTGCCCGACACTGATACTAGGGATCACAATCGGGTTTTCTTCAGTTCCCTCCCTAGGCAACTGCTGACCGGTCTCAGTAACACCTGGCTGAGACGGTGGGATCCCAAATATTGCTGTGAGAGGCGGCGACATCCTGGTGAGGACAGCAAGTGGGAAATGGTAGAGGGTCTTCTCGACCTGAGGAGGGATGAGGCCTCATGTAAAAAAAAGAATAAATGCCTCAAGACTCACAGCGTAGACATAGGTCCGGGTCTCTTCCTCCCAGTATGTGGAGTGACGAGTGTATGCAGGACGCGCTGCATCTGCAGACATTTTTGGTGAAGTACGAGATCAAGCTGCACTTGGAAAATTTTCGCATCAAAATGATCGCTCTTTGCTTACCTCCTCCGCCATGTCATTCCCTGCCCTTCCAGCCCCCGCCGAGGGACTTCCTTGGTCTGCCAACATTGAACATGCCTACCAGATTATTTCAACCACATTTAATTTGGCAATTCACGTTCGTGCGCAGGAAGCAGATTCCACTCGACTCCGATACCACGCCGAGGCGCTGACTGGAGATGTTATACCGCTGCTGGCAGAGATGGAAATCCACGCGCACCAAGAGGGGTTCCCCGTACCTTGGATCCATCGCTGCGCGCAGCTTTCTTCCGAACTCGTTGTGCAGCTCCTGTCAGCCAGTCAGTCGTCATCTGCACGGTAGGGATTCAGCTGCTCCTTCCTATCCAGCGCAGTTTTAACATCGCTCACCAGAGAGGACTCTACTGTTGGCCATATTAATCCTGTCTCTGCTCCCCAACTGGGCAAACGTGGCCGCCCCCGAAAGGAAATCGACTTGGATTTCCTGCAAGAGGCGATCTCGGGCAGTCGGGGAATATCAATCTCGACACTTGCCCGCGCGCTCAAAATTGACCGCCACACCCTGTCCAAGCGTCTCAAGGAGGCTGGCGTCTCAGCTGCCTTCACCGCTCTCCGTAGATCTGATCTCGATGACCTGGTCAAGGGCTTCCGGACAGCAAAACCAGACTCGGGCATTCGATACCTGATTGGGTTTTTGCGGCAACACGGACTCAAGGTCCAAAAGCGCCGTGTCTTTGCCTCCATTCGGCGAGTCGATGGTCTTGGCCGCAGTCTACGCCAACGGAAGACCGTACGCCGTAGAACCTACAAGGTATCCCGCCCAAATGCTCTTTGGCATGTGGATGGCCACCACAAACTCATTTTGTGGGGTTTTGTGATCCACGGATTTGTTGATGGCTACTCCCGAACGGTCAGACTAGTGCACCTTTCAAATACTACTTATTAAACGCACCTTTCTGCAGGTTACTGGCCTCCGCACTAGCACCAACAACAGAGCACCAACAGTCCTCAGTGTGTTTCTCGACGCAGTCAATGAATATGGACTTCCCTCGCGCGTGCGTGGAGACCGCGGCGCCGAGAATAAGGCAGTCTCCATTTATATGATTTTGAAGCGCGGCTTGAATCGAGCTTCGTTCATCTGGGGCTCGTAAGTTCTGCATCCCTTGCTCTGGTAGCGACCTCAAACATTATGCAGATCTACGCACAACACTCGGATTGAGCGCCTTTGGGTCGAAGTAGGGTCCCAATTTGCTCGCCGATGGCGCGCGTTCTTCTACCGTTTGGAGGCCCTCCACCGGCTTGACCGCACCAACGCCAACCATCTGTGGCTCCTTCACCGACTCTTTCTTGATGATATCAATCGTGACTGTGCCGAGTTCCAAGTACAGTGGAATGCCCACCCAATATCCGGTGCAGGACATGATCAGAGCCCAAATGTGAGCAGAATGCACACTGGCACACACGGTGATAGCTGACGCGCGCTTCCGTAGGACATGTTCCTCCTCGGGCAACTTGAGAACGGTGTATACCTGGACGACTGTGTTGGTGTCCACCCGGACGTCATTGCTGAGCTATATGGCACCCATGGCGCTGTAATGCGTCGAGCTCCAGGCGAGACAGGGGCAGGTCAGCTGGATGATGAGGATGTGCCCACCACGTTTGACGACCGCATCGATCTCGACGAGGAGGGCTGGGAAGACATGATCGAAGGTATTGACGCAGCAAACTCGCACCACTTCCACCATGCGCCGGTTCCAGTCCCCAAGCATAATAATCCATTTTCAGAAGACACGCTCCCCATTTTCGATGCCGCACTTGCTGAAGCACATAGGCTCCTCGTCGTGCCCGCTGGGTATGGGCTGCTCCCCGACGAGTGGGAGAACGGAGCCTATCCTGCATTTGAAATCCTCAAGTCCGGACGCAAGGGAAGCAAAGAGCTCCGGGTGGCATTGCCAGATGTGCTCTGGCGCGCTCGTGCGGAGCTGTGGGGAAGGGCTCTTGCAACACTGGATGAGCTTACATATATGCTTGAAAGCTTGGAGTCGGAGTCGGAGTCGCAATCACAGTCGGAGTCGGATTAGATGCTTTTAAAATAATAAATATTGCACATCTAACGCGAATTTCTGGCTTGACTACAGCCTTGGGGTACTTGATATCGGCTATGGACTAGAACTAGCCAGGCGTGATGATGTCCGGTCCTTTTGGGAGTATAAATTGTGACAAAACCTTTGGTCACCCTTGTGTTCTTCCTCTCTCTCTCTTCGTCCTTCGAAAAATGTCTGCTGGTAGGCGTCCATGCCAAGCTGAGGACTCGGACGGAGACGAGTGTGATTGCGAGTCCTTTGCTGCCAAGATCACCCAGCCAAAGTTATGCCGACTCTGTCTGCATTTGAAAAAACACCATCCAGAGGCGTCCGAGACCGTCTCCTCAATCCTGGCCAAAGTCAAGGCTGAGCATGAGGCAGACGGGAATGGGTTGTCCAAGATGAGCCAGGCAAAGCGCGAGTCACTGGATGGAATGCGACCCAAGATCGTCTTGAAAATTGGCAAGGTACGGACAATCAGCCTTCCGCCTCTCTTCACTAGACTTGATGACATGTAGCAGCGGGAAACCAAGCCTGCCAGCAAGCGCTCATCCAAAAAACCAAAGCCCGCTGAGAAGATTGAGCCTCCTTCGTCGGGCTCGTTCACCATTGACGGTTTAGTCATCCTAGCAGACGGCTTGGGCCCCAATGTAAGTTTCTTGACTTGCTGTGTTCACTGTTGAGGGCTAACAAGAAGCGGTAGCATGAGCGAGCGTTGCAGCCAGTTGACGACACAATTCCAAGTCCAGCCGCGGTCCAAATACTCGTCAACCTCGGTCTTGCCATACGTAAAGAAATTCTTATCTCATCGACCGCAACTCATGAGGACATCATCGACCTCCTCTCTGAGCACCTGGGCGGCCCAATGGCTTACTTCGAGAACATCGGGCCAACGACCTTCACTACTCCGACTGGCCTAACGGTGGACGCACCTCCATTCGTCCTCCTGAGCCGAGTCAGGCAGCGTCTCGAGGTTGTCCAGGTCCTCAATCCGAACGGCGAGGACTTCTTCACACACCGTGGCAAACACAGTAATGTCGGGGAGCGCTTGATCTTCCTCTGTAAAGTCTTTCTACTGCAAAGACAATGTCATCTCATTACATCTGTCTCTAGCGTCGCGTGTGCCGATTCCCCAAAGTGAAAGGCTTGCTTGGGTAACAAGCCTCGCTGCTGCGTTCACGGTCCAGCCAGGGCACACAGACTCTGGTTCTGATGACGGTCAAGGTGAGTAGTGCCAGCACTATCTTGCGTCTTGATTACTCACTGCACTTAGATGCGTCCAAGCGGCCTAAACCCAAGCCAAAGAACAAGAGCCGCAAGCGCTTGAGCAGCATTGCTCTCGAAGATAGCGAGGAGCTCATTGAGGATCTTTTTGCAGACGAGGGCACAGCAAGGAAGCGCCAGCGACGTGGTATGTGATGGTCTATGAGAACACACAGCTACTCATCTGTTTGGGTCTTAGTGACTCGCCAGAGCAACGCAGACGATGAATCAACTCTTCCGTTCATCTTCACCGACTCCATTGCCCAGGAAATCTCCCGTGAGTTATATACAACTTCCTAGCTGAACGTAGTCTCAAACTCTTCAGGACCTTCCAACGCGGTCGCGGGACCATCTCACAGCACCAATGCTACTGTGGGCCCCTCTCACAGCACCAACGCTACTGCGGGCCCCTCTCGTCTTGAAGCTTCCGCCACAGAGCCAATTGACTTGACTGGTGGGACGTCGCGTTCCCCATCGCCTGACATTCCCTCTTTCATGCGTGCTCCGATTGTAACCACACCTACCCCTCAAGCCTACCAGCTTGCCATTGACCCCGCGTTCTCTGATCCTGTCGAGGAGTACTGCTACGGAGCCGGTCCCAAGCCCATTCCCAAGTTTTTCTAGGTCCTTTACCTTGGTCTTATAGTTTCCCATTTAATTTACTTATTATAATTTACTCTCTGCACTTTCCTACCGTACTGCGTACACTTTTCATCTGGATTACGCCCTTCCTGTCGTATCCACCATTGCTTAATACACACTTCTAACCGGAACAATCGGCTCGACTCCCAAGAACTAGTTACATTACAATACAACAGAAAACGACTCGGACTGGGTATCGGATTCGAACCACTACATGCTAGACTAGAAGGTGGATGAGACGGGATGATAAGGGAAGCAAGTTTTGGATCTCACCATGCAGAAATCAATAGTCCCTTGAATAGCAGTGCGATCTGCTTGAAGAGGGATCGGAAATGCACGGAGGTCTGTGCAGTTGGCACCTTTCACCCAGATGCCGTCCTGCTCTATCCGAGCTTGTTTGGCCATTAGCATGAAATCATGCTTCTGGAGGCGAAGACGACCCTCCCACCGCCCGACCTTGCATAGGACATGCTCGACAAACAGTGCCCCAAAGCCAAGACGTTGCTTGTCGTCGGCACAGAGGTAGGTGTCCAGATGGCTGTACACCACCATGTATGCAGAGACGATGGATGTGTACCCGGTCATAGAGAATCCGAGGTGGACAAGGCCATTGTAGGCGCCGAGACTCTTGTTGTGGGCGACCCAGTCACCAACCTCCATGGCTTCCGGTGGCTCGCAGATTCCGAGGAAGACGAGATTATTAGCAAGCTGCAGTGGGGTGAGACCGGTCTGGAAACCAAGAACGCCCAAGTCCAAAATGAATCTCAGAGCGTCGGCCCATGTCTTCTTTGGACCGGTATATGTTGAAGGGTCCCGATCCAGGAGTCCACCCAACCAAGCGCACCACTTGTCCTGAACAGCCTCAGAGAAGTAGGGTGCAAACTTCTCCGGAAATGTGTACTTGCGCTTGCTTTCGCCTTTACCAAAGGTCGGCAGGAGCAAGAGATGATTGCTTGCCTGACCCCAGATGCACGCATTGTAGGTCTGCTTGTACCCAGGGAGGCGAGCTGCACGGGAGCCGGGTACTGCTCGGTTGTCGGTGAGAACGGTGAGGTTGTTCATCTCCGCATTTTCAAAGTGCGAGATGCAGGCCGCAAGACTGTCAAAGGCCATAGGATACTGCCCGAGGTCCGGGTTCCACCCCGTTTTGACAAACTGCGAGGTTCTGCCTCCTTGGCCAGTACCCATGTACGCTAGCAGTCGAGAGAGTCCTAAGCGGTCCGTCAGCTTGAACACAGGTAAGGCCTCAGCAAGGAGGGTGGCGTATTCCGAGAACTGTCGCGCAGGATCAGTCTGGTCACGGTCAAACTGAACGCGGCCCTGGGTAGGATGCTTCCCCTGCAGGACATTGTGGAGGATATGATTGGCCGCACCAAAACCACGAAGCTCATTGCACCTCTCCCGCAGGATAAGCCCAATGGCACCAAAGTGAGGTGCATTAACATTGGGGAGAAGAGAGTCGAGAGTGGGAGCGGCATAGTAGGTGTTTGCCTTCTGAGCTATATGACGCCGGGCCTGAGGGGCAACGAATGGAGCTTCCTCTGCTTCATCGTACAGGAGATCGGGGTTGAGGTAATGCTCGTCGTTGAGAGTAACACCATAGTGAAGCTCCAGCAGTCCTCGATGTACTATACGTGCGCTGGAGGCTGCAAACTGCAGGATATTTGGCTGCTCACTCAGTCTCACTGCAAGCCAGTCGGCGAGAGGAGCGAGGGTTTTCTGAGAGTCCTTGAGAACGGCAGCAGAGAAACGCGCCTCCTTTGTAATACGGGACGCAAAGATCTTGGATGGAGCACTGATGATTGCCTCGATGTCGGAGGATGCGAGAAGGGACTCGTCTCCACCGCAAGCATCAACAATACACCGGAGAACAGCCCCGCGAGCAATCACTTTCGATTTAAGCCTAGCTAGCTCCTCCGGTTTCAAGCGAGCTGTGGCAGAACAAGACTTGTCCAGTGATGCGACAGGAGGCAGAATTAATTCTGTCGACCATATTTCCTGCAGCATAGTGACACTGCACCTGTAGATGTCGTCGATGTTCTTTAAAGACAGCTTCTCGCGGGGAAGGGAGAGGGGGATGCGCTTGGGTTTAGACGTAGTTTTTTTCGGAGGGGAATCTCGGAGACCATAGAGGTCGAACGGGAGAGAACGTATATCGGTGGGTGGAATTGGCATGGGACATTGGGGATGGGGTATCAATGCGATAGGATGGTGACGTGGGGCTGCAGTAGTAGTCTTCCGACGTTTGGCCTTGACAGCCTCGCGCTTGTTCTCCGCCTGAGCGGTAACATATAAGACAATGTGGTGGACGAGGGCAGCGAATGTAGGATGGACTTTATAGACTGCCGGAAACCCTCCTTGAGGTGTGTGGTAGCCGCTTCGGTGCAGGTCAAACAACATCTGGGCGAGCCGGGGTCCGGTGCTTTGATACCAGGAATAAAGCAGAAGGTGGGAGCGCGCAATCTCCCAACGAAGAGACCGATCCAGAATCAAGGTCTTGATCTCATTCGTAACAAGGTCCGGAAGGACACCTGTCGCCTGTACGACCCGCCCAAGGGAGAGAACGGCGCTATGCTGAGTCCAGCTAGGTGCATGCATAGACAATTTAGGGACGAAGGACATGTAGTCATTGAACTGGGTCTGAAGCTCATTTTGAGAGACAAGTGCTTCGACGATAGCACTAGACGCCACTGGAGTGAAGTATTGCTTGTTTCGCTTGAGATTTTCCTCCGTGGCTGCCAGCGCTTCGTGCTCCAGCTCCCGGAACTCAGAATCGAAGAGTTTCTCGAGATCGGCCAGCTTATCTGCTTGCAAACAGATGACTGATTCTTCGTCTTCAAGCTCGTCCACTTCGTCTTCAAGCTGGTTTCCACCACCCTCGTCAGGCTGAGCCTCGTCGGAATCTGACAGATGGGCTCGCTTAGAACCGAGATGTGTTTCGATGGGAGGAATATAGTCTGATTCGACAGAAGGTGTTGGTGAGGAACCGCGTGGTGACATCACAATTAGTGGCGGGCACACAATATTGTGCTTGTCGTTGTAATCTGCAAGCACCTCTTGTGCACCGCTATTCAAAAGCAAGCTTCTATCAATATTGGCAGTGCTGTGTTCACTGGCGAAGCGTACCTCAACTCGATCTGTGTCATCCATACATCATGCTCTTCTGTATAACCCTCCCAACGAACGCGCCACGTAGGCTCCGTCTGTCATGAATTAGCTCAATTGTCCAAGCCTTCGTTTGGTAGCACTCACCCCGTCTGTCCGCATATCAACTATTTCTTTGATATAGTACTCGCCATCGTCCAAATCATCATCGTCGTCGGCTGGATTGCCTTCTCGTTCGCCAGGACGAGAGCGCAAGATACGAGTTGGAATGCATGTCCCAGCAACCGCTGGTGCAGCCATAGGGGTCTGTTCTCTGGGCGCCTCAGAATGCGGTAGAGGTACAGCAGGCGCGTCTATCATGGGACTATCCTCAGGCTCAGAGATGACGGTATGTAGGTTTATGGGGTTCTCGCCGCTGGTATGAGACCTTGCGATGAACTGAGCGAATTTGGGCTCGTTCCGGACGTGATGAATCCTAATGCATAACCTTGTTACTTGTCGTCTTCAATGAGGAGTTGATTTCACGTACCACGACTCCCCCTGTCCAACCGGTGTTACTTCGTCTTTTCCATCAAGCTTAACGAACCACGTTAGCTAGTAGGGTTTGCGTCAGTGGAAAGTATCGCGGTTCAAGGAAGCATATCCGTACCTTTCCATCGATGACTCTCCTTTCAACGATTGTATCTACCACATGTTCGGGGGTCGAGTCGTCGGACGGACGGACCCCTTCAGGCTGCCCAACAACAGTAGCGGGAACTTCTTGGAGCTGGGCATGTGGTGCCTTGGAAGAATCAAGAGATTCCCCCGATGCAAGAGCTGCTTGGGCTTTTTTGTACTCGCTCTTCGTCATCCGGATGGCATATGTCGCGCAGAGTTCTCGATGCCACTCATAGAACCGCCACCAACGGCTCATCTGTGACGCTTGGTGCTTGATATCGAACGGGGGTGGCTCTATCTGTTGAGTCTCCCCTTCCTCATCTTGATAGGTCATGACGCCGAGCAGCTCAGTAAGCGACTGCCCAAGATTTATCCCAGAATGCTTGAGACTGTTAAGAAAGCTCATGCCCGCCTCGCGGGCGAGACGGTTCGCCTTCGAGAAGGTACTGCCAAAGACCTGATTGCTGGATCGGTCGCTGTAATGGCGCTGCTCCGTCTTCGCTAGAGTCATTGTCCCAAAGTTTCCAAAGCCCGTCGGTGGGGTCATAGACATGGAGCCGACGCGGGTGGTCGAGATACGGCTAGGGTAAGAAACATAGACAACGCGATTGGGACCTGCCGCTGCAAGAGCAGTGTCGACATCCGCCATGGGAATGGGAGGTGTTGTGGGGGCGAACCCGGAGTGGAGA
Source organism: Mycena filopes (assembly GCA_029281495.1). Taxonomy (NCBI): domain Eukaryota; kingdom Fungi; phylum Basidiomycota; class Agaricomycetes; order Agaricales; family Mycenaceae; genus Mycena; species Mycena filopes. The sequence goes on along the minus strand of JARIHR010000013.1, from coordinate 41,095 downwards.
TCATTCCCCCGGAAAACGAGAAAGACTATCCAGGTGTCCGCCTCGCGAACGTAAAGTCCGCAGCGTGCAAGGCAGAATGCGCCAGGGTCACTCCCTACGGCTTGTGAGCTTCAAAGGCAGAGGGGTGGATGGAAGCGCACCTTCAGGCAGTTTCAAGACCATCGTTACCATGGTCCACCTCGTCCAGTCATCACCGATATCAGTGTGCCAGGACCCTTGGTGAGCACCTATGAAGTGGGCGAGGTCGTAACCACCAGACGAGACATTCATCTGGCAGCTGGTGGAGCCGGGGTCGAGGCCACCAAAGGAGACGACATTGTTCAGCTCAGAGTGAGCCTCGGTGACATTGTGCTCGAACTTGGTAATCGAGCGCGGAAGCACGAGTCGCTGAATCGCATGAAGCAAGCGAAGTACGAGACTGATACGTTGTGCAGCCTCCGGAGTCGACGCTTGGACGGCTGGCATCGCAACACCAGCACCTTCGCCTTCTCCTTTGGTGGACGCAAGATTGTACGAGCCATCGTAAGAACCGGGAGGCAGAGCGCTTTCATTAACAGAGCGCGCGTTTCGCTTGAGCCCGGCCATGGAGTAGATGGGCTGCATCGCGGGGCGGCCCTCCTGCGCAGAACAGCCGAAGGTGGCATCGCGCAGGTCGGCAGCAAGACCATCAACACGGTCTGCGATGTCGGGGTATGCCTCTCGAATCGAACCGAGGGTGTGAGCGCAGGCCATTGTGACGACCTCGTCCGGGTGCTCCTTGGTATGCTGAACAAAGGGGACGCTGCCCGGCATGCGAATCATCCCCGCGATAGGGTCGACAACTATCCTGCTTTCGTGGATGCGAGGGATCACATTGGGCGGTGTCTTGGTACGCAGTAGCTTGGACTGTAGAATGCCCTTGTTTGCAGATGAGAAGAGGGTAACATACGCACACCCTCGCGCGAATCGTCGGTCAACGTCGGGGGTCAAAGTATATGTCGCAGCAAGAGGGTAGTAGTAGCCGGGAGGCGGTGTGATAGCGGGGGCGGGTTCAAGCACCAGCGAGGGGTGGGGCGCTTGTGAGACCGAAGCTTCATCCCACTTGAACTGTTCAGACATGAGGTCCGGTTTCTCGGGAAGCAGGTTATCGGGGCGACCATAGAGCTTGACAATCGGTAGAGCCTTCACTGCTAAAGAAGAATGAGCTTGGGGTCGGCGAAAGTTGCATTTGATTACACACTGCCGTTTGTGGGATTCGGAAGATACCCAGCAAGAGAATAGCCAGGCGGATATGCACATGGACCAGGAAGCAAGTCCAGTATGTGGAGAAAGGGCTCAGAGTTTCCATCGGCTAGAGGAAAAGGAGTGAAGCGGTCTCGTTCATCATCGACCTCTTCTACGGTTGCGCGTCGAGACATGCGATAGTAAGCGAGATGGGTTGGACGTGCACGCAGGTTGTGGGTACGATAAAAGCTGTGCTCATTGGCGGCTACTAGTTGAATAGCCTACGTGCAGTTTTCTTGTCCCCGAGGGACACGGAAAAGCGACGTAGGCTACTAAACATGTAACCGAGGTCTACGACTACGACTCGAATGTCCTTCACACACCCACACCGAGCGATAACGAGCGTCCGAGGTCCATGTGCTGCATCATCAGGTGAGCGATGGTATGTGGAAAAGGAAGAGAAAGCTGTTGCGCACCAGTGTTACATCGCGGAACGGAACCCCGAAGAATCCGTGGGTTTGATGCCATCGACGACGACGCCGGCGAGTTCGAGGCTGCGGGGAGCAGGGGGAGATGCTAGGTCATCGACCTGAGAAAGATTTGAGCCTGTGGGGACGTTTGGAGCAGCGGGGGACTCACTGGTATGAAAAAACCTGACTTTACATAGCTTCCCATGAGAGATTCGGGTCGTTTGATGCCATCGACGACGGCGCCGACGAGTTCGAGGTCGCGCGGAGCAGGGGGGGATGCTAGGCCATCGGCCTGAGGAAGATTTGAGCCTTTGAGGGGGTTTGGAAAGGCGGGGGACTCACCGCGGGTGAAAAACATATTTTTGTACCTTTCTTCACAGGAGTCACGGCGTCGGCGGCGAGCGATACGATGCGGAAGCCATCAAGCGCGTCGAGAAGGTAGGCGCCGAGGTACAGCGGATGGTGTGGTTGACACCGACACCGACGAAAACGCTGAATGTGCGCATGAAGGTGCTTCCGAGGTTTTTGAGTAAATGGAATTGATGATGGATAGATTGCGCACCACTGTCTTGACAGAATCTACACGCAACGAGCGCGGCGCCGGTGGGTACGTATAGGCGTCGACCGCGTTGCACTTTGAGTCGAGATCCCCACGGCCATGGAAGGCGGCGCAGTGGGTACACGGAGGTCGAGCACGTTGAGGGTGTGGAGGGCGACGGACGTCTGCGCGGTGGGTAGGCAGGGGGTCGAGCACCTCGAGGACGTCGATATCGACGTCTGCGTGAGTTCGTTGGGGGTCTGCGTAGGCAGGCGCAGTCAGCTGAAGGCAAAAAATAAAAAGCAAAGGTTAAAAAATGAGTGCATGTGGGGTTCAAGACGCACCAGAGATAGAACAGTGTCCTAGGGCGCTGTCTGCACGTGTCAACCTTCTGCACCCGTGGCTGTGCCGCCAAACGCACGAGCGAGGTGGAAGGAGGGCCCGCTATGCTGTTTTGGCGGGCCTTGCGTGTACTCCAAGGGGGGGCAGCCAACCGGGTGTCGTGAGCCTTGCAGAGGTGTGGTGGGTAGTTGGGAGACCCACGACGTTGAGAGCTCGGGTTGGGGAGGAAGGGGGAGGTGGATGTGGCGAGGATGCGGGAAGAGCAGTGGCGAGCGCTGCTGAGTAATCAACGGCTCCGCACAATATCGCCAAACAGTTCAACTTGCTGTCGTGTTCTGCGTCGCTCACAACCCCGACTACGAGCGGCGGGGCATCGGGGCTCCGAAGACCGCGCTCAATGACGTCTTTGGGAGGATTCGTTCCGCTGTTACCCCGTTTCCGGCCGACTTCGTCTGCACAAAAAATAAATATTCTTGTTGAACTTGAGTTGAAACGGAATATATTTCGTGAACGAAGCAACAAAAAATAATACTTGGATGGGTCTTGAAATATATACCTGTGTGATTAAATCACCAAGTTGAACAGCATAGACGCAACACACCATGGACCGTGACAACTTGAAGCCCGTTGCTTTTTGTTTACTCCACGGTGGGTACCGTGAGCGTGCGCCAACCAGATATTTATTTGAACAGTAGTTCCAGCAATTCCCAGGATTCTGGGTCTAAAATTCTTCAGAGCTGTCTTTTTTCTGGTAATTTCCTCGCCTTAGGAGTGGATTTCTGGGGTATCGGAATTTCCCTCCCATTTTTTCCTCTTCCTATTGTGATTTCTTTTAGGCAGCGGCCCTCCCCGTTCGCCGTGACCCGTGACCCGCCAGAAGATCGGCAACACAACGGACATCGTGTAACTATGACCGTTACCTCCCCAAATTCGCACAGTATAAGAAGACTGCCACCCAGGTCGTTAATCCCGAGCCTGGTGCCCCCTCTTCTCGATCTTCACTTCCTATTATTTTTCAACCTCTTCACAACAATGTGCGGGCACATTGCTATTGCTTTCCTTTCTCTTTGCTTTGCGGCTTCGACGCTAGCTGTTCCACCACCGTTGAAGTGCCCCCTGGCCACGCAAGGTTGCAGCAAGTGTGTTGGTTCGTCTTGGCCCATTTTATGCGCAATTTTTGGCTGATTCTTCCCCAGCGACCCAGGGCTGCTCCTTCGTTGCATCCTATGGTTCTACCCTGGTGGATAATTGTCAGCCTGCTGCAACGGCCGCCCTAGCACCTGCCAGCGCACTCTACACCACTGCTGCCCAATGCACGGCGTTCACCAACGCTGTCACACAGTGGAATGGCATCAAGAGCCACGTCCTAATGGGTGACCTCGTCACCAAAGATGGTGCCACACCGACGAGCGGACGCCACCTATTGAGTAACTTCAACACCAAGAACGGTGCGACGCTGAGTACTCAGCTCCGTAATGTTGGGAATGTCAACACCGCCACGAAGATCATGTCGATTCTTCTCCCACCGAAAAACACAGCCAAGACACTTTGGGTTGACCAGTCCGGGGCTACAACCCTCGGGCTCACGACTCTCACGGACCCGTTCTGGACATCGACCACAGTGCAGCAAGTGTGCCTGGCAGCTATTGCTGCCAGTCTGATACAGACTCCAACACAGCCAGAAGAGAAAGAAAGTTGGTTTGCGGTGGACAGCCCGATTGTGCCTGGCCAACGGCTTTGCATAAGTCTTATCAGCCAGCGGAGTTGCTACCCTGATGGTCAGGTGGCCACAATGATAGCTGCGAGGGCGCCTTGCTGATAGTTTCTCCTAGAGAGATGCTGCTGGACGGACACTCCTATATTGTTGTATGTATTGTACTTTATCATTGAGCGCAGTCGCGGCTGTGGCTCAGTTGTCAGAACACGAGAAAAATGGCCTGATAAAATGAACCTCTTGTTCGGTACCTTTTTCATTCGCTCAGTTGTAGAGTGTCGCATTCCAGGACCTACACCTGCTGTTAGCCTGGAGGAGAAGGGAGGAGCAGCGCACACCATACCGTGAGGGTCAGGCGGGAGTATCCCGGTGGAAGAGGAAGGTCTCGAGGTGTGGGGGCATCGCATGTGAGGAGGCTATCGTAGGATTTCCCGTATTCCGGCGAGGACCAGCCGTCTCCGACGACGGTGACAATTCAGCACTGCAGAGTGGGTAGAATCTTTAGGTCCGCGGAGAGGAGCAGCCTGCGAAGACGAGTGAGCGACACGAAGGGGGAGAATAGGGAAGCGGCGGTGGCCAGACCAAATTCAGACTTGACCTTGAAGCGCGAATACGCGGACGACGCCCAGCGCACGGCCCATCTCCAGCTCCACCTTTCCATCGTCGGCGCCCCCACAAGCTTCGACACAAGCTTCCAAGCGCGACACGCAAATCCCACCCATTCAAGACACGCCGCTCCCCCGACCTCACACCCCCTCGATGCCCGATTCCGACGAAGGGGTCCAATCTGGTCGTCACATCGAAACAGATGTTATTCACAGAGCTGCAAAGCTAACTGTGTTGTTCTTCACCATAACTAATCCACCTGCAACGACACACGTGTCAACTACTTCCGCATCGACCATCTCGCCCTCGGGCAGACCCTGCGCCACAAACTCGGCTATACCACAGATCATAATCTTTCCCATTGCAACCAAAACCAAGGTGTCCTTGTCCACTCCCAACGAAGACTTCACTGTCTCTGGAATGTCCTCCCTCCTTTTCAACTCGCCCGTCGTTGCGTCAAGGACAGCGATAAATTGGACCATTATGCTCTCCCTCCCGCCTTCCCCCTGGTCCTGGATGCCAAAGATGACAACGAGCTGCAAGCTGGGCACGGGAACAATGTCCGTGACGTAGCCACCGAGCACGGGTGATCCCCAGTCGACCTTCAGGGCACCGTCGACCAGGGAAACCAAATAAATGATACTGCCCCGGGTGTGTTTTGTCTCGAGGGCCTCGGAATCTGTCTCGTCTGTAGCAAAGAGGAAGGATGTTGGCGATGTGGAAATGACATCGGTGATGCTGGCCACGTCCGCGGAGGGTTGTCGGAAGGGTAGGGTCAGACGGCCCCCCGAGAATGTCCCATTCTGCCAAACGACCAGCGAAAATTGGGTGGCACAAAAGGGCAGCGCAGCGAAAACGAGAACATCTCCCGTGTAGTGCAGCACAGTGAGATCGGTATTGCTAGGAAGGTCGGATGGAACGGCGATCGTGATGCTGTTCAGGTTTGCATCATCCTTGCTCGTGTCGAGGATCAGAATGCTGTACATCCAGGGTGGATATTGGGTGATGCTGCACATCGCCACTCGACCCGAACCGTCAAGGTTGGGAAGAAGACGGCTTAGGTTTTCGTAGCCCCCCAGCGGGATGATGCGCACTGAACAAGCGTCCTTCAGCGACACGATGTGCAATTTGGACTCGGAATCGCCTATAAGATCAATCTTGGTAATTGCCAGGGTGGATTCGGAAGTTAGAACGGGGTGGGTGATGGTCGGTTTCAGCAGGGTCGTCGACAGGGTGCCTACGTGGTGCAATGGGGGGCCATCGGAAGCCACACGGAAGAGCTCTGTCTTCTCGTTTGTGTAGAGAAGTACATAGGGATGGGGCAAGAGGGAGAACAGCTCAGCGCTGCTGCTGTCGGACGAATGGTGGTGGTCGAGAGTGAAGACCTGCATGATGTTCCCAAATAGCAGCGACTGACACTACTCAAATGTTTCACAGAACACGGTGTTTGCGACATTGCCGTGATTCCGACGGTGTCCTTCAAGAATTGTCGTAACTGTACCAAGCTAGGCAGGCAACGCACCGCGGCGACAGAATATTACGCGCAACGCTGAAACGCTGACTACGGGGCTGGCAGTGAAATACTATGCAGGAAAAGCTCTCGAGGATAAATCCAAGAAAACCCAACTACACACACACACACACTCACTACCACTCTCGTCGTCTCGTTTTGTGAGTTCGGGGTTCCAGTTAAAGTATATAACTGTGGCAATCCGACTCGTTCTGTGGGTACTTGTGTTTAATTGTATTCTTGTTGGAATCGACAATCCACGTCTGTCTCAGCCGTATGATCGACCAAAGCTTCGGAGAAGGTGATTTGGGATGGTTCTGACTCGGTTTCACTCTAAGCTAGGCTCAGAGGGCTTGGTTAATAGGTTCTTTGTTGACTTGTTCACTTTAATTGCTTGCTTCTGGTTGACTTATACGTCTAGCTCTCAATTCTGACTTTGCAATTATACCCTTGCGACTCGTGTTTGCGAAACGTTTAGGTATCCCTTGCGAAACGGACTTGCGAACTAAATCTTGCGACACGAGTTTGCGACACGAACTTGCGAAACGAACTTGCGACACGTATAGATATCAACCAACACTCAATATATTGCGAACAGGAATAACAAAGGAACTTAGAGTTCCAAGTGGTACGCCGAGGGGAAGCCGACTCTTTCCGTAATCGTCAATACGAGGTTCCCTCGTAATGACTCGCAGGGAAGGAGGGGATCCACTGCCTTAACACTAGGAGAGCTCTCTAATTTATACATGACGGAACGGAACCAATAGACTAAATATGGACATACGCGAGATGATAAATACTGGTTCGAGCTTAGCTCGAATGGATTAGTTATACATTTGGGAGAGCCCAATAATAGAATACTTGAATACTAGAACCTGATTGGTTGAACGAGGTTCACTTCAACCAGATGCTTATTGATACTTCTCATCCCTCTTGGACGAGTCATCCTCCTATCAGCACTACTCCATTTGTGCTTAGTTCGAATGCTTGCTCATTCGGGTTTTCCCGATGAGTCTTATCACCGGATCCGATCGGCCGAGATCAGCTGCCGACTAGGCCGAGCCACGGGAGTTCCCTTGTACTCCGTGATCCGAGTTCGATCCTGCCGCCTTGCAGTACTTTGTCGCTGAGAGGACTATTAAATTATAGTCCTTCGCCAGATTCCTCCAAACCCGTCAAGTCTGAGTTCATTCGGACTTTACTTGTATTCTCCAGATGGATCCCTTACTACTGTCTCCTGGTTCGACCCTTGCCGACATATCCCAAGCCTAGTCTAGACTGGTTGGAGAGTCGTTTGAAATGACTGGACATCCAACGTGAGCGCCTACGTCTTACCGACGCCGTTGCTAGTTGTGAACACCCAGCCATAGTTGCGCAAGTCTGGCTTGTATACTTTACAAGTATGCTAACAGCGCGGAGCCGCCTTAGCCTGCTGAGACTAAGAGCCTGGACTATACAATTATACTCGTAAGCTCCCGGTAAGGAGTGTAGCTAGAAGCAAAATTGATAAATTTCACTGGTAGCCGTTTTCCAGGCTCATCATCTCCCCTTTTCATAAATATTGACTGTCCCCAGTCAACCGTCGCTGTTTTCTGTGTCCACAAGTCCTTCCAGACTTTAATTGTAAGGTCCGTTAGCCAGATCGCAAAATTCTTCTAAGTCCGTTCGAGACTTTTAATTGTATGATCTGACTCCGTGGAAATTTAGCGGAACTAAAATCCTTGATTGACACGATGTGTCCGGATACCCCTTGCGGGGTATACCGTTAATCCCTCGTCCTATTCACTTCATTTCCCATCCTTGACGCTGCCTTTACTCGGTCCGAACTTGACATAATTGTGTCAAGTTCGTGACACGTAATGACGCTGACGTCCAAGTAGTGGCGCCCAAGGCGGAACTTTTCCAAAAAGGGAATGCCCCTATTTTTCGCGACTTTTCACCAATTTTCAACGCATTTTTACCCCCCTTGCATTGCATGCTTGGAAAAATCACCCTTCGGCTTGATTAAATCAAACTCCGCAGTGCTGCTGCCGATCAGTCAATAAGAGCAAAGCGAAATTTTCCATCAGGATCTTTCGCATTCTCTTCCTACCACCATGTCGTCTTCGACCTCTAACACACCGCCCGACTTCAGCCGTACCCAGTTCGGTCTCGACGCCATCGACACCTTCCAGCGTCGTGCGTTTAACGCCGACGGTGGACTCGCCTTCGACCGTCGTCTCCCCGCGATGTTGCCCACCGTTTCCAGTCTTCGCCTCCCCTCTTCTGTGCCTCTGTTTCGCCCAACTCTCGAGGAGCTGTTCCCTGCACCATCCGAGTTCACTCCCCGCGACTTTGCGTCCGTTTACCTCTTCAGTTGGCCGCCCATCATTCGGCTGCTGCCTGTGCTCAAGGACGCGCGCCGCCTCCGTAACGCGCCAGTGGCTTGGTTGGGGAGGATGGTGGGGAAGTCAATGCTCGCCCTGGTGCGTGCTGAGACTGCTCTGCCACCCTCTATTGGCTAACTTTCTTCAATCCAGCGCGCCTTTCGCCGCCAGTACAACTTCCTGCCCCACACCGACGTGCAACGGGCCTTTCTTGGTGCCTTCTTCCGCCTCGCGCAGTCCTTGGAGGGCAAGGAGCGCGACGAGCTCCTCGAGGTTTTGCCGGGCACGACGGAGGAGCTGGCATCGGTGCGTTTTTACACACCGATTCCAGCTCTGAGTTTCCTCTAACTTCTTTCCTCAGGCCCCAAACATTCCTCTTGGACTCTGCTTCCCGGGGTGGGACGAGTTCGAGGACAAGTCCCATGTCGACCCGTTTCCCTTTTCTCGCGAGGACTTCTCGTATCTGCAGATGATTTATAACCCGCCGCTCGCCGACCTCGTAGCTTTGTTGTCCAATCGTGCACCCGGCGTCGACCTCTCATCGATGGCCTCTAAAATTGCCGCCGCTGCTGGCTCCATCGTAAGCCTCCGACTTAGAGTCATTGATTGGCCCTTGCTAATCCCTCTTCTTTCCAGTCTCTAATGTGTTTCGCAACTCCCGCCGTCCACAAGCCGCTGGTCCATAAGATCCTCAACTCAATCAAGTCCGTCCTCCCAACGTTATCATCCAACGATACGTTGAGGACTTTGATTCGCCTGTTGGACGTGGAGTTTGTGACGGTTTGTTTCTTCGACTTCTTGTCCTTCCAAGCTTGTCGTTAACGTTTGTCACAGACCGCGCCTGTCGAGTCCGGGTTTTTCATTCCCGCCCCCACCGAATCTTACGAGGACGTCTACCCGGAACAGGCCGTCGAGATGCGCGATCCGGGACCGTTCCCTGATCACCTTGCTCGCGCCTGGAAGGCCCGCTACCCTCAACATTGGGAGGCCGTGTTAGCAACCACTCCTCCGCCACCGAAACGTAAGTTCTTTTCGACTTTGAGTTTTCTTGAACTAATTTTCTGGTAGCGACGCCCTCCCTGAAGAAACCCTCGCCTTCCAAGAAGCCCTCTACCTCCTCGCCTCAGAAGTCACTCTCGCCGCCGCCTGCCATCGAAACGATGGACCCCGTTGTTGGCAAAGGGAAGAGCCGTGCCCCAGCACCTTCGTCTGCGGTACGTCGTTCTTCCTCCTTCAATGCTTGGTTACTTATCATCGCACAAGCGCCGTCAGCCCGCGCGCCTAGCGCGCCAACCAATGGAGGAGGCCCGCGCGAAGACTGCCGCCGCCAAGGTAAAATTTCGACTTGTGTTCGTTTTTCAACATGCTGACTAATCTCTGCTTAGTCCACCAAGCGGTCCAACACCATGTCCGTCGACATTTATGGGTTAGGTCGGCCTGTAATTAATATGTTTTCTAGCGCCGCGTCCGAGACCGCTTCTGATGGTTCTCCGTCCGGGAAGACGCGCAAGCGCAAACGCGGCGACGATGAGCCCGAGGAGCAAAATCTGTACCCTCTCCTCAAGCGCACCACTCGTAGTCGCGCCAAGAACGCTGAAGAGGGTCCCGATCTCATGTCGCTCGCCCCCACCATCAACTACAATGGCGTGGTGAAGATCCATAAAGGGCTGGTCGTTGGAGCCAATGTAAGTCCCTTCCTCTTCATAATTCTTTCTGGACTGAGCCTTCCTTATAATTAGGCGTTGTTCCGCTGCATCATTTGCCACAAGAGGAACATCACTTGCACCCCAACTGGTGTGGCTCATCGATGCGAACACTGCGCGGAGCATAGTCGCGACTGGTGCGACCACGCCGCCACCGCGGAGGAGCTCTTCCATTTCATCAACAAATCCGGGGAGAAGTTCCAACACTCCAACGAGTGTAAGTCCTTCTAGTTCCCTCTCTCCTCCCCTTTCCTTACGCTATTCTTCTAGCGTTTAACTTGCTCATTGACGCCGCGTACCGCGATCAACAAGGCTACCTTGATGCGCGCACGAACGAGGAGCGCCAGTTTCGCCGGTCCCTCGTCTCCATTACGCGTCTCACGGCCTACCTCCGGCGTCTCCGCAACCTGTTCGGTCCAACGGCACTCCCGGTCGTCCATAACATCCCCGAGCCTTTCCGTCAGCTCTACATGGACGCTCTTGACCAACTCGACGACGACTTCTCTGCCCATGTCGAGGACAACTTCGCCGTTGCCGAGGACGAGATGGAGGCGTATCGTTTCGTCGACGACGCCGTCACCCAGCGCGAGATCTTCGTCCGCTACCTCGACTCGTCGATCTCCGAGGAGGACATCGAGGCGGGGTTCCGTGACCAGCGCCTGGCGTACGACACCAAGGGCCCTCATAGCGACATTGGTGCTTCGACTTCGGGCCAACGCCCCACCAGCCCAACGATTACCGAGGTGGCTCACCAACCATCGGCTCCTCCTGAGGACGGTGGTGACGAGCTGCCTGGCGAGGGCGAGTCAAACGAGAACGGCGGGCAGGCAATGGACGTGGACAACCGTGACGACGAGCGGTGAGGCCCGGGCACACATAAGTAGCACATTTCCTTCTTATACGCCCGCGGACTTCTTTTTCTTTGCTTTACACCTATACTGCGCGAACTTTTATCTACTTGCTGTTTTGTTTTAGCTATTAAGTACCTGCTTTCCTGTACTTTAGCTATGTAATGTCTGCTCTGAATAGACTCCGCTTGAGTCCCTTTAACGTGTGAACTTCCTAAATGCAAGGACCTTGTCTGGATTTCTTGGCTTGCGAGCCGGATTTTCTTCTAAGTCCTCATAATTGTAAAGTCCGTATAATTGTATAGTCCTTGGGAGGGACTTTACAATTATAATCCTAGTGTCTGACTTCAGACTACTAAGTCCGTTCGTAGGTTTTACAAGTATAGTATTCTTTTTACTGAATACCCAGTGCGAGGCTCGAACCCCGGTACTTCGGCTTGAACTTATTCCCACGGTTCAACTTTTGAACTCGGTTATTCCGTTATCGAGCGCATCACTGACTGCCCGATTTGGGCTTCCCTTCGATCTGCGTTATTATTTCAAACGCAGATTTCTAAGATAGAGGGTACCGTACCCGCTCTTCCTTACGCATCAAAACGTGTTTGGTCAGTCGCGTCCAAGCTCAAGTTGATGGTTCTTGCCCCATTTCGGTGGTTTTCGGCCTAAGTATAAATTGAGACTTTACAATTATACCTCGTACGCCTCGATTCCGTCTGCCTATGCCTGCTCCTGACTGCCTTGCTAAGGCTAAACTTCTTCGCGACGAGTGGCCCGTACTCCCACTTACTCCGGACGGAATATTCCCTAACCGTGACGCGGCTAATCAACTTTTGCGCCTACCCGTGGTAAACACTATAATTGTTTGCCCCAGGACGGCCCGCTGACTGCCCTACAGGCCTCCGATAGCTGCAACAATTGCCGTCAAGCACACGCCGCGTGCCTCTTCGACCAATTTGGCCGCTCATGTCCGCTCTGTTTGCTCAAAGACAAGTCTGACTGCAGTTGGGCGCTCCGTGGCCATTTTGCCAAGGTTGTTCGTACTTATCGAGACGGGCGCACCCGAGACATGTACGGCCCCAGTGAGTGCTAATCCTTTCTTCGACTTTAATTGCTTGAACCCAGTTCCAGCCTCAAAGCGCGCATTTACGAACCAGTTCTACGCGGACTGCCGGCTAGCATTCCTGATGTTCGACTGTGAACGTAGTGGACCCGAAGCTACCATTGCTGCCGGATACTTCGCCTTCCTCCACCGTATTTCTGATTCTACGATGCTTTGTTCGATACTTCTCTTGGCATACAAGTATCAGTGCGACGAGGCCATGATCGAACGGATCAAAGCCCGTGTCGACGGTCTCAACTCTATCCTGGCCTACCAGGCCCTTCTCTAGCCTTATTTAACCTTCTATGTACCTTCGTCGTACTGGTGTATCCTTTACTTGTAAAGTCAATGATAATCACCAACTTTTACTTTTATTGCAAGTCTCGATCCATCCGCGGGATCTCGTACGGGACTATTATTGTATGGCGCCATTTTGGTTATCTAGGTACCATCCGATCGTACAAGTCCATCATGTGCTTCTTGCAATATTTTAGAATTGCATGCGCCATTTTCCGGACCGACACTTGTATCAGTAAGCGTTGGCTTCGACTGTATGACTGCTCTATTCGGAAGATGTCGATATTGGGCTCGCTTAGGTGCCGTAATGTCGTCTTCCAACTCGGCTAGGGCTTTTCGGACTTGTCTTGACAGGTCTGACACACTTCGGACTTAGCTCGAATGCTTAGTTGTGCGCCTTTGCTGCGTTGGACTTAACTCGAATGCTTAGAATTCGCAAATTTTTGCTGAATCATGCACTGGTCCCCTCCCTTTTTCATAAATTATAACTGTCCCCAGTTATGCGTTTCATGAATAATGGTGTTGGGAAGCCCGATTCAACTCTCGTCCGAGTTGGGCCCTGAATCATATAAAAGCAACATCCTTTTTACACCATACTCCAGTTTATTCCTCGACTACCCTGGCCTCCTCACCATGGGTTCCTCTCCTTCGCACAAGAAACTTAACCAAGCTCAGTTCGACGCCGTCCTCGCCCTTGGCGAGTCTGTGCGCGCCACCCGTTATGACAGCCGCGACAAGCAACGGTCTTTTCTCGATGAGAAGACCACCGCCCTTGTACGTCTCATACTTGTATTGTTTGCTTGTGCAAGATTTCCTGACTATTCTTGTATTCCTAGGAAGCCTTCCTTCCTTATATTGCGCACATCGCCTCCGACAAAGTCTTGTACGACGTCGCATATGGAATCAAGAACTCCTACCACCAGACTGCCGTCGGTCCCAACGGCGTCATCGCTGGTCGCTACCCTGTTATTATGGACATCATCTCTCGCATCAAGGTCGAGCGCGACCGTATCAAGAACGCCGCCCTCCTCGGCCAGCAAGTTCATCGTGCCGAACTCGACGAGGCTCGCAATCCGTCAGCCGAGACCTTGGCGGCCGAGCTTCAGGCCACGAAGGAGGCCGCGCAGTCCTCCAAAACCTCCAAGAAAACCAAGTCTAAGGTGCGTTTCAACTTTAATTGTATAGTGGCCGGGGCGAACTTTACAATTATAGTTCTGACTATTTTCACAGAAAAAGGTCAAGAGTCGTCCTACGGTGGAGGACGGCGACGAGTCCCCTTTTGACGACACTGACTTCCCTGTGGAGGGCAACGGTGAGGTGGATGACCCTATGATCATCGACGGTCCTAACCCGGTGCGTCCAGCCGAAATCGTTAAATGTATCATCGAGCTAAAGAATCTTCGTCTGGCTTTCGCCCGGCTCCAGGCCTCAACCCCTGCGCCCGAGCCTGCGCCTGCTCGTTACACCCAGTCCCTCGATGAGCGCGTCCTTGTGAGTTTTCTTATTTCGCAGACTTTTCTCGTTTGAACGGTCCGCTCGTCTGATTGCTCAGCCTAGACTTCCTCCTCGAAAGATAGTAAGCGTGCTTCATCGGTGCGCATCTCTTTTACTCGAATCAAAGGCTTTCACCGACGTTCCCGCCCTTATGTCAAGGCTATGAACATTCTTCGGCGTACTGACCCCGGAGTAGAACAACAAGTTGTTGCCGAGGAATTTTCTCCTCCCTCAACCCGCAAGCGCGCCAAAAGGTCCCACACCCATGCGCATGAGGACTCGGAAGAACAAATCGCAGGTGCGCGGACTTTACAATTATAGTTTTCGTTGTACTCAAACTTTACTTGTGTATAGCCGCCGAACTTGCAACCAATTCCTCAACAGTCAAACGCACCGTCGCAGCCGCCCAGGCCGCTCTCGCCTCATCTACCATCGAAGATAGATTGGTTCTCTCCGACTTCAAGAAGCCGAACTCCGGAGTCGCGTCGCCTTCGCTAACGCTCAACTCCGATACCAACTCGACCATCGCGAATACCTCCTCCAAGACCTCAAACGAGTCATGGAGGCGCAACACCAACGGTCCAACGGAGCGTCAACACTCTAACCTTCGGCACAAGGCGTGAGTCCCGTTTCGCATACTTTTAAAGTATTGCATACTGACTTCTGTTCTTTCAGCATCTACGAGAGCCAGAACCGGGTCGTATACGACTCTGGGGCTCAGGTTTCCGTTCCATTCTGCCACTACTGTGGTCCTATCCCTCATCGCCCTGCTCGTTGCGCCCCTGGCTTCTAAACACTTTACTCGTATGCAATCCCTTTTTCATGTATGCAATCCCTTCGTCCAACTCCTACTCCTGTCCTTCCTCGGACCTGTTTCTATCGACCAACTCCTATTTCTGTCGTTCCAGGGCTCATTTTCCTTAGTTTAACTCCTCGTCGCTCCTTACATATGCCACATTCCTTGTATGACCTATGCAATTTTACTTTTTGAGTTTCGTTCAACTTAGTTCGATTTTCCTCTGGTCGACCTTCGAGGGCCCATATCAGCATTCCAACCTGCTTCAATCTCATCTAGATCCAGGTCGGGTGCGTCATCACTCTGGTAACTCTCGGTATCGCTGTCTTCGTCCGATTCTTGGACTCCAGACTTTAATTGTATGCCCCGGGAAGGCTTGATTCGAACTCTTTCGAATTGCAAGTCCTTCCCTAAGTACTCGTCCTTGCCCTCGTCCTCAGCGGCCATCTCATCCAACTTCTCCTTCGATAAATCGATTAAGTCCAAGATATTTCCCGGAAGCTGAATGGCCTTGCGCTGTTCGAACGGTATTACTCTGAATTGAGCGATTTTGCCATGGTACATGGCGCCATCCATCTCGCAGCAGAGGTAGGACCCTCCTGTAGTGCGTCTTACCACCACCATTGGCCCCATGTATCGGGTTTCCATCTTACTGTTCAAGGATTTCTCGACCGAAGTATTCCTGACTAGCACTAAGTCCCCGGGCTGGAAATTGTAATCTTTAATTGTATACTTGTTTTCCTCCTCGTACCGGCGGACTGCCTTTCTTTTCTCTTCATTCACGCGATGTTTCATCTCGTCAACGTGAACCGTGTGTTTTGCCAACGCCCTGGCTCGTAAACCGATCAAATCACCAGTCGAAATTGGTTCACCCGGATATTCAACTAACCGCTTCTTCGACGTCAAGTGGAATAATTGGATGGGCTCCGCATACAGCGAAGAACGGAGAGCACCCTAGGCCACGTCTCACGGTAATCCTGTCTGCCCAAAGGACTTGCGGGAAGAACCAATACCATTTCTTGGGATTGCCCCCGGTCGCCTTAACTAAAGACTGACGGATATCCCAATGTCCGCGCTCAACTATCCCATTTGCCTTAGAATTGTATGGTGAAATCCGAATTCCTTCAATCCCATACTTGGCGTTCAACCACTTTACCGCGGCCAAGAACTGAGGAGCATTGTCTGTCACGATTACCTGGGGACATCCCCAGCGACAAATAATGTCTTCTAGCAGAAACTTGCCAAGCGCCTCAGCGTTGTCTGCGCGCAGAGGCCTTCCTTCAACACATCTTGAAAGCGCGTCCCTCGCAGCAACTGAGTATCTATGATTGTTCGACGGTACTCCCATGATCATCACATCCGTGTGGATTTTCTGAAATATGCTCGGAGTCATCGTTGCGGCCGGTGGGACCTTGAGGAGAGTTTTCTGCCTTAATTGACAACTCAAACAGCTTCGTATATACCAGCTGATGTCCCTCTCCATTTCTGCCCACCAGAACCGTAGCTCCATCAACGACTTGGTTGAATAGAAGCCTCGGTGCCCTATTGCGTTATGGGACGCCCGCATCATATACATTCTGTGCTCCTTCTCGACTACTAATTTATGCGTGGAACCCTCTCCTTTCCTGTAAAGTCTGCCCTCTTTGGAGAGGAAGAACCATCTAGTGTACCGTAGGAACTTCTTGAACGCTTTATCGTCCATTCCACTTGGTCTTTCCAACGGATCGGCCAGCCAAGACTTTACAATTAAAAGGCGCTCGTCTTGAGCTATTCCTGCATTCGTGCGTTGACCCTCGGGATATTCCTCCCGCTTGCTCGGGTCGTTCTTCAAACTCAACCGTGGGAGTAATAACTTCTCTTCGGGTGGGTCTATTAATAGGAACTGCGGCATCACTAGTCCTTCGGCCGCATAGGCACTCCGGACTTTAATTGTAAAGGCCCGTTCCTCTTCTATCGCCACTGATACTTCATCATTGAAGTCATCGATCGAAGATGCTACCCCTTCCATGGATTGATAATAACCTCCCCGTTCGTCGATGTCATCCTTGAAATCATCAAACTTGTAAGGTTGCTCAATCGAATAATCCCAATCCTCGTGATTATCCGGGGAAGGATTCTCGTCTAGTCCTTCCTCCGTGTTCGGGAATACCTCATCTCCAGGCTGAGCCTCTCGTCTGGATAATCCATCGGGCGGGAAGGTTGCTCCCTTTACATGTTTGAGCTTAAAGTGGAACATCAGGATTTGTTCAATCCACCTGTTAATGGTCGCGTTCGGGCCCATTCCAGGATTATTTAGCATCCCTTTGATATACAGAGCATCTGTCTCCACCACCAAGCGTCGACACCCGAGGAGCCAATATTGCATGGCCTCCAGAGCACGCTTCAACCCATACAATTCTCGTTTGGGTTGCGAGAACCTGGATTCTCGTCTGTTCAGAGTAATGGACGCGAACTTGGCGTAGTGGCGTTTCATCTTGTCAACCAGGTCTATCTGGTAGATTTGAATCCCAACCGCCATCCAAGACGTGTCCACAGCTAAAACAATATCCGTGTCCCAATCATAGTTCAACGGTCTCAAGTTTTCTGCGCTGTAGATAGCTTTCTTTAATGCTACCATTGCCTCTTTCTGAGCTTCTTCCCAGACGAATTCGACATCGTTTCTCAATAGTTTAGAGATAGGCCTTGCAATATCTGCATATCCCTTGATAAACATGCGAAGTACACCGACTGTTCCCAGAAACTTGCGTACATCGGATTGGTCCTTTAAATCACCCCACCGAATGATTACTCCAATCCTGTCCGTACTGGGTCGTCTGCCCTCATAGGAGCATATATGGCCTACTACCGAGAATACATTCCAACACAGGACCGATTTCTTGCCTGAGAAGGTACCACCGCTGTATTTAATGCGTTGGACTACCCTGTTCAGATTCTGGAAATGCTTCCAGACGAATCGTCGAATGCCACTGTTCTCAGGAATAGTCTCATATGTCCCATCGGCATTTTGGTACCTCGAGCCTGGCCCTCGTATTGGAACATCATCAATATACGGAATCGTAACATGCGGGATCTCGTCTCTCAGGATAAAGGTCACATCGTCGTGAAATATCGGTACCGAGTTGGTCCAGCCTTGGGGTAACTTTACAATTCTGAGTGCCCCGAAAGGCGTCTGGAATGTTGTAAAGTCCCTAGACCCTTCAGCGATGTCTCTGTGATCGTACCCAGAATACAAGTCTAGTACTCCCCCGCAAGCTCTCCCACCGAAGTGGCTAGCCAACTCGTCGGTTGCAGGCGGTACTCCCGAATGGGCGATAGTAACCGCGTTTAATGGCTCCAACGAGTGCACCAATCGAACACTCTTGCCATCTTTCTTGACTACTCCGAAGAATTTACTCCGGTACGAGGAGTTCGACGGCTCGTATACTCCGGCGTCAATCTTGGTCTTTATTACCTTACAGAATTCTTCTAGCTGACCCCTTGGAATGGGGATGCTTCGCTCAACCCAGACGTCGTGTTCAACCAGAGGAAACTCCACAGGAGGAAAGAAGTCATGACGGAAAGTACCGCGTTGTTCATCATTCCAGGCGAAAGCCTTTTCTTGCTTGCTCATGAAATCATGCATGAGGTCTCTTTCTGCCTTGAGCAGGAAGTCTCCATCATGCACCGCGTCTATAATTGCTTTCTCTTCTTCCCCATACCTCCCAGTCGGTTTCCACTCTGGAGGGTTAGGATTGAGAGCCGGCATATCCTTCAACGGGTCTCCAATGATCTCTCGCTTGATTCTAAACTTGTCAGGCAGCTCTGTGTAGACTGGTCGAACTTTCAAGCCCACTGGCTTGTATTTCTTCCCAGCGAAGACCGATTTTGGTTCATAATTGTAAAGTCCGGTTGAGTCCGGGATTTCCGTTTCTGAACCATTATTGTATTCTTCCTTGCTCACAGAATTAGGCTTTCCTGGGGTATGGTGGGACTCTGGATCCTTGCAGCACCCACAGACGACACCCTGGCTCAGTACGTGAGTCGCTCGAACCTCACGTCCGGCTTTAGTGCCTCTGGACGAGTATTCTTGCTTAGTATCGCCTGCTCCGGTATCTGGCTTCTCTGCCATCTCCCAGGTCAATACTTCATATTTCCGAGGCTTAGCATTCTTCTTTCTCTGCTTCACCCCTGTCCAAAACTCATCGAACAACATGGCCGCTTTCTTGTCTTTCTTTAATGCTCGGGAACCGCGGGAAGCACTAATGTATGCTTCCTTGAGCTCTGTTGGATTAAATTGCTTCGATCGAGGCTTCATGTATCTCTGGATTTCCAACTCGTTGAACCTATTGAACCCGATTTGGACCGCCAATTCTCCTCCTTGATGCGCATCCATCAATTCCTCGAAGAACGTTGAAAACCCTGTTGAGTCGGTGCTGGACCCGCCGTTGGTATATCTTCCTCGTCAAGGACCTCTTCCACCGTTGGCCTCTTGTCCTGTCTAGGGTCAGGAGCGGGGACTGGTTTCCGACTTCTAGGATGACTTGGAATCATGCAGCGCCTTCCCGTGTTGGGGTCTTTCAAGGTCAAGGTCTGAGTGCCATCAGAATTGTTTTGTACTTGACTCTCGGCAAGGACCTCAAATGGTCTGCCTAAAAGTATATCGTACGCCGCTCCTCGAATTATGTGGACTTGCAAGAAAAACGTGAGTTCTCCGAACGTGAACGCCACATTCTTAGCTAGACCAACAGATTTTTCGAGACTACCGTTCGCACTCTGCATATAGATTTGAATATCCGGATTCCAAAGAACCTTGGATTTAATTGCCTGCTCGAGGGACATAGAAACTATCTGCGACCCTGAGTCCGTGACTGCTTCAACATAGCCTTGTTTATTAACCATCGGAAAGATTACTCTCAGCGACGCCGAATCCTTCGCAACGTATACTTGCTTGGGTGCCTCATTGTCACCCAGAGATTCCAAGTATTGCATGTAGGGATCCGGGACTCGGACAGATCCAGCAGGCAGGCCTTCACTGTCGTCGATCGTAACAAACACGCTTGCCACTCCTGGCAATTCTTCCATTGAAATGGAATCCGGTTCAAGTTTCAGCTCGCCATCCTCATAATTGCTTTCATCATACGAGAATGGTAACTCCTCAAGATCTTCTGCCAACATAACCTCTTTGGTTCTGGGAATTGACTGTCTAACCTTCGTAAGTTTGGCTCTGGTAGCCTCCCTTACTCCTGGTGACACGGATAATAAATCCCTAGCCCGTATGGTTACTTCGGCGTCGAGTATTCTTTCTGAAACTTTTCCTTCCATGCCTGGCTTCTGAATTGGAGCCCTGACCCTGTAGGCCTTCTCTTCCTTCGCAGGTGGTTGAGGATCATCCTCCTCCTCACGATCTTCCATCGCTACTGGGTGAACAATCGGAACCACCTCTTTGTAGGGCAACTCTGGCTCTTTTGCCGAGTTGACAAGTCCCTTGTCCCTACGATCTCTCTCTTGCATAGCTTCTTCGAAACGGACGCGCCTGCTGGTCACATCCTTCCCAGGAATCTCGATAACCACTTCTGGTCGAGCATTCTTGAAAAGTTTGTTACTCTGGTTCCGCCCATCTCGATCGTCCGTTTTCTTGCCTTCTATCCGGTCCTCAGGAGGCTTGGCCAATCTAGGCTTTCTAGAGTTCGCCTCCATCCCTGGACTACTTATAAATTTGAGGGATGACCCTCGCCATTATTCCCACTTCTGGTAACGGCGAACTGATCATGGGTTGGATCTTTCCCCGTAAGCCCTTTCAATAATATGTTTTGCAACGCATACTGAAGTTCTTCCTGGAGATTGACCGTAGGCTGCACTGGCTGAGTCTGGGCCACAAAGGCGGGTTGAACCGCCTGTTGAACCACGGGATAGGCACCTTTGTTATAGTTGGCTTTCTGTGTTGCCGTAGCGAGCTTTACTTTTAAAGTACGTATCTCATCCAAGGCCGTGTCCAAGACTTCCGGCAACTGATCATATGCTTCAGACTCCTCATGATAATAGTTCTCATATACAGGCTGGGTTACTGCGACCCAGTTCTGCGATGCAACTTTATCACGGTAGGCGTCCATGACTTTAATTCCTTGAGGAGTATTCCCAAATGGAATGGACCTGCCATTACCGAGACGGTGTTTACCATTCTCGACAACCAGCCAACCTTTTCCAATGTGCTCACTCTTCATCGGACAGTCTCTAGCAAAATGACCGCCTTGTCCGCAATAATAGCAATCCTCACTCTGAGGATTACCAGCATACGAGTTTCCCTTGAAACGGTTCGGGACGTTCATGGAACTGCCTCCTTGTCCCATATCCCTGCGGAATTCATCCTTCTGAGACGTCCTCTGTGTGTTTGAACTCGAGGCCGTCATTTGTTGAAGAGTTTTCACTACTTCAGCATGTTCCCGCTCTCGCTGCCGCTCATTCTGAACGAACTGTTCCTTCAACGCCGAGATTGTTTCGTTTAAGTCGTTGATCCGCGCTTCGCTAGATTCCATCTTTACTGTAGGAAGAATTCCTGAACGCTTCGTGTCAGTAAGTGACAAGTCCGTGGAATCATCCCGGTAGGTTGAAGCCATGGTTTCTGCCATCTTAATCAAGTCTGCGATCTGAATGGGATCTTCTTTCCTCTTTACCTCGTTCTCCTCGGCGCCAGCTGCAGGTGCAGCTGCTGGAAGGTCTAATTGACTTTTCAATAATACCGCCGAATTGATCGAGACCTTAATTGTAGTCGCGAAAGACCTATCAAGGGTTTCAAGATACATTTTGCAGGCGACCTGGTTCGTAATAATAGCAGGACTCTTGAACAACTTTTTAACAGTAGTCAAGAATTCCATACCAAAACGAGTCAAGACTCCTTCATCTTGTAGGGTAATGCCTTTGTGCTTTCTGCACAGTTTAGAGAGGTAATCCAGAGTACCAGTCCTTTCGGAACCAATCTCTGGATATGCCTTGTAAACTTCTTTCAAGAAATCTTCATATGAATGCGGCGCCGCATAGGTAGCAAGAGCTTTCCAAGTTTGTTTCTTCCTTGCGGGAAGATAACTTGTAAGGTGCTCCTTCATAGCCTGTGGCTCCGTTATTCTTGCAAGACTCAAGATTTGGTCAACGTGCTCGATGAAGGTCATGAGGTCCTCATAATCTTCAGTCAAGAACTTTGGCGCGTTGTTATCCCATGCATACGGGACTTTGAAACTCGCGAGACGTGGATTCGCGTCCGCAGCATTTGCTGCATTCTGCTCAGCCATTTCTTCTAAGTCTCTGGGTGGAAAGGGGAGTTCGGATTGTTCGCGAGGAATTCTAATTTCCTCGGTAATTATTCTAGTACTGGGACCAGCTTCTGATGAAGCTGACGGGTTGGGTTGTGTCCTGGTTCTATGCCTTGCTCGTCGTGTGGGGGAGAGAGGGAGAGAGTTTGGGGACAAACGAGAATCGATTGGTCGCCAGAGCTCTCTCGCTCGGCCCGTAAGGGACCGCGCTCGAGCCGGCCTCGGCGAAGAGACATGAACTACAGGAAGAAACTAGCTAATGGGAAGCGGTAAGGGAGGGAGAAAAAAGGAAATCTAGTCTATCGAGCTGTGTGAGTGTAGGTAGAGGAGGAGGACGAGTATCTACAAAGATGAAAGAGATATATATATGTAAGGGGACAAAGGGAGCCGAAAGGGGAAGACGCGACGCGTCGACGCGTCGCGCCGTGCCTCGCTTGCATAGACCGTCTTTGGCGCGTCCAAACACCTCTTCTATGCCTTGCTCGTCGTGTGGGGGAGAGAGGGAGAGAGTTTGGGGACAAACGAGAATCGATTGGTCGCCAGAGCTCTCTCGCTCGGCCCGTAAGGGACCGCGCTCGAGCCACAGAACTGCAGCGGAGAGCCAGCGGCTCAAGAGACTGCAGGAGGAGCAGCGGCCACATGAAGACGAGCAGATAAGCTGAGGACACGATTCTTGGGCACGTCGAGGTAGAGCTTGTAGGCGTCACTACGCCAGCGGCCGAGCAGCTGAATTTCGAAGTCAGCGTAACCAGCAATGGCAGCCGCCGTGGCGGTGCCACGCCGGAAACTGTGACCCGAGTAGCCAGACTGGTCCAGACCAATGGCGGTAATGCGAGCCTTGAGAGTGCGGATGAATTCCGCGCGGTGGAGAGGAGAGGAGTCGGCTTTTGCGAAGAGAGGAGCAGCAGGGGGGAGGGGGTGAATGGCGAAGAGATGTTTCATCGCTCGGACAGGGCAAGTGGAAGGGGAATTGGGTGCAGCGGCCAGGGTAATGGTGACGCCGCCGCGGAACGGGTCGGTCTTGGAGGCTGGTATAGTGAGCTCCATGTACTCAAGACCATCCTCGACGAAGAACCGAACCGAGTCCCGCGTGAGGTGAATAGCGCGATCAAATTTGGCGCGATCAGCGACGGTGAACTCACCGCATCTGAGGAAGCCCGCCCAGGCCAAATTCTTGGCTGCATCGAAAATGGCGTTGTCGATGTCGGTGAGGTCGCCAGCCACCAATCCAAGCCGAAGCATGATGTCGAGGGTAATAGGGAGCTTGGGATTGCGCTCCCGATCACCTTGAAATCGTTTGATTCCGCGGATTACGCGCTGCAACGCAGGGGACTGGCAGACCTCGAAAGGAAGGCCTGAGTCGATGTGGAGGGAACGAACGGCGGAGAGGTAGCCTTTAATTGTTTTGGCAAGAATGGGACGGTCCTTGCTGGCGTGATGAGCTGCCCAGGCCATGAGACCAAGCTCCGTGGCTGGAAGCAGCTGGCCAGGGGCGAAAGCGAACTGCGGGTTGAGCTGGATGAAATTGAGGAATGATCGTTGTGGAGAGGAATAGGTCTGCCGAGTGGAGGAAGCAAGTCCGTGCCAGAGGAAAAATGCGACTTCTCGAGGGAGGTGAGCGTGCGTCGTATACCACTCGTCAGGGACTGCGGAGTTGAGGATGTTCGGCAGAGGTGTGGAGCCAGCTGGAACAGGCGGCTGTACTGGAAACGAGAGGCAGCGTCAGCGAGCGCGTTCTCATGTGTAGGAATCCAAACAGCAGAAAAAGTGAAATGGAGGGCGGAGGAGAGCAGAATAATCTGCCTCAGTACGCCCATGCCCGCCGCGGATCGTGCCGTGTTGCCAGTTAGCCACTCAACCACCGCCTGGTTATCACACCGGAAGACGACATGGGTGCCAAGCCACGCGTCGCCCCAGCGGAAGATAGCCTGTAAAACAGCGAAGATCTCCTTGAATTGAATATCGCAGCCGCGGTAGCGCCTGGGACATCGTGAGGAATACCACAGGTTCCCACAAACCCCGCCGAGACCTTTGCGCCCACTTGCATCGGTCTCGACGAAGATTTCTGGGCGTGCTGGCTGGATAAGCTGGACACCGTTCCAGTACGAGCTCAGGGCTGACCACCAACCGATGTCGGAGCGCGCACCGGAAGGGATGTGCCGGCGCTCAAAGGGCGAGGAGAATTTGGTGGAAAAGTCAATCAAGTGCCGAATGAATGCGCGAGAGCGGGGAATGACCTGCGAGCTGAATTGGAGGAAACCAACAAGCTCCTGAACCTCCCCCAAGGAACAGGTGCGTCTGCGGCCCCAATCCTCAAGCAAGTCGCGAAGGTACAAGAGTTTGTCCTCGGGTAAACGCGCCTCCATCGCGTCCGAGTCCAAATCCAGACCGAGGAAGTCAAGGTGCGTGCATGGCCAAAACATCTTCTCCCCCTGGAAATGGAGACCAAGCTCCTCGCCAAGAGCAAGAATCCACTCCACCGCTGCACGCGCAACAGCGGGATCAGTCTCTGGATGAAAGACCAACCAGAAGTCGTCAAGATAGTGACGAAGACGAGACGGAATGTGGCGGGAAATGATCCAGTGCAGAGCTTCAGAAAAAAGATTGAAGATGTACGGAGCAGAGCGTAGGCCGAACATGAGAACGATCGCATAATAAAACGAGCCGTCCCAGAACATGCCCATGTGATGGTGGTCCGCAACCCGAATAGGGATATGGCGGAAAGCGTCCTTGAGGTCTAACTTGACCATCAAGGAGCCTCGGCCGGAAAGGCGGAGGTCAGAGACGGCGCGCTCGAACATATCATAGGAAATGTGAGCTTCAACGTCGGGAATACCGTCATTGACGGAGGAGCCACGCGGCCAAGAGAGGTGGTTGATCATGCGAAGCTTGCCAGGCTTTCGCTTGCGCTCAACGACCCCCAGAGGTGAACAACGGAGTTCGGGGATGGGTGGGGAAGGGAAGGGGCCTGCAGCGGCACCCTTCGCGATCAGGGTGGACAACGCGTCGGACAGGAATTGACTGTGGTCCCGAGCAGACTTGAGATTTTTGACCGGTTGGGTGATTTCGGGGCCAGAGAATCCAATGTTGCAACCGAAATCAATTATTTGGAGTAAGGACGATACAAAGGTGCGGTCGGGATACTCTTCTAAATAAAAATCCCAAGCGCTCCGATTAAGAGAGGAGGAGACGCGCGGCTGGCCGTGATTAGGGGGTAGAGGAGCGTTGCAGCGAGGGGAGGTGTTAGGGCGCAGCGGCGGCAGGGGCAGGGGAGGGAAGAGGGGCTGATGTGGAAGGCGAGATTGGAAAGGGGGAGGCCGGGAAGTGTTTGCAGGGACGGGATGGAGGACCGGAGACTGCTGGCCCGAGCGAGCGAGCCGAGCAGCGTGGGCGCGAGCTCGACGGCTCGCTCTGCCGAAGACCTAGGTCTTCTTGGGGCAGGCGGAGCCCGGGTGGTCGCCTTCGCAGTTGCGGCAGACGTGCCGACGTTTGGACGGGCACGGCGACGTCTTGCATATCCCGCTGTTCCAGTCGTAGCAGACCTGCTGCTCCACTGGCAGGGAGGCCTTCTTGGGCTTCGAGGACGAAGCCCTGGCAGTGGACGGCGTGGACGACGATGGCGGAAGAAGGGGGTGCATCAAGACAAGGCGCGAAAGCAGGCTTTGGTCGGGGCGAGCCCAGCCCGAGTAATCGCCGGCCTTCATGTCCCAGAGGCGAATGGTGTGGAATTCGACGTGGTAGATGACCACAGCAGACCATTTGAACTGCTGGTGCAGCTCAGTGAGGTACGAGACATAGTCCGAGAGGGAGCGAGTGATCGCAAAGACCTCCCAAGGCTTCCCGGACGATGCGGCGAAGGCCCCGAGCACCTCGAAGTACTTGAGCAGCGGGCGAAGGAGAGAGTGGAACGAGGGGAAGTGTTTGAGCGCGAGGGTGTGCTCGGCGGAGGGGGCAGACGACGGCGGGGCAACGAACTCCTGTCGAGCGGCAAGTGGCAATAGCAGGCGCGGCAAGTCGAGCGGCGAGAACGCGTGCGACACGATATCCAAGATGACCTTGGACTCTACAGAGGGAAGAGAGCAGGTAGCGACTTACCTCCAAATTCCGACGTCGCTCCGGAGCCCGTGAAGGGCGGGACAACAGGCGGCGGAGGTGGAGGTGGTGGCTGATGCTGGGCAAAGGCGTTGGCGAACGCCGCAATGGCAGCCAGCGTTTCCGGAGAAAGGGAGGCAAGGGGGGCGGGGGTAGACGAGGTCTGAGACGAGGTTCCTTCGTCGGGCATGGCGTCGTGGTGACGGTGGTCGGGGCTGAAAGAGATGTCGTCGATGAAAGAGCTCGGATCGGCGTTGTGATCCGCTGATGGCGACGGCGCGGAGGATGCGACTGGCGACGATTCGGAGGAAGGTGCGAGTGGCGCGGGAAGGGAGGAAGGTGGCTTGCGCGCGAAACGACCGCCAACGCGATGCTGGGTGCTCCAGTGACCAGCGGCAATTGTTGCTCGATGTCCTCGGAAGACAGAAAAAAGGAAATCTAGTCTATCGAGCTGTGTGAGTGTAGGTAGAGGAGGAGGACGAGTATCTACAAAGATGAAAGAGATATATATATGTAAGGGGACAAAGGGAGCCGAAAGGGGAAGACGCGACGCGTCGACGCGTCGCGCCGTGCCTCGCTTGCATAGACCGTCTTTGGCGCGTCCAAACACCTCTTCTTTGAGCCTGAGACCTGGTCTTAGCTTCGTCTCGCGACTTGGCTCTAGCAGCATCTGCGGGAAAGGTTGCCTTTCTCTTACTTGGTAGAGGTGGAGGGTTCTCGGGAGTAGGATCTCCGGTTCGAGGTCTCAACGACCTTCGCAAGTATGGTCTGGGGAACCCTGGCTCTAAAGGTTCAGATTCGCCTTCGCCGCTAATTTCTGGGTCTTCTGCTTGCGCAGATGTGCTTTCTCGTATTGTCCGATCCAGCTGGCTTGTTAAGCCTTTTGTGAGTCAAGTAAACTTGACAAGTATTCCGATTCTTTCGACTTTTCAAGTCTGAGAATGCAAGAATGAATAATCTCTCCCGACTATAATCGTTCGACACAATCCAAGAACGAAGTCAAATGAACCCCTCGCGGTGGGCTCCAGATGAAACGCTGACTACGGGGCTGGCAGTGAAATACTATGCAGGAAAAGCTCTCGAGGATAAATCCAAGAAAACCCAACTACACACACACACACACTCACTACCACTCTCGTCGTCTCGTTTTGTGAGTTCGGGGTTCCAGTTAAAGTATATAACTGTGGCAATCCGACTCGTTCTGTGGGTACTTGTGTTTAATTGTATTCTTGTTGGAATCGACAATCCACGTCTGTCTCAGCCGTATGATCGACCGAAGCTTCGGAGAAGGTGATTTGGGATGGTTCTGACTCGGTTTCACTCTAAGCTAGGCTCAGAGGGCTTGGTTAATAGGTTCTTTGTTGACTTGTTCACTTTAATTGCTTGCTTCTGGTTGACTTATACGTCTAGCTCTCAATTCTGACTTTGCAATTATACCCTTGCGACTCGTGTTTGCGAAACGTTTAGGTATCCCTTGCGAAACGGACTTGCGAACTAAATCTTGCGACACGAGTTTGCGACACGAACTTGCGAAACGAACTTGCGACACGTATAGATATCAACCAACACTCAATATATTGCGAACAGGAATAACAAAGGAACTTAGAGTTCCAAGTGGTACGCCGAGGGGAAGCCGACTCTTTCCGTAATCGTCAATACGAGGTTCCCTCGTAATGACTCGCAGGGAAGGAGGGGATCCACTGCCTTAACACTAGGAGAGCTCTCTAATTTATACATGACGGAACGGAACCAATAGACTAAATATGGACATACGCGAGATGATAAATACTGGTTCGAGCTTAGCTCGAATGGATTAGTTATACATTTGGGAGAGCCCAATAATAGAATACTTGAATACTAGAACCTGATTGGTTGAACGAGGTTCACTTCAACCAGATGCTTATTGATACTTCTCATCCCTCTTGGACGAGTCATCCTCCTATCAGCACTACTCCATTTGTGCTTAGTTCGAATGCTTGCTCATTCGGGTTTTCCCGATGAGTCTTATCACCGGATCCGATCGGCCGAGATCAGCTGCCGACTAGGCCGAGCCACGGGAGTTCCCTTGTACTCCGTGATCCGAGTTCGATCCTGCCGCCTTGCAGTACTTTGTCGCTGAGAGGACTATTAAATTATAGTCCTTCGCCAGATTCCTCCAAACCCGTCAAGTCTGAGTTCATTCGGACTTTACTTGTATTCTCCAGATGGATCCCTTACTACTGTCTCCTGGTTCGACCCTTGCCGACATATCCCAAGCCTAGTCTAGACTGGTTGGAGAGTCGTTTGAAATGACTGGACATCCAACGTGAGCGCCTACGTCTTACCGACGCCGTTGCTAGTTGTGAACACCCAGCCATAGTTGCGCAAGTCTGGCTTGTATACTTTACAAGTATGCTAACAGCGCGGAGCCGCCTTAGCCTGCTGAGACTAAGAGCCTGGACTATACAATTATACTCGTAAGCTCCCGGTAAGGAGTGTAGCTAGAAGCAAAATTGATAAATTTCACTGGTAGCCGTTTTCCAGGCTCATCAACGCCACACAGTGCCCACAAACTGCAACCCTAGTCAAAACGAACCTTTACTCAACCAGCACCAACGGACCAACTCAGGCTGGCACGGACACTGAACGCGCTGCGCACAATTCACCGCAGCTGCGAGGAATGTGCGTCCTCTGCTTACTTTGGATTCTTAAATAATAGTCAGGAGTCGTAGGGCTGTGTCGACGAGACTCGGAGGATATCTTGACAACTTACAACTCAGCATTTGTGTAAACCGAACGAAGGTTTTGGGCCAGGACCTGGAATAGTCCAACGGTTAAATCCAAATCTTTCGCTCCCCCGCGACACCCGATAGCTGTACACACCATCTTGGTCTGTATAATTTATCGCCTTGCGAACTTCGTTAAAACATCTTGTCTTCATGCCTGATCGGAGTGTTCAAGCACTTTGTTGTAGGACAAAAATGTGCTGGTGCGACTATACTTCTTGAGCTCCTTTGGGAGCTTTGCCTCACAATTTAAATGGGCGCTCAAGTGCTCTTGCGAGAGTGCACATTGTTTGTTCCAGCGTGCCATCATTGGGCCGCGCGCAGAGTCACGTGCATCGCGCGGATCTTCCTACCTGCACTCACGACCAACTCACGACCAACTACCAACTCCCGGTCGCTTCCTGTGAACTTGACGAAAGGCGGAATAACCGGAGCACCAATGATTGCTGTGAGTTGCGCGTGCGCACAGAACGACTCGATAGTCGATCGACTCGATCATCCGATTCCCAGTGCTAAAGAAACTGTGTAGTGCCCCTGCGAGGCGACTTGCTCCCTCCATTTCGCATGGAAGACACACAGTCGTCTTGTCCCGAAACCTCATTCGAAACTGCTTCCCACCACTGCTGGGCCCCCATCGGACACGGAGGCGCTGCAACTTTTGACCGAAATACAGGGCGCAGAAAGTGAAATGGCGACCATGGCTCCCCACATAGCTCGTCTTCAGGCTGCACTGGATGAACTCCAACTGCGCCACGAAAAGCTGCAGCATTTTGCCGACACCCACAAGGCCGTGCTCTCTGCCATGCGCCGTTTTCCCAACGAAATCCTCCATGAAATCTTCGCGCAGTCTGCCACCGATTCCGATAGTACGCCGTGGGCGGCGAGCCAGGTGTGCAGCCACTGGCGCGCCGTTGCAGTGTCTTCACCGCGCCTGTGGTGTCGCTTTATTCTTCCGAACACCTTCCCGAAGGCGCTTCCCCTTCAACTCCGGCGCGCCGCTCGAGCACCGCTCAGAATCAACTTCGGGTACGACACCCCTTCGTCGACTGTCTTGACGCTTCTCCTCCCGGTCTCGTCGCGGTGGGAGGTCATCACCATCGACGTCGAGGCCTTCATGTCTCCTCGGTTCTTTCCATATACCTTTCCCGCATTGAAGACCCTCACTCTCGTCGTTGACGACGAATTTGACGAGGACGTTGAAAACGAGGATTACGTCGACATGCTCCACTCTCTCCCCTTTCTCAGCGAACTGGGGCTGTTCTTCACGCCTGATGCAACCTTCCCTCGCACCTTGTTGCTTCCATGGGCTCAACTGCGGAGATGTGATATGACCTCTCCAGGATTATTGGACACCATCTGGATCCTTGGCCAGTTTTCACCTAACACCGCCGTCTCCGCCTGTACCATCCAGGACGACTTCATCGCCGACGTGCGCATAACCAACACCCTTGTCACATCGCTAACTCTGATCGACTGCGACGAGGATACCCTCAACATCCTCTTCGCCCACCTCACTGCCCCGGCGCTCACTATATTTCGCATCCGATATCGTGAAGGTCACGCCGAGAGCCTATCAGGCCAACACATTCGTCGATTCTTGGAACGCTCCGAATGCGCCTTGATACGCCTTCGCCTCGATGGAACACTGGACACGGATGAATTTGCGCAAATCCTCGAATCGCCTTATATACGCGGGCTTCATCGCCTCCACGTCTCGGCCACCACCCTCTCCACACGCGCTCTTGCCGCGTTGGAATTGCCTCTCCCCGCACTCAACGCACTAATTTTGTGCCGGACTGGCCTGGACAACGCCTCGGTAGAGGCGGCGCTGGCGACGAATCGGCCAGTCGGTGCGATGGCTCCCCGGGTGCTACTTGTTGAGCCCGAGGCGTAATTTCGAGTCGATTCGCTACTTGAATAGAGGTAATAATTAGTGGTTATGGGTATGGTCCCCAACTCCGTCCGCCGTTTTCTCTTTTGGTTCCCGTGTGAACCACCTCGAGACGCCCAGATCACGGCAGCCCAGGTTTGGGACAGCTCGAGAACAGCTTCAATAAAGAAAGGAGAATGTTGAATCGTGGCCACTGACCGGTCGAGTCGTCGAGGCCGGCGGGAACCCCGACAGGTTTCCCTTGGCTGTGTAAACCGACAAAGCGTCGCTACTTCCTGAGCGAGGGTCGAAAGAAGTTTCAAGTTCAACCGCGAATTTAGCGCCCTGGAGACTGGAGACCGGCTCGTTTCCTTAAAATCAGACGCGAGCTTTATGTAAAATGGCGCGCGGACAGTCACAGGTTGTCGCCAGGTTTGATTGCAGGATCGATTGTGGGCCTTGCCGTGGTTCCGACGGTGTCTTCTAAGAATTGTCGTAACTGTACCACGCTAGGGAGGCAACGCACCGCGATTACGCCACACAGTGCCAACAAACTGCAACAGTAGGCAAAACGAACCTTTACTCAACCAGCACCAAGGACACTGAACGCGCTCCGCACAATTCACCGCGAGTAAATCTAACCACGCCGCATTTGTACTCACACATGTTGCATACCTCCCGTCCTCAGGATCGGATTAATCCCGAGCTTTGGGCTCTGCGTCGACGTGAAGTATCAAATCATTCTGACACAAACTGTGGAACGGTGAGACAGAGATAAGCTTGCGCGCATATGATTTTGGTAGGTGATTCGCCATTTCTGGAACAAACTGCGGGATTTTTCAGCCCCTCAAGTCGGGTTTTGACCAGCATGGGAGGAGCGAGGGGCTGTCTAATGTCAGTTCAGTCGCTGGCGAATTCCACTCAACAGCTCACCTTGGTCCCAAGACGGTGAATGTCCAAAATGCGTCAGGGTAGTGAAACTTGAAGGATCAGCCATAAGTCGCACACACAATGAGTTCGGACGCGGTGTAAGCCTAACACACAAGAGGTATGGGGAACTATTTCTGCGATATTTTTGAAGCTTCCAACAAGGCACGCAACCCGACAGCGGGTCCGGATGGCCGGTCAAGCTTGCACCTCCATGGGGTGGCGCTTTTTGGACGGCCGATAGCGCCGCTCAGGGTCAAGAGCTCGCCCTCCCGTGGCTCGACGTACCGTCCCGCCGGGTCGTGCAATGCCGGCACAAACGGCTCCACGAGCCTCAGGATGCGCATGTGGACGACTGGGGCACCATCCAGAATTCAGCGCTCGAACCGCGCTATCGCGCACCCTGAAGGAGACTCAAGTCAGCACGGGAGTGGCGAGGATAGGACGAGGAAAGGCGTACCGGGTGTCTTCCTGGCTCCAGCAAATCCAAGTTTGAAGTTCACTCGGTGGATCGTGTTTTCGCCCACCGCCCGGAGTGTGAACTGGTGGATAAAATCGAGGGGGAACTCCTGGTCGAAGCGGAATAGGGTAATCGATGGCTGTATGCGCCGGGTGCCAAAAAGCTCGGCAGCACGGGTCAACTGTGCTTGGGTTGCAAGCTGCTGGTGCGCGAGCTGAATCATGATTGGTCGAACTGCGATTCGTACTAGCTGTGGCAGAAGAATCTGCCAAGGGACTCCCGAGGGCAGCAGCAAGTCGTGCCCGGTCGCAAATGAGGAGGGTACTGGGGTCGGGGTGCAGCGAAAGCGTACACTGCCCTCTAGTGGGGCTGCGTCGTGCGGCCGGTGGTAATACAGAAACCCGGCTGTGTTTTCAGGGAAAGGGTGAGTTGGATAACGGGGTGCATTATTGCCATCATGGTGAAGTGGTATTGATCCACCAGGTGGACAAGCAAGGAAAACACTCCGCCTTTTGGACATGTCGAGATGGTCGTCGGATGTGAGCAAGCGAGGGTCCAAGGAGGAAACTGGACGTCTGTGAGGTGGTCTTCCTCTGCGAGGGCTACTGGTACCGGAAGAGTCGGATTTCCCGGGGGAAGGGGACGCGCTACTGGCCATGTCGAGTTCCTCGTCGGATGTCAGCGAGAGCGGACGTTTGGGATGACCCCGGGCTCTGCGAGGTTTGGGGCTCCCGAGGTCAGGGGAGATGGAATTGAGAGGCGAACTAGATGTGCTGAGTTTCTCGTCGGATATGGGTGAACCACGATCCAAAGAGGAGGTCAGACGCCTGGGACGACCTTTGCCCCGACTCGGAGGTTGAGGGCTCCTGGTTTGAGATGAGCTGGACGTCATGAGTGCACAAGGATAGCACACATTGAAGGACTCGCAACACCTCGCGCGGCAGTTGAGGCAAAAAAGTGCCGCCCAAGGACTTGCAGCAGCCGCATCGACATGGTGGTTGCGGTCAAGAACGCTCGTTGACGTAAACGGCCTTGATTGTCCATCGACGGCTGATGGGTGGTACCTGTTCATTCGTGTTTCCTCTGCGTTTTGCTCTGGGCTCTAGGGGAACAACCGTTCGACCTTCAATTGCGATAAACAGGCATTTTAATTTTTGACCTGCATAATGTCCAGGTGTCTGATTTTCCCCCAGAACCCTCACAGGCTGGCGGGGGCGCCGTTCTCAGTGGTGAACTCAACCACAGTGAGCTATAGAGAAATTGAGCCGGCTGCAGCTTTCCGCGGCTGGGAATGGCAATGCTGCTTGAATCGGGAGAGGCACCATACGCGCGAGACAATAAACCGAAGTCGAACTCGTCCTCGAACCAAATTCTTATCGTTGCTAATTGTCCCAAACTAACTCGGGCTCCACAGCCACGGGACTTTACCGCGAGCAAACCAAGCTCAGTACCGACGTACTCCGCGACTGAAATCGTAGGATGAGTACAGCTCTGGACCGGTCGTCGTGAATTTCGGTTTCAAGTATCCATTATGCTACCATTATTCTTCAAGGATTATGAGAAAAGGAATACAGATCCGTTGCACGTCGAGGGTGGGAAATGTTAAAAAGTCTTCCATTCTTCGTCGTTACACACACGATAATTTAGATGTAAGTATAAGTCCATGGTTCAATGTTGAATGGAAACGCAGCAAGATCGGATTACTATGAAGTCCCAGCATTAGCCATGCATTGAACACGATCAAGACAAAAAGAAACACACCATGAAATCCGACCATGCAACCCCATCGTCCCACCGGCCGAGGGGCGGCGACGCTGCTTCTTCTGGCACGTCAAAGCGCACCTTACGCGGGATCGGGGCTGGCGATTGAGGTT
Source organism: Mycena filopes (assembly GCA_029281495.1). Classification (NCBI taxonomy): domain Eukaryota; kingdom Fungi; phylum Basidiomycota; class Agaricomycetes; order Agaricales; family Mycenaceae; genus Mycena; species Mycena filopes. Next base: position 6,838 of record JARIHR010000013.1, on the reverse strand, counting down.
CGTCGTCTGAGTCCAACTCGAAGTCGGAGTGAGGCTCAGGCTCGGTGGCGTCCCACTGGGACAAGTCGACGTGGATCGGCGCTGGGACTGGGGAGGGAGAGGATGAATCGTACAGCGGGCTCGCCGGTCGCTTGAGCGCCGGTTTCAAGGTGGACGGAGCGGGACGATGGGCAATCGGGGCAAGGTAAGGCGGAGGCGCAGAAGGCGAGCGAGGCCGACTGCGGAGGGAGGTGGGGACGAGGGCAGCGACGTCCAGTAGGGTCCACGAGAGGCGGCGCCCAGTGGTGGAGTTGTGAGCGGTGGTGGTGGAAGATAGGTGCAGCATCGTAAATGTGTAGGTGAGAGGGATGAGGCTGAATATGTTAGAACTCGTCGAATTCCCCCGCCTTTATACGAATGCGAAATGATAGAGGGGCGCTGTGTCTGAGACTTTCTGCCCCGCGGCGCGGCACTAGCGCGGCCCGCGCGGTGGTGAGACGCACCGCCGCACACCTAGTCTCAGATCTCGGAACCGACCTGTAAAGGTAATTAAACCGCGAAACGGTGCTTAATGATCAAGCTCAAGGCCAGGGACAACTTTTACCACCCAGGCTGAACGCTTACGGAGGCGTATGTTCAGCTGCGTCAGGCAGCAAGCCTATCTTGGAGATGCGCGCGATCGTTCAGCCTCCGCGGGCTGTACTGAGACACGCGGCTCCCCTATTAGGAGACACAGGAATCCCCTGTTGAAATATTGACGTACGTGCGATACATCCCCGACGCTCGTCCAGGGCTTTTCGACCTCGCTGCATTGGTTGAAGTTTTGCGGAGTCTAGGTTGGGAAACAGATTGAGGCTATAATTCCACCAAACCAGAACGAGGGGACTCCAGGGGGTTTCTTTGAGAAGTACTGCAGAGCTAGAAAACCGTTGAGGCAAAAGCAGCGCCAGTCGACGCGACCAAGTAGATCGGTTGAGTAGTAAGTATGGCAGATGATAAAAACCCAAGTATAGCACTTCGTGGCACGCGGCGTGCACCTGCGCAAGTTTACATCTTGGATAGTGATCCCACAGGTCCTCCCGTTCGAATCGGGCTAGTTGCATCCCAACGGTCTTCGTACCCTTTTTTTTTGTTTTCGACACGCTGACGATGGACAATCCCAGTTCGATACACCCGAAGCGAGCTAGTAGAAGTCCTGTGAGTCCTGGCCCGAAGTAATGCCAATATATATCGCCAATGCTAGTTTGGCAGTACTAAGGCAGTAGGGCTCGGAGAGGAGAGATTCTTCAATGTGGCGAATACTACCGAGCGACGGCGGCTTATCAAAACCAGTATCCGAGCTGTGCTGCCGTGCAAAGTCGCCTGGAGGAACTTGAGAAAGTCATCGAGTCCCGGACTCGATGAAAACTTGAAGGGCCTTTGTTCTGTCAAATTGAAAGAGTTTCATCGGCATTGAGAGCCGTACCGGTGTGCTGCCCAGAAAATAGCATCGGGGTCCAGTCGTCCGATGAGTGCCGGGAGGGAAACAGCTGAATCGAATTGAAACGACATCTTTGCTGCACTTTTGCCTCGTCGAGTCGTTATGGGTGCAATAGATCCGACTGCTTGCGCACCAGTTGTTGGCTCAAATGGACATATTCAGCAGGCAGCCAGGAGGAAACTACGCGGCCAATGAGATCGGAGATGCGAGCACTGTGGACGAGTTTTCCGGGGTGATGGTTTGCGTGAAGAGTGGTGCCGAGATTGCCGAGACAGAAGCCGCAGCCAAACAACAGCCAAACAGAGTCTCCTGCTTTCCCGCTCATTTGGCTTGAGCTCAGTATCGCTTCCTCCCATCATCTCTGTATCCCGCACGAGTCATCCAGTCCCGAGTTCTCCCCACAGAACCTCTCCACCCCCGCAACCAGCCGGATGACTCCATTCACAGTCCCCGACGTACTTCTAGAGATTGCCAGTTTCGTCGGCGCTCCTGAAGATCTCTCGCGCTTAACCCAAGTGGATCGACTGTCTCATGAGACAATCTGGCCGTGTCTCTTCCGTTCCATCGATATTCAGTCCAAATCGTCTCTGGCATTGCTCGCACGGACACTTCGCACTGTCCCGCATCGCGCCGCCATGTGCAGGTCGTTATCGCTGCTCACAGGCGGCCAGATACACGAAGGATTGGACGCCGACCTCCTCACATTATTTGGCGCAATCTCAGCCCATGGGTCGCTGGAAGCCCTCACATGGACGGCGCGCGCGAAAGGGCCTGACCAGTTGGACCAGTATTGGCAACTACCGCAGGATGTCTCCACAGCAGTGTCGTCTGTTTTTGCTTCGCTTCGCAGACTTGATCTCCGCTTCTCACACAGTCGCGGGCTCGACCTGGTGAGTGCTGTACGTTTCCATGCCCTTGTTGTTGATGGCTCAACCCTATTAGGACTACCTTACGCTCGTCCGATTTCATCAGTTACGCGTGTTGCGTCTGGATCTGAGCTGTATCCATGGACGGGAATCTGCAGACCTGCAGCGAATGCTCAACGGCCTACCTGATCTCGAGGAGTTGGCCTTGGAATTCCCAACCTGCTGTGGCTGCCGCGAAATGACGCTTGCGTCCACCCATCCGCATCTCAAGCGTTTTTCGTTCACCTCGTTCTTACTGGGGGAAGTCGACAGCTGCAATTTCTTGACGCGTCACCCAATGATCGAGAGCCTTTTCCTCCAGACGGACCAGCCATTCGCCGAACTCAGGCCGGGGAATACCCTGCGTGCCCTGAGCGTCGATGTGGAGTCGACCGTCGCCTTGGCCCCCCCCAATCTCCAAATCCCGCACCTTCGCCTTCGCGAGATTCATTCAAACGCCCTTACGCCTGGAGTTGTTGCAATACTCCAACGGGCCCAAGACACTCTTCGCTGTCTGGAGATAGAGGTGTTCGACGGGAGCATCTCGGCGAAGGTCACCAGCTTCCTCACCGATCTGCCCGCGCTCGACGAACTCGGAATCACTCTTTTCGGCGCATTTGCAGAGAACGAGCCTCTAGAAATCCTCGTAAGCGCGGCATCCTTCTCTTCGCGCACGTCAATGAAACATCATCTAGGACGAAATCCTAACTTGCCTTCACCGTTTCTCGACGTCCCGGGGCCCCTCGTGCGCTCCGAGTCAGCGTGAACGCTAGGAACGCCCTGCCCGCTTCTTGGATCGGGGACCTTGCTCCCCTTCCACTCGGTCTGAAATATATTCAATGGGACAACCCGGTGGCATCTTCCATATATGTAGTCCAGGGGAACTTTACTTTGAGAACGATAACACGGCCCGGTGACGACGGACTGGATGGCGCAGGGCATTCTTCATTATCTCGGGGAGCCTTGGACCCAATGATATCTATTCGATTTAATTTACTCCTCGGACGGCCCTCGCTCGGTTCCTTAACTGACTTCTTGGTTGAAACGTTCTGAGTTGTCGAAATTCAAGTGCCTGGACTCGAGTTAGTTGCAGCCAATAATGTATCCGAGACGGGGGAATTATGAACGAACAGGTATCTGAGGGTTCCGCGAGGTGACCGTTTTATTCTGTAATCCTGCGAAGCCCTGTTATTCAGATTCGTTCCACCAGCCCAGAACAACCCATCGCCGGGCGAAAGGATCCTGGATTCTTCGAACGGCACTTCACTGGATCAGATTCCAGGACGCGGTCGATAATTCATGTTGATTTCATGACGAAGACAAAGTACCGTCGACGCTGGCGAAGATCGTAACGGTGCACTACCGCGCTGTTCAAGCGCGAAATGCTCCCCACATCGAGCAAGGAATATATCTGCTTGCCCGAGGTTAACGCCCTCCAAACCAAACACATACATCTTCTTCACGATTCCAGGAAAACACAAGACTCAAATAAAGAATTAAGGCTACAATACAATATACACGGCGATACGCGACCCATTACTAGCACTACTACGTTGTCTTGGGAGCCTCACTTGTGACGCTGCAGCAAACGCGCGTGAGCAAGCCGATTCTGGGGAGGAGAGGGAAGAAGATACACACCTGCCAGCCTTGACGGTCCCCTTCGTGATGCTCGACTTCTTGTTGCCGACACCAACGGGGCAGGTGAGGTTGATACGGCGCTCCAGCGAGCGCGTGACCGGGGGCTCCGTGCGCGTGAAGCGACGGCGGCGGGTGGCCAGGGGGAGGCCGGTATCGTCCACTGCGAGTGACGAAAATGATGAGCAACGGCGAGTACGGGGGAGGGCGGATACACATACCTGCGTTCCCAGCGGCGTCTTCGAATCCTATACGGGCACGTCAGCAAAGGGATAGATAGGGGAGCACGGGGGGGACGCACCGCCATTTCCGTCGTCGAAGATGTCCTCGCTCCCGTCATCGACGACGGGGGCGGCAGCGGCGTCATCGGCGGCGGCGGGTGCGCTGCCGTCGAGGGGCAGGCCGGACTCATCCACGGGGGTGCCGTTTGCGTCTACGAATCCGCCATTGCCGTCGTCGAAGATGTCCTCGCTTCCGTCATCCACGATGGGGGTCGCAGTGGAGTTGTCGGCGGCGGGTGGCACCGGCCAGCGTCAGAGCCAAAGCATTTCTACGTCCAGGGTAAGCAAGAGACGATGGGTAAGGAGAGGAAAGAGGGACGGACGTTAAAGATCTTGAAGTCCTTATTGAAGAAGGGCTTGGACTGAACCTGGTCGAATGAGACCTGGAAACGGGGAGTCAGGTATGCAGCAGGGAGGACGAGCGGAGGAAGGAGGACGCACCGAAGAAGCTGCCCACAACGCCCGCCTTGAGGTTCACGTTACCGGTGACGCTGATGCAGCCGCCGAAGGTCTTCGTGGTGGTGGTCTCGGTCGAATTGTCGTCAGCGCGGCGCGCGATCGTGCTGTTGCTCGAGGCATCGGCCGTCGGCGTCAGCGGTAGAGTCGTCCGCAGGCGCAGCATCAGCAGCGCTCGCATCCGCAGCGGCATTGAGGAAGTTGCCCTCCGCATCCACAGCAGTCGTCGGGTCAACGAGATCGCCCGCCTCCGTGACGGGGTTCCCGAACTGGTCGACGAGGGAGCCGTCGGGGTTCTGGAAGACGGTCTGGTCGCCCTTCTCGTCGGCGACGTTCTTGATACCAGCAGCGCCAGGGTTCAGCGGGTTCCCCTTGGCGTCGACAGCGGTGGTGGGGTCGACGAGGTCGCCAGTGTCAGTGACGTTGTTGCCAAACTGAGGAGACGATGAGCGATGAGATAAAGAAAGGGGAGGGAGGCGTACCTGGTCCACGAGCGTCCCGTCGGGGTTCTGGAAGGCAGTGGTGTCGCCGTCCTCGTCGACGACGTTGGTGATGGTGAGGAGGGTGGAGGTGCTGTTGCTCGCGGCGGCGGCGGAAGTCGTCAGACCCTGCGGCAGCGGTGCTGTTGCTCGAGGCGTCGGCGGTCGTGTCGTCGGTGGCCGCGTCGTCTGCGGTGGTGTCGTCCGCAGTAGCGTCGTCGGCAGCCGCATCATCTGCAGTCGCGTCGTCGGCAGAGGCGTCGTCCGCACTCGCATCGTCCGCACTCGCATTATCAGCAGGCGGGGGCGCCGCACTCGCATCGTCCTCCGCACCCGCATCCTCCGCGCTCGCCTCCGCATCTGCACTCGCACCATCATCCGCAGGCGCATTCAAAAAGTTCCCCTCCGCATCCACCGCCGTCCCCGGATCCACAAGATCCCCCTCCTCCGTCACCGGATTCCCAACTGATCCACAAGCGACCCGTCGGGGTTCGCGAACACCGTCTGGTCGCCCTGCTCGTCCGCGACGTTCTTGATGCCTGCGGCGCCGGGGTTGAGCGGGTTGCCGGAGGCGTCGACGGCGGTGGTGGGGTCGATGAGGTCGCCGACGTCGGTTACGTTGTTGCCGAACTGCAGCAAGAAGTAAAGTATCAGCAAATCGTCCTCGATCCAAGCAAGCAAGCAAAGCAGGGGCAGGAGGGGAAGGGAGAGGAAGGGGGAGGAAGACAAAGCTTACCTGGTCCACAAGCGTCCCATCCGGGTTCTGGAAGACAGTCTGGTCGCCCGTCTCGTCCACGACGTTGGTGATACCGAGCAAGGTCGAGGTGCTGTTACCCGCACCGGCGGCGGCAGCGGCGTCATCAGGCCCGGGGTTGAGGAGGTTCCCGTCCGCGTCCACGGCGGTGGTGGGGTCGACGAGGTCGCCCGTGTCTGTTACGGGGTTGCCGAACTAGCGCGGCGCGTCAGTAACCTTCACTTGTCTACATAGGGGGGGAGGGAGGAGGAAAGGGGAAACGCACCTGGTCGACGAGCGACCCATCCGGGTTCTGGAAGACGTCGCTATCGCCCTTCTCGTCCGCGACGTTCGTGATGCCCACACTAAAAAAGCCCGCCATTAGCAGCATAGAGGTGCGAATAAATGAGACGAGACGCACTCAGCGCTAGTCCCATTCCCACCCCCATTGAGGAGCTCGCCATTCGCGTTAACCGCACTCGTCGGGTCCACAAGGTCGCCCGTGTCCGTCACGTTGTTGCCGAACTGCACCCCCGCGCCAATCCGTCAGTCATCTATGCAATACCGGGGCGAGAGGAGGAGGGCAAGCGCACCTGATCCACAAGCGACCCATCCGGATTCTGGAACACCTCCGTATCCCCGCCCTCCTGGTCCACATTCGTGATCGTGCTGTTCCCGTTCCCGTTCCCGCTATCCTCCACTGCGGGCGGCGCAGCGTCGGCGCTCGTATCATCTGGTGGTAGTAGAATTGTCGGTAGTAGTAGAGGCGCTCCCGTCGACGGTAGCATCCTTCGTGATCCCCGCGTCCAGATTCATATTCAGGGCCGCGTTCGCGTCGAGCGCGAGGAAGACCTTGGCTTCGGCTTTCCCGCCCAGCGCTTCGACGCCGA